>JALMGA010000004.1:13535000-14785000 GCA_023333525.1 Aspidoscelis tigris stejnegeri
AGAAAAGTGGGGTAGAAAAGCCAATTCTCCTCCTCCTCCTCCTCCTCCTTCTGAGGGATCTAGCCCCAAAGTTACCAGGTGGTGCATTTCAGTGGTACACTTTGCTGCCCTACTGAAAAATGTTCCACACTCATCCAGATCATGGGGGCATAGCTTCTGTATGCCTCCATGTTCTGGACCAGGGTTCACTGATCTGCCAGTAGACACATTTAAATGGGTCTGCCAGTGATCCTGGTCAGGGCCTCCCTGATACAGAGGCGTTTCTTCACTCAGCCTAATTCTGGAATATATCCTGGAATAGGGGCCTGCTGTTCACATGTTAGTACATTCTATGGCAGACCCCAGGTGAGGCCTCCCATAGTCTGCATTAGCATGTGGACAACAGATCCCTATCCCAAGATATATTCCAGAATAAGGCCAAGTGCAGAAAGGAACCCTGGATTGTGCTCCATTTAGTGGAAACAGAATGGACCAGCAAGGAGTAGGACTAGGGCTCCTAATCAGGAATACAGGGAAATGCAGAAAGAATCATTGGCAGAACTAACATTGTGGTCTCCCCTTTTCTTCCCATTGTCTTTTATGATAGGATTTAATTTGGAGATTCTAAATGATCCTCGGGTTTGTTCACACCTAAATTCTAATCCAGGTCCACTCCACTTTCAGAGTGAGAACAAATCAGCAAAGTGGACTAGTCATTGTGTTTCTATTTTATCTAGCCCCAAGGTGGATTTTCTGAGATAGATAATGCCGAATGAAAACAGAGGCCTTTTCGCACTTTAGCCTGAGGGCTGAAATGCACTAAGGCTGGTACATGCGGGGGACAGATCCACCATTCGCTTTCGCCAGTAAGAAACGCGTTCTTAATGCATCCCTTACCAGCCAATGTGTGAATGATGGATCCGTCCCATGTGTGTACCAGCCCAAAAAGGCTGTTGTGGGGGCTGAATGACCCGCCATTTGACCACATCAGCCCACAGACCAGCAGCCCCTTTCAGAGGTGGGGCAAGACCAGGCCGAGGTTGTCCCAGAGTTTTGATGGCTGCTGCTGCCTTGATCGGGCTGGTGGGAGCCAGCAGCAGCCTCCTTGGTGCCCACCCCCACCCAGGGGTGTGCACCACCCTCCAGCTCCCTCTGACTGACTTACCTAATCGGACTCCTGGTTCAAACTGCTGGTCGTGGGGCCTGCTGGGGTGATCTAGTGCTTTCTGCACTGGCGGGCACCACGTCAGACCACTGACAGATGAGGAAGGCAGCCTTTTGGACTGTAATAGTTCCAGCTGCTGATAGTTTCATAGTAGCTCTGCTATGTAAGTGAAGCTAATTAGCCTATGACAGAGAGGGCTGTGTTCAGCTTCACACCCACGTGGCTGCATCCACAGTCTATAGATGAAGATTCTTAAAGAATCCATCCCGTCAGCTCCAGTCTGGAGTGGAGCAGACCAGAACCCTAGCAATTTGTTCAGTCACATTGCAGCCTTGGAGGACTTTATGAAATCTCACATGTATTTCCACACAGCCTGTACAGCCTCCAAATTCTCCTTCCTTCCCTGTCCAGCCCAGAATGGCTTCACTTGAGGCGTGTGTTGTGGACAACAGAAGGTCCTTGTTTAGTAATGAATAAAAGGACAGTAGTATTGCTTTTCCACAGCCAGATTTTAAAGCCATAATTAGATCCTGTAATGCTGCCAAGATAGAAGCAGACTACAGAGGTCCGCGAAGAGGGAAGCCTGACTCTGCAAGTGAACTGAAACTAAATATAGTCCTCTGGCAGCTTTTGCTTTTTTAAAAAAGTATGCACATCAAACTGAGGCATTGCTGGTCTCCATCCTTGTCTGTTGCAACTGAATCAAACAGGAATGTGGTTATGACAGCCCTTTTTTTTTCTCCATTGCAGGATTTGTAAGCAGCAAGCTACCTGGGTGTGGCAAGGACGGAAGTGCGCAAAAGGCACACTCCTGAGATCAACTGAAACATTCATTACTGCCATAGATCCAAAGACATGGGCCAACATAGAAATATAAGATTGAATGGTGGTTATTAGGCTGTTTCTGCACTCACCTCCCCATGTTCAGAAACTGGGGGTCTGGAACACCAAGGACCACTGATTCTGAACATGGGAAGGCATGGTTAGGAACATGCTTGCTCAGTGACCCTGGTCCAGCCCAGCCCACACTGTAGCCTCAAAACTCACTTGAGTTTTGCTGCCAGGATCCCACATCTCTGAAGGCTAGGAATAAATAAACAAAAGAACATAAGAGGAGCCCTGCTGGATCAGGCCACAGCCCATCTAGTCCAGCATCCTGCTGCACACAGTGGCCCATCAATTGCCCATGGTCATCTCAAGCAGACAAGGTCAAACCTTCCCCTGCTCTCATATCCCAGCAAATGGCCTTAGAGGTGTCCTGCTTCTTCCCCCATCCTGAAAGATGTACTTAGGCATCCACTCTAGTAGCCATTGATACATCTGTCATCCATAAATTTGTCTAACCCTTCCTTAAAGCCATCTAGGCTGGTAGCTGTTACCACCTCTTAAACAGAATACCACACATTATAAATAGAGGGTATCACTGGATGGAGTTAAAATTGGTCTCTTGTCTGTTGATTGGCAAAGTTTTGTGATGCTTTCTTGGGCCCACAGTGGAGTCTACTCAAAAGTGACTTAAAGGTGGTAGCATGTGGATGCCTCTTTTCCCATTCCACCTCTAATCCACATTAAAGAGAATGAACTTTGGGTATGCAATTCTTGGCTTTTAATATGGATTATTAAACTCGTAGGTATTTACTGCTTTGAAGCTAGTTTGGTCTAGTGGTTAGGGAGCTGGACTCTTATCTGGGAATATTGGGTTCGATTCCGCCCTCCCCCATGAAGCCAGCTGGGTGACCTTGGTCTAGTCACAGCTCTTTTCTGAGCTCTCATAGCCCCACCTACCTCACAGTCTGTTGTGGGGAGAAGAATAGAAAGCTTTGTCAGCCACTTTGAGTCCCCTTAAATGGGTGAGAAAAGTGGGGTGAGAAAAGCAGGGCTACCCAAAATATTTTTCAGACCCATCAATGATCCCTTAAGATATGGTTTAGGAATGATGGAAACCCAAAGCAGAATAAGAGTCTTTCAGATCCATTTCACTTTCTTCTTCCTCTTCCTCCTCCTCCTCTTCTTCCTCTTCCTCTTCTTCTTTTGCTGGAAACATAAGAACATAAGAAGAGCACTGCTGGATCAGGCCACAACCCATCTAGCCCAGCATTCTGTCACACACAAGTGGCCCACCAATTGCCCATGGGCATCTCAAGCAGAGACAAGGGCAAACCTCCTGCCCTTGAATCCCAGCAAATGGCCTTAAAAGCATCTTGCTTGTCCCCCCAGCCTGAAAGATGTACTTCGGCATCCATTCTAGTAGCCATTGATAATCTGTCATCCATAAGTTTGTCTAACCTTCCCTAAAGCCATCTAGGATGGTTGCTGTTACCACCTCTTCCGGCAGCAAATTTCATAAACCAATGGCCCTCTGGGTGAAGAAATACTTCCCCTTGTCCGATCCAACTCTCCTACCCATCAGCTTCATAGAGTGTCCCCTGGTTCTAGTGTTGTGTGAGGTAGAGTTAAGGTAGAGTTAAGTCTTCATGTAGCCATGGTGCAAGTTTTGTAAGCCTGGTGAGTCACCATCTTATATGAGGGCCAGGAACTGGGCTTAAGAGGGAAGGTACCTGAGGTAAGATCTTACTTCTATTCGCTCTTACAGAGCTAAGAAGGAGAAGAAGAAGAAGGAGGACGAAGAGAAGAAGAGTTGCCTTATATACCCTGCTTTTCTCACCCTTTAAGGGGACTTACAGTGACTGACAAACCTTTTGTTCTTCTCCCCACAACAGGTACCCTTTGAGGTGGGCCCAAGATCACCCAGCTGGCTTCGTGGAGGAGTGTGGAATCAAACCCGGTGAACACCAGGTAAGAGTCTGGCCCGCTAACCAAAGGTCCAAACCGGCTCACTTTTTGGGGTGTGGGGCTGCCTGACGCCACCATGGAGCCTGGTTTTCAGGGCCCTGCAGCTTTCGTGGTTTTTGCCAAGCCTGAAGGCAAAAGAAAATGCACAAGGACATTTATTTTATATTTAGAGGCTTGTCAAGGACCCAGACAACACAGTGGTCTGGACATCATACTAGGCTGTGGAATTAGCACACAACGCTTTATACTGTATAGTAGGACCCTGGCTTTTTCCTCCTCTGAAAGAAGGTGTCCAGCTGTGAGGGAAAGCTTACCTTGAGGTAAATGTTTACCTCAGCTATCTCACCTCTAGCACTGTGTTTGTTAGGCACTCCATGGAGGAAATGTGTCTCCCAGTAAGAGGAGTGTGTCTGGTCTGGGAAGTTCATAAGCCTCCCCAGTGCCTGATAGTGAAAATAATTTTCTTTACAGTATGATAGGGCAATCTGCTTTGTGTCTTGGAGCTGTCCCTGGTCCTTATTAATCCTGTCCCTTCCCCTGATGAATCCCTGTCCAGAAGGAGACCTCTATGCTCACAATAAATGCAGAAGGCAGATTGGGACAGTCATGCTTGCATGCAGCACTGAAGTTTCTCATTGGCTGCACCCACTATGGCCCTTTCTGCACAGGGCCTTATTTCGGATTATATTCCGGAATAGGGATCTAACGTCTGCGTGTTGGTGCAGACTACAGGCCCTGCCTGGAATTACAGATGCTGACATTGCCCTTCTCTCTGTGGGCGGGGCCACATTGCATGGCATCATCACATAGACCCAGGGCCAATGATGCTTTTGAGCACAATGCAGGCCCTCCTACTGAGAGGATAATGGCAAGGCACGTGCAACAGAGAGTTGTGAGTTACCCATGCCATTTGCCCAAGGTTCCTGTACTCTCAAGGAGGCTCCAGGTACTTTAGAGAGCCTGGAGGGCTGTCAGGTAAGGCACATTTATTTATTTATTTATTTATAACAACATTTAAAATAAAACATATTAAAACGGGATGCATATGGGATGTACACAGATTCGCAAAACCAATACGAATGTTGTTGACATTTGTATTTTCAAATACAGATTGGATTTGCGGATTTGAATAATCTGGATTCAGATTTTCAAAAATACGGATTTTAAACAGTTGAATCGAACTGAATTTTTGAATATTCGACTTGACTCGAATTCGAATGCCAAAAATGCATTCGTCCACACCCCTACTCTGGACTCCACTTGGCTTTAGCTGCCTCAGTCTGTCTGTGTGTGTGTTTGGCTTATTTTACAATGTTTTGTATGATGTGCAATTTTTATAATGTATTTTTATAATGTTTTTATTATTATTTTGCACTGTGTATTTCCTGTTTGTTGTAAACCTTGGGCAAATTTTCTTTTGGAAAGTCAGTATACAAATAAAATGGAAATGAAAAAAAAAATATATAAACCTGCATAGAGGTGCCCAGGACTCACCCAGGACTTGGGATCCCAACAACAGCATCATAGATGATAATGCAGCTGCAGATTTCCCAACACAGCTGAAGGAGCCCAGTGGAGAGCAAGGATATTTTATTTTATTTCCATATGCATATGGAGTGGATAATGTGTTTAAAATTGGTGTAACCATCTTGTTTTGGAAGAAAATGCTGCACAGGCTCTTGCTGGATTCATTCCTGCAGAGACATATAATAACAACTGGTCAGGAACTTTGTGCCTGCTGGTACTTCTGATGCTCACGTCAGAACCAGTCAGCTGTCTGAATGTTGCTACAACCGTTGAAGAAGCAAACTGTGTTTCATTTTAACTTATAACGTGTACGCAAATGGTAATCCCAGCACAAGGTCCTAGAGGTGCTGGTAATGTGGCACAGAATACATGCTAGTTTCTTCTGAAATTCTTCTATACTGCTTGGATTTTAAGTTAATCTTCACACACCGTCATGGTGCTGTCTCTGCACAAGTAAATATTTGAGTGTAAAATTAAGAGGCTTTCTGTCCTAAAAAACCTCAAATGCATGAAGACAAGATGGGGTTAGTATTTAACTCCATCCATCAACCTGCCTGCCAGTCTGCCTGTCCATCCATCCACTTACACTCGGTCGTCACTCACTCACTCACTCACTCACTCACTCACTCACTCACTCACTCACTCACTCACTCACTCACTCACTTCCTCTTTTCACCATATGGTCCTGGGGCAGGTTACAATTTTTTTTTAACATTTTGTCATAAACTACAATTAATAATCATGAACAAATGAACAATAACCTTATGAACATCAAATACATTTGCAAATAGAATATTACCAATCTTAAAAACAATAAAAGCAACAAGAACTAGAATAGAAACATTAAAATACAGTACCATAAAATAAAACTACAATCTCTGCCAACCCCAAAATAAGGACGCAGGGCTGGATCCAGAGTCAGCAAACTAGGGTGTTTCTCATGAGCAGCAACAGCATTGCAACACAGACTGTAGCTAGCAGGGGTGGGGGTGGGTGGGGAGCAGAGGGGGCAGCCCCCGATTTTTTGCTCCACTCTCAAAAATTTTAATTTTTAATCCACCAAATTTGTGATGTACCCAGATTTGTGATACCACCCCCCCCCGAATCTGTGTCAGCCCCCCATATATATGGAGCTGGCTGCAGCCCTGCTGGGACAGCAAAAATAAAACAAACAAACCAAATCAAAGCCATCAACCATCGGTCTCTGCCCACCCTTGTGTTTTTTTCTGGAAACATGGCTCTAAGGAGAAAAAGGCAGCTGAAAATCAAGATGGTTTTCTAGACAGACAGTCCAATTCCAGGCGGTTCTTTCCAGGGCTGCCAGAATGAGGTTTGCTAAACAGTGAGATATTTGACAGGAAACAGCAGTGTGCCTATGAAGGAAAGAAAAGCCAATATCGTCTGCAGTGTAAGATTATATCATCTGAACTAGACTCTCTATTGCTTAGCGATGCTTCTTCCCCACAATTCTCATGTTTTTTTCCCCCTCCAAGTAATTGCTCTTTTGAAAGCACAGCACTGCTTGTGCTCAGGCAGAATGTCTAATTTAACGCTGAAACTTTAGCCAAGAGACACTGTGGTCCCGGCTGAGATTTTGCAGGATTGCTTTGGGCGTGGTGAGCATTTGGTCAGTGACGAGCAGGAACAAGATCCCATCTATGAAAGCTTGGCCTGCCCTTGCAAAGTGCTGAGAGCTGCAAACATGGGATTCTTTCCCATGTAACCACAGGAGGCACAGAAGTCCAATATTAATGCCTTCTTGTGCAAAGCAAAAGCATTTAAACAAATCAAAATGCAAATGGAGTCTTTGCAACAATGAACCATAACAACGTGTACATTCATTATATTAACCCTGTTAGCACCTTTGAGGCATCTCCTAGGTGCTTCATTGGAAAGGGAAGTGATGTTTAGTGATGTAACTTGACATGCAGAAGGGTCCAGATTAAATTCTTGGCACCTCCAGGTGGGCCTTGGGGGCGAAAAACAACCACAACTTTTTCTAGCCTCTGGAGAGAAGATATCAAACACTAGGCCTGTTCACACTTTGCTCTCTGTAACGGTATTAGTATGCAAATCCAGGGAAGCAAAGATCAAGTACAAAGGGAGCCATCTGCACTTGAAATGCTGATGTGCTTCCCAACAGGACCACCAGCACTTCAAGTGTAGATGGCCTGGCCCAGCCTGTCCAGGTTGCCATAGCAACATTTGCTGTACACCCACCCATTGTCATGGCAATCATGGTATAGTGCCCAACTGTGAAGCCACAGCCTTGTTACACTGCCCCATGTGTTCACACCTGGAAGAGAGTGTGAAATACCTTTGTCCAGGAGCTCACAGGAGTTCACTAGCAGCTCTTAGTGATGTTGTGGAGAAATATTTACTTCTCCAAAGCTTCAGAAGATCAGGAATCCTGTCGGACACTTCTGGACACTCGAGGTTACTCCAGGATGGTGGTGGCGGTGGCAGCAGGTTGTGTGGACACATTTCCCCTGGTAAGTGCAAACAGGCCCCCTGTTGTTCAAGGTTGGACTAACTGTAGCCTGAATTGAGGATCCCATCATTATTTGGGGCTGGTGAGATTCATAGCTCAGCAATTTCTGGAGGACCACCGTTGGATCGTGCTGGTGCAAACAAGGCTGAGTTATATGGACCAATGACCTGATTCTATGTTAGGCAGATTCCTACTGGCGGAGCCAAGTGTTTTAGGCTTTTCCTTATTTTGATGCACTATTAATTATCTTTGTTAATAATTACTATAATTATAAACTGTGCTGTAGCAGCGCTGCATGAATCAAATGTGGGTAAAGAAGATCCAGAAGGGGAGGTAGGATGACTAATGGAAGTCTGTCCCAGGGACACTATTAGGGAGAACAAGGTGGGGCAGCCTCTCTACCCTGTATTTCAGAACTGGTCTGTACAAGTGTCTGAATAAAGCAAGTTGGTGGGTTTGGAGAATTTCCCCCTTTTTTGGACTACAACTCCCATAGTTCTCTGTTTTAGCCAGCTCTATCTCTCTGTGCCATCTGAATCAGGACAGGTGGTTGAAATGCTTGATATGCGTTTGGAGGCTGTAATGGGCTGGATGGGGGCCAATAAATTGAAGCTGAATCCAGGCAAGATGGAGGTGCTCCTAGCCATCAGAGTTGTGTGTATGGGCGTGCTGTGCTGAATAGTAGCCCCGGTCAATCTGGATCACAGAGGATTACGGTTTTTAGTCCAGTTGGAGACCCGATTTGTCAGGTCCACAACGGATCTGAATTTCGGCTCCATCTTGTGCAGATGGACTAATGGCGGGGGGGGGGGGGATAGGCCTTCTTGACCTGTATTAACACGTGGATGAGGAGGCCTAGGATCTGTTTGTATCTTCCGTTTGGTTTGTATCTACAAGTTAGTGCAGAAAGGGTCTGAGAGTATTTGGTAACTGGATGTGAACTTTCTTTGGGGAAGACTCCTCCTCCTCCTCCTCCTCCTCCCCCCCACTTTTCCTTCCAGTTTACCTATCCTACAAGTGCAAACATTGGGAAGGGAGCATATACAAACAGGGACCTTTGCCTCCTTCATGAAGGTGTGAGGTTGTCATCCTTTAGTGGATTTATTTTCTCACATTTGAACAGTTAGGGCGACCTGGGTCACATTTTCAGAACTGAGTTTGTAGGGGGATAATACCAGCAAGCATCTGAAGCATCTGAAGAAGTAGACGTGTCTACGAAAGCTCATGCCACCAACCCTTCTCTTGTTAGTCTCCAAGTGCTACTAACTACCTTGCTGGACTTTTTGAATTGGACTAACACGGTTATTTCTTTGATATGCGGATAATATGTAGTGATGCAAACTATTGTTTTGTTCCTCCCACCCCTTTAAAGTGGAAAAGTCAGGGAACTCCAGCAGGAGAGGTGTGAAGGGGGCTGCACCTGGCAGTGTGGCATGCAGATGTAGAGCCAGGAAATGCAGATGCTGTATGCAGCAGTACTCCTGGAGTTCTCTGAAAAGGTCAATACGAATATGCTGATAATGGGTCTGGATTCTTTGCTGAATGCAGGGAAGGGTACAACTGATGCATGGTAGGCACTATATAGGGAAACCCAGTTCTGGAAGGAGGTTAGTTCTTGAAGGAAACAATAGCTCATAGGCATTTCTGGAAGTCCCTGGACCAGCTTAACTCCTCCTGACTTCATGGTCATTTCCATGCAGTTGCTATTGCCTTCCTTGGGGGAGACACTAAGGACGGAACCCGAAATTTATTAGTGCTCTACCAGTGAGCTACCATAACTTCCAGAGCATGTTATGGACTGTTGTGAGGCTAAGGAACATTTGGGACTTGACATCATGGCCATTCACCATTGTTGTTTATGATGTGATGGTTAGACCAATATATTGTTCCATATTTTGTGGGCCACTTCTACGATGAGCCCCCCCCCAAAAAAAATTGTCATATAATTCATGTGTTAGGGATAGGGGTCAAGAAGAGCATGTGAGTCAACAGGGATGCTGTGCCCGCTTCCCAAAACTCTGTGCAGATAATGAAGAAATGTGATGTAACATTTGTTCAAGTTTTGCACCAAAGGCAAATGTGGCCTTAACTTGTCAAGTGCAGCTCAACTATCAGATTAGAAAATCTTCATGATGTTCCAGCTTGACTTTTCTGAGCATACCCTTTGGTATGTTCCAAGATAAGGTTACAGATCACTGAAGGTGAATGAGTTCATAGTGCAGTTGAAGAACAGATGTAGGCTTTATCCCTGAACCTGTGGCTTTAGATTTGGTCTACCAATGAATGCAAGTTTGTCTGTCTCTGTCCTTATAATCTGGCTCATTGTAAAGTTAACTGCTGTTTCCAAGACAGGGATTTGCCCTGGAGGTTCAGAGAGGATCTTCCTGCTATTCTGGTTACCTTGGCAAATTCCAAAATTAGGTAGTCATGCCTCATGAGGAAAAACAGAAATGGAAACATATTTATACAAGATCTTCTAGGCCCCGTTCCCACTGGGGTTTTATTGAGTTTTGAAAATGTTTTGAAAACCCTTTGGCCCCACTAAAAATTGGTTTCCCGCACTTTCCAAGGAGTAAATCGCCCCAAAACGCAATTAAAAAACCCTTGGAAAAACAACTCTTGCAACAGGATTAAGGAGCAATCCTCTTTTAAACACAAGTAGGAATGCAAGAGGTTTTTTAAGGGGAGGTCTGTCCAGTTTTCTCTCAGCCAATGAGAAAATGGGATTTCCTCTCCTTTGGCCTGGCTGTTTGCTAATGAGATTCAGTACTCTGTCTACCCTTTCAGAGAAAATGAAGAAGGGTGGGAGGAATCTTGCCCTTCACAAGTGGTCCTGCACAATTCTGCCTGTTTCCCTCCCTCCCCTCCTCCTTCCTTGATCTTTAAAAGGGGAAAGGAGGGAAGCTGCAGGAACTGGGAGTAGCAAGGAACTGGCAGCCCTGAGCCCAGCCCCACCCTCTCGCCTGCCTGCTTCAGCAGCAGCACTGCTTGTTCGCTCGCTCACTCACCCCAGTCCCCCCCACCTGACCCTGCATCCCTGCAAAGGCAGCAGCAGCACAGCAGCCTCATGCTGGGAGGAAAAGAAGGAGTGAGCTCGCCAGCCTGCTGCTCACCTGCCTGCCTGCCTACCTGCCAACTCCTTTGGCTTCATTTATAGCCAACAAGGCTGCAGTAGCAGCAGGCCAAAAATGCGCAAATCAAGAGAAGCACTCTGTCAGGAACCTTTGGGCGGCAGCAAGCACTGATGACAGGGTGTGCTGGCTCCTCCCACCTCTAAACCCCCCTTCTTCTATTGGATGCCGTTTGGAAGCCTGATGACAACAGGCTACGATGGTGAGGAGTGAAGGAAGGAGGGAGAGGGTTCTCCCCTCCAATTCTGCATTATAAGGTGAGAGTGGGACCGCAAAAGCCAGATGCAACTGCAGATATTAAAAAAGAGGATTTAATTCAGCACTAAAATCTCAAGTTGGAACTCAGCCCTAGTGAAGCAAAACGAAAGGCTGGGAACCTGGAGTCTTCCGCATTTCAAAAATGAAATCATCCAAGAATGAAATGTCCCCTCGCCAGGCAGTGAGGCAGATAGAAAATGTAATTTTACACCATGTCTACTTTGTAGAACCATACATGTGTGGCATGAATACATAGACCTGGATCAGATAGTGCCAGTGGCCATTTTCAGCAATGGAATTTGCACTGAGGCCAGGATCCCTGTTTCCAAAAGACATGATGAGCACGGTCATCAGCCCTTCCTAGGTGGTGGCCAACACACACAGGCAAGCACAGCAGGAAGTCTCACCCCCAGCTCAAAACTGGTTTTAAGATCTCTTTGGAGTCCACATTGTTTCAAAGGGAACTCACAATCCATCTCTTGGTAGTGTTCACCCACTGGCCACTACTGCTTCTCATGATATGGTATCGGGAATTCTAGACGAAGTTCATTCCCCCTGTGGAGATCCATTTGTTGCCCACCAGAGAAGCTTTATCTGCTAGAATATCTAGCTTGTGGAATGCCCCCCCCCCACCCCAATTTGATGCCTGGTCCTCAACTTCAGGTTTGATGATAACCCTGTTGAGTTTTTGATGCCTGTTTGGTTTGGATCTAATTATCTGCTGCTTGCTGATGAGATACTTGGTTGACTGCATATGCGTTGATTTTATTATTTTATACCTATTCCTGAAAGTATGCAATTCCCTTGGGATATAATAGGAGAGGTGGCATATAAATGGTTAAGATTTAAAAAAGAAAGGGATGGATTTGTGATTGTTGACTGTTGACTTGATTGAGCATTGAAAATGACTTCAATTATATTGTTTTATTCATTTGTCCTTATTGCAAACCACAATGAGATATAATGAGGGAGCTAATATAAGGGGTTACAATATAAAAAAGTGAATACATTTGATCTGATTTTGCATCCTCAAATCAGTTGTTAGAGCTAACTCAGGCTCTGTTTGCACATGCCCTCTTTTGAACATCCATACACCACCATCCTGGGGCTCACCAAGCCCACCCTTGTCCTAACTAGCTGAGGACCCCCTAAATTGTAGTCCACAGCTTGGCTAGATGGGTTTTGGGCAGCAGTGTCCACACCTTCTTCCAGGTGCAATCCTGCGAGTGGCACTGTTGTGAGTGCAGTAGCCTGTTGTGTCCCAATCACCACGGCAACAATCAAGCACATGCTAGATGTTGTTGTGGTTGTTGTCATGGTGATCCACCAAGGCCTGATCTAGCCAGGAGATGCCCACTTTAAGTGTCGGCGGCCTAATTCAAGGCTTTTCCGGCCCTCAAACTGCAGATGGTTCCCTGAGCCAGTTTGGTCTAGTGGTTAGGGAGTCGGACTCTTAACTGGGAATACTGGGTTTGATTTCTGCCCTCCTCCATGAAGCCAGCTGGGTGACCTTGGCATAATCACAACTCTCTACTGAGCTCTCATAGCCCACCCACCTCACAGGATGTGCTGTTGTGGGGCGAAGAATAGAAAAGCTTTGTCAGCCACTTTGAGTTCCTTTAATGGGTGAGAAAAGTGGGGTAAAAAAGTCAACTCTTCTTCTTCTTCTTCTTCTTCTTCTCCTCCTCCTCCTCCTCCTCCTCCTCCTCCTCCTTGCCTCAAACCTACCAGGCCTTTTTATTTCATCTCATGCCATCCTTACATTATATTGGTGTTTATAACTTTGGGTCTATTAGTTATTCTTTTCCATAGTGTTCTGAGCATTTCAAAGGCCCATGGCCTTTATATCTTCAGTTACAAATTATTCCAGCTAGGGAAAGATTCCATACTAAAAACCAGTTTCATCAGAAATTCCAGCAGATGTTTGAGGTAACTTCAACATCATTTTGAGAACTCCACATCTGCCAGCTAAGTCTGAGGACTTATACAAAGCCATTGGCTTAGGCCCCATATACATATAACCACTTTAAAACCTTGTTGAAGGAAAAGAATTTGAACAGGCTGACTTAAGTGAAGGGTGGGCTGGGATTTTTTTTGGCAGTAAAATAGACATGCCTTTAAAAAGAAAATCCCAAGAGGAAAGGCATTTCTGCACTTACCTTAGTTTGTTATTAGGTTCCCTCATAATCAGCATTAGAACCTCCTTGGTCAGCACTTTAAAGTTGATCTGTGAGGCCCTACCCAGTGGTGCATTGATTTTGCACTTCCCTTCCCACCCGCTGTACAGGAAAGGAGTGTAATCACCCATGTTGACTAGCGCTCACACGATCGGTCGCTCACCTGTGTGATTGGTCACTCACCTGTGGCTAATTCCAGGGCCTTCTCCTCTTCTGGGCTCTGCCATTTTGTTTGCAGCACCCTCCATGGCTGCATGTGTATCCGTTACGTGATGATGCTGACCCTCTGTGCTCACACAGTCGCAACTATGATCGTCCCAGCGCGGTACCTCAGACAACCCCAGGTGCGAATGGCGGCTGTCTAGATGTCCCAGATAAGCTTTTGGTTAAGGTTGCTAAAGGTGAGGATCATGATTTCATGCTCTACACCTAGTGCATAATTAGGAAACATCTGGGAAGGCAGGGCATGCCTGGAGGCTATATCAGCCTCCTCAAGGTATGGATGCTGTTCCTCAGAAGTTCCCTATGGGCTGTAGTGTGAATAAACGGTTCGTGGTGATCTGGATCACTGGTATTCCTGATCACTGGTATTCTTGATTCCAGAATATCTGAATATGGTGGAATAAGTAACCAGCTTCTGGATGTAGCCTATATCTTTCCCTGCCTTGCAGAAGCCAAAACTGAATCTAGCAGTCTGACTGAAACTTTCTAGTAGTGACAAGTGATGCAAAGAATGCCCTTTCTTGTTTTACACCTGACACATTCTTTTATTTTATTCACATAATTGGAAATAGCCTCTTGCAATGAGCCAAGTAACTGAATATGAAGTGCTCGGCTGGCAGTCAACCACACAGGAGTGAAAAGGCATTGGAAGGTGTAAATTTTCAAGGGAGATAATTGTTTGCTGGATTTGAGGAGGAAAAAGAAGGGAGGAAGTGTAAAATAATTGGATGGAATGGAAAAGTTGGACGGAAAGCAGGAAAATGACGGTCAGGTGCTTAATTGTGGAAAGACTGCTCAAATATAGTTCCTTTTTTTGAAGCCATTGTGAAATGCAGTGAAAAATTATATTCAGGGATTTTTTCTGGCTCTGGAAATTCAAATGTGAGCAGGTCATTGGGATGAACTCATAAACTTTGTTGAGGTCCTTGACATTTGCATCTTAATTCATTAAATTCATGAATTACTATACATTAACATCAACAGTTTTCTAGCGCCTGATGGTTCCTTTTACAAACCAATAGCAAGTTCTTTCATGGGGATTTTAACCTTTCTGTCTGAAAGACAACCCACCTTCTCAAGGCTGTTTGATCTGTAGTTGTTCCAGACCTGGGCCGCATCCAGATGTTGGTTACCTATTCCACTATATTTGGATATTCCAGAATAAAGCATGGATATCCATGCTTTATTCTGGAATACCCAAATATAGTGGGAAAATTACCCAAAGTTTGGGTGACCTTAGTCTAGTCACAGCTGAACTCTCACAGCCCCACCTACCTCACAGCGTGTTCTGTTGTGGAGAGAAGAATAGAAAGTTTTGTCAGCCGCTTTGAGTCCCCTTAAGTGGGTGAGAAAAGCAGGGTAGAAAAGACAAGTCTTCTTCTGTGAGCCAGTTTGGTCTAGTGGTTAGGGAGCCAGACTCTTGTCTGGGGATACCGGGTTTGATTCCGTCCTCCCCCATGAAACCAGCTGGGTGACCTTGGGCTAGTCACAGCTCTCTTCTGAGCTGTCACAGCCCCACCTACCTCACAGGGTGTTCTGTTGTGAGGAGGAGAAGAGAAAGCTTTGTCAGCCACTTTGAGTCCCCTTAAATGGGAGAGAAAAGCAGGGTAGAAAAGCCAACTCCTCCTCTTCCTCTTCCTCTTCCTCCTCCTCCTCCTCCTCCTCCTCCTCCTTCTGTAGCTCATCCTCAGCCCCACAGGTCCAAGCAGCCCTTTGCAATGGTGAAGGGTCTTTTAAACACCACTGTGTCAGAATGTCCTTCGATGCCCTGTCAAAATGACATTCAGCCTTAGATTTGTAACTTTGCTGAATAATTCAAAGGAGCTGCATTGCTGTGACAGGATTTGGCAGGGCAATCCAGCAAAGACCCAGGAGAATGGCCAGGCTTTTCTTTCTTTCTTTTTTTAAAGAAAGCTGTGGTGGTCAGAATTATTTATTGCAAAATTGTAAGCTGGGTGGCGGTCATGAATTTTTGCTGCGGGACAAGCCCAACCGGAGACCACTTAACGCTGCCAGATGGAGATTCCCAATACAGCATCCTTAGCTTGCTTCCTGCAGCTTTTACTAGCATAGAGAGAGCTTGTGGATCCTGCAACAAAAAGTGCTTATAATGGAAGAAAACAGTTTTGAACTCTAGATCTTGGCACCAATAAGAGAATTTGCTACTGCCTTGGGTCTCCATGGCAACTGCTACTTCTCAGCCTTTGGATTCAAAGGGAAGGCGGCTTTAAGTTAAAGCGGGAAGGCGGGCTGGCCTTTCTTATCCGTTTTTGGTTCTTTATTTACGGTACTTATTCTACTTTCCCTTTGTATTAAACAACCGAGATAGCAAACAATGCTTAAAATCAAGAAATGCCGTAATGGTAATAAGCAGTGAGGAATGAACCACCAAAAACAATAATGCACTAGCTTAGTCTTCTCCCTCTTATGATCTGCTTCCTCTCTTTAAATGGATACAGTAAAAGATGCTAGGAAGAACTGAACTCCCCAAAGCAATGCCCTCTTCCCTCAGTAGTCACCAGAAGAAGAGTTGGCTTTTCTACCTCACTTTTCTCACCCATTTAAGGGGACTCAAAGCAGCTGACAAACCTTCTGTTCTTCTTCCCACAACAGAACACCCTGTGAGGTAGATAGGGCTGTGGGAGCTCAGAAGGAGAGCTGTGACTAGCCCAAGGTAACCCACCTAGCTTCATGGAAGTGTGTGGAATAAAACCCCATGACTGTGAGGTATGGGACCAAACTGGCTTGTGCCCGGGGTGGGGGAGAGGAGGAGGCAGCCCAATCTGGGTGGTGGTGGTGGTTTCCTCGCTTCCCTGCACCTAAGGGAAGTGAATTCACATTATATAATTGCTTTTGTTGTATTAACCCCTTTGGGAAATCATTGCAAAGGGAAGTATAGAAAGGAAATGCACAAAGCAGAATACAACAATAATACCAGAAAAGAGGGACAATTAGATGAGAGGATCTTGAAATAACTTCTTGCATGATAGGTGCTTTTCTTAAAAGAAATATTTTCTGACTGGGCGCCTCCAGACACACTTAAAACTTTGTGGTCGCTGCACCGCCATTGAACCACGTGACCGGAAATGGGACAATCTGTGTCCTACCACGGCAGTGCAGTAAAGGCTGATGATTAATCAGCAGCTTTTTACTGTGGACCATCACTGGAATTCTGATCTGTTTCTGCGGAAGATTGACTGTCCTCTCTGGATGGTGGGAAGCAGGTGCGCAGTGGCTGTGGAGTTGCTACCCAGCTTCTGGCTGTCCGTTGTGTCCAGTGCAAAGCAGCTGCACAGAGATGGCAAAGTTTTAAGTGTGTCTCAAGGTACCCAGAGTTGGTGGATGATTATTAGAGGTGCAACCTTTATACCCTGGTTTGAGAGGTCCTGAATAAGGTTGCGGCTAGCAATAATGATCCTTCAGGACACATTGTTGGAACGAGACTGGACATCAAGGTCTGAAAACTCTGGACCTTTCTGCATGGATCCTTAATCCAGATTAAGGGTGCATGTAGAACACGTTTAGACCACATAGATCCACACATTAATGAGGATTTGTGAGGCCCTACCCCCCTTTAGACCGGTTTCATCTGCACAAGGTGGAGATGAATCCGAATTAAGGAGGCTCTTAATCTGGGTCTCTTGAGGGCTAAGGGTCCTGTTCCAAATCACAGGATGAACCCCCTGCCCCACAAGCACCAGGGCAATGCTGGTGTAGTCCACGCCTCTACACAATCTGGATCAGTGGATCTGATTAATCCAGATACATTGATCCAGATCAAAATAGAGGTAAGTGCAGATCAGGGCAGCTCTAGGCCATTCTGGGATGGAGACGGCACTGCAGTATGTAAATGCTCTGTCGCAGAGTGTGTCAGATCATCCTGATTGCTGAAGTGTGAACAGGCCCTAACTTGTTATGATTTAATTTATTTCTCCCACCTGACCTCCACGTGGAACCCTTTCAGCTTCACCCAGAGGGTCATTGGTCCATGGAATTTAGGACCTGGATAGCTTTAAGAAAGGCTAAGATATATTCTTGGAGGACAGGTGCATCAAAGGCTACTAGAAGGGATGCCTTGGTACTGCTTCCAGGCTGGAGAGGCAGGAGGCAAGATGCTGCTAAAGGCCATTTCCGGGGAGTCAGGAGGAGGTGAAGGTTTTGCCTTTGTCTTCTGCTTGAGATGCTCAGAAGCAACTGGTGGGCCACTGTGTGTAAGAGGATGCTGGACTAGATAGACTGTGACACCATCCAGCGGGGCTCCTCGTGTTCTTATGTTCCCCTTACTCCCTCCTCCCAGTTTGGAGCCATGTGTTTCAGTGCAATCCTGGTTCCAAGCAGATCATCCACAAATTGAGAGAGATACATGCTTGGAACTCTTTTCGGCCTCTGGCTCACCTCTGCTGAGAACATTCATTACTCTTTGGGCTTATGGGATGTGATGGATCAGGAATAACCATTGTGATTACGAATGTGCAGAAACATTCATAACATTCAACATTCAGCCAAATTCGGACATTTGAACTTGAATAGAATATTACAATATTCATATGCGAACATTCAAATGAATACAAACATTTCTGGACATTTGTACAAATAATTCAGACATTCATTAAGCTGGGGAAAGTATCAGATACATATCCATTCCTAGCAGGTATGTATTTGTTCATAGCATGTACGAATACATACAGATTCTTATCAAATAGAACTTTATCACATTCAAATGTGTTCTGTTTGTATGAATACAGATTTTTGAACATTTGATTTGTTTCGAATCGAATGCCAAAAAAAAAATCCATACTTATCCCTAATTTTGATGCTATAGCATCTAAAATCGTCACCTACACTCAACTACCTGCAGATGGCTTTCAGAGGCATCCTGCCTGCCTCTCCACCCTGAAGGCAGCACCTAGGCATCTATTCTAGTATGCACTGATACACCTGTTCCCCATGAATGTACGTAATCCTTTCCTGAAGCCAGCAAAGTTTTTTTACTTTGGTTGCCAGAGTTGTGCCGCTAGACTGAGCAGTCCTTCTAGTCAAGATGCAGAAGGATTCAAGCCTCCACAGGAGGCCAAATCCTGGCCTTCATTCCATCACTACTTGGCATCGACCGTTCTGGTGTGGGGCTTATAGGAATGGCAAAGCAGCCACAGTCTGGCTCCTTCTGCTCCGTTCCAGTTGTTTTTTCATCTGGATTTTGACAGCAGCTCACCCATCCTGCTACCACTCAAAGAACTGAGTGCAGAGAAAATGAAACTGCCTTCTTGGGTACCTCACTGCAAAAGAATTTCCCGGCAAGTTGCCTGGCAGACAGATGCCAAGCTATATTCTTAGAAAGCAAAAGATCTATTCAGGGGATTGCTGACTCTGCTAGGAATTCACTGCATGGAAAAGCCTTGGCAAGAGCTGATCTCTAGTAATGTCAATTGCAATTTGGATGTTCCGGGAGATAAATGATTAATCTTAGCAAGATGTCATTAAAGGCCTGCTTCCTATTATCACCTGTTTCTCATTGTCCATCCTCAGACACATTTGGTCCAAAGAGTGTGATGTTTTGCCAGTCAGTCAGTTACATTAATGGGTTTAAAATACTTAGGCTGTGGTCACACCTTGCTGAAATAGTCTGTCTTATTAAGAATTAGGACTCAAAACACACATAGGCTGCATCCCCAAAAGCCTTATTTACTTCTCCACTGTCACTCTACTGTCACTTTACTGAAGTGGACTTTAAAAGTGCCATGCAAATCAGGAATAAGCGTCTGCATGAGGCTCAGGAAAATGCGCATTTTTAACGCACCTTCCGTCCCCATAGGATCCCTGTTTTCTTTGTGCGCATCTTTTTCTCCCCGCCCCTGCTCTTGTTCATAGGGTGCCAGCGGGAATGGGGAGGGACTGCGCTCGGTGTGGCCACAACCAGGAAGACAATCCCTGACAAGCCTAAAGGAAAAATAGCCATCTGTTAGTCTCCCAGATCTCCCCCCCTCTGAAATGGCTTCTCGTGCTGGAAAACATTCACTCTCACCACTTTCCCTGTTTTTGCTTTCAAAAATCCACCCTGCCCAGCGCACGAGCGCTGACAATCCCTGACAAGTGCAAAGGAGAAACAGCGATCGGCTCTTTGTTTGTCTCCCAGATCTCCCCCCCCCCCGAAATGGCTTCTCGTGCTGGAAAACATCCACTCTCACCACTTTCCCTGTTATTGCTTTCAAAAATCCACCCTGTCCAGTGCACGATCGCTCATTCACTCATCACTTTCCCTGTTATCGCTTTAAAATCCACCCCTAGCAATAATCCACCCATTTCACACCTCACAGCGATTGCAACAATGTTGCAATTCTGCGTGATTCTGGCTCTTTAGTTCTGAGCTTTAGAAAGTGAAGCTGCTTGTGTTTCTGCTGTGTGTGCAGGCGGCAATCCCCGCCCCTTTTGCCACGGAGCGTCCTCAAGGTAAATGTAGCGAGGAAAACCCGCAACTTACAGAAAGAGCGCTGGAAGAGTTGTTTAAAGTGCATGTATTTTGTCGCGCGATTTCCACGTTTTGTAGCGCTGGAACCTCGTTAAAAACCCTGGCTTGGGGACGCTCAGAGGCAAAAGGAGAGTCTTGGCAGACTTTTTATTCCTTGGGGACAGGCCCTAAGTCTGACCACACCCAACACCTGAAAATCCTCCCTCAGTTTGTCCTCAGTTTGGGTCGCTATGCTCACACCTTTCTTTACCCTGAGACTAATTTCTGAGACTTTTTTTTAGATCACAACACTCTTTGCATGCTGATAGGAGAAACATTCTGTCACTCAACAGCATGTAATCACACATTGGATGAAAGGGAAGGCAAATTCATGCAGTATTCACCCACTATACGGTGTTTCCGTACTGGCCGCGGAAACCTGTTGTTACTCGTTGCAACAGAAACTGGTTTAAAGAGACAGTTAAGACACATTTAAAACCCTTGGGCACTTACCTTATGCATTGCAGACCAGATTAGGGACTCTTTGAGGCAGCAGCTACTGCACAGCGGCGTGCGAGATCCGTCTCTAAATCGGGGCTTGCCACCGAACACCAGTTCTAAACAAAGACCTAAAAAATTAGATCTTCAATCCGTCCCTTCGCCTTGATCTGTGTGGAAGCAGGATGCTTCCACACATGGACAGGCGAAGGGATGGATGTCCCTGCGGCCACCATCTTGGGGAGGATGGAAGCAGGCAAGTTTGTCTCCTTCTGCCCTTCCCTGCATGCCGCACACCGCCAGAAATGCACGGTGACTGGCAGCTGCATGCTCCAGTTCTGCAGTTCCAGGGGCGGCATTGGCAGTGCGGGAGGCCGGATCCCCTTTGGAATGGGTGCTGCGGTCTCCGCACAGCACCCAGGGGATCCGGCTGGCCTGATCCATTCTCCCCGTGTGTGTGCAGAGGTGCGGGGCTTCCTTGGATCCGTCCCTATTTCAGATGGGTCCTCGTGAAGACGGATCGCCAAGAAACGGATTTTCTTTAATCCGTTTCTTGGCAGCATGTGCGGAAACACCCATAGTCCGGTTCAGCCCCTTTAGTCCTCTTTCCTGATCACACCCATAAAATGAAAATGGATTAACACTCTATAACGGCTTGAGACCTATAAATATCAGGACTCAGGAAAGTACAATTGAAGGGAGGGAAGTCCACAGATAAAACAGTTAGGACTTAAAAGTGTTGGGGTCTGAAGATGGACTGGAGAAGGATTAAAGTGGAAGGTGTGACCCTGGCCTTTGGTTGATCTTCCCCTTCCCACATCCCATTATTATTTTAGTATCTTATCATTCCAATTTGTTCATTTTGTGTTTTGTTTTGTATAGCTGCCACCTGCCCTGAGATCTTCAGGTACAGGAAGAGATAAAAATGGAAATAAATATTCATGCCTACAACCCCAGGTAGGATGTCCCAGCATGCAGCTGCTATTGTCCTAGAAGTGGCTCTACACATGCCAGAGTGATCCCCACATGTATTCAAACAGTTTTAACTGCTCTACATATATACTAGTAGCCAGGCTGGGACAACCTGGCACAGCTCTGTTTGCACCTCTTCTGGGAACAGTGGCCGGTTGGTGTGGCAATGGCACTGCACATGCCTGTGAGCACTTTGGCTGCTGCATGGCGATCGTCTCTAGCATAGATGCCATCACTGTGAATCACACCTCACCCTCACCAGGGATTAGGGAAGCACTGGTAAGATTTGGGATGGTTTTCCAGGGAGGTGAAGGTGCAAAATAGCCCAGGGTCTGATCCTATTTATTTATTTGAGACCAGGCAGAGTACCCTTGATGTACCCTTGAAGGAGAGGCATTGCCTTTCTCACATAAAAATATCCCAAGTATTCACTCAATGCATAAGGGAGTTTGGGGGCGAACTCTGAACCATTTATGGAGACATGCATCAGTACAATTCACAGCCTTTACTTGCTCCATGAATTGCAGTATGAATAAGGTCCTATAAACAGTAACACAGAAACCTGGCCCTGTTCTGCACTGGGCCTTATTCTGAATTATATCCCATAATAGGGGCCTGTCATCTCCAAGCTAGTATTCTATACATGCCTCTGAAACCCTTTTACAATATTGCTGAATACATGGCTGGTTGCCCACATGGCTGAGTTTGTCATCTGAGTTTATGTGGCAAAGTTCCATGATGGTATCAAACAGTCCTTCCACAAATGAGTGAGTCCTAAGATCAAACTCATATGATCTCGTGTAGCCTGTGAATAATTCAGAATCCACCCTGATGAATCCCTTTCTTGGATGTTATATTCAAAAGTTCTGCTCTGGGTGTTGAGTGCTAGATGAATTGAGAGCAGAGGCCTATTCGCATTTAGGCTGGTAGTGAAGTAGTGAACATCTGGTGAAGAGAATATGCACCTCAACCAGGCTGCTACAGCCTACAAGTGTGTCCGCCCTCTCCAGATGTTCACTAATTGTTAATTAGCACCTTAACCAGCGTTTACCAAAAGCTTACCTGAAGCATCCAGTGGCGCGACTATTGGCTCTCCATCCAGTTCCCTGTGTTTGGTAAGAGGGGAATGTGGTGTCCGCACAGGTGTGGTGGCAGCTGTGATCAATTGCTCTCCAATGCTCTGATCGGATATCCAGTCCCCAGGAGTGGTGATCAATCGTAGAATCACAAGAGGGGGGTTGAGCAGGGGTTAGCCTGTGCTCAAACATGCCCCTCTCACATCGGCAGCTGAGTGGTCAATTGCAGCAGCAAGGAGGTGGAACTTCCAGCTTCAGAGGCATCAGTGTGGGCCGGTAAACAGGAGGACCATTTGCGTTTCTGGCTAGTAATGGATGCTTTGGGGAAGGTTTCCTTCCTGTGAGCCAGTTTGGTCTAGTGGTTAGGAAGCCGGACTCTTATCTGGGAATACTGGGTTTGATTCTGTTCTCCCCCATGAAGCCAGCTGCATGACCGTGGGCTAGTCACAGCTCTCTTCTGAGCTCTCACAGCCCCACCTACCTCACAGGGTGTTCTGTTGTGGGAAGAAGAACAGAAAAGCTTTGTCAGGCGCTTTGAGTCCCCTTAAATGGGCAAGGAAAGTGGGGTAAAAACACCAATTCTTCTTCAAATGCAAATGGTCCACCTTTACCTGAAGTTTACCAGCCTTAGTTCACAGCAGCCTATTCAGGTAAGGGCGAAAAGGCCTCAGGTGAAGGTTTTACCTTTGTCTTCTGCTTGAGATGCCCAGAAGCAATTGCTGGGCTACTGTGCAAGACAGGATGCTGGTCTGATCCTACAGAGGCTCCTTTTATGTACTTTGGTAACAAACTTGCAAAGTTTTTGCATTTTGTGTGAGCTGGTCCTCTGGTTCGATTGTCCTTGCTAACCCTTTGAGTTGCCAATATTTGGACTTACTTTTAAGATCTGAGTGGTTTTAGCTTCATTCCATTTTTTTTTTTTTGTAAACATCTCTGGAAACTTTAAGATTGTTTGCCCACCAAACCCTGGGTGTACTTGAGGACCAGTCACGTTACAATATCTGGGAGCAGCAAAGATGGCAACCAACAGCTTGCAACACTAAAAGAAATAAAATAAATGGCAAAAGACGTTCCTATTTTGCCTCTAGTCTTTCAGAGGTGACTAACAGAGAGTGTGTTTGCTTGGCTTTCCTCCCAGTGGTTTTGGGTGGGTTACCTGCCCTCTCTGTACCACCACTTACTCATCTATAAAAGAGGTTTAATAAGAAATGCTTATCATTGCCATGCAGGAGTTCTGTGAGGGACTTAATTATATTTGTACAGCTCCTTGAGATGTAAAGATGAAAGCTAGGATGCCACTCAGCGCAGAGAGCACCTGATGATTACCTGAGGGAGGTAAGAGGGGTTAATGAGATCTTGCTCAGGAATTCTTGCTTCTCCTCCAAAATCAAAGCTTTGTGCTTTAGGGTTCTTGGCATAATAAGAACCCAATCCAATGAGGCATTGAATGTGTGATACCCCCCCCCCCCCAAGCTATCACCAGGGACCTGCTTGCAGGATTTTGGCTTTGAGAGGGGGAATAGGCTGGAAATTTAATTTCTTCTAGCATGGATGTGCAGTGACAGGGATGGCCACAGAGGATCCCAAAATACACTTGCTGCCACTTGGGAAAGTCTGTCAGGCAGTGGGCAAAAATGTGTGTGTGTGGGAGGGGGCTGGCATTCCCCTTCTACTCCTCTCACTGACTTTTTTCTGTGGATTTTAGCGATATAGTCTTCATAAAGTCTGGGAATAAAAATTTAAATGGGATTAGACAATCCCGAAAGGTGGATTCACATTTAATCTTGTATGTGGACACAGCCTAGGAAGATCAAAGAAAGGGTCAATTCACAATTACTGAATGTGATGGTGACCATTAGGGCTTGTAAGTGCTAAAGTAGTCCCATACCTGACCAGAAATGCTTGTAAGTCATGCAAACATGCCCACTCACCACACTGGTTCTGGAAGAGGGTGTGAATCCACCACTCCAGTATTTCTGGACAGGCTGTGTGGACTGCTTTTTTGGTTGTCCCATTTTGGGGCAGCGACAGTGGAGGCACAATGAGGACACACCTGCCCAGCAAGTGGACCAGAATTGATCAAAAGGTAAGTGTGAACAGGCCCAATATTTCCTACCTGGATCCTTAGTTTTACTTGCAAACTTAATCCATAGGAAAACTCTCAAAGTTTCTGCCTGGGGCATTTAAGTATTAGTCATGAATGTTAGTCCTTTTCTGTCTAGACCTTAATCATGCTAGATAGAAAACAAGCATGGTGAGTTGCCTCCAGCATTGTCATCTCTTGAGAGTATGATGGTAGGGCACACAAGACTGGGAAGTGCCCTTGAAGTACTTTACTGGGATTTACGAATATAAGGAGCCCTGCTTGATCAGGCCACAGCCCATCTAGACAGCATCCTCTCTCACACAATGGCCCACCAATTGCTTCTGACCATCTCAAGCCAGATGGTGAATCTCAAGCAAATGGTCTTGAATTCCTGCAAATGGCTTTTGGAGGCATCCTGCCTGTGTCTCCAACATGGGGCAGTGATGTTTTGCTGGTCTCCTAGGAACATCACTAGAAATGGGTCGTTTATGGGTACCTGGTGCAACCAACCACAACTGGCAACTTCAGAGTTCGAACACCTTTGGTTATGGCTTCTGAAATTGAGCTGAACTGGACATGCCAGAGTGGATAGCCCCTGGTGCTGACTCCCAGTCGCTGCTCCAGTCATGGCCCATAAATCTTGATTTGGGCCAAGACTAATTTGCACTACACACACCAATGTTCATTATGCATAAATTGTCACTGATACTTCACCAAGCCTCCATGTCTTGCAACCCAGCTAAGCTGAATGCAATCTTCCTGCCAGGTAATAGACAGCCTTACAGTTTCTGAAGGCTAAGACAGTGATCGATATGATATATTCAGTTGTCAGTGATATGCCATGCATAACAATGCTCTGAAAACAGAAGGTTTGCTACCTTCTGGCAGCCCACCACCCTTGGGCTCTGTCCCCTTTATGGAAGAAGTTGCGGTGATAATACAAAACCCAGTCCCATGAAAGATGGATTAAAATGAATGGAAGGTGTACAACACTGTTTAGTGGATTGTTCCATATGTCACTTTGTCTACATTCCTGGGATGTGATCTGGCTGAAATTATATAGTTCTGCACCTTCAGAATTTCCGGAGTACTTCAGCAAATACTTTCCATCCTTCTCAGTTGTTCCATATCCCTCATTTTAGAAACAGTATTCACTTATGAAAGTATTTCCCCTTATCCGAACATATTATCTAGTGCTTTGAAGATACAACCTTTTAAAAGTAATGTCCTTTGTTAAGAGAAAATGTTTTCCTTAAAAAAATTTGGTTGGGCTGCGTCCCCAAAAGACTTATTTGCCTCTCTACTGTCCCTCTACTGTCACTCTATTGAAGTGGACTTTAAAAGTGCCATGCAAATCAGGAATAAGCGTCTGCTTGAGGCTCAGCAAAATGCGCGTTTTTAATGCACCTTCCCTCCCCATGGGAGCCATGTTTTCTTTGCGTACATCTTTTTCTCCACGCCCCTGCTCTTGTTGATAGGGTGCCAGCGGGAATGGGGAGGGACAGCACTCGGCACGGAAACAACCAGGAAGACAACCCCTGACAAGTCCAAAGGAAAAATGGCCATCGGTTCTCTGTTCATCTCCCAGATCTTCCACCCCCCGAAATGGCTTCTCGTGCCGGCAAACATTCACTCTCACCACCTTCCCTGTTATTGCTGCCAAAATCCACCCTGTCCAGCGCACGATCGCTCATTCACTCACTATTTTCCCTGTTATTGCTGTCAAAATCCACCCCTAGCAGTAATCCATCCATTTCAAGCCTCACAGCAATTGCAACAGTGTTGCAATTCTGCGTGTTTCTGGCTCTTTAGTTGTGAGCTTTAGAAAGGGAAGCTGCTTGTGTTACTTCTGTGTGTGCAGGCAGCAATCCCCGCCCCTTTTGCCACGGAGCGTCCCCAAGGTAAATGTTGCAAGGAAAACCCGCAACTTCCAAAAAGAGCTCTGAAAGTCTTATTTAAAGGGCACGTTTTTTGTTGCGCATTTTCCTCGTTTTGTAGCTCTGGAAGTTCGTTCAAAACCCTGGCATGGGGGCGCTCAGAGGCAAAAGAAGAGTTTTAGCAGACTTTAAATTGCTTGGGGACAGGGCCTTGTTGTTTTTCCAGCACTGGAAAGACTTTAAGGAAATAATAGTTCTGGGGCGTTTTTGCACTTCCCTTCCTGTCTGCTGGAGGGGAAAGGAGCGCGATTAACCAAAGTTGACTAATGCTCACAGTTGGTGCACTAGTCAACCTTGGCCATTCCCCCGCCCCTGTGATCAAATACTTACCTGATTTGGTCATGGGGCCAGTCCTCGTCTAAGCACTGCCAGTTTGGCTGTGGGGTCCTCTGCAACTGTGCATGTGTTGGCACTCTTGTCTTGACAGCGTTGATGCTCTGTCCATGCGCAGTTGCATCTATGATTGTCCAAGGTTCCAGCACACTTGTGGAGTACCTCAAATGACCCCTGAGTGCTGGAAGAAGAGCAAATCATCGCTGACTGGATGCTTCAGGTAAGTTCTGGTAGATGTTGGTTAAGATGTAGAGCAGGATTTTGTGCTACTCACCTAATCAACGATTAGTGAACTTCTGGTGAGGGCGGGCATGCTTGGAGGCTGTGGGTGCAAAAGGCCTCTGATCAAGGTAGACTTAGAGAAATTAGACATGGTGCCAACTAGGGAATCAGAACTGGAGCAGGTGACAGGGGAGGGCAGTGCTCCAATTGGAGCTTAAGCTTTGGCACGGAAGACACCTTGGAGGATCATCCAAGTTCAAAGCACTCTCTGCTGAGGGCACAAGGGTACTTGGAGGGACCTGAATGCCCTTCCAAAGCTCAGGAAGTTAATTGCATGATCTGAGGTCCTCCTTGCTCTGAATCAAGTCTGTCCTGTGACAGAACACTCCGGATTTGTGTGAGGCATGCTGTGCTAGGGTATGGAGGTGCCAAAGAGGTGCCCACACAGTAAAAAAACAGGCATCGGCTGGCTATGACTCAGTGGTATGCAACAACAACAAGAAATTTATTAATTTTTATATATCTCATTCTACGCCTGAATTGCAGCAGCAGCAGCAGCAGCAACAACAACATGCTATCCTATACCTGAAGCTGGTAAAACAGATTGGCTAAAACAGCATAGGGAGGGTATGCTTCCTGAGGGATTATAGTCCTGAACTAAGGTAAGTGTGGAAAGAGCATCAGTGGCATTCCAGCCAGATGGACCTGGACCTGTGTAACCTCTCACAGCAGCCACCAGAGCTGCTAGAGAGATACCTTCAGCTAACCATTGTCATCGCATGCAAAACTTGGAGAAGATGGAGGAGGAGAGAAGGCAGAAGAAGAGGAAGAGAAATGGAGGAGAGGAGGAGGAGAAGTGGAAGAGAAGTGAAGGAGGAGGAGAGGAGGAAGAAGAGGAGGAGGAGGAGGAGAGGAGGAGGAGGAGAAAAAAAATTCCTTTCTTTTTCTAGGGGTTTGTGCAAGAGATCTTCCAGAGTGGACTGTGTTCCAGGTTAATTGGTGGAAAAGATTGCCAGTTGGGTCTTCTGCAACAGAGACAAAAACTGCTTTGGTTTTGGACTCCCTCCAGAGTATTATTAACAGTTTCAGACTCAGTAGATAATTTCCACAGCATATGTTGAATGTCCAAAGAATTTTAGCCAAAATAAAAACTGCACCATGCCAAAAAATTCTTATGGCTTAAAGCCATGGGACACATATTGAAAACTTTTGACTTTTAGCCACACAAAAGTTTTCAGCATTTGGGTAGTCAGAGCAGAAAATGAAGTGATTATGGTATATAAAAAAGGAAAGATCAGAACAGACTAGATGAACTTTTTCTAAATGGGCAATTAATTTATCAAATCTACTGTCTCAGGATGTGGTGACAGTTCCTGATTATATAAATATAAGGGCAGGCTGCATAAAGATACATCAAGGAACAGAATTTGATCATTCTAGTTCATCCATCTTCAGGATACACTATCTGACCAATGCAATAAACAGATTCTTGGCCAGATTCATCGGCGCTTTTCATTTGTGCATATCCTGAAATTGCTACACAATAATGATTACAAATAGTTGCCTATAGTACAATATAGTAGTAGGATGACTGGATAAACTTGTTGCAGCCTGATTTTGTAAGGATGGTGTTCCATCCCCTTGATCATTCTGGTTGCTTTTTTCCCTGCGTTTTCCAGTTCTATGCTATCTTTTCTGAATCCTCATATCTAGAGCCAGGGAGAGATGAATTTGGACTTGAGGACCACTACTTTGCTACTGACAGCCAATAGGGATGGGCAAGAATATTTGAAATATTCATTATTTGATTGAATTCTGCCAAATTTGGACATTCAAATTGAATGTCCAGACATTTGTTTTTTACAATTTGAACGAATACGAATATTTCACATCCTTTGTACATTCGTATGTGTATGGATATGTATGCCAATACATATGTATCCGTACACATCTTATTTGTATCTGCACGCATCTGTAGGGATACGTACAGGATGAAAACATGATCCGTATGGATCCGTATGGATATATATGAATGTTGTTGACATTCGTATCAGCAAATACATATTGAATATTCATACGAATAGATACGAAGGTATTCGAATCAGTTTGAATTTTAATACGCATATTTTTCTCTATTTGTACGAATTTGGACATTCAAATATTCAATTCTAATCAAATCAAATTTATTTATTTATTTATTTATATTTCAATTTATATGCCGCCCCATACCCGAGGGTCTCTGGGCGGCTCACAACATTTAAAACAGATGTATAAAAACAGTATCAAAAATAAAACAAATTTAAAAATACAGTTTTAAAAGTACAAAACAGTTAAAAACATCAGCGGTTTTCAGTGAGGGGAAGTGTGGGGAACATTTAACCAAAGGCCTGTGTGAATAGGAACGTTTTCACCCCCTTCCTGAATAAGAACAGAGAAGGGGCCTGACGCACCTCAAGGGGGAGACCATTCCACAGCCTGGGGGCCACCACCGAGAAGACCCTCTCCCGGGTACCCACCCGCCTAACTAAAGAAGGCGGAGGGATCACCAGAAGGGCCTCCCCTCCAGATCTTAGAACACGGGCAGGTCGATATGGGAGAAGGCGCTCCTTTAGATATCTGGGACCCAAGTCATGTCAAAAATTGTATTCATGCACACCTCTAATGGCCACCCATACCTAAGGGGCAGTGAAGCTACAGTATAGTATGTCATATCTACCGTATTTAAATAATAGCAGAGTTAAAGGCATGGCACTCAGCATTGACACCTCCTAGCATTTTAGAGGCTCAGTGAAAATCAACCTGTTAAACCAAAATGTTCTCCATTAATTGGTTTTCTATTCTTTCCTTTTTCTAATATAAGTCGAAACATTTCCATTTGACTCTCACGCACCGGTATGGAAACTTGAAGTACCAAAGTGAAAAGACAAGACCTTCTTTCCTTCCCACCCCTCCTCTTCTCCATGAATTTGTGTTGGTAATAAAATAGCATGGTTGAGTGTAGGGTTAAACCTTCCTTTGAAAAGGATGGACCGTTTGTAAAGATTAACTCCAAGGGAATTAAATTTGTATTAACCTGTCAGCAGTTCAAGGCATTAACGTAAGGAAATAAATAAACACCACACTCCAATGGTATAGCTGTACTTTCCAACGTTTCCAGATTTATCCTGCTTTTCTTCCTACCTCATAAGATTGGGACTTGGGGTTAGTTAGCGAACCTGAAGAAGGGGAAAACACAGGGCAGCCATTTATGTATTTCTTAAAAATAAAAGGAAAACGGAAATGCCTCACAAAAAGGATACAGACTTGCAGAACACGGGTATGTGCTAATTTATGTGTCTAAAATCTAGCATTTAGATGCAAATGTATAAGTAATTACTATCATTAACAGAGAAACTTCGTGGTAGGGATAGAAAAAGGCAGAAACTCATTTTGTTAACTTGTAAATGTAAGTTTATAGTGAAGAAAGTGTCTCAAAAGTGCTTTAGAGATGATATGGTGTAGCCCTTGTGTTTTAATCCCATCTCCAATCCACTTTTTTCTAGCCCTGAATGTCCATGGCAAGGGGGGGGGGAGTTGCCATGGGCTGGTGGAAATGTAAGATACTAGGACAATAAGATAAGATCCTGAAAAAATGCAGGAAAGCATTAGTTGCAAAAAATGGACTATTATATGACATTTGGGAAAAAGGGGTGACAATGAACCCTGAAGTTTTATTATTGTAGTATCAAAAACAAATAAAAATTAATTACACAACAAGGGGGGGGAGTGCTGTCATTGGAATGACCCCACCTACAAACTGTTATGAAAATTGCTCTGGCATTCTGCACATGCTCAGAGACATGGGATCTTTCACACTAAAGGTTTGGTTAACAGTCATTAAACTGACAAGTTGATCCATAGGAAAGAGGGAAAAATCAGGCTAATTTAACTAAATTGTTCATTTATTGAACCCAAGAATGCAAAATAATCTATTTATCTGCAGTAACAAATCAGGAGGGAAAATTGTATACCAATAGTATGAAGAACTTGAGCAGCAGGATACAAATTTAGAGGCAGAGGCTCACTTAGCATACTGAGAAAAAGATATTCAGTTTTCCCAGAGAGTTTAAAAGCACTAGGAAAAGAAGAGAAAGGAGTAGAGATGGGAAAGCGGAGACCATAATATCTCGTAACAGATCCCGTTCCTAGGTTGGCCTCCAACTGTGATAATGATGGTTTGGAGTTCAAAATACACACACACTAGGGATGTGTATGAATGGTGGTTTTTTTTTTCATTCAATCGTATCAAAGCGAATGCAAGAAAATTTGTATCCCATATGTATCCACTTGGAATGCATCAAATCCGCCCTGAACTCACTTTGAACCCACTCTCAATCCACTTTCGATCTGTTGCAGATGCAACTGGGACAGCCACTTTCCCACCTCCCGGGTTCACGAATGTAATGAAGCTTCATACGAATGTTCCAAAGCATTTGATTCTAATTCAAATGTCAACCTTTGAATATGCCAACATTAGATTCAGTTCCGAATGTCTGAATTCGCCAGAATTTGTACGAATAACGAATAATTCGAATATTCCTGCACAACCCTAAAGCACACTCAGCTGTCATCCAGGAAGAGCTGTATGGTCAAGGATGAGGCTCAGTTCAGTAGAATTTCTAGCACTCTGACAACTTATTACCCAAGAAGATGTCAATGCACCTCTGAATGTTAGGATGGCCCAGATCTCTATAGCCACTGGAAAGCTCACAATGCCACATATTTCTCTTCAGCCCAGGTCATGATTTCAGCTAGGATTCACATAGCAACTGCACTCACCCGCACACTGGTCTAAACCTGTCCCAAAGTGTATCCTGGGAAAGTGATCTTGCAGATGTTGCTGGATAAATATTCCTGAGAATGACTTGTATGCACTTTACATCCCTCTGGAATGGCAAATCAAAGATCCTAATTAAACTATGTCCAGAAATGCCCACTTTGCACTTGAATGTTGAATCCCTTTGCTTCTAGCAAAATATTTAATTATTAACAGTCTTCCTGCCCAAGACTAGACAAAATTAAAATATACTGCTTCACCTACATATTGTTTTATATGTATTGAATTTTTAACGTCTTTTAATGTGCATTCTGTTTTAATCAGTTGTTTTAAAGTTGTAACCTGCCCAGAAACCTTCGGGTATGGGGCGGGATATAAATGTAAATAATAAATAAATAATAAATAAATACACCTTTGATATTTACTTTTTTCTGGGTGGTTGTCCTGCTGGGAAGGGAGGAAGGCTAATGTTTTAAGAATTTATTTATTTTATCTTTTTTATTATGAACCATCTTGACACCTTTTGGGGAAGGGTGGGGTATGAATTTTTAAATAAATAAACCAAAAGAAACTGTATTAATGGTCTTATTTGTAGAATTTTCTGGGCTGTTATGCCATGTTCCACGTTTCTTCTGAGAACCTAAGCTTCGGATATTGCTGTGATATCCACCTTATTTATTTTATATTTATTTATACTTATATCCTGCCCCATACCCAAGGGTCTCTGGGCAGCTCACAACATTTAAAAACAAACATATCAAAACTGTATCAACAATACTAAAACCAGTACAAGGTTTAAAAATCCAGCATAATAATAATAATAAATAAATAAAAGATATAAAACCAATTTAAAGACCAGTAGTGTTTGCAATGGGGGAAGCATAGGGAGCTTTTAACCAAAGGCCTGAGTGAAGAGGTACGTCTTCACCGCCTTCCTGAACATAAACAGAGAAGGGGCCTGATGCACCTCCAGGGGGAGACCATTCCACAGCCTGGGGCCACTACCGAGAAGGCCCTTTCCCGGTGCCCACCCGCCTAGCTGCTGAAGGTGGTGGGATAACCAGGAGGGCCTCCCCTCCAGATCATAAGACACGGGCAAGTTGATATGGGAGAAGGTGCTCCTTTAGATACCTTCAGAGGATTTGGTTTTTGGAAGGGTCTGATGAGACCGGTGAGAAACCTGGAACACAGCATAACAGCCTAAAAAGGCCTACAAATGAGATTGAATTTGTCACCAGTAAAACAAGTTAATTTTTTGGGAATGGCTAGAGACGAAGCACATGGTGGAAGCTGGGGAGTTTATGGTTAATTCCTGGGGTCTATTCACACTTCAGCTGGCAGTCAACAGTTAGTGAACTTCTGTTGAAGAGCATCCACACTCTGAGTAGGCTGTTAGCATGCCCTGCCTTCCTGGGAGTTCTCCACACCTTTACCTGAAAGTCTCAGGTTGGGTAACAACATTTAAAATCATATTAAAATAGCATATATTAAAATACATATTTAAATATATTTTTAAAAGCATATATTAAAACAAGTGTCTGCAAGTGGGAAGGGAGAGTGTGTCCTCATTTAACTGAAGACCAGAGTAAAGAGGTGTGTCTTCACTGCCCTCCTGAACATATACAGTGAGGGAGCCTGACACACCTTAAGGGGGAGACTATTCCATAGCCTGGGGGCCATAATTGAGAAGGCCCTCTCCCGGGTGCTCACCTGCTTCACTGTTTCCAGGAGGGCCTTCCCTGCAGATCTTAAGGCATGAGCAGGTCGATATGGGAGGAGGAATTCCTTTAGATATATGGGGCCTAAGTCATTTAGTGCCTTATGTTGACCAAAAGCATATCTGAAGCTTCCAGTGGCATGGCCATTAATTCTTCTTCTGGTTCCCTGCGGTCAGTGGGCAGGGGAGAAGCCCTATGTGACGGATTCAGGGTGCAGGCTGCAGAGGGCAGGAATATTTCTTAGGCCCTTTGCAAACTGCTTTGTAAAATTTTTCTGCAAGCAGCAAAAAGGTCGGGAAACATTTCCCAGGCCCTTTGCATTCATTGGCTGCGGGCAGAAATTGGAGAGAAAACCTTCCCAAGGGCTAGAAGGCTTGAGAGAAAGGCAGGAGGAGTTTCCTTCGGTAACCACTAGCAATAGCCAATCAGATCACCTGGAACTGTTTGGTATAAAAGGCAGGAACCAGAGCTCTCTTGGTCTTTCTCTGGGCAGGATTTGCAGGGGATTGATCATTGGGTTCTTTCTCTGAGGGAAATTTGCTAGGGATTGACCAGGGCTGGGGTTACAGCCAAGCAAAGGAGGACTGGGCCGTGAAACACCCAGGGGAACATTACATTTCTTTGGCAGGGCTTGAGCTGAGGCAGAGCTTGTCAGAGGGGAAAAGCTGAGAGGCTTGAATTTTAAAAGGGACACTATTTTCCCTTTGGGGAAGGAAAGCAATCTTGACAGGAATACTGAGTTACTTATTGGACTTTATATTCATTTTCAACAATATCTAACAGCTTGTAATCATTAATAAGCCTATTTTGGTTTACTGTTAAAGTGCTTGCTACCAGCTTATTGAATTAAGGCTGTAGTACTCACTCGGTCATTGTGCATTCCCAGCAACCTACTGGTACCTGGCTACTCTTAGGAGGGCAGGCACTGGCAGGACTGCTGGGAGTCGTGACACCCTACCTCTGCTCCACTCAACTGAGTTTGCATATTACAACAATAGTTGATTGCCACAATGACTGGAGAAATTAATAGAATTGAAAGAGAGAGAGAGATAACCAATTCTTAATAGCTTTTGCAGCTGGACTCTATCTCCCATCACAAGCATCCTACCATGAGTGATGTGAGTCATCCATATCTCCTTCTCAAACTCTTCAACTTGGAGAGCTTTCTGAACAACTTTTTCCTGAATCGGTTGTTCAGACTATGCCAGCCTGTTTGCTTGCTCCTCAAGTATCTGATGTTCTCTTAACCAGATGGTTGAAGTTTAATTCATCCTCTCAACCAAGGATTTCGGAAACAATGAGGTACTTTAACAAATATGGCTATTGCCTTTTGCACTTTTGCACTTGTTTCATTTGTTGAGATGTCTTCCAAAAGAAAGAGTTGCTTTGGTACTTGTTAATTATTATTTATTATCATTATTACTTTTTCAAGCAAACTTGGGAATGGACAAACCATACTTGAGGTGCAATCAGATACACTTAAATAGGTGCCCTCTGGGCAAATTTGAGTTGTGTAGTGGCATATCCCCCTTGCATTTGCCTTACCCCAACATCAAAAATCACCAGTTTTTCTGAATTATCCCAACTCACAAAAGTAGCCTCTTCAACATTCAGGATTTCATAGGTCTTAAGGTGTCTTTTTCTTTAGGTTGGGTTGGGCAGGAAACCACATAAGCAAAGAGGCTAGGTTTTCCCTCCAAGGGGCAAATTAGTGACTAACACTGATAGTCAGGATATGCATAGCCTGCAGTGTGGCAAAATGAAGTAGGTTTCTAAGCTACACATTTGGATAATTGTTTGAAAACCATTTTTGTGCATATGGGGATGGAGTACTTTTTCTTAAAGAGATGACTGAAAAAAGCTCTCTCTGATTGCGCCCTTGGGTGTGTGGAAGTTTAGCAAATGAAAAACTGAGAAGTGAAATTTGATAAATTCCTTAACATAGACCAGAACAATCTGCTGTCCTTCTACTAATTACTGATGTATAATCACAAGCCTTCTTCTATCCCACCTTCTTCCAGTTTAAAAATCTGTAGCCCTAAGAAGAGAGCATTTTCTCTGTCCTTCTTCCAGTAGAGCATATGAGACACCTGCCTTGTGTAAAAAATGGATGCACTTCTTCAACTTCTGTATATAGTAATGGTTTGGATTTGGGTGCTGAAAGATGTGATAAGGTACTGACTTTCCCAAAAATATTTTTAAAAGTAGATCTGCATTGTCTGAACGTCAAGATCAAGTGTTGCCTAGTTCAGGTTTTAACAGTTCTGTCAGAAAATCGTAGGAACTGGGGTCAAGATGTATTGAGAAGTCAGATATCCCTGCTAGGAACTTAGAAATACTAGAGTGAAGAGATACCAAGGGCATTCATTTTCAGTAAGAATATAGGGCTGGATAGAAATATAAACACATAAATAGGGTGTTGAGAATTTGGGAAGGATTCAAACGTTTCTTGCTAGGTGGGCATGGCCATGTCAGACGTGAGGAGCCAAAGTCACTGGTGAAAAAACAACATTCTTATTCCTCTCTCTCCTCACAAGGAATTCATGAATAGGGAAGCATTCTCTCGAGGGATGTGCACAAATATTCATAACATTTAAATTTGGCCAAATTTGGCCATTCAAAGTTGAAACGATGTTGGCACATTCGGAGACTGACGTTTGAATTCAAATAAAATATTTTGATACATTCGTATGAAGCTTCATACGGGATTTGTATGCTATTCGTATACATTTGTATGGGATTCATACGGGGTTGAACATTTGTGTCGAATACGAATCCTACCACATTTGAAGGGGATCTAAATCAAACGAATATGAATTTTCTTGCATTTGATTTGATACGAATCAGATACACACACACACACACACCACACACATTTGTGCACATCCTCAGTTCTCTCCAATCAGAAATGGTGGCTAGGGAAACAATCTCTTAACATTGTTATTGGATCAGATCCATAACCCATCTAATCCAGCAGTCTGTTTTCACAGTGACCAACTAGCTCCAAAGGGAGCATACCAGCAGGATGTGAGCTTGCTTGGTTTGCAGTCTCTCAGCAGACAGATGAACAGAAAGATGGTAGACAGATGGATAAATAGATAATTTTATTGGAAATTTATACATACGCCACACATTTTATTTCCTAGTGCCAAGATTACCTTCAAACCGCAGAGTGTCAGACTATGTTTAAGATAATAGTTACTAATCAAGGCATTAATCTATTAAATACAAAATTAGACATTATTCAGTCTTGGTACAAATCAATCATTTTGAAAGAGATCTCTTCATTACTTTGCTGTCAGCTTCCTGTTGCCATCAGGGCTAATAGCCACCGATAGGCCTGACCTCCATGAATTGGTCCATTCCTTTTTGAAACCATCCAAGCTGGTAGAAAACACCACATCTGCTGATTCTAATGGATTTAGCTCCATTATATGGTCATAGGGGTGACATTCCAATAAAAATGTAGTATGTCTTCCAGAAAGGGATCCCCACAAACACAGTCTTTTGTGACATGGGAGAACAGTGATATTGTTCTGGGCTTTTTTTTTTTAAATTAAAACAAACAAAACTAAATCTCCATTGTGGAGCATTTCCCTCAAATTCCACACCATGCGCCCAAGAAAGACTGTGAATTATCATCCCACCTTGATGGAGCACACTAGTCTAGAAACTGACCGTCTTTTCTCGTTCTCTTAAAACATGCTAAATGGTTTGAATACTTGAATCCCTATACTTGCCTAAATTCTTCAGACACGATGACAGGCAACAGAAAGACAGGAGAGCTAAAAGAGACTGTTGTAACACTTGACATCTCTCAATTCCACTTCCCCTCCCTTCTGAGCAAACAGAGCATCTCCTTTGAGCCTCCGACGGAAGAAAACAACTGTTTTCCCAGAGAGAGAAGGTGCCTATTCTGACAGCTCTTTAAGCTGCTTGATGGCTCTAGCAGCTGTTACATATTAGGAAAAATCAGGTGTTCAGAACCGCGGTATAATCTCAAGGGGCTTTTCTGAGGCAAAAGATAAAGACACATTCATAGGCTTGCGCACCCGACCGCCAAGAGCTCTGGGAAAGCTCTCGCTGAGGTTGACCTATCTCTCAGGGATGTTGTGAGGAGAAAATGCATTAAGAATTGCCAGACTTCTAGAATTCAGCCACTTCTCTTTCCCTCTCAGTGGCAGGCGTCCTAATTGCCAGTGTCTCCTACAAGAGTCAGGTTGAAGTATTCTTGTTTCTTTGATGGAAATGGGTTCACTACAGAAGGTGAAGTTCAGGGATGGTGGCTGGTGCTCACACTGGACCATCTGCATTGCCACAGTAATATCCGCCATGCGCTGAGCCATTGCTCTGGCAATTGTGGTGGGATGGCCTGCTCCTATGCAGCATTTGCATGGCATTTCCTCTCCACATTCAGGTACTGTAACCTGCCCTTCGGGTATAGGGTAGGATCAAAATTCAATTAAATAAAAAATAAAAGCAGGAACTCTGGTATGCTGGCTGTTCCGAAGGCAAAACATTGCCTCCTACATGAGCATGGGGATTTGGAGCAGCATAGTCATGAAGCTGAGGGACAGTTGTCACTGTCCACAGAAACCCAGTGTTGGCCCAGGCCCCAGAGTAGAGTTTAGTGTCTAAGACAAAATCCACACAGGCATGGAAGGGTGAGGAAGTGGTCAGCCTGAACCTAAGAGTGGGAAGGAGAAGAAGAAGAGTTGGCTTTTCTACCCCCACCCCTTTCTCACCCATTTAAGGGGACTCAAAGCAGCTGACAAAGCTTCCTACTCTTCTCCTCACAACAGAACACCCTGTGAGGTAGATGAGGCTGTGAGAGCTCAGAAGAGAGCTGTGACTAGCCCAAGGTCACCCAACTGGCTTCATGGGGGAGGGCGGAATCAAACCCAGTATTCCCAGGTAAGTGTCCAGCTCCCTAACCACTAGACCAAACTGGTTCACAGACCATCTGCTTGGCCTGTATAGACTTCAATGCCGAGTAGGGGTGTGCAGTTTTTGACATTCGATTCAACTCAAATCAAACAGATTCAAATACATTCATATCTATTCATATATTTTATTTGTATTTGATTATATGTTCGTATGTGTCCAAACACATCCGTATGCACACATCCTGTTTTTATCCTGTATGCATCCCGCTTTCATCCCGTACATATCTGTACAAATGTGTACAGATAAGAATAAGATGTGTACGGATACGTATGCAATGCGTATGAATATGTACACAAATGAATGTATGAATAATTTGTACGAATGACTCAAAACATTTGAATTTGCTCAAATGTTAAAAAATGAATTTTTAGACATTCGGTTTGAATTCAGTTGTCCGAATTTGAACGAATTTCATTGAACTTTGAATGTTTTGAATATTCTTGCACATCCCTGATGCTGGGGGACAAAAGTTCCCTGTCTTGAAAGTTTCCAAACAGGGCCATGAATTCAAGCAATGCCCCTAGAAACCAGCCATTTTGCACATTACATCATGAGTCCAGACAGCAACACTGGAGGTAGCCCCCTCCAGTAGTCACTTCCACATCACATGACCATGCATGCTCCCCCTTTTCTAGCGTGGGTTTTATTTCTCTGCCAAAGGAGTGACCCCAAAAACTGATTCCTCCTTCAGGAGCGGGCCAAGTGCTGGTCAGGTCCAGTGATATGTGTTTACCACAGTTTCAGACATAGGTCACTCCAAAGATGAGATTAGCTGTTATGCTCCCAACAGGGCTGCCAGCAACAATTAGGGCCTGTCCTCGTTTTTCACAATATTTCAGCCATTATGTCCCCTCTGCACTAATGAAAGGCAACAATATAGAGCAATATGGGCAAACTGTTTCCCCTCTAAAAGGCTGATGTATTGATAGATGAGAACTATATGCACCATATACAAATGTTATGCAAATTGAGAAATAATCCCTTTAATGTTATCTCTCACCCATGTGGAGAAGCTAATGACTAGGTAACAGTTGGTATTTCTGCACTTACCAAATTAGTCTGCCTCGTACTTGGGCTGGTAAACCTCTGGTAAAGGTGAATCATTTGTACTCGGCAAGAGGAAAGCTTCCCCCAAGTGTCCATTACTGACCAGAAGTGTGAATGGTCCCCCATTTACCAGCCTGCTCTGCTGTGTCCAAAGTCAGAAGTTCCACCTCCTTACTGCCATGATTGGCCACCATAATCATTACATAATTTGCTCGGATGCCATTGCAGAGTGGCGTGTTTGAATACAGGGATGTACTGCTGTTGATCACGTCAGCAGCTGGGGGGCTGTGATTGCATGCACAGTGCCCACTACTCCATTACTGATTGAATGCCCCTCTATGACTGGTTGCTGCGCTCATGACTCTATGACTGGACGCCACTTCCACCACAGCCAGGAGTGGTCCCAGGGATCAGAGGTCTGGTCGTGTTAGAAGCTCACGATTGAACATGGCTGCTACTGCCACCACAGCTGCATAGCCACAGCCTCCCCTGCCCACCAACCACAAGGAACCAGAAGTAGAGTGAATTGTTGCACCACTGGATGCTCCAGATAAGCTTTCGGACATGGCACATAAGGGTTAGGTAGCTTCTTGATTTCATGCTCCACAGCTAGTCAGCAATTAGGCAACCTCTGGGCAGGCAGGGGGTGTTTCTAGCATGTAAACGCCTCCTGCAAGGGCAGATGCAACTGCCCAGATGTTACCTATTGTTGACTATGGGCTGAAGGACCCCTTCTGCTCAAGTGTTTCTGCTTCTAATGGTCTCATAATTAAATGGTTCTTTTCCAGGGTTTGCAACAGCTTCCACATAGGTTTTTCCTCTCTGACACTCACTCACGCTTTTAAGAAGAGATGCCAAGAATTGAACTTGGGACCTTCCAACTGTGAAGAATGTGTTCTACCAGCGAAGCTTTCACCAGAATTCTCAAACACAGGAGTCTTAAATGCCTTGAGTCTAGACTCTGTGCTAATGGCTTTACAACACCTTCAAGTTCATGTCTAACTTGGCATTCCCTGCTGGTTAATTGGATACTGTCATTGCTTTCCTTTCCTTATTCTTTTCATTCTTTTAGTGGCTTATTGGGCTCAGATTTGTTTTGTTTTTAAACCCCCCCCCATCCCTTGTCATTTCCCTTCTCTCAGAGCATCAACTTGTAACTTGGGGAAAACACAAAAGACATATGGGCCATGTCTTCACGGCAACCTTATCTCGGATTCAAAACGTTTTCAATCCTCGGAGTCTGCACGGCAGTTTGGCTTAACACACTTTCTCCATGTTAAACCACCCCAAAGCGTGGTGAATCTCAATCCTAATTTCAACAGGTCTCACTCCGGATCGTGCACTTGAAACGTTTTACATTTTTTACTGCGGGGACCATACGGTGTTAAGGGATGAGAATCCATGTTTAGGGTTTCCCTCCCCCAATAGCTTGCTTCCAAAGATAGTGATTTCATTGAAAAAATCCACCCTCAAAACAGCCACTATAACAATCCAGTCCTTAAAGCTACACTGTAGCGATCTAGCCACTTCACACCTTAATAACAATGTTGCAGTTTTGCGGAATTCTAGCTCTTTGAAAGTTCTGACCTTTAAAAAAGGGAAAGGAAAGGAAAGCCCTGGAGGTTCTGTTTTAAAGGCTGTGGCTGTGAAGGGGGTTTGAGTTACTGCTGCTGCTGCTGTGTGCCCTGAGCAATGGGGAGAGGAGGGGAAAGAATCAATGGCTGGCTGCCCGATGCCATTTTTCCTCCATCCATGGAAGTGGCAGCCACCCAGCCACCCAGTTAGGCTCGGTGAAGGGGTCCCTTATGGGTGGCGTGTTCGTGCCAGGAGGAAGAGGGCAGGGCAGCCCCAAGAAGCGGCTTTTAAAAAGTAGCCACTTGGGTCCCCCCTTGAGTCACGTACACCACGTACGATCCTCAGAATCCGGATTGAACGTGATTAAGTTAAAAGTAATGGGAACAGGCAAATTCGTGTTTGCATCCGGTTCTATTATTTCGGTTTAGGGAAAGTGAAATAAGCTTGCTGTGGGGATTCGCCCTAGGAGATTTCCTTCTGGTCCAGGGCCTCCTATATTCCACACCAGCATGCAGAAGGGAGCTTTCTAGTATACTTTCTGGCCTGAAATTCCAGCCCAAAATTCTCTTACCTTGTGAAACCCAGACATCTGGTGGTGTAGCAGAGTGTTGGCTGTGTATGTATTCCTTTTTATACTGTTTTTAATTATTTTCTGAAGTCTAATGTCTTAACTGCCCTAGAGTAGGCCAATTGTAATTAGGAGTGTGCACGAAGCCATTTTTCACATTTGACTCGGTGTGACTCTAATATGGAATAATACAGCTTCAGCCAAATCCCACTCCCATGAATGTGGGGAGCTTTATATTCATGTATGAAATGAATAAACCCAACCATCCCTTTTCCCCCACTTATGAATCTTCCTTGTCATTGCCACCAGCATGCCTTCTTCTAAGGCACTTCTGGGTCTGCGTCTGCAGAACCGGAAGTGCCTTTTTGGCCTCCAGAAGGCCTATTTCGGCCTCCGGAGATGCCACCAAAGGCCCCTCAAAAGGTAAGGGGGCATGTGAGAAGCGGGCAGAAGGCCTCCAGTGCCGTCCCCCAGGCCTACTTCAGCGTTTTTCAATGGATGCCTGAGTATCTGATCCATGGACAAATAATGTGAATGTCCAAATTTGTACCTATTTGTACAAATTCTGACTTCGTTATATATTTGTGCACATCCCTAATTGTAAATTGAATCAAGGAGTCTGTCCTCATCTCTTCATGGTGGCTAAGGCAAATGTGCCTGCGAAGACAGCAAGCAGGGTGTAGTGCAATAGCATTCCCCTTATTTTTATTCCACAGATAACTTCCCACACTATACAAATATCAGGATCGACTTCAGGTGGCTATTCATAACTATGGCTGATGGAACAATACAATCCCAGTCACTTCTAGAGTGGCTGGAACCATTCGGAGCATGGGAAGACACACCCCTGTTCTTGTCTACAGTGCAAGCTCTTCAAGGGGCACTCCTTCTGTTTCATTCCTGGTGACTACACTCACCCCTATCTGCAGCTGGGTGTTGTGCAAAGTTGCCTCTACATTGCATTTGGTGTGTGAGGGCTGGGCTGCACATTTCAGGTTCTAGACCTAGCATTGTAGGGTCCAGACCATAGCACTGCACCAGAAGTGTGGTCAAAACACTGTTCCTGGACCATTACTGCTGACACAGGTGTATTTGCAGATGGCTTTTAACCAGTGAGCAGCTGGGTTGGAACAGGGAGCTTTTAGGATGCTTCTGGAATACTTCAGCAGATCACACCTGTGAATGAAGAATTTCAGAGACCTGCTTGTTATGGATACCAATGAAGTGCAGAAAAGCCCTATAAGAGAATGAAAGCCCTCCAGTACAGACAGAAGGGATTTTCGCATTACACTCGTTCCATTTGGAACGGGTGTAGGACGGGAAGCCTAAGACACTTCAGGACGCTTTCAGCATTCACACATAGGAGTGCAGGAACGTGTGTAAACGCGTTCCGGCGTGCCTGTGTGCGAATGCTCAAAGCATTCTGAAGTGCCTTAGCCGGCAAACGCCGGCAAGGGGCGGGGAGACGGCTGCCGAGGCTCCCGCAGCCGGCAAAGCAGGCACTCAGCTGATTGTCAGCCAGCGCCGGCGGGGGAGGGGAGCCCGCGGCTGTCAGGGAGAGAGAAACATGAGCGAATGCTTCTCTCCCCGAACGGCTGCGGGCGCTTCGTCCGCGTCGGAATGGATGTAGAGCACTTTAAAGTGCTCTACATCTCGAACGTGCGCAAGACAGCTCTGGACACGTCGGAGCGCAAGCCTTGCTGCGGCATTGCGTATGCCGCGTTCGAGGCTGTCTTGCACGCGTTCCAAAACCCTGTGTGCGAAAAAGCCTAGAATCTGGGCAGACATTGTGCTTAGAATGCTATAGAAACGAGAGCCTGCTTATACTTACCCTTCCAGAGTGGTTCCAGCTATTCATGAGTAAGTACACACACACACTGTGCTGCCTCCACTGTTCTAGAATGCCCCACAGTTGCCCAGATCATCTGTAGCTGTGGAGAAGTTTTACCAGCAGCAGCTAGTATGCTCCTGGTTGGCAGCATCTCCATCTTCTTGTGGGTGCAAAGCTGTGAGGAGGCTGGGCAGTGTAGCCTTGGCTGTGCAATTGTGTGTTGTGTCGCGATCACCATGGCAATGGCTGTGGCAATTCAGACAGTCCAGGATGGAGCATCCACACTGTGAATACTGCCGGTCCAGTTTGGGGCTGCACCAAGGCTTATGATGCAAATGTGAGCCAGTTTGGTCTAGTGGTTAGGGAACCAAACTCTTATCTGGGAGTAGATGGGCTATGGCCTGATCCAGCAGAGCCTCTCTTATGTTCTTATCTACTGGGTTCGATTCTGCTGCCAACTCTTCTACTCTTCTTTTTCATCCTGGTCCAAACTTAATGGTGGAATGGTATTATTCTAAACAGTTAAGTGCAAACTGGCTCCACTTTTCCTGTACTGAGCAGGAATATAGGATGGTGAGGCCTGGGTTAATATTTGGATAGGGAACTGTCTGGCAATATCAGGCACTGTAAGCTAGATTGGGAAGTCAACATAATGTATAAATAAATAAAGCCCTATACGAAGCCTATGACAAATCACCAATTTATTATTGCCAAAACACTGTCTGGATTTCTCGATGAAGTTATGAGTGGAGCTTAACTAGTTGGCATCTATCTAATGATGCAAAGATGTGCTTTATTAAGTAACTGGGTTCAATATATTCTTTTAGGCAGAGACAATCAACAACAGAAATAATTTTAGAACAAGTCTATAAGTGTAAGCAGTGAAGGTTGTGATGTTCCTATCTTCCAAAGCTTTTAAATAGCAGGTTGGATAAATATCTGTCAGGGATACTTTGAAACATATACTTAATTCGGCTTCAATGAAGACAAATGAACTATCATTAATTCTTTAAACAGGGCTTATGACTGTAGTCTATACTACCATCTTCAGCTAATTCATCTTCACAACAATCTGTGAGACAGATCATAAATATTCCCATTTTTCTTTTTGGAGGACTGAGGCTATAAGTAGAGTGTTGTTTTTCGGAGTCTGCAGAAAACTGTACTAGCAAATCCCGCTTCATTGCATGCAGTAGAAGATTATGCAGATTATAGTTTCTTGGGTAAACTGAGGCCTTTTCACATGAGGGGGTTTGGAACATGTCTACAACACGCCGGGACACTGCATTCGCTCTTGTGGAGTGGTCGGATCTGTTCCAGGCCGCCTCAAGTGTACTGACGTGTCGTAGACGTGTTCCAAAAGCAGAGCTCTAAAAAGTGCTCTCCATGCATTCCAAACGATCCAGAATGCCCCCAGCTGCCACGGAGGGAAAGCGTTCACATGCTCTTCCTCTGTGACAGCTGGGCCCCTACCCCGGCCTCCCCCGATTGGCTGCCTTGCAGCCATGAGTGGGGAGGCATGTCAGGTCAGGCCCATGCAAGTGGTGGGGCCCCCACTGAGCACCCCCAACTCACCCCAGGGTTGCGCACATGCATGAACGGCACTTACCTGCTGCTGCCGGCTCGATTCTGGATGGAATAGGCCAGCGACATTCTGGGCATCTGCACGGGGTAGCCCTTCATTGGCCGGGCACCCGCCTGGCCTCAGCTGGCCATCAGCACAGGTGCGGGTGCCTGGCCAATGAGGGGCTGCCTCAAGTGCATGCCCAGAATGTCGCTGGCCTATTCCAGCCAGAATTGAGCCTGCAGCAGCAGGTAAGTGCCGTGACCCTGGGGTGTGTTGGGAGTGCTGGGTGGGGAGCCCACCACTTGCATCGGCCTGTTCCAGGCTGATGCACCTTGTGGGAACCCAGGGAAGGCACCCGACATGCCTCCCCACCCCTGGCTGCAAGGCAGCCAATCAGGGGAGGCCAGGGGAGGGTCTTTGACCGGAACGTGTCGAAGCCACTTTCCCATTCACACGTAGGCAGGGAAAGGACACATTCGGAACGCATCATTTACCTGCCAGTGCAGATGGGAAAGTGGCTTCAACACATTTGGGCCGAAGCGTTCAGATTAAGATGTGGCGCCGCCCATCCCCCAGTGCGAGCCAGCTTACACTCTTCACCCCTGTCTTTAAACACAGTAAAGGGGCTTTTGTAATTTTAGAATCTTGGTAGCGTGTTTTATATATGTTTCTGGTAGCATGTCTATATACTGGTTTTAGCCTCGCACCCCACAAGCGGACACCAACAATGCTTTCTATGTTACTCCACTTGCCAGCCTCTAAACTTCTGGCTGCTGTTTTATTTTAACTCCTCCCAGCTTCCTTGGTTGTTCTTTATAGAGGTCTATGCTACTACAACCCCTTCTAAGGTTGAATAAGGGAATGCTGGCAGAGACTCTTCAAAGGAATAAATAAACTGGTTTTTATTCTTAGTAACAGGAAACACAATAAAAGTTCTGAAGATGAATACACATCAGACAATTCAAAGCCACACCCCTTAGTTCCTAGATTTCACACTTAAGTCTTAACTTCACAGTTCCTTTCCTTTCTACCCCCTTCTGGCCTTATCCCCAGCTCAGAAGTTCGGGACCAATGCTTGGCTCTTTCCCTGAGGTGAAGAAACAGTCTAACCTGTCTTCCTCCCACAAAAGCAAGGACCAATCTTTTTCTTCTAGCAGGCGGGTTTTATACTCCTTCACTAGTCTAAACTCGACGCCTGATTGGTGGAGTGCACTCCTCCCCCTCCCACTATGCTAATTAGGGAGGCTTCGCCCCCTCCTTACCTGTTTAAGCTGTCAGTTTAGACTCTTCCTCAAAACACATTGAATGCACTTTCATTACACTTTTAAAATTACTTCTCCAAGCACTAAAATTTAGTGTGGGCACCACATAAGAATTTAGAAGTATTAATAGCACCTGCAATTGAGGCTGTGTTCGCATGCAGTTTTTTTTAAAAGTGTCTCTGAGCCGGTTTAAAGATTGTTTGCACATGGGATCATTCATCTGCCAATCTGTTCCTCCCTCTCCTAGGAACATTCCACTTTTCCAGAAGTCACATCCTCTGGATATGGATATTGTCGCTAAATCCAGAAGCTCAGGTTCACACAAGAACTATGGAACATGACATAACTACCCCCAAACGGCAACAATTGAGCCTGTAATCGGCCCTGAAAGCCTTCAGTCTACCACCATGATACAAATAGTTTATGGGTGGAGTCGCCGCTTGGAACTAGGGGTGTGCACAAATGCAATTTTTGGGATTTGATTTGAGTCAAATACCCAAAAATTCAATTCAATTCAAATCATTAAAATTCAAATTTAACCAAATTCGATTCAAATTAAGCAAATTGGAATCTATTCATTCAAATTTGTACCTAGGAATGTCGACAACATTCGTATGTGCCCTTAAGCATCGCTACGCTTTCTGTACACATCTGTACACATCCGTATGCATCCTGTAGTTATCCAGTATGCAACCCGTTTTCACCCGTACACATGCGAATGTCTGGATAATTTGAATGAATAATATCTGAAATTCAAAATTTGTTTGAATCTTTAAATTTGAATTTATTTATTTCATTTCTATTTTATTTGTATACCACCTTTCCAAAAGAAAATTTGCCCAAGACGGTTTACAACAAACAGAAAATACACAATGCAAAATAATAATCAAAACATCATAATAAAAATACCTGATAAAATTGCACGTCATACAAAATACTGCGAAATAAGCCAAAACACACGTACACACACAAACAAAAACAAACAAACAAACACCTGAGGCCAGTTGACCAAAGGCTTCAGTTCTGCAAAGAATCATCTCCTCCAAGATGTCCGTAACCATCCAGAATGGAGAGTCACCCAGAGGGCAGAGGGGTCTAAGCTGCCACCACCAGACCAGCCCCAGGAGGTATGGCAAGATTCTCCTCCTCAGGCAGGGCTTGAGGACATTCAATTTGAATGTTTAAATTCAGGCAGATTCGAATGAATTTCAAATACCTTTGAATATTCTTGCAAACCCCTACCTGGGACTATTCAGATAGAGCTTAGTTGCTTGACTTTGATGAGACAATGGGATAAGTCACATAAGCCGATGGGTAACCTGCCAATCCCTCCTCCTGCTGTGTTGCCCAAACTCCTGTAGGAAGCATCCCAGAGATTTACCAGTTCACAATAAAGTTGGTCTAAGTGGCAAAGATGTCTTCTTTACATTTACTGATATTTCTGAACACAAGCAGAACGTATCAAAAAACAGAGCCATTTCTGCTCTTAGCTTCCTACCCACTAACTAGCAATGTGCAAGAATATTCAAAATATTGTCAGTGCATGCAGAGTTACATCTGGCATGATCTGAGCTGCCAGCATGCTTGTGCAGCACCTCACATGACTCCAGTGCTGGAAATGGTGCAAATAGTCACAGTGCTGGATGTTTCCGGTAAGCTTTGGGTAAGGGTTGGGATGCATGTGGCGCGTGATTTTGTATACCACCACTAGTAGATGACAAGGTAACATCTGGTAAGATGGAAGGCATTTCTGCACTGAAAACACCTCCTGCAAGTGCAGATGCTGCTCACCAGATGTTACCCTATCATGTACTAGTAGTGGTGCACAAGCTAGATTAGAAAGGGAAAAAAAACCTCTTGTGATCTGAAATCTATGATCCCCCTAATACCTCCCAGGATGATATTCATCATCTTTGCAGCTGCATCACACTGCTGGCTTATATTTAGCTTGTGATCTATTAGTACCCCCAGATCTTTTTCACAAGTACTGTTGAGTCACATTCTTTTTTAAAAAAGCTTTTCTTGTTTTCATTTAGTTTAATAAACTTACATCAGTAGTTTCTATCAAATTATAGAAAGCACTTATCAGTAACTTAACCCTACTAATACAAAATACAAACATTTTAAATAGGTAACAGACTGATCATTGCTTAAATAGGGCAATGAGAAGGCTCCATGTAGGGAAGCATCTTATGAGTAACACCATGCCAGCTACGCCCTTGCAAACCAGAGAATGAAAGATGCACCAAATCCCATGTGATTAATCCACAAGAGGACTCAAATGCAATTAATTACAATCACTTGATCTCCAGACAGTAATAATAAATCACACTATTAGAACTTTAATAAGGAACTAGAGATTTGAAAAAACTGGGAAAATTAGCTCTAATTGCAGTGAAACACAGCCAGATTTTCCTTTTTTGTACCACTAACACATGCCAATTTATGCCCTGAGAGTCAAACTTCAGCTCAGCTATCTCCTGTAGACTAGAAGGATGATTTTTCCCCAGACTGTTAATGGTTATGATGTCCTAAGAGGTGGACAGCTACTTCCAGTTATCATAAGACTGGGCCTGCTGTGGTCTGCACTAGACTATAATCCAAATCAGGTCCATTTCAGAAAGGGGCTTTGGGTGCAATGCAAGGGGATAGGACTAGTGACTTAAATAAAAGGTGAAGCGTCCATAATGGGTGTTTTTCCACTGACAGTAAGTACCGATTTTAGCACCCATTAAGGACCCATTTGGCTGAGAGCCGGATGACCCCATTTCCACTACGGACCCCATTAGGATCACATCTGTTTCCACCACAGCTAGGGAAATCCAGATCATATGGGTCCTTCAGAACCTATAATCCGGATTTTCTGTAGACCCCATTAAAGGGGTCTACAATGGGTTCTTCAGCCATAAAATCCGGATTATAAGGAGCCTGTTTCCACTGCAATTGGGCAATGGGGTCTAGAGGAGGCTTGGTGGAGGGGGCACCCATGGGGGGGGCAAAATCCAAACTCCGAAGTCCCTCCGAAGTCATTCTGAAGTCATTCTTAAGTTGCCTTTGGAGATTAGCAAAGGCTCCAAAGGGTTTTTTCTGCAGAGCCTGTGCTAATCCCCAAAGGCAACTTCAGAATGACTTTGGAGTCTTTGCTAATCTCCAAAGTCAACTTTGGAGATTGCACCCCCTGTCCCCCAAAACACCTGGGGTGACAGGCATACCTCTTGAGGGTAGATCCAGATTTGCAAATGGGTGCTCTGGTGTTTCCACAGCAGGCAGGCTAGCACCCATTGCTATTGGGTGCTAGACCACCCATGGAAACACATTGGATACTTCCCTTAATTGGGATCTACTAGATCCGAATTAAGAGAAGTACCCATTCCTTAGATCCAGATCTTCTTAGATCTGGATTAAAGGAGCGTGGTGGAAAAACACTCCATGCCATACTCTGTTTCAGTGGCTGCATGTTGGCAAGGGTAAGGAAGTGGCTTGTTCCTTCTTTCCTCCAGGAGATGCTGGTGGTTGAATCTGGGATTTTCTGCTTTGGCCAGTTCCCGTTAGAAAGCCATCCATGTACAAACAGGTTCTGTGTATGCGCGATAAGTAGCAGAATGCAGAGAGCCCAGGCTTCACCACATCCTTGTGCAGTAGGGATGTGTACAAATGGGTCTGTTTTGTATTCAATTCGTATTGAATCAAGAATAAACAAATTCGAATTCATTTGAATAGATCCCCTTTGAATGTGGTAGGATTCTATCTGATACAAATGTATTCATATGAATTTGTATGAATATCCAATATGAACGCATATGTATCCGATACGTATCCCATAACATATCCCCTCTGGAAGTGTCAAATGTGCCCTGAATCTACTTTGAATCTGCTCTCAAAACATGATGAATGCACTCTGGATCCATTGCAGATGTGACTGGCGCAGCCGCTTTCTCACCTCCCCGTTTCATGAATGTTCCAAAGCATTTGTACAAGTATTCCAAAAGGTTTGTATGAATACAAATGTCAATGTACAAGTGCTGTAAACATTTAATTCGTATATGAATGTCTGAATTTGTCCGAATTCATACAAATATCGAATGTTATGAATATGTTTTACTGTCCAGGTATTTTGGGTTAATTACGTGCATTGTGATTAGTTCCACTGAGCATTGCCAGGACAGATACTTATTCACCAAGAACCCAGAAGGTACCAATTGGATAAAGCCAAAATGAAAATATCCAGTCAATCAAAGAACTCTGCATTGTCATAACGAGGTGAATAAAATGGCTTACTGCACAGCAGGGGATAGATATGTCATTGCTCAGATATCGTTGGAAATGCAATTCCCACCATTCCTGAAGCAGCAAAATTTTGGGATGAAGTAATGCTGGAAATGCAAAACGTTTTTGGAATTAATATAAGACCCCATCCGGGATTGTGTCTCTTGCAAGTTTACAGAGATCATTCAACATTGGTTCCAGATAAATACATAGTAGATAGAATGGTATGGGCAGCCTTATGAGTTATAGCTGTGGGTTGGAAAGACAAAACAAAATGGTCCCGTGAGAGGTGGTATAGTAACATTCTTGATATATATAAATTTGATGCCCTTAGACACCAGCGGCTCTTCTACTCTGGAGAAAGTCATCGCCTGGATTTACAAAACGCTTGGGGCAAATTATACACAGCTTTTATTAATGACATCTTACCTACGGAAATGAAAGAAGGACTACTGAAATTGTGGACATATTTACCCGTGACCTCTGAGGCATAAAGGAGGGAGGGTGGGGTTGACTATGTGGACTTAATGTGCTACTGAGATGTGAGAAATTTGGGGTGTTTTCTTTCTGTTTGTATTCTTTCTTTTCTTTATAAAAGCATTAAATAAAAATGTTTTAAAAAAACTGCATCACTCTTATCATGGCTGGATGAGACAGGAGACCCCTTTGTTGATGCAAATTACAGTTCTGGGAAGGAACTAAACTCGTTGCAACCACATGGATAGAAAAGAGTTAAATTCCCTGCTTGTTCTATTGTTTCTCATCCTGTCTGTACGCAGAGCTCATATATTGTCTGTGTAGTCAAGAAGGCTGACTCAGCAAAGATGTTTATGTGAATACTGAAGTGTGTACGCTCGGTGCCAAGGGACCATGTTGGCCTTCAGCTTGCATCTGTGTACCTGGAGTGCTTTAAAGCAAGGGCGTAAGTGCTACTAAGCTGGATGAAACCAAGAAAATGACTGGCCAGCTAGCTGGCAGACAGACAAGAGGTGCCGAGCATGTAAGGGTTTTCCCCACCCCCTTAAATGGACACTTTGACATAAGGATGCTGAGTCAGGATTTATTTAAACTAAACTGAATGCACTTAAAGCTAGTATACCGTATACATCTTTTCTTCCTTGAAAGGAAAAACAGCAATTGCACTACAATTCCAGGACAGTTCTTTGAAATCAGAAAGCCAAAGACCTAAATGTTTCCTCTGTGTGCTGAATTTTACTCTTGCAGATTGTGTTTGTGGTTGCTACTAGGGATGCACACGGATTTTTTTTTTTTTTGCATTCAAATTCAATTTGAATCACTTTTCAAAGCATTCAATTTGATTCGAATGTTTAGACTCTAAATGCAACAAAATCCGATTCAAATCTAATACATGGGATACATATGGGATAAAAATGGGATGTGTACGGATGCGTACAGATGCATATGAGATTTGTATCATCAAATATGTATCAAATATTTGTATCAATAGATACAAATGTATTTGTATCGGTTCGAATGTCCGGGCATTTGTTTTTTCTCTATTTGCACAAATTCAGATATTTGAATATTCAATTCAAAATGAATTGAATTTAAAAATTGCATTTGTGCACATTCCTAGTGGATGGACTGGATTAAAAGCCATTTTTGCATGATTTGAGTGATCCTGTGCTGCACTGGGTCAGATCAAGTGATCCAGTCCAGGATGGGCCAGGTGGGAACATTCGTATGGCGGATGGCCCTTTGCATCTGAGGACTGAGCATGAAAGTGGGAGGTCCTTATCCCAGGATATAATCCAGAGTAAGGCCCAGTGCAGAGAGGACCACCAAATGACCTCCTGGTTCACTTTTCATCTGGAATATAGGCAGACCTCAATAACAAGGCCTACCAGCGTTCTAGGGCCATGGGACACCCATTTTGGCAGCACACCTGGTTGCAATACCAAAATTGATCCCCTGGGGGCTCCAAAGTGCATGTGAGCTTTGGGGCAGGCACAAAGTCTGGTCCAGAGCAGATCAGGACTAGCCCTGCTTGATCCAGTTTCACAGATCCCGACCTTCACAGGTAAGACTATCTCTTTGTATCCCATCAATATGTAGTTAGCCTTATATTGTTTGATCTACAGTATATTGTTGCTGTTAATCTATATTCCATTAACTGGGGCTTAAAACATTGTCTGAGACACTTAGCATACTTCTAGTTATCTAGTTGTGGCTAAGGCCTCCAAACAACTTCCAACTAGGGATGTTCACAAATATTCATAGTATTCTATATCTATGAATTTGTATACAAATAAAATGTTAAAACATTTGTACATTGACATTCGTATTTGTATGAATGCCTCAGAACATTCATGAAATGGGGAGATGGGAAAGCGATGGGCCAGTCACATCTGCAAGGGATCCAAAGTGCATTCAACATGGTTTGAGAGCAGATTCAAAGTGGATATTCTTATGAATTAGTATGAATACATTCATATTAGGGATGTGCATGAATATTCATAACAATTATTGTTCAGATGAATTTGTAAGAATTCAGACATTCATACATGAATCGAATGTTACGAGATCCATATACTAACATTCGTACGAATATGAATGTATGAATAGTTCAGACATTCATTAGAGTAGGGGCGTGGAAAAACAAAGCACCAGTCACATCCACAATGGATCCTGATTGCATTCGACATGGATCGACAGCGGATTAAAAGTGGCTTCAGGTCAGATTTGACATTTTCAGAGCATACATATGTTATGGATATGTATCAGATATGTATCGGATACCTATCAGATAAGTATTTGTTTGTATCAGATACAAATACGTACAAATAGATTCGCATCAAATAGAATTTTACCACATTCAAATGTGATCCGTTTGTACGAATAAGGATTTTCAAACATTCGACTTGTTATGAATGGAATGTCAAAAAAGCTTTTGTGTACACCCCTAATTCATACTGAATAGAATCCTACCACATTTGAAGGGGATCTATTCAGGCGAAAATGAATTTTCTTACATTCAATTTGATATGGATCGAATGTAGAAAACCCATTCATGCACATCCCTATATAAACACAATCCTAATTTGAGACATGAGTAATTGTTACCTCCAAAGTAGGACATTTTCTCGGAATCTGCTCAGAATTTGGGCCTCGCTACTGAATCAAGAGTGGGGCCTGAGATGGACCAAGCGTACGTGCTCGGAGGGCTTGCTACGTGTTTGAGTTGCTTTAAAAATAGCAGAGACAGGAATATCTGTTTCTAATAAAGACCTTAAGTGGCTACCAATGGACTAGGTTGATTGCAAAGAACAAATCTCACAACCCCGACACACATCAAAGCCTGGTGTGCTTGAGGCTGAGTGCTAATTGTTACGCATTCTGAGCTCTATTTGTCTGGCCCCAGTGCAGCGTTGTATTTTTAGCAGTTTTCATTACGTTTTGTGCTTAAAAATAGCCTGAGTTACAACCAGCCCCTGCTCTGCTGGAATGAATGATGGTTCACTGGAGCAACTGCTTATTCTGCCTTGTGCCATGGTGTCCCAGACAATAAAAGCAGGAAATATGAGTGGCATTAACCTTTGAAGTTTGGTGGGGGAGGCGGTGGGGGAGGAAAAGCAGAAAGAGCTTTAATGAAATAGATCAAGTCAGGCAATTAAGCAGCAGCTCTTTGTTGGTGTGTAGAAGAAAACAGAGAGGAGAAAGGAATGCTATTTGGAGTCTTAAAAAATACAACAACCTCCTCAGCCCCTCCCCCAAACTTTTCTCTAGTTGCCAAAAGGTTAAAGCACGTGAGCTAACCGAGGCTGTGGTCACACCTAAGGTTTAATCCAGCTTTGGTCCACTTTCAGAGTGAGAGAATACATCAGCAACGTAGCAAACTGTTTTAATAACTCAGAAAATTCACCTTTGGGATAGATAACATGGAAATAAAATTACTGGTCACTTTGCTGATGTGATCTCTCGCTCTGAAGGTGGACTGAAGCTGTATTAAACCTTAGGTGTGACCACAGACAAGGTTTAATCCAGCTTCAGTCTACTTTCAGGGTGAGAGAATAGAACAACAAAGTGACAAGCTGTTTTCCTTCAGTCTTAAATAACTCAGAAAATTCACCTTTGGGATAGATAGGCTGTGTTCCCACCTGAGCTTTTAAAAATGTTTTTAAAAACAAAACAAAACCCGACGCAAAAGCGCAATCTGGCTGATCCCATGTCCTTGACTTTAAATCCCAGTCAATCCCAATTCTGCTGTTCCCACAGAAAACACTTCAAAAACACATTGGGGAAAGCAAATATTTTCCTCCCCACCCTTTGCCAGCCGGGGTGCCCACCCTTTTCTCCCAGCTGGGTTTGATCCCATGAGGACATGGCCCAAAAGGGTGGGGAATCCCAGCTCCCCCTCCCCTCCTGCTTTTGCTTCTCCCATTTGCTTCTCCATAGCAAAGCCAAACCTTCCAGCAAGCACAACCATGGGGATCGCTTCCAGAGCCCCCCTGTCTCTCCAATGCTCCATTGTACAATGTTGCACAAAATCGCCTCCCTAAACCTTCCCCTCACTTTCTCCTTTATCACACCTTTCTCCACCCATGCAGGAAGAGCAAGCCCAGTCAAAAAAGGAGAAACTGTGGGGAAGCATAGGTGGGATATGAAGCTTTCTTATCAGTGGGAAGTGGAGTGGGTGAATTGTTACTTGTTATCAGTGGGAAGTGGCTGAAAATGAAACTGTGAAGTGGTCTGCCAAGGGAAAAAGTCTTGAGCACTTTAAATCTGGCAAGGCACTGTCCTGCAGGGTGAAACCCCCACCCGTTTCATTATGCATCTGCCCCCAATACTGCGATACCATTCCCAAAGGAATAAAGCATTTTAGCAGCAAAAATGGGGGAAAACCGCCTGTATTTTCAGGTGTTTTTTAATTGCAGGTTTGAGCAATTTAATCCTTGGAAAATATGGGAACCCAATCTGTAATGGGGACAAACAATTTTCAAATCATTTTTGAATTGTTTTATAACATGAGTGGAAATGCAGCCATAATGTGGAAATAAAATTATTGGTCACTGTGCTGATGTGCTCTCTTGCTCTGAGGGTGGACTGAAGCTGGATTAAACCTTAGGTGTGACCACAGCTGACGAAGCATGTTTCACTACCATTTTACTATTTTTTTAAAAAAGATTCTGGGCGGTCTAATATATGCCTGCAGAACTGTTGCCTGCATTATGTAGAATTCCCAGTGCAGATGTTAGAAGGGCAAAATAAACATCTCTTTCCAAATCACAATTGCAAATTATGGTTACCGTATGAAGATGAGGACAGAGTTCTTGCATCTTTAATGGTTTCATTGGAAGAGGAAGTTCTGCAGTATTAGGGTGTTTTTCCACTGTCAGAAAGTACCCATTTTTGCACCCATTAAGGACCCATTTGGGTGTGAGCCGGATGATCCCATTTCCACCATGGCACCCATTTGGGACCCAATTGTTTCAACTGCCGCTAGGGAAATCCAGATCAAATGCGTACTTTCTGGCCTTTAATCCGGATTTTCTGTAGACCCCATTAATGGGGTCTACAGTGGGGTCTTCAGGCAGAAAATCCAGATTAAAGGGAGCCTGTTTCCACGCTTGTGTGGCAATGGGGTCTAGAGGAGGCTAGGGGGAGGGGGCACCCATGGGGGGGAGCCCCAAAACCTAAGCTTTGAAGTCATTTCGAAATCACTTCGAAGTCATTTCGAAGTCACTTCGAAGTCTGTGCAAAATAGCTCCGGAGCGTCTTTGAAGTCTGTGCTGATCTTCAGAGTGAACTTCGAAGTGACTCCGAAGTGACTCCGAAGTCACTTCGAAGTTCACTCCAAAGATCAGCACAGACTTCAATGGAGCTGTTTTGCACAGACTTCGAAGTTACTTCGAAGTGACTTTGAAATGACTCTGAAATGACTTCGAAGCCACTTTGGAGATTCCACCCCCTGTCCCCCTAAACACCAGGGGTGACAAGCAGACCCCTCATGGGTAGATCTGGATATCCAAATGGGTGCTCTGGTGTTTCCACAGCAGGGAGGCTAGCACCCATTGTTATTGGGTGCTAGACCACCCATGGAAACACATTGGGTACTTCCCTTAATCCGGATCTACTAGATCCAGATTAAGGAATGTACCCATTCCTTAGATCCGGATCTTCTTAGATCTGGATTAAAGGAGCATGGTGGAAAAACACCCTTACTCTAACAGTCCCACTTTATGCTTTGGACACAGGACTAGTTGCTTGTAGGGGTGTGTACTAATATTCTTAACATTCATTATTTGTACAAATTTGGTCAAATTCAGACATTAGTACATGAATCGAATGTTATGACATTCGTACATTAAATTCATACAAATAGTTTGGAAATTGTGTGAAACTGGGGAGGTGGGAAAGCGGCTGCGCTAGTCACATCTGCAACGGATCCAGTGTGCATTCAACATGGATTGAGAGAAGATTAAAGTGGATTCAGGTCAGACTTGACACTTTCAGAGTGGATATGTTATGGATACATATCCGATATGTATTTGTTTGTATTGGATATTCAAAGAAATCCGTACGGATACATTCATATTGAATAGAATCCAACCACATTCAAAGGGGAGCTATTCAAATGAATATGAATTTTTCTTTTATGAATCAAATGCCGAAAAAAAACAAAAAAACAATTTGTGCACATCCCTATTAGTGTGCGATAGCCTCATCCAACATGGATTTGCCTAATTCCCTCTTAAAATTTCCCCATTTGGTGACCACCACAAACATGGTTGTAAATTCCATAATTCAAATACGTGCTGGGCAAAGAAATTTCCCCCCAGACCTTCAACGTTAAGCTTCACTGGATGATCCAAGCTTCTTAATAAATGTAGAAAAATGTTCATTCCTATCCAATTTCTCCACACATTTTCTCTCCCTCTTTCATGTGCTCCCCCTAACCAGCTTTTTTCTAAATGTAAGCAGTCCCCAAAGTTATAGCCTTTTCCCAATTTTGAGTGTCATTTGCTTCAGTATTCTGCCTCTCTAATGTGCCTTTAACAGGAGATAATTATTTCATCTTAGAAGAGGGTCCAACTTACAACTTTGAATGAGTGCAAAGATATCAGATTGTTGGCTCCAAACAGTAAAGCAATGGGAACTCATAACCTTCCACAGAACAAAGGTTTCAAGAGGTCATTTTAGTACCGCCACGATCTAATTATCAGTTGTACCTGGATGGAGAAGAGTTACTGGTTTGTGGAATATTCCAAACAGCACGCGAATTGGGATGGCTGGCGAAGAGCCCAAAGATGCAGCTGTAAACGATCCCTGTGAATTCTCTATGACAAAGTAAACCTTTATGTATTTATTTATTTACTCGTATTTATTTTGCCACAGCATGTTTTATGGTGCAATAAAAAAGAAGGAAGTCCATAGCTATCTCTAATATAATCATAACTGAAAAGATACTTTACTGATTCAATATTGTTCCAAGGGCAGCGTAATAGAGGGATTTGACCCTAGCCAAGGCATCATTTACCAAGTTCAAGGTGGTGAGTAGAAAGAAACAGGCAAGCAAAAATCACAAATGTAGGAAAATCCAGAAGGGCTGCATGGAGACAAAAGCCACGTACATGCTGGGTTGTTAGACCGACTCAGGGGACCTCTTGGAAGGCATCATCTGCGAAAGGGACTGGTCTACTATTTTGCCCTTTCTTTCCATGGCAAAGCAACGCCATTGAAAACTGGGTGACATCTAACATCTGGATGCAAGACCCTGTGACACAGAATCCTCTCTCTTGTCTGGATTCCATTTCAATTTATTGGTCCACATTGAGCACATTGCAACTCCAGGCAGCGATCAAGCACTTTAGTGCTTCACCTGATTTAGCAAGAATGGTAGCGTCTCACTCCAAAGCTCCAGATGACCTCTCCTGGCAGTTTCATACAGATCTTAAACTGCACAAAGAACCAATCACTGAGGAACTTCACATCAGAGTTCCTAGGGGGGGGGTGAACAAAAGTTCCCGAATGACTTCAAAGATAGGAAGAAAACCACTGTAGAACTGTGCCTCCCATTTCCAGTACCTGAAGCTATTCCACTAGGATACCATGGTCAATGGTATCGAAAGCCATTGAGACATTAAGAAGAATCAACAGGGTTGCAGTGCTTCTGTCCTCTCAATAGAGATCATCCATCAGGGCAACCAAGGCAGTCTGAGTACCATACCCCTGCCTGAAACCAGACTGAAATGGGTCAAGATAATCTGTTTCCTCAGCATACCTGCAGCTGGGTAGCCACCACTCTAATATCTTGCCAAAAAGAGGATGGAAGCAAGTGGGCAATAGTTGTTTAACATCTCTGGATCCAGGAAGGGCCTTTTCAGGAGGGGGCATACCACTGCTTCCTTGAGGAGGAGGAGGAGGAGGAGGAGAAGGAGAAGAAGAGTTGGCTTTTCTACCTTGCTTTTCTCACCCATTTAAGGAGTGTGGAATAAAACCCGGTATTCCCAGATAAGAGTCCGGCTTCTTAACCACTGGGCCAAACTGGCTCACCCACTTGACCAAACTGGCACCTCTCCCTCCAAGAACAGGGTATTTATCACTGCCTGGATCCACCCGGCTATAAGCCCTCTGCTAATTATAATTAGCTATGACAAGGATGAAGGAGCCAAGTAGTTGACCACATCTCTACACTACAGCTTCTCCACTAGGGGTGTGCACAGATGAAATTTTTGGGATTAAATTAGATTCCAATCGTATATCCAAAAATTCAAATAGATTTGAATCTTTAAAATCTGAATGTATTCACATTCGATTCGAATGGAATACATTTGAATCTATTTGTGTGAATTTTCAATTGAAATTTGCACATATGAATGTTGACAACATGCCCGTACGAATCCCTTACATATCCGTATGCATCCGTCCTGAAAATGGCTCACAAATTTTATCAAAGAGAGACTCTGAAGGCAGCATATCCCTAGGAGGGATGTGCACTAATATACGAAACACTCACAATTCGATAGAATTCGTTCAAAATTGGACATTCAAATTCGAATAGAATGTCGGTAAATTCAAACATTGTAACAAATTTCAAGTTTCTGAATCTATTTGTTCAAATTATTTGGACATCGGTATGTGTATGGATATGTACCCAATGCGTACTTGCCCGTACGCTTCATTCCCACATCTGTACACATTTGTACCGATCCATACAGGATGAAAATGGGATGTGTACAGATGCATTTAGGCACATACGAATGTTGTCGACATTTGTATGCGCAAATTTGAATTCCACATTGACCCTTTAACACCCATTAAGACCACATTTAAAACAGTTGGGAAAACCACGTCCGCACAGCAGCACCCATTAGAGACACATCGGGGATCCCGCTTCCCCACTGGCTCCCGCCAGATGTGTCACTAATGGGTGTTAAGCGGCCCTTAAACCGGTTTTCCCTAAGACCACATAAAAGGTAGTCTTAATGGGTGTTTTCGCTGTTAGGACTCATCTGAAACGGATGTGTCTGCACAGTGATAAGGGTCTCTAACTGGGCCCTCCCCCGGCCCGCCCTGATTGGCTCCTCTGGAGCCACGCATGGCGAGCTGGGGGAATCCAATTTTGGGGCTCACCCTTGCCCCAGAAGCAGCGGATCACTGCTTCTGGACGCAGGAGGAGCTTCACCTACTTCCAACCCCACCCTGGGGGCGACTGAGTGGGATCCCCTCCTTACCTTAATGCAGTCAGCCCGATTCTGGCTGTGGGGTCCGGTTGCCTTCGTGCCTGCGTCCTGCACGCCTCCTGATTAGCCAGGGCTGCACCTGGCTTCAGGAGGCTCTCTGTGCAGGTGTGCGGCCTTGGCCAAAGTGCGCCACATGTGCAGACGGAAGGGGTGTTAGTAGATCTGTATATACTAGATATGGATCTAACTTAACATGGATTTCTGAAATCTAGATCTAGTAGATCTGGATTTCAGAGGTGCTGTGAGGAAGCACCCATAGATTCAAATTAATTCAATTCGAGTTGAATGTGAATATATTCAAATTTAAAACATTCAAATTGATTTGGATTTACAGATATTCTATTCAAATCTAATTGAATCATGAAAAGTACATTCATGCAAACCCCTAATCCCTAGTTGTCAAGAACACCATTGCCAGTCCAGATTCAAGAACAAGGATACTTGTCTTCATAGAAGTGTTTACTGATACAAGATCATGTGGAAAAGAATGCCAGCAGACACACACATCCCTCAACACTTTCCCACCCATGTTGGCATGGGTGACCAGTACATCAAACATAATTAACTCCATTTTCTCTCTGGCTCCAAGTGGCCCTGAGACAACGTTGGTTATTCAATTATTTCCTAGTCATTACACACTTCTCTCTACAGCAAAGGAAAAGCAGAGTCAGCAAAATATGCAAGCAGGGGTGACCTGGTATTACAGAGCTTCAAAGATGACAGCACAGTGGCCAGTCTGACACTTGCACATAACTAGAAATTCATGTATTCACAATTTTTGTAATCGCATTGTAATGACAGCTGCCATCAAGCTGGGGTCAGTTTCCAACAACTACATGCAGTTTCCTTGGCAGATATGGAATTGATTTCCCATTACTTTTCTCCAGGGAGATGCTGAGGATTAAATCTCACCCTTCTTCTTTCCAAGTAGCTGCTCTCCCACTATTGGGTCATTCCCTAGAAATGGAATACAATTGTTTCTTCTTATGCACTGTACTTTGGTTTCTACAATGCACAAGGTATAGTGAAATCATGGGCATTTTTGTTTGCACTAGTCTGATGGAGTGATCCAGGCTGTTTGCTGGATTGCTCCAGCCGCACTGGAGAGCAGCAGCAACTCACCAGAAGCTGCTGGAATAGGGATGGGCAAGAATATTCAAAACATTTGAACGTTTCAAATCATTTGTATGAATTATTTGGAGATTTGTATGTCTACGGATACATATCCATGCACATCGTATTTGTATCTGTATGCTTTTGTACAAATATGTGTGGGATGAAAATGGGCTGCATATGGGATAAAAACAGGATGTGTACAGATGCGCACAGACACATAGATACGAATGTATTAAAACTGGTTCGAATTTGAATACATTAATTTTTTCTCTATTCGTATGAATTTGGACATTTGACTATTCAATTCAAATTGAATTGAATGTCAAAAATTGCATTTGCAAACACCCCTATACTGCAATCCACAGCCAAATCACTTGGAGGGAGCTTGTAGCAACTTTTGGTTCACACACTGGCCAGGAATGGCTGGATTGCTCCTGGATGCTGCGTCTGCACCCTCTTCTGGGCATGGCATGACTTGTGAGTGTGGCTGTGTGAGTGTGGCTGCACAGTTACATGCAGTGTTCAGATCACTATGGCAACATCCAGGCATGCACTTCTTGGCAGGAATACAGAAGTGGTTTGCCATTGCTTACTTCTGGGGAGAGGCTGGGGTTTGAACCAGCAACCCTCCATTTCCCAGGTCGCTTGCAGCCAATCCCAGACTCCAAAGTCATCTCTGTGCAGCATTTTTGGCAGAGATACAGAAGTGATTGGCCATTGCCTATTTCTGGGAAAAGTCTGGGGACCAAACCACAAACCATTACAACTAGGGATGTGCATGAATATTTGTAATATTCATTATTCATATGAATTTGGACATTCAAACATAAATCAAACATTTCAACATTCGTACGTATATGAATGTTTTGGAACATTAATAAGAATAGTTTGTAAATTCGTTAAACTGGGGATAAGTATCGATAAGTTTCTGATATGTATGCGTTTGTATAGGAACAACCAAAAATCCCAAAAGAAACCCAAACAAACACACTAAAAGTGAGCAAAAAAACAAACAATTGGGTTCTATACCCCCCAAAAAATATATGTGATATTTACTAAAAGGGTTACAATGACCCCACTGATAATGTAAAGAATAAATGCACTAATAATGCAAATAATAAATAAACTAAATCAAATAATATAATATAAAGCACCAAATTTAAAAACTCACTGTAAGAAAAACAGTGGAATAAAAGTAAACCACAAGCCACAGCCAAAAGACATTCACATGGGCATGGGTACATACACGATGCCTTTTCCGCATCCGTACAGACGTCTTTTCTGGATACAGATGTGTACGGATGCGTACGGGATGTGTAATGATGCGTAAGGGGCACATACGAATGTTTTTGACATTTGTAAGTGCAAATACGAATAGAAAATCCAAACGAATGGATTCGAATTTGCGTAATTCGAATTGAATTTGGGTAAATTCAAAATTTACAGATTTGAATCAAATTGAATTTTTGTATATTCGATTTGAATCAAATCAAATCCCAAAAATTGCATTTGTGCTCATCCCTAATCAGTATGCAATCGTATTGGATATTCATACAAATTCATACAAATATATTCATATAGAATGGAATCCTACCACATTCGGGGCAGGGGGGGGGAATCTATTCGAATGAATACACATTTTCTAGCATTCGATTTGTTATGAATCAAATGCCAAAAAACAAACACACATTTGTGTAGATCCCTAATTAAAACCACTATACTATTTACATTGGAACCAGTGGTTGCATATTCTTTTGAGTCTGACTGCTGTCTTTGTCTGAAGCTGTTCCTTTCCTCCTCTGATGAGACAATATGCAAGGTAAAATTCCTTCTGAGGGACTTTTATCTGTGGAAATGTCAAGGTGCCGTTTCTTTTCTTCTTCTTCCTTTGTATTATTTTTAGTACATCATTATCCATCGGTGACCCATTTCCTTCACATGCAAACAAACACATTTATATATTTACATTTTCTTCTGAAAACACACACACACATACTTTTCATGACGTTTCTTCATACACTCACAACCACAAACCATCCCAACCCTTTTATTCAATGTTTGTTTGATGGTGAAAGCATACAGTTGTAGCAATGGTTCAAAAGAATGCCATTTACTGAGGGAAAAAAGCACTCCAGATGGTATAGAACAGAGGAAGAGAGAAGAGGAAGAGAAGCATCCCCACCTTATGCCAATAAAAGGAAGGTAATAGGGGGGAAAAAAATACGTCTCGCAGTCCCAAAGCTGCATGTATTTACAAGGCAGCAGGAGCAGCTTGAATAAGTGAACGGGGTGACATGACACAGTATTACAGTGTTTGGTGAGAGAAAAGCTCTGTTCAACCTCAAAAGCTACTGAGTAAGAAAAAAATGTCACTTTAACTGTATTAGGGGACAATTTATTATGTGTATCCTTCTAGTGCAGCACAATGTCACTGCTGGCCCTGGTGCATTTGCATTATTTCCAGACAACGGAGCAGCAGAAAAGGGACACAGATTTATTTCAGAGAAGGCTCAGGTGATTTTTATGTCTACAGAGGACAGAGCCAGATAGGGCTTAACCCATTCCACTCTCCTCTTCTTCCGAGAAGAGACGTCCGTTGACACGGCCCGTATGCTTGCGTTTAGGATTCATTTAAGCAGCCAGCAAAGCCTGCGCTGGATCTTACAAGCTGTCCTTCTTCCTACTGTTAGGGTTTCTCTGCAGCCCTTCTCTGCACTGGCCGCTCTTCTAGACCAGTGATGGCGAACCTTTTGAGCTCGGTGTGTCAAAATTCGCAAGAAAACCTAGCCTAACTCAAGTGCTGTGTCACTTCTAGAAATATCCATAATTTTGTGAATTTTGTAGCTCTAGTAATATTTTATTAAAAGCAAAAACAAAATTCTTTACATTAGTGACTTTTGTTGCTGAATTTCATTTGCTAATATTCAATTGAAAGTTGGTATTTCGTACACTTCAAGAACAAGCAAGCACTACATGCCCAGGTGCCAGGGTGACCATGTGTGTCACCCAAAAGGGCTTGGCGTGTCACCTGTGACACGCGTGTCATGGGTTGGCCATCACCGTTCTAGACTGTATCCTGGAATAGGGACTTGGCATCTGTATTCTGGCACAGAGAAAAACCTTTTCTGCACTTACTTGATATTCCAGATCATGGAGCTGCTAAGTACATGATATCTGTAGGGGTGCGCGTGAATATTCGTAATATTTGATATTTGTACAAATTCATACGAATTCAGACATTCATATACGAATCAAATGTTGCGACATTCGTACATTGACGTTCGTATTCGTGCGAATGTTTCAGAACATTTGTGAAACCAGGAGGCGGGAAAGAGACTGTGCCAGCCACATCTGCAATGGATCCAGAGTGAATTTGACATGGTTTGAGAGCGGATTCAAAGTGGATTCAGGGCAGGTTTGATCCTTTTGCAGCGGATATGCTACAAGTGTCCTACACAGGCATAAGGCATGACAGTGAAGCTTTGCAGCCTCAGCATGAGTTAATCCAGACCAGCACCATCAGTGCAGACTGCTCATATCTCTCTGAGATCTGGATCAGTGGGCCAAGCTATTCCAGACACACTCATCTAGGATTAACAGAAGGTAAGTGCAGAAAGGACCTCAATGTCAATTCCATCTTCTAAGGCCATGGCTGGACCTTGGGTGGTTTTGCACGTCCCTTCCTATCCTGTAAATGGGAAAGGTGTGCGAGAGTAGGGATGCTCTAAACATTCAAAATTTGATTGAATGTGGACATTTGAGTTTGAATAGAATGTCTCCACATTCAAATGAATTACGAATATTCCAGAACATTCGTTTGAATGATTCAAAACATTCCTATGGATAGATATGTATGTATACGCATACGCATCTGTACAAATCTCAAATGTATCTGTATGCATTTGTGCTGATAGTACAGGACGAAAACAGGATGCATACGGGATGAAACAGGATGTGTACGAAATGCATACAGATACGTATAACACATACGAATGTTCTTGACATGTGTATCTTCAGATTCGAATCTAAGGGTGCTTCCGCACAGGCCCTTTAACACCCATTAAGCACGGATTGGGAAACGCGCGTCCACATTTATGTGCCTTTTTAGCACACTTCCTGCCACGAGTGTCTGCATTGCACGTCCCTCTTTAATGCGGATTTCGGCGGCAAAACTGGTTTGGCGCCACTGCGTCCGCATTAGAGGGGGCTATTAAGCACACTTCCAGTAGGTGCGTCCGCACCTACCCATGCTTAATCCGTGCTTAATGGGTGTTAGTTACACACCACATCTCAAGTGGTTTTGCGCCGTGAAAACACATACATTTAGGATGTGTCTGCACGGCGCAAGTGTAACTAATGGGGGTCCTCCCCCCGCCATGCTTGGCTCGCTCGAGCCAAGCATGGCGAGCCGGGGGGCCTCGCTGCCGCGGCTTGCCCTCGCCCCAGACCTTCCAAAAAGCCCACCCTACCCCACCCCGATGGGCCCGTGGCGAAACCCCTCCTTACCTCTCTGTGGTCATCTTCGTTGTGAGGGTCTTCGCCCAGGATGCAGCACGCCTGTGTCCTGCGTGCCTCCTGGGTGGCTGGGGCTGCCAGTAGCAGTCCTTGCCCTCAGGAGCGATCTGAGCAGGCGCACTGCCCTTCTGGGGCGAGGGTGAGCCACGGCAGCAGGGCCCCCGGCTTGCCATGCTTGGCTCCAGTGAGCCAATCATGGCGGGCGGGGGGAGGGTCCTCCATCCCGGATCGGAGCCGGGTGCCATGCCTCCGCACAGCACCCACCTCCAATCCGGATCGGAGCCACGTGTGTAGTGGCAGGGTTGCGGGGTAGATCCGGATATCTTAGATCTGGATCTACCCCATTAATCCGGATCTGCCGTACACCTGGAGCTATTAAAACCGGAGCTATTAGAACCGGTTTTAATAAATCCGGGTACCGTAGATCCGGGGTTTTTTTGCCCCTGTGTGGAAACAGCCTAACATTCGAACAAATACATAGATTCGAATGTATTTGATTCAAATCGGATTTTGTTGCATTCCGATTCTAAACATTTGAATGTTTAGATATTCTATTCTATTGAAATTCGCATGCAAAAAACAAACAAACAAAAACCCCACATTCTTGCACATCCCTACTTTATAGCAGCCAGGGTTGCTGTCTGCTTGGCTCCAGAAACTGCAGTCCTGTTTACATGAAAGCACACACTCAGGATGTGGTCACACCTTGCTGAAATAATCCATCTTATTATCTCATCCAAGGTGGCTTTGTGGAAGAGTGCGGAATCAAACCTGGTATTCCCAGATAAGAGTCTGGCTCCCTAACCACTAGACCAAACTGGCTAGTGATGACACTTATTAATATGTGCAGCATGCAGCAAAAACTCTCTAGATGGTTGGTTGTATTTCTTTTTACTTGTCCACAGCTATTTATTTATTTCACTTTTATCCTACCCTACACCCAAAGGTCTCTAGACCGGGTACAACATTAAAAATAAAAAAGAATAAACATACTCAAACAATACACTGCCCTTCACCAAATGGTCCCAGGGTGGCTTACAATAAAAATAAAACATATCAAAAGACAAAAAATAATTAAAAATATCACCCCCTCCCTCCCACATCCACCCCCCTCCCACATCCACCCCCCTCCCTAACAGGACAGCACCCCGAGAAAGCTATTTAGATGGCAAAAGCCTGGTTGAAAAGATATGTTTTCAGCAGATGCCAAAAAGCATACAATGTAGGCATCTGGTGAACCTCAAGAGGGAGGCTGTTCCAAAGTCTAGGGCGGTGATGGCCAACCTATGACATGCGTGTCACAGGTGACACACCAAGCCCTTTTGGGTGACACACATGGTCACCCTGACACTTGGGCGTGTAGTGCTTGCTTGTTCTTGATGTGTACAAAATACCAACTTTTAATTGAAATTTAGCAAATGAAATTCAGCAACAAAAGTAACTAATATAAAGAATAATTCATTTTTGCTTTTAATAAAATACATATATCAAAAATATAACTTTTTGACTAGAGCTACAAATATCACAAAATTATGGATATTTCTAGATGTGACACAGCACTCGAGTTAAGCTAGGTTTTCTTGCAAATTTTGATACACCAAGCTCAAAAGGTTCGCCTTCACTGGTCTAGGGGTTAGCACAGAGAAGGCCCTCTTGTGTGTCCCTATGCCTCGTACCTCTGCAAAAGAAGGAACTACAAGAAGGCCCTCTCCTTGAGATCTGAGAGTACGGGCAGGTCTGTATGGGAGAAGGCGCTCCTTCAGATACCCAGGACTCTTTAGGGCCTTAAATGTTAGTGTCAACACCGTGAATTGGGCTCGGTAGCAAATAGGCAACCAGTTCAGATCCTTTAAGACTGAGGTGATACAAATCTACCCAGAGATTCCCAAATATCTGAATATTGAGTACCAAAAATTCAATTTGATTTGAATATTTAAAATTCAAGTTTACCCACATTTGATTCAGATTAAGTAAATTCGAATCTATTCGTTTGAATTTTCAATTTGAATTTGCACATACAAATGCCGACAATGTACTTTTGCATACACATACGAACGTCCAAATAATTTGAATGAATAAATTCAAAAATTCAAAATTCTTTCGAATGTTTAAATTCAAATTTATAGAAATTCGACTCGAATTCAAATGTCCATATTCAAACGAATTTAATCAAATTTTGAATGATCTGAATATTCATGAACATCCCTTCTACTGAGGTACAATCAGGAGGCCCTCCCCTACTGACCTTAAGGCATGGGCAGGTTGATATGGAAGGTGTTTCTTTAGATATTTGGGGTCCTAGTATATCCTGCGGCATCTCAGGTTTGGGCGATACCCCCAAGCTATGACCAGGCTCTCTGGCTATAGGAAGGAATATGATAAACCAGATCATGCTGATCTTGAATCTCTGCAAGGCTGTGACTTATACCTGCTCTTATTGGGAATAATCTAAGCAGAATGCACTTTCATTCATTTATACTATCACTCATTCACTTGCTTACTGTATCCTCCTGTGCTGTCATTGTGATGAAGGACTTAGACTTTTGGAAGGCATTTACAACAGGCAATGAATTTCCGATCCTTGTCTTCTGGGAAGATCTTTAGGTGAAGGACTGTGCTATTATTCTGCAAATGGAGACACAAGACAGACACACTTCATTTTGTGCGGAATGGTAATGATCTTAAAAGAGAGTGGGTGAAAGATGCTAAACTCCTTAATGTATGTGGCACTTACAAGAGCATCTAATGATTGTTATACAGTGCGCCTCATCCGTCATGTATGGTTATGTGCTTGTTCAAAGTGAAGTATATGTATACTGTTCCAGAAATAATCCTCAATGGAGCAAGTATTCTAGACAGAATGTGGTAATCCTTGCTTAACAAAAAAATATTCAAGGGTACCAGAATCATGGTATGCCTGTTTGCCAATAAACGCTTTCAAAGTCATTCACTAGCCCAGGTACTTTCCCCTCTGTGCATAAGGTGTGCAGCCCCCTAACCCAATACGTAGAAAATCTCATGGAAAATGATGTACCAAAATTCAGGTGTGAATTGTGGCATATTCTTTTCATTTGAATATGGCCTGATGGATAGGTTTAGCTCAACAGAAGAAGAAGAGCTGGCTTTTCTACCCTGCTTTTCTCACCCATTTAAGGAGACTCAAAGTGGCTGACAAAACTTTCTGTTCTTCTCCACACAACAGAGCACCCTGTGAGATTGGTGGGGCTTGAGAGCTCAGAAGAGAGCTGTGACTAGCCCAAGGTCACCCAGCTGGCTTCATGGAGGAGTGCGGAATCAAACCCGGTATTCCTAGATAAGAATCTGGCTCTTTAACCACTAGACCAAACTGGGAATGGGAGTACAGGAGTACTGTGGCCCTGATACTGGAAGTAGGGATGTGCACAGATATTCAAAAATCCATTTCAAATTCAACAAATATCGACATTCAAATTTGAATAAGAGTTCTGAAAATCTGAATTTTCAAATTTGGATTGAATCCAGATTTTTGAAAATCCGATATGGATTTTCATTTTTTCCCATTGTCTTTCTTATGGTGGAATCATGAATGCTGACCTTATCTGAGGTGAGCGAAGACTGTGGTTCCTTAGATGTTTTTCCAAGTTCTTTTGAGACCTCCTGGATGAATCACTGATGTGCTCTTGCAGAAATTTTGGTAGGTTAGCTGCTTCTGGGAAGAGTAATTATTGCCCCAAGTTTTCTCCATTTGGAGATCATGGTTCTTGCTGTGGTTTGTTGGAAAACCTATGAGGACCTTGGAAATGGGGCTGTAACTCTTTCCAGGCTATATTTTAATAGCTTTCTTTCTATTTCTTCTGGAATTTCTTTGGATCATAGCATAGTGTAGTGCTTGTTGAGACCTTTTAGCCTACTATACAATGTTGCAAAGGCTCAATCTAACTAATAATTGGATTTAACAGGGCTGGCAGTAATCAGGCTTGCATTTTTCTGGTCTGATTGAACTTGATTAAATGTGGTTCATTGGTTGACAGAGACACAAGAAGAAAAGGAAAAATAGAGGAGACCTCAAAAAGAGCACATATTTTTTCACGGCACTGTATTCTGTTTTAGAAGCCAGTTGGTCTAGTGGTTAAGGAGCTGGACTCTTATCTGGGAATACAGGGTTCGATTCCGCCCTCCCCCATCAAGCCAGCTGGGTGACCTTGGGCTAGTCACAGCTCTCTTCTGAGCTCTCACAGCCCCACCTACCTCACAGGGTGTTCTGTTGTGGGGAGAAGAATAGAAAAGCTTTGTCAGCCACTTTGAGTCCCCTTAAATGGGTGAGAAAAGCAGGGTAGAAAAGCCAACTCTTCTTCTTCTTCATCATCAGGGAAGGCATGAGAAGGAGGTGTGCACAAACATGGGAATACAGGTGTGGCTCTCTCTTACCAATAGGAGCCAGGATGCTTGCATGTGCCTCCAGATCCAGATGACGTAAGAGAGGAGGTGATGAGTGACTCACTTCAGTGGAATCTGAACAACAAAGGACAAGGAGCAACCTTCTGAGGATTGCATCTGCTGCTGCCCTGGGGAAGCAACATGGGTGAGACAAGGAGCATTTTTGGTTCTGCCTAAGTTGGGTACCTTGTACAAGGGCAGCTTTCAAGCCCAGTATAGCTCCCCACCCCTAATAGCTAAGGGAAGGAAAGTTGATACTTACCAACAACAAAAGCAGACAGAGTTGCATCATTTGCTGGGACAGGAAGTGCACACAGTAGGTGTGTGCACAAATATTTGTAACATTCAAAATTCATATGAATTAGGACATTCAAATTTGAATTGAATGTTGGCACACTTGAAGACTGACATTTAAATTCAAATTGAATGCTTTGGAACATTTGTACGAAGCTTTGTTATATTTATAAACCTGTGGCGGTAGGAAAGCGGTTGTGCCAGTCATATTTGCAACGGATCCAGAGTGGATCCAAGGTGGATTGAGAGCAGATTCAAAGTGGAATCAGATCAGATTTGACACATTCAGAGTGGATACGCAGGGGATTCAGTATTGTATACATAGGGGATTGGAATGGGATACGTAGGGCATTTGTGTGCAATTCGTATCAAACATTTGTATCAAATTCATATCAAACATTCATATAAAATTCTAATCCTACCACATTTGAAGGGAATCTATTTGAATGAATATTAATTCTCTTGCATTCAATTTGATACGAATCTGACCCCCCCAAAAAATTAGTGCACATATCTAGTAGACAGCTATCAGTTTAAAAGGCTTTATTTAACAAAAGAGGCCTGTTTGTGGAAGCTACAGTTATCAATGGGTAATGAAGCCTTCTTTCAATGAAAAGCATTCCTTAATGTATTGGAAAGTACATCAAAAGGCTATTGTGCATGTGTCTGCTTTGCTGCTAATGTCTGTTAGAATTGGGATACTGGGCTAATGTCTTCATCTGAGCCAGCAGTTCCTGATTGCTCATTTCTCAGACACAAAAAGAAAAGCTAATCCTCTTCAGTTTAGTTCAGTGGAAGGATGGGTCAACAAACAGACAGACTGATGTATCTATAAATCAAATTAAACTGAGAAGTACCGAGTAATATACAGTTTAACACTTAATCACTTGAGACTCTCAGAATGATCTCTCATTTGGCATGTATATTCTCACTCCCATTTTTTCAGAGAACCTCAAGACCTTCATAACATAAATGAAACATAAATGAAAAAAAAATGCCATGCTTATTTTTAACAGAAAAGCAAAAACAGGATCCAGAATATACTGAATGCCAGCAATGAAGGCACAGTTTCCAGCACCTAGTAAGATGACTGAGCCATCCTTACGATGTACCTGGAGTGAGCACTGTATGAGAAGCAGAAGAGGGATGATTCACACTCCCCTCTGAGTCCACTTGTCTGCCCGCCCCATTCATTGACACATTCTGAGCTAGGGAAGTGCACGAATGTATTTTTGACATTCGAATCCGAGTAGATTCGAATGTCAAAAAATCCAATTTGATTTGGATATTTAAGATCCAAATGTCATAACATCCGATTTGGATCCATAACATTCAAATCAGTACATTCGAAGGTTAGATTCATATTTAAAGATATGAATGTGGACAACATTAACATAAGAACATAAGAGAAGCCCTGCTGGATCAGGCCACAGCCCATCTAGTCCAGCATCCTGTCGCACACAGTGGCCCACCAAATGCTCATGGGCATCTCAAGCAGAGACAAGGACAAACCTTCTCCTGCTCTCGAGTCCCAGCAGATGGCCTTAGAAGCGCCCCAGGTCCTCCCCCCCCCTCAGCCTGAAGGATGCACCTAGGCATTCGTTCTAGTAGCCATTGATACATCTGTCATCCATAAATTTGTCTAACCCTACCTTAAAGCTATCTAGACTGGTAGCTGTCACCACCTCTTCCAGCAGCACATTCCATAAGCCGATGACCCTCTGGGTGAAGAAATACTTCCCCCTGTCAGACCTTACTCTCCTACCCATCAGCTTCATAGAGTGCCCCCTGGTTCTAGTGTTGTGCGATAGAGAAAAGAAATTTTCTCTATCCACCTTTTCTATACTGTGCATAATTTTACACATTTACTGTACACATTCTGTAAAAATTTGTATTCATCTCGTATTATCCTGTATGCATCCTGTTTTAATTCCATATTTTAAGCGCAAGATACGTATGGTTTTTGCACAGATTCGTATATGACAGATACAAATATACACATTCGAATTATCCAAAAACCGTATCGGATTTTCAAAAATCGGAAATCACCATTCGACAGATTCAAATCAAATATTCAAATTTTTGAATATCTGTGCACATCCTTATTCTGAGCTCACCTTGTTGGTAGTAGGGATGTGCAAGAATATTCAAAACATTCAAAATTTGTATTCATTTGAATTCATACATCCAAATGAGAATTGAACGTCTATACATTTGTTTTTTAACATTTGAATGAATTTGAATGTTTCAAATCATTTGTATGAATTATTCGGACATTCGTACGTGCACGGATACGTATGCATTACATACGTATCTGTACGCATCTTATTCGTAACCATGCACATTTGTGCAGATACATATGGGACAGAAACGGGATACATCTGGGATGCATACAGATGTGTACGGACATATACAAATGTTGTCAACATTCCTATAATCAAATACGAATCAAATATTCTTACAAATTGATATGAATGTATTTGAATGTATTTGAATCTGAATACATTAATTTTTTCTCTATTCATACGAATTCAAACATTTGAATATTCAATTTGAATTGAATCAAATGTTGAAAATTGCATTCATGCACACCCTTAGTTGGCAGTGTTCAAACTCTACTGAGCTTTCCTGTTCTAGTTTCTGGACCTTGGTTATTTGGCTGCTGTGAAAGCTCCAAAAAGATGTTTCAGGCTAGACCAACCCAACATCCGGTCCAGACATTCAAGGAATTCTTTTACACATGAAGTCCATGAGTTTTATAAATGAACCCCAGGACTCTCCTTCCTGCATGCTAAGTTGTGGTCCAAGGGATACCCTAGGTGGAACATCCCTTAAACCAGTAGGCAGAAGAAGGCCTCCTTGTTCATTTGCTGACCTGGTATACCAGCCTGGATGGAATGAATTATCATACAGTAGGAGATAATCTCTCTCCAGGTCAGTCAGCACTCTTCTGGCTAGTGAAGAAGAGCAATGGATTCCCATAAGTGATGGGACCAGCATTAAAATAGTACTCTGATTTAGGGATGTGCACAAACGGGGTTTGTTTGTCTCATCCAATTCGTATTGAATCAAATATAAGAGAATTAGTATTTGTTTGAATAGATCCCCTTTGAATGTGGTAGGATTCTTTTCAGTATGAATGTATTTGTACAAATTCATATGGATATCCAAGACAAATGCATACATATCCGATACGTATCCAATACTGTGGCTGCTTGTTTATGATTGTATACAGTGCAAGTTCCACCATTGTGAGCAACCTACCTGAATTTTTCAGAGCTTTCCTATTCACTGTGAGTAACTGCTTCATGAAACATAAATACAAACTCTGTGTATGCTGGTAGGGGTCTGGACAACTTCTTGTTTCCTTGATTTGTGGCCTTCGTGGCTAATAAAAGTTAGTTGAGGAGGTAAGGCTGGGTGGATCCTGGGAGGGAGAAATGCCAGCTGATCTTGAAGCTGTGGTAGAGCCCCTTCCTTAAGAGGACCTCCCTGGATCCAGAGATATTAAATAATTACCACCCAGTGGCAAATGGTCCCTTGTTCAGGGAGGTATCGGAGAAAGTTGTGGCCATACAGCTGCAAACATGCTTGGGGGAGATGGATTATGTAGACACATTCCAATCTGGTTTCAGGTGGGGGTTCAGCATGGAGATTGCCTTTATCACCCTGATGGATGACCTTTATTGGGAGACTGATGGGGGGGGCAGACTCTCATGACTGTGGTATCCTGCTGGTGTGGCTTTGTTAGGGCCCCCTTCTGTACTTGGCCTTATTCTGGAATATATCTCTGGATAATAGTCTGCTGGCCACAAGCTAATGAAGATTATGGCAGGCCTCACTTGGAGCCTTCCATAGCCTGCATTAGCATGCAAATAGCAGACCCCTATTCTGGGATATATTCCAGAATAAGGCCAAGTGCAGAAAGGCCCTAGGTTTCAAAAAGTAACAATGGGGGACTTCTATCCTGTGACCATTCTGGTTGAGCTCCCTTGGTGTCAGTTTTGTCTCCTATGCCATTTAACATTTATATGAAGCTGCTGAGAGATGTCATCAAGAGTTTTGGAGTGAAGTGCTGCCAGTACAATGATGACACCCAACTCTTTCACAGGATGCAATGATGGGATGGGTGTGGAGCATCTAGACAACATGGAGGTACTGTATGCCACAGGATCCTGACTTCAGGAGGTTAAGAGACACCCAATTTTTCATGGGATTGTTTTGCCCCAGAAAGAACAAATGCCTTCAAGTTCCTCCTCTGGTCATATCTCTGGCTTCATGTCATGTTTGGGAGAGACAGAGACCACAGCTTTGGATATGACCACAGCTTTGATGTAACTTATTCCACAGTAGCTATTTATCCAGTAGAAGCCACTGGAGAAAAATGACCAAAGGGCATCAGCAATCTCATCTGTCAAAGCAGTGCAGGAAGTAGGCAAAGGCAAATAAAGCGGAGGAGGAAATAAATTGGGGGGGGATCTGGAAGGGAGAAGATAAAAAAATATTGCATACAATGATTTATGCATTTCAGGGCATTTTCAGAAATTGCTACTATAATTGAAATAGGACTACAAATCATCTAACTCTCGTGAGATGATTGACCAGAGATGTTCTCCTCACTCCACTCTCCAGGAACTTGACACAGTTTGGAAACCTCAAGGCTCCAGTGGGTTTTTTTTTTTTTTTTTACCATTCTTTTTCTTTAAATTGGACTTGAACACACCAGTTCTGCAAATAGGATGTTTCTGTAGGGCATTACACTGGGCTGAAGGAGAAGGAGCCCAGCTGGTTCTGTGGAGGAAAAGGAAGAAGTGTTGGCTTTTCTACTCCACTTATCTTACTCCACTGCAATGTCTAGGCCTCTTCCGTCTGGAGAGACGGCGTTTAAGAGGGAAGCTGATTGAAGTATATAAAATTATGCACGGTATAGAAAGCATGGATAGAGAAAATTTCTTTTCTCTATCGCACAACACTAGAACCAGGGGGCATTCTATGAACCTGATGGGTAGGAGAATAAGGTCTGACAGGGGGAAGTATTTCTTCACCCAGAGGGTCATCGGCTTATGGAATGTGCTGCCGGAAGAGGTGGTGACAGCTTCCAGTCTGGATGGCTTTAAAGTAGGGTTAGACAAATTTATGGATGACAGATGTATCAATGGCTACTAGAACGAATGCCTAGGTGCATCTTTCAGGCTGAGGGGGGGGGGAGGAACTGGGGTGCTTCTAAGGCCATCTGCTGGGACTCGAGAGCAGGAGAAGGTTTGTCCTTGTCTCTGCTTGAGATGCCCATGAGCATTTGGTGGGCCACTGTGTGCGACAGGATGCTGGACTAGATGGGCTGTGGCCTGATCCGGCAGGGCTTCTCTTATGTTCTTATGTTCTCACCACAACAGAACACCCTGTCAGGTAGGTGGGGCTGTGAGAGTTCAGAAGAGAGCTGTGACTAGGCCAAGGTCACCCAGCTGGCTTCGTGGAAGAGTGCGGAATGAAACTGGGAGACTGCTAGCTAAGAGGCCAACACTCTAATCACAGACCACTATGCCTCAAGGTGCTATAAGCATTTTATAATTCTGATTCTCAAGACCATCTTCCATGAACATGATGCTGTCTAGACAGTTTGAACTGCAGTTCTCATATACTGCATCTAGCAACAGGTACTGGGTTTAATTTGAATTTCTATTTAATATATCTAGAGAGCATTTAGCTGCCACAGTTTATTAGGATGATGATTTTAAAAATCAACCACCCAACTTTCTTCTGGTTTCCTGTGTACTCACAAGCAGTCAGATGAACCTCTTCAGTGGATCTAATATCAGATGCCATCACTTGGGGTTTTTTTTTTTGTAGGTTGTGCAATATACTGTGATGCACTTGAAAACAAAATGGAAACTGAACTGTGCAAGTAGATCTGCAGGTGTGCAGCGTTGAATTCATGACCTTATTTGGCCCTAGGAAGAGATTCTGCTCCAGGCATGATTGGCTGGTGTTTTTAGTTAATCTGATTCTTGCTGGATTGTCTGAGTCACTTTTATTAGATGCAGATTGAAATTCCGCCACATTAACTAACCTTATTGAACACCAATAAGAATTGCTTTGGTGGAAAATGCATCAAATTGCACTATTATGCCTAGATTCTTACTACTCAGCAGCTCCTGCATCTGCAAGGTCACAATAAGAACTTATACGTCCTTAACATACATTTTTAACATGTGTAAATGCTGTATAGTCTGGTGGCTCGAACCAATTTTCTGTTTATACTGGGAAAAATTAGTGCAAATTTTTGCAGAAGCCAGGGCTGAATGTAGTGCTTGCTACTATGAGGACAGATACAAATAATTCAATCAACCTCTCTGCAATTTCCTCCCCTACCCCCAAGCGTACACTTGGTTCCCTTGGTGCCTATTGTATCAATGACCTCCATTCTGAGCCTCCTTCTTCTAATCTATCTGTCTATTTGTCTACCTACCTACCTATTCTAACATTTACCTTTACAATCTTAAAATGATGCTTCACATTTTTTTCAATTTGCGTATCACTTCTTACATTTCTTTTGTTTTTGTCAATAGGACAAGCTTTCCATTTTCTGAAGAATATTTTCTCACAACTAGTAGTTTTCTTAACACTAAACTTGTGCTGAGCTGCTGTTTGTTTGTTTGTTTGTTTTTTAAAAACACTACTCAGAGAGGCCTGGTACTGTCAAGTGCTTCCTTCAATCACTGTGGGCATTCTGTGGCACTTGCCAATCAGGAATAAGTGAGCCCTGTGTAAAAGGTGCAAGGAATTCACCTATTCAGGAGAAGTGGATGTTACCACTCTTCCCCCACTCCATGGGCATCAAACCTGTGCCTGATGTCATCATTCAGAGTCTTGAATGACTCCCTGAATTTTCAGAAAGGGCTAAACAGGGTTTCTGACTGGAAGCTGGAAGGCCAAGATTCAAATAATCACACAGTCATGAAACTTACTGGTAATGTTAGGTGAATTCATATTTACCTCAGTAAATAAAGAATGGCGGCAACTCCATTCTAGACCAAATAACTCTACACCTGTATTAGAGCCCCGCATGCTACATCTGCATTTCTTTGCTAGTGAGCCAATTTGGTCTAGTGGTCAGGGAGCTGGACTCTTATCTGGGAATAGCGGGTTAGATTCTGCCCTCCCCTATGAAACCAGCTGGGTGACCCTGGGCTAGTCACAGCTCCCTTCTGAGCTCTCACAGCCCCACCTACCTCACAGGGTGTCTGTTGTGGGGAGAAGAAGGTTTGTCAGCCACTTTGAGTCCCCTTAAATGGGTGAGAAAAGAGGGGTAGAAAAGCTAACTCTTCTTCTTCTTCTTCTTCTTCTTCTTCTTCTTCTTCTTCTTCTTCTTCTTCTTCTTCTTCTTCTTCTTCTTCTTTTGTGTTTGAGAGCACATGACCAGCAGTACAGGTATGATTACATGCTATGTCACCTGGCCACTCTGGCAATGGCATCACACAGAGATGCTGGTGTCATTGCTGGGGCTCTGCAATGCACACCATAGCAGTGGCCACTTGCATTTGGATAATGTTTTGAGCATCTGCAAGTGTGGATATATAAAGAATTCAACCACTTCACCTCCCAGAGATGGGAGGCCAAGTGCAAAAAGCGGTCTTGACAAGTTACTGCCTCTCAGTCATCCTCACGGGGTTGTTCTCAGAATAATATGGATATGAGGAAGGCCATGTCTGCACTTACTCTGTAGTGAGCATCTGTCCGTTCCCTGGATCAGTGCTTCCATACACCACTGTCACCATCTCCACTATCCCAGAACTCATCAAGTCTTCTTTCATCCTAATTAGCTGTGGACTGAAAAATTGTTTAATTGGGGAGCAGCTACATAAGTCCTGGGCAGCATTTACACCCTCCTCTGGGTGTAACACAGTGTGTGGGCATGGCAGTGATGCTCTGTGATTGCACATTGGGTGTTGTGGCAATACCCGGGGAACAACATCTGGGGGCATGCTTTTTGTTGCCATGGTGATCTGGCCCACCATAGCCATTACTGTAGTGATTTGGATGGTCCAGAACAGACCATCTACACTGTGAGCACTGTGGAAAAGTGGTGGAAAGGTTGGAAGATATACCAGCGCTTGCAGTGCAAATGCAGCTTCCAGCCCCCAAAACTGGTGAAATGGCATAGTTATATCATTCAGTGATGTTAAGTGTGAACAAGACCTTTGTTACAGGTATTTTCAATAATAGTTGCTTATTGAATGTTTCTTGATAACTTATGGAAAGGGGATTTTTTTCCAATGGCAGCTACTGTCCTAGCGGAAGAAGCATTTTCATCAGACAGAATTGCCTAATTGTTTACCCAGTGATGGGTATATTTTGGAAAGGACGGAGTTTAAAATAAAATAGTTGCAGCACCTTTCACATAAGCACTCTTTTAACTTTCTAGGAACATTTCTGTAACCAAGCCTTGTTGGCATAGATAGATGTGGAAAAAGAATGTTAACATAACATACTCAGCCCTTTCTGGAGACCAAGAGGCTGAAAGCTGGTCTAGTGGAGTGTGCCATGTCCTCATCCAATCGGAGAACATAATAAACAAACCACATGACAAAAATGGCCCAATCACATAAAGTAAATAATGGGTCAGAAGATTGTCCACAAATGTTCCACTTGAAGAAGTGATTCCTCCATGTCCCAGGTTCTATGGAAATTTCTTACCACGAATGTTTTCCAAGCTATAATTTAAGTGTTAATGCATAGATCCTCTATTCACATAAACCCCAGAATGGTTGTATTTACTATATTTTTTAAAAAATAAAAAAGCCTGTGTGCTGGGGTTGAAGTGGGAGATATACTGTCACATATAAAATTATATTCCAACCCAGCAAGTTGATTCCAACTATTGTAAAGTAGCAGAGGCTGATCTGTGGCCTTCCAGATGTTATTCAACTGTAGAAATAAAAATACAGGTGTTCTCAAGCGGCATTCAATTCCTGGCAACTATACAGCCATGAAGTCTTCTTGCCAACAAGATGTGCTCAACCATGATTTGACTGTGAACGAAGGAATTGACCTGGCATGCATCACTAAAACCTGATTGGGCCTGAGATAGGGCCAGTAGATTCGAATCAGCTCTGTTTAGGTGGTTTTTAATACAGCATCAGTCTGTTTGACTGAGATAATGTGCCCCACAAAAACAACATCCAGCTCACGAGAGGTGCACCCCAAAAAACCTGAATGAGGACCTTTGTTCAGCCACTGGGTAACTGTACATAAGAACACAAGTGAAGATGGTGACCATCCCAAAGTGGATGTTTCCTTCTGATGCTGGCCTCCTGCAAGATCAATTTATATAATTACTATGTACTTCAAATGAGTAATGGCCACCCACTGATTGGCACTCATGGGGCAATGGCGCCAGACTTAGACCCTTTCTGCACTTACCACTGTTCAGATCAGTTGGTCAACTGATCCATTCTGTATTGCACGGAGGCACACCTTCCCATGGCTGTTGAGTTTGCATGAAGTTTGCAACCATTAACAATCCCCCTTCTCCAATGCCTTTGTGTGTGTGCTTTTGGATGGTGTGCTAGGATGCACCACTGGAAAGCATGCCCCAATCCAGAACACTAAGGTGTGCCATCTATATGTATCTTGTGTTGTGGAACAACAGGAATGGGTTTGTCCTTGTCTCTGCTTGAGATGCCCATGAGCATTTGGTGAGCCACTGTGTGCGACGGGAGGCTGGACTAGAAGGTCTGTGGCTTCTCTTATGTTCTTATGTTCTTATGTACCATACCAGTTTAAAGAATGTCTGAACTATTCATACACATGCTAATATATGAATGTTGTAGCATTCGATTCCTGTAGGAATGTCTGAATTTGGATGAATTCGGGGGGATAATGAATGTTACGAATATTCATGCACATCCCTACTCCTGGGTGTCTGGGTCATATCCACCACCCCATCAGGTCCAATTCTGGTTAGAAAGTGGCTTTAAGACTGCCCTTTTAACAGAGAGCAGAAAAACCTATGGGTGTTTGAAGAGCAGGTTTCTGATCTACATAACGTCTGGTCTTGACTCATCTCTAGTTCTCAATCATGCCAAACAGTTCAGAATATCACAGCTTAGGTCCACCTCAAATTGCAAACCATTCTGATTTTTCTGCCTGTGGATTTAATGGCTGACAAGTCCCAACCATTTTATGTGAAAGGGTTGTAGAGTGAAAGGAGAGCGCTAAAATCCAAACTGTTTTGAAAGCAAAAGCTTCCTCTGGCTGGAATCCAAACTTTTCCTGCCCAAACACTTTGAACACTCCCATTGCATGAGTTACGGCACTCATGTATGCTAAGATGTTCTTGGCAGACCTCCAGGAGGCAGATCTTAAGGCTTAGGAATAGTTTTGATGGACTTGTGTTTCTAAAGGGACTGTTTACTCTAGTAATGTCTCTGATGTGAGTAAGAGGAAGCAATGCTTAGGGGTGCCTTGAGTCACTTCCATTACTTCTGCCTCCATTCTTCTTTCTAATGGGATGATTGCCAGGTAAAGGAAGGTTAGTTGATAATGAGGGTTGCCGCCTTTCCAATCTGGCAGATTCTGGACCACTGGGTTGTCCATTACGGCAGAGCTGCAAGACATTGAGGGCTTCAAGATGGAGCACTGAATAACCATTACTATGGGCTCAATTTCTTCAAGGAGAACCAATGAGCTGAGAAGGCCAAGCGATGCCTTAAAGAAATCCAAGGCCTTTTTGGCACTTACCTGACTGATACAATATAATAATACCATGCCAGTCGGGTAAGATAGTAGTGTGGTAGTGGCCATCTTCACTATGCACACTATACTAGGTTCCTGTGTGGCCAACAACACATGCATTGTGAATGGTCAGGTTGATCACCATGCCAAAGACCAAATTAGTATCTGGAGCAGGTTCATACTTTGTCATGGTGCTTTGGATGCTGTGCAAGACTGTGCTGCCCAGTTGCACCACTATGCCCACCTCCTGCGCTGCACCCAGAAGAAGGTCAAATGCTGCTGTCTAGGAGTGATCTAGCCATTACAGCGGCAATTTTGTACTTCTCTTTCTGTCTGCTGGACGGGAAAGAATGCAACCACCCAACATTGACTAGTGCTCACTCTAGCGATGAAATAAATCCCTTCAAATGTGGCAGGATTTCAATTCAATATGAATGTTCCATATGAATTTGATATGAATCCCATATGAAGCTTTGTATGAATGCATCGAAACATTCCATTCAAATTCAAATGTCGATCTTCCAAATGCGCCAACATCCAATTTGAATTTGAATCTCTGAATTCGGTGAATTTGTATGAATTTTAAATATTACGAATATTTGTCCGCGTCCCTAATTATTGCGGCATTCACACTTACAGGACACTTAATGAAGTGCCAGGTAACTTTAGGATGAGGTGGGTGTTTGAAATGTGAATTCCTGCTTCAACCCTGATCTTTACTTCCCTGGTATTGTGTCCCAGAGAACTGAAGTTGCAATACCCTCCCCACCACACACACTTGCACAATGTATTCCCTGTTTATACCAGAGGTGTCAAACTCAATCCGGCCGAGGGCCGGATTAAAAAAAAAAATACTGTGAGGGCCAAGGTGTGTGACCGGGGGCGTGACTAGGGGGCGTTGCTAGGGAACAGAGGAGGGGCTGGGGGCATGGCCAGGGCATGGCTAGGGCGGGGCTGGCTGTCCATGGTGGCACCCGGGCAATGGAGGGTCCTGCCGCACGCTCGCTCACCTCGCCTCGCCTCGCCTCCTTCGCGCTCAAGGAGGATGGCGGCGGCGGTGGGCGGCGCGCAGCGGCGGGCGGCGGGTGGTGGGCCGTGGTGGCGGCAGCGGGCACGGGGCGTGGCGGCGCGGGGCATGGCGGCGGTGGCGGCAGCCGCTGGCAGCCACGGGCCGTATTAAAACGCCCCACGGGCCGCATCTGGCCCGCGGGCCGTATCTTTGACATGCCTGGTTTATACAAATCTTCCTCTTTGTACATTTTTGTACTTAAAACCTGATCTTCACAGACACATGAAAAACATTTCAGCACAATCCATGCACTTTTATGTTTCTGTATTATGTTTCTATTTATACATTTCAAAGTGTTGGCCAAGGCCAAAGGAAATGAAACAAATCAATAGAAGTAAAAAAATAATAATAATCAAGCCATAAACAATAAAACCTGAGGATATTAGCTACAACAGAGCTATACCAAGATATGCTGTCATGATCTAGAATGTCTAAGAGCATTGAACTGTCCACAGAGGCATTGTGGGTAAGAATACTAGGCCGGAAAGCAAGGCCCTTTTTACACTGGGCCTTATTTTGGGATATATCTCAGAAAAGGGTCTGCTGTCTGCATACTAGTGCAGACTATGGCAGGTCCCACGGACCTCACCTTCAGAGGCATCCTGCCTGTCTCTCCAGCCTGGAAGCAGCATCTAGGCACTAATTCCAGTATACACCTGTCCTCCATGAATTGGTCTAATCTTTTCTTAAAGCTATTTAGGCTGGTTGCTGTCACCTTCTCTTCTGGTAGTAAGTTCCATAGACCGATGAACCTCTGGGTGAAAAAAAAACCCTTCCCCTTGCCAGTACTAACTCTTCTGCCCATCAGCTTCATAGAATGGTGAGACTATGTGGAGCCATTCTACATCTCTAGCAGTTTTATGCCTCCAATGCTGCTATATATGTGTGTGCATTCATGCATTCATTGTGTGTGTATTTATATTTATATTTATTTATTTAGTACGGTCACAGACCAGATTCAACAAGTATTAAAAAATACATAAAAATTACTTAATATCACAATATACTGATAACATCAAATGAAAAGTAAAAACCAGTCTATATACTCAAAAGACAGTACATAAAACAGATAGATGGTTTACAATGAGAAGCAATAAAACAATAAAAATTTAAAATGCATATGATCAAGACTAATTTTTCAGAATATATCAAATCAAGGTCTCTCAATTGCAGGGTTTCATTTTCTGACTTTTCCCTTGTTTTTATTACCATGGCCAGGAATTTTGCAGCTGCTAGGGTCATGTCAGGATTGGTGTCACTTAACAATGATGTATTCTGAACTGGATCTCCCTGGATATGGGCTTAGCTTGACATACAGGGGGCTACAGCTGGAGTGGTTACTCCGTCCTCAAAAATCATGGTTAGCCATGGACTCTAACACTGGTCAGAGTTAAACAGGACCAATTTTGCCTGTCTTAAGTCTCTCTCAGGAAGCTGAATGATATGAGAGATCAGATATACAATCAATTCTTAAAGGACAATGCAATGCTTAGCAATGTTCTCAATAAGGTTTAGTGTTGTCCAAGATCTCAACAGAAATTTATCTACTAGGAAAAAAAGGATCCAGTATTGGTGGTGTGGAACATAAAAATGCCATGCTCCCATTCAGGAAACTGTTCAAAATAATAATTAATCCAGCCTGAACAAAGTGAATGTCCCATAAGGAATGCTATCACTAATCCCACTAAGAGATATATAGGAGAAATAGCTGTGTTAGTCTAATTCGAAAAGTTGAGAAAGGTTGTTAGTAGCACTTGGAGACGAACAGGAGAAGGGTTGGTGTCATGAGCTTTCGTAGAGCATCTGAAGAAGTAGATGTGTCTACAAAAGCTCATGCCACCAACCCTTCTCCTGTTAGTCTCCAAGCGCTACTAACTACCTTGCCCACTAAGAGAGTTCAGAGTAGATTCCAAACTTCAGATTCTTCAGCAGTACCTGCCCAAAGGAGTGTTAAGCATGCACAGTCATGTGCCAACTAATTTGGCAATTACATGATGACAGTGAATGCTGGGTTTAATGAACAGTTCATCTTCCTTTCTCAGAATTCCGTCTCTAGTTTGGTACATGTTGCATGCAATCATTACGACAGACATCATACCTGTTCAAGCCCAGATGTGCGTGGGCTTCATTCTATGTATTGAGCCAGGGGCGACTTACCTTACACAAGTAAGACATTTTTTTGGAGAACAAGAGAATGAAAATTGTCATTAAATGAATGGATGGATTTCCTCCCTCAAGTTCATGGGCAATAACTTCAAAGTATCTTGAGGATGTTATTCATTTTGCTCTGGTTGTAATTTAGGTGTGCTTATACTACAGGTTTGCCACATATCCTTTCCGCTGTGATCTGCCATAAAAAAGCAATTCATCTTAAGGCAGCACAAAATTATGCCCTGAGATGTCAGGCAAGAATCAAGCAAGAGCAGTCAAATAACAGCAAGATGATAGGAAATAGCTAACAACAGATTGCAGTCAATTATTTATCATCCAGCCAGGTCTGCAGAACCTAGGAGAGCTCCAAGGAGAGAAAGATGTTGCTCCAACAAAAATGCAATCCATACAAATTTTAAAATGATGTGATCCGTAGTGCAGCCATAGAGTGTTTGGCTGAGTTCACACCAAAATTTTAATCCAGCTTCAGTCCACCTTCAGAGTGGGATAACCCACTGGCAAAGTGACAAGCTGTTTGCTTTTCACATTATCTCAGAAAATCCTCCTTTGGGTTAGATTATGTGGAGGGAAAATTATAGATAACTTTGCTGATGAGTTCTTCTGCTCTGAAAGTGGACTGAAGCTGGATTAAAATTTTGGTGCGAATGCAGCCTTTGATTCAGGCTCCAGGAAAAAGCCTACCTGAATCCTAGAGAGCTTTTGCTAGCCTGTGCAGATGGTATACATCTTGATTGTCCAAAGAAGAGGTGGTAACAGTAACCAGCCTGTATAGCTTTAAGAAAGGGATAGACAAATTCATGGATGATAGATATATCAATGGCTACTAGAACCGATGCCTAGGTACTTCCTCCATGCTGGACAGACAGACAGGATGTCACTAAAGGCCATATGCAGGAAGTCAAGAGCAGGTGAAGGTTTTGCTTTTGTCTCCTTCTTGAGAGGCCCAGAAGCAATGGTGGGCCACAATGTGGGACAGGATGATGGACTAGAAGGGCTGTGGCCTGATCCAACAGGGCTCCTCTTATGTTCTTAAAAGTCAGACTTAGTAAAAGGCAGCATTGTATGCTTTTGTATGACTCACGTGGCATTATGTCCCAGCCCACGACCTGGTTCTATGTGGCCGTACTGGTCTTTTGGGGGCTGTGGTCTCCCAGTAAACTGGTATGTTGTGCAGACAACCTGTGCTGTGGGCTGCCCTGAGCCGGTATATCAGCCCAGTTTGATGGTAGCAGGTGACAACGGAAGTTTATTGAAGAAATATTATCTTGGCTTGCTTGTTTTTTTCTGAAGGTTTCTATAGTATCTTTCAGGGGAAGGTTTCAGGAGAGTAGTAGCATGCAATAAAGCTATATAAAAGATGGACAAAGTGTATTAATTGAAAATATGATTAAAATATAAGGGGAGAATTAGGGAAATGCTGCACTGTCCAATATATGGGCAAAAAAATGTCACCTTCACAATTTGTTCGAATTGTGGCTATTCAAAACTTCCCATTCAAATTGAATGTTGGCTATAGTCAAAGACTGACCTTTGCACATGAAGCACAAGCTTTTGTGTCTTTGTTTGAAACTTTGTTACATTTGTGAAGGTGAAGAGGAGCCGTCTACATGCTGGTAGCATTCAGGTGGCAGTGCCACTAGGCGAAACAGTTGCCCAAAGTGGATTTGGCGAAGACTTGAAGGTATGACTGAGGGCAGTGGGGATTGGACAGCTGGGCCACTATGATGAACATTTGACAAACATTCAAAGCGAATTTGAAGCCCGGCATATTCAAAGTGGCTCCGTTCATGTGAATTTCCATCCCATTCATTTTGATGGTAAGTGAATTGGGGGGGTGGGGGGAATCGTGTGCATCCCTAGTACCAAACAAGCAAGTTTACTAGGAGCTTCCCTTCTGAGCCAGTTTGGTCTAGTGCTTAGGGAGTGGGACACTTATCTGGGAATACTGAATTTGATTCTGCACTCCTCCATGAAGCCAGCTGGGTTACCTTGGGCTAGATATAGCTCTCTTCTGAGCTCTCACAGCCCCACCTACCTCACAGGGTATCTGTTGTAGGGAGAAGAATAGCTTCTTTTTTTATTTTTTATTTTTTAAATTTATTAATTTTTAAATTAATCTTCTTCTTCTTCTTCTTCTTCTTCTTCTTCTTCTTCTTCTTCTTCTTCTTCTTCTTCTTCTTCTTGCTGGTGTGTAATTGCCCCAAAATTAGAAGGGCAGAAACACCCTGTCCTAATAACAATGCCTTACTCAGGCTGCTTTCACACAGGTAGGTGGGAGGAATCCAACTCCATGTAAAAGTCTCTCATAGAACATGTTACCTTCCTTGAGGCCAGACAAACTGGTGTGGTCTAGGTCACTTTGGGGGTGGTAAGGGCTACTTTAGAGTCACTTAATGGCCTTTTGCAACACTGGGTCACACAGCTGTAATGGCAGCCATTTGAGGTAGTCATGAGCCAAAATTGCCCAAATGGCTGGTGGGAGTTGAATTGACTCTACAGGCAACACTGTTCTCATTAAGGTGCCTTGTCCACCAGATTGGGGAAGAATCCAGGGCTTTGTGATGGGGGACCTTTGTCTTCCCCACCATGTGATTGGCCCTCAGTCACCCCTGAAGGTACGTATTAGCCTCAACCTGAGTGTGAAATTCCAGCTTTAGCATTTAAATGGCCTTTTAAAATGAGGTATCTTACTTGTTAAACGGAGTACTCTGAAATTAGTTTTGGATATACTCAGTGTAAAATGTCCACAGTTGTCAGTTCTAAAATGCTAAATGACACTACATTTTATCAACTCAATTATTTAAGGTGCTACATACCAGGGTGGCAAAATGGGGCAAGGTAAGGTGGTGATTAGGATCTTCATTTGATTATCCCTGAATCATGTTTTGGGCTGCTGCACACTGAAAATGGTTTGGCAAGTTCAAACAGAGGTTTCCCACAGCTGTTTTGCCTGTCTACCACCACTCCATGGTCCTGATCTGATGATACTTCCTGTCAAACAGTGAAAGAACATGGCCCAGGGCTTTTGTCAATGGCAGCTCTCCAACTGTAATATAGGAGCCACCCCTGACATTGGGTGGACCCTGTTCCTAGAAACTTTCAAACTAGTTTCCAGTAATCAAATATTACTGGAAACCTGGGGCAGATTTGCACTTGGCTTCCCAGCTGTTGGACAGGGAGAGTGCAAAACAGACTAACATGTACTAGTGTTTGCATTAAAGAACAGTAGTACATGGTAGCCTAAGCTCTGTGCACCCAGATACTTACCTCTGTCTGAGGTGTGTCCAGTCCTCAGAAGTGTGCTGCCATTTTGATCATGGCACTCTGTGCTGGCACCGTCGCTATGGCAATGATGGCATTCTGCGCATGTGCAATTGCATTAGGGGTAGAGATGTGCATGAATGTTCTAAACATTCGAAATTTGATTGAATGTGGACATTTGAATTCAAATAGAATGTCTACACATTCAAATTTAAACATTTGAATGAATTTTGAATGTTCTGAACGCTCAAATGGTTTTAAACATTTGAAGGTACAGATACACATGTAATACGTACGCATTTGCACTGATAGCATGGGATGAAAACGGGATACATATGGAATAAAATGGGATGCATACAAAATGCGTACAGATATGTATGACACATATGAATGTTGTTGACGTTTGTATCTTCAGATTCAAATCTAACATTTGAATGAATAGATTTGAACGTATTCAACTCAAATCAGATTTTATTGCATTAGGATTCTAACCATTCAAATCGAATAGAATGTTTGGATATTCAATTTGACTTGAATTCAAATGCAAAAAACCAACATTCATGCACACCCCTAGTTAGGGGTTATTTGCGCAGTACCTCAGATGACCATTCACATCAGAAATGGTGTGAATGGTTGTAGCATGGATGGGACAGGTAAGTTTTGGGTCCCAATGAGTTAATGTTAGGTTGTGTGTGGTGCATGATTTTGTGTACCACCACTAGTATGTCATAGGTGAACATCTAGGCAGATGGGGGGGGGGCATTTCTAGGCTGTAAATGCCTAGTGCTGATGTACCTGACTAGAGGATGTTCACCTATTGCATACTATGATGGCAAGTGTGAATTGGCCTCTGATTCTCTCTTCCATAAACTGAGAATGAAGAACAAACAGTGGCGACACATGGCATCACAAACTCCCCCATGGAATGCAACATTGGTATATGATAAAAGTGGCTGATGTTTCAAAAACTTTATTAGTGGTTGGAAAAAAGCAGGACAGAAAGATGGTTTGGAGGCGATAATCTTAGCAGCATAAGAACTAGTGCTGGGTACAAGATTGACAGAAGAAGAGTTGACTTTTCTACCCTGCGTTTCTCACCCATTTAAGGGGACTCAAGGTAGCTGACAAAGCTTTCTGTTCTTCCCTCCACAACAGATACCCTGTGAAGTGGGTGGGGATGTGAGACCTTAGAAGAGAACTGTGACTAGCCCAAGGCCACCCAGCTGGCTTTGTGGAAGAAGGCGGAATAAGAACATAAGAACATAAGAGAAGCCTTGCTGGATCAGGCCACAGCCCATCCAGTCCAGCATCCTGTCACACACAGTGACCCGCCAAATGCTCATGGGCATCTCAAACAGAGACAAGGACAAACCTTTCCCTGCTCTCAAATCCCAGCAAATGGCATTAGAAGTGTCCTGCTTCCACCACCACCCCCAGTCTGAAAGAGGTACTTAGGCATTCATTCTAGTAGCCATTGATACATTTGTCATCCATAAATTTGTCTAACCCTACCTCTTTTGGCAGCACCTCTTTCGGCAGCACATTCCATAAACCGATGACCCTTTGGGTGAAGAAATACTTCCCCTTGTTGTATCTGACTCTCCTACCTATCAGCTTCATAGATGCCCCCTGGTTCTAGTGTTGTGCGATAGAAAAAAGAAATTTTCTCTATCCACCTTTTCTATACCATGCATAATTTTATATACTTCAATCAGGTTCCCTTTTAAATGCCGTCTCTCCAGACTGAAGAGGCCTAGACGTTGCAGCCTGGTTTCGTAAGGGAGGTGTTCCAGACCCTTAATCATTCTGGTTGCCCTTCTCTGCACCTTCTCTAGTTCCACAATATCCTTTTTAAGGTGTAGTGACTAGAACTGTACACAATATTCCATATGTGGCCTCACCATAGATTTATAAAGAGGCAAAATTACACCTGCTGACTTATTTTCTATTCCCTTCCTAATTATTCCCGGCATTGAATTAGCTTTTTTTTGCTGCTGCTGCACACTGGGTTGACACATTCATTGAACTGTCCACCAAAATGCCGAGATCCCTTTCCTGGTGTGTTGCAGAAAGCTCAGACCCCTTCAGTTTATAGACAACCCAGTATTCCCAGATAAGAGTCCGGCTCCCTAACCACTAGATCAAACTGATTCTACCATACTGGGCAGGGTCCCAGGTGTGGAATGTGCAAAGAGTCCCCTGAGAAAGTCCAGCACAAAGTAGTTGGGTGCAAGATGCTGTCCGGAGGAGCATAATACAGAGTGGCTCAAGCAAATTGCAGGAATTGTTTACAAGGAATATCTGTAATGAATATGGATTGGACATTCAAAAGTCTAAGTGGTAAATTCCACAAGAAAAAGTGGCTGAGAATAACAGAGCCAAGATCTTGTTGGACTTCCATATCCAGACTGATAAGAAATACTGGCTGATCAACTTGATATTGTGATAGTAGACAAAGGTGGGAGAGAAACAGGATCAAGAGATGGTGCAGTCACTAGTGATGGTAACATCAGGAAGAAAGAATGGGTGAATTTGCACTTACTGTGCTGGGGAACTCCAGGTATGCTCCTAGATGGAGCATACATACTACATGGAGCTGCTTCTATACAGTATGAGAAGCAGCTCTGCACATGGCAGAGTTCCCACAGTGCATGTAGTTGTAAAGCAGTTTTAGCTGCTCTACAACTACACAAGCAGCAGGGCTGGGATGCACACTCCATCTACACCTTTTCTGGGTGGAAGAGGCTAGCATAGAGTAGGGATCTGAGTAGCTTCAAATGACAAAATATCCAATTCGATTCAGATATTTAAGATCTGAATGTCATAAAATCCGATCTGAATCTGTAACATTCGAATCCATACATTTGAATGTTAGATTCTTATTTAAAGATACGAATGTCGACAACATCCGTATCTGTTATACGTATCTGTGCACATTCCGTAAAAATCTGTATACAGTCCATATGCATCCTGTTTTAATCCTGTATTTTAAGTGCAAGATACGTATAATTTTCACACAGAATCGTACACGACAGATACAAATCGACACATCTGAATTATCTGAAAATCCATATTGGATTTTGAAAATCCGATTCGAGTTCGAATGTCAACATTTGACAGTTTCGAATTAATATTCGAATTTTTGAATATTTGTGCACATCCCTAGCATGGAGTGTGTGATCCGAGGCCTATGTGAGGTTGCATGCTAGGTCGCCTGATCAGCGTGGCAACAGCACCATACGTATGTTTGGGATTTAAGTGGAAATTCTCAATAGGAAACTGGACCTTCTCATTCTTCCTTTCCTTCCTTCCCTTTTCCTCCTGGTGTCAATGTCTTGCAGAGATAGTCCTGCGTGCCTAAGGATTTACAACTTAAAAAATATCACTTCCATCTACAGAAAACAACCAAAATCAGCCTTTTATTTTAATTTTTTTGCTCCTGTGGGATGGATTTTCATTACATCCCTTGTTCCCTTTTATCCTGCTTATAGATGCTAACTTCAGGGAAAACTTGTCTTAAGCTCCCTGCAAATGGACTTGTCTTTGAACTGGTTATATTTGTCAACTACATGCAGAGAGACCTCAAAAAGAGAAGAACAGGTACAGTGACATGCTTCTATTCAAACCTGAACTGCAGGTGGCCCTTAGCTGAGCAGTGGCTTCCTCCAGATGTCCACTGACATCTCCGAGTCCAGGGAATTGTTAAAAATAATCTTATCACCTGCACTCTTAGGAGTGCAGGTAAATTACAAAAGACCATGGAAATGACTAGCTCCTTTCTAAACATCTAAAACACACACACACCTATTTGCCTCCCCACTGGATATCAGATGAGTCTGAAATTCATACTGGCTTCATACATCCTGCCCGAAGCAAATGGCTTTGCATTTTGTCCTAAGGAACAAAATGTTTTAGATGATATTGCTATGAATTAACAAGTGCTGCAGCCCGATCCAGCAGGGCTCCTTTTATGTTCTTATGCTCTTAAACCTCAACCCAAGCAATTATGAGAAGTATGGCAAGAAGGAGCAGGAAGACCCATTAGAGCTGACCTGGTAGTACTCTCTTCACAAGCCAACAGAGGAAGGACTTATGTCGTGGATTAAAAGATGTGGAACATATCACCATTCTCCTCTATCCCTTCCCAATTGTCTTTTTGCAGGACTGTGAGGTCTGCTGTAGTCTGTGCCAGCATGCAGGTAGCAGGCTCCTACTCCAAGATATAATCAGAAAAACACCCCAGGCAGGTCCTGCTGCCCTAGTCAATGGTAGGAGATTGTTGTGCTCAGAAACAGGGAAAGATTTCTTGCACCTTTATTGTACATCCAACAACTGAAAAAGAAAGGGGGTAAAGGTATGGTCCATCCTGCTTGATCTGAAATCCACGAAAACCAAGTTAGCTTGTCCTGGTGGATTTTACTGGGAATTTGCATGACATCATCAGCTTTCCAATGGGTGTGGAAGAAAATGACTATATTATAGATGTTATGAACTCAGCAGGCTACATGGCAGTGAAAGTGGGAGGGAGAGGGTTAGGTCAGGTCATGTTGTTGCCTTTCTATAGAAAGGTGAGCATGTTGAGGTGAGACAGGATGACTGGGAGGAGATTAATGTCCTCGTTTAGTTTGGAGTGGGTTATTATTTTTAAAAAATTAGTTTGGACTTCCTTTGGCTGAACTTACAAGGAAGTTTGTTGGTCCTCCCCTGCCAGCCTCTGGTATGCTCAATCCATATAGGGGAGAACATAATACAGATCTAGGGGTTCTTGATCTCGATCACCAGGGGTGTTTTTCCACTGCACTCCTTTAATCTGGATCTAAGAAGATCCGGATCTAGGGAATGGGTACTTCCCTTTATCCAGATCTAGTAGATTCGGATTAAGGGAAGTACCCAATGTGTTTCCATGGGTGGTTTAGTACCCATTAGCAATGGGTGCTAGCCTCCCTGCCATGGAAACACTGGAGCACCCATTTGTAGATCTGGATCTACCCATGAGGGGTCTGCCTGTCACTCCAGGTGTTTGGAGGGACAGGGGGTGCAATCTCTGAAGTGGATCTGAAGTCACTTCAAAGTCACTTCAAAGTCATTTCGAAGTCTGTGCAAAATAGCTCTGGAGCATCTTTGAAGTCTGTGCTGATCTTTGGAGTAAACTTTGAAGTGACTTCAGAGTGATTTCGAAGTGACTCCCTTTAATCCGGAATTTTCTAGCTGAAGACCCCATTGTAGACCTCATTAATGAGGTCTACAGAAAATCCGGATTAAAGTCTGAGATGTACCCATATGATCTGGATTTCCCCAGGAGCAGTGGAAACAAATGTGTCCCAAATGGGTGCCCTGGTGGAAATGCGGTCATCTGGCTGACACCCAAATGTGTCCTTAATGGGTGCAAAAATGGGTACTTTCTGACAGTGGAAAAACACGCCAGGAGACCCATGTTGAGGTCCACCGGTGAACCAGCAGTCTAGCCTGGAACACGGAGACATGCAGAAGTCATGTCTCTGTGTTCACAATTAAATGCCACATCACAGCTGCCATAACAATGGCTCTGGTTGTGCTGAAAGTTGCCATGATCATTGCTCCGGTGATGCAGATGCTCCGGGACAGACTGTCCACATTGTGATAACCACTAGGTAGGTTGGAAACAGTGCTGGCCAGTATCCCACTGAAGTTACTTTTGGAAAGACCCTTTGTCTTCTGCTTGAGAGTACCCAGAAGCAATTGGTGGGCCACCGTATAAGGCAGGATGCTAGCCTCGATGGGCTGTGGTCTGATACAGCACAGTTCCTGCTATGTTCTCTTTGTTGCATGTAGTTCTGCAAATAGTACTTAACATTCATTTTTGTCCTGTCAACATCATACTTGTGTGCTTTTAAAGAGCAATGTGAGAACATCAGGGGCCTCCTTGAATACCTAATACACCTGGGAAAAGTCAATGGGAAAAACTATAAACAAAACAGCTGAAGGCATCATTGATAACCGCACCAGTGCCAAAGGGAACTGGCATTCAGGAAGTGGGTATCAGCCCCAGAAGTGACACTTTGCATATTTAAACAAGATTGGGAACCATAGAAAATACAAAACTTTTCTTGTTGGGACTTGATTGCAGAATTTGCACACAGCAAAGGCATGCCAAAACTCTGTCTTATTAAGGGTTCAACTATTTCTACAGGCCTGTACACATATGCTGTGTGTGATTGCAAAACAGAAACATTCACAGGACAAAGAAGCCATTGTTGGGTTGAAACAATTTCACACAGAATGCCTTGCAGTAGTACGCTCTGGGAAAGGAAACAGCAAGGCACTTAAGAAGGATGTATATTCTGCAAAGTAGTGAGAATGTAAGCCTCATGCTCCATAGTTTTCTTGAGCAGAGGAAGCAAAGGAATTTTGCTCAGGGTGGGAAGGTGGGTGGGTGAGATTGTAAACAAATATTCATAGTTCTTACAATAACACATGAACTTATAAAATTATGGGCTGCTAACCAGTTTCTTTCAGGCTGCAGTAAAATCATCATATTCAGGAACTTGAGACAGCTGGTTTTTGCTGAGAAAAATGGAAACTGGCCTCAATTAAGGCACCTTTGTTGGTAATGGAGATAAGGACATAAGAGGATGCCTGGTGGATGTTGCCACAGTCCAGCTAGTCCAGCATCCTGTCTTACACATTGGCCCACCAATGGTGAGCCAGTTTGGTCTAGTGGTTAGGGAGCCGGACCCTTATCTGGGAATACCAGGCTTGATTCTACACTCCCCCACAAAGCCAGCTGGGTGACTCTGGGCTAGTCACAGCTCTCTTCTGAGCTCTCATAGCCCCACCTACCTCACAGGGTGTGTGAAGAAGAATTGTGGAGAGAAGAATAGAAAAGCTTTGTTAGCCGCTTTGAGTCCCCTTAAATGGGTGAGAAAAGCGGGGTAGAAAAGCCAACTCTTCTTCCTCTTCCTCTTCCTCTTCCTCTTCTTCTTGGCACTTCAAGCAGAAGATGAAGGCAAAACCTTCACCCGCTCTCAACTCCCTGCATATGGTCTTTAGAAGCATCCTGACTGGGTCCCTAATCTGGACGTGGTACCCAGGCATCCACTGATAAATCCATCTAATGACACAGCTGTCCTCCATGAAATTGTCTAATCCTTTCTTAAAGCTGTCTAGGCTTGTTGTTGTCGCCACCTCTTCTGGTAGTAAACTTCATAGAATGAAGACCCTCTGGGCTCTAACTTTCTTGCCCAATAGTTTCATAGAGTGCCCCCTAGGTTTTTGTGCTGTGTGACAGAGAAAATAATTTCTCTCTATCCACCTTTCCCACACATTATGCATGATTTTATATACCTCAGTCAGGCCCTGTCTTCAATCCTTCCCTTCAAGGCTGAAGAGTTCCAGACATTGTAGCCCAATTTTGTTAAGGAAGGTATTCCAGCCTCTTGATGATTTTGCAACCTCAGTTTAGTATTAAATATGCCCAGGATCAGATTTTGCTGAAAACTTTAAATATCCTGCACTGGATCAGTCATTGCTTCAGGTAACTGCACATTTTTCCAGCTGCTGCATAAACAAAGCCAAAATTATGAAGCTGAGAATATAAGAATTACCCTAGACCTATGACACATCTAGGACATGGAAGTCCATAAATTGGGTCTAAGCACCCGCTGGCTCTGCTCACGGTTTCCTAACAGGTGGAAGCACAGTTTCCAAAGAAGGAGGAGGGGAAGAGGAGGAAAAAAGGAGTTGGCTTTTATACCTTGCTTTTCTCACCCTCAAGGGGGCTCAAAGCAGCTGACAAACCTTCTGTTCTTCTTTGCGTAACAGACACCATGTGAGGTAGGTGAGGCTGTGAGAACTCAGAAAGAGAGCTATGACTAGCCCACGGTCACCTAGCTGGCTTCATGGAGGAGTAAAGAATCAAACCCGATAACCACAAGATATGAGTCAGGCACGATAACCACAAGTCCAAACTGGTATTTATGCAGCACTCAGAAACAAAAAACTTGAGGTATCCAAAAGCAGAGGAAGAGCTTTGCTTTAGGAATCCAAAGATTCATGCCTTTACAGCTCCCTCAAGTGTTACCTGCAGAAAGTCTTTTGCAACGTCTGAGCCTTGGCACAGGCTTTTCCCTTCGGCACCTTACTTCCTAGGTCCGCTTCCCTCTGGCGACGCTTACACAACCGTCATCAATGATTGATGTGATCTGTGGCAGAGTCTCATCATTCAAGGTTAGTGAAAGTCTGTTGGATTTTGGTCTCTCCTGTCCTTATAATCTGCAAAATCTTTGCGCTGTCCTCGCAGAATCTGCCTCTCCCAGTCCTTGCCCTCTCTTTGAAAAGAAAGAAGAGCAGGCAAGAGCACAGGCGATACCAGCGTGTCAGGGCCATGTCCTGAAATAACAGGGTACAGAAAAGCTGGATGGCTCTGGGGACAAAGCAGACCAGAGACGTTTTTGCACACGGGGGTTTGGAACGCGCGGGAGACAGCTCCGGGCGCAGCATTCGCTTTGCTGCAGCCGAGTTTGCGTCCCGGCATGTCCGGAGCTGTCTTCCGCGCATTCCAAATGTAGAGCACTTTAAACTGCTCTACATGTGTTCAGGCGCGCATGAACTGCCCGCAGGTGTTCGGGAGGAGAAGCGTTCGCGCATGCTTCTCTCTCCCTAACAGCCGCGGGCTTGCCTCCCCCGCCGGCACAGCTTTGACAATCAGCTGTTTTCAGCCAGCGCCGGCTGCGGGAGCCTCCTCAGCTGTCTCCCTGCCCCTTGCCGTCGTTTGCCGGCTAAGACAGCTCACGACGCTTTGAGCATTCGCACACGGGCGCTCCGGAATGCATTTACACGCATCCCTGCGCCCCTCTGTGTGAATGCTCAAAGTGTCGTGAGCTGTCTTAGGCTTCCCGTCCTACTCCCGTTCAATTTGGAATGGGAGTAATGCGAAAATCCCTCTGGAAAGGTCCCATTGAAGATAATTAGATGGCCGCTCTGCCGCAAGAGCTGCTTGAATATCAGTGCCAAAACAGAAGGCAACACAATAGAGGCGATGAGCAGAGGTTGAGGCAGAAGAGGTTAATATAGCTATTTCTTTAAGAAAAGAAATAAAGAACAATTTTTAAAAGCACTGCATGCTCTCTCTGCACTTCTTTCCGGGGGAAGATGTGCAGGGGGAGCATGGGTCCAGTGGTGCAGGCATGATTACATGCTGTGTCACCAGGTCGCCCCAGCAATGGCGCTGTGCAGGCACGCTGGCACTGTTACTTAAGCTCCGCGAAGACCACCACAATGGCGGCCGTTTGCTTTTTGCCGGCAGTAAAGTGCCTCCTGGTTAGAGTGCTGAAGGTCTGGAGGTCTCCCAGTTTGATTCCGCACTCCTCCACCAAGCCAGTTGGGTGGCCTTGGGCTAGTCACAGCTCTGTCTCTGAGCTCTCACAGCCCCACCTACCTCACAGGATGCCTGTTGTAAAAAGAAGAAGGTTTGTTAGCTGCTTTGAGTCCCCTTAAGGGTGAGAAAAGCAGAATATAAATCCATTTCTTCCTCCTCCTCCTCCTCCTCCCTGGAATGATCTGCTTCACCTGGATTCATTCCTATTGGTTCCCAGCCAAAGTATTCCACCTGTTCCAGAACAAGACCATACACACTTGAATTGCCTGTTCCAGGACGGTCCCCACTCTTCTCCAAAGCTTGCATGAGCTTTGGTGTCCTCTGCAGGGGCTCTGACAGCCAGGGACTTGGACTGTTTTTGCACTTACCTCCATTAATCCAGATTTAGAAGATCCGGATCTTTGATATTCAGTCCTCGTTGAATTCAGTCCTTGAAGATCCACATCTTGGTGAGGACCCCATGTGTCCCCACGGGCCATCTAGCACCCAATTGCAATGGGTGCTAAAAAGGGCTGCTGTGTGGACACTTTAGCACCCATCCAGAGGCTCCAATTAGGCCCAAGCAGGAAGGTCTGCCAGTAGCATGGCGCAATTGGCCCACATAGCTGTCAATCAGGGGTTACTTCCAGTTACAGTGGATGTGGTGAAGAGACACAGCTTTGTAGCTGCCTTCACAGCCACTATGAAACTTTTGCTCAGCTTTGTAGACAGCTGCGAAGGACATGTGGGCCTACATAGTTTGTGTGTTGAGGGACAGAGCCGCTGACCTGCTCCAAATGGTGGCCTCTAGGCCCACCCCTGGACCCCAGTGCCCTGGCATATGCGCACAGCCTCTGATACAATCACGGTGGAGGACCGGATTGAAGACACCACTAAAGAGGTCTACTGTTAATCCTGATTTAAGGGCCTGAAGACCCCATTAAATCTGGATTTCGCTGGTGCTTGTGGGTACAGATGGGCTCCTTAAGGGGTCTTGTGTGCAGACAGTACAGAACAGGTCTGTGCCAGTTCAATGCCAATCAGGTTCCTAATGGGGTCTTCATTTCTAGGGCAAAGCCTTGAGTACGTGGCCTCAGGGCCCCCACAGGATCGATTCTGGTGGCACAGTTTGGAGTGCTGTTGAAATAGATCCTCCTGCTAAACCAGCCTCCTGAGCCGACTTACTCATGAGTAGGATAGAAACAAACCTTTTTTAAAAAAAGCTTTATTGCTGTCCCAGTTTATATGGCCAGAAAGAAAATTCAGCTCAGAGAACTCTAATGCCTGATGGCTGCATTCCAGCCTTGAACTAATGATAATCAATATTATAGCTTCCACCCTTTCTTCAAAACACTGAAGGCAATATGCATGGGTCTCCAATGCTTTTATTCCCATATTGTTCCTGTAAGACGGATTAGCCTCAGAGAAGATAACTGGATCAAAAGCACTTGATGGGATTTTGAACCTGGATTGCTTCAGTAGAGAGTTCAAGCCAGGTTGCCTTCATCCTTCTACTTTGCTGGAAAGAGGTGGTGTTGGGGGCTATACTCAGGAAGTCTAGAACTGGACAAACCAGTTGAATTTCATTTTTCTTAAGTTTCTTGTATTATCAACCAAATGTTTGGTTCATCTCATGCCTAAATGAGTTTTACCTGATGCATGCATTGTAGAGATGTGCACAGATATTCGAAAATTTGAAAATCTGAATTTCCGAATTCGATGAATACTGACATTCGAATTTGAATTGGATTTTCAAAAATTCGATATGGATTTTTGAGTGATTCAACTGAATTTGACGTTGTATATCACATCCGGATATTGGGTCTATTTGCACATATAATGTGGGGTGCAAACGGAGTGCAAATGAGATAAAACAGGATGTGAACAGATTCAAAAATCGAATGTGAATGTTCCTGACATTTGTATCATTCAATTTGAATCGGATTTTCAAAAATACGGATCTGGATAATCCAGATTCAAATTGGATTTTCGAAAATATGGATCTGGATAATCCAGATTTGAATTGGATTTTCAAAAATACGGATCTGGATAATCCAGATTCAAATTGGATTTTCAAAAATACGGATCTGGATAATCCAGATTCAAATTGGATTTTCAAAAATACGAATCTGGATAATCCAGATTCAAATTGGATTTTCAAGAATATGGATCTGGATAATCCAGATTCAAATTGGATTTTCAAAAAATACGGATCTGGATAATCCAGATTCAAATTGGATTTTCAAAAAATACGGATCTGGATAATCCAGATTCAAATTGGATTTTCAAGAATATGGATCTGGATAATCCAGATTCAAATTGGATTTTCAAAAAATACGGACCTGGATAATCCAGATTCAAATTGGATTTTCAAGAATATGGATCTGGATAATCTAGATTCGAATTGGATTTTCAAAAATAAAGATTTTTGAATTTTGATTCAAAAAAGAATATTCAAATATATATATACACAAGTGTACAGACAACTGTACTGCAAAGTTCAAAGAACTGCAGGTTCCTAAGTATCCCTGCACTTGAGACCATCTATTCAAAAAGTGATGTTTATAAATTTGTAGGCATGCCAGGAGTAGCGCCCTGAGAGGCCCAGCAGCTAAGAGTAAGAAACAATTATTTTCTCTCTTCCTTTCACATGCTTTAGTGCACGGTTGGCTAATGTGCACACAAATCATTACATTTCATGTGGGTTTGAACAGAACTGGGAGCTTCAGGCTTCATTCACATGCAGGAAAAACAGCATCTCAAAGGTGACTCAGAGATGGTTCGGAAGTAGTAACTGCCACACATCACTTGGCTTATCCCACCTCCAATGCCACATTCAAGTCCATGAAAAGTATTTCCAAAATGTATTAGAGGTGGGATGGAGATGGGATTAGAATGTTAATGACGCATGCTACCATCTCCAAAGGTATTATCAGACATGCCTAAAAAGGTGCCCTCTGGGCAAATTTGAGTCTGAAATGGCTAACTCCCCACCCCCACCCTGCCGCATTTACTTTACCCTGTCTTGAAACTTCAGAAAGGTTGTCCCTTCATCATTTCGGATTTCATAGTTCTGAAGATATTCCTTTTTAAAACTGGTTTGGGTGAGCAAAGAGATGAGGGTTTCCCACTGACTGGCTCATCAGAAGGTAGTTGGAGTAGGCATTACTTGTCTTGGAAGTGAATGTAGGCTGCAGTGTGGCAAAATAAGTCAGGTTCTCAGCCGCATATTTGGATATCTGTTTATAAGACTATTTTTTTAATGTGTCTGGGAATGGAATGCTTTAAAAAGACCTGTCTGATCACCTCCCAAGATTAAGCTGGTTAAAAAAAGAAGAAACTATATGTAAATACTTTAAACTGGTAGTATATGGCACTACTATTCCCATCCTATTCTCATCCTGTCTCCAACCCAGCTCTAATGTGCTTTGGAAGTACCTTTTCTTCCCTTTAATGCATATTAGAGGTGGGATGAAGACACATACATGTAGCAGTACCATTGCTGAATCATCTCTGAGCTGCTTTTTTTACTGATTGTATCTTATCTGCCTTGCCTTCCATCCCGCCAGTTAAGATGCTCATTAACCACCCTGATGTATACATTAATTTCCCCCTCATCTTTAATTTGGCACATCACAAACTGTTCCTACTTATGGTGAGGCAAAGAGGAGAGGGAAGCAAGAGACTGTTTAGATTTTGATTTATTGTGAAAATTACAGAGAAGTCTGCAAGAACTAAATCCAAGTTAGCTGGACACGTGTCATAGTGTGAGCTGTGGCCTGCAAAAGCATAAGCAGGAGATGCATGATAGCAGTTCCTGCTGCTGCAATAGCAAAATACTTGCATTCTAATGCTTTGTCTCTTGTTGCAGCATGTATCCTGTTTGCATGCATGCATGCTGCTCTTTCAGGCTGGTATATCTCAGCTGGGGAATATTTTCTCCTCATCTTCAATGTTTCTAGCCAGGACTGCTTTCTGGAACACAGGAGGTGGCTCTGAGGTTGGCTATTATGTTCCACCAAAAAGAGGGCCTGAAGAATGAGAGCAGGTAAGACTGCCCCTTCGGTGGCAGTGGTGGGATGGAAGAGTGGGAGAAAGTGCCATCACAGTGCTGCTAGACCAGTTTGGTCTAGTGGTTAAGGAGACGGACTCTTATTTGGGAATACTGGGTTTGATTCCGCTCTCCCCATGAAGGCCAGCTTGGTGACTTTGGGCTCATCACAGCCCTCTTTTGAGCTATCACAGCCTCACCTACCTCATAGGGTGTCTGTTGTGGGGAGAAGAACAGAAGCTTTGTCACCCGCTTTGAGTCCCCTTAAATGGGTGAGAAAAGCAGGGTAGAAAAGCCAACTCTTCTTCACCTTCTTCTTCTGGTGGGCTGTTTCCTGGTTGAGTACGCAGATCTTATGCTCTTAGGCCCTTTTTTGTACTTGGCCTTATTCCAGTTTATATCTCAGAACAGGGACCTGCCATCCGCATTCTGGTGCAGGTTAGGGGTGTGCACAAATGCAATTTTTGGGATTCAATTTGATATGAACCGAAAACCCAAAAATCTGCATCGATTCAAATCTTTAAAATTTGAATGCATTCACATCCAATTCAATTTGAATACTGTAGATCTGAACCTATTCATTTGAAATTTTGATTTGAATTTACTCATACGAATGTCGACAACATTTGTATGCGCCCATATGGATCAGTATGCATCCCATATTTATCCTGTGTGCATCCTGTTTTCATCCTGTATGGATCCGTAGAAATGCGTATGGATGCTAGAAAGATGTTTGCAGGCAAGTATGCATCATGTACATACCAATACGAATGTCTGAATAATTCTGAATAATTAGAAGAAATAGATTCAAAAATCCAAAATTTGTTTGAATGTTTAAATGCAAATTTTATGGGCCTATGATTCGAATTTGAATGTCCAAATCTGATTGAATTCAATTGAATCCTGAATGTTTCGAATATTCATGCACATCCCTAGTGCAGATTATGGTAGATCGCATCTAGGGCCTGTTGTAGTGTGCACCAGCATGCAGATGGCAGGCTCCAATTGTGGGATATAATCCAGAATAAGGCCCAGTGCAGAAAGAAGAAGAAGAGCTGGCTTTTCTACCCTGCTTTTCTCACCCATTTAAGGGGACTCAAAGCAGCTGACAAACCTTCTGTTCTGCTCCCCACACCAGACACCCTGTGAGAGCTCAGAGGTCACCCAGCTGGCTTCATGGGGGAGGGCGGAATCGAACCTGGTATTCCCAGATAAGAGTCCGGCTCCCTTACCACTAGACCAAACTGTCTCACTAAAAAGGTCCTTAGAGGATTCACATGGTACTGTAAGGAGGGACTCACAGGTGGAAATGGATGGGCAAATTGCATCAGCTTCACAGGTTCTCAGTCGTAGGAGAGCTCCCTTCCAATTAATAATATTTATTATAAATGTGCTACATTTTAAAAGGTATTTTCAGCAAGTACGTATTTTGTGGACGTTTAATGCCCCCTGAATTCAAGGTACAGGTTTTAATCAGTTTGGGAGGATGGACTTCACATTTAGCTGAATTGTTAATTACAGTTAACTGGGTTTTGGTACCCTTTATTGTTCACACACACACACATATATATATATATGATAAAGGTGACTATGCATGTTTTTTTGCTGAAATTCTCACCCTGGAAAGGTTAACCTTTGACCTATTTTCTTCCGTTCCTTATTCCCAAGGCATATTAATCATAGACATAATAATAAAGATGAAAACACTGCAGAAATTTACCAAAAGAAAAAAAAAGCCCTGTGTTTAATGATGTACCAAATTAAAACTTGGGAGGAAAGAATGGGTGGCATAAAACGTGATGACAGATTGCACAGCATTTGGTTATGCAAATAAAAGCAATAAAAGGGCAAAGAACAATCACACAGCAAATATTTTGTAAGGCTGGGAACATTTGGTGGTTTTTCTTTAATGATGTTAACCCAAAGGAATGCTTGCACTTTTTTTTCTCTTTCTGTCACTTCTTTACTAGTCTGAATCAGCAATGAGCAAGCGGATGTTTCCCTGGAAGCCTCTGTTCAAACACATGCTGGTGCAGATATTGCAAATAAAAACCACCAACATAGTTTCTGTGTGAATGAGGACGTTCATGCACTGCATGTTTTTTAAGAGGGAAGGTGTTAAAGAGCCACTGAAGAATTATACTCAGAAAGTTGAACTGCCGATGTCCCTGCATCATTTAGGATAGGCAGCATGATTGCTGGCAGTCTGAGCTGGGTATGGATGGAGTCATGAGTTTCTGAAAGAGAGGCTCTAGGAACATTCTTTTTACTCTACATTAAGGATGTGCACGAAAATTCATAACATTTGAAATTCAGCCAAATTCGGCTGAATTTGGACATTCAAACTCAAACAGCACGTTACAATATTCGTGTGCTAACATTAAAACAAATACAAATGTTTCCAGACGTTCTTACAAATAATTTGGCCATTCGTAAAGCTGGGGAAACTATCAGATATGCATCTATTTGTATCAGGTATGTATCTTTTCATATCAGATGTGTATCTATTCATATCAGATGCATATCTGTTTGTATCAGGTACATATCTATTTGTATCGGATGTGCATCTATTCATATCAGATACGTATCTGTTTGTATCAGGTACGTATCTATTCATATCAGATGCATATCTGTTCGTATCAGATATATATCTATATCAGATGCATGTCTGTTTGTATCAGACATGTATCTATTCGTATCAGATGTGTATCTGTTCATATCAGATACGTATCTATTCATATCAGATGCATATCTGTTTGTATCAGGTACGTATCTATTCACATCAGATGCATATCTGTTCGTAACAGATAACATATCTGTTCATATCTGTTAGTAAGAATGTTCGTAAGAATGTGAACGAATATACTTGTATAGAATAGAATTTTACCACATTCAAATGCGATCTATTCGTATGAATACAAATTTCTGAACATTTGATTTGTTTCATTTTGAATCAAATGCCAAAAAAAAAACAAAACACCATTCATGCACCTTCCTACTCTACTTTATGCCTGTTGTGAGAAAACAAATAAACAGAAAAGGATGCTCCTGAAATGCTTCTTTCAGGAATTTGTGGCTTCTGGGACATGGTCACACCTTGCTGAAATAGTCCGTCTTATTAAGCAAGAGGACTCAAAATGCACTAACTCCGACCACACCCAATAGCTGATCATCCTTTCTCACTTTGCATTTCTTGTGCAATAATCCAGACAAAGCTGCAGTTACAGAATAGCAGGACAGTACATTGTGATAGTTAATTTTACCAGAACAATGATAACCTGGGGTGTTTCTGCACTTAGTTTCACATCCATTTGCACTTGGGAATGCTAGTACACGTCAGCCTAATCCCCACATGTCTGGGAACTTACCTTGGTCCAGGCATGTGTCCGGTTGCTCACAGGGTGCTGCCATCTTGCATGGCACCTTAGATGACCCCTTGCACCAGAAATGGTGCAAATGGCCACCGACTGGACATGCCAGGTAAGTTTCTGGTAAGGGTTATTTTGCATGTGGTGCACAGTTTTGCAAAAGCTTAATATCTGGGCAGGCAGGGGGGGTTTCTAGGCTGTAAACACCACCTGCAAGTGCAGATGTACCTGGGCAGATGTTAACCTATTGCAAACTACCGAGCCAAGTGAAAATTGGCCTCTGGTAAATTGTGTCTATATTGTGGCCTGTATTGGGAGCACTATAATCATGTCTGGCAACTCAGTTACAATTATGAAATTTAGTTGTGGGATGCAACCATACACACTAATTAATTTTAATGCGTTGTGAACTCATGCAACTTTGCATGGCTTTCCCTTCTGCAACACCCTCGCAGGAGTGCTCGGTGAGCCACCAATGGAGTGATTTAATATTTGAGTCTCCTAAAAAAGTTAAATAAACGATGATGCCATGACTCCTGGCAACCTCATGTGTCAGCAGATTTCCAATGGTAATCTTTGTTCAAGTGTCTAACATGGACATTTCAGAGACTTTCCTTCTCGTGGACGTCATTTCTCCAGGTACTTTGCACATGGCAATGCATTTTTCATTAACAATGGGGAAATCCATCTCACCCAGCCAGCCTTATCTGTCTTGATATTGTTTCTGTCATCTGGAGAACAGTAATCACCTAATTAGCCCAACCTCAAACTGCTGAGTTGGGAGATATTCTTATCTACTCCCATTACAGAATTCATTTGCACATTTTTTTTAAAAAAAAATTCTGACTCCATTAAAAGATGAAGTCAAACAAAACAGAACAGCACACATTCAGAGGCCCCGGAGGCATTTATCAGATAGATATGATCTTAGAGTCCTGTTCTTAACTCGAATCTTGAATTTTGTTTTATTAGCAGAAGAGCCCTGTGTGTGTCAGGGTATGAGAGAGCGTCTCGGCTTCTTTTGCAAGGGATTGCACAGATATCTATCAACCTATTAACAGGAGTGCTTCTTTGCCTAGTCAGCAGCTTAGCTTTTATAGTGAACCTCACATCTTTCAGGTCTGAGAAATCTTTTTTCCTGCTTCATAGAGGTAACACAGCAGCACTGGAGACTCCACCTGCAAGTCATATGTTCAGGGTGTGGGCAAGACATTCAACATTACATAGCGGGTGTGTCCAGATTGGGGGATACTGCACATTCTGATTACGGATGTGCACAGATATTTGAAAATTCAAAAATCTAATTTGAATCTGTCGACTATCGACATTCAAATTTGAATCAGATTTTCAAAAATTCGAATTTACACACTCAAACAAATTTTGGATTTTTGAAAATATGATGCAGATTTTTTAATAATTCGAATGAATAGATCCGCAAATATCGCATGCGGACATAATGTGCATTTGCGCTTATAATGCAGGATGAAAACGGGATGCACACAAATTCAAAAATCATATACAAATGTTCCTGACGTTCATATTTTTTGAGTTTGGATCGGATTTTTGAAAATACAGATTTGGATAATTCGGATTCCAATCAGATTTTCAAAAATTCAGATTTTAAAAATTCAAATTTAATTTAATTTTCAGATATTCGACTTGACTCAAATGCAAAAAATGCATTTGTGCACACTCCTAATTCTGATGTGCAGTCAGTGCATGGCACCACACCTGATGCCCGATACTTTGGATTTGTGCCACTGCTGCTACGGATTTACCTGCTGCCGAACAATCAACACTCACTCCACAGTATCAGGGAAATTTGAAGTGTCCCGCTGTCCTGATAGGACAGTGAGAAACAGCCGACAAGATCTGAGCCTGCAGCTCAGCGCCCACTGGCTGCCCCATCCCACATGACACGCCCCTGACCATGGATGCCACTGGTGTCTCGTAGCTGCTGAGGAGGAAGCTGTGGGCCTCCATTTCAAGTGGGGATAAGACATCATGACTTCACAGCCAGGTAAGCTATCATTTTTCTACTAACTGCAGATTTTTTCCACTAGTCTGGAAGTTGCCAGTATGACATTTTCAAAGTTCCTCTTTAACGCTGAGTGCATCCAGGGGACCTGAACATAGCACCATTACACTGCTGCTATGGTGGGGTCACCTCATGTATTATAGGCAACCCCACCATAGTCCCAGTTTGTTGACCCTAAAAAGTGCTAAAAACTATTCCTGGAAGACCCAGCACTAGTAGTGGGTTTTCCAGCTTTAGTATTTTTTAGTGAAGAACATACCTTGGTCTTGTAGTTAGAGTGTCGAACTCTTATCTGGTAGTTTCACATTTCAAGTCCTGTCTCCTACACAAAGCCAGCTGTTGACCTTGGGCTAGCCACAGCTCTCTTTCTGAGCCGTCAAAGCACCACTGACCTCATAAGGTGTCTGTTGTGAGAAGAACAGAAAATTTGTCAGCCACTCCAATCCCCTTAAGGGTGAGAAAAGTGGGTATAACAACCAACTCCTTCTCCTCCTTTCTGGATAGAACATTGAGGCTCTGTCCAGCGAGCATGCAGGGATGGTGAAACAGCTGGCCATGCATGTGTGTAAGTGGCCACGTGCACCTGGGATGTGCACAAATATTTGGCACATTCAGAGTTCATATTAATTCATAGAATTCCAACATCTGCAGATGAATTGAAAGGCCTATTTGTCCACAAATCAGATGGAACATCCAACCAGCCCCCAACATGGCTGCAGACCTACCTTGGTCTGGATGCATGTCAGGGCACCGGCATCTTCTGTGCAGAGCTTGATGTGACTGCAGGTGCACCAGTGCCATCAGCATTATGCCAGTGATGCACTGTGCATGTGCAATTGCATTTGGGGTCATTTGAGGTGCCAATATACTTGCGTGGAACGTCAGACAACTCCTGGAACCAGCAGAGGTGTGAATGGTCACTCCTCTGGCTGGAACAGGTGAGGAATGGTACGTGTGTAGTGCACAGTTTTGTGGACTCCCAGGATCTATTAGCAGGCCAAGTGCAAATTGGCCTCAGAACCTTGTGTTGCTGGCATGAGCGCCTTCCTTCCTTCCTGAATCAAAACATTCGTCAGTTATGAAGTATGGTGAATGCCACCTATTCATGTGCAAAATGGAATATGTTCCTCACTTGAATTTTATGCACCAGTCTGTTCAGTAATTTGGATTCACTGAAGGAAAGAATAAAACAATGTAATTGGAATCTAATGCATATATTATTGATATTTGGAAACCATATGCAATTAGTTTCATAATATGAGCAGGCTTGTATGATTTTTATAAGACAGAATTACCAAAAAGGAAGAAACACACAGAACAAAAGAGGGCAATTTGCATAAATTCCCATATCCCAATATGGGAGCAAAGAGGTGCAAACTTGGAGGTAATTATTATAATTTGTCTAGCAATGTAGTGTGATAGTAGGAAACATTGTTGCCTAGTATATTTGTGTCCCTGTGCAGGCTGATGTTCATGGACTGCAAAGGATTGATGGTCAAGTGGAAGATCTTCATTCTTTCATCCTAGGATTCTTTCTCTGTTAGGTGACTATGGGGTGAGCAGTTCTTCCCCTCAAAGGTATGACTAGATAAAGGAGAAATCCTCAAACTTTGTAGGCCCGTGGGTGCATACAGAATTCCAAAATGGAACATTTTGCTTCTTCTCTCTGGTTGGCACCGAAAAAGGACACTCAGTGAGAAAGAGAAGGTTGCATGTTTATGCAGAGAATGAATTGCCCTGGGCACTGAGAAACAAAATTATTTATTTAATTAAATTAATTTATTTATTTAAATTTCTATCCTGCCTTATACCCGAAGGTCTCAGGGCAGGTAACAACCTTCAAAACCAACAGACTACAAGCAAAACAATCTCTTAAAAACTGTAAAGATCATAAAAGCATTTTAAACGACACAATTAAAACAGCATCATAAATATTAAAATAAAAGTATCTGCAGTGGGGTGACAATATAACCACATTAGCCAAAGGCCAGGACAAAAAGGTGTGTCTTCACCGCCTTCCCGAAAGTAGACAGAGAAGGGGCCTGATGCACCTCGAGGGGGAGGCTGTTCCACAACCTGGGGGCTATCACCAAAAAGGCCCTTTCCCAGGTGCCCACCCATTTCACCACTGAGGGCGGTAGGACAACCAGGAGGACCTCACCTCCAGATCTTAAGGCATGGGCAGGTCTATTCCAGAAATTTGAAATTTTCCCCAAAATTTCAGATTCAGAGCCTGTGCATAGATTCAGACATTTGTGCACAGTTGGACTCTGACAAGGATTTCACTGAATTTTATGGTCACCATGGAGCATAAGAATATAAGAGGAGCCCTGCGGATCAGGCCACAGCCCATCTAGTCCAGCATCCTGTCCTGCACAGTGGCCCACCAACTTCTTATGGGCATCTTAAGCAGAAGACAAAGGTAAGACCTTCACCTGTTCTCAAGTCCCAGCAAATGGCCTTTAGAGGCATCCTGCCTGTCTCTCCAGCCTGGAGGATGTACCTAGGCATCCATTCTAGTAGCCATTGATACACCTGTCATCCACAAATTTGTCTCACTCATTCTTAAAGCTATCTAGGCTGGCTGCTATAGCAGTGACATCTGTGTGATTGAAGGGTCCTGCCAGGGTGTCCTGGGTAAAGATGTGCATGGATATTCAAAAATTCAAAAATCCGATTCAAACTCAACGAATATTGATATCCGCATTTTAATTGGATTTTCAAAAATCCAAATTTTTGAATTTGAACAGATTTCAGATTTTTGAAAATCCAATACAGATTTTTGAATATGAATAGAACACCATATATCCCATCTGAATATAGTGTTTATTTGTGCTCATAATATAGGATTCAAACGGGATGCAAATGTGATAAAAACAGGATGCGCGCAAATTCAAAAATCAGATTTGAATGTTCCTGACATTTGTATTTTAGAGTTCGAATCGTATTTCCAAAAATACGGATTTGGATAATCCAGATTCGAATTGGATTTTTGAAGACCGAGATTTTCACATTTTGAATCAGATCAAATATTTGAATATCCAAATTGACTCCAATTTGAATCCAAAACAATGCATTCGTTCACACCCCTAGTCGTGGGAGCACTCCTTCCACCCTTAGCTCTCATTAGAGTGCCATAATGATAAAGTACTGTGGAGAACTTCGTCATCACTCTGTAACAGTTTGCAGGAACCATGTTATCTGGACGAATCTGTGCGCTCTCCAAGAAAATCCTGGGTGGGAAAACTGAACAAGTGTACAAAAGTTCCCATGTTCAGTGTTTCCTTTCTCTGAAGTGATGTTGGGCATGTGAGCAGCATCCCACCACTGCAAAACAGACAGTGCAATGAGTGAAGATCGTTCCATGGGGTCCCCCTCCAAAATGGCCCATCCCAGGTTGGGGTTGGTTGTAGGTTCCAGAGTGGGTTCCTTGTCCTGGAACACCACCAATATGAGTGGAAGGGCCTCTGACAGCAGACTGCTGGACTACATAGACTACGGGGCATTTCCAATCATCTTAGGAGATCATTTTCTTGAGGGTCATTCGGTTCCCTGGGCCAATTTCCACTTGCCTTATAGTTTGGCCATGTGGTTAGAGTGTTGAATTCTTATCTGGAGGCCTCCCGGATTGATTCTGCCCTCCCCCATGAAGCCAGCTGGGTGACCTTGGGCTAGTCACAGCTCTCTTCCTGAGCTCTCACAGTCCCACCTACCTCATAGGGTGTTTTGTTGTGGGGAGAAGAATATGAACTTTGTCAGCCGTATTGAGAAAAGTGGGCTTTAAAAGCAAACTCTCCTTCTCCTTCTTAATGCGGACAATGCTCCCAGAAAGAACATATGCCCTTGAAGGAGCCATTTCTTTGCCAGAAACAACTCCTTTTGTGTGCAAGCATTCTCCACATGAACTACTTCTGACGCAGGTTTAGGTACACCATGTGCGTACTTACTTCGCAATAGCACCAGAGCAGGTAAGGCTCCAGGCACACCCTCCGCACTTCATTCAGGTGCTGGAGAAGCATCTGATGTTCTGGTCAGGTGTGCTGATGCAGTGTGCCTCACAGTTGCCCCAGTGATGATGCCATGGACATGTACTGGTGCTGGCATGGGCAAGGGAAACTGGAGGCGCCTGGACATCCATCTACACTTGTGTCCAGATGGGTTGGGAGAGAGTTAGTACAGGGGCGGGCTGATGTCAATCTGGCTTCCAATGAGGAGAGAGGGGTCAGAGAGGAGGTGGCACTGCTCCCCTGTACCAGGGTTCAGCACGGTTCTCATGGGAATGCTTCCACGCGCGCCAAACCCGTACCTGTCCCGCATTGCTGGGAATGTCATGGGGACGCCCAAGATGTGTTCCTGGTCCCATGTCTGGCCCATGCATGCCCAAAGAGGGCCCAAAGAGTGCCAAACGGCCAGCATGGGGACGCAGCCTAAGCAAGCATATGTCAATGCAGATGAATAATGCGTATGTGGGCCAGGTTGTCCTTTGCTTCCCAGAGATGGGAAGGAAAGTGTGAAAAGGCCCCTTATTTTAGTTTTACCATTAGCACAGATGTGCCGGGTACAAACTGTTCCTTTCAATTCATTTTCTGTTGAAAGACCAAAGAAAATGTCCAAGAGGCATTATTTTGTAAGAATTCTGACATTGCCAAGCTGGAAGCAACTTACTATGTACATCTTCAGGACTGATTCAGATTTAGACATATAGTATATTTTCTTGGGAAATAAGCCACCGGGCCTTGGAAGCTAAACCACCTATTATTATCTACCCTAATTTATAACTCTCAGATCCTAGGCAAATTCCTATGTGAGTTTTCTCCCCACCCCCCTTCTTACTGTAACATTTAAATGCATCATTTTTCAAAAATATAAACTTCAGGCCTGGCATATCAGCTAGAGCCATTAATCATGGCGATTTCATTTACCAGTCTTTAAGAAGAGTGATGTCTCAAAGTATTTAATTTCTCCAAATCACCCTGGGTAGTTTATCATTGGGTATAACACCCTTTCATTTGCTGACAGATACAACTGCTTAGCTTTAGTGAATCCTGGGGCATTTGGTATGTGTGCAAATGTTGCTTTTTTTTAGGATGGTGGTGAAGAGGACACCCTTGCATGTCAGTTCAGACCATGGGACATTTCTACACTTAGTTCAGTTAATCTGAATTAGCTAGATCCAGATTAGCCAGACCTGAGGCCTTTTTGCACACGTGAATTTGGAACGCGTGGAAGACAGCTTCGGACGCAGCATACGCATTGCTGCGGCCGGGTTTCCGTTCCGGCATGTCCGGAGCTGTCTTCCACGCGTTCCAGATGCAGAGCACTTTAAAGTGCTCTGCATCCGTTCGAACGCGGACGAGGCGCCCCGGCGCATTCCGGGAGAGAAGCGTTCGCGCACGCTTCTCTCCCTGACAGCCGTCGGCACGCCCCCAGGGCCAGACTTTCCGGGCCGGCAATTGCGCCGGCGCAGCGAGGCCGGTAGACGGGACCTACCGAATCAGGGTTCCCCTTTCCCATCTGCCAGGGTCAGTGACCCTGGCAGATGGGACAGGGGAACCCCGATTCGGTGGGTCCCGTCTGTCATTTCTGACGGCTGCCGGGACGTGGCTCCTTCCCGGCTCCGGCAGCCCCAATGGGGCTGCCGGAGCCGGGGAGCCGCCAGCATCGGCTTCCTGTAGCCCCTTTCCAGGGTGGCAGGAAGCCGATGTCGGGCTGGCTGGGGCCGAGGAACACCCTGGTTGACCGGAGTGCATCGCTCCGGTCCCCCAAGGGTCCCCCCGCCCCCATTGCGGCCATCTGCGGGGCGCGGGCAGCCTGCAGATCAGTCCCCCACCCCCCCAGTCCCCGAAGCCGCCACCCCCAACCACCCTCCGAGCCCGATCATGCCCATCTTCGCTGTGTAGGTGCCTACACCGAGGCACCTTCACCGCGAAGATGATTCCCCCCCCAGGGCCCCGGGAGGACACACGCGCGCGATGGACGACCTACCTCGTTGCCGGCCGGCCTCCAAATGAGGGGGGCATGCTGGGAGCGCGCAGCACGCAGCCCACCTAGGCCCCCTATTGGACAAGCCGGCACGAAGCAGGGCGAGTGGCTTGACAGCGCTGCCCGTCCCTTGGGTGCTCTCACCCAATGGCAGGCAGCACTGCCGGCCTTATCCCCGCCCCTGGCCGGCTTTTGCCGGCTAAGACAGTTCCGGACGCTTTTAGCATTCGCACACAGGCATGCCGGAACACGTTTACACGCGTTCCGGCACTCCTGTGTGTGAATGGTCAAAGCGTCCGGAACTGTCTTAAGCTTCCCGCTCTACACGCGTTCCAAATGGAACATGTGCAGTGCGAAAATGCCTCTGGATTAGCCAGATCCGGATCAGCTACAGGCAGGGGCATCTGCACTGAGTGGGCTTTAGAACACCAGATGTGTGCTAAAGAATGCTAGAATGGATGTGGACCACATTTATCTGGTCTACCACTAATCCAGATTAGTGAGCCCTTAGCACAGTTCTGATCTGAATCTACTCTACTCCCATGCAGATGATGTGTCCTTATCAGCCCCTTGATCTGGATTAACGTGTATTAGGGGTGTGCATGAATGCAATTTTTGGGATTTAATCCAAAAAATTCAATTTGATTCAAATCTTTAAAATTCAAATTTACTCAAATTCGATTCCAATTAAGCAAATTTGAATCTTTTTGTTTGAATTTTCTATTCAGATTTGCACTTACGAATCTCAACAACATTTGTATGTTCTCATACACATCGTTATGCATCCCATATACATCTGTATGCATTGGTACACAACCATATGCATCCCGTATTTATCCCATATGCAACCCGTTGTCATCCAAATGCGTACGGATGTCGTAAAGATGGGTACGTGCAAGTACGCATCAGGTATGCACCCATATTCATATGAATGTCCAAATAATTCAAACAAATACATCCAAAAGTTCAAATACTTAAATTCAAATTTATAGAGATTCGATTCAAATTCAAATGTCGAAATTTGACCAAATTCGACCGAATTTTGAATGTTTCATATGTTTGTGCACATCCCTAACATGTATGTGTGGAAAGTTTCCAACCCTGCTGATCTCAAGCAGTGGCACAACCTCTACTCCTCTCAGGGATGATCTGCTTGGCACTTGATCTCATTGGGAAGAAAATAGGGAAAGGAAATTGCTCATTCTACAAGGCAGACATAGGAGTGCATGAAGGTTTAGAATGATGGCTTGACCTTGGCCTTTCTGTGTGGATCCTGCCAGGGTGAATGTCTGGAATAGAATTGTCCCCATTGCTTTCTCCTTCCCTCCTCTGAAAATCCAACTAAGTGTCTGAAAACATATTACTAGTGGATATAATAGCATATGTAGACAAAGTACCATAAGGAGTATACATTCAAGTATCATTGAACTTTGTCTGCTCTCAGCCCTAAGCAGGATAGCAAAAGATGAGAGTCCAGCAGTATCTAGAGAGCAAAAGTTTATCTGTTGGCAAATGAGTGGACATTTCAATGTGCCAGGTTTGGAAAGCTTGGATGAAACCTTTGTTTATTTGCACAAAGTGCCACTTTGGCCTTCCAGGGGTAAAAGATATCATCAGTGACATGAATGATCTAAGCAAACAGCTATGTGAAGACTGCACTACCTTTTACCGCTTGAAAGCAGATCAGATTATTTTGCATGCCTGCAAATTCTGCCTTCAGTGTTAAAAGCTCCAGTTCCCAACAGCACAAACTGGTTTAGCCAGTGGGCAAAGATAATCTGGCTGAAGTCCAGTAACATGGAGGGCCAAAAGTCTATCCAACCTAAAGACTCTTTGGCCATGTCCCCATGTATGGTTCCGAGCGTGGGATTGGAAAGCTTTGTGCCCGTGGGTTTGGATTGGTTTGTGAAAAATGTGTCAACCCCACCCCCCAAACCATGCCAGAAGGGTGCCACATTTGATACCTGAAAAAACAAGTCTTGGCGTGGTTTGGGGGACCAGTACGCATTGCTCAGCGAGCCAGGAATGCACATGGGGATGCTAGTGGGCTAACAGGGAGATTTATGCTCATGTCATCCCTGCCCTGTCCAGTGAAGATTGCAGCTGCTGACTTTTTAAAATGCTGATCACAAAAGCAGGCTGGAGAATGGTTTGGTTTTTTAGTTTTCTGCCATTTCCACAGAGGTAATTCCAACCCAGTTTCAAGAACGCCAAGGCAGGCCGCATAATGGCTTGATTTCTGTTCCATTTACAACCCTTGTTTCCCCGATCTGCAAGATGATCATTAAGGCTTGATTTTCAGTTTATGGGCATTCTCGTGGTCCCCGGTGGAGCAGAGGTACGCACAACTGCTCAGGCGCCTAAACCTCATAGTAGCTTTTGGTGTTTAAATTTTTTTAAAAAAGTTATTTTTATGAATGAACCTTTATTTTTACTTGTTTCCATGCCTCCTACCCCAGTCCTGGTTGTCAGTGGCACTAAGGGAGGGGGGAATGTGGCACGGGGTGGGCTGATGTCAATATGGTTTCCAATGAGGAGAGAGCGGGTGGAGAGGAGGTGGCAGTGCTCCCCCATACCAGGGTTCAGCACAGTTCTCATGGGGATGCCACCATCCGTGCCCAATGTTTCCCGCGCTGCCGGGAATGTCATGAGGATGCCCCAAATGTGTTCCCAGTCCCGTGCCCGGCCCATGCATGGCCAGCCAGTGCCCAACCAGTGCCAGACAGCCAGCATGGGGATGCAGCCATAATACTTAATAAACATAAAATGCAAATGTTCTGAGTGAGTTTTCTGACTTTACTGCTGTCCCTTTCTTCCGAAATACTGTATCAGCTGCTGCATCTGCACATGTTAAAAAGAGCAGCTCAAAACTTACTTGGCAGCAGAAGTAATAAAACCTTTAGTCCACATTGTAGGTCAGGAAATGCATGTTGGAAGTGCAGTTTTTGGCCTTTAATGAAGATTAAGGCTCTTGCATGAAGATACTTCCACTTCTAAGGGGCTAAGCTTCACCAAGACAGCACTTAGTTAGTCCACGTTATTTGGATAATTGAGAATAAAGCATGGATAATACGGAATAAAATGTGGTTGGATGTGCTTTATTCCAGATTATCTAAATAATCCGGAAGACCAGACTATTGCAATGCGCTATACATGGGACTGCCCTTGAAGACAGTTTGGAAGCTGCAGCTACTGCAGAATGGAACAACTATCTGGACGCACATCACGTTGGTCTTAAAAGAGTTGTATTGGCTGCTGATTTGCTACTGAGCCCAATTCAAGGTGTAAACTATTTATTTATTTATTTGACGTTTTATCCTACCCCATACCCAAAGGTCTCAGGGCAGGTTACAACCTTAAAAACCAATGAGTATATAAAATGAGGTTTGAGGTGTCACTAGACAAAGTTTTTAAAAACTGAAAGTATCAGAAGGCTGTGTGACTTCACTTCTAGTTAAGGGGGCTACATTTTGGGCGAATGGGTGGAGCTGCCCCTATCCATGGCACCCTCCTTGTTTCCATTTTGGAGCAAGGAGGCCATTTTCTGCTGACCCTCTATGTGGGGCATCCTTGCTCAGTTGTGCTAGAAACTGGCCTGTGTGATCACTTTGAAGGCACCTGCCTCCACCAAAAATGGAGATGTCATTTTCGTTCAAAATGGTCACCCTTTTCTGGTAAGTAGAGATGTGGCTAGGGGGACCCTGTTCAGTCTTTAAAGAATATAAGAGTAGCCCTGTTGGTCAGGTCACAGCCCATCTAGTCCAGCATCCTGTTTCACACAGCAGCCCACTTTCTCCTGCTCTTGAACCGCAGCAAATGGCCTTAGAAGTATCCTGCTTGTTCCCATGGCATGAAAGCTGTACTTAGGCATCCACTCTAGTAACCATTGATACATCTGCCATCCATAAATTTGTCTAACCATTCATTAAAGCTATCTAGGCTAGTAGCTGTTGCCACTTCTTAAAGAGAGTGTCACACATTATAAATAGAGGGCATCACTGGATGGAGTTAAAATTGGTCCCTTGTCTGTTGATTGGCAAAGTTTTGTGATGTTTTCTTGGGACCACAGTGGAGTCTACTCAAAAGTGACTGAAAGGTGGTAGTATGTGAATGCCTCTGTTCCCATCCCACCTTTAATCCACATTAAAGGACAGAGAATGAACTTTGGGTATGCAATTCTTGGCTTTTAGTGTGGATTATTAAACTAGTAGTGATTTACTGCCTTGAAGCTCTTTATGGGACATTCTCTTTTTACTGTGTGCGGAAACCACCTCTGGAGGAGTTACTGGGAACTAATCCAGCACTTTATCTGTACAGGTCCTCCTGAGTTGGTAAAAGTTTGCTTTTAGTCTATGGTGGCCAATGGTCATAGGATCTGTAGTACAGTATTTCAAAAGCAAAATCATTACAAGCTTTGAGACCCATCGACATAGCCCAAATTTGTCATTGTAACAACTTATTTAATTGAAGGTGCCTCCATACCAAACACTATTCTTTGTTAATAGAGTTGGATCCTTCTAGCTATTAGTCTAAATGGCCCAGGACTTCCTTAAAAGAGCTGCAGACAGGACCTTTCCCCACACCAGTCTGAGATCAATTTCAGCTCCAGTTCAGTTTATTGTGATCAGGCATGCTTCTGGAAAGTAGAAAAAGCAAACAGCCTTGATTTTCCAGGTCTGTGCAAAACCATTTGCAGGAATACAAGAGCTGGTGAAGGTTTTGCCTTTGCCTTTTGAACCAGAAGCAATTGGTGGACCACTGTGTGAGACAGGATGTGGGACTTAATGGGCTGTGGCTCAGTCCAAGAGGGTTCCTCTTATATCCCCTGTTCTCTCTAGATTCAAGAAGAATATTGATTCTACATCACCTGTCCTAAAAGAGCTAACCATCTGGTTGTGCCTATTACCTCCATATGTGCCCCCCCATTCCATTGCTGCAAGTGAATCCAAACCAGGATGACCTGGAATTGCTTTAGGTGCTTCTGTTGGGATGGAGCAATACATTTCCTTGCTCCTACCTCACCTCTGCACTTTCACTGCAGTGTTGGTTCCCCCATCACAAATCACGGTCATGCGCTGTTGGAGATAGATCAAACACCCTTTTCGATTGAGCCCAAAATGTCAGCTTGACCAATGTTTTGACGAAATCCAACGGGCACAGCATTGAGGCCATTGCCTCTTCTTCTTTTTTTGTTTCCAAACATCATTCACAGTGGCTGGAACTGGGAAGGAAACTTACCATGATTGCCTCATTCCTGGGCAATATGTTTGCTGGCTCTTTCTGGGCTTTTTTGAGGGGCTAGTAAATCTTTTATCTCATACAGCAATGAGGCTTTTTAAGTTGAAAGGACAGCTCTTCCAGAATTCCGTAGGGTACAGGTCACCCTCTGCTCTTCTTGTTAATAGTTGAACACATACTTTCCCTTTGTTTGATTTATTTCATTGCCAGGCCAGGCCTGGGCCTGCAAGCCAGTAAAACGAAGGTCTCCAGTATAGAACAGGGCTTTTGTCATCATCTGCCTTTGCTCTCCTTCCAGCTAATGTACTTTGAGAGTGTCCCCATCGGAAACCTGTGGCTTTGCAAATATTGACTCCGCTTATGACTGTCAGTTGGACCTGTGGGACAAGCGATGTAGCAGTGCAGGTTGAACCGGACAAAGGGCATTTGGGTATGGTTATCTGCCGGTGTGTGTATCTAGGGGAGACAGGCAGGAGGTCCAAATGTTTTACCACCACCGACTGGAATGCAGAATCTTGCCTCGTCATCATCATCATCATCATTGCTTTTTAAGAAAGCACTTTATGGTTTCTTGCATTTGTTTTCCTTCTTTTGAACATATTCTGCCCTTTCTTTTGCCATTCTAAAAAAAAACAAAACATTTTTACATATTACGTTGGAATACAGAAGAAAAACAACTATAACTCGATACACAGTACACGTTAAATGAGAAGGAAAAGAACTCCATATAATAGGTATCTGAAACCTTGGGTGTTTCTGCACTTTGCTTTCTGTCCACAGGAGAGGAATAGTACATCACCACTAGTGTGCACTAGCACTCACACTTGTGAACACTAGTGCATGGCAAACCAACCCCCCACGGGCCCAGACACTCACCTCCATCCAGTTGCACGTCCAGGTGTTGTCATCTTCTTTGTGCCAACTGGGTGTGCACCATCACCATCATTGGGATGACAGTCATGCGCTGTGCACACACAGTTGTGTTTGGGGTCACCTGATGTGCCAGCAGACTTGCATAGTATATCAACTGACCACCAGCACCTGGAAGAGGTACAGATGGTCCTATATCTAGCTGGCAAAGGTAAGCTTTGGGTCAGATTTGGATCTAATCCAAATCTAAGCTTTGGATTAGATTTTGTGCACTGCCACTAATAGATGCTGGCGTAGCGTCTAGGAAGGCAAGAGATGCTTTTGGGTTGACAATGCCTCTTGCAAGTGAAGATGCTCCTTACCAGAAGCTACCCCAGTGAGTACTCAGAGGCCAAGTGTGAATTGGCTTCTTAATCAGCTGATGTTCACACAGAAGCAATGCAATGGATTTGAATGAATGGCCCAATTAAATGGTGCATATATATTTTGGTAAAAGATCTGAAAGTAAAGGAATATTCTACAACTACCTTTCCCCCCATTCTAGTAGCCATCAGCTGCCACATGGTACCATCTCTAAGATGTACTTGAGCTGTTATTAGTACATACTTGGGAGGTGCACGAATGTTCAAAATATTCATTATTCATATGAATTTGGATGAACTTGAACATTTGTATACAAATCGAATACGCATCCATAAGGATCCATATGGGACAAAACCAGAATGTGTATGTGATGAATATGGGTACGTAAGAGATGCGTACTTGATGGTCCTCTTCTGGGTGCTGCCATCCTGTGTGTGGCACCCTCCACAACTGTGCATGTTTTGATGATGCTGATGCTCTGCTCAGTCATGTCAGGAGACCAGCAGTGCTGGCAGCATGCTTCTGCGGTACCTTCATTGACTTCCCTGTCCTGCAGAAGTGCGGATGCCTCCAGGTAAGTTGGGGTAAGGGTTGGTAAGGCTGTGGAGCAGGATTTCATGCTCCTCATCTAGTCAGTAATTTGGCAACTTCTGGGCAGGCAGAGGGTGTTTCTCCCATGTAAATGCCTCCTGCAAGTGCAGATGCACCAGCCCAGATATTTCCTAATTGCTGACTATGAGCCAAAGTGGGATCGTCCCCACTGAATATTCTGCCTTTGTCTTCTGCTTGAGAAGCAGTTGGTGGACCATTGTGTAAGACAGGATGCTAGACTAGATGGGCTGTGGTCTGATCCAACAGGGCTACTCTGATGTAGGGATGTGCAAGAATATTCAAAACAATTCAAAATTCAATCGAACTCATTCAAATTCGGACATTTGGATTTGAATCAAGTGACTATACATTTATTTTTTTTTAACATTCGAACAAATTTGAATTGTTCTAATCATTCATATGAATGATTCAGACATTCATATGTGTATGGGTATTTATGCATTATATACGTATCCATATGCATCTTATTCGTATCCATACACATTTCTGTGGATACATATGGGATGAAAATGGGATACATATGGGATTAAAATGGGATGGGTACAGATGCGTACAGATATGTACAGACACATAGGAATGTTGTTGACATTCGTGCCATCAAATATGAATTGAATATTTGTACTAATAGATACAAGTGCATTCGAACCAGTTTAAATTTTAATACATTCATTTTTTCTCTATTTGTACGAATCCAGACATTCAAATATTCAATTTGAATCAAATGTCAGAAAGTGCATTTGTGCACACCTCTATTCTGATGTTTTTAGTAAGACCTAACCACCTAAAATGGTGACAGTGATGAAGAGGATGAACATGGTGGGGAGGCAGGAGGGAAAGAATAGGAGAAGCCTGCTTCTGGCAACAGCAGTGGCTTTTGCTACAGCGTGTGAGCAACGGCAGCTAGCCAAAGGCAACAGTTTGCTAATAGTGCCCCTGATTTTGAACACTTGCTCAACCTTGGTTTCCTCAGTGAACAATTGCAGGAGAGTTTCCTTACGTGGTTTAAGAAGCTTGATACAAATACCCGAGTCAATCTGTTCACGAGCAAAATATTATAAATATTCATGAATCCCTACTGTCAGTGTCTCGGGGATTTAGATGCATATGCTTAAAATGGGAATAAATAAAACCTGTTCTGTCTGGTTCACCTACCTAGATAGGGAGCTTTGTCAGACAAGTCAAGTCCCCAGCTAGGTGTCTCCATGGTATCTGAAAATATTGCCCAATTTTTTCATTGAGGCATCTTCTTTTTGAAAAGGAGACTGGCAGGGTGTGTTCATGTTATTTCTAATTATTGACATGAATTCATTTGTAAGAGTAGGAGGGAGCAATTTCAGTACAGTATGTGGTGAAGGAGGGCATTTCAGTTTCTCTCCAGAAATAATGGGAGACGTGTGCAGGCATAGGAATGTATGCATGTATATGTCTTGCAAGCTATATCAATGTAAATTAACATCCTATTTAGCCTAGAGCTAAAGGTGAATGAACTCTGCTGTGCCTGCCCTCTGGAAACTCTACGTCGGAAAGAGACGAGTTCAGGAGATTTTCTGGGTTTGTGTTAAAATTCCCAAAAGAATTTAACCGCAAGGAGCTCAAATGGATTTTGGGCCTGAGTGTATTTCCTATTATTTATTTACATTTAAATCTCAGAAGTAGGGATGTGCATGAATGATTTTTTTTTGGCATTTTACTAGTAATGACTTGAATGTAAGAAATTTTGAATTTGTTTGAATAGATCCCCTTTGAATGTGGTAGGATTCTATTTGATACGAATATAATCGTACAAATTTGTACGAATATCTGATACGAATGCATGCATATCCTGGACACGGATTCTGGATACGGATCCTATACAAATGCATGCGCATCGGATATGTATCCTAGGGGTGTGCACAAATATTCAAAGAGATTTGAAATTCGATCTAATTCATCTGAATTTCGACATTCGAATTCAAATCAAAAGTGCATAAATTCAAATTTAAACATTCGAACTAATTTTGAATTTTTGAATTTATTCATTCAAATTATTCAGACATTTTTATGTGAACTGGTTCATATGTGATGCGTACTTGCAAGTACACATCTTTCCCACATCTGTACGGATCCGTACGGGACAAAAACGGGTTGCATACGGGATAAATATGAGATGCATACGAATGTGTACTGAGCGTAATGATGCGTAATGATGCATACCAGCACATAGAAATGTTGTTGACATTCGTAAATGCAAATTTGAATTGAAAGTTCAAATGAATAGATTCAGATGTGCTTAATTTGAATCGAATTTGGGTAAATTCAAATTTTAAAGGTTCAAATTGAATAATTTTTTTGGATATTTGATTCAAATTGAATCGAATCCCAAAAACTGCATTCGTGTACACCTCTAATGTATCCTATACCAATGCAGATGTATCTGATACATCTCCTATATGATGTATCAGATACGTATCAGATACATAGCCTTTATGAATGCATACCTATCGATTTATATCTGTATGCATTATATTATATCTGTATGTACGAACTATTTGTATGAATGTTAATGTACGAATGTCTTAACATTAGATTCGTGCACAAATGCTTGAATTTGTATGAACATAAGGCATCTATAAATGCATGCATTTTCTTTCCATTATAGATGCCACAGAACGTGTCTTTTATCTGATTTTCATGCTTATTATCCACTCCAGTTGTGTTTGAGTGGGGTCTCTCCAATATTTGGTGGCTGACACACTATGCCATAGCTAAGCTCAGCCCAGATAATATTTAGGTAGCTGGAGGCTGTGCTGAGGGTGTGATGCGTACAGCCTCCATATAGATCAGGCCCAAGGCCTGTTGACACGAATGTGCTTCAACATATTTAGGATGCTAGCAGGAAAAAATCTTAATCAGTAGAGATGAAATGGAAATGAACTTTATTGAGTAGTAGGGATATGCATGAATATTCAATCTCTGTTGTTCGTACCAATTTGGACATTCATATATGAATCAAATGTCCGGACATTCGGATTTCTGAATTTGAATGAATATGAATATTGTGAGTTATTCGTATGAATAATTTGGACTATCGCATCCATATGGGTGCATACTCATGTTGTAAGTAACTATATGCATTTTGTACTCATCCATATGGGATGAAAATGGGACCAGTGAGGACTGTCCTGGACCAATCATCCAGGGCTGTGTTCGCACCTAAGTTTTAATTCAGGTTCAGTCCACTTTCAGAGTGAGATAATGTATTGGCAATGTAGCAAGCTTTTTGCTTTTGGCATTATCTAGCTCAGAAAATCCTCCTTTGGGTTAGATAAGTGGAAAGAAAATGACTGTTCACTTTACTGATGTGTTGCCTTACTCTGAAAGTGGACTGAAGCTGGATTAAAATTTAGATGTGAACGCAGCCCTGACATGGATGGCTGTTCTTTGTCTATCTGTGTCTTTCTGCTTTGCCTCTTTTTTCATATATTTTGGACTGATCACATGATCCAACATCAGCCTGTATCAAATATCAGAATGAACTGAGGATGTGCCTAGAATTTTTTTGTGTGTGCGATGTAAATTAATATTTTTGGATACACTCTAGTCTGATTCTGAACTATCTTTTCGTCCTGTTCATCTGCCTTTTCTTTTCTGGTTCCATGTAAATGTACAAAATGCTTGCATGGAATGAGCTCTACAGTCATGGGGATGTAGATCAAGACTGGCGTTGCCTGTGTAGATGATGCACATCTGGCCCTCACCTTCCAACATCTGGATCTGTAGATCTGGGTGAATCTGGATCTACGGATCCATACTTTCTGACACACAATGCAGAAACAGCCTAGTTTTCCTTTATATTGCAGAAAAGGGCAACCAGAATGACTGAGGGTCTGGAACACCTCCCTTATGAAATCAGACTGCAGTGTCTAGGCCTCTTCAGTCTGGAGAGACGGCGTTTAAGAGAGGATCTGATTGAAGTATATAAAATCATGCATGGTATAGAAAAGGTGGACTATCATACAACACTAGGACCAGGGGGCCCTCTATGAAGCTGATGGGTAAGAGGGTCAGATCGGACAAGGGGAAGTATTTCTTTACCCAGTGGGTCATCGGTCTATGGAATTTGCTGCCAGAAGAGGAGGTGGTGAATGCCTCTCTGAGGGAGGGGGTGGTCCCATTGGCTCTGAAACAGGCTGTGGTGTGCCCCCTCCTGAAGAAGACCTCCCTGGACCCAGAAGATCTAAATAATTATCGCCCGGTGGCTAACATACCTTTTTTAGGCAAGGTCCTGGAGAGGGCTGTCACTGTTCAACTGCAAGCATGCTTGGAAGAAGCTGATTATCTGGATCCATTTCAATCTGGCTTCAGGCCCGGTCATGGCACGGAAACTGCCTTGGTCGCCCTGATTGATGACCTACTCCGGGAAAGAGACAGGGGGAATGCTACCCTGTTGGTTCTCCTGGACCTCTCAGCGGCTTTTGATACCATTGACCATGGTATCCTTCTGGAGAGACTACGGAGTTTAGGAGTGGGAGGCATTGCATGGCATTGGTTCCACTCCTATCTCCAGAGCAGATTCCAAGTAGTGACTGTGGGAGACACCAATTCGACACCCTGGGAACTCACTTGTGGGGTTCCCCAGGGGTCAATCTTATCTCCCATGTTATTTAACATCTATATGAAGCCGCTGGGAGAGGTCATCAGGAGTTTTGGAGTGAAGTGTCATCAATACGCAGATGATACCCAGCTCTCCGTACCATCTGAATCAGGAGAGGCGGTTGAAGTACTTGACAGGTGTCTGGAGGCAGTAATGGACTGGATGAGGGCCAATAAATTGAAGCTGAATCCAGACAAGACAGAGGTGCTGTGTGTCACAGGGTCTCGGGTCCGGGTAGTTGGGAGACACCCTGTTCTTGATGGGGTTGCAATGCCCTGGAAGGGACAGGTGCGTAACTTGGGGGTACTCCTGGACTCCGCGCTGATGCTTGAAGCTCAGGTGGAGGCCGTGGCCAGGAGTGCCTACTCCCAACTGCGGCTGGTACATCAACTGAAGCCATTTCTGGAGAGAGACGACTTGGCCATAGTTATCCATGCTCTGGTAACCTCTAGACTGGACTACTGTAATGCTCTCTACATGGGGCTGCCCTTGAAGACGGTTTGGAAGTTGCAGCTAGTGCAGAACGCAGCTGCCAGAGTGTTGACCGGAACAGCTAGCCGGAGGCACATCACGCCGGTTTTAAAAGCGCTGCACTGGCAACCAATTCACTACCGAGCCCAATTCAAGGTGTTAACTCTGACTTATAAGGCCCTAAATGACTTGGGCCCCAAATATCTAAAGGAGCGCCTTCTCCCATATCGACCTGCCTGTGCCTTAAGATCAAGTGGTGAAGCCCTCCTGGTCATCCCACCACCCTCATTAGTGAGACTGGTGGGCACCCGGGTAAGGGCCTTTTCAGCGATAGCTCCCAAATTATGGAATAGCCTCCCTTTTGAGGTGCGTCATGCCCCTTCTTTACAGATATTTAGGAAGGCGGTAAAGACCCACCTCTTTACCCTGGCCTTTGGCTAAGACGAGATGATTATATTCTCTTCCTTCCCTAATCACAGGCACTACAAACAAGATGAGAACTCATGGGAACAATAGGGAATGTACTGTTCTAAATTTACTGAACTTTTAAGTATTTTTAATCTATATTTTATGTCTATATTGTTTTTAATTTACTTTTCATTTTTAATGTGTATCTTGTGATTAATTGGCTGTTACCCACCCAGAGACCTTAGGGTATGGGGCGGGGTAGAAATGTAAACAAATAAATAAATAAATAAATAAAGAGGTGGTAACAGTAACCGGTCTAGATGGTTAGATACATCTTTCAGGCTGGGGGGGGGGAGGGAAGCAGGACACTTCTAAGGCCATTTGCTGGGATTCGAGTGCAGGAAAAGGTTTGTCCTTGTCTTCTGCTTGAGATGCCCATGAGCATTTTGTGGGCCACCATGTGCGGTAGGATGCTGGACTAGATGGGCTGTGGCCTGATCCAGCAGAGCTCCTCTTATGGCTTTAAGGAAGGGTTGGAGAAATTTATGAATCACAGATGTATCAATGGCTACTAGAGAGGGCTCCTCTTATGTTCTTATGCAGCAACTGTGGCAATGTTCTCCACCCAATGTGTGTAAAAAAGAGGTAGTGGCAAGCTGACGTATTCCCAACAACTGGGATGGGGATTTCAAGGGCTAATCGGCTAACACCTGCTTGCAGTATCTTGAAAACATAACCAGCTCCCTAAGTGTTCTGTGCTATTAGGATTTGCTGTTGTTATAATTTGTACTCACTCATTACTCATTATCGCTGTATCTGACACAAGCCCTGTTAGCCTTTATTGTCTTGTTTCATGCTCTCACTTCCCTGCAGTAGGGCCCCTCTGCAACTTTCTCCCTCCTCCCGATTGACTCTGTTTCCCCAAGCATGCTTGCGGTGCGCGTGTGGTGAGGGACACAGTGCTTGCAACACGGATACAATCTGGTTAGTCAGCATCGGCTTGAGTAATTCCTAATGAAAGGGCTCTGCTGAGCAAAGCGTGGGGCTGTGCAGCCCATAAATAGCCCAGCTTAAATATAACTTGTGCATGAAGAATTTGATTTTGATTAGGGGGTTGGCGAGGCAGGAAGGGGTAAAATTTAGAAGCAAGAGGGAGGGGAAAGAGGAGGATTGCCATTCTGTCTCTGAGCCTTCAGTACTTGAATGAGGAGCACAGCTTGCTTCGATTTAAGGACCGGGTGTGTCACGAAGAAAAGAGGATGACCAAATTTGTCCTCTTGGGATTTCCAGGAACTAGGCAAAATGACAACATAAGACCGCAAACATTTCAGATCAGAAGAAGCACGGTCTAGTTTCCTTCCCCTTTGCAAGGATGAAGAGTTGGATTTCCCACAGACGCATGGTTCAAATGGATGCCTATGTATTTAGCAGATGTGCTACAAAGAACATCAAGGCACAATTGGTGCCTCAGTTTGAGCTTCCTTGGCTATGTCCACACCATGTTAATCCAGCTGCATTCCACTTTCAGAGTGAGTGAACACATCTGCAAAGTGGCACATTGTTTGCTTACCGCTGTGGGGTGAGGTGATTGGAGAAGAAAAAGGCTAGTAACCTGAGGAGTTCTTCCACGCTGAAGGTGGACTGAAGCTGGATCAAGTGTGAAAGTGAACCAGTTTGATCTTGTGGTTAAAGTGCCAGACTCCTGTCTTCCAGCCACTGGGTTTGATTTCGCACTCCTCCATGAAGCCAGCTGGGTGACCTTGGGCTAGTCACAGCTTTCTGAGCTCTCACAGCCCCACCTACCTCACTGGGTGTCTGTTGTGGGGAGAAGAACAGAAAATTTGTCAGCTGCTTTGAGTTCCCTTAAATGGGTGAGAAAAGGGGGGTAGAAAAGCCAAACCATCATCTCCTCCACCACCTCCTCCTCATTTTCACTTCCAGACTCACCACTTCCCTCTCTGTAAAGATGAAACATGCAGTCTTTCCTTGCTTCAGACTGCACTAAAACCACATGGGGCTGCAATACTCTAGCTGGGTCCAGAATTTCAGGCAAGTCATTACATGCATTGGCATTTCACAGGATTCTCATTCACTTGCATGCCAGCTGGAAGTTGAAAAAGCAACCAATGTTTAGTGTTTGTAGCATGCTTTCCCCAGGTGCTCAAGCAACCTCTCACATTGTTCCCTTGCTCTGCAAAATAGACAACATATGGTGAGGAGGATCACGAAGCACTGAGTAATCAGAGAATGAGGTGTAGGATGGGGAATACACTATGAAAATTTACCTATGGGAAAAAGAATAGATCCTTCCTCCCGGAATCCTTTATCAGATTTGAGTTGGTGGAAGAAGATAGGAGCACACTGATAAAAACATCAAAAGAAATAACAAGAATCTCTATAAGTATATCATAAGTAGGAATCCAACCAGGAAAGTAGTTGGACCACTTGACGGTAAGGGACAGAAAGGGGTAATTTAAGAAGACACAGGGCATGTGCCAGTAGCTAAGCCTGTATTTTCAAAAGATTTAAACTGGATAGAGATAACCAAGGAAGAGGTCGTTGCATGTTTTAATAAACTAATAGTTAACAAATCACCAGGACCAGATGGTATTCATTCAAGAGTTGGGAACTTAAATGTGAAATTGCTGATCTTCTAGCAAAAATATATGATCTTTCCCTAACATCAGGCTCCGTACCTGAAGACTGGAGGGTAGTAAATGTAACATCAATCTTCAAAACAGGATCCACTGGGGGTCCAGGCAATTACAGACCAGTTAGCATAATGTTGGTTCCATGTAAGGTGATGGAAACCATCATTAAAGATAGAATTAGTGTGCACATGGAGGAGCAAGCATTGTTGAACAAAAGTCAGCATGGCTTCTGCAAAGGTAAATCATGCCTTACAAACTTTTTGAGAGTGTCAATACACACGTGGATAAAGGTGAATCTGTAGACATTCTCTATCTGGACTTTCAGAAGACTTTTGACAAAGTCCCACATCAAAGTCTACTGAATAAACTCATCAGCCATGGAATAAAAGGACAGGTTCTGTCCTGGATTAGTGACTGGCTTAAGGATAGGAAGCTTAGGCCGTGTCCCCATGCAAGCTGTTTGGCTCTGATTGGCTTCGCATTTAACCGGGTGCAGGACCAAGATCAAATGTTGCCTGTCCCCATACCATTCCCAGTAATGTGGACAGGATGGGGGCTGGGTCCAGATACAGGTGTCCCCATGCAAACCGCACCAAACCCTGGCACAGAGGAGCAGCACCATCTCCTCTCTGCCCCCTCTCTCCTCATTGGAAGCTGAATTGATGTCACTTCACCCCTGTGCCAGCAGCTGCAAATGCTGCATCTCCCCCTCCCCCAGCAGCACAGAGAAGCCAGGACTGAATGGCAATTAAAAAAAAAAAGCCAGCTGTTTGAGCAAAGGGGCTATGAGATTTGGCAGCAGTTGAGCAGTAGAGAAGTTTTGTACATCTCTGCTCCACCCAGGAACCACAAAAACACCCGGCAAGTGGAAGGGAGAAAAATCAAGCCATTATCATGCCTGCCTTGGTGATCGGGGAAGGGGGTCTTGTGGGGCAGCGAAGGCCATTTGAACCCCTCATCATTTCGGCTTTAACATCATTTACTGCCAAAACATCTCAGTGGTTGCAATCTCCAGTGCACAGGGCAGGAATAGTGAGCACAGGACATGAAACACCACCTCCCAATGACGCAAGTGCCAATCTCCTCCCCAAATAGCCTGCGACCTTCCCCATGCGCAGGCTCAGCTCACAAAGCAATGCATGCCGAGGCACCAAACTGTGCTGAGAACAGTTTTTTTCCAGTACCAAATTTGGTCCTGGTTTGGGCAATTTGGTCCACAGAAATCAGACCAAATCTAAAATGCATCTGACTTCTGGACATTTTCTGCAAGAAAAGATCTCATCCAGAAGCTTGTGAGATCATGTGCAACTGACTTGTCCAGAAGTCAGATCCTCTGAAGATGGATATCGTAGCTACATCCAAAAGCTCAAGTTCACAGAAGAACAATGAAACATGGCATAATGACCCCCAAAACTGCAGCAATGGGCAACTGTGTGAGATGGAATGCTGAACTAGGTGGGCTGTAGCCCGATCCAGCAGAGCTCTTCTTATGTTCTTATGTGCATACTGTGGAGAAATTTTTAAATAATCATTTTCCCTATGTCATATCTCCTCACTTCCTACTATTGACTTCTGGCTACAATGATGCATCGTGGGCAAACAGAAGTTTGGAGGTACTTAGAGGGTCATTCAATTCCCTGTGCTCTGGGATTCTCTTCTCCATCTTTACCACCACCCACTGCTACCACCACCACCACCACTATCACTCTAGGATTATTTCATTCAAGACTACAAAAAACTAGTGAGAGAAGATACCATCTTTCATATGTTTTTCCCACCCTAAGGTTGCTAATCTATTTTTTGTTGTTGTTTGTTCCTTGTTTGCTACAGCTCAGAATTACCACTTCCTTTTGCAGAACATGTTGGTTCCCCCTAGGTTACTCTCTGACTGCTGAGCTTCTAAGCAAATGTCTACCCAGTAAATTAGAAAAAAACAACAACATTGTGTGATAATAGTTTTTCTTGTTCTCTTCCAACTTCCCTGTTCAGCATTAGAAAACAGAGTGGAATTTTCCTTCCCATCATTTTTTGGGGGGGAGTCATTCTAGTTCAACAAACCAAGACATTTATGATCTTGTGTGTTTTCAAGATCACATTAGCTGCTTTGATTTAAAGATTAGTTAGTTGCTGACAGAAAAATGTGAGGAATAAAGGGAAGGGAGGGAGAGGAAGGAAGGATGGATGGAAGGGAGGGAAGGAGGGAGGGAGGAGGGGAGGAAGAGAGGAAAAGAGGGAGGGAAGTAGGGGAAAGGGACGGAGGGAGGGAGGAAGGAAGGAATTATATTGGAGACTTTTTTGCATAAAGGATCTCTCCCCAAAGCCTGTGCAATCATACATCCATTCATCAAAGGAAAAACCTATCACAGGAATTTGCAACATGAAGTTCTATTTCTGCTATCACCATTTACTAAACAAAGCTCCTTTGTGAAATAATCAAATACCTGATAATGAGTCCATATGGAGGTCTGTCTTAAGGGGTTATTGGAGATGAATTATTAACTAGTCTAATGGCCTTCTCACGCCCATGTGTTCACTGATCAGAAGAACTAGGAAGAGTTTCTCTTTCCTGGAGTAATTTGTGCTGTTACACTGAGTAACATGTATATGAAGAGAAGGCGAGAACATAGGTACATATGCTTCTGGAAACTGTGCATCCGGTACCCCAAAAGGGAATAAGTAATAAGAAGAACCTGTGTGCATTAGGGAGTGAGTGTATAAATATTTCTGTGAATTTGTGTGATTGGAAACAGCATCACAGACTGACATGGAGATTGGCTTAACAGAATTTAAATATTTTGAAAAGCTGAGATTTGTGTGTCTATCCTTACATACTAAATAACTCTCATTATTGTTGTTGATGATATTGAATCCTTTTGAACAACACATTTTGTGGCAGATTCTAGACAATATTGAGAGATTCTGCAAAAAGGCAAGATGCTGCCCTCTCTCTTCCAGAAACAGAAGACAACTAGAGTTAAGTAGGGTTGGATCTACTTCACCATATATTTCTGGCGTTTATATATTGCTTTTCTCCTGAGAAGCTCAGATTAGCTCACACACTTTTTCCACATGCTTTTTTATCCTCATGGGGACCTTAGGTTGTACATTATGGTGAGAGGCAGTAAATGACCTCCGTTGCTCAGTCTTTGGCAGTTTTTGCACCACATTCCTTCTGGGCCAAGAACAATGCAGGGCAGGTGGCATTCTCCAGGGACTGCGCAGTTCACCATGGCCCCTTCCCATCCATTTTTGGAGGTTGGAGAACAAAAGTTGCAGGCCTAGGGGGATTTCAGTGAACTGCGAACAGCCCATTTCCTTTGCAATATTAGGCTGCAATATTGAGCCTTGAAAGGCAGTGTTTAAGGATATAAAATTAAGCACGGTGTGGCAAAGGTGGATAGACAAAAATTGTTTTCTCTAGCGGAGAACACTGGGTTCAGGAGGCACTCTAGGAACCTGATGGACCAAGAAGGGGAAGCGTATTTTCAACCAGTGGGTGATCAGTTTGTTGAATTTACCGCCATAAGAGGTAGTAAAAGCATAAGAACATAAGAGAAGCCTTGCTGGATCAGGCCACAGCCCATCTAGTCCAGCATCCTGTCGCACACAGTGGCCCACCAAATGCTCACGGGCATCTCAAGCAGAGACAAGGACAAACCTTCTCCTGCTCTCGAGTCCCAGCAGATGGCCTTAGAAGCGCCCCAGTTCCTCCCCCCCCCCTCAGCCTGAAGGATGCACCTAGGCATTTGTTCTAGTAGCCATTGATACATCTGTCATCCATAAATTTGTCTAACCCTACCTTAAAGCCATCCAGACTGGTAGCTGTCACCACCTCATCCGGCAGCACATACCATAAGCCGATGACCCTCTGGGTGAAGAAATACTTCCCCCTGTCAGACCTTATTCTCCTACCCATCAGCTTCATAGAGTGCCCCCGGGTTCTAGTGTTGTGCGACAGAGAAAAGAAATTTTCTCTATCCAACCTTTCTATACCGTGCATAATTTTATATACTTCAATCAGGTCCCCTCTCAAACACCGTCTCTCCAGACTGAAGAGGCCTAGACGTTGCAGCCTGGTTTCGTAAGGGAGGTGTTCCAGACCCTTAATCATTCTGGTTGCCCTTCTCTGCACCTTCTCTAGTTCCACAATATCCTTTTTGTGGTGTGGTGACCAGAATTGTACACAATACTCCAAATGTGGCCTCACCATAGATTTATAAAGGGGCAAAATGACACTTGCTGTCTTATTTTCTATTCCCTTCCTAATTATTCCCAGCATTGAATTTGCTTTTTTTGCTGCTGCCGCACACTGGGTTGACACCTTCATGGAACTGTCCACCAGAACTCCGAGATCCCTTTCCTGGTGTGTTGCAGAAAGCTCAGACCCTGTCGCATGCAGCTTGGATAGCTTTAAGAAAGCTGGCAGGGGTGTTGGTGCCTGAGATCTAGGCCATGGTCACACCTTCACTTTAAACCTTCTTCAAGCCTAACTGCTCACACCTTTTCGCATCTTTCTGTTTTATTTGTGGACTTTCCATTTAGGGAAGTCCACATGGAGGGTGGAAAGTCCACAAATAAAATGGATAGAAATTAAAAGATGTGAGCAGTCAGGCCTGAAGATGGACTGAAAAAGGTATGTCCGCATTGTTGCTGGGGTTAGGCCAGGGGTGCTTTTGCACTTCCCTTCCAATCTGCTGGGCAGAAAAGGGGTGTGGTTAACCATTGATGACTAGTGAGTGTGGAAATGGCCCATGAGTATAGTCATCCATAGATTTTCATTAATTTAAAATTGACATGTTTTGCAAATCACAGTAAAAAAAAATGGTAGCACACTTGCACATGAAGAAGTTTGCTGCATTGAACAATTGACATTTTGGCTCCGAGGCACTACCTGGGTGTAAAATGTGCAAGTTTTGTAATTCACTCTTCTTTCTGGGAATTAAACCATTGCAAATTTCAAGGGGCAACTATATTAAAGAACCTTTAAAAATAGTGTGTCAGTAACATGTAACGCCAAGAAATATTGCTGATACTGGAGGGGAGGTAAGAACATGAAACCTGGTATGGACTCATGGAGAATGAGTAAATTTTGGATGAAATTATTTGAGAACATCATCACCACAACAGCTAAATGCCCCCAACAGAGATGAATATTATGTACAAGCCCTCTCCCAATTACAAACATTTGAAATACATTCACAAGATAATTGGTTCTCATTCTGCTGGCAGCAACATTTAAAGTATCCAAGCTACTTGCAGTTTGCTGGGATCTCTTAGAGACGGGGCCCCAAAGGATCCATGGGATATTGGAGAGAGAATGGCCCTGTTTACACTTATGTGTCTCAAATGGCTGCAATCCCTCCAGTGGAAATACATAGGCATGCTGTGCTGCCTCTACCAACCCGGAGAGACTGGGAATTTCCTCCAGATGCCCTGATCATTGTGGGTAGTGAAGAGGTTGTCCACATTTTCACCAGGAGCAGTTGGTGAGCTCTCAGTTGCTCCCGGATGCAGTGTTCACACTCTTCTTCAGACCACCATGGCAATGGCCAGGAGTGCGGCAGATGTTGCTATGGCTGTTGCCACGGCAATCCAGATGGTCCAGGGTCAGACCATCCACACTGCGAATGCTAGTGATCCCATTGGGGAGTGCACTAGAGTGCTTGCAGTGTAAATCCATCCTTCTGAACCCAGTCTTAGCTGCAGCAAAATGGTAGAGTTATATCATTCCATGGAGTTAAGTGCGAGCAAGACAGTTGATTTTATGTACATCCAAAGATTATGCATATATTGAAAGATTACCCAGCACAAAATCACCTGTTTTTTACTCCATCAAATATTTATTACATAAGAAGGGCTCTGTTCAGACATAATAAAAGGGAGACCTCTTTGGCCCTTGTGATGGTATAATGGAGAAGAGCATGGTGTCCAAGAGCATGATGTCCAAATTCCTCCGTTTTGAGCACGCAGTGAAGGTGCAGTGTTGATCAGCCATTATGGCACCATGTGGGTTATACCTTGGTTGCCTTTGAAAAATAATTCTCAAAAGGCTTGAGTTCAACAGGAATTAAGATATCAACACTATTTTTTATTTTTATCTTTAACGCTGTGTCCTTGATAATTGATTGAGTTTGCCTTTTGTCACTGCAATTATTATATCATGTAGCTGATAACTGATTGAAAAATCTGTACTTTACTGCTATGGCGATGTTTATGGCTGCTGTCAATACATGTTCACATTTCACACCCCTAAGCTGGAATAGATTCAAGTCTTTATTCAAAACATTTGAGCAGTGTGTTCCCAAATACTTATTTGATTTATTTATGTAATAGTGCCGCACAGGAGTTCATTTTTGGTGACATGTAGAGGTGCTACACCCACATGCTTGGAATTCATGAAAAGGGTAGGGAAAGTGTCAGAAGATAGGAACAAATTTGCACTTCCTAGTAACTGTGGACAATCTATTTAGATGATTCACTTTTGAATACACAGAAAAGATGTAACAAAAGTCTTCCTTTATCCTTGTAAAAGAACATAAGGGGGGGTCCTGCTGGATCAAGCCACAGTCCATTAATCTAGCTTCTTGTTTCTCAAGCTGCCCCACTCATTGCTTCTGGGCATTCTCAATTTGAAGACAATCCTCATTTTTATACTTACCTTTGGAGATCCAGATTAAGAAGATCAAGATCTTGGAGATAGGGTCCCCCCTTTAATCCAGTAAGTGATGATCCAGATCTTGGCAAGGACCCCATGCATCTGCATGGGGCCTCTAGCACCCAATGGCAATGGGCACTAAACAGGGCCACTGTGCGGATGCCATAGCATCCATTCTGAGGCTCTGATTAGGCTGAGCATGAAGCTCCACCCTTGGCACAATGTGATTGGCCAGCTTAGCCTTCATTCAGGGGTAACTTCCTGTTGCAGAGAGATATGGCTTTGTAGTTGCCTACATAGCCACTACAAAGCCTGTGCTCAACTCCATAGAGAGCTACAAAGACCATGCCTGCTTCTGTAGCTGTGAGTGGAGCAAGAGCTGCCCCGTTGCAAATGGCAACCACAGAGCCCACTTCTGGACCCCATTGGTCTGGTAGGTAGCGTAGATGCACATCCTCCAATCTGGTCTTCATGGCTGAAGTCCGGATTGTGGTTGCCATTAATGGGGTATGCAGGAAATCCGGATTTAAGGGCCTGAAGGGCCTAACCCTAACCTTTAAAACCAATAGATTACAAAACAATATATCTTAAAAACTGTAGTGACCACAAGAACATTTTAAAAATTCAGCATAATTAAAACAACATCCTAAATATTAAAATAGTATCTGCAATGGGGGGAAAGTATAACCAGATCAGCTGAAGGCCAGGGCAAAGAGGTGCATCTTCACCGCCTTCCTGAAAATATACAGAGAAGGGGCCTGACGCACCTCAAGGGGGAGAATATTCCATAACCTGGGGGCCATTACCAAAAAGGCCCCTTCCCTGGTGCCTACCCATTTCACTGCTGAGGGCTGCGGGAGAACCAGGAGGGCCTCCCCTCCAGATCTTAAGGCACGGGCAAGTTGGTATGGGAGAAGGCGTTCCTTTAGATATACGAAGGTTCTTCATTCTTGTAATTATCCAGGGCAAGTGCACCAGTCACCATTGTCTTTTAATGATGCACTCACTGAACCTGGCGTTGTCACTTTTTAAATATCCTTGGTAAAATGAAGATGCAAGTTATTGTGAATCATAAGTAGCTTTGTAATCTGGCCCAGAATCAAGCTCTTAAAGGTTTAATTGTGTACTATAAGCCAGGAAAGCAATCTGGTGGCATTTTTGGGTTGTGACTCACAAGTCCTGAGTAAGCCATGCATGAAAAGCATTAGCCCTGTGGGCATGCCTACAGTAAATTGATCTTGTGAAAGACATGAATCAGAACCATCTCTGTACCAAGCTTTTGATAGGCAGCTTTACATCAGGTGGATCTAAGATCATAATAAGCCAACAGGCTTGTACAAACTAGCAGTTATACAACATGACTACCGCAGGCTTGGATGAAAACAGAGGGAGTCAGACATATCCTTCAGAAACATAGTGCCATGTTAATAAATAGATGCAAAATGATTTTCCAGTAAGTATTATTCTGTCTACAGACTCCAAGCAGGGGTTCAAATAATACCAAGCATTTATGAATACAAAAGTACTAAACTAAACTAAGCAAGCAAATAATAATAATAATCTCGTTCTGTGGTCACACCTACACTTTAAATCTTCTTCAGTCCATCTTCAGGTCTGAAATAAATGGGTGAGAAAAGCCGGGTAGAAAAGCCAACTCTTCTTCTTCTCCTCCTCCTCCTCCTAACAGCTTTTCATTTCCATCCATTTTATTTGTGGACTTTCCTTTCCATTTTGGCTTTCCTGAATGGAACGTCCTACAAATAAAATGGATAGAAATGAAAAGGTGTTGAGTGTTGCAATCAGAAGATTGGCCGAAGAAAGTTTAAAGTAAAGGTGTGAGCACAGCCTGAGAGAACTACTAATGTGCTCTAGAGATGTGCACAAATGTTTTTTGATATTCTGTTCGAATCAAACTGAATATCTAAAAATCCAATCCAATCTGATTCAAATCGAATCTTTTAAATTCAAATTTAACAAGATTCAGTTTGTATTTACCAAATTTGAATCTATTCGTTTGAATTTTTGATTTGAATCAGCCTATACAAATGTTGTACACATCTTACCCACATCCATATGCATCTATACACATCCATACATGTCTGTATGCATCCCATAGGTATCCCGTATGCAACCCATTTTTGTCCATACGGATCCATACAAATGTGTATGGATGTGGGAAAAATGTGGATCTTCAAGTACACATTGTGTACAAACTTGTACACATACGAATGTCTGGATAATTTGAATGAATAGATCTGAAGTTTGAAATTCAATTTGAATGTTTACATTCAAATTTCAGGACATTCTATTTGAGTTTGAATGTTGAAATTTGGCACATTTGATTGGATTTCGAATGCCTACAAATATTCATGCTCATCCCTAATGGGCTCTTCTTGTCACACTTGCTGGTAAGAACCACCATATTTTGGGATCCTACTTTGAGTGCAGACTTTTTTTGCTGACCATTATGCAACAATTTCCTTTTTTCTTCTCTACAAAATGTCCTTACAAAACATTTTCTTATTGAGGTCTCCTAATAAATGCATTTAGATAAGCAACTCTGTTTTCTAACAAACTATCCCAAGTAAAATGCATTTTATTGCACTATTGTCACCATAGACGTATTTTTGTGTACATTCTCCAAGGCATGACATTGTGTTGCTTTGTTGGGTCTTTTTAAAAAGACCCAAACTTGCATCTCAGAGCTTGGAAACATGGGAATTTAAGAAGACAGCTCATCTCTGGTTCACATCTTTGCTTTAAAAAGTACAATTGTAAAAGAATCTCTGTCTTCGACGGTTGTTGAAATCTCTCTTTGCTTTCTGTTCATGTGAGTGAAGACAGATGTTGCATTTTCAAACTGTGCACAGATGTTTATAACTTGAGAGCAAGTTCACTGTGAAAGGATATTTATTGCCTTATAGCCTTGTATGTGGTCTTTCTGCTCAGGAGAAAACTGGCTTTTGGCAGAGGTCAGATTCCTGAAGTTTCCTCCATTCCATCTCCTTCTTATTGCACAGAGCATGGTGCTAGGTTCCAAGATTCATGCCTCTGATGAAGTAAACCTGTCTACAAAAGATTATGGTACAATTCTTTTCGCTGTGTTAGTCTTGAAGGTGTATTAGAATTAGGGACATGCACGAATGTTATTTTGACAATCTATTCAAATCAAATTGAATATCCTAAAATCTGATTTGATTCAAATAGAATCTTTTAAATTTGAATTTAACAAGATTCAATTCGTATTTACAAAATTTGAATCTATTCATTTGAATTTTTTATTTGAATCTGCCCATACGAATGTTGACAACATTTGTATGTGTGCGTATGCATCTTCCCAACATCCATACACATCCATATGCATCCTATAGTTATCCCGTATGCAACCCATTTTCATCCCATATGGATCAGTACAAATGAGTATGGATGCTGGAAAGATGCGGATCCTCAAGTACGCATCATAGAAGAACCCATACACATAAGAATGTCCAGATAATTCAAATGAATAAATCCGAAGTTTGAAATTTGATTTGAATGTTTACATGTAAATTTCATGACATTCTATTCGAGTTCAAATATCAAAATTTGGTACATTCAATTGGATTTTGAATGCCTACGAATATTTGTGCACACCCCTTAGAACCTCCCTTTTCTTAGAACATATTGCTGTGTATGTTACTGATTTGCAGATCATGGGCTACTTCCACGCAGCTGGCAAATGTGTCTGGATGAAGGCCAAGTTTATTGCATGAAACGCCTCCATAAACTCAGAGGATTGTGGAGATATTTATTGCGTAAGAAGACAAAACAACAAAATTGTGTTGTACAGCAATTCATGGAAACCAACTCAGAATTCCAGGAAACTGTATAGAATACGTTCATTACTCTATGCAGCTCTCTTGCGACCTTATTCCCATCACTGTAAAGGATAATAAATTTTAACATTATTTTATGAATCAGGCCAGTCCAGCATCCTCTCCCACACAGTGGTCCACTGTCTGCTTCGGGGCATTCTCAAGCAGAAGATGAAGGCAAAACCTTCACCTGTTCTCAGCTTCCTGAAAAGTGCCTTTAGAGGCATCCTGTCTGCCTCTCAGACCTGGAGGAAATACCCAGGCTTCAGATCTAGACGACATTAATAAACTTGTCCTCCATAGATTTGCCCATCCCCTTCTTAAAGCTGTCCCCTCCGGGAGTAAATTCTTTAGAGCAGAGAACCAATAGGTGAGAAAAAATCCTCTTGTGTATTCTAACTTTCCTGCCTGTTAGATTCATAGAGAGACCCCTGGTTCTGGTGTTATGTGATGAAGAAAGTGAATCTTGTCTGCCTTTTCCACACCATCCATGATTTTATAAACTTCAGTCAGGTCCCCTGTTAAATGCCATCCTTCAAGGCTGAAGTGGCCTAGATCTTGCAACCTGATTTTGTAAGGAAGGTGTTCCAGCCCTTTTCTGCACTTTCCCCAGTTCCGCAATATCCTTTCGGAGGTATGGTGATATTGCAAATGTGGCCTTAGCATACATTTCAAATATATTTTCTATCCCCCCTTTCTAATTCTAGCACTGAAGTTGCTTTATTCACTGCTGCAAAGCACCACATCAAAGCATCTTCGTTGAGATGCCCAGCAGAACTCCAAGATCCTGGTCCTGGTGGTCTATTACAGAAGGCTAGAACCTGGTACCTGATTTTCCTTACTCTTTCCTTCTCTCTGGTCTGTTTTCCACTTGTGTCGTGTCCTTTAGGTTATATGGCAAAGGGCTAAAAGCCTTTGCAGGCATGTGAGGTTGTAAAGAGTAAAAAAAACACCTTAGAAACAAAGGATCAGCCTTGGTGTTTCAGAAAAAGGAGAAAGGAACACAATTCCAAAAGTCTAATTTACAATAATTTTTCATAGGTCATCTTGCCATCTTTCCAGTCTAGAGTTTCTTAAATGCAAACTTTCTTTGTGCACAGAAGACCCCAGTTTCCATGCTCAGCATCTCCCCAAGAGAAGCCAAGGAATACCACTTCCATATCATTGCTAAGGCTGTATAGCTTTGACTCAAGGGCATCTTTGAAGTCTCCTAACCATCCTTTGCTGGTACTGGAAAGCTAAGTGCAGTCAGATCCAGTTAGTACTCCAATGAGAGATGACCAAAAAATTCCAGGGTTGTAGGCTGGATCTGTACATCCTGGCAATGATAAATCATTATCATGTTGTTGTCAAGAAAGCTACATGTCATCTCCAGGAGCTGAGAAAATGTTGAAAACGTTGCTGCCTATTCCTTGCCAATTGCTGGGTGTCATTTTCCATCCAACTACTTTAATGCAATTTTAGTCTTGTTAAATGATATATTACTGGGCTGGTATTGCTGTCACTGAAATAACTTTTTAAAACTGTAATGTGGCACATTTTCCCCATTCATATTAAACTGCAATACAATATTTTTAAATTCCTCTTTCAGTCCCCGCACCCATTCCCCCCCTAAAAAAAATTAGATATAGCAAAATAATAATTTCTTGAATGCAGGTGTGAGGAAAGAGTCCAACCTGGCAATGGTTCAAGGTACACCATTCCAAGACAGCCAGAGTAGAGACGTGCATGAATGGTTTTTTTTTGCCATTCTGTTGAATTGAATACCCAAAAATCTGATTCAATTTGAATCTTTTAAATTCAAATTTAACAAGATTCTATTCAAATTTACCCAATTCAAAGCTATTAGTTCAAATTTTTTATTCGAATCTGCACATACAAATGTCAACAACATATGTGCACGAACGCATCTTCCCCACATCTGTACACATCCATATGCATCCATTCACATCCGTATTCATCCTGTAGTTATCCCGTATACATCTCATTTTCATCCCATACGGATCTGTACAAATGTGTACAGATGCGGGAAAGATACAGATCTTCAAGTACGCATCGTGTATGAACCAACAAATAGATCCGAAGTTCAAAATTTGATTCAAATTTTTACATTCTAATCTAGGGACATTCTATTCGAGTTCAAATGCTGAAATTTGGCACATTCTGTCGGATTTTGAATGCCTATGAATATTCATGCGCATCCTAAGCCAGAGGGAAAACTGGCAGAGCAATGGTACAGATCTATTTGTTCTTCCAGGTTTGCAAAAGGAAGGCATTTCTAAACAAGGAGATATCCGCTCACCATTATTTCCTCTTACACCCAAATGAGGAAACAAGAAAAGAACATCATTCTAGCTAGAACAGTGTTGTGGAACATGGTACCTGAGACAGCCCTGGATTACATACTCTGCAGTCCAATGTGGAGCCAGTCTTGGCTCAGATCACTTGATCTGGACAGAGGCCGCTGTGGGGTGGGGTGAAATGCACCAAGGGCTGTCCCCTCTGCCTGTCCTGATTCCTTGGCTTCTGAGGTTGCAGGCTGGTGAGGGGCAATTTGTAATGGGCCATAAATAACCCATTTCTGGGCCCAGGGGATGTACATCACTTGAGCCATTCCACCCATCCACATAGTGAATAATAATAATAATAATAATAATATTTATTTATATACCGCCCTATGGCAAACCAATCCGGGCGGTTAACAACAGTAAAATGTAAAATATAACAATTAAAAACACCTTATCCCTCCCCCCCCTTAAGACAGTATTAAACAATATAACATATTAAAACACAATATCAATACGTAAAACAATAATTTAAAAACTAAAAACCCTGATGTCCCTCTGTTGATCCTCAACCATCACTAAGATGGGGCCACGGGAGGAATCAGGGAATCTGGGCCGGGATGGTTAATCTGGAAAGGCCTGCCGGAAGAGATCCGTCTTGACCGCCTTTTTAAAGCTGTCTAATGATGTTATCTGACGGATCTCATCCGACAGGTCGTTCCAGAGTTTGGGGGCGACAGCAGAGAACGCCCTCTGGGAGGTCGCCGCAAGCCTAGATTTTAGAGGCTGCAGTAAGTTCCTCCCAGAGGACCGGAGAGTGCGGGGAGGATTGTACGGGAGGAGGCGGTCCCTGAGATAGCTTGGACCCAAGCCATTTAGGGCTTTAAAGGTGATAACCAACACCTTGTACTGGGCCCGGATGGATGGAGTGACCAGCAGAATGATCAAGAGACCACTTTCAAAGGGTCTTCCTAGTGCAATTTTTCCAAGCTAAACGCCCCGCAGACAGATGATCTGGGGCCATTGTATGAGCAGATGTGGCATTCCTTGTCAACATGGTCCAAACTGACCATGCAAAAACTGCCTGAGGGGCTGGCAGGAGAATTTAGAATGGTTGTAAGGGCATTGATGCACTCTGAATGTATTGGCATCAAATTCCTGCTAGTTTGTGGAGGAACAGAAGTGTGCCATACTCAAGGGGATGATATGATATCAGGGCTAGTAAGAAGGTGGCAGAGGCCTGAATTTTGTATTCTCCTCAAATGCAATACTTCACAGTCCTGTTTTAATGTACCATCGCATTTGACTATGGCTGTGGTCACACTTACCAGCTTCAGTCCACTTTCAGATTGAGAGAACACATCAGCAAAGTGACAAGCTGTTTTCTTTCCGCATATAATAACTCAGAAAACTCACCTTTGGGATAGATAACGTGGAAATAAAACACTTTGCTGATCTGTTCTCTCGGTCTGAAGGTGGACTGAAGCTGGATTAAATCTTTGGTGTGACCATAGCACATGAATCTTCCAATCTGAAGGGGAAAGGTAATTTAAAATCATCGTCATCATCATTACCCTCAGTAGTAAAAAGAGTGGGCACCCGGGATAGGGCCTTCTCAGTGATGGCCCCTAAGCTATGGAATAGACTCCTTCACTGCAGGATAATGCAAAAGACCTAAGCTTTTTTTTTTTTTACAGAAGTTCAACTCTTCTCTCCAACAATTACAACTGCCATCACACTTATATATCCTCCCCATAAGCAGTGAAGGCACACCTCTTTGGCCTGGCCTTTGGTTAAATTGGAATATACTGTCTCTTCCCACTTTAGAGACACTGTTGTTGTTTTAATATAAGTCTGTTTTTAAATGTTGTTACCCACCCTGAGACCTTTGGGTGTAGGGCAGGATAGAAATACAATCAATCAATCAATCATAGAACCCTCTTTGAAAGTGGGCTAACTTTCATACTGCTAGAATATCTGCACTATGAGGGATGATTTTTTCCAACTTAAGTTCTAAAGGTTCTTCTGCATTTGCCGCCGAGTAATGGCTCAAAGAAGAGCCATCTTTTGGCAATCGGACCTCCTGAAGATCCATTCCTATTTCAGATGGATCCAAAGAGCCCTCGTGCATCCGCACACGTGTGGGCAGGCTGGTTTGGGTCACCAGATTTCCATTCCAAAGGGCATCCAGCCTCCCGCACAGCCAACACTGCCCCCGGAGCCATGTGACTGTCACCATGTGCTTCCGGTGGTGCGCAGCACGTGGGGGAGGGTGGAAGAAGGCAAACTGGCCTGCTTCCACCCTCCCCAAGATGGTGGCCACAGGGATGTCCATCCCTTCACCTGGCCATGTGCGGAAGCGTCCTGCTTCCACATGGATCCAGGCGAAGGGATGGATTGAAGACCTAATTTTTTAGGTCTTCATTTTAATCCATTTTTTGGCAGCAAGGCCCATTTTAGAAACAAATCTCGCGTGCCAAAATGCGGAAGCGGACACTTTGAAGGGTTGCTAAAGAGGTCTCCAGTGTGAAAGGTAAGTACACAAGGGTCTTAAATGTGTCTTAAATGGGGGGGGGGTAAAATGGTTTCCGCAGCCAATGAGGAAACACCCTCAGATTCAATATTCTACATGTTGTATATATTCTTTTTTACCCAATATTATTTAAAGACTATGAGATATTTCAATTCCAGGAACACATTTCAACAGTTAATTTTCATGCTTAACCAAGTGTGTAAGCTTAAGTTATGATTACTTTTTCAAAGATGTTTCCTGAACTGAAAATCTTGATTTTCAATAACCATTTTAATAGCCTTAATAAAACTCCTCTATATACATTACTAACAAATATATTGGCAGGACGGTACACCAAATTTCCTATATCTGTAAAGTCTGCCTAGGTGATAATAGTATGATTGAAATAGTGGAACATGTTCTCCTGCCATTGGAGTCCCAGGGGGACCTATTTGGGCAGTGCAATTTGGTGTGCCCCTGAAATGGGTCCTCCATTTCATGCCTCCCTTTTTCATTGTAGTGTACCATACACTAAAGATGGTGTCTTCCACTGCAGTGTCCCCAGACTCAGGTGGCCATAGCACTCAGAAAATGGTTGCTGTTGGTGATATGCTGTAAGGCATCTGTTGTTTTCTGAGCTGAATCAAGAAGACTTGGTCAGGTATTGCTTGGAATATCTGTCTGGGTGCTGGGGCATCTATCAGTTGGGGGGCTTCTTCCCCACTTGCCATAGAAATGCACATGCCATTTCCATGTCTCATTAATGACTTTTGCAGTATATCACAAATGAAATAGGCTTTTTTAATAGAAAAAAAGCTGCAAAAAATGTTCTACTGTGAAAGTGAACATTCAAATGTTTGATGAAACTTTACCAATGAAATGAATTTTCAGCTGTTTGATTTGATTGTAAAGAGATCATTGATGTCTCGTTCATGAGTGCCCCAGGTGCCACGCAGAGCTCAAAATGGAAAAGACAAGAAAGAGAAGTTAAATCTCGGCCTCTTCCATTCTAGGGTAAGACAGCTGATCTACTTCTCTGGCAGACTCTCGCCTCCTCAGTCAGCAGAACTAAAAGTATCATGTCAGCTTTTGAGATAGCAAGGTGGCTAATATACCTAATGAATGAAATACATTGAAAGACAAGTGAATGGGATTATGTTTAAGTGCAAGGTTCACTGCTTATGGGGAATTGGGTGTGCCCAGCATTTGTGATTGCCCTCTAAGAGAGTGTAGCCAAATACTTCCTGTATTTGTCATTTACTTCCATTCAAGGTCAGGTTCACAGTCAGCCAAATCCCATTCTAACGGAAATCCTTTGTTCATTTCACTTTTTGTTCCTTTGCCATGTAGATAAGGATACTAGGAAAGTACAAAGGACAGGAACAGTTTGGTGGACAGTGAAGCAAGTGTGGAATTCCTTTGCATTATTTTTTTTCTTCAGATATTTTACACCTTTAGGCACCCAGGACACACACCTATAATTTTGCTTCCTGCCACCAAATTTAGTTCACTTTTCCTTTTGCAGAAAAAAGGGAAAAATTGATAACCACTTTTACTTGGAGCAGTGTTGAGACTTGTGTGAACATTTGTCTTCTTTCAACATTTGTGCGTGGGTGGGAATGTTATAAATTACAGGCTCCAAGCTCAAGTTCAGGTAAAGGGAGGGACTGTTTCAAATAGTTCTGTGATTAGCAATCATTTTCCCAAATGGAATTTAAGCTGGAGAGCCAGCAAGATTTCAGATGAAGGAGTCTAGAATCTCTGGCAGGGTTTCACGTTAAGAACATAAGAGAAGCCCTGCTGGGTCAGGCCATGGCCCATCTAGTCCAACTTCCTGTAGCCCCAGTGGTTCACCAGCTGCCCATGGGCATCTCAAGCAGAGAGAAGGGCAAACCTTCTCCTGCTCTCGAATTAATGCCCTTAGAAGCATCCTGCTTGTCACCCCAGCCTGAAAGATGTACTTAGCCATCCATTCTAGTAGTCATTGATGCATCTGTCATCCATAAATTTGTCTAACTCTTCCCTAAAGCCATGTAGGCTGTTTGCTATTTGTTAAGTCAAAATGGTTTCCTCTGGCCTGTTAAAGATTTTGAGCAAATTGAATGGAAAGCAGAGGATTGCTGGTTCGATGTCCAGCTCTCTCTCCCTCGAAGTAGGCAGTGGCAAACCACTTTTGTATCTCGGCTAAGAAAACTGCATAGACGTGGCCGTGGAGGAGCCCGTGCAGTCAACTAGGAGTCAGTAATGATTCAGTGGTACCCAGCAACAATATTTAAAACTCTCCTAATTTCATAGTTTGCTGCTCATTTTGTTTGATCCAAACAGAATGTCACAATAATTCTGAATACACTGAGCCAAAACCAAACACCATAATTAATTAAAAGAGGGAAAGCATTCCCATGTTGCGTGGAACAGGGAAATGTGTACCCTTCTGCACGCCTCCCTGTATCAGTCTAGCATGTCAGTTGACCTGAAAACAACAGGTCTCTTGGTGTTCCAGTAAAGGCAACCATTTTGGTCACTTATAATGTGATATACTCCATCCCAAAGTGATTTGGACCAGCCCAATGAAAGGGCAGAGCCTCTCTCTTCTGCTCTACCACTGGGAAGAAAGGGGCCTGAAGGGGGTCGGATGCCACACTATTATTTATTTATCTGCAAAGTCTCAGGGCGAAATATAAAAGCTAAATATAAAAATTAACATACCTGAAAGTGGAGAGGAAAAGCTGTTTCCTTAATTACCAAAGGCTGCTTTCCTGAACTTGGGAAGTGAAGGCATCTGATGCACCTCAGGGGAAAGGCGATTCCATAACCTGGGAGCCATCACTGAGAAGTCCCTATCCCAAATGCCCACCCTTTTTGCTACTGAGGGAGGTGGTACAACCAGGAGGGCTTTCCCTACACTATACTAGACTCCCCCTATGGTAGATGACTGGTAAGTGAGCAAAATGTCATGCAATGTAGCTCAAATCAAAGAATTGGAGGGGCCCGTATACCTCTCATGCTTTTTTGTTAGTTTGCTGTTGAAAACTAGTGAAACAGGGAACACACCCACATTCACACACTAGCGATGTGCACGAATATTCAAAAATTCAAAAATGTGATTCGAATCTGATGAATGTTGACATTCAAATTCGAACTGGATTTAATAATATTCAAATTTAGACATTCGAACGGATTTTGGATTTTCCTAAAGATTCGTTCAAATGATTTGAATGATTCAGATATACAGATACATATATATTGCATACATATCTCTACAAATCTTACAACTATGTATTTTGTTTTAATTTGTATCTTGTTTTTTAATATGTTTTAATCCGTATCTTGTTTTTAATATGTTGTTTGGTCCATTGTCACCTGCCCAGAGACCTTTGGATATGGGGCAGGATAGAAATGGGAATAAAAAAATATTTGCACTTATAATATGGGATGAAAATGGGATGCATACAGGATAAAACAAGATGCACATGAAATGTGCACAGATACATAAAAGAGCTACAAACGTTTGTTGACATTCGTATCTTTAAATACGAATCTAACATTCGAATGAATAGCTTCGAATGTTGCAGATTCAAATTTGATTTTTTGATATTTGGATTTTAAAGATTTGAATAAAATGTTTTGACATTCGATTTGACTCGAATTTGAATGCAAAAAAAAAAATATCTGTGCACACCCCAGTTACACACATAATTTTTTAAATTAAAAATGTGTCAAGTTCCCACCCACCTTTCAAGGCTACTTTTAAAATGCTCCCTCTTCCTGTTCATTGGTTGGAACTTCCTAGAAATGATTATCTAGTTCAAATAACCAGTCCAACCTTCAGCTATTCATTCCAATACCTGAACACCAACTGCATTAAGGATACACAAGGAAGCAGGAAAGAACAACCATTTGGAATCAGCAAGCATGAAGTGTTTAAATAATGAATCACTTCAGGGGGAAAGTTTCTGTTTCAGAAGAATCAAGTGGCAGAGTCCTTGTAGTGACACTTGGGAGAAACATTTATAACTATTGTAAAACTTATTTGTTTAATATTTTCTTTAATTATTATTATAGTTTTATATTGCTTCTGGTAGGTATTTTGTAGACAGGCTGTCAATCAATATATTAATTAATTAGCAAGTTTACAACAGCCCACAAAAACTGGGAATAAAGGGTTTCCATGTATATGAAAACCCCTCACTTCATTCTGCATTCCTAACAATTTCCAAACAGGGGAGCATTAAAAGTCCACATCAAATATTTCTTATAGAAATCAATGGGATCGTGTTAAGAGTACTGGATTGATACACAGAAATTCCCAGGTTGCAGTCCTCACCATTCAGCACCATTACCTTGTGGGGGCAGAAAGGAGATGTGCAGAGCTGCAGTTCATATTGGTTTTAATTTGTTTTTTAAAGGTTTGTTACCAGCCCAGAGATCTCCAGATGTAGGCAGGATAGAAATATAAGTAAGTAAGTAAGTGAGTGAGTGAGTGAGTGGATGGATGGATGAGTAAATAAGTAAATAAATGCAATATTCTCTAAGTGGGAGAGGAGATTCATGCCTTCTAGAGAGGGATGTGCATGAATATTCTTAACATTCATTATTTGTATGAATTTGTAAAAATTTGGACATTCGTACACGAACTGAGTGATACAACATTCATACATTAACAATCATATGAATACGAATGTTTCAGAACATTCGGACAAATAGTTCGTACATTCATTAAACTGGGGATACGTATTAGATACGTATCATACATATGCATTCACATAGGATATGTATCTGATACGCATTTGCTATGTATGCATTGTTATAGGACATGTAAATGTTGTGAGCCGCCCAGAGACCCTCGGGTATGGGGCGGCATATAAATGTAAATATAAATAAATAACAAATGTATATGTATGCGTTTGTATAGGATCCATATGCATTTGTATCAGATATCTGTAGGAATTCTTACAAATATATTTGGATCGAACAGAATCCTACCACATTCGAAGGGGATCTATTCAAATGAATACAAATTTTATAACATTCAATTCATTACAAATCAAATGCCAAAAACCCCATTTGTGCAAATCTCTACTCCTAGGATCTCAGGGAAAGGAGGGAAGGGCAAGTGAGTGAGCCAGATTGGTCTTGTAGATTCTTATCTGGAAGTTTCCCAGTTTGATTCCAGATTCCTTCATGAAGCCAGCTGGATGACCTTGGGCTAGTCACAGCTCAGTTTCTGAGCTCTCACAGCCCCACTTATCTCACAGGGTGTCTGTTGTGGGGAGAAGAACAGAAAGCTTTGCCAGCCACTTTGAGTCCCCTTAAATGGGTGAGAAAAACAGGGTTTAAAAGCCAACTCTTCTTCTGACAGATGGATCTTCTGGTGATCTCTTTGTTCGTACCTGAGCCTGGATTCTCACCCTTGAACATGAAGCCTCTCCAGGTAGTTTTGACCCCATAAATGTATGTAGATATCTCTGATAAATGTTGAAAATGTTAAAATGTTTCAAGAGCAATGCATCATATCTGATGGACTTGTCCAAAAGTAAGACAATTCTGGTCCTGAATATATAAAGAAATGCAGGCAGTGTTAAGAGGACATTTAAATTACAACCTGAAATGTTTCTATGAAGATTGATAAAAATCTAGATGAATGGATAGTGTTAATACTATATATAGTGATTGCTGCCAGACTTATATTTGTCCCTAAATGGAAAACGGATGGCATCTCTTCAAGAGATGATTGTGCAATCAAGATGATGGAATTTGCTGAAATGGAACAATTAGATAATTTGATAGGGGACTGTTCTGTGGGAAAAAAATATTTTTAAAAAGGGCAATCTTTTATTGATTATCTACAGTGGTGAGAAAATGGCTTACTAACTACAGGTTTCACAGACTAATACAAGAAACAAGACAAACAAGAAGAGGGAAAATCTATGGGAAGCAGATCATTAGAGGTTAGGAATTTGCATAAATATTTGTGCTGTTTGAAATTTGTACAAATTCATACAAATTTCAGCATTGGTGGGCAAATCATGAATCAAATATATCCAGCCTTCGATGAAGCTTTGACGAAGACTGGATCTGCCCACCCCTAGCCTCCCAACTTCTCCGGCCACACCCACTTACCTCTAAATACAGCCATGACTGTGGCCTCTGCTGCCACCACATGCTCCTCCAAGGTCCAACTAGGCCTCCTGGAGGTGCGCGCATACCTCCCCTACCTGGATGGGGGATTCACAGATGGGGGAGGTGCACATGCCCCTCCAGAAGGCCCAGTTGGGCTTTGGAGGAGGATGTGATAGCAGTTTGTATTGGATATTCGTATGAATACATTTATATCTAATAGACTCCTACCACATTCGAAGGAGATCTATGTGAATGAATACAAATTTTCTTACATTCGATTCAATCCGAATCAAATGCAAACAAAACAAAACAAAACCATTCATGCACATCCCTAGCCTGAGTCCCTTAGGTCCTTTAAAGTTGATCTTGAATCCTCTCAGTCTCTTGACCTTGAGTTCCTTAGGCCTCTTAAACGTGAGTCTCTTAAGCCCCTTGAACCTGAGCTAGAGTCTCCTAACCCTTTGAGCTAAACACCTTGAGCTTGAAGATATCAAAACAACACTCACCTGCACTCCAGGCTCTCTCGGGCTGAGCTCTCTCTCTCAGCTGGCCCTCCAGGTTTCCCTTTATGCCTGGTTCAGGTTTGGCTAAGCCCAAGGAACATCCAGGAAGAAATGTCATCATCATAATGCTGTGCAAAGACATTATCTCAGGCATTGTGCCTCCCTTCCCTCTCCTGGCTGCAAAGCAGGAGAGAGTGTGCAGGTGAGTGCTGTTTTCATACCTTTTTATGCATACCTGTCCCTCACTTGCATAATCTCCCCTTTCCTTGAGAGTCTTGAATGCAAGGAGTGGGATTTCTTGGAGCAGGGCTGGGTTGTTGTAATGTGGATGTTGTGGACCAGAGGCTGCTATTCTGGTCTTAGCCCATGATTGCTCAATGGATTGGCCATGAACAGTGTGCATCAACATGTGCTGTGCAGACACAGCTTGTGATGTCTGCTCAGTTAGTGCCAACCTTTGGCATTGCATTCTATACTTGTTCAAGCTTGTAGATTGTTTTCACAGGTAACTAGTCTGTATACTAGAGTGCTACCACACATAGCTCAGATAAGGTGTCTGGGAAAATCTACCCTTTTCTTAAGCATCTCTCCACAAACATCTTGTCCACAAGTTAGCAGGAAAACAAAACACGTTTTCCTTTAGGGATGTGCATGAATATTCGCAACATTTCTTATTCTTATGAATTTATACAAATTTGGTCATTCATACACAAATTGAATGTTACAACATTCATAAATTCACATTCGTACGAATACAAATGTTTCAGAACATTTGTACAGATAGTACATTCGTTAAACTGGGGATACATATCAGATACATATCAATTCGTATGTGTTGGTATAGGATACGCATCCAATATGCATGCAATGGTGTAGGATACATATCCAATATGTATGCATTTGTATAGAATCCATATGCAGGACACTATCTAGAACAACGGCTCTCAACCTTCCTAATGCCGCGGCCCCTTAATGGAGTTCCTCATGTTGTGGAGACCCCAACCACAGGGATGGAGCAGCTGGGAGGTGGGAGGGAAGGGCGGTGAGAGACTTGTTGCAACCCCTCTGAAAGGGTAGTTCAAACCCCAAAGGGGTCCCAACCCCCAGGTTAAGAACCTCTGATCTAGAATACGTGTATGTGTTCTTATCTGATATTAGTACAAATTCATTTGTATTGAATAGAATCCTACCACATTCAAAGGGGATCAATTTGAATGATTACAAATATTCTAACATTTGATTCATTACAAATCAAATACCAAAAAACCCATTCGTGCACATCTATAGTTTCCTTCCAAAGGTTATTTTTATCTGGTCTGCATTCTTTTCTCCTCCAGCTTTCCTTCATAAGGATTGGCTGCATTCTCATATGACCCACCACTAGCATCACTCTAGCACTTCCACTAGGGAGGTGCGCACACACACACCCATTCACTTTGCATTGAAGTGAATAGGATGGGAGCCACTTAAAATGTGCTAGGCTTAAAATTCACTTAAAATTCTCTTCCAAGCCCTGCTGACACCAGTTGCACCTCTGAATCTGGTCTGAATCCGATCCAAATCCACACCGAAGCTTTGAACAAGGCATGAAAGCTTTAGCTTTTTGTGCAAAGTTCAGTCTTGAAATATGGCCAATATTTGATTTGTATGTGATCTAGCGATGTGCGCGAATATTCAAAATATTCGTTATTTGTACAAATTCAGATGAATTCAGACCTTCGTATATGAATTGAATGTCCAAACGTTCTTATTGTGGTATTCATAAAAATATGATTATTTTGAGTTATTCGTATCTATACAGATATGTATGTGATGAGTACAGGATGCACACGGAATGCGTACGAATGCGTATGAGATTTGTATCATTGGATACGTATCCAATATTCAAATGGATGTGAATATATTCATATAGGTTTGAATGTCCAGGCATTTGTTTTTCTTTATTTCTACAGTTTTTGAATATTCGATTTGTTATGAATTGAACGTCAAAAACTGGATTTGCGCACAGCCTTATGTGAGCCTTTTCTGCCCATCCCTAACTTCCCCCTCTTTCATTTCTCAAGAGAGGCAATTATACAGAAATAATGTATTTTAAAAACACCGTGAGGAAGACCTGGGAAAAGTACAAGCCGACAGACATGCCCCCAGCTGGTGAGTAGAACCTTATCTGTTCAACTTGTGGGCCTTAAATATGGATATTCGGTGGGATCAGTTTCCTAATGGCTTTGCAAAGGATGACAGCCTTATCATTAGGTCTTCCTGTATTGACCTTGTACCTTGTGAGCCAGTTTCGTCTAGTGGTTAGGGAGCTGGACTCTTATCTGGGAATACAGGGTTCGATTCCGCCCTCCCCCATGAAGCCAGCTGGGTGACCTTGGGCTAGTCACAGCTCTCTTCCGAGCTCTCACAGCCCCACCTACCTCACAGGGTGTCTGTTGTGGGGAGAAGAATAGAAAAGCTTTGTCAGCCGCTTCAAGTCCCCTTAAATGGGTGAGAAAAGTGGGGTAGAAAAGCCAACTCTTCTTCTTCTTCTTCCTCCTCCTCCTCCTCCATCACTTGCCTCACTAATTGGCATAGGGGGAGCTCTGAGACAGAGCACCTGCACTTGTAGGAGCTGTTTCCAAACCAAAAATGGCTCCATCTGTCCAGATGTTGTCCAGAAGCTGACAGACGCTTCTGTTCACTATGCATGGTGCGGTTGTGGCCTTTCTTCTGTTTGCAAGGACCAGTACCTTAACTAGTGGTGGAGCTGCTAAGCCTCCAGATGCTCCGTTTGCATGTCTTCTGGTTTGTAAGACCATCCTGGAGGGTCAGGTGATGCACTGCATGCATGTGTTCATGGCGCATCATGGTTGCTCCGGAGACAGCACATACGCACTGGTGATGGGACTAGGGTTGTAAAATGGTGGCTCCCGGACACCCGTCGACACCACAGGTGAGTGTTTGGTCACACTGGGGAGGATTTCTGTGGATTAAACATTCACAAATGCAAATATTTAGTTTGCGCATGGGCAAAGTTGTGCTTTGCTTCCCACAGACTGGAAGCAAAGTGCAAATTTCCCCCTTAAGAATCACGTCCTTTTTACTGCTTTGCCCAGCTGCTACTCTATCCAGCCCATCTAATCTCCAGATTTCTACCTAGTGCCTCAGAATCTTCCCTCCGCAGTAGCTTTCTTTTGAAACGCTGCTCCAAACAGTTAAGCCAACTTTTCAATTTTAAGGCCTCTGAGGGGATTGAAGTAAATTATTTTCCTGCTGTCTTTGGGGGTTCTCAGTTTAATTGACTTTCAGCTAACTGCTGGCAAAGCTAACCTTTTATTTATAGAGGAACTCCCATAAAGGCGGTTACTTTACCTCCTGCAAAAGTGCAGCTTGCTTTCATTGTTTAAACCCTTGGTTACAATAACTGCAGCAAAGGGGGAGGCTTTTGGAAGAAGGAGCAAAATGAACCACAGTAATATGGCAGAGTGTGTGTGATCTGCAGGTGCAATTCACAACTGGAGCAGCCAATGAATGCAGACACAGCTGAAAACACCTGGATTGAATGGATCTGGATTAGATCAAAAAGGGATTAGACAACCTTCCATGGGCTTCAAACCAAGCCAAACACATTGTGGGTACCAGTTCCAAGTGCTTCCACTTTGCCCTATTCTATGGGCCACTTCTGATATACAATACCTCTGGGTAATCCACATATCCACATTCCAGATGGCCTGGAAATATCCCAGAACTTGTTCGCTTCTTCTTGATTGTCCTACTGGGCATGAAATATGGAATAAGTGCAATACTGAAGGTTTTAAAAATGTGTGTGAGTGTGTGTATGTGTTTATTTTCATGGACCAGCAATTTTTCTTTATTGTTTCATTGTATGTTTAGGAATCCAGCCCAGGCTTTTTTTTTATCTTGGATAATTTTGTAGAAGAAGGAATTTCAAGAGCAGGTCTTACCTGCAATGAAAATTACAAGTGCAAGCATTGACTATCCCTGTTCTACGAGACTATTAAATTCCAAAGAAACCAAACTTGGATACATGCAGTAACTGGATGATGGAAAAGTGGTAGAGGTCAAGTCTCCACTTGCTAAATGAGGTTGCTTCTCCATGGGCACCTAGGGAGAAGCACTGCGATAACCACTCCAAATGATGCCTCTGAGGGTGCAATCATACAGGGCTTTTTCAATCGTCCCTTTAAAAAAATCCCAACCCCAGAAACGCAAAAGTATGCCTTATAAACAATTATCTCTGAAAATGTGGCTGAGAACTCATACTGCAGTCTACATTTGCCTCCAGGGCAGGCAACACCTACTCTGACTATGGGTACTACCCACTGATTGGCCACTTGCTCTTCCCCACTCAACATTTCAGACACCTATACTCAGCTGGGGCCTTTCTGAACTTCCCATCCTGTCGATGGGATGGGAATAGTGCACTCCCACTGGTGTGCACTACCATTTGTATTTGTGAGTGCTAGTGCATACCACCCCACATGTGTCCACAGACCTTCTGGAGGTCCGGATGCATGCTGAGGTGCTGCCATCTTTGTCTTGGCAGTTGGCGCATCTGCAGATGGTGCTTTGCAGAAGCTACCCCAATGTTCACTAGCAAACCAAATGCAAAAGGCCATCTAGTCTTGAGTAGGCTGGTAAATATTTGTTCTTTTTCCTTTTCTTTTTGTTAACAGTTTTTGCTGACTTCTTGGATACTCTAAATGCCATTGACAATAGCAAGCAGCAGCAATAATAGACCTCTGGGGCTCTTTTAGAGAAACAGCAACCTACAAGCAATGCAAAATAATTCCTTTCTCATATACCTTCCCCCCAGCTTAAATCAATAACAACAGAGAGTGTTAATTTGATCAGGAAAAGAGCATGTGAGAAAACAGTAGTTAATTTCCTCATCCCTTGACCTACTTCTCCAATCAAATAACAAGGGGCTCAAATTCCATTTAATAATTTTTTTGCTGTTGTATTTCCTTTTTTTAATCCAGGACATCAGTAGCTCTCTTGGAACAAGACACAGTTTGATTTTTATTTGCAATTACATGTCTTTTTCCAGAAAAGCATCTGTTTGTTTTCTAAAAGAGACTACTGATTGGATGACATATTTAGTCTTGTGACCTTGAGGTCAAAGGCTGTTTTTCACCATTCCTAAAGGCATTCCACCTCAAAGACCTTTCAATGAATGGAAGCCATTATCGTTGCCTTCATGCATAATGGACATGGCTTTGTTTGTGGCATGTATTAATGCAGACATCCCTGGGCTAGACACATTTATTAAGAAAGAATTTTCATTCAAATGGCTGGCTTGCTACTGTGTTTATACTTGTTCTACAGGAACATATCTAGGTCCATAGTCACACCTTCACTTTAAACTGTCTTCAGTCCATTTTCAGGTCTGACTGCTCACACCTAAGGGTGTGCATGAATATATGAAGGTATTCAGAATTCAGTCACATTCATCCAAATTTTCAAATCAAGTGTCCATAAATTCAAATTTAAAGATTCAAATGAAATTTCAAATTTCAGATCTATTCGTTTGAATTATCCGGACATTCATATGTGTATGGGTTTGTACATGATGCGTACTTGCAGATGTGCATCTTTCCCGCATCTGAACACATCTGTATGGATCTGTATGGGACAAAAATGAATTGCATATGGGATAATTACAGGATGCATACAGACGTGTACGGATGCATACGTGATGCGTATGGGCATATCCGAATGTAAGTGCAAACTCGAATAAAAAAATCTGAACAAATAGATTTGAATTTGTTCAATTCAAATCAAATTTGGTTAAATTCAATTTTTTAAAAGATTCAAATCCCTTTGATGACCTTTATCTCCATGGTGCAATTCTGGCAGAAATGGAAGAACCAGTGTTCCTTGGTGACTCTACTACCAGAAACAAACACAAAGATTTTGCACTCCTCCATGAAGCCAGTTGGGTGACCTTGGGCTAGTCACAAGTCTCTTCTGAACTTTCACAGCCCCACCTACCTCACAGGGTGTCTGGTGTGGGGAGAAGAACAGAAAGCTTTGTCAGCCACTTTGGGTCCCCTGAAATGGGTGAGAAAAGTGGGGTAGAAAAGCCAACTCTTCTTCTCCTTCCTGACACCCTAGCGTACGACATTCAGGAAACTGTTTATAAGAGCAGTGTTTAAAAATATCACTCTAATGCCCAGCTACTGTCTGAAATGTGACGCTGCAGAATTCTGATGCTCTGTTCTGCAGTGTATACAATGGTATCAAAGTATGTACAGCTGTCAGAATGAATGAAAGATGATGTCACAGCAAGAAGCAATCTTATCGGGGCTTTTCATTCACATTGTAGCTGCAGGAGCTGCATTGCTTTTTTGCTTTATGACTAAGCACGAAAGGAAGGCAGAGGCAGAGAGTCCTTTATAGAAGCTGGCAGGATATTTGCAATTATGGTTTATTGGGAATAAATACTGATATGTTAGATGGAGAAACTCATTTGTGCAATAAAAATAACCAGCTCAGTCACATTGGAAGAGACCTAAATGGTGGCAATCCAATGCTGTGTGTGCTGATTCTACCACAGATGAAGTGCCTTTCTGCACTAACTTTGCTTTGTTCTGGGCCGCTGGGTCCTAACCAGCGAGGTCCACTAGTCTGGAACGTGGCAAGGTATGGCCTGGAACAGCACAATCTGCACAATTGTGCTGGTACACACCAGCTCCCCCACCAGCTCACACAACCTTCAGGACCAGTTTAAAGGACTCTGGAAAGCTAGGAATGAATGTTCTCAGCCTCAAAGTCACTAGGGGGTCCATTTTCGTAGCATGCTTTGGTGCACTGCCAAAATGGGTCCCCCAGTAGTCTGGGAGATAGACGCATGCTTTCTGCATTCCTCCATGATCCAGATTGACTTTGCCGATATGCCTATAGACCAGTGGTTCTCAACCTGGGGGTCGGGACCCCTTTGGGGGTCGAACTACCCTTTCAGAGGGGTCATGATGAGTCTCCGGCCGCCCTTCCCTCCCACTTCCCAGCTACTTCACCCCTGTGGTTGGGGGTCTCCACAACATGAGGAACTCCATTAAGGGGTCACGGCATTAGGAAGGTTGAAACCGCTGCTATAGACCATCTTTGTCTTCTGCCCAGAAGCATCTGGTGGGTTGCTGTGTGAGATGGGATGCTGGACTAGATGAACTGTGGCCTGATCCAACAGGACTCCTCTTATGTTCTTATAGACAAATTCATGGAGGACAGGCCTATCAATGACTACTAGAATGGATTTTTAGTAACTGTCTCTAGGTGGAGAAGCAAACAGGATACCTCTAAAGATTATTTGCAAGGAGTTGAGAGCAGGTGATGGCCAGAAGCAATTGGTGAGTCAGTATGTGAGACAGGATGCTGGACTAGATGGGCTGTGGCCTGATCCAGCAGGGCTTCTCTTATGTTCTTAATTGCTCCCACATATGGTGATGTCTGCATTACATAGGGAATATGTCAGGATATGTCCATTTTGGAGGTCTTTTTGTCTCCTAGGGTTATGAAGGGTCATTCATGGGACATGTGGACAGCCCACACCCTTCTGGTGGGGCGGGAACAAGCATCCCCTCCTCAGAGTACCTTTTGCTGCTAAGGGATGGATGCAGCCATAGTTTTGCAACATCTGAAGGGCAAAAAGGCAGGAGGCCACAAGCCCCTCAAAGGCAATGTGAATGATGTCTCGCCACATCCAGCAGACCAGACCTTGAACCTCTGTGTCCGCCCTGCTTCTAATATCTTACATTCTGGATTGACTAATGTCTGCATTATTTATTTATGTATTCGGCTCAGATACTGCAGATTTCATAAAGATACTATGCTGCAGTTTAGAGATAAAACATAGATGTGGAACAAACAGAGATAAAAACAGTTATAACTAATCATGGTCACAGGAAGTCAGATTTTATTGCGACCTTGCATAGAATTGCAGATTTAAAAGCATCTCCCCTCTCATTAGATCTGCTGATTCTGACCTTGCTCTTAGCTTCTTTACCTTCTGCCCACCCAGCCATTTGCATGCAAACCACCCTGAAAAAAGGTATGGTGAACCTTAAGTCCTCACAGATGGGCATGCCTCTCAGAAAATCCTTTCACATCAAAACTTAAACAGAGATCAACTGTGCAGAGGGAACCAGGATTACCCATGCTCTGGTAACTTACTGACTGGATTGTTGCAATGTGCTCTACCTGGGGCTGCCCTTGAAGACGGTTCGGAAGCTGCAGCTGATTCAGAATGCAGCTGTTAGATTGCTGACTAGGGGTGGGCACGAATGCAATTTTCAGCATTCTATTCAAATTGACTATCCAAAGATTCAGATTGATTCAAATGTTTAATACTTGAATGTATTCACATTCGATTAGAATTGAATACATTTGTATCTATTTGTATGAATATTTGGTTCGTATTTGAAGATGTGAACCTCGACATTTGTATGAGCCCATACCCATCCATACGCATCTGTATGCATCTGTACACATACCATTTTTATCCCATAAGCGTCCCGTTTTCGTCCCGTACATATCTGTACAAATGTGTACAGATACGAATAAGATTCATACGGATGCATATGTAATGTGTGCATATCCATACACATATGAATGGTTGAATCATTAGTACAAAAGATTCAAAAGAATCAAAAATTCATTTGAATGTTAAACTTGAATGTATTGACATTCGATTCAAATTTGAATGTCCAAATTCAGTCAAATTCGATCAAATTTTGAATTTTTCAAATATTTCTGCACATCCCTACTGCTGACCGGGACAGTTCGCCGGATGCACCAGTCTTAAAAGAGCGCACTGGCTGCCGATATGCTACCGAGCCCAATTCAAGGGGTTAACTTTAACCCAAAAGGCCTAAATGACTTGGGTCTCAAATGTCTAAAGAAACACCTTCTAACATATTGACCTGCTTATACCTTAAGATCTGTAGGGGAGGCCCCCCTGTTGTACCACCACCCTCAGCAGGAAGAGCTATAGGGATAGAGCCTACTCAGTGACGGCCCCCAGACTATGGAATAGTCGTCCCCTTAAGGTACGTCAGGCCCCCTCACTTCACATGATTAGGAGTGCAATGAAGAGGCACCTCTTTGCCCTGGCCTTTCACTAATTGGGGATATAGCTTTTTCTCCCCACTTTTGAGACACTTTTATTCTTTTAATATCTTTATATTTGGTTTTAAATGTAACGTAGTGCGAATTGGCCTCTTACTCTGCAACAGGAATTTGAATTGGATTTTAAAAAATCTGAATTTTCAAATTTGGATCAAATACACATTTTTGAAAATCTGATATGGATTTTTTAAGAATTTCTCATCGTATATTGAATTTGAATATTGGGTCTATTTGCGCTTATAATACGGGATTCAAATGAGATGCGAACATAATGCAAACATGGAAAAACGGGATGCAAACAGATTAAAAAATTGGATACAAATGCTCCTGACATTTGTATATTTGAGTTCAAACTGGATTTTCAAAAACATGGATCCGGATAATCCAGATTCGAATCGGATTTTTGAAAATCTGGATTTGAATGCAAAAAATGCGTTTGTGCACATCCCTACTCTGCAAGGCAGTATTTGAGATCAGATTTCCCCAACCTGGTACCCTCCAAATGTTTTAGATGCATTTCTTACTAAGCCCACCCTTATTGTGGCACAAAACATCTGGAAGGCACCAGGTTGAGGGAGCTTGAACTACCTGGTCTTTGAGTTCCTCTCTGAAACAAAAGCCAGAAAATCTTGTGAAAGCGTCCAGTGAAATCTGATCTCTTTGCAGCTGAGCTTGGAAAGAAATGTAAGCGTGAATGGGAGTTTCCCCTCAGACTCTAAGCATGCCTTTAGCAGCAGGCTCTGCTGATACAACTCCATGGACACCCTCTGGCTTTCAGCCAGCTCTCTGGAATCATTATGAAATTTTAGCCTGGAGCGGTTTCCTTTGAAGAGATGGCCATTGTGGGTTTACAAGAAATGACCTACTACTTCCTCCTTTGAGTTACAAGTCAGTTTTATGAATGAATTTTGCTCCACGCCTCTCCTTTTTTGAAAAAAAAATACACTTTAATGTATTACCCTGCCTGAATCGTTGTATGCATATATGTATATATGGCCGTTTCTGAACTTATTGTCCTTAATTTGGATTAATGAAACCAGATCAAGGAACCAGTTTAATCCAGAAGCATTTGCATTAGGGGTGTGCAATTTTGGGGATTCGATTCGATTTGAATCTTTAAAATTTGTATTTACTGTACCCACATTCAATTTGAATTGAGTAAATTGGAATCTATTTGTTTGAATTTTCTATTAGAATTTGCACATATGAATGTCGACAACATTCATGTGTGCCCATATGCATCCTGTATGCATCCCGTACTTATTCCGTATTTATCCCATTTTTGTCCCATATGGATCCGTACAAGTGTGTATGGATGCAGGAAAGATATGAACGTCCAAATAATTTGAACGAATAGATTCAAAAATTCAAAATTCGTTTGAATGTTTAAATTCAAATTTACAGACATTCAATTCTAATTTGAATGTCCAGATTTGAATGAATTCTATCAAATTTCAAATGTTTTTGAATATTCATGCACATCCCTAATCTGGATTAATCAAACTAGATGGCAGCAAATATGTCCTAAGGAGTGATGCAATATCTAAGCCCTGTTCCGTGGCAGTGGATGTGAAAATGAACTACCAGTGACAGTACCTCCCACTTCCGATGCAATTGGCCCACATCCGCTTCCGTCAAATGCTGTCTCTGGTAGCGGGCAAGGGTTCTTTGCATGCAATGTGAAGACGCCTTCGCCACAGATGCAATGTGGTTGTTGTTTCGAAGGGACTGTGAAAGTGTCTTCACAGTCACACTGTTACAGCACATGTTCTGGAGTGCCACACTGCCAGGTTCTCCTTAGTTCTGTTCTATGCACATATGCCCTTTCCTTGCTCTGGATCAGACTTTGTTAGTACAAATGTGGTATGGATTTATTATTCCACCCATATGGGGCAAGAAGGAACACTTTCAAGGTTCCTATTTTGTATAATTAGTTCTTGGGACTTCACACAGGGGGACAGAGGACTTCAAGCTTTCTGGATCCCTCTTTCTCTATTAAAAATGATGCTACCTAATTCATGGCTTTGGCAGGGGCACTTCTTCCCATCCTTTCAGAATCAAAGGAAAGGAACCTCCAGTTTCGATTCTAATTTTTATCTATTATAATTTTAATGGGTTTTAAATGCATGTATGCTTTTGATTTGTTTATTTTCTTCTGTTCACTGCTCTAAGACTTTTTTTTACATCTTTTTTTACTCTCCCCATCTTTCTGACTGTATTCAAAGTATCACTTCTATTAGCACATGATCCAGACATGCATGGCTAAGAGGGGTGAAAATGTCACTTTTCAAACCACTCTTTTCCTCTTTTTTTTCCGTCCCATTCTTAATTTCATCTCAACCACATCCGTGCACTCCAGAGACCTATGTCATAACTCATCTCAGAATGCCTGAAGAACTTCTGAAGACAGGTTACAAAACAGGAAAAGGAAGCCTGAAGCTTGGAACAGCCCAGTCAGCTGTTTTAAGCACCAGAATGACACAGAAGTGAAAGAGAGGTAAGGATCTTGGATCAGCACTTTAAGCAAGACAGAGGTTCCTCTTCTAGCATCATGGATTAGCCAAAATAGCAGTGAGATGACCAAATACTGATTAAGAAAACTCTCACACATGACTTGCCAGGGTTGGAATAGTACCTTTTATGCACACAGAAAAAATAGTTGCAACTTGAAAACTCATGTTTTCACTTGTAGCAGATGAAAGCTCATGTTTTCATTTGTAGCAGAGTGAGATAGGGGTGTGCAGGAAACCATTTTTCACATTTGATTCGGTTTGAATTGAATGTGGAAAAATTAGGCTTTGGCCGAATCTCACACCCACAAATTTGGGGAGCTTCATATCCATGCACAAATATTCAAATGAATACTTGTGCATGAAACAAATGCAATCTCCCCCCTCCCTTCCACCCCCCTTACCTGTCCTCCTTGTTGCTGCCACTACAGTGCCCTCTTTTAAGGCACTTCCAGGTTTGCACACACAGAACCAAAAGTGCCTTTTCAGCCCCCGGAGCATGCCAAAATAGGCCAGGGGATGGCACCAGAGGCCCCTCAAAAGGTAAGAGGGCACATTGGAGGCAAGCAGGAGGCCTCCGGTGGCATCCCCAGTGGTCTCCAGAGTCCAAAATAGGCCTTCTGGTTCTCGGGTCACCCAAAGCTTCGATGGATGCCTGAATATCTGTCATGCCCTGTCCTGCCAGACCAGTCCCCTCCTCTGAGGATGAAGGAGTGATTCTAATTGCCCAGCAGTCTGGTCAGCAACCGGAGCACAGCAGCATGGACCTTGAGATCCAGGGGCCAGTTTTAGGGGTGCACTCAGACAGTTCTGGGGATGAGAGTTCAGACGGCCAGCCTCAGGTGCACCCCTCCCCCCTCATCTGCTTGGGTAGGAGAAGCAGGTGCTACACAGATCCCTTCGTCTTGCACAGCTGCAGCGAAAAGAGTGTGGAGCTTCCTCGCTTACTTAACTCAGCAGCACTCGCTGGTCTGGTGTTGCAGACAACACATCTGTGCAACCTCCGTCTGTGTTCTTGCCCATGAAACTGACTCTTGGATCTTGCCAAGACTCTCTGCCGAACGTCTGGAACCCCTGACCTTGGACTGACCTGGCATTGCCTTCTCTCGAGCTCCCAACAGACTGCCATGAATGTGCGTGTGTGTTTGCCTCACTGCCCTGGCCTTCCTGAGACACGGCAATATCCGATTCACGGATGGACAGGCCTAATTAAATTTGTCCGCGAATGTTGGAATTTGTGCCTATTTATTCGAATTCCAACTTCATTGGATATCCATGCACAACCCTAGCATAAGTTGCCCCATGAGGAGCATGCTGGCCTACCTGCTCTGCATGAAAGATACAATTTCTAAGGGTGCGCACAAATATATTTTTTGCATTCGAATCCGAGTTGAATCAAATGTCAAAACATTCTATTCGATTAGGATATTTAAGATCTGAATGTCAAAAAAATCTGATTCGAATCCGTAACATTCAAATGTGAGTTCGAATGTTAGATTCGTATTTAAAGATACGAATGTTGACAACATTTGTTATCTGTTATACATATCTGTGTGCGTTCCGTATGCATCTCGTATTATCCCGTATGTATCCCATTTTAATCCCGTATTTTAAGTGCAAGATACATATAATTTTGTACAGATACATATGTAATACATACGTATCTGTACATTTGAATAATCAAAATGAATGTTTTGGAAAATCCAAAATCTGTTTGGGTGTGTAAATTTGGATATTCGAAAATCTGATTTGAATTTGAATGCCAACGTTCTTCAAATTTGAACCAGATTTTCAAATATTCGTGCACATCCCTAATGATTTCGCATTCTCAGGAAGAGCAACTTGATCACCGCATCATTGGGTGCCTTCTTGTTCCAAAACGGAGACATGGAAGCCATCACTGACACTACAAATAAGGTGATTCCAACAAGGTCCCTGCCCAGCTCTCTCTCATTGCATAGAGACATGGCTTACAACTGGGTGGAAACGACCAATAATGGAAAAAGTGGAGAATGGCGAAAGCCTCAATATGTATTGCTCAAACATATTTATAATACTTGAAACTGTTGGAGAAGCGGGGTTGTCTTTTTAAAAAGTCTCACAAGCGCAAAAATTTAGTTAATTTAGGAAAGATACAACATGAATATTATATGACAGAGATCACCATGGCTATGTGGAAGAATGATTTTGAAAAATAACTTCTCATTTTGCATCACTAAAAAAAAGAAGCAAAACAAAGATTTACAGTTTATATGTCAAGGCACGCAACCAGTATTTTAGACAGGAAAATATTTTGCTTAAGATGCATCTTTTGATTATGCAAGATTTTTTAAAGAAAGAGAAATATGTCATGTTTGCACACTGTTAGAACAAGACATGCAATGCTATATTTGTATATTCTGTAATATCCATGTTTTATTCCAGAATATCTAAATATAGTGGAATAAGTAACCAGCATCTGGCAGCAGCCAAAATCATGAAACATGCATTGCAAACCCATTATGTCCTCCAAGGTATTCTGAAGTGTTCAGAAATCCAGTTTTATACCACTTTTGGTTCAGTGTCATGTACAAGAGAATTAAAAAAAAAAAAAGAATTTAATGTGACTCAAATAAGGCAAAGTTTTTCCCCCTAGACTGTAGGCCACAGGTTCACATCTGACGGACAAATTAAAAACTCACTTCCTGTTGCCACATCTTTAGCTTTTGCAGTTTATTTACATTTCATATAACATATCCGTCAAATAAAAGAAGAGCAAACAAAATGACAGAAGGAGATCAAAGAGGCCTTGGCAGCCAACCAGCTCCATAATGTCATATCAAGCAGATTTCTCTTTACTCTGCTTTCTATGGGACTGAGAAGAAAAGGGTGTATGTGCTGAAAAGGAGTCTTGCTCGTTTGTCTTACCCCCTTCCTTTTTTTTTTGGTCTGTTTCCAGGATCAACCTAATTGACAGTCTCCAAATGCAATGGAAAGCAGCAGAAATGTACTCATCAAAGCCCAGAAAGGGGGGAACCAGAAAGGCAAAATAACTCAAAGCAATTAGCATTCTTGTTTTCTTCTTTTGTGCAGATAAGGCAGGGCTGGAAATATGATTCAGCACTGAAAAGCGAAGCAAGTATGATGTTAAATATGCATTTCCTGTGGTATGCATCAGCTCCACCCCAAATTTCATTCCCCCTTTCTACAATGTCCAGTAGAGCTTCGCTTAGGTTGTGGGAGCATTTCTCAGCCATCATTATTTTCTCTGCTTGCTCCATGTTATTGACAAGCAGTGAGAGACAGAATTATTAGGGATGGTCTGCAAGTTTGAGAGCAATCTGCTTTTGAACAAATGTGGGGAATCTGAATGTCTGGATTTCTGTTCCATTCATACTGTATTCAGAGACTGAATCCATTTGTAAGTTTAGCCTATTCAAGTACAGCTTATGCATCTAAATGCAGCTTGAGTGGCTTTATATGTACACATATCCATTTGTACATATGAGCACTTCATAGAGTTTTCGCATGGAGTGTGAGCACTGTTGGAGAAGAAGGAGTTGGCTTTTCTACCCTGCTTTTCTCACCCATTTAAGGGGACTCAAAGTGGCCGACAAAGCTTCCTATTCTTCTCACCACAACAGACACCCTGTGAGGTAGGTGGGGCTGTGAGAGCTCAGAAAGAGACCTGTGACTAGCCCAAGGTCACCCAGCTGGCTTCATGGAGGAGAGGGAAATCAAATGCATTTAAGGAGAGGGAAATGCATTTAAGACTTTCAGAAACATATTAGTTTGGGGACACCCTGAGGCAAAGCACAGGTCTATACTTCAGTATTATTCATATTTATATTTGCCCATGTTAGGGCCCATCTCCATGCAATTTTTATTCCAAATTTAACCCTGCTTTGCCTCGGGAGTGTCTCCATGCAAAGCCCTAATACGGCTACATGAGAGACAATACGTGTTAAAAAGACCCCACTTTGCAAGTGTACTACATGTGCAATAAGGGGCTAGCATGTATTGTCCTGTGGTCATGCAGATGCTCCTGGGTTATTTGGTTGCAGAGCAGCTGTCAGGCGAGTATAGAGGCTGTAAAGAACAGGGAAGATTTCTAAAAACAGACGCGAGAGCTGTTTTAAAGGGCTCTCGCATCTATTTTTTAAAATCTTCCCTCCTCTTTACAGCCCCTATAGCTACCTGACAGCTGCCCTAAGCTGGGTGCCCTATACCCACCTTACAGCTTAATTGCCCAGGTAAGCCTGACAGCTGCCCTGCAATCAGCTGAGCAACTGTCAGGGGGTTATAGCAGCTCTCAAGAGCAGGAGAAGCAAACAAGGAGCTAATTAATTATGCACCTCTTTCTGCTTGGATGAATCAGCCTCCTGAAAGGAGCTAATTAACAGGCAGCTCCGAGGGGTTGCAGGGGCTTGAAATTTCTCTCTCTCCTTCTCACACATGCATGTACAGACAGGGGGGAATCTTTCCTGGAGGAACGTCTTCCTCCTCCCCTCCATCCTCTCTCTCTCTCCCTCCTCCAGCCCGAGCCCTCCTTCTCTCTCTCATGCAAGCACACACAGAAAGGTTGGAATCCCTGTCAGAGCCCTGCGAAAGCTGCTGCTCTTCTAAACATTTTATTGGGGCTCTGATAGCCCCTCTCCCTGCCTGAAATCTGACAGTTGCCCTGCACCTGGCTGAGCAGCTTTCAGGTGGGGAGAGGGGCTATTGTGCGCACATACAGAGCACCGCTAAAATGAGAGCAGTGTCTTTTGTGGCTCTTTTAATCATTTTATCTAGACTGACAGGGATTCCATCCACTCTGTGTGTGTGTCTGTGTAGGAGGGAGAGAGAGAAAGAGGGGAGGGGAGAAGGAAGATGTTCCTCCAGGAGGGACTCCACCCTCCTCTGTGTGTGTTCGCATGCTCAAGCAAGGCGGGAGCGGGTGGAGAAAACCGTGGTATCCTGATGCATGGGGGTGGTGGGTTTGCCTGGAACCCCTATTGTCCTCCATTACCTCGCTTCCACCCCACTTTTTTAAAAACTATATGGGGACGCACCCTTAGATAATCTTTGCAGGGCATCACGTTCCAGAATCATTATTTTAGCATCTGGGTAGTCAAAGAGATTCTAATTTTTGAGAACAAACTTTAACCAATCTCTCGACTACAGATTAGTGGTGTGTACAAAGCCATTTTTCACATTATATTTGGGCTGTTTCCGCACAGGGGCAAAAAAACCCCAGATCTCAGGGGAACTGGTTTTAATAGCTCCGTGTACACAGTAGATCCGGTTTTGCAGGGTAGATCCGGATCTAAGAGATCCGGATCTACCCCGCACCCCTGCCACCACACACACAGCATGGATCTGGATTGGAGGCGGGTGCTGTGCGGAGGCATGGCACCCGGCTCCGATCCGGGATGGAGGGCCCTCCCCCGGCCCGCCATGATTGGCTCGCCTGAGCCAAGCATGGCAAGCCGGGGGAACTTGCCGCCACGGCTCTCCCTGGCCCCAGAAGCGGCAGATCGCCACTTCTGGTCTTCGCCCAGGATGCCGCGCACCTGCGTCCTGCGTGGCTCCTGAGTGGCTGGGGCATCTACTGGCAGCCCTTGCCCTCAGGAGGCGTTCTGAGCAGGTGCGCTGCCTACTAAGGGCAACACACCTGCTCAGAACGCTCCTGAGGACAAGGTCTGCCAGTAGCAGCCCCAGCCACTCAGGAGCCACGCAGGACGCAGCCGTGTTGCATCCTAGCCGAAGACCCTCAGAACGACGCCGACCCTCAAGAGGTAAGGAAAGGATTGGCCGCGCTCCCAGCGGGGTGGGCTAGGGTGGTCTTTGGGCAAGCTCACCCTGGCTCCAGGAGCGGCGATCTGCCGCTTCTGGGGCCATGGCGAGCCGATAGGTTGGAGCCCCCGGCTCGCCATGCTTGGCTCCAGGGAGCCAAACATGGCGAGCCAGGAGTGGGCTGTTTCTCAGCACACTTGCGCTGTGCGGCCGCATCCGAAACGGATGCGGATTCACCGCGCAAAACCACTACAAATGTGGTGTGCAAGAAACACCCATTAAGCACAGATTAAGCACGGATAGGTGCGGACGCACCTACCAGAAGTGTGCTTTATTGCCCCTGCTAATGCGGACGCAGCGGCACCAAATTGGTTTTGCCACCGAAATCCGCATTAAAAAGGGACGCACAATGTGGACACCCCTTGCCGGAAGTGTCCTAATTAGAGACCTGTCCGCGGAGGCACACCTTCGAATCTGTGCTTAATGGGTGTTAAAGGGCCTGTCCGGAAACACCCTTGGTGTCAATCGAATGTGGGGAAATTTGGCTTTGGCCAAATCCCATCCCCACAAGTGTGGGGGACTCCGTATTTGTGCACGAATATTCAAATGAATATTTGTGCATGGAGCAAATGCAACCTCCCCCTCCCGCCCCCCTTCCTTGTTCTCCTCATCACCATCACCCACTGCTGCCACACCTTCTTCTAAGGCACTTCGGGGTCTGAGTATACAGAACTGGAAGTACTTTTCTGGCTTCTGGATAGCCAATTTCAGCCTCCAGAGAGTGCAGAAATAGCCCCAAGTGTGCCATCGAGCACCCCCAAAAGGTAAGGGGGCACATGGGAGGTGGGGAAGAGGCCTCGGTGGTGTCACTGGGCCTATTTGGGTGTTCTCTGGAGGCTGAAGCAGACCTTCTACAGGGCAAAACAGGCCTTCTGAAGGCCGGAACAGCACTTCCAGTTCTGCATGCACATGTGTATGAGGGGTATCCAGTATCTGCTTCCGCTGATACCTGAATATTTGATTTATGGATGAATAGAGCCTATGAATGTAGGCCCACTTTGATTAGCCGGCGGGTGTTAGAATTTGTACCTATTTGTACGAATTCCGACTTTGTCAGACATTTGTGCACATCCCTACTAGAGATATATAGACTTTGGTTCATGTTCAAAGATTTGATTAAACGGATTGTGTTTGCAGATTTTTGCACTGAACTGACCATGTGTGGTTTGCATATCCCAAAATTCTGTTGAACTAAATCATCCTCCTGGTTTCAAACATGAACAACTTGATGGAACAGTTTGTGTTCTCTGTGGTTTTGCCCTTGATAGGCACTTCTTAACGGGATAAAAATTGGATCTGGAGTTTCAGAATGAGCTCACTTGGAGCTATTGGACACCAACCAAGCTCATTATGAAAGCTGCTAACAGACACAAAAGATAAACATCATATCATTACTATATTTCCCTTAATAACTATACAGGTGTGCCCTTGTGTCCGCTGACCCGGTAACCACAGATTCACTCATCCGTGGAGAACTGGACCAGCCCCCCCCCCCCCCCCCCGCTGGCTGCATCATTGCATCCTCCTTAGAGGCTCAGCTCAGGCCTTCCAAAGGTGTTCACAGGAAATCATGCAAGATTTCCCAAGAATCAAGGGGAATCTTGTGCCATTTCCCAGGGTTCCAAAAATCTACAATGGGTTTTGGAACCCATCTTGCACCAATGGGGGGGGGGGCAGATCTGTACTATGTTTTTGATTGAGTAACTGTGGACTATGTTGATAGTGTAGTGGATGCATACTACAGAAACATCAGTTGGTGACAGGCTCAGACAGCACAATCTGCATTGTGGATCCTGGAAAAAATGTGGTTGAGACTCAGGATACCTCCAGAGGGGATGAAACCTTCAGTGTCTCTCTGCAGCTGCTGCCGAGCCACCAGACTTTGTGATTGGAAGCTGTGGGGTCCCAGTGGAGTCCCTGTGCAGCCGCTTTCAGTCAAACAGAAGCAACGACTGGAAACTGCGAAGAGACTCCACAGCCATCTTGCCAGACAGGCAGGAAACTTTGATTGCCTGTGGTATCTGGGGAATATCCCCAGAAAATCTGAAGTCAAAAGCTACTGAGGAAGCAGCAGCTTTTGACTTTGGGGTGGGGAACGTTCCTTGGAAACTGTGGGTGACTGGAAGCTGTCATGTCCCTCCAAAGCTTTCGTCCAGTCTGGAGTAGGGTTGGGCACGAATGCAATTTTTGGGATTCGATTCAATTCAAATTGAATGCCCAAAAATTCAATTTGGTTTGAATCTTTAAAATTTGAATTTAACCAAATTCGATTCAAATTAAGCAAATTCGAATCTATTTGTTTGAATTTTCTATTCGAATTTAAACTTACGAATGTCAACAAAATTTCTGTGTGCCCGTATGCATTGTTACGCATTTGTACACGTCCATATGCATCCCATAGTTATCCCAAATACAACCTGTTTTCATCCCATACGGATCCGTACAAATGCATACGGATGTGGGAAAGAAGCGTTTCTGCAAGTATACATCATGTACGAACCCGCACACATGCGAATGTCCAAATAATTGGAACAAATAGATCCAAAATTTGAAATTCATTCAAATCTTTGAATTTACAGACATTCGATTTGGGCATATTCAATTGAATTTGCAATACCTTTGAATATTTGTGCACACCCCTAATTTGGAGCTAACCACGGTATTTCATTGTCTCCTAAAACTGAAGGATGCCAGTTCAAGAAGTGGAAACTTTCCCCCACTCTCCTTTGACCCCCTCTCTTCCTTCCTTCCTTCCTTCCTTCCTTCCTTCCTTCCTTCCTTCCTTCCTTCCTTCCCTCCCTCCCTCCCTGAGAGCCTCTTTTGGTTCAGGGCTCTTTAGTACAGTAACTTGCTGTTCTCTCCATCATTGGATCCTGGCAGGGGTGGAATAAATTTCATGAGTTTAGCAGCACATTATTTTTCCTGCCACCCTAAACCAAACTGAAAACTTTTGACGACCTCTATAGTGTATTAAAAAGAAAAGAAGGGGGGGGGGGAGAGAGAGAGAAAAGAAAACTGGAACAAAAAAACCAAGGCTACATTTGATATGTAATTTTCTTGTGACCTGTACAGAATTTCCCACGAGTTCCTTCGTAATAACATAGGTAGTGTGATATATTCATGTGAGGCTTCATATATCTGAAGTAATGGAAAGTCAGCTTGTACAGCCAAGAGAGATCTGTTCAGTTCTGGAAAATGAAAGTGTGGGTGAGTCAGGTTCCTTCTGAGTGATTTGGGTGGGTGAAACCTGGTTTCAAACAAAGCAGTTGCTTTTCAGTGGAAAAACTTTGAACCTGCTTTCCTGTATTGCATGAGCCTTCTGTGCTTTTGGGTATTCAGACCACAGAAATGTGACTGATCTTTCCTTTTTGTTTCCTGCTCTTTGGCTGGACACAGTGACTTGAGGATACTACTTTGCTTTTGTAGAGGCGACAGTTTGCTTGGTAGACAAGAAGAACAATTCCTCTTTGAAATGTGCTGAAATGTAATATTTCCAGATGTGGCAATTTTTTCCTGTATTTTCTCTATTTTAAAAGTGGCCCTTTTTCAGTGGCTTTTGTTTATTGTGAAGATGTTAGGCCACCAGCCCAAATCACAAAGATGGCAATTCATTTATTTATTACATTTTTTTTACCCCCCTGTATAGTTAAAATTGTGAAATTAGAAGGACTAGAGTGGTACAAAATAAACTATCACCCTTTCCTCATTATGAGCCAGTTCGGTCTAGTGGTTAGGGAGCTGGACTCTTATCTGTGAATAACGGGTTCGATTCTGCCCTCCCACGTGAAACCAGCTGGGTGACCTTGGGCTAGTCACAGCTCTCCTCTGAGCTCTCACAGCCCCACCTACCTCACAGGGTGTTCTGTCATAGGGAGAATAGAAAAGCTTTGTCAGCCACTTTGAGTCCCTTTAAATGGGTGAGAAAAGTGGGTTAGAAAAGCCAACTCCTCCTACTCCTCTTCTTCTTCTACCTCATGTAGTGCAGAATAGATGTCAAGAGCCACATTGGAGCAGACTAGCAGTAGCTTACTCTAAGAGCTATCTGCACTTAGACGTTCCATTGTGGCCCAGCCCTTGCTGCTGCCTCTGCCCTCAGAGGCAATGCGGAGAGTATAAAGGATGGGAGCAAAAGTTCTCAGCCTTTGTAGTTTCAGGAGGGCCCTTTTCATCAGTGCACAACTTCTGGTGCCATTTCTGGCGGTGCTTCCAGGATAGCTGCTGAAAATGGTCCCCCCAGAAAATCGTGGCCTCTAAAGTTTTGCTGTCTACACACTCTTCATGGTCTGGAATATGGACATTAGTCCTGGTATGGACTTCTTTAATGAGGCCCATAATGGAACCATTTTAGCACTTTAACCTGGACCAGAGTTTCATGCAGTGAGAATGAGGTATGATTGGGGAAATGAGGCCTGCTGTAGACCATGTTAATATGCAGAAGGCAGGCCCATATTCTGGGACTTGTCTCAGAAGAAAGGTAAGTGTGAAAAGGGCCTAAGGTGTTTTCCACACTTACCTCTGGTGGGCTCTAGGAAGTGATCTAAGGGTCCTGACACTTGCATGTTACTGTGGGATAGCACAGTCATGATGTAGCAGAGAGCCATTTAGGGCATCCAAAATTTTACCCTATTCCATGCTACTAGTAAACCTCAACATTAAGGTCTACCAGCATACATAAGCAAAGTGATAGGCTGTTTTATTTTCCAGTGGTCTTTAACTCAGAAAATTCACCTTTCAGATAGCTAATGTGGAAAGAAAATTACCTGTCACATTGCTGATGTGTTATCTCACTCTGAAGGTGGAATGAAGCTGGATTAAACCTTAGAGCTGCATCCCCATTATAAGCTTAATCCAGTTTCCCTAAACTGAAATAATAGAACTGGATGCAAACGTGAATTTGCCTGATCCCATTGCTTTCCACTCAATCGTGTTGGATCCGGATTCTGAGGATCCTATGTGGGGTACGTGACTCAAGGAGGGACTCAAGTGGCTACTTTCTAAAAGCTGCTTTTCGGGGTTGCCCTGCCCTATTCCTCCTGGTGTGAATGCGCCACCCATAACGGACTCCTTCACGGAGCCTAGCTGGGTGGCTAGGTGGCTGCCGCTTCCCTGGATGGAGGAAAAACGGCACCAGGCAGCCAGCGATTCTCTCCCCTCCTCTCCCCATTGCCAAGGGCACACAGCAGCAGCGGCAATTCAAGCCCCCTTGCTTTAAACATTCACACATCTCCCAGAACCTGCAGCTGCTTTCCTTTCCCTTTCTAAAGGTCAGAACTCCAAAGAGCTAGAATTGCATAAAATTGCAACATTGTTATCAGGTGTGAAGTGGTTGGATTCCTACAGTGTAGCAGCTGCTTTAAAGGGTGGATTTTTACACTGAAATCACTATCTTTGGAAGCAAGTTATTAGGGGAGGGAAACCCTAAACATGGATTCTCATCCCTTAAAACGGTACGGTCCCCACAGTAAAAAACGTAACATGTATCAAGCACACGAACGGGAGTGAGACCTGTTGAAATGAGGGTTAACATTTACAATGCTTTGGGGTGATTTAACTTGCGGAAAGTATGTTAAGCCAAACTGACGTGGGGTCTGCAAGGATTGAAACTGTATCAAAACCGAATTATGCTTGTAATGGAGATGCGACCTAGGTGTGACCACAGCCATGGTCACCCTCTTCTGACTTTAGACAAGTCTCAATAATCTCACCTCTAAGCTGGGGCTTCCTTCTCCACTTGATTCCATTCCTCCTTGATGCCTCCTTAGGCCTTGTCTCTATTTCATGGCCAAGATACCTTTAATGGGTCCCAAGTTAGCCAATTTCAATTTCAGTTTCTTCCCACAAAAGCATCTAAGACCATTGCTAGTTCTCTGGATAACCATCAAAGGAGCCAGGCCAATGCATGAGGAACAGCTCTCAAAACACTACTTCATAAGAACATAAGAATATAAGAGGAGCCCTGCTGGATCAGGCCACAACCCATCTGGTCCAGCATCCTGTTTCACACAGTGGCCTGCTAATTGCTTCTGGACATCTCAAGCTGAAGATAGCCTTTGATACACTTGTCCTCCATGGATTTGTCTAATTCTTTCTTGAAGTGTTCTAGGCTATTTTCTGTCATCATCTCTTCTCCCATGCTCTAAATATTATGTATGAAAAAAGGTGAATTACAGAATGGCTGGGAACATGAGAGCCACACGGAGTCTCTGAGGTGCCTCTGAGGTGATTTAGAGAAGACTCTGAGGTGGGCTTTTTAGACACCAGTCTGTCCCTCCCCCCTCTCTCAAACATTTTGTGCTAGAAAGATGGATTAGAGAAGGCTTGGGAACCTGAGGGCCACACACTATCCTTCTGAGGTACCCCTTAGGCACCTCTTTTTAATGTATAAACACAGTCTGAGGTAAAATGGCCCAAAATGAGTGTAAAAATGTACTTAGCAATCAGAGGGGGGAAAGAGAAAAGAGTCTAAAAGCATTTCACCCACCTCTTTCTATGAAATGTTTTTAGTTTGGATGCCACAGATTGAATATGGTACTTTCTGGATGTTACAATGTGCCATGATAGTAAGCATGTGAATCATATCTTCTCATGTTCAGCAGAAACATTCACCTGCAAACAAGAAAAGAAAGCAACATGAAAACCGGAGGTGGCTCATATGATGTCAGGTAAATGAAGTGGCGTATGTGATGTGGTTGGAAATGAAATAACTCCCCTGTGATCTTTCTCTGGAGGTGGCCATATTTTCAACTTTGTGACTGATATTTCCTGCAAGCACTTCTGATTTTTTTTTTCTTCCTTCCCCACCAGCCTCCGTCTTCAGCTTGTACACTCTAGGTTAACTGATCATAGGAAAACTATTCTTCAATTCTGAACCTTCTTTGGATTTTCCAATAGACAGTTTCACCTTTACTTTAATACTTCAGCCCGAATTCCAGCCTATTGGGTTACATGTTTAAATGCCAAGCCAGTTTTTTTCTGGATTTTCCACCCTCTATTGGGTTTTCCTTCATTCAGGCCAACATAGCATTAAAGTTTTAATCCCCTTAAAAGAGGCCACCATTCCACCTCCGCAGCTGCCCAGAAAATACAAGCTTCTGCTCTGAGTTTTGACCCTCCCCTTGCCTTGACTGTCCTTCCTCTGCCTCCTCACCCCCTTTACTGTGATTTCCTTTACTCTATCCTCAGATCTGCCTCCTCACTCCCCCTTACTGTGATTCCCTTTGCTCTATTGTTGGATATGCCTCTTCACCGCCCACTCCCGCTGTGATTAACAGCAACAGGAAGGTGTGACCAAGCCGTTCCAGACCGAAAACAGCTTGGACTGTCTTCCTAATTCCGATTAAAATGCTAAGGTGTAACCCCGGCATTAGATGCAAACAGTTAAAGTAAACAATTTTGAGGCAAATCAGGAATGGAATGGAATAGATTTATGAAGCTGAAATTGATTGATCAAGCAATCTCTCGTCTTATAACAATGGTCTAGTGGTTAGGGAGCTAGACTCCAACCTGAGAGTACCAGGTTCGATTCCACCCTCCCCCAAGAAGCAAGCTGGGTGACCTTGGGCTAGTCACAGTTCTCTTCTGAGTTCTCAGAAGAAGTTCTCACAGCCCCACCTACCTCACAGGGGATTCTGTTGTGGGGAGAAGAACAGAAAGCTTTGTAAGCTGCTTTGAGGCTCCTTCAATGAGTGAGAAAAGTGGGGTAGAAAAGCCAACTCTTCTTCATCATCATCTTCTTCCAAAGCTACAGTGTGAATATACACGTTGAAGTTATTTAACTTCCCTGGGACACTGCCACAGTAGTACTACCCCACACAGCCCTCACACAGCCTTCGCCTGGAAGTAGGTATGAAGGCTGCATCTGCAACTCTGCTAGGAGTACCATCTGTGCTCTTCGTATAACTGTGGGACAGTTTTTACTGCTCCACAGCTATTGAACAGGGGACTGCCCCACATGCTGGGAGCCACTCCGAGATAGAAGGAGCTCTGTGGTGTTCAGATGTTCTGTGCTGGAGCGCTCTGGCCATCGCTAAGGACCAAGTGCAGAAAGGCCCAGTGTCAACTGGACCACCTTTATGCATGTGCTTATTGACATTCCCAAAGAATTCTTAAAAGTTAGTAAGGAAGGTGTGGAAATGCCCAAAGACTATGCTCTTTTGTCAAAGATGCCTTCCCTGACAAGTGTTTAGTGGAGAACCAGTATTTCATAAAACCCTAGTTGAGAAGCATTGCACAAATTTAGAGGGCAAATGACATCCTCTGCCAAAATAAAAGGAAGTCTTAGAGTGGATGGTCTGGTGTGATATGTTAACAGCTGTTAGGCAACTTTGAAGTTGATGCACAGATGCTAACCACTGATGAGTGACCCCAGAAAATGGGTTTGGTCTGGAAAGACCCTCAGATAGATGACAAATAGAGGATCTGTTGCTCTATTGGACGCAGAATGTCCTTCAAAGGAGAGTACTGTATTTGGTTACTCCAAGCAGGTCAAGAACAAATAGGTGGAAATTTCAGAGAAACAGAAAATCCTAGAATAAACAATTTAAGAGGAGTTTGGAAAAGGAGTTCCTGGATTATCTTTCAAAACAAAAACTCAATTATCTGGGTGATGATGTGACCTCTTTCAACTCTCAATCACACAGCACTAGAACCAGGAGGCATCTATGAAGCTGATGGGTAGGAGAGTCAGATCAGACAAGGGGAAGAATGTCTTCACCCAGAGAGACATCAGTTTATGGAAGTTGCTACCAGAAGAGGTGGTGACAGCTACCAGTCTAGATGGCTTTAAGGAAGAGTTAGCCAAGTTTATGGATGACAGATGTATCAATGGCTACTAGAATGGATGCCTAAGTATCAGGTTGTGGGGACAAGCAAGATGCTTCTAAGGCCATTTGCTGGGGTTTGAGAGCAGGAGAATAGTTGCCCTAGTCTCTGTTTGAGATTCCCAATAGCAATTAGTGGGCCACTGTGTGCGACAGAATGCTGGACTAGATGGGCTGTGGCCTGATCCAGCAGGGCTTCTCTTATGTTCTTATGTAACTCAGTGTCTCTGCTGTTTCTCAAATCATCTCTCCACTCCAAACCATGCCTTCAGATATTATTGGGAGATTCAGGTTTTCCGCATTCACATGTCAAATTCATTCCTATTGTAGGCATTTTACAGCTCATGCTGTTTTATCACCCAGTATTTCTCTGTTCCTTATCACTTTGGAGGCATATTAGACTATGTTAATATTAGCAAGTGTCTTTGACGACACCTGATAGCCCGGGTATTTCAGATCATCTCTAATTAAAGCGGGTGCCTTTGGGGAATGCTAGTAAAAATTCTAAGGAAGGAAGAAATCCCAGAAAACCTCACATTCATTTGCATAACAATGCTGATGACAACCTTGGGGTGTAATTTTGAGTTTCAAAAACTCTTCCCCCCCCCTTGTGTTCCTCCCTCCTCCAACTGCATAGAAAACACTTTTCCTCTTTGTCGCCCTGACATTCCTGTCAAATGATTAAAGCTACTTGCTTGCTGAATAATAAGCCCGAGCACGCAGTCATTAAAAATCGATAGCTCGGCTCGTTTGCTCGGCAGAATTAAATTGGAGCGATGCAGATGCGTGCCTTAATGCTGGGAAGGAAGACTGGCAAGTTTTCTCTGTTGCGCACTTTCAAATAAGAAGATGGAAGGAGAGATGGAAAGGGAGCTTATTTTTATACACACCTTTGTCAGTTGATCGTTCTGACAGTAAAGCAGCACAAGGAGGATGTTGAAAATGTCATTTAGCACACGCATGCATTCATGTGCACACACACATGCATAGTACACTCACCACAAAACAAACAAAAAAGACAAGAAGTTACAACAGCAGCAAAGATTCAAAACAATGAGTAATAGGCTCAAATTTCAACGGCTGCTTAATTTTCTGCAGATTTGTACAGATCTGTGCTGATGAGATTCTGTTTGCATAGATTTTCCATTTCTGCAGATCCTGTGTGAAGAGACAGATATGTGTACCCCCCCACACACACCATTTAAAGGACAGTCATAGACATTGGTGGACGTATTTCTGTGGAGATTGCAACAATCCATAACTAAGGAGTTTTCCTTTGTAATGAATCTATTAGTATATAAAATGGGTCTGCAAATACGTAAACACCTTACTTACACAAAGTACCTAGTTATGGATTAATGTCAGCTAAGCAGAAACGCATTTGTACGCAAGTATGTATTCACATGGAAGGAAGGAAGGAAGAAAAAAATCAGTGCAGTGATGTGCCTGGATATGGAATGGAAAATGCTACAGTTATAAAGAAAGAAAGAGAGAGAGAGAGAGAGGAGAGAGTTTTCTCTTTCCCTTGAGAACACAAGTACTACAACCAATGAAAGGAGGCTTCAAATCAAATCAATAAAATGAGGATCTCATAATGTGAGGAAATACCTGGTTTTGGATCTCTTTTATCTTTTTACTGTGTTCTGCCCCCGTACCTTTGTGCAAAGGGCAGGATATAAATTCTTAAATCAAATAGACAAAAGGAGGGTAGTATTATTAGGCTGTGTTCAGACAAAACCAAAGGGGTGCCTCAGAGGTCCCTCAAGGAGACAGTGTATGGCCCTCATGTTCCCAGCCCTTCTCTAGTCCACCTTTTCTAGCACAGAATGGCTACAAGAATGAATATCTAGGTACATCTTTCAGGCAGGGGTGGGGGTGGGGGTGGGGCGAAGCAGGACGCTTCTAAGGCCATTGCTGGGATTTGAGAGCAGGAGAAGGTTTGTCCTTGTCTCTCCTTGAGATGCCCATGAACATTTGGTGGGCTACTGTGTGCAGCAGGATGCTGGATTAGATGGGCTGTGGCCTGATCCAACAGGGCTCCTCCTATGTTCTTATATTCTTAGAATGTTCAGGGGAGCGGGGACGGACAGACTGCTGTGTGAATAGTCCCATTTCAAAGCTTTCTCTAAGCCACCTCAGAAGTGCTCCCTTTCTGGGCTTGGTGTGATCACACCCTTAGGCTGCATCCCCATTACAAGCCTATTTTGGTTTCAAACCATTTTCAATCCTCGCAGACCCCATGTCAGTTTGGTTTAACACACTTTACGCATGTTAAATTGCCCCAAAGCATTGTAAATGGTAACCCTCATTTCAACAGGTCTCACTCCGGATCGTGCGCTTGAAACGTTTTACATTTTTTACTGTGGGGACCCTACCGGGTTAAGGGATGAGAATCCGTGTTTAGGGTTTCCCTCCCCCAATAGCTTGCTTCCAAAAACAGTGATGTCAGTGTAAAAATCCAACCTTCAGAGCTGCCACTACACTGTAGCAATCTGATAACACTTCACACCTGATAACAATGTTGCAATTTTGTGCAGTTCTAGCTCTTTGGAGTTCTGACCTTTAGAAAGGGAAAGGAAAGCAGCTGCAGGTTCTGGGAGATGTGTGAATGTTTAAAGCAAGGGAGCTTGAGTTGCTGCTGCTGCTGTGTGCCCTGGGCAGTGGGGAGAATTGCTGGCTGCCTGCTGCTGTTTTTCCTCCATCCAGGCAAGCGGCAGCCACCCAGCCAGGCTCCGTGAAGGGGTCCGTTATGGGTGGCTCATTCACACCAGGAGGAAGAGGGCAGGACAGCCCCGAAAAGAGGCTTTTAGAAAGTAGGCACTTGCGTCCCCCCTTGAGTCACGTACACCACATAGAATCCTCAGAATCCGGATTGAACGTGATTAAGCTGAAAGTAATGGCAACAGGCAAATTCGCGCTTGCATCCGGTTCTATTATTTCAGTTTAGGGAAACCGGATTAAGCCTATAATGGGGATGCGGCCATAGAGTGACACATGGGTGTGGGGCAGACTTCTAGGTGACCATCCAAAAATGACAGCAAACCAAGCCTGGAGGAGAGAGGGGAGGAATGAGGGGAGAAAGAAGACCAACAACACAACCAGTATCTGGTTTCAAAAAGCATGAACTAGTAATTTCAAGGTTCAGTCTGAATGGTTTGGAGGAAAAAACCTTGTGTGTACATTTCAAGTAAGTATTTGGAGCAATAGATCAAAGAATGTACTTCTAGGTGAAGAAATGACAAGAAGTCGAATCAATTTTCTCTTAGCAATGATTGCCAGGGAATTGGTGCAGGAAAAGAAAGTGAAAAATGGAAGAATGAATATTTAGGGTAACAATTAGTTGGCTATGGTTTGCTATTTATTTACATGGTTTTTGAGGCACCTTCAAAAAAGTGTGATTAAAATATGCCTCACTGGAGTTGTGTGCAGTGGTTATTTTTAGAACTTAAGGTACTGATCCCCATCCAGACTTTGTTAAAGTCTGCCTGTCTGCCTGTCTATTTTGGCCTCCAAAGAGCATGGAAAAAAGTTTGGGATGCCAGCAGAGCGCATCCCAAATGGTAAGGGGGCATGTGGGAGGCCCCGGGGGTGGGGACATGGGGGGCCCCAGAGCACCCAGTATGCACTGAAGCTTCAACCAAAGCTTCTATAAAAACTGGATAATCCGATTTGTGGACAAATAGGACTTATGAATGTATGGATTCCTACATATTTGTACAAATTCCAGATGTCATGAATATTCGTGCACATCCCTATACAGCTGTCCTCCATTAATTTATCTAATCCTTTCTTAAAGCTATCCAGGCTGGCTGCTGTCACCACTTTTTCAGGTAGTGAGAAAGTAAGTAAGTAAAGGTAAGTAATGTAGTAAATACCATAGACCGATGACCTTCTGAGTGAAAAAAATACTTCCCTTTGTTGGTTTCAAATCTCCTGCCCATCAGCTTTATAGAATATTTCCAGCTCTTAGGGTAATGTGACAGAAAAAAAGTTTCTCTCTCTCTCTCTCTATCCACCTTTTCCACACTGTGCATGATTTTATATGCTTCAGTCAGGCCACCTCTTACAATGCCGTCTTCCAACATCGAACAGACCTAAACATGATTTAATAAGGAAGGTATTCCCTCACAAATTGAACTATCCTTTATTCACATTGGGCGAATCCCCACGGCAAGCTTATTTCAGATTCAATACGGTTTCAATCCTCGCAGACCCCACGTCAGTTTGGCTTAACACGCTTTCTGCGTGTTAAATTGCCCCAAAGCATTGTAAATGTTAACCCTCATTTCAACAGGTCTCACTCCGGATTGTGCGTTTGATACATATTACCTTTTTTACTGTGAGGACCCTACCATTTTAAGGGATGAGAATCCATGTTTAGGGTTTCCCTCCGCCAATAGCTTGCTTCCAAAGACAGTGATGTCAGTGTAAAAATTCCAACCTTCACAGCAGCCGCTACACTGTAGCAATCTGATAACACTTCACACCTGATAACAATGTTGCAATTTTGCGCAATTCTAGCTCTTTGGATTTCTGACTTTTAAAGGGAAAAGAAAAGCAGGGACAGCTTCTGGGAGATGTGTGAATATTTAAAGCAAGGGGGCTTGAGTTGCTGCTGTTGCTGTGTGCCCTGGGCAATGGGGAGAATCGCTGGCTGCCCACTGTCGTTTTTCCTCCATCCAGGCAAGCGGCAACCACCCAGCCACCCAGCTAGGCTCCATGAAGGGGTACCTTTTGGGTGGCGCGTTCAGGCCAAGAGGAAGAGGGCAGGGCAGCCCCCAAAAGTAGCTTTTAGAAAGTAGCCACTTGAGTCATGTACACCACCAACGATCCTCAGAATCCGGATCGAACGCGATTAAGCTGAAAGTAATGGGAACAGGTGAATTCGCATTTGCATCAGGTTCTATTACTTCAGTTTAGGGAAACTGGATTAAGCTTATAATGGGGATGCACCTATTATCTCAGCACTGAGGCCATTTCAACTCACTATTCTGTCTCAACATGTGAAGAGCTTTGTGACAGACCAGATGGGTGTCCCAAGACCCATCTGGCCACTGGAGACCTCTGAAGGGGGGCCTGATCACCCTGCCCTACGTTCCCCATTCCACTCCAGAGCTTTGGGCCAGACATTGACTTTTAGGCCTTCACCACCTGCCTGGCATTCTTTCCCGTACCTTGGTCTCCTGACGACAGTCCAAGGGGGCTATAACAGATTGGTTGACCCTTGGGTGAACTGGGGAGGAAACAGTCTTCATCATGAGCCCTTCCTCACCCACCTTCCACAGCGGCTGACCCAGAATGTGCCCAGCTGTGGCATGCTTGGCACCCTTGGCAGGCATGCAGGTGGCATGAAGAAAAGCGCTCTTCCACCTTGTCACCAGATACCTGTGTGGTGAAGGACATGAACAGAATTCTGGCTCAAATGGAGGGGTCCTGGAGGAGAGAACAGATCTGTCCACTGGAAGCCCCAACCCTCAGTTCTTTCCCCAGGAATGAGTCCTTGAGTGCACAAACACCAAATTGGATGAAAAGCAGAGCCGATGACCATTAAAGGCGTGAACTGGCCATTTCAATCATCTCTCTGGTGCCCTAAAATGTGTTCTTCTCATGTGACCACGGCCATTGAAACTCCATGCATAAGAGTGTAAGGAAGAGTGTAAGGGTGTTTCTGCACAGGCCCTCAAGACCCCATTAAGCACCCAATAAGGACCTATATGGCACACATCCACAAGGTACCTTCCGCACAGCGGGACAGAATAGGGCCCCTTCAAGGATGCCGCTTCTGCAGGGCCTCACACAAGATCCGTCTCTAATGGGGTCTAGAGGCCACCCAATCTGGTTTTCGGGGAGACCTGAAGACTTAGGTCTTCAAACTGTTTCTGCTTGCAAATTCTGGATCAAAGGAGGGCACTTCCACACAGGGACAGGGTAGGGAATGGATGTGGGTGGGACCAGAAGTCGTCATATTGAGTGAGGCGGGAGCACCACATTATGGCTACGTAGTCCATCCCGCAGTTGCTTCACATTGGACATGCCCCAAGTTACGTCTGAGCCTTCTGGATATCAGTGCTGGGGTGTCCACACAGCAGCCACACGATGCGTTCCTCAGTAACCATTCTCCCAATGCATGTGGGGATGCGTTAAGCCTCATTTGGATCCATCCCTATTTCAGACAGATTTTCCCAGGCATGGATTTCAGAAATCCGGATTTCCTTAGTCCAGATTTCAAGTGGTAAGTGCGGAAGCACCCTAAGTCTTGAGATTTCCTCTCTTTTCCAGGGTGATTTCAAAGGGATCTTTAATTGAACTCCTGTCATCCTAAACAATATCTCCCTGGTTAGGCTTCATCATAAACAATCTTGAAACCAATGAACAAAATTACTCTAAAGTACCTGGAACATTTTGCTGATCTATGTGTAGTCAAATTAGATCCTGATTTATTAACAGATGGTCTGCTTATGGCTTCTTCTTCTTCTTTGCACATACATTACCCTTTTGACAAGTGCACCTAATTTGTCTCTTATCAATCTAGGTCTGAAATGGAGCAAGGCTCAGCTAGGTGGGCTACATGCTCTGGTTTACCAAGTGGGAGGCCGAGATATAATTTGTAGTTTCTGCTGCTTTGACAAGCGAACATTCTCAATTCCATCTCACAGAGTTTGCCACCTAAAGTGCAGGAAAGACATGATTTTAAAAATTGCTCAACAGAGACACCTGCTGGCTAATTTGGGCCACCATTACTATGGCCAAAAGACCGGAACCAAAATGAAGTGGCTTCCAAAATTTATTTTCAAAATCCCTCTTTTGCAAATGTTGGGACTGCATATTTGCTTGACAGTTTTCTAAATATTAGTCAAATACCCACTGGGAACCAGACACCTGCACTTCATATCTTTTGTTTGATGTTCAGTGCTCATCGCAGCTGGAAAGTTGGAAGGGCATCATTTCCGAATTTGGCCCTTTGAAAATGTCAAGGGTGATCCTTGCCAAAGTCAAAGCAATCAAGAGAAGATAATGAATTGAATGCCAACACACTTCACAGCAGGATGGCCAGCTAAAATTGCAAACCAGAGATCTGAACAGCAAAACCAAAACCTGGTGTCTTGCAAATATTTGCTTCTGCTCTACACAGTATCTGCTGTGGAAGTCTAAAGGCAGGAAGGCCTGGGGCTGTGATCACACAGTTTTGGGGAAGCAGGAATGTTTCAGTCCTAAAGTGATGGGCCTGGCATGGCTGAACCTGCAAATCATGTCACATGCTGTTTTATGGTTTATGTTGTTGTGTGATCTTCACCCACAAAGTCATGCAAGAAAGCTGCCATTTTGGCCAATTCCTCTGCAGCAGTGCTGGCATCACATGGGCTGAGTTCACAACTACGTTTTAGTCCAGCTTCAGTCCACTTTCAGAACGAGAGAAATCATCAGCAAAGTGACAAGCTGATTTCTTTCAGCTTTATCTAACTCAGAAGATCCACCTTTGGATTAGATAATGCAGACTGCTCACTTGGCTGATGTGTTCTTCCATTCTGAAAGTGGACTGAAGCTGAATTAAAACTTAGTTGTGAACACAGCCATGATGTCCGATTTGGCACAGCAGGAAGGGAACAGCAGGCCTAAGGCCTTTTCTGCACTTACTTGCTAATCCGGATCAAGGAGCTGCTAAGAACACATCATCTGCAAGGGAAGAAGAAGAAGAAGAAGAGTTGGCTTTTCTAGCCTGCTTTCCTCACCAATTTAAGGGGGCTCAAAGTCAAAGCATCTGACAAAGCTTTCTATTCTTCTTCCCACCACAGACACCCTGTGAGGCAGGTGGGGCTGTGAGAGCTCAGAAGATAGCTGTGACTAGCCCAAGGTCACCCAGCTGGCTTCATGGAGGAGGGTGGAATCAAACCCGGTATTTCCAGATAAGAGTCCGGCTCCTTAACCACTAGACCAAACTGGGGAGTAAAACAGAGCCAGTTCAGATAAATATGGTCTATATCTGTGCCAGCATTCCTTAGCACCACATTTGCTGTTCTAAAGCCCACTTAATGCAGATGCCTCTGCCTGTGCTGGATCTGAATCCAGCTAATATGGATCTAGCTAGTACAGATTAAACAAATGCAGAAAGGGCCCAATTGTGTGAAATCTTGCACTCTCATGAGGGCTGTCGGAACGCGTGTAGGACACCCTGGGATGGAGCATTCACTCCTCTGGGAGGCGGCTCCATTCAGCTAGCCAATCAGAGCAGCTGGCACGCACGGGCGCAACCGGCTCGCCATTTCGGGAGCTGGTGAGGACGAGGTAGGTGGGTTGCGTGCGTGTCTCCCTTTAGAACTGTCCCCTTGGGGGGGGTGCCCATGGGGGTCTCTTTAGGCTCTAGGGGACCTGATCCCATTCCCTAGAACCCTCAGGAACTGGGGAAGGACCCGGGGTCGAATTCGACCCAATTGCGGACATGCCTGGGAGTCGGGTCCCACCCCCATCCCGTCCTTTTCAGGCTAGGACACTCGGGGACGCTTTCCCCATTTGCACGTAGGCAGGTAGGAACGTGTGGAGATGTGTTCCTTACCTGCCTACCTGCGAATGGGGACACCGTCCCCGAGTGTCAAAGCCTAAGTGCACTACAGCTGTTTGGTTTTTATATGTTTTATATTGTTTGTTATTATTTGATATTTGAAGTTTTTATAACATTGTGACCTTTTGAATTGTATGCTTTATTGTATTTGATTGTGAACTCTGTTGCACCACTTTGAGTCCCTTTGGGAAAAGGCAGGATATAAGTAAAAGTGTCCGTCCGTCTGTCCGTCTGTCCGTCTGTCCGTCTGTCCGTCTGTCCGTCTATCTATCTATCTATCTATCTATCTATCTATCTATCTATCTATCTATCTATCTATCTATCTATCTATCTATCTATCTATCTATCTATCTATCTATCTATCTATCTATCTATCTATCTATCATCATCATCATCATCATCATCTGCCTGCCTGCCTGCCTGCCTGCCTGCCTGTCTGTCATAATATAAATCTACTATCACAGTAGTCTTTGCAATATATAGGTGCCTGCCATAGTCTATACCAGCATGCAGGCTCCTATTCTGGGTTATAACCTAGAATAAGCCCTAATGTAGAAAGGGCCTACGTCTAGAAATGTCCAAGTGAACAAGAATTGGTGGGACATAATTCCTTTTACGGGTTTTTATTAAGAATCTTGTAGCTGTGTCCTGCGCTCCTCCAGATTCTGAACCCATTTTCTTAAAAGACTTCATGCAACAGTTCTCAGCAGACATATTTTTTACTTTTAAAAAAGGAAAATATTGCCACTTAGATATAAAAATATTTTAAACATAAATATTATAGATATAATTTAGTTATACAAGAAATGGTATTTGCTTCTGAATAGATAAGTTAGGAACATAGACAATGGCAAAACAAGTGCAATGTGGCAATCAGGAATGATAAGAAGAATGTTGAGAAGTCCATTGCTAAAAACATCAGAAGTAGGAATTCAGCCAGGAAAGTGGTTGGACCATTAAATGACAATGGGCAGAATGAATTCTTTGCCTCTGTATTCCCCAAGGATCTAGAAGTAGGGGTAAGCAGTGAGATAGCAAAAGTTTGTTAAAGACAGTAAATTATTCGGGATAGTAAAAAATGAAAGAGATTGGGACTTGCTCTAGAGGAATCTCTTCACATTGGGTGGCAAATGTGCTTCAGTCTTAGGTCCTTTTTCACTTACTCATTAATCTAGGAGTTGTTAAGAACATGGCCATTTCAAACCGTTTTCAATCCTCGCAGACCCCATGTCAGTTTGGCTTAACACGCTTTCCGTGTGTTAAATCGCCCCAAAGCATTGTAAATGTTAATCCTCATTTCAACAGGTCTCACTCCGGTTCATGTGCTTGAAACGTTTTACATTTTTTAATCTGGGAACCGTTCCGTGTTAAGGGATGAGAGTTTCCCTCCCCCAATAGCTTGCTTCCAAAGCAAGCTGTAAAATCCACCCCTTAAAGCAGCAGCAGCTACACTGTAGCAATCCAAGCACTTCACACCTGATAACGATCTTGCCTTTTTTCCTTTAAAAAAGGGAAAAGAAATAAAAGCAGCTGCAGGTTTGGGGAGATGTGTGAATGCTTAAGGAGAAGGGGGCTTGAGTTGTTGCTGCTGCTGCGTGCCCTGAGCAATGAGGAGAGGAGGGAAAAGAATTGCTGGCTGTCCGCTGCCGTTTTTCTTCCATCCAGGCAAGCAGCAGCCACCCAGCCACCTAGCTAGGCTCCGTAAAGGGGTCCCTTATAGGTGGCGCGTTCACGTCAGGAGGAAGAGGATAGGGCAGCCCCGAAAAGCAGTTTTTAAAAAGTAGCCACTGGAATCCCCCCTTGAGTCACGTACATCCTCAGAATCCGGATTGAACGCGATTCTGGCTGAAAGTAATGGGATCAGGCAAATTCGCATTTGCATCCGGTTCTGTTATTTCGGTTTAGGGAAACTGGATTAAGCTTCTAATGGGGATGTGGCCCATGTCTGCAAGGCAATCTGGATTAAGTGATCATCTACATGGGGATAGAGTGCATTTGGATTAGAACTACGCTTAAGGGTTCACTAATCCAGATTAGTGGTAGTTGAGATAAATGTAGTCTAGCATTCTTTAGCACTACATTTGCTATGCTAAAGCACACTCAATGCAAATGCCTCTGCCTGTTGTTGATACGGATCTAGCTAATATGGATCTAGCCACTATGGGTTAACCCAAGGGCCTTAGTAAGTGAAAAGTAACACACATTGGGGAAAAGAACCTGGGCTTTCTGTGACAGGCCAAGAAAGGGTTCTGGTGGCAGCTTAATGAAGGTGTTGACCCAGTGTGCAGCAGCAGTTAAAAAAATATTCAGTGCTGGGGTAATGAGGAAAGGAATAAAAAACAAGCATTATTTTGGTGAGGTCACATTTGGAATATTGTGCGCAGTTCATGGAACCACACCTCAGAAAGGATATTGCAGAACTGGATAAAGTACAGAAAAGGGCACCCGGAATGATTAAAAGTCTGGAACACCTCCCTTATGAAATCTGACTACAATGCTTAGGCCTTTTCAGTCTTGAAAGATGGAGTTTAAGAGGGGATCTGATTGAAATGTATAAAATCACACATGGTGTGGAAAAGGTGGATAGAGAAAAGATATTTTCTCTATCATGCAACATAAGAATCAGGAGGCACTTGGTGATGGATGGGAGAGTTAGGTTTGAGAAGGAAAAGTATTTTTTTTCTCGCAGATGGTTATCAGTCTATAGAATTTACTACCAGAAGAGGTTGTGACAGGAAGTAACCTGTATAGCCTTTAAAAGAGGTTAGACAAATTTATGGAAGGTAAATCTATCAATGGCTATTAGAATGGACGCCTAAGTATATCCTGCATGTTGGAGAGACAAGCAGGATGCCTCTAAAGGTCATTTGCCTGGAATCAAGAGCAGGTGAAAGTTTTTGCCCTTCTCTTCTTGAGATGCCCATAAGGAATTGCTGGGCCACCGTGTGAGACAGGATGCTGGACTAGGTGGGCTGTGGCCCAGTTCAGCAAGACTCCTCTTATGTTCTTCTGTACCAGAAGTGACTGGCTCCTTGAAATGACAGATATCTTTGTAGCCACAGATCATGGTACACAGCCATAAATGGTGTGCAGCACAATTTGGAGATGCAATGGTGCCAGGTCTGTGTGACAGACCTCAGGAGGGGCACTCTTTTTACGAGATGGATGTTTTCTCACTCCAGTGGCCAAGTGAAAATGGGTTAGTGATGAGATGAGAATATGAGGGCCACACATTAATATGTTGAGATTCTTTCTTTCTCTATGAGTGAATTTCTGTCCATTTATTCGATATCAAGTGAAAATTACTTTCACTTTTTTATTTAATGTCCGCAGGAGGTGGCAGATGAAATGGAAGGTGGGTGGGAAAGATTAGCGCTTCATTTTCTCTGTGCCTTTCCCTCTCTCTGAGAAGATCACCACCCTGCTTATTATCTTGCTTTCTATCCTTTAGAGTTGGGGACACCCAGAATATGCATCAACTTTGTTTACTCTCCCTTTGGAAAGAGCAGCATTATCACAGTCAGAAATAAATGGCTCGTTCAATTTATGTTATTAGCAAAGCTAGCAAAAACACATGTATGAACTTCAGCATGTGGAATCATAGAGAAGAGGCTTGAGGTGACTAATGCGTATATTCAGCAACATCTTAATCATATGCCAGGAATTCCCAATAAATTTAATTTGCAGATGCATGGAAACCATTATATACACCATTTAGCACACCTTTGTATTGCCACTAAAACTTCTGGAGTTTTAAATCATCAAAAAGAGCCTGTCATAAATCATCAAAAAGAGCCTTTGGATCACCCCATCACAGGTCCCACAAATGGTTGTAAAAGGGGCCCTTTCTGCACCCACCAGTGATCCGGATTAAAGATTCTCTTCATCTAGACCGCTGGCTTCCTGATCCTTCTGTTAATGTGGATCAAGAAGGCTGGGTCCTGCTGGTCCTGTTCCATCTGTACTGAAGGGAGCCAGATTTGGATTAAAGAGGTTCTGGTCCATTTAATCAGGCCTACAAGTGGATCAAGGGCTTTGTTCTGGAACTATTGAGGAGGTGCTTTTAGTGGACCAAAGTGCAATGCTTCAAAGCAACCCCCAGGTTCCCAGCCCTGGAACTGACATTCCTAGCCTTTGGAGGAATGGAGGGAGGCAGCTGTGAAGCTTCGGGAAGGTGTGGGCCAGTTCAGCGCTATCAGTACAGATGGTGTTAATCCAACCCACACCTCCATGTAATCTGGATGTCCTACAAGGAACGGTTGAAGGATCTAGGAATGTTTAGCCTGCAGTAAAGAACCCTGAGAGGAGACTTGATAGCAGACTTCAAGGGCGCGTCTTCATGGCATGTGTTATTTCAGTTTAAAGAATTCGAAATAAAAGAAACGGAACAAAGCTGTCCAGACGACTTGCAAGTTGATCCGGTTCCGATGGCAGCCTTAACGCGGGATCAATACTCGGAGTCCACATGGCAGCATTGTCCTCCTGCCCATTGCCCACACTCTCTCCTGTGATTGGTTTTCCCTGCCAGGATCCCACCCTCCCTTCTCTTTGCGTCATGCTCCGCCGGGAATTCCCTGCCCAATCCACCCTCCCCCTTCCCAGCAGCAGCAGCAGCAGCAGCAGCAGCAGCAGCAGCATCCATCCATCCATCCATCCATCCATCCATCCATCCATCCATCCATCCATCCATCCATCCATCCATCCATCCATCCATCCATCCATCCATCCATCCATCCATCCATTCATCCAGGCGCTGCGGCGCTGCGGCGCTGCGGCGCTAGCAGCTTCTCCCTGGGGCTCCGCCGCCGCTTTCCCCCCGCTTTGCCGCCACTTTGCCCTGCAGAGGAGGAGAGCCAAGGGGTGGACAAGAGGGCGAAGGGGGCTCCTCGCTTGCTCTTCCCCCCGTGGCCGGGAGGGAACTCCGCCCCCCCCACCTCACAGGGACCAAAGCTGGATTAAAACCTTGGCTTGTGGTCACACCTAAGGTTTAATCTAGCTTCACTCCACCTTCAGAGTGAGAGAACACATCAGCAAAGTGACCAGTAGTTTTCTTTCCACATTATCTAGTCTAAAGGTGGATTTTCTGAGTTATTAACCCTGAAAGAAAACCAGCTTGTCAGTTTGCTGGTGTATTCTCTCACTCTGAAAGTGAACTGAAACTGGATTAAACCTTAGGTGTGACCACAAGCCAAGGCAAAGTAGCCTAGAGGGGGCTCAAAGCGGTTGACATTCTGTTTTCACCCTTCAAGGGACTAAGTGGCTGACAAGCCTTCTCACCCTTAAGGGGGCTGAAAGCGACTGTTCCGAACCTTCAAAGGTCTGAAATTGCGCAAAATTGCAACATTGTTTTTAAGGTGTGAAGTGCTTAGATTGATACAGTGTTTCAGCTTTAAGGACTGGAGGTTTATAGTGGGTGTTTGAGGGTGGATTTTTTCAATGAAGGAAACCCTAAACATGACGTGCTTCTAATACGTTCAGCCATTGGTTACAGTGCGATTGGGGGGGCGGGACAGCCTTAACACTGAATCTCATCCCGGAACAATACTGTCCACACAGTTAAAAAGGAAACACGTATCGACGCACAATCCGGAGTGAGACCTGTTGAGATCAGGATTTATTTCTACTCGGGATAACGTCCTTTAACACGGAAATACCGTGTTAATCCGAAGTGCCGTCTGAACTGCGCAAACTCAAAACGTTTTGAATTCGAGATAACTATGCCATGAAGACGCACCCCAAGTGTCTGAAGGCTAGCGCAGTGCAGAGGAATCATCCCTATCCTCACTTAGAAAAGATGGAGGGACTAGAAAAAATGGTATGAAACTTCGAAAGAGTCAATACAGATTAGATATTAGGAAAAACTTCCTGACAGTAATGGCGATCAGTCAATGGAATAGGTTGCCACAGGAGATGGTAAGCTCTCCTTTGCTGGAGGTCTTCAAGCAGTGGCTGGACAGACATCTGTCTGGGATGGTTTAGGAAACCCTGCATTGAGCAGGGGATTGGACTTTCCAATGCTATAATTCTATGGTTCTGTGGATCAGTGAGCCTGGTTATTCCTGACGCAGTGATCCAGATTAATATAAGGTAGGTGCCAAAAAGGCTACAGTTACTAAGAGAAGAATACTTTTAAATACTCTTCCTAAGCTGAATTACAACTTTCACAGTACTTCTAACAAGCAGTCAACATGAAAGCTATTTTTATACGTTTTTATTAGGAAGGAAGGAAGGAAGGAAGGAAGGAAGGAAGGAAGGAAGGAAGGAAGGAAGGAAGGAAGGAAGGAGCGAGCAAGCACGCACGCACGCACACACACACTAGACATGACAGTGCTCCGTGAAGACAGCTGGATAACCTTTGGGCTACTCACAGCTCTCTTCTGACCTCTCACGGCCCCACCTACCTTACAGGGTCTTCTGTTATGGGGAAAAGAATAGAAAAGCTTTGTCAGCCACTTTGAGCCCCCTTAATCCATGGGGAAGAGTTAGGAAAGGAAAGTTTGCATAATGGCCACATTCTTCCTTGTTGCTCCATTACTCTAAATAGAATCTTGGGAAAAGAATGCATCTATCACTCTTGCAAGGTGAATAAAATATAACAGTGAGAATGGGGTGGCACACTGAACAAATATGCAATAGCACTGTTGTTCTTGTTGGCATTCTTCTGTCTCAAAAGGCAATGGAAAGAGCCTAGGCATGAAGGTGTGGAAATCCTGAGTCCCCCTCTCAGCCTCACCAGGATGATCCAAAGGAATGTAAACATGATTTTTGGCACTGGGTTGCTGCAGGAGTTCTTGGAAATATGACTTGAGGTCCATCCAATTGCTTTAGGGACTCTAATCTGGATTATTGTCAGGAATGTGGCCTTTCCCTTCCTACTCCCAGGGTAGTATAGCTATTTACTTATGGGTAGGAAGATGCAGCGAAGTTCCTTGGCAAAGTGGGGATTTGAACCAACGAGCTCTTGGGATCTAGACTTAACCATGGGAAAGGGGGGCAGCAACAGAACAAGAGTATACAATTTGAAGTTCCACTGAGGCAGGTATGGCATACAAAATACTTGAGCCTTCATTTTCCTAATAATTTGACATATTTTGGAAAGTATGTCAGGGAAGGAAAATTCTGTAGGAGAAATGTGACCAGGATGGCTGTGGAACTCATAAGAACTGGAACTTTTTTTTGCTCTTTCTCGGCTTCTAAGTCACGTGGAAGAGACCTGGCCTTTTTACTCACAGATTTCTTTGGAATGTTTCATGTCCTCTGGTAAAGTGATTATCTTAGGCCATGGTCACACCTTCACTTTAAACCTTCTTCAGTCCATCTTCAGGTCTGACAGCTCACATCTTTTTATTTCTATCCATTTTATTTATGGACTTCCATCCAAGGAAGTCCAACAGATGGAGGGTGGAAAGTCCACAGATAAAATTGATAGAAAGGAAAAGGTGTCAGCAGTCAAAAAGTGAAGGTGTGACCATGGCCATACTGACATTTTAAAAATTCTATGTAAACATCTGAAGCTTTATTTATTGCGATTTATTGTCTCTCCAATACTTGGCAGTTACACTAGTCTGGGTAATGACAACAGAATTGATATCCACTCTGGATGTTTAACGTAAAATTATTGTTACGGTTACTATCCAGGGTCTCAGAATAGCATTCCTCACACACGACACATTTGCCTGATTTCATTCTTGTTTGTGTCTAGGAAAAGCTTACCTCAAACTACCATTTGGCCTGGTTTTCTTTCCAGTTATAACTAGGGTTACACAAAAGCTGCTGAAGGGATTCCGTGTGTAATTCCATTTTCCTGGCTCAGCTGCAGTGAGTTGCTAAAGAAAATCCATAGCCCAGCTGAAATATTATATATATGTGAATGACTCAATCACATTAAAAAACAGTAGAAGTCAAAATGGGATCTGTCCAAAGGAGTAACCCACTGAAGAGAAGCAAGCCAAAATGTTTTCCATTATTTTAAAAAAGATTAGTTTCTTGGAAGTGTCTGAAGTCTGCAACGGAGAGGACTCTTGACTTAATATTCCAGAGTAAAGGGAGGTTGGAGGAAGGGAAGGGAAGGGAAGGGAAGGGAAGGGAAGGGAAGGGAAGGAAGGAAGGACATAACAGATTACACATCATTTGCTGACATCAAAAATAATGAAAAATCACTGCCCTGGATCTTTCAGACTATCAGTTTTACAATTTAAACTATTATATTTTATTTGCAAAATTTCTTCAAGAGTATCAGGTATAAGGTTGTATAAAATTGAACGAAATAAATAACTAACAGTCACTTATAAAGACTTAGGTTGTGGTCACACCTAAGGTTTAATCCAGCTTCAGTCCATCTTCAGAGCGAGAGAACACATCAGCAAGGTGACTAGTAATTTTCTTTCTACATTATCTATCCCAAAGGTGAATTTTCTTAGTTATGTTACACTGAAAGAAAACAGCTTGTCACTTTGCTGATGTATTCTCTCACTCTGAAAGTGGATTGAAACTGAATTAAACTTTAAGGGTCACCACAGCCTCAATGTCATACATGGACCCAGTATGACATTTTGGAAGTATAATCAGTCTTCAAGGAATATTTGGAGGTTTACATTTGTTTCCTATTCCTGCCCATCCAGATGCTGCTTCCAAGGTTGGGTGAGCATTCTGAAGTGGCATGTGTCTTCCAGGTACCTATATAGGTCAGAAGCCATTTTTACCTTGCAAGATGCTACTGCTGATCAGTACTGTTTTTTTAAAAAAGGCTTTATGACCACCAAGTTTTCTGAAGGTCTTGTATTAGCTATATTATTTGCCAGTTATATAGATTTGAAGGAAAAGCAGCATGGGGCGGAGATGGAACTACAAGGAAGCCTTCTTGAGATCTTAATAGTTGGGAAAGTCTTTATGGACCTTTTAGCACTTACCTGGCCTGATCTGTAATAGTGGTCAGGATCATAGAGACCCATGTCACAATAAGGTGTGTTGCCCAAATGGGTATCCCTGTAACTGGAACATGGAGACATGCACCAACCTGCTGGTACCTTAAGATCTGGAGGGGAGGCCGTCCTGGTTGTCCCACCATCCTCAGCAGCAAAAGGGGTGGGCACCCAGGAGAGGGCCTTCTCAGTGATGGCCCCTTGGCTATGGAATAGTTTCCTACTTGAGGTGTGTCTATCACCTTCATAGTTCATGTTTAGGAAGGCAGAGAAGACACACCTCTTTGCCCCGGCCTTTGGTTAAATGGGGATACACTTTTCTCTTTCCACTGGCGGATGCTGTAATTGTTTTAATGATGTTTGATTTTAGATGTCACCTGTGCGGAGGCCTCTGGGTACAGAGCAGGATAAAAATGTGAATGAATGAATGAATCTTCTACACACCTCCATTAACGGTCTAGACTGAGCTCAATACTGAGGACTACTGGCGATCAAGATTAAGAGTCCCTCAATCAGGATCATGCTCCATCCTGCACAGATGGATTGTGTGAGTGATAGGTGGGGCCTCCCTATATTCAACACCAATGTGCAGAAGGGTAGCACTTAATGCACATGCTGGTAATGAACACCAGCAAATGCAGAAAGGTCCTATGTTTCTTCAGGGCTCAAATTGTTTATCACCACTAAATGGCCGTAAGGCAACACTGCTAGCTACCCCTACATTCTACCTGGGCAGAACCTGTTTGAAAGACCACCAGGGAGGCTGTGGCTTGCCCGGATCAGCTCCCAGTGACATTAGTATACATGCAGCGACAGAGGTACAACTATTTCTATACTTATCAGAACAGAATCTGATAATGCTTTTTGCACTTTTCAAGAGCAAACAAACTTCAGGAAGTCTAGGAGCGTGAAGAGGAATACAATGCTATTTGATCGATCTGTACACAGATCTTCTTACTTTCACATTCCTTTCAATCTGCTTGCAGAAATCTCCAAAAACAAAGAGGAAACAGAAAATACTGTTTCCACTTCAATTACTCTGAAATCTTAAAAATCACTGCAGTTTGAAGGAAACCATCCCTGATCAATAGTTAGTAAATTTGGGGTGAGTAAGAAGCCCAAATGGCTCATCTCATTGCAGATGAATGCATCGCCGTTATTTCTGTTTAAAAATAGCATTTTGGTGAATTCCTAATCTCAGGAGGCCACACACCTATGCAGAATTTTCATTGCATGGGATATCCTGTTGGCATTAGCTGTCATTAAGATGCTTTGGAATTCAGGTCACAGTCCACTGGGAAACAATTACAAATGTTTAATACATGGTAATCCATCCAGCAGCATCAAATACTACAGCTGTGCACACACTTTAACAGAGACTGATAATGTTTGGGGGAGAAGATGAATGTGTTGGCAGAAAGATGGAGCAGCTCATGTTGAAGCTTCTGAAATCAACAATATATTACAGTCAGGGGAAGGGGGGTTGCAGTGAAGTATGGCTCAGACATCCTTCCCTCTTCATTATGCCCACCAAATGTAGACTCAACGCATTTTGCCATGCTGCCACTGGAAGAAGATGGTCTTTGATTCCAGCCCAACCCACTGACCTTAATAGGGGATCAAAAGGTAGCTCAAGGACCATGACCACACCCAAGCCACATCTACTCCTTGTGGTGACCCAGGTTAGGTGGTTTGACCCCAGATGTGACCATAACTGGTGCGTGTGCATGGGCCACGTCTTCAATGAACCCTCATGCCATGGTTCACTTTGAGCATTCCAGCAACCCTTTGTGTAGCCAGAAGTTATCCACTGCCTACTTGGCTTTCCCAGTTGCCTCACAGTGAGCTAGAAAGTGGCAAGCTGTGAACACTGAAATATAGAGCCAGTCATCTGTAAAACCACTCATGGTACCATTGAGGTGTAAGCTCACATTCAATACCCTCCCAAAATGTGTCAAGACTCTGGGATCATGCCAGTATCAAAAAAGACTGCTTGTACTTGGTACCTAGGTTTGAGTGGCATTCATTCATTCATTCATTCATTCATTCATTCATTCATTCATTCATTCATTCATTCATAGAATTTGTATCCTGCCCTTCACCAGGAGGCCCCGGAGTGGGTATTCCAATATATAACAGGAGCAAGAATTATGTGTACGCAGAAATAGAAGGAAGAAGAAATACCTTTGGTGGAGGTTTGGTTGATAAAATTAATGGAATGAGCCAAGATTGATAAATTGACAAACTTAATCAAGAACAGAACTGTTGACAAATTTGTAAAAGACTGGAAACGTGTTATTGACTTTCTACAAGAACAAGAAAATGGTCTTCTAATTGCTGGATTTGAACAATAACCAAACATGGCAGCACACTGAAGGAGAGCTAAACAGGAACATTAAAAGTAGTAACCTAAGAGAGTTTCTATTGAGGAAACTTAATTATGATGTTTTTATGTTTGTATCAGAAAATAATTTTAAAAAATAAAAATAAAATGGGCTAATACTCTGAAAAAACGACAGGATGACCTAGGGTAGGTTACATACATGATAAAGCAAATAGTATGCCCTGACCACTACTCAAATCTGGATGCCCATCTTCAGACTTTGGAATAGCCTCCCTCCAGAGGTTTGCCAAGTATGGTATGGTTTTCATCATCTGGTCAAAATGTACCTGTTTGCCCAGGGCATTGAAGTTTAGCTTCCTCTGGGTGTAGTTCTGACAGAGAGGATGGGAGACAGGAAGGGAGGGAGGGAGCGTTAGATATTTTAAGAATATTTTTTATGCATCATTATTGTTGTTATTGTGGCCTGCCTTGAGATCTCTTGGTGAAGGGTGGGATATAAATTCTTAAACTAACTAACTAACAAACCAAACACTGAAGCCATGTGCAGACAGTTATCGTGATAGCGTTGATACTATTGTGATATTGGAGTAATGACAAGGTGTGGACTCCATGAGCTAGATAAGCAATTCAGGGAAGCAAATGAATGTTTTACTGCTCAGCCCAGTTACTGGAATGGTGGATACAGATATAACACTTGACTAACTGGAACTGAGACGTTCACTCATACCACTATCTTGTGTTCCTGAAGGTCAGATCCACAACTTGTGCCTAATGGGATCAGGTTGCAGGACTGCAGAGATCTATAAGAACAAAAGGACATAAGGGGAGTCCTGCTGGATCAGGCTACAGCCCATCTAGTCCAGCATCCTGTCTCACACAGTGGCCCACCAGTTCCTTCTGGGCATTCTGAAGCATTCCGATTCGCATTAAGACTAACCCCTATTTAACATATTTACAGTTGCTTCCAAATCAGTATAGATGTGCTCAGAAGTGTTTGACCTTTTACTGGTTAAAATTCAGGCATAGGAAGTAAACCATGCTTGCTCACCATTGAAGTTAAACCAGGGTGATCCTCTGGGCCAGACGCTCTTCTGTTTGGAGCATTCATGAATGTTAACAATTGGAATCTTAAGCCATGCAAGCTCCTGATATCAAGCTCAGGGTCATCAAAATATTTACTGCAGTTCCTGGACATTTTACAGTGATCTGAGCTTATTTATGGCTCCTTGAAAAACCAGATGAGATTCAGCTCTCAACAGTTTGCTTGGAACATTTAGGCTTCGTGGAATGCAAAAGCTTAATAGTGATGCCAAGCAAAGCCTGGTACACGTTATATTTCCCATGAAGGATACTGCTGAAAGTAACCTCAACAAAGCCTTTTGTGCACATAGCATAAATAAAACAGAGATTTCCCCAAGCAGTAAAGCACATGGTTATCATTTCAGACTGTATGGTAGGGAGAAACCACACTTTTCAGATTGATCCTAGTGATTCCAAAGTAGGTCCTAGTAGGAATCTCCCATCTGCATACTGGTGCAGACTATACATAAGAACATAAGTGGAGCCCTGCTAGATCAGGCCACAACCCATCTACTCCAGCATCCTGTTGCACACACTGGCCCACCAATTGCCCATGGGCATCTCAAGCAGAGACAAGGGCAAACTTTCTCCTGCTCTCAAATCACAGCAGATGGCCTTAGAGGCATCCTGCTTGTCCCCCCAGCCTGAAGGATGTACTTAGGCATCCATTCTAGTAGCCATTGACATACCTGTCATCCATCATCCATCTGGCAGGACTCACCCAGGCCCTGGCACAGTCTCTACACTAGTATGGTCCTTATTCTGCGATGTAATCTGGAATAAGACCCAGTGTAGAAAGGACCCTGGAAATGGCCTTGGAAGTAGTCTGTTCCTGGGTACCTGGCAAATACAGGCCTGGCCAGCAGCTTCAGAGGATGGGTCCCTCCTGCATCTCAATGGCTGCCACTCCAGTCTTGGCTTAGATTGTTCTATGTGCCAAGATGTGCCATGTGGACGTTGCCTTTGATAGTTACCAGCATTCTCCCTAAGCCTCCATAGTTAGGCAGTCATTGCTGGTGTCCTTCTGCCTTGAGACAATGGAATACTGTACGGTACCATAATTTGTTTTCAATTGTTTTTATTTGTTTTGGGAGACCAGGATTTACAGTACCTCCAGTGCCTGTAGAGCAAGTCTCCATGACCCAGACTCAGTCTGCTGGTAGACCACCCTACATCAAGGTCTGTCAGTGATCCAGTTCAAGGGCCCCTTGATCTGAATTCTGCTCTATCCTATGAGGACAAGGCCCACCAGCAGTCTGTAGGGTCTCACAGATTTGCAATAACATATGGATGGATGAGACCCTGAAGAGGACCACAGGGAAGAAGAAGAAGAGTTGGCTTTTCTACCCTGCTTTTCTCACCCATTTAAAGGAACTCAAAGCAGCTGACAAAGCTTTCCTCTTCTCCCCACAACAGAACACCCTGTGAGGTAGGTGGGGCTGTGAGAGCTCAGAAGAGAGCTGTGACTAGCCCAAGGTCACCCAGCTGGCTTCATGGGGGAGGGTGGAATCAAACTTGGTATTCCCAGATATTAGTCTGGCTCCCTAGCCACTAAACCAAATACAGAACAAAGGTAAGTGCAGACAGGCCGAAAGGCTGGGTTCCATTTCTGCTGCCACTATATGAAGAGGCAGTGGTGGCAGGAGAAGCCAAGCCCAATTCTACCACCAGGCAATATCCACTAGGCTTTGGAAACAGTGGGTAGATGTAACTAAAATAGCCTCCAGAATTCAGAAAATTCATGTGGTGGAAATTAGATTTACACATCTGCAAATAGCTGTCCTGAATATGGCATGCAGATATAGGTCAAGAAAGAAAAATCCACAGAAAGAAATGAAAATGAAATATGGATGCAACCCGCCCAGAGACCTTCGGATATGGGGCGGGATAGAAATGTAAATAATAAATAAATATTCCAAACACTTAGTATTAATCAAATCAATGGCACTTTTGCCTCTTTGGGGTTCAGAGATGAGAATACACTAGGGGTGTGCACAAATACAATTTTGGGGATTCAATTCGATTCGAATCAAATATCTGAAGATTTGAATTGATTTGAATGTTTAAAATTTGAATGTATTCACATTTGATTCGAATGAAATCCATTCAAATATATTAGAATACGTTAAATATCTGAAGATACGAATGTCGAAAACGTTCAAATGTGTCCGTACTCATCCATTCGCATCCTGTTTTATCCTGTATGCATCCTGTTTTCATCCCTTATGTATCCGCACAAATGTATATGGAAATGAATAAGATGCGTAAAGATATGCTTGTAATGCACACACATAGGAATGTCTGAATAACTCGTATGAATGATTTGAAAGATTTGAAAATTCATTCGAATATTAAATTCAAATGCATAGACATTCCATTGGAATTTGAACGTCCAAATTCAATCAGATTTGATCAAATTTTGAATGTTTTGAATATTCATGCACATCCCTAGAATACACTGTATAATCTATGTATTGTTGGAGTGAGATAAAAGCAAGCAAAACATGAACAAAAAAGCCCACTTCTAAACTGACTTAAGTTCTTCTGGATGGCACCAATAGGCTATACAAGGGTGTTTTTCCACTGTCACTAGAAGTACCCATTAAGTACTCATTAATGGGTACAAAAATGCCATTTCGTACCCATTAATAGGTACTTAATGGGTACTTCTAGTGACAGTGGAAAAACACCCCAGTTGGGGCAATTTGGGGATCTGCACTCCAGGTTTGCTGAGAGCTGACGACAATCAGTTGTGAACTACTGAAGAAAAGCAAAGGTCGAGCAATCTTTACACGAGATGTTTTGTGACCCTGTGGCAGATGTACTTTTCTTCTTTATTTGTTCCATCACGTCCTTGAACTGGGAAAGAAAGAAAAAAGATTTTAACAAGAAGACACTTCCTACCATGGTTATTTCTGCTTTCTGTTTGTTGTGATTGTAGGCAGCTGTGCTAATCTCCCAACTTCCTCCAGGATAAAAACCTGAAAGAAATATCTTACACTGACATTACCACCCATTGTCACAATAGAATGTCCAAACATGCAGGCAGGCATTAGTTAACAAGAAAAGGAACCTGCATAATTGTTTTTCTGCTATATGTTCCCATCCCCATACCCCCACCTCTAGCTCCAAGCACACCCATTTCCGTTTGTTCTACACAATAAGGCCCATTTCACACTTGACCTTATTCCAGAATATATCCTGCACTTTAAAGTGGACTAGTGTAGCAGGCCCTGCCCACCAATTGTGCTATATCCGCATGGACTGGGACATGGCGTGGACCAGGATAGGGATGTACATGAATGTTTCCTTGACATTCTATTCAAATTGAATACCTGAAAATTCAATTCGATTTGGATCGGTTAAGTTTGAATTTAAAAAGATTTGATTCATTTTTTTCCAAATTAGAAACTATTCATTTGAATTTTTGATTTGAATCTGCACATACGAATGTGCCCGTACACATCTTCCCCAGATCTGAACACATCCGTACATCTCCGTATGCATCCCGTAGTTCTTCCGTATGCAACCCCGTTTTCATCCCGTATGGATCCGTACAAATGCGTACAAATGTGGGAAAGATGTGGATCTTCAAGCATGTATCATGTATGAACCTGTACACATATGAATGTCCGGTTAGCGCGAACGAATAGATCTGAAGTTTGAAATTCAATTCAAATGTTTACATTCAAATTTTGGGAGATTCTATTCGAGTTCGAATGTTGAAATTTGGCACATTCAATTGGATTTCGAATGCCTACGAATACTCGTGCACATCCCTAGACCAGAGGCCTTTTCGCACACGGGGTTCTGGAACGCCTGGAAGACAGCCCGGAACACATTGCCGCGGCCGGGTTTGCATCCCAGCCTGTTCTAGGCTGTCTTCCACGCGTTCCAGATGCAGAGCACTTTAAAGTGCTCTGCATCTGTCCATGCGCATTCGAAGCGCCCCAGGTCGTTCGGGGAGGGAAGCGTTCGCACACGCTTCCCTCCCTGACAGCCGTGGGCACGCCCCCCCGCCAGCATTGGCCGAAAATCGGCTTCACAGCTGGCGAGAGCCGCGCTGATCACCAGCCTTGCCAGGCTGGCGATCGCGCAGGTGCGCTGATGCCTGAAGATGGGACAGGGGACCCACCAAATTGTGGGTCCCCTGTCCCATCTACCAGGGTCACTGATGCTGGCAGATGGGAGAGGGGACCCATGATTCAGTGGGTCCCCTCTGCCATTTACCGGGGCTGGCGTGCCTGCGCGATTGCCGGCTGCTCATCCAATAGGGGGCCGCAGCGTGCCACATTGTGCACGCTCCCGACATCCTGGGCTCAGTACAAGCCCGGACACCGAACAGGTAGGAGCTCCGTGTGCGCGCGTCGCGTCCCCGGGCCCTGAAGGTGGTGGTGGGGGGTTATCTGTGGGGTGTAGGCGCCTACATCCAGGCACCTACACCCCGCAGATGGGCGCGATCATGTTCGGGGGTGGGGGTGAGTTGCATGGGGTGGGGGGGCAGATGTGCGTGGCATAGGCACCTAGATCCAGACGCCTACACCCCACAGACAGGCACGATCAGGGTTGGGGGTGGGTGCAGTGGGTGGGTGAGGGTGAAGTGTGGGGGATGGGGGAATCATCTGCAGGGTGTAGCTGCCTAGATCCAGGCACCTGCACCCCACAGATGGGTGCGATTGGGGTCGGGGGGATGCCTTCAGAGACTGGAGCCAGGTGCTCTGATCTCTGAAGGGGTCCTGCCCCATCGGGACCTTGCCTTGGGCCCCGCGATGGGTGCCCGGGTACCCGGGTAGCTTTGTGCCAGCTGCATAGGGCTAAATCGAGCCCCGTACAGCCGGCACGAAGTGGGGCAAGCGGTCTGACAGCACTGCTCGGCCCTTGGGTGCTCGCACCCAATGGCAGGCAGCCTTGTAGGCCATATCCCCGCCCCTGGCCAGCCTTTCCCGGCTAAGTAACTTCCGAACGCTTTCAGCATTCGCACACAGGCAGGCAGGAATGCGTTTACACGCATTCCTGCCTGCCTGTGTGTGAATGCTGAAAGCGTCTCGAAGTTACTTAGGCCTCGTGCACTACATCCGTTCCGGATGTAGTGCGAAAAGGCCTCAGGATAGGGTGCCAAAGTGGCCCTATATCCTGATCCTGTTGAGGATCTCTTTAAAAAGTTCCATACTGGGCCTGTATATGTTCCAAAACACGAATAGCATGCAGAGAGCATGACACTATAGACTGAAATATACAGGGGGTTGTTTTTGGTGGTCTTTGGTCGATCTGGTGGTTGTGCATTACTGTTGTTTTGTGTGTTCATCATCATCATCATCCAGCACCGATATACTGATTATCCTAGGTCTTTGGGAAGGATCTGATGGTCAGAATACCAAAGTGGTCATAAACATCTACCAGACTAGATGATGATAGTAGTAGTAGTAGTGGTGGTAGTGGTGGTAGTAGTAGTAGTGGTGGTGGTGGTGATGGTAGTAGTAGTAGTAGTAGTCCACACAGAAGACTTTACCTGCCAAAACACACTTTGGTGTCAACCGCATGGTATCATCGTCAAAGGACTGGACCTACATTTATCTCTAAAATATATTATACATACTTCTTTATTTATTTATTATTTACATTCCTATCCCGCCCCATACCAGAAGGTCTCTAGAAACAATGGCTATTAGAATGGCTGTTAGGCAGGTCCCTCAGGCTAAGGAGACAGGCAGAATACCTCTAAAGGCCATTTTCTGAGCTTCTAGAGCAGGTGAAGGTTTTGCCCTTGTCTCTGTTTGAGATTCCCTAAGCAATTGGTGAGCCACTGTGTGCGTTAGGATGCTGTACTAGATGGGTTGTGGCCTGATCCAGCAGGACTCATGTTCTTATCTTTGCTCCAAGATATATACTTTTTGTAAAAGGTGAAATATTTATACAGTTTGAAGAGAAACCAGAGCTAGGCCAACAGTATAAAACATACAATCAAGGAACACAGTACCACTTTTGTGAGCTTGTGTGTTTGGGAAGAGTGGATGACTAAACATTCAGGCATGACACCAGACTGGGCAGGAGGTGGGTAATAGCGGCAAGAATTCTCTTGCTGTAGTATAGATGCCATTTGCTCGCGCTCTAAAAACAGAGCAACTTGAAAAGCTTCCACTGACTTCCCTGACAGAAGAGCTAAAAATAAAGCAGGGCTGGGAACTGAGATTTTTCATCCAGAAATGTGAAAATGATCACGGTAATCATGTTTTGTTAATTGGGTGTGAGAATCCAATTGTTTCCCCACACTGGGCTGCTTCCAAATCTGCTTTTTCTTCTGGGATGCATTTATTTATTTCTAGACACCATACAATGAATTTGTGCAATCTTGCTGGCCGGGACTCGTGGAATTTATAGTGCAAAACATCTGGAGAACAAAAAGGTGTATTAGGAAAAGATTATTCTGTTTTGCTGTCACCGCAGTATTGAGGTCTGGCAATGCTAAAAGGGCAATAAAGGCCAAAAACGTGGTTGGGAATGTATATATGTGGGTTTGAAGTTTAAGTAGCCAAGTTTTTTTGGCTGCAGACTGACAGTGTTTTTATAAAGTTGCAGTTCATGAAATAAAACTATGATCTTAAGCAGTGTATTTTGTCAAGGCAAGTTTAGATTAAGCAAGATGCAATACAGAAATATTGAAAGAGAAACTGATCCTGCACTACTAATTTTGAAACTCTCTTTAAACATTTTGCATCTTATGGCCTGATCTCTGCTCCCTTTCCAGCCCCAGACATTTTGCTCCTTGAGATTGAAACTGTCTGGCCTGCCCCCTTTCAAAGGAGGGCCAATACTTTGAACCATAGGGTGCTTCCCCACAGGGGCTTTAACAACCATTAGGCACACATTCCAATGTGCGCCTCCGCACACGGGTTGCTGTTTAGGACATTTCCAGTGAGGAGTGTCCGCACAGCGAGTCCGGCTTTAACGCTGCATCCTGGGTGAAGACCCTCAGAAAGACGCCGACGACGAAGAGGTAAGGAGGGGTTTCACCGCGCTCCTCCCAGGGCGGGCTAGGGTGGGCTTCAGGCAAGCTCCCCCTGGTCCCAGAAGCGGCGATCCACCACTTCTGGGGCGAGGACGAGCCGCGGCGGCGAGGTCCTCCGGCTCGCCAGGCTTGGCTCCAGGGAGCCAATTGCGGCAGGCCGGGGGAGGGCCCTCCGTCCTGGATCAGAGCCGGGTGCTGTGCCTCTGCACAGCACCCACCTCCGATCCGGATCTACCCCGCGTGCGCGGAGGCAGGGGTGCGGGGTAGATCTGCATCTCTTAGATGCGGATCTACCCCGTTAAACCGGATCTACCGGTGATCCGGAGTTATTAAAACCGGTTCCCCCGGGAGCCGGTTTTAATAAATCCGGGTGCCGGGGATCCTATTTAATTAGCCCCTGTGCGGAAGCAGCCATAGATGCTAGTCTAACCCTTGACCAGGGCACTCAAAGTTTTGCTCTGTAAGCACCTACACTATCTTCATTCTGGTGTAGTCCGCACTGGAAAAGCTTGCATCTTTCCCTGGTAGACAGCACCTATAGAGCCTCTTGCCTCTGGGCTGGGGTGGGGATGAACCATAGACACACAGTTGAGATGCCATGGCAGCAAGGGAAACAGTCTCCCTACAGCTGGAATCAGGAAGATAGGAGACCAGAATTGAGAACGGAAGTGTGTTATATTTCAGGGTCTCTGGAAGTAATTCATTTGCCTTGAGTGAGCCAGCTTGGTCAGACTGTTTTCTGGTGGTCTGCTGGTTTGATTCCACATTCCTCCTTGAAGCCAGCTGGGTAGCCTTGGGCTAGTCACAGCTCTCTTTCTGAGCTCTCACAGCCCCACCTGCCTCACAGGGTGTCTGTTGTGGGAAGAACAGAAGGTTTGACAGCTGCATTGAGTTCTCTTAAGGATGAGAAAAGCTGGGTAGAAAAGTCAACTATTCTTCTTCTTCTCTAACTTACTCTATTCATTCACACATGGGAGAAAGCAATTGTCCTAATGAAGCTCCCTTGGAGTTCCTTGAAGTAGTTTAAGGTAGAAGTGCAGCATTCAAGGGTTCAGGGACCTCTGAAAAGATTTGCTGGCCTCATGCCCTTGTTACCTGGGACAGTGCCTTAGGCCTTTTCTACACTTGTCCACTGGTTCCAACAGCAAAAAGACACGGTCTGGAACACAGCCATCTAGAAGATGGAGTTGGTCCAGAACTGTTCCCTCCCTGGCCTCAAACCACTCAAACCACTTGAGGCCAGGGTGTGAGTGCTCCTAGAACTAGGAGCAAAAGTTTCTCCCTTGGAGCCTCTAGGAGAACCATTTCAGTGCTGTGCTTTAGTGGGCATCCCCCACTAAGTCCAAGCGACAGAAGTGTAACTTCTGCATACCTGCCATTTTATGGACTGTTGCTTGCTAGTCTGCTGGTAGGCTCGTTTGAACAAGTCTACTGGTAATCCTGATCAGGACCTCCCTGTGTGGTTGGAGTGATCCAGTGGGGATTATGCAGGCTCCTATGGTAGATTTAGGGAAGGGCAGAAAGGACCTTAGGCATCCTTGCAGTTGGTGCAATATTCTAAGAGTGACCCAAATACCCATGAAAGAGGGTTTAGAAGAATGCCATCTGTTCTATTTCAAGTGGGTTTTGAAGATCCATTCTTATCAGAGGTTAGTAGTTCTGAGGCTTCTGGCTTTCATAGATTTCTGTTGGTGCAGACTTCCATATTTTTAACTTACAGAAGTGAATGTGGGTGAATGTATTTCTACTCATTTGCACCAGATCAAAGGTAAGTATCTGTATTTATATAGATTTTGCGTGTGACAATTATATGCAGATGTTATCTACCTATCAACAACTGATGTACATATATGTAAGAGCCTTATACATGCAGATGTATACTTTTGAGTAGGGGTGTGCAGCAATGCAATTTTTGACATTTGATTTGATTTGAATAGAATATCTGAAGATTCAAATCAATTTGAACATTTAAAATTAAAATGTATTCACGTTCGATTGGAAAGAATACATTGGTATTTATTTATATGAATATTCCATTTTTTATTTGAAGATACGAATGTCGACAACATTTGTATGTGTCCGTGCACATCTGTACGCATTCATACACATCCCGTTTTCATCTCGTACCTATCAGTATAAATGCATATAGATGCGAATAAGATGCATATGGATACATATGTAATATGTACATATCTGTACACATACGAATGTTTAAATTCGAATGTATAAACATTCAATTCAAATTTAAATGAATTCGATCGAATTTTGAATGTTTCAAATATTTGTGCAAAACCCTTCTTTTGAGTATGCGTCAGTTGGTTCAGATAAGTTCATACATATTTGTTCAACCATAAAAAAAATCTTGCTTGATGGTGGGACCGTAAGCAGAAAGTTTAACACAGAAAACATCCATTTTGAGGTGCATGAAGAACTGAACAGCATTTCCTTCCTAACTAATGTTAGCAGATTCTGTATATCTGACCTTGTGAAGAATTCAGGCTGTGATCAGATACAGCAAAAAAGAGCATCTCTGAGGTGCCTCTGAGACACCTCTGAGGTGCCTTTGAGGTGGGCTTGTTTACACACCATCCAGTTATTGTTTCTGACACTTCAATAGTGGAAGGTCCTGAGGTGGATGCCTCAATAGAAGTGTTTTATTCAAAGCATCAATGGCACTTTCCAACCTTGTTTTTGGCTTGTGAAGGTGTGGAGAACGAGACACACCTTATAAGAACACAATATCATAGTCTTCAGCCTCAGGCACCTTGGATGACATCTGAGACCTCCTGCATACCTTTCAGCAAGCATTTCATGCCACATAAATGCCAGTGCATAACCCCAGGACATTCAATGAGGTGTCCGCTGAGGTAAGTATAGATGTGTCCTCAGCCTAGCTACCCTCATTAAGAAATAAAATGGAGATGAAAATATTGGTCATGTTGAATTCTCTGAAAAAGGAAAGTTGATTTTTAAAAAAAAAAGATAGGGAGAGCCACCCTTGCTTTTATAGGGCAGGCAAGGAGACTTTAATTCATCAGGAATCATCTTAAATATGATACAGGAAGGTCCATATGCCACAGTGAAGGTTTAGTATCTGAAATTATTTTAGAAGGTAGGAGTTCATATCTATGACTGAATATCATGCTATGTCCAAATTTCCATGAAATTAAATGATTTTGCAACATACAGCTGGTAATCACAAGGAATGAATTCACAACTGACCCAGTGTTATCACTTCTAAACCATTCATCTTTCTCCTTCTGCCGACACTGTTTTTAACCTTGTTCTGATTGTCGCCGCCCATCATATCGGCAATGGAGGAGAGATGAATTCATTTACATCCCGAAAGTAAAATTTTGGTAGAAGAAAAGATCAGTAAGAAAATCCTGAGTATTATCTTACAACTTCACTTCTTTGGGATGGAAACAGTTTGGCAGGACTCTTTTCAAGGACAGCAGCCATGTCTGTGTTAAGTTACAATCCTTTATCTTTAACTTGTCCTGTCAGTTTTCTGGCAGACCACAGTAAATCTAAAACATTCAAAGCTGCACAAATTATTTTCCAGACCATCCTGTCCCAATACCAGACGTGACATGGAAGTTCAAGTGGGACACCGTAGTGCCAATAGGATCAGTCTTGTTAACTGTATTACATGAAGGAAATATAGCACCATCTATGGTCTTGCTCACTTTTTGGGTGTTTCCGCACTTACCACTTGAAATCTGGATTAAAGGAATCCGGATTTCTGAAATCCGTCCCTGGGAAGATCCGTCTAAAAAGGGATGGATCCAAATGAGGTCTAAGGGCCTTTCCGCACAGGCTCTAAAAATGCATTTAGAGCCTGTTTGGGGAAGGATTTGGATGTGGCATCTGCACAGGGAACCCAATTAGGGTCCCTTTGAGGATGCCACGTTTTGCCGCTGAATCCTACCCAGATGTAAGACCTGAAAAAATCAGGTCTTACATCAGGTTTTTTCCCTTAAAACGTTTGGAAGCTAACGCTTCCGCACCGGAGGGGGAAAAGCCGGATTGCCAGTGCATGCTCAGCTGTCAGAGAGGCAGAGCACATGCTCTGTGACTCTGACAGGTGGGCGAGTCCGGCAGCCAGCTTCCCTGCCTTCCACCTGGCCAGAGAACCGACGATCCTCCATTCTCTGGCCAGGGTAAGGCGGCTCCTACTCCTACTCTCACCCCCACCCCACCGAGAGTCCCTCCAACTTACCTCATCGTCTCCAGCCCGATTCTGAGGCTGGCAGGGCCGGCGCCAATCCTGCATGCACGCGCCATGGCCCTGATGGTCCCAGCAGCCCAGGACTACAATTCCCAGCAGCTTCTCTGCCACCCTGCATCCCAAGGAGCCGCGTGATTGGAGCACTCAGCCGCCAGTCACCGCTTATTTCCCCACCAACCAGCAGCATGCCTGAGATCCCATGGCTGCTGTGGTGCTGCTGCCTGACTCGACATGGCGGCTTCCTGTCCCGCCCACATGCATTCCCTCTCCTGTTCCTGTGCGGAAGGGTCTTCCTTTGATGCGGATTTTGCAAGCAGGAACAGTTTGAAGACCTAATTTTTCAGGTCTTCCTGGAAAGTGGTTTTGGCAGCCTCTTGACCCCATTAGAGACGGATCTCGCATGAGGCTGTGCGGAAGCGGCATCCTTGAAGGGGCCCTAATCTATCCTGCTGTGCGAAAGGTACCTCGCACATGTGTGCCACATGTGTCCTTATTGTATGCTTAATGGGGTCTTAAGGGCCAGTGCGGAAACACCCTTTCTTACAATCTGCAGGAGCAATAATTTTGACTGACACCTTAAATTGATTGGATTCAGACAACCAACAGATAAGCAATTCCGCGGCTTTTTTCTTCTTGCATAGGCAACAGTGTGCATGCCAGTAAAGAGGAGCAAGACCTAAACTGCTAGCAGGGAGAAGAAAATTGTCTCTACACGGAGTCTTGAGGGAGAAATGGCTGCATAAACAGTGGTGGGACTCACACGATTGTGGCCCTACCCATGAAGGGCACTGAGAAATGTACTACTATATAAACAATGCCCCTTGTAAAGTGCTCACGTGCTGCACATTGCTGTTTCATTTAGGGATGTGCACGAATATTTGAAAACTCAAATATTCAATTCGAATCCGACAAATTTCAACATTCAAACTCAAATCAGATTTTCAAAAATCCAATACGGATTTTCGAATGATTTGAATGTGTAGATTTGTATCTGTTGTATATGAATCTGCCTGAAAATTATCCGTATCTTGCGCTTAAAATAGGGGATTAAAACGGGATGTGTACGGAATAATATGAGATGCATACGGATTTTTCCAGCATGCACACAGATATGTATAACAGATATGAATGTTGCCGACATTTGTATCTTTAAATACGAATCTAACATTCGAACGTACAGATTCGAATGTTACAGATTCGAATCGGATTTTAAAACATTCAAATCTTAAATAACCAAACTGAATCGGATTTCAGATTTGAATGTCAAAAATACAATTGTCCACACCCCTAGTTTTATTTGGCCCTTTCTGCACTTACCTGTCGATCTGGATCTAGGAGCTTCTGGTCTGGATTCTCAGCCTCCTCATCCACATGTTAATGCTGATCAAGGAGCCTCAACCCCCATTAGTTCAGTTCTTAATCCAGATCTATTCTAGACCTGTTGAATCAGGCTTACAGCAGGACTAAGGACTTTGCTCCAGATCATGGACGTGTGCATTTGGTACACCACTGTGATTAGGAACCACAGTAGGCTGCTGTTCAAAACAAAACAAAAATGTAAAAGTGCAGTATACTTACTGCGCTGTGACGACCAGCTATCCCGACTCAAAAGGCAGCTCCAACGCTTCCCATCGGAAGCTGCAAGAGCTGAATTGGTGCACACTATCATGTGGGTTGAGGCAGCCAATCAGATTTGAGCTACCCTTCCTGCTCTTGTTGTTCTGTTATCACTGTTCTTCCTGGACTGGAGGGAAACTTCACATTTTGATTATACTGTGCAGCAAGTGTCATTAGATCAGCATTAAGGTTGGTGCACAGTACCAATCGGATAATGTGACGCCAGAACAATCCATTGATTGTCACGTGTGACACCTAGATCGGGACTGTGCATTCCACTGCACGGTATAAACGTGTTTGGACGCAGCCCAGGACCCTGTTATACTACCTGAGGAAAGTACCGCAAAGGTGAGTGCATACAAGTTGTGATGGTAGGATGCCATGGAGCATCAGAAAGAGATCTCTGCCATTACAATGCTCTAATGATTACCTATGGCACAGAGAGCATGCGAAGGATGTAGGGACATTTCATCCCTGCACACTTAAGATTCTTGTTTCCACAGCAGCAGCACTGTGAAGATTTTGGCCCTTGGTTAATCTATATTAGCTAGATCTAGGGGCTGATTTGCACTTAGGCCCGTAGTTTACAATTATTCAACATCTGGGCAGATGCATCTGCACTTTCAGGAGGCACCTACAGCCTACATGTGCTCCCCGCCTGCCCAAATTGTCAACTAGCTGTGGTGCAGCACAAGCAACCCAACCCTCCCCAATCATGACTGGGAACTTACTTTATGCATCCACCCCAGTGTCCATCTGCGTTTCTAGCCAGCTCTGAGAAGGTCATCTGAGGAAGCGCGCTGGCAGCTCACATGACCCACTGATGTGACTATGGCTGTGCAAAGTGTCAGCATCAGCTCAAGATGGCGGGCCCCTGTGGAAGATCGACCTGGTGATCAAACACAGGTAGGTGATTGATCACACAGGAGCTGGGCTGACATCAATTATCTCTCACAAGTGTGAGTGCTAGTCAACGTTAGTTCGTCACACACCTTTCCCATTCATGGGAAGGGAAGTGCAAAATCGCCCCAGATCAACTACAGGCTGAGGCATCTTCACTGAGTGGGCTTTAGAACAGCACATTTCTGCTCAAGAGTGCTAGTATGGAGGTAGTGTGCATTTGTCTGGTCCACCACCAATCTGGATTAGTAAACACTTAGCTCAGTTCAGATCCAGATCTACCCTACTCCTGTGCAGGCAATATATTCTTAACAGCTCCCTGATCTGGATTACCAAGAAAATGCAGAAAGGGACCATGCCAGTGTTGGAGCAAACCCATATTAACCCTGGTGAGCAATCTAAGGTCTTATGGCAAGTCTCTTAAACTAGTACTTGTAACTTTCAGGCTTTAGAGCTTTATCAATTTCTAGGTCACGTTTCCATCACAAAGTCCATAGATGAACAGATTGTTCCATTTCTGTTTCATATCCTTCACACAAGTACACACTGTCCTGTTCTTCCTGTTTGCAGTAGATTGTACTCACATTTTAATGCATTATTCCTCCAACATGTCCATTTTATAATAATCTTAATGTATTTCTCCTAAGAGGAATAATCTTTTACAAGTATACATATTTGGTATGTTGAAGTTTCAAGGCAAGATGTATAAATATTGCAATGTATCAGTTAAAAACATGGTTAAATCAATTAAAATACCCCTTCCCCAAAAGTGAAGATCAAAGGCCTTAGTGGAGATGTATGTCTTAACCGGTTGGATAAAACATATAATGTTGATGTTCATAGCCTGAATCCTTCTTTGCACTCATGGGCCTCCTGATCCACATGTTAATGCAGATCAAGGGAGCCTCACTCTTTCTGGTCCGACTCTATCTGCACTGGATGAAGCCGGAGCCCTAAAGAAGGCCAAAATTTGCATTTGTGCACATCCCTGCTTCACAAAGAAGACCAAGGACCTTGTCCTGGAAATGGGAGGCATGCAGGCAGCATGCTTTGGTGTCCCAGAATTACTGAGGTGGGGTGATTTTCAATGGGGTGCCATAGCACCCCTCCCTCCCAGGCTCCAAGGCTGGGCATTTTCATTCCTAGCTTTCAGAGGTGGCTGTGAAGCCCATGCAAGCTTTGCAGTTGCAGGAAGATGTGTTTCAGATTAGTGCTGTGAGTGCAGACAGTGATGATCTAGTCCATGCCTCCACACAATCCAGATCAGGCAGCCCGGTTATTCTGGACCCACTGATCCAGATTTAAGAGCAGCTGCCACCTGAGCCTGATCTGTGTTTTGTCCATCCTTTCCATATCTCCCCTCCTCTTTATCGGACGCATGGGACGAAGTGCAACAATTACAAGAAATTCTTATCTTGTGTAACAAAATGATGTTACGAAACTTAAATAAAATTAGTCCCCCCCCCCTTTCTGCCAGTAATTGCACAACAAATAGCAATTTTCCAAAAGGAAAATGTGGGCTCAGTTCCCTGGTGCTGACTACTTTAGGTTTACCTGATAGTAAGGGTGTTTTTTTTCTGGAATTATCTGAAAGTACCATGAACTACCACTTTGGCCCTGGTCACACAAGTAGTTAGGTCAACCTCAGGTCATGTTCAGGATGTGTTACATTATTTTTATTTAATTCATTTCCCAAGCTGTCCTACCCTTGTTAGATCGTCTTAAATGGACTCCTCATTTGTAGAGGATTCAGCCCGTCCTGGCATGCCAGGACGTCTTTGCTTTTCAGTGTGAGTGTGGGGGTGAGGTGGGCTAAAGGAGGCTGAACTGTGCTGTGGTGATGTAGTCCAGTCTTTCCTTTTGTCCAATGACTAGGGGAGGGCAGCCCCTCACCTTCTCTCCTCAGTTTATGTGTAAGATTCCTCTATCTAGCATTTTACACAAATTTGTTGTTATTTAAATTAACCAGAGGCTTAAAAAAGAACTGCAAACACACACCCTCGCCTCCCTTGAGTGACAGAATGGCATCCAATAAGAAAGGAGATAGATTTGACGCAGTAAATGGGGTGGAGAGGCAAGAGTTCCCTGTAGGAGGCTCAGGTGTGAGCGATACGGCCCAAAGTGAGGATGGCCTGAGGACGACCTATAATCATCTAGGTGTGAACAGAACTGGTATGACCTCAGCTCGAATTAATGAATAGGCCATCCTGTCTTAGAGTTGTGTGACCAGGGTCTTTGTGGTGGCAACCATTACATACATGGATATGGCATTTTGGTCATATCCCAATACAGGGACAATTTCACTTGCTGTACTCCTAATGACCCTCTGTCCCTGGAAGATTCTGGCTTCCAAATGGGTGAGTCTATTGTACATTCACTGAGAAATTAACTCAGCATCTAAATGAGGTGTGTGCAGAAGAGCTTCTTTGCGTGTGTTGCTTCATAGCTGTTCTTGCACCAAAAAAATGAGCATTGCAGCATTGGGCCAGACGTTTGCTGAAGACTTGATCCCCCCGCCCCAACTGTACAACTCTGGGACCAGACCCAGAGCATCAGTGAGGTAATTTCTTATTGAAGGCATGCCAGGCAGTTCAAAAGTCAGCAGAGCAGTGGAGAATCTGGACCGTGTGCCAGCAGCCTAGAGACTAAACACTCTTGCTTTCTCTGTTTGCTTGGCTGATAAACTCAAAGCAGATGCTCACTTTCTGATTTGTTATGCAGCAAACTCTAAGCATGTGTGTGTGTGAACTGGAGGAAGTCCATGGGTGAGCCAAAGCCCTGAAAGTCTTTGTGTACTTCCCTTGTTTGCTTAGAGTTTGACTAAGGGCCTTTCTGCCTTGGGCAGTAGACCAGCACCAAGTCTGGTCTATACTTCAGCAGTGATGAATGGCAGAGGCCTTGCCCACTCTCAGTATGTTCCATTCTCATTTCCATCTTGAGAACTGCTTACCTTGTCTTGTCTGTTGTTTCCTTGTGGAATTGCTACTCTTTCAAAAGGACCCACATTTAGGAAGCACATAAAAAACCAAAGGGAAGTGGACAGATGCTTCCTGCTTATAGGTCCTTTTGCCACACCAGCGATTCAATGATGAAATGATGACAGATAAGGTAAGAGCCAGGATTGCCCTATTGTTGCCTCCTGCTGTTTGTCAGAGGTGGTAAGAGACAATCACAGGGTCTAAACAGGATTCCACAGTTTCCTCTTACCAACTGGAGACAGCAACCTGTTCTGCACTGGACCTTATTCCTTATTATTATATTCCGGAATAGGCACCTGCCACCCGCATGCTGGTACAGACTGCAGTAGATCCTGCTCCAGACATGCTCTAGTGTGTCTTAGCATGTGGACAACACTCCCCTGTTCTGGAATATCATCCATTATAAGGCACAGTGCAGAAAGGGTCTTAGTGTGTGATCCTTCACAATATAGCACTAATGTAGTTGCCCTCTACGTCCCAGTGAGATTGTGGTGCTTTTCTCGCTCGTTTTAGAAATAATTTCATCATGTACATTTCAAAGTTTTTTAAAGTGATATTCAGGAGTTTTAAGTGGTTCTTTTACAGTATTTCAGAAATTAATGAGATATCAGGAAGCAAGGAAGGAAGGAGGGAGGGGGAGAGAGAAAGAAAGAAAGAAGGAAAGAAAGAAAGAAATCGGATTGTAAATGTAATTAAAGCAATCAGACTAATTCATTAAGAACACATTTTCTCCTTGAATATGTACATGTAATGAGCCAAATCAAGCAAAAGCATTTATTGGAAAATACAAACATGCTGTAAAAGATGAAGCACGGTTATAATTACAGTGTGTACATCAAATACAAGTCTTTGGTTCATCTTTTAAACCACAACAATTTATACAGTTGGGGCCTGCTGAGATTGGGTTTCACTTCTGCCAAGTCCTAAACTTTTTCAGACACTTACAGCCAGCATTTATATTCAGCATAGAGGTAAAATTTAATCTGCTCTGATCTGCATTCTAGAGCAAATCAACCCAATTTGATGCTCTGGGTTTCCTCTCCACAATATCTGTGTGATTCTCCCCTCTAAAAGACTGCGGAGTTCTCTGAATCCTTGAATGGTGTTCCAGTTTTTAAAATGTATTTTTAATATACACAGTAAGGGTGCTTCTGCACAGGCTCAAATAAATCCGGATCTACTGCACCCGGATTTAGTAAAACCGGGTTCCAGAACACCCAGTTTTACTAAATCCAGATCTCCCACATGCGGCAGGAGGGTGGAATAGATCTGGATTGGAGTTGGGTGCTGTGCGGACACACAGCACCCGCCTCCCATCCGTGCTCCGGGGCCCTCCCCCGGCCCGCCATGATTGGCTCCCTGGAGCCAAGCATGGCGAGCCGGGGGAGGGCCCTGGATAGGCATACTTGCGCTGTGCGGACGCATCCTAAATGGATGCATTTTCACAGCACAAGACCCACTAAGCACACATCATATGTGGTGTGCAAGTAACACCCATTTAGTACACTTTAGTCACGGATAGGTGAGGACACACCGAGCCGGAAGTGTGCTAAATGGACCCACAAATGTGGACGCGCCGCCACCAAAGCGTGCTTAATCCGTGTTGCTGTGTGGACACACCTCACCAGATGTGTCTGAAACAGCAATGCGTGTGCGGAGGCACGTCTCCAGATGTGTGCTTAATGGGTGTTAAAGGGCCTCTGCGGAAGCACCCTAAGGGGCGATGGATTAAAAAAAACCGTACAAGTTTGCTTATTATAGCAATAAAGTGAATCTGCATTGACCCAGTATATTGGACTAGCAAGCATACTTGGAGCCTCCTTATGCATCCTGGTGCAGACTAAGGGAGGTAATGCCTGAGATCTCCTTCAGACCACACCGATCTGTGGAAGGGAAGTTCCTCATATTTTTGATGGTCCAGTGTAGGGATTAGGAATCAGGGATGTGCACGAATATTAAAAAATTTGAAGATCCAATTCGAATCCGATGAATGTGGACATTCGAACTCAAATTGAATGTCTTCACATTTGAATTTAGACATTTGAACGGATTTCAGATGTTCCAAAGCATTTGTTCAAACATACGTACCTGTAAAAATATTATACGTATCTGTACGCATTTCTGCTTATAATACGGGATGAAAATGGGATGCATAAGGGATGAAATGGGATGCATACAAAATGCGGAAGCATACGTATAACACATACAAATGTTGCTGATATTCGTATCTTTAAATACGAATCTAACATTCGAACGATTGCTTCAAATGTAATGGATTCGAATCGGGTTTCTTAGCATTCGGATTATAAACATTCGAATCGAATTGAATGTTTTGACATTTGGGATGTGCATGAATATTCGTAACATTCAAAATTTGGTCGAATTTGGCTGAATTCGGATATTCAAACTCAAACTGAATGTTACAATATTTGTATGCTAACATTTGAACTAATACAAACATTTCTGGACATTCGTTTGAATAGTTCAGACATTCATTAAGCTGGGGAAACATATCAGATGAATAAATAAATTCATATTGAATAGAGTTTTACCACATTTGAATGTGATCTATTCATACGAATACAGATTTTTAAATATTTGATTCGTTTTGAACTGAATACCAAAAAAAATTCATGCACACCCCTAGTACTGACCAGTGCATAGATCTCTCATTGATATTTTTAGGGATCCCTGTACAGGGGTGGCTAAAACTCCATGTCTGGTTGAGAGGTGGGGAAAAGTTAGCACAGTGACTGGCAGGGGGTGTTTTATTGCACCAACCAACATTTGATCTATACTGGGTCCAATCCCGGTTTGGTGTGATCAAAAGGGCTGAAATGTGCCAGGGTATACCAGTTTAGTCTAGCTAGCCACTCCTGGAAGGGTGTGGAAAAACACGTATAGAATAAATTCTATGTATGGTTTCATGATTTTGGAAGAACTCAGGCTGTGGTCACATCTAAGGTTTAATCCAGCTTCAGTCCAGCAAAGTGACCAGTAATTTTCTTTCCACATTATCTATTCCAAAATGGTGAATTTTCTGAGTTATTTAACACAGAAAGAAAACAGCTTGTCATTTTGCTGATGTATTTTCTCACCCTGAAACTCTGAACTTACCTAACTTTTCCCCCATGATCCCTCATACTTATCCCTGTGTCAGTACCAGTAACCCAATAAATGACAGTGGTAGTACAAGGGAGAACAGCAGCAGAAAGGAGTGAGCAAATCACTTATAGGCCCTGTCCCTGAGCAATTTAAGGTCTGCTAAAAATCTTCTTTTGCCTCTGAGCACCCCCATGCCAGGGTTTTCAACGAGTTTCCAGTGTTACAAAACCAGGAAAACCCACAACAAAAAAGTGCCCTTTAAAGAAGAGTTTCAGCACTCTTTTTGGAAGTCACGGGTTTTCCTCGCAGCATTCACCTCGGGGACACTCCATGGCAAAAGGGGCGGAGATTGCCACCTGCACACACAGCAGTAACACATTCACACATCTCCCAGAACTGCAGCAGCTTCCCTTCCCTTTCTAAAGCTCAGAACTTTCAAAGAGCCAGAATAGCTCAGAATTGCAACATTGTTGCAATTGCTATCAGGTGCAAAGTGGGTGGATTATTGCTACAGTGTAACGGCTGCTGTACAGAGTGGATTTTGACAGTCAGAGGGAAAGTGTTGAGAGTGAAGTCTTGAGAGAGATCGTGTGGCCGATGGCTGCAGCCCCTGCTTTTGCCGGGGTGGATTTTGAAGTGCTGAGAGTAAATGAGCGAGCGATCACTGCCTTTGCTGGGGTGGGAAGCCATTTCGGGGGGCGGAAATCTGGGAGACGAACAGAGAACCGATGGCTATTTTTCCTTTGGACTTGTCAGGGTCTTCCTGGTTGTGGCCATGCACAGCGCAGTCCCTTCCGTTCCCGCTGGCAATCAACCAGGGAGGGAGCAGGGAGAAAAAGATGCATGCAAAGAAAACACGCTTCCGTGAGGATGGAAGTTGTGTTTAAAACACGTGTTTTGCTGAGCCTTATGCGGACTCTTATTCTGGAGGTTCACCGCACTTTTAAAGTCCGCTTGAATAGAGTGACGGCAGAGGGAACCCAGAGAGGCAAATAAGTATTTTGGGGATGCAGCCATAATGAGCCCTTTCCTAAGTTTATCTCTTGCAAAAGCCAGCAATATTTGGACGGAAAGTAGTGTGATGCTTCCATCACTTTAAGAACTTGCCAAAATTTGTTGTGATCCACAAGGTCAAAGGAGATATCTTTTCTTCTGGAACTCTCTTCCTTTCTCCATAATCCAGCAACTGTTGGCAGTTTGATCTCTAACTGCTCTGCCTCTTTCAAAATCAGTTTGCACTTCTGATAGTTCTCGGTTCACAGATTACTGAAGCCTAGCTTCCAGTATCTTGAACATGTGTGCAAACCTAGCTTTCTACTAAACAGTTGTTTAGTAATTTGAATCTTCTTTAGCACTGCTGCTCTTCAGGGCTGGAATGTAAACTGACCTTTTCCAATCCCGTAGCCACTGTTGAGTTTTCCAAATTTGCTGGCATATTGAGTGCAGCACATTAGTAACAGCATCTTTCAGGATTTTAAATAGTCCAGCTGGAATCCTGTCACTTCAGCTAGCCTTGTAATGAGCAATGCTTTGTTCTCCAGGATGTCTGGCTCTAGGTCATACTTATCAGTGATGCTAAGGTCTTCCTAGTATAATTCTTCTGTGTATTCTTGCCACCTGTTCTTTCTCTCTTCTAATTCTGTTATGTCCCTACCAGGTTTGCCTTTTATCTAGCAGAACTGAACTCATTTGTTTTTGTGGCATACTTTTAAAGTCATCAGATATCACTGCTATAATACTGCACCTCTCACCAACTAATGTTATAGATATGTGCTTGCCAGTTTACCCTCCACTTATTTGTTTGTTTGTTTACATTTGCAAAGAATCCTCTTTTGCCATGGCCATTTTCAAACCCTTAACCAAAATGACCCAGACTTTATGTCGAATGGAGTATGCAGATTTTTTTAAAAAATATATTAAATATATGCTCTTTGCATGCTAGGGCAACTGGGTGGCTGTAATTATATTTGCATTATCTGTGAACAATCTGTTCTATTATTAATAGGTTTTTGATGGATGAGGCCCCATAGGGCCCTTCCTTTGGGTAACATTTCTTTGACCTTCCTGTCTGCATGCATATGGATTCAGTGACGTATTGACTGCCAAAAGATGAGTTACTCTGAGCTCTCATCTCTCCCCCCCCCCTCTTTTGTCCTGGTGCTTGGAGATATTAAAACATTAATACTATCTTCCCCAAGGTATGGGTGCATTCTCTTCTCATCCTGTAATATCACTAAGAACCAAACCCTGATTTTAGCAATCTCATAGGGCTGTGTCCATATTTACTGGACTCAAGTGGACGATAAAGTCACATTGCAAATATGGAAGATAAAACAAAATGCGGTAGGAAATCTGAATCTTTTTACTTTCTGCATTTTTAGTGTGTTCCTTGGCCCCTAAAAGAAACTTGTGTGCCTTTACAAGTTTAAATCCAAATCAAATCCGTTTTCAGGATTTTTTAATTCCTGGACTTTGTGAGGACTATCCTGCAAAATCCGCAGAAAAAAATTTCTCACAAAAATTGTTCTCGTTTCCCTTTCGGAGACCAGCCCACATTATTTCTTTGCCTTTGGGAATGCTACCAGGCTATTTGAGGTGGCGATCTATCCTTCTGGCCAATGCTTGCCAGATGTGGGTGGGTTTTCACAGCTGTGAAGATCTCCCCCCTCCCCTCACTATGCCTGCTCTGAATCCATTGCTATTAGGAGAGATACGAGCACAGGAAACCTTTTTAAAACACAAGCCTCAAGAGATAGGCACATTGTAGCAAGGCTGTCACAGCAGGAGAAAACTAAGCTGCGAGGCTCCATTTTACAGAGAGAGAAACTAAAAGGGAGTTGCAAGCTGTCTTAGCCTCCATTTTCAAAGGGAATTACTTTGGGCTGTCTTCCCGGCTGGGAGGGAGCTTCCAATGTGAGAGGGAGTGAAAGGGATGATTGCCTGTTCTTTTGCTCAGCTGATTCTGTGAGGCAGGTTTAACGGGGCTTGGACAGTGACGGAGATTAAAAGGTTCTGTTTCACCATGCTGGGTAATCTTGTGGTTTGAATGGGAACACCAGTATTCAGATTCAGCCCATGTTATCCTCAGGGAAATGGGAACAGCCAGATTGCACACTCGGTCCTGAATCCAGATTTAACAAGTCCAATCTGGATTTTAAAAGTCAAGTGGGAACACGCCCTTAGACTGGGATTTATAAACTGTCAATAGTATAAGATGGATCTTTGCCTAAAGAATTCCAATCTAAGAAAAGAAAGGTGATATAGGAGGAGAGGGGAATATGGAAGGAAAAGGAGTGGAGGAAGAGAGAGAGAGAGAGAGAAATCCTTTCTTCATTGGACCTTATTTTGGATTATATCCAGGAATAGGGACCTGTAATCTGCCTGCCTGAGGCCTATCATAGTCTGCACTACAATGTGGATATAATCTGGAATAAGGTCCAGTGAAGACAGGACCAGTGTCTTTTATAGGACAGGTGGGCTGTGGTCACACTTTAAGTTTAATCCAGCTTCATTCCACTTTCAGAGTGAGTTAATATATCAGCCTAGTGACAAGCTGTTTTCTTTCAGTCTTAACTCAGAAAATTCACCTTTGGGATAGATAATGTGGAATGAAAATTACTGGCCACTTTGCTGATGTGTTTTCTCGCTCTGAAAGTGGACTGAAGCAGGATTAAATTTTAGGTGTGTCCACAGCCATGGTGTTGACACATTGGGCCTTTCTGCACAGCCAAGCCTGCTGATTCCAAATACAGGATAGCAAGGCCAGGATCTGTGCCATGATGGTGCTAGTTCAAACCAGTCTTGAAGTTCACATGAGCTTTGAGCTACACTCCCATGCCTCCGAGGTGTTCCAGATCAGGACTGTGGGTCCCGTTGGTAGACTTGATTAAATGAATCTACCAGAAATACTGAACAAGAACTTCCTGTTCGGTATCATGCTCCATCTAAAGCAGATGGAGCCGTACCAGCAAGTGGTGTGTGTGTGTCATAGATCTGCATTAACGTGGAGATCTAGGGGCCTGGATGCTTACTCTGCAGGTCCTTAGTTTGAATTAAGGGACTATGAAGAAGGGGTCATTTTCTGCTGAGAATGTGATGATAGAGCTTGCAGTAGAGTTTATAAACTTCTATTTCTGTTACACTCCTATCAGGCACAATTCTAAGCAACTTTATGGTGGCATATGGGAAGGGAGGAGCCAATGGACTAGGAGCATGATGGTAGAGCTCATAAACCTGCTGTTTTTACAGAAATGATGCTTCAAACAGATGGAGAAGGAGGAGGCTTAGACATCTGGCAGAGAAAACAAGCAAGATGTAAATGGGAACATGTACAGTGAAGGAGAGGTGGGGCAGCAGTTGGTCAGGCATATTTCATGAAGCTGGAGATCATTACTATTTCCAGTGGCAGCTACTTCCATTGGTTGTATTCACTTGTAGTGTTTCTTAGAGTAATCTTCTTGAAATCAAGAATTTAGCCACCCAGTTTTACACTATATTTGCATATACCTGGTTTTCACAACCAGATACTTTCTATCCCTGCAGTATACTATTAATAATGTGCACATGATGTGTAAAATGCATGTTTCATCACGCAAGAAAATGATTATGTTTTCCCCTTATTCCTCTGCAGTTTTACCAAACCATTATTGAAATATGGAATCCAGCAATCAATGGTGTTTGACAGAATTGCAATGGATGATGGGGTGGTAATGGGTATGGTGCATCTGAGATCTTTGATCATGCCGACCCAGCTGTGATCCCATGTTCTGAATTACAGTGGTACCTCGACATACAAGTGCCCTGACATACAAGTGTTTTGAGATACAAGCCGCCGAGCAAGTGATATTTTGCTTTGAGATGAGAGCAAGATTTGAGATACGAATATGTTAATACAGTACAGTACATATCAAAAACAACTGAGGTGGTGTTTTGGGAGCTGGAATGGATTAATGGGAAAATTGCTTTGAGATACGAGCGATTTGACATAAGAGCAAGGTTACGGAACGAATTAAACTCGTATGTCAAGGTACCACTGTAGTAGACTTGCTAGTAGACCCACTTTTCTCACCCATTTAAGGCTGACAAAGCTTTCTATTCTTCTCCCCACAACAGAACACCCTGTGAGGTAGGCGGGGCTGTGAGAGCTCAGAAGAGACCTGTGACTAGCCCATGGTCACCCACCTGGCTTCATTGAGGAGTGCAGAATCAAACCTAGCATTCCCAGATAAGACTCTGGCTCCCTAACCACTAGACCAAAATTAGTCTACTATTATCCTGATCAGGGCTTCCCTGACTGGGATCCTGCTTCATCTAAAGCAGATGGGGCTGTACCGACAGGGCTGGGGGGAGGCTCATATATTCACGTTAACATGTAAATTGGGAGGCCCAGATGCTCTCACTTCACAGACCCTTAGTCTGGATTAAGGGCCTCTGCAAATAAGGACCATATAAGGACTTTTTATTATTGTTTAAAGGCATGTTGGAAGGCTTTTTTTAAAAAAATTCTGTTTTTATTCACAACCCTGAGACTTTAATGATAGGGAGTGTGGATCAGCTAAGAAAAAGGAAAAGTAGATATTTCCATGTTATCTTTTTCTAGTTCTTCATATTTCTGTGCCTGATTTCTTTTCAAACAGCATCATCATCCCATCTGGCATTAGGACTGCAATTACATCTTACTTTTAATCAGAATTGAGGCTGCCCTGTGTCTTCAGGGTCAGATGCCACAATGAATTTCTCTTTCTTCCGGGGGCTTTCCCTCCCTGGCTGGGTGTATCCTACGTTCTGATAATCCCAGCACTGAGTCTGTGTCAGCTGCAAGAAATGGAATAGGTGAAAGGCTGCTGGTTGCCTCTGAAGGCCATTTGCAGGAAGCTGAGAGCAGGTGAAGGTTTTGCTTTTGTCTTCTTTTTGAGAATTCTCAAAAGTAATTGTTGGGCCACAGTGTGAGACAGGATGCTGGACTTGATAGGCTATGGTCTAATCCAGTACGGGTCCTCTTTGTTCTTGTATTCTCTGCACAGGTCAGTAGTGGTGTGGAAGGAAGCCAGCAGAATTTTGCACCTGGAGCCGGAGGGGGTGAACCATCTTGGCCGCTATCAACTATAAATCTATAGTGAGGCTACATTTTGAATATTGTGTACAATTCTGGTCACCACACCTCAAAAAGGATATTGTGGAACTAGAGAAGGTGCAGAGAAGGGCAACCAGAATGATTAAGGGTCTGGAACACCTCCCTTACGAAACCAGGCTGCAACGTCTAGGCCTCTTCAGTCTGGAGAGACGGCGTTTAAGAGGGGACCTGATTGAAGTATATAAAATTATGCACGGTGTAGAAAAGGTGGATAGAGAAAATTTCTTTTCTCTATTGCACAACACTAGAACCACAGGGCACTCTATGAAGCTGATGGGTGGGAGAGTCAGGTCTGACAGGGGGAAGTATTTCTTCACCCAGAGGGTCATTGGCTTATGGAATGTGCTGCTGAAAGAGGTGGTGACAGCTACCAGTCTAGATGGCTTTAAGGTAGGGTTAGACAAATGTATGGATGACAGATGTATCAATGGCTACTAGAACGAATGCCTAGGTGCATCTTTCAGGCTGGGTGGGGAGGAACTGGGGCACTTCTAAGGCCATCTGCTGGGACTCGAGAGCAGAAGGTTTGTCCTTGTCTCTGCTTGAGATGCCTGTGTGCATTTGGTGGGCCACTGTGTACGACAGGATGCTGGACTAGATGGGCTGTGGCCTGATCCAGCAAGGCTTCTCTTATGTTCTTATGTTCTTATGTCCTTGTTGTGACATCCATGGAGCCATCTTGCCTTGCCTCATCTCAGGAAGGATGTCCTGTTGCACATGGCCACGGCAAGGCTTTGTGGCTCATAGTCAGAATGGGCAACTCAAGTTGGTCTGCTCAGCATGCTCTCACTCTTGCTGATGGTAGTAATGTGATTGTGCTCTTACTGAACCTCCTTGCCTCACCCCCACCCTAGGTAGATCTGAATAGGTCTAAAACATCTTAGTTGCCATCTATCCTAAGGTGGTCTGTCATGGTGAAGTGTGACCCCAGCCTTGCATGGTATCAAGTAATGTGTTTTCACTATTAGATCTAATCTAATACTGTAAAGTAGGAATGTGCACGGATAATTGTAATGTTCAGGATTTAGCCAAATTTGAACATTCAGATTTGAATTGAATGCTGGCACATTTGAAGACTGGCATTTGAATTTGAACAGAATGTTTTGATACATTTGAATGAAGCTTATGGGATTCGTATGCATTTGTATGGGATTTGCATGCATTCATGTGGGATTCATATGGGATTGAACATTTGTATTGAATACAAATCCTACCACATTCGAAGGGGATCTATTCAAACAAATACGAATTTTCTTGCATTTGATTCAACAGGAATCGAATAAAAAACAACAACATTTGTGCACATCCCTGGTGCAAAGACATTATAGAAACTAATACAATCACTTATTTAATATTGAACATATCTATTACAACCTTGCCTTCCAACCCAGTGATATCATTTAATTCTAGATCAGTTCCGTAACAAGTGAACCATCATGCACAACTTCATAATAGCACCAGAGTATCCAAACCATTAGTCTAATCTACCAGGATTCTTATGTTTCTAAGGAAATACTAGAATTGTTTCCCGGAATCTCACATGGCCACACGTGTGCTTCCTCAACCAATCAATAGGTTTTCGATCAGGTATCAGACTTGCTTTCCTCCAGCATCATAGCAATATCCTTTTCAGACATCACAACAGTGCTCCTAAATTTTATCATAATGGAGTGGCAAATGCTCCTGTCAAGCTTCATGAATATTCACTGGAGAAAAATTCAAGTATATCCCAAGGCACTGGGAGGCAATTGAAAATACATATTTACTGATGTCCCTTCTGATGATTACTGGAATAATATTTCAGCCTCCAAGTGGGTCATCGTGACATGCAAATAATTGCCCAGAATTGCCTTTTGCACCAAAGGGTAAGTTATTGATTCTTCAGCTTAGTTGTCTGTGCCATTTAAGTATTCAAGGAAGCTGTCACAATAGATTTTGTGGGAGGTTTCTTGAGGGGGGGGGGTTGGAGAGAGAGGGAAGAACACATTAACCCTTTTTGAGACGCTTCCAATTAAAATGCTAAACTGGATAGTGTTGGAGGAGGTTTGCAAGTGAAATTTATTTTGCTTATTGATGAATAGATGAAAGAACTCAAGAGCAAATTAGCTACTTCTGTAGTTGGAGGTGTATGAATGAAAGTGTTCTATCCATACAGATGTTCTTTCAATTAATTAACCAATAACTCATTGTCTGCCACAGAATTGGATTATTGGCTTCTTTTGCTGACTCCAGAAATAAAGTGACGCACGGAATGAGAATTGGATTTTGAAAATCACAGCAGCAGATTTCTGGGCAATCAGTTATGATAGCCTAGTAAAATAAGACGCTAATTGAATATTTGACCATAATATCAGTTTGAGACACAAGGCCCTCATTCCCACTGGGACGTTCTGGCGTATCCAAACCATTTTCAAAACACTCTGTCTGCACTGAAAAGTGGCTTTCCGCATTAAAAAGAGGAGTAATTGGTAAAAAAAAAAAAAAGAATAAAAAAGCACCCCTTCAAACAACTCTCACTCCCGTTTTTAAAAAATGAAATGCTTTATTTTCCCAGTGGGGCGTTCCCACTTGGCTCAGAGTGTTTTGAAACCATGAAATTAACGCCCACCTGCTTGCCTGCTCGCCCGCCCCCACCACCACCACGTTGGTTGCCCAGCTGCTTGCCTGCCAGGCTGGCTGCCGCTGCTTTGCTCCCACCATTGTGGCGGCCGCCTGTCACCACCCTACTTGTTTGCTCAGCTTCCTGCTGAGCAGCCATGGGGCTCCCAAGATGTAGGGAGGAGAAACGCCCCGTGGCAGGCAAGGGAGCGAGCTCTGCCCTCTTTCCCCTCCCTTTCGGCCGTTGCTGCTGCACCCCCACCATGCTCCATGTTTAAGTGGAATTAACCAAAACAAATGGGAACGCGCATAATGCACATTCACATCTGTTTTTGTTAATTCTACTTTAACTGAGCTTAGTAGGATCACAGCCAAGGTGATAACATGAAAGACTTTTGTACGGGTGTTTTATAGATATGCACAGTGGAACTGGTAGGGGAAGGATAAGACATCATTTAGAATCATGACTTTGATATCTTTAGACTGCAGATCAAAACCATGATTTGGAGAGATCAAAAGTGAGCCTGTAAACCACCAGTGCAGAACTGAGGCCCTTCCTAAGTTTCTGAACTACAGTTCCCAGCATGCCTTGGAATGCTGGAAGGTGAGTGCTGAAAATTGTAATCAGATATATCTGGAGGGCCCCAAAAATGAGCACCCTTGCTCTAAACAAGGTTGAGCAAAATTGAGCACCCTTGCTCCCCTTCCCTGCTGCCCTAGAAGCTTTCCTTCTGTAGGTCACAGCTGAAATAAAGGAAAGGATATTTAATTTGAGGTTTTATATTACTGTATCCTGTTCTGAATTCCCCACTTTCAAAAGAATTGTTATACATTGGAAGAAAATATGGAAGAGGGCAATGAAGATCATGAAGAGACTGAAATTGAAGTTCTGTGAGGACCATGGGTAACATTGAGAAGACAAAATGGAAGTATCGTGAACAGAGAAGACTGTAATTTGTTCTGTGTCATCTCAAAGCAGGATATTAGGGGTTCACACGAACAAAAAAGCAATTGGTTTAACCCATTGCTTGGCTCAGCAGATACATGAAATTAATTAAACAAAGAAAGAAGAAGAGTTGGCTTTTTTAACCTGCTTTTCTCACCCTCTAAGGCAGAGGTGTCAAACTCAATTTTGCCAAGGGCCGGATTAAAAAAAAAATACTGTCAGGGCCAGGGGGCATGGCCAGGGGCATGACTGGGGGCGTGGCCAGGGCACAGAGGAGGGGCTGGGATGTGGCCGGGGGTGTGGCTAGGGTACAGAGGACGGGCTGTGGGCATGGCCGGGGCATGGCTAGGGCACCGAGGAGGGGCTGGCTGTCCATGGCGGCGCCCGCGCACTCGGGCAGTGGAGGGTCCCGCTGTGCACTCACTCGCCCTCGCCTCGCCTCGCCTCACCTCGCCTCCTTCGCGCCCAAGGAGGACAGCGGCGGCCGCGGGCCGTATTAATACAGCCCGCGGGCCGTATCTTTGACATCCCTGCTCTAAGGGGACTCAGAGCGGCTGACAAAGCCTTTCTATTCTTCTCCCCACCACAGAACACCCTATGGGGGTGTGAGAACTCAGAAGAGAGCTGTGACTAGCCCAAGGTCACCCAGCTGGCTTCATGGGGGAGGGCAGAATCAAACCCAGTATTCCCAGATAAGAGTCCAGCTCCCGAACCACTAGACCAAACTGACTAGTGGTCATTTTGCCTTTTCAACGGCAACCTCCCCCCCCCCCCAAACAACAACAACAGCAGGAGCAGCAAATTGTTTGATCAAATTGTTTGTGACTGCAAGTGGCAGACTGGTTGGGTTCAATCAAATTTCAGTTTGAGGTGAATTCACAAACATAAACTGTTTAATCAATTTTTTTTGCACATCCTACAGGGTATGAATTAATAAGCTGAATTATAGCAAAGTAGATTCTGGCTGAATACCAGTAAGAAACATTCTTACAGTAGAAACAGTTCAACAGGGGGGCTAAATACCTATTAGATCATGGACTTTCCCTCCCTGGATGTGTCTGTTGCAGGTGCTTCAGTTTGAATTCTAGCACAAAACAGGGAAGTTAGATATGATACCTCAAATGACCCCTTCTAACTTTATGATTTTTTTTATTGGCATCTTATAAGCCATTCTAGGAGTGTTTTAAGCTGAAGGTGAAATGAAAGTGCTTTGAATAAATAAACTTTGGTGTATCATCCATCTTGTTTATGTAAAGCTGTTGATTCTTTGAATTAAATGATAAACTCCATTGTTCTCCTTCCATGTGGTATTTCTCACTTGATTTCAGAATGTACCATAAAGAGATACATACCCTGGGAATATGCCAGTATTTTCCTGGAAAATATCTGCATTTGAAAGCAACGCATATCAGCATCTGCTAAAATCATGCATTTTTTCAACCCTAAAAAATGTGGAAACATTACAACAGATATCTTTCTTTGGGGTAGGTTTATGCCTTCATCTCTCTTGTCTTCTCCTCTGCATGGGGAAAACAATTGTGTTTATTTGAATTCTTTTACATAAAAGCACAGTGTATTTGGAAAAGGAGGGACCTTATTCTGAAAGGACAGAATAATGACTGAGTCCACAAGGACTGTGTTGACCCTGAAGGTTCCTTCCAACTGTAGTTCTATGTTTCTCTCTAAAAATGCTAAACTGAACAATAGAAGCTTATGACTAAACCAGACGGCGTGACCCGACTCAGCTCTCGCAGCTCCAATAGAGGAAGCTACAGAGCTCCCTTTCCAGTCAGGACATCCGGTCATTGCTGCACAGTAAGTACACTGCTTTTACAGCTAGTCTGGAGGCAGCCTTTATAATTAAATGGCTTTATTGTCTCTAACAACCATACTATAAAAACACAAGCTGTGAAAATTTCACACAAGCCATACATTTCCTGCCAGATTTCTCTATTGGAATGGAGAAGGAAGAATTAACACAGCTACTCAATTAGCGTGGTGTCAAACTTCACAGGGATCAGGCATAGAATTTGCTTTACTCTTTATTGGCAGAGGAACTGCCACGGTTTCTCAATAGTTGATCTAATATTTATTTAATCTATGCCACAGTACTATATGTCAGCCACATTATACCCCATGGTATGAAAGGATTAGATTAATTGCAGCATGGCAGAAGTCTCACAAGACCTCATGAGATTTCAAATGAGGTGGAGATAAACTTGGACTGACTATGAGATCGGGAGAACATCAGCATACTGAGGGTGCTTCCATATTTGGGAAGACTGTGCATTCCCATGCGCAGTCAGGGCATGGGCATCACACTCGACACAATACTTCATAGCAGTGGTGCATTATGCCCCCGCTACTATGAATTTAGCTACTGTGGAACAGTGAACAGTATCAGGTAAATTTGAAGTTTCCAGCCATCCTGACAGGATGACGAGAAACAGCCAACAAGAGCCCATTGGCTGCCCCATCCCACATGACATGCACCTCACTGGGTGCACCACAGAAGATTTACAACTCCCTGAGGAAGCTATGGGGAGGGGGTTGCAGAAGTCTGGACTACAGAATGCCAATTTGCAGCCAGGTAAGCTGCGTATTTTGATATAACTGCAGATTTAATCCGCTAATCCGCTAATGGTTTCTACGGTTTAATGGAAAAGCCTGAGAGGAGTACTAAGCTCTAGAGGAGGAGGAGGAAGAGGAGGAGGAGGAGTTTCTTTTCTATCCCGCTTTTCTCACCCATTTAAGGGGACTCAAAGCAGCTGACAAAGCTTCTCTTCTCCACACAACAGAACACCCTGTGAGGTAGGTTGGCCTGTGAGAGCTCAGAGGAGAGCTGTGACTAGCCCAAGGCCACCCAGCTGGCTTCATGAGGAAAGGTGGAATCAAACCTGGTATTCCCAGATAAGAGTCCGGCTCCTTAACCACTAGACCAAACTGGATCATGAGAGGAGGCGAGCATCAGAACTTGGGATCTTGGGCATAATGAAGGATGTCCCACAGGAACTCTATCACCTCTCCTCACCCTGCCTTGAGTCCTGGTAAGAATGCAGAAAGTGCCATTCCCTCAATGGAATTAATCTTATCAGACTCGGTGTAGCGTTCCTGCCGCCATGTCTTTTCCTTAACTTGGTTTGGTGAACTGACTGGTGGTCACAGCCCAGCCTGCTTCACCTTCAGGGCCTTGGGAGACCTCTAGGGATGTGCATGAATATTCAAAACATTCAAAATTCAATCAAATTCGGTACAAATTTGAATCAAATGTCTAGACATTCAAATTTAACATTCGAACCAATTTTTGAATCTTTCAAATCATTTTTATGAATTATTCAGACATTTGTATGTGTATGGATACATACACATTGCATACTTATCTGTACACATTTTATTCGTATCCATACACATTTGTACGGATACACGTGGGACAAAACAGGATGCATACGGGATAAAAACGGAATGGGTACAGATGTGTATGGACAAATTCCAATGTTGATGACATTCGTACCTTCAAATACGAATTAAAAAATTGTACAAATAGATTCAAATGTGTTCAATTTGAATTGAATGAATACATTCGAATTTTAAACGTTCTAATTGATTTGAATCTTTGGATATTCAATTTGAATTGAATTGAATTCAAAAATTGCATTTGTGCACACCCCTAGAGAACTCCTTGCATTTGTGTTTTATGTCCTGTGACAGTTATAGGATGTTTTTCCACCGCACTCCTTAGATCCGGATCTAAGGAATGGATACATTCCTTAATCCGGATCTAGTAGATCCAGATTAAGGGAAGCACCCAATGTATTTCCATGGGAGGTGTAGCACCCATTAGCAATGGGTGCTAACCTCCCTGCCATGGAAACACCTTTGCACCCATCTGGGGAATCCGGATCGACCCCCAAGGGGTCTGTCCATCACCCCAGGTGTCTTGGGGGACAGGGGGGTGCACTCTCCGAAGTCCCTTTGAAGAGATCAGCACAGACTTCAGAGCCGCTCCAGAGTCCCTTTGGAATGTCTCCAAAGTCAGCGCTGATCTCTTCAGAGAGACCGGCAGCGAGACTCCGAAGTCTCTGCCGATCTCTTTGGAGGGAAGGCTGTGCTGTCTTCGCTAATAGCGAACGATGGCGCCGTACAGCTCCGGGGCGGCTCCGATGTCTCTGTTGATCACTTCAAAGTGATTTCGGAGTCATTTCAAAATCATTTCGGAATGACTCCGAAGTCACTCCAAAGCTGGGACTTTGGGGCTCCCTCCCATGGGTGCATCCCCTCCCCCTAGCCTCCTCTAGACCCCGTTTCCACACAAGTGTGGAAACAGGCTCCCTTTAATCTGGATTTTCTGGCTGAAGACCCCATTGTAGACCCCATTAATGGGGTCTACAGAAAATCCAGATTAAAGGCAGAAAAGTACCCACTTGATCCGGATTTCCTAACCCGCAGTGGAAACAATCAGGTCCCAAATGGGTGCTGTGGTGGAAATGGGGTCATCCGGCTCACACCCAAATGGGTCCTTAATGGGTGCAAAAATGGGTGCTTTCTGCCAGTGGAAAAACACCCATATACATCAACCAAATAATATGTATACAGATCAGATGCTCTGATATTGACCTAGGCAGTCATATAGTGAGCAACAGGAATCGTGCCAGAATGAAGCTCACTTTCCTGTGACCTTGGACTCTTTAGAGTTTCCCTTCTTTTCATCATAAAACTAGCACATAGAATGCTTTTTTCAGTATGAGCGCTGATCCTGTCTGTCTATTAGTGTAGACGTTATGGAGGACAGCAACTTAAACTTGTAAACTCCTTGTATTAGCATATTCTACTTCTTAAATAACTGTTTACATAGACGGAACTGCATTTAATGGGGAGAAACAGATCATAGGTAATGGTCTTGTAAATGTCCGATTGTCCTTTGCAGAGCATAGCCTGGCTTCAAAATATTTTAAATATCTCTTGTGCACTTGGAATATCTATTTGAAAAGCAAGGTCAAACTCCTGTAAGGACATTTTAAAGAATGATACCAACATCTGCCAGGTTTTCCCTCCCCTTTTGGTCTTTCTCAGGGAAGTGAATGGTGCTTTTTAAGACTTCTGATACATATATTGCTAAAAAATGTCAAAAGATAAAACTGTGTCTCTTGGAGGTAGCAGGTGTGTTGCAAGACTAAAAGGAACTGCTTTGTCTTGCTGCCTGAACGTGACAAAGGAGTTTGCTCGATTGTACCCTGATCTCTTACGGTCTATTCTTAGAAACAGAAAAGTATGTGTCTGCAAAGTACAAATGAATGGATAAGGGTATTGTCATAGTCTAACAGCCATTGCCATCAAGGAAATGTTAGACATGTATGTACAGAAACCTCATTGACTTTTTAAAAAAGATTAAGAACCAAACAAGACTTAATTTTTAAGGAATTTATGGACGACAGATGTATCAATGGCTACTAGAATGAATGCCTAGGTGCATCTTTCAGGCTGGGGGGGGGGGAGGACCGGGGTGCTTCTAAGGCCATTTGCTGGGATTCTAGAGCAGGAATAGGTTTGTCCTTGTCTCTGCTTGAGATGCCCATGAGCATTTGGAGGGTCACTGTGTGCGACAGGATGCTGGACTAGATGGGCTGTGGCCTGATCCAGCAGGGCTTCTCTTATGTACTTAAGGAAATGTGTTTGTTCATGGAGGTTTCCTGGATCACCTTTGGAGCATTCAGTCCTTTGGCTATGAGCAGTATCAGCCAGAACACATACTGTAATTTGATTGAGGCTGTGGTATGTCAGAGGGCCTTCTCTGTGGTGGCTCCCAGTTTTGGAATAGCTTCCCAGTGAGGGTATCTTGGGAGGGGGAGGGGTGTACCAATTTTATATGCTCTTTGGCACCTGGTTAAAATGTATCTCTTCAGTTGGGTCTTTGATTGTGGTCCTGCCAAGGTGGGAGGTAAGAAGATTGTATGTGCTATATTTTCGAAGTATGTTTTAGTAATTGTTTTAACATGTTTGTTGTGGCCTGCCCTGGGATCTCCAGGCAAAGGGCAGGATAAAACAGTTATAAATAAAATAAAATAAAAAAATACCGCAGTTGCCGTGTCCAGAGTAGGTGCTAACAGCAAAGCACTCACACTTACACTCATCCAGCTAGTGACAGCAAGATGCCAAGTCAGTTACCAGAGTTCTTGGGGTTATGGAGTATGTGGAGTCAGATGGGCAAGGAGTCGGGGTTCCAGAGAGTCATCGTAAGTTCAGGAAGTCAGTCGGGGTTCACACAAGTTGGGGGTGGCCAAGGGGATTCTTTGTTTGCAACAGGGAGTGCAGAGTTGGGTGTTTTTCAGTAGGAGATGGAGAGTCAAGCCCTCGGCGGCCCAGCTGTTTCACATGGAGGCGAACCGAGTAGCACAGCTGTTGTCTTTCTCTCCTGAGAGAACTCGGCTCCGGGTGTTGTGTATTGACAGGGTCCAAACTATCTCCGTTTTGGGGGGGGGGCAGAAGCAGCTTCCACACTTGCCCCCTGAGGTGCAGCTCCCCTGCTTTGGCTGGCAGGAGCTAGAGGTGTGCACAAATGCAATTTTCGGCCTTCGATTTGATTTGAATCAAATATTCAAAAAAATTGAAGAAATTTGAATGTTTAAAATACGAATGTATTCACATTTGATTCAGTTCAAATACATTTGTGTCTATGTGTATGAATATTGAATTTGTATTTGAAGATATGAATGACGACAACATTCGTATGTGTCCGTATGTACCTATATGCATTCTTATGCATCCCGTTTTTATCCTGTATGCATCCCATTTTCGTCCCATTTCAGATACGAATAAGATGCGTACGGATATGCACGTAATGCGTATGTATCCGTACACATACGAACGCCTGAATAATTCATACAAAAGATTCAAAACATTTGAAATTCATTTGAATGTTAAAAAATGAATGTATAGACATTCAATTCAAATTCGAATGTATTAATTTGAATGAATTTAATTGAATTTTGCATGTTTTGAATATTCTTGCACATCCCTAGCAGGAATGGAACCTTCCTCTGAGGAGCTGGAGAGAACACGAGGCGTGACGGTGGTCTCCCACTAGAACGCTCTCCAGTTTGTTGTTCACACTGGGGAGTGCTCTAACAGTAAGATCTTCACCACTGGAGTGATCTTGGATCAAAGAGAATCTGCAGTGTCTTATGGACTTCAAAGAAAGATGGAGATGAACGCCTGTTACTGCTGCTGCAGATGATAATATATTAATTTAATATTTAATTTAAAAATGTATAGCCTGCCCTTCACCAGAAAGTACCAGGGTGGGCCACAACAATGAAAAGAGAAAAGATATAGAATATTCCTAAAACATATTTGAAATATAACACAGTTCCCTCCGTCCATGGCAGGACAACACCTAGAGGAAGCTAAGCATCAAAGGTCTGAGTGAAGAGGCATGTTTTAACCAGGAGCTGCAAACCATCTGTGGACCCTCTCCAGAGAGAGGCTGTTCCAAAGCTTGGGGGCCACCAGACAAAAGGTCTTCTTCCACGTCCCTGACACTTGCACTTCTGAGAGAGGAAGAACTATTACAAGGACATCTCTTTGACACCTCACTACAATAGATGGTGATCTTTCTTTGCCTTGGAGATCCTCAGGCTACCTCTGCACACAGGGAATGAGGTGACATACAGACAACCATAGGGTGTTTGTTTACATGCAATCGCATATGTTATCCTCTACATTTGGGATGCAAGGAAGTGGCCTGTCCAAAGGGCAGGATGAAAAAGCCCTGAGGGCTCTTATATGGCACAGAATACAACAGGGCTGGCATGCATTCTGAGAGCAAAGTGTCTGTTTGCCTTTACTGGTCTGGTAATAGCGCTAAGGACTGAGCATGGTGGTGGCCATTATCACTGCAAGTGCTGAACTAGCCCAGCCAGGTACTTATAGTGTGAATGGCCTATCCAGGACAGCCCAGATTGCCAAGATAACCTCCAAACTAGCATTTGGTGCTCAGTCAGATGTTGCCATGGCAAACTGACAGCTGTTTGTGACTGCGTAGCCACAGTCACCCAGCCATGCTCACTCACTGCACCATACACAGACAGGGTGTGAATTCACCTTCCTAGGGGCAATCCACAGCTGAATCATTCTGGAGAGTGGTCATCCCACTCTGGAGTGGTTGTCTTGGTGGGGAACTACATTCAGGCCTGACCTGCAAGAGGATAGAAGCACTTTGACAAGTAAGTTGAAAAGATCCAAAGCAAGTCCCTTGTTCTATGAACCCAACAAAATACTTTGACTGGCTTATGTGATCACCCAGGAGTGGTGCCTAAATCCCAGTCGATGCAGTGACTAGGAGCAGGGTGGTCAACTGGTTGGAATTTACAAATGGATTCATTTCTTGTATCTACAGTGCAGACACTTTCATGGTGGAGCAGACAAGGTTTTTGAGGGCAGCACACCAGAAATACAAACAAGATAAATCAGCTATAGGAAACAGGCAACAAAAAAAAAATTATCAAAGAAAAAGAGGTCCTCTCTATATGAAACAATAATGAACACCCCCTAAATACCAAAAAGTAAAAATATACCGGACCAAATTGCATGGAACAAAGAGATGTGGTTTCCAAAATTCTGGGCTGCTCGCAAGTAGTGGTGGCATTAGGATGGAAAGATGCTACAAAATGGACAATGGAAAATTGGTACTTAGGAATTATGGACCTGATTGCCTCTGAATTTCTAAATTGCAAAATAAATAACATGAACGACGCAACTAAGTTGAGAAATTGTAAAGATAGGTGGATGCGAGTAAAGGATTATATGAATACTAGACTGGGATCAAGTTGCTTAAAAGTCAAATTGCAATTAATATTTCAATTGTAACCAGTGATGCCAAAGTGTACAACAATGAGAAGAGGGGAGGGAAGGGGGAGGGGGGAAAAATAAAATAAAATGGTTTTGATGCTATAGTATAATTGGTAAGAGAAATAACTTGTAATTGTGTTTAGAGAGATTTCAGGTTTTGTATAGGATTGAAAATGGAATATTATACAACATTTTATATTTTAATAAAGCATTTAAACCACACACACACACAAAAAAAAATTTAAATTTACTAATATAAAAGTAATATCCTATAGTCCGACATATATTTTGAGAAGAGTAATGCTGTTCATTATCATGATTACTTTCCAATTTAGTTTTTAACTGCTATTACATGGCGTTTAAATTACAGACTATTGGGGAATGACTGAGTTTATAAAACCACATTGGGGACTACTTTTGAAGCCATTGAAGACTATTTTAAAAACACGTTTGGCTTATAGTTCCCTTTATCAGTATGGGTGCCAGGCTACGAGTTTGAGATATATTCGACTCAGCCTCCAGAGCTTCTCACCTGCTATTTTGTTGACAAGTGATTCTTCGTCATATATGTATTTGTTATTTCCCTATAACAATACTGTACACCATTTTCTTTTATTGTCAAGATTTATTATATGGGATATTACTTTTATATTAGTAAATTTGAAATTATATATGCAATTTGGTCCAGTATATTTTTATGCTTTGGTGTTTGGGCGGTTTTCAATATTGTTTCATATAGAGAGGACCTCTTTTTCTATGATAAGGTTTTTGAGTGTGCCAGCAGAAAAGGGCAGGCGAAAAGCAAGAGAAACTTATCAGAGCCACGCAGGCTGAAGCTCCGATGGTGCAGTTTTCTTCCACGTCTTCTAGCTGCTAATGAGAAGCCAAACAGTTCTGTCTTGCTGGATCCCTATTACAACGCAAGGGTAATTGTTTCAATAAGCCTGTCAGGTCGGTAGCTTTTGAAAATCATTGATGGTCCAAATGATTTCATGGGCTGTAGCCTACTTATGTGTTAATTTATTAAATGGATATATTGGGCTTGTCTTGCCTAGTCTTTTATTAACACAAAATTAAACAGTTTTTGAAGTCAATTATTAATATCCTCCATCTATAAAGCATGTCTCCATCTAGAAACCATATTGACATGAAGTCTAGACATTTCAAGAAGTGTTCATCCTATGAATATCAATAAAGAGGTTACACTAAAGAACTGAGTAGGGGCAGGAAAATGCTCCTGATTTAGGGTGCGAAATGACCATGATAATACAGTCATTAATATTAACATTTCCTTCCTTTTTTAAAATTTAATTCCGTATGGATCAGTACTCTTAAAAGTTTCTCAGGCCTTTGCAATTTCAGCACTTTATGGCAGATATGCAGCATCTCTGCTTTGTGCCATATTTCCATAACAAAGTAACATTATTGCCCTGAAGCTGGATTTAGGAATTAGTTTAACCTTCCCTTGAGCTCAGTTTTTCAACAAAAGCTTTTCAGTTTTCCAGCAAAGCTTTTCAGCAAAACATGTCTGCCAAAGAAAATAAAAGAGATTTGTTCTAAAATGCTAATCCCTCCTTACACCGTGGACCTTCATTTGAAAAGGAAATGTTTGATATGTGGTTAATCAGAAGATACACACACAGAGACACAGACACACACACACACACACACACAAGCCATAGCACCCCAACAAAGCCCCAGTTTGATGTTTCAGTTTTAGAAATCTGTCTGTACACAAGTATCTCTTTCTATCATGAAAGATAGCAGATTCCTTTCTGAGATTTTGCTAACAGGTCAAATAATGTTATGATAAAGAATTCAGAGGGTTCTAAGTTTCATAAGAACATAAGAGGAGCCCTACTGGATCAGGCCACAGCCCATCTAGTCCAGCATCCTGTCCCACAGTACTGGCCCACCAATTGTTTATTGGCATCTCGAGAAGAAGGAAAGGACAAAACTTTCACCTGGCTATATCTGGGGTGACAGAGATTAATTTAACACAAATGTCTCTCAAGCAGAGTGTGTGTGTGTGTGTGTGTGCGCGCGCGCGCATGCATCTGTACAAAATGCAGACAAGGCCAAAGGATTGTGATCCTCATTTTTCACAGATGTTGTCAGACCCAGGCCCTGGGGGAACAAGAGGTCTTTGTAGCATAAAATGTAAGTGCTATATAAGTGCATAAGATAGCCTGCTTTATGGAAGACGATCTTTGGATGAAAGGCTATCACAAGAGAGTTCTCTGCCTGTGGGTTTGTGGGTGATGTTAATGACTTTAATCTGCTCCTCTTTTTATCGGTGGTATTTTATAACCTGCCCTGGTATCATATGATGAATGGCACATAATAAATGCAAATGAGGAAGAATATAATAAAATCTAAGGAGAAGATCAAGAGACTAGAAGTTGAGCATTTGCCTACCTGGGAACAAATTGAGCAGTCCCACAAATCAGTGTCCTCCCCATTTAAACAAAGGGTTCTGCATTTGAATTTAAATTATACCAAAAGCCTTCATTTGCTATTTAAATTATAGTAATCATTTACAAATACCATATATAGGCTATCTTCGACAAAGGACCTCCAGAAACATTACCTCCAAATACAATACAAACTGATTCATATGTCAAGCAAAGGTCTAGATGGCTGCTGCCCGGGGGTGGGGGGGGAAGCAGTAAAAAGAGGTGGTTCCAAATATGCATGAACATGAACCAGTCTGGACATAATGGATTGTGCACTCACCAGCGAGCCCAGAACCGCAATGTGCATGGCTGCTGGAATGGATGCCCAAGTACTTCCTCTGGGCTGGAGAAACAGGCAGGATCGCCTCTAGAGGCCATTTGTGAGAATTCAAGAGCAGGTGAAAGTTTTGCCTTTATCTTTTGCTTGAGGTGCCCAGAAGCAATTGGTGGGCCACTATGACAGACAGGATGCTGGACAAGATGGGCTGTGGCCCAATCCAGCAAGGTTCCTCTTGTGTTCTATCTATCTATCTATCTATCTATCTATCTATCTATCTATCTATCTATCTATCTATCTATCTATCTATCTATCTATCTATCTATCTATCTATCGTTCTATCGTTCTATCGTTCTATCTATCGTTCTATCTATCGTTCTATCATCTATCATCTATCTATCGTTCTATCGTTCTATCATTCTATCGTTCTATCATTCTATCGTTCTATCGTTCTATCTATCATTCTATCTATCATTCTACCTATCGTTCTATCGTTGGTTCTATCGTTCTATCATTCTATCCCACCCTATACCAAAAGGTCTCTGGGCTAGTTACAATTATATCATATTAAAAGATAAAAAGCATGACAAAAAACATGCCTAAAGCAACGTACAGGGAGGGGGTGTTGCTCCCTCAGCTAAAGACCCGGATAAAGAGGTGTGTCTTCAGCAGATGTCTGAATGCATGCAGTTAGGGAGCCTGGCATACCTTGAGGGGTGATTATTCAATACTCTCAGAGTTACAACAATCAAGGTCCTCCACGCAGTCACATCCCCTTAATTACCAAAGGAGGCGGGACTGCCGAGAAGGCTTGATTGGCAGACCTTAGGGGCATGGGCATGTTTAGGCAGGAGGATGGGCTCCTTTAGATGAGGGGCTTTTAACCTTCTTTTGTTCCATGAAGCCAGTTTGGTCTTGTGGTTAGAGTGCTGGACTCATATCCAGTAGTCACTGGGGTTTTTTCCACATACCTCCATGAAGCCAGCTGGGTGGCCTGGGCTGGTCACAGCTCTCTTGAGTTCTCATAGCCCCACCTACCTCACAGGGTGTTCTGTTGTGGGATGGAGAATAGAAAGCTTTGTCAGCCACTTTCAGTCCCCTTCAAAGGGTGAGAAAAGCGGGGTACAAAAACCAACTCTAATGCTCCTTTTCCTTTGCCAGTCTGGTGAACAGCATGGACTCTTCCATAGAATGTAGAGGCAGGGAAAACCACAGACCTCTTCTCATAATGTAGCAGCTTATAGTTTTATGACACTCTACATCAGGAAATTCAAGCTCATGGATCCCCTAAAATCTTTCCACGGACTCCCAAGGGGTCTGTGGGTCCCTGATTAAGGACTCCTGCTTTAAATCTTTGGGCACCAAGCTGCTTAGGCCCTCATAATAGTGATGTGCCTGAATGCTTTTTTGACATTCTATTTGAATCAAATCTAATACCTGAAAATCCGATTCGATTTGAATCTTTTAAATTTGAATTTAACAAGATTTGATTTGTATTTACCAAATTCGAATCTATTTGTTCACATTTTTTATTTGAATTTGCACACACGTATGTACATGTACACATCTTCCCCACATCCGTACACATCTGTATGCATGCGTATGCATCCCGTAGTTATTCCGTATGCAACCTGTTTCCATCCTGTATATCCGTACAAATGTGTACAGATGCGGAAAAGATGTGGATCTTCAAATACATATCATGCACGAACCTGTACACATACAAATGCCTGGATAATTTGAACGAATTGATCCGAAGTTCAAAATTCTATTTGAATGTTTATATTTGAATTTCGGGACACTGTATTCAAGTTTGAATGTCAAAATTCAGCACATTCGATTGGATTTCGAACACCTATGAATATTCGTGCACATGTCTACCTTATAAGTTAATGTTAGTAACCTGAACTGGTTTCAGTAGCACATAAGCAGCCAGGACTATTTTGATGTGTATCAGGCCTGCGGTGCCAATTATCAGTCTAGCTGCTCCATTTTACACATCCCAAATCAAGGGTGAAAACTGCACCATCGGAGCTGACTGGTGCCAGTGAGTACAGTTGGAGGGCCCTCTCTCCTGGCAAGAGGACATTTCTGAGTTTCCTCTTAACTCTTGTGACCTTTCTTTGAAGTTCACACAACCATGTGGACTTCAAAGGAAGCACGCGAAGCTGTTTTCAGCAAAGAGATGGACTTCCGACTGCACTCATCTGTAGTAACCACAAAAGCTGCTAAGTTTCCCTTCCAGCCTCCAACTATTATTAAGCCCCTTGCTGACCAAGAAGAGCACCAGGAAATTTCCTCCTGCCCCTGCATGACCTCAGGGCATCTGTGGATCTGTGCTGAATGGGCTGCCAGAAGTTGTGAGTGGAGGTGATCCGGAAAGACAGAAGGAGTAATCTGCCCATCATGGAGTCTGAGCACATGTTTCTAGGATAGTTTTCCATCTCTTCCTGTATGAGGATTTTCCCTGCCTCTGCCCACAGGATGTGACATCAGAAAGGCCCCTGGCTTGCCCACCTGACACAGTTCCACCAATCACCTCCCTGGATTGTGCCTTTACATCACTTCCTCCACGCCTCCTCCTGTTACAGCTTATTTAAACCTATGCAGAGAAATAAATCACTCTTTTCCTGCTGATGCTGTCTCCCGCCTGACTTCTCTCCCCTGTGTACTATGTCTTTAACTCGCTATATGAGCACGTGGCAATCTCTTATCGCATGCCAGTGGTGAATAAGGGTTTAACTTTTGCAACAGCCAGTGATCGTATCAGCAACCACTGGTACCAAGTATCGTTGCAGCCCTTGGGTTGTAACCAAGCATCACTGTGGTTGTAACCAAGCATCACAGCCAAGACCGAGGTAGCCATAGGCTGCCTCCAACCAGGTTCCCCAGAGCCAAGATTTCAGGTTGCAGAGCACGACTGCAACACTCATCCAAACCAGTCATCACTGTACATCACCATCCCTTTAAGAAAATGGTTCACTAAAATCAAAGATGGAGATGGTTCTCCTTCAGAATAAAATCACCCCCTTCTCATTTTTTTCATTGTAAAGCTGGCCTTGTTCAAACGAAAAGCCTTGGCTTATTAGTTATTGACATTGGCAAGGGTTGCCTCTTCTCTCATGGATAATGAAGGAGAAGGAAGAAAAGGAATGACAGATAAGATAATGAACAAAAGCAAAGGTAGTTTACATTAAAATATTGCATTATTTATTAGCTAGTTGTAGCCACTGGCGTTTCCCTACCACATGAAGAATTCATTACTGTCAATTGTCTTTTGAGGTGATTTCCATTGGCAGGCATCGAAACAGCTGCTAATTTGACTGGAAGATATTTAGACACATGGTAATGCAAGATTTAAAAAGACCAGAATTGATATGAACAGTTCTTTTAAAAGCTCAAAAATAATGTGTGAGTAACTGTTATCTTTGCCAGACTCATGCATTCAGATCTGGAATATAATGTATACAAAAAAAGCAAACCTGTAGCTCTTGCAAGTATATGGGCTTGCATGTGTATGTTTTTGCGTCACTGAGGCCCTGGTCACACTTTGTAAGACAGGACCATCCTATTCATTAATTTGAACTGAGGTCATATCAGTCCCGGACACATCTAGATCGTCCTCAGGCCATCCTCGCTTTGGGCCACATTGGTCACACCTTTCTCCACAATCAACCTGAGCCTTCTTCATGGAACTCTTGGCTTTCCACCCATTTTGTGTGTCAAATCTACCTCCTTTCTTATTGGATACCATTGTGTCACTCAAGGGAGGTGTGTGTGTGTGTGTTTGCGGTTCTTTTAAGCCTGCTTCCCCACCTACACACTCCCCCTTCCTTTTTTTACATGCTTTTCTTCTCCATGCGATTAAATTTTTTCAAAAAAAAATTGCAGAAAAAGACTAGATAGAGGAATCGTACACATAAACTGAAGAGAGAAGAGGAGGTACCTCATGAACTCTGTGCGTGCTGCCCTCCCGTAGACATTGGACAAAAGGAAAGACTAGACCCCACCCACCACAGCACAGTTCAGCCTTCTTTAGCCCATACCACCGCTCACACTGAGGAAGTGAAAACAGGTTGGGATGCCAGGATGGACTGAGTCCTGTAAAAATTTGAAGATTCCGGTTAGAACAATCTAACGGGGGTAGGCCAGCTTGGGAAACAAGTTAAATAAAAATAATGTGAGTAAGACAACCTGAAGACAACTACTAGTGTGACCATGGCCTGGCAGTGTGTTGAGAAGGCATTCTTAGGATGTTTTTCCACTGTCACTAAGTACCCATAGAAGCACCCATTAAGGACCCATTTGGCTGAGAGCTGGATGACCCCATTTCCACCACAGACCTCATTAGGGACACATTTGTTTCCACCACAACTAGATATATCTGGATCATTATGGGTCCTTCAGGACCTATAATCCGGATTTTGTGTAAACCCCATTAAAGGGATCTACAATGGGGTCTTCAGCCCTAAAATCTGGATTGTAGGGAGCCTGTTTCTTCTTCTTCTTCTTCTTCTTCTTCTTCTTCTTCTTCTTCTTCTTCTTCTTCTTCTTCTTCTTCACCACCCAAAGGTCTCAGAGTGGGTAACAACCTTTAAAATCCAGCATATGAAACAAAATGATATATATTATATATTAAAACAATAAAAACCACCACAACATTTAAAATCCAACATATTAAAAACAAAACAATATCAATTAAAACAGTAGTGTTTACAGTGGGAGAAACATAACCAACATTTGGTTATGTTTAGTTGGTTATGTTCAAGTTCAGTACATGAGCTTGTTTTTAATAGATTCTCTGCTTCTTCTATTTTATAAGGGTCTAAATAGATTCTAGTGGGAGGGAGTTTTGTTATGAAACCAAATATGGTTCCGGATCTGTTCTGCAAAATTCTCTTGTTACAGCACATCTAATTACTATTGGAATTACACAGTAATTGTCTTCTCTTCTCTTCTTCCCAGTGCACATTTACGCAGCATTGAGTCACGACCAAATAGCTGTTCTGCAGGGAGGCAACCAACTTCAAAGAAAGGCAGAAAGTTCACCCTTAAGAAAAAAAAAAGATCCATAAACATATGTTTCGCCAGAAAGAACAAGGGAGGTGCTTAAAGGTTTGCAAACCTCAAGTGTCTCAGCAAAAACACAAATTCTTTCATTTTCCACATGGTCCTAGGTTTTTCCCAGCAACTCATTTTTAGCAGGTAACTGCCTTGGCTTTCCCTCAGCTTTAATTGGCAATGTGAATACTACAGGAAATGCTTCCTTTTGAAAGGAGGAAGAAGGAGCCAAAGCTTAGGTTCTATGTTGCCTCAAGCGGACTTTGCTAGTGGCCTCCATCCAAGGGTGTGTCAGATTCATTAATCTGATGCATATATGGCTTCTGTGGGAAGCAAGCCAACAGGAACAGATGAGCCATTCAGACTGCATCCAAATGAAAGGAAAGAAAATGAGAACGCCTCCACTACTAGAGCTGTACCTTTAAGAGAACTTTACCCAAACAAGTCAGAAGCCCTCTCAGCAGGTGGATATAGAGAAGGAATATTGCAAAAGTAAAGCCGGGAGCATAAGATGCTGTGTCACCTGGAGTAATGGCTACATTACCCTCTCCCACAGTTCCAAGATGGTTAATGAAACAGAGGGCACATCTCCATGTACGTTTGGTCCAATACCAAAATCGAGCTTGGCAAGAGGTATCCACATGCATTTTTGATTGAGTCTGATTTCCACGGACCAAATTGTCCCAAACCATACCAGACCAGGGCCAAATTTGGTACCCGCAAAAACAAGTCTGGACATGGTTTGGGGGTCCAGCATGCATTTCCTAGTGAGCCCAGCCTGTGCATGAGGACGGTCCCAGGCTATTTGGGGAGGAGATTGGTGCTCACATCATTGGGAGGTGAGGCAGTGCTTGCCATTCCTGCCCTGTGCATTGGAGATCGCAACCGCGGAGACATTTTGGGAGTGAAAAAATCCCGATTGCCAAGGCAGGCAGGATAATGGCTTAATTTTTGCCCCCTTTCTGCAGCAAATATTTCACCCTCGTTTCCCAATTTTCTTCCTTTTAAGCTTGCTGGGCATTCTCGCGGTTCCCAGTGGAGTGGAGGTGCACAAAGCTGCTCAAGCGCCCAACTGCTGCTAAACCTCATAGAGGCTTTGGGTTTTTTTTTTAATTATTTTAAAATTTATTAGACTTAATTTAATTTTTTCCCCATGCCTCCCAGCCCAGTCCTGGCTTTCTGTATCACTAAGGGAGGGGGGGGGAGATGCAACATTTGCAGCTGGCAGCACAGGGGTTGGCTGACATGAATCCGGCTTCCAATGAGGAGAGAGGGGGCAGAGAGGTGGAGGCGTTGCTCCCCCATGCCAGGATTTGGTGTGGTTTGCATGGGGATGGCTGCATCTGCACCCAGCCCGGGTCACTGGGAATGGCATGGGGATGGGCAACACTCAATCTCGGACCCACCCCCAGTTCCATGTGTGCCCATTCATAGCCAAACAGTTTGCATGGTTGCTCTGGCATTCCCACTGTGATCATGCCTAGCACTCATTGCTATTGGATGCTACACTGCTCATGGAGAAGCATTGGGTCCTTGCCAGGATCTGGATCTTCTAGGACTGGATTTGTTGAAGACTGCATCTTCCTAGATCTGGATTAAGGGAGGTAAGTGGAAAAAATCCTTAGTGTTCTGATTTTCAGGTGTCCTTTACTAGAAGCTCCAGGAAGTACATGATTGATAAAGGCTGATCTACACTCTTTGGAAGCGATCATTCATGGTTTTCCAGTAGAGATGTTTGCAGAGCCATCAGGAAATGGTGGGGATTGAAATCCAACCACTATGTACACCCAGCAGATGATTTAGACTACCTGTACGCTATGACCCTTGCTCAGAATGGCCTTGCTCAGATTAGATCCATTTCTGAATGGCATTGTTCGTCCTGCACTGTGCCTGGTCCATACTATAGGACCCATTTCAGGTTTTACTTTGCAGGTTAGTTTTGGAGGATAGGGACAAAAATTCCCAGCCTTCTAATTTGCCAGCTGGACCTTTTTTGCTTCCATCCTGCTTGTCGACTTCTTTTAAGTAGTCCAGGGTTGGATTTGGATATAGTACCATTTTGCTGTCGTATCCTGCTCCAATGGTTATTTCTGTAAGGGTGGAGTGTACTAATAGGAGGAATGACCTCTGCTATGATGTCCCAGGGACTTAAAACACCCCATGGGCCCAGTCCACTGGCCCTTTGCAGAAAGCACTTAGATCTTTATTTCAACCTAGGAGACAATGCTGATAAAGTGTGGAGACCTTTAAATCACAGGTGGAAAAGGCCTTCTTTTGACAATATCAACCCTGCTCTTTGCTTTCAGAGTAAGAGGAAAATGTTATATAATCTGCCACAATTTGTGCCGATTATAGGTTTTAGAAGCCCTTAGGAAGGTCTTCTTGGCTGTTTATCTTCTCTTGTACACTGTCTCTGATGCCTGATCTCTTGCCTTCTCCCTCTTTTCAGGGACTCTCTCAACTCCTGGGGCTGTCACAGAATGCCAGGAGTGGAATGCTCTTGCTACTGCTCAGAGGAAGAAGGTGAAAATGGCAAAACTACAAAGGACCTGCAGAAACTGGCAATAGGACTCTCTGTTGGGCCTGAAGACTCATCTAGTTTCCAAAGCAGTAGTGACCTGTGGCAGATCAGAACCATCAAAACTATTTTTTTCCCCTGTGGATTACAATTAGTGGTCCAGATGTGTCCTGCAAATCACAATTACTTTTTATGTGGGAAACTGCAATGTTTATGTTCTCGTTGATTTTGCAACATTTTTGCTTCCATAAGAAGCCAATGATCCAACGTCAAAACCGCACCGGTAAACGGGCTTACAAAACAATAGGAAAACAGGAGAGCATTTGCACTCCCTTTTTCTCCAGAAGGATTTTGAAGCTCTGATTGTATTGAAAGGACTGAAGTTCTGCAAGGAGAAAGGATGATATTTATCCAGCTGGTTGCCACACCAGGTAGATTTCCACTCCAACTAATTGTGGGAACATCCATATCTTTCTTCTCCCCCTCTTCCCAATTTACATTTTGTTCCCATAACTTCATGTTATGTAAGGACCTGAAGCTGTGCAGACTTGAACCAGCTATCTTCAAGAACGTTGTGTTTCCCAGGCTTCAGTAGCTATAGGGCTTGGAGCATTCAGACGCCCACAGAGGATTTAATCTTTTAACACCTGGGTTGACGTCGTCAGGGCTGGCTTTGCCATAGTAAGCTCTTGGAAAAGGTGTTGCCGTGAAGCACTGAGAGCACAACAGAGTTTGAGGGCAAGGGAACTGTCATGGCTTGCTTTCTGCTGACTCATGTGATTTGGAAACAGAGCTTGAAATGAATCAACTTGGGTTGACATATTCAAAACTTCTTCTCATAAACCATTTGCCAAGAGACTTTGTTGCCTTAAATAAGGGTTCTGTCTCCATACCTTAAACAAAGAACTTTCATATTTTAAAAAAACTAATAAAATCATTCCTGAATTCCAGACGGTGCAAGGGAATGATAGTGTGCAATGAAATGAGTCCTTCTCTTGCCATTTCAAACTGGAAATCCCAGAATATTGAGAGCCATTGTATACTCAAATACCAGAGATATTTCCCAAACATATATGTCAAAAAATGGCCTTCAATTCATAGCCAAGGGAAAGATTGGAAAGATTACTTTCCGGAAAGCTGCATTAAAAGTTGCCTTAGGGAAGCAAAACATTGCAGGATAGAAGATGTGTGAGATATTTTAAGGCAGCATCAGATAACATCTGTGCCATCCCTTGCTAATAAGGAAGAAGGTGCATGCTTAGAATCTAGATACTTTGGATAGATAGACAGCAGTGACAGTTCATAGCTTGAAGCGCAGATGTTTTTAGGCATGCTAGTCACAGGGGCATTTGTTTTTCCTCAGCATGCCAATGCAGGACCTGGCCACGGGGTGGCACATTTTCATGACTGGTGATTGCCTAGACCAGTGGTTCTCAACCTTCCTACTGCAGTGACCGCTTAATAGAGTTCCTCATGTTGTGGAGACCCCCAACCATGGGGGAGGAGCAGCTGGGAGGTGGGAGGGAAGGGTGGTGGGAGACTCATCATGACCCCTCTGAAAGGGTAGTTCAACCCCCCAAAGGGGTCCAGACCCCCAGGTTGAGAAACACTGGCCTCGACCATTCCTATGGACAGTGCAGTTAAAGCTACAAGATACCATGGATGGATGGATGGATGGATGGATGGATGGATGGATGGATGGATGGATGGATGGATGGATGGATGGATGGATGGATGGATGGATGGATGGATGGATGGATGGATTATAAAGTCCTGCTTTTCAGGGAGAGCTTATCTTGCAAGCTACATCTGCAGGATTTTTTCAGGCAATGGCTGATACAAAACAGATGACTCTAGACTTAGATCAGATGAGTAGAACCTCTTCTCCAGCATTCTGTTCTCATAGGCAGTTACTGTACTGTACCTAGCCTAAATTTGGAGATGGAGAAATGGAAAGTTCTCCAATCTCTGAAGTTGCAGGCTGTGGGTTTAGTGGTGTGCCTAGAAATGGTTCTAGAAAAGAGGCAGTGGTTCAAATAGACTGAAGGCCAGGAGTGCAAGGGAGATCTTTTCAAAGTAGTCTTTCTCTGCGCAGTCCTGGGTGTGGTTTGCAAGCTATGGAGAATTCCAGCCACTGGACTCACATCGCCACTATATTCCTCACAGAGCTGTGACTTCTGAAAAATGTTCCAGCATGTGGAACTTGCAGTCCAAGGAAATAGCTGATGTGGTCCCAAGTAGGGATGTGCACGAATATTCAAATGCATTTGAAATTCAATTAAATTATCATATTTTGACATTTCAATTCAAATTGAATGTCCTTAAATTCAAATTTAAAGATTTGATCTGAATTTCCAATTTCAGATCTATTTGTTCAAGTTATTCACATGTTATGCACACGTTCATACATGCTGCGTGTTTGAAGATTTTCATCTTTCCCATATCCATATGCATTTGTACAGATACATACGGGATGAAAATGGGTTGCATATGGGATAACCACGGGATGCATATGGATGTGTAGAGATGCGTACAGATGTGTACGAACCTGGGAAAGATGCATATGGGCATCTACAAAAGTTCTCGACATTCTTAAGTGCAAATATGAATAAAACATTCAAATGAATAGATTCCAATTTGCTTAATTCATACCAAATTTGGTTAAATTCAAATTTTAACCATTCAAATCAAATCCTGAAAATTGCATTTATGCACAACTCTAGTCCCAAGCGGCTGTGCAATAGCTACCACAGTGGTCAACCTATAAGGTATGTTGTCTAGCACAGTCAATTAAAATAAATAATACCAGGGATCTGTGTAGTGGCTGTACTCTCCATTTTCATATTAAAGCCCAAATTAGAGAAAGAGATTTATAGCACATAAAATTGGGAGTGGAGTTTATGTTTTTCAAACACATTTCAAGATCTACAGAGCTAAACCTAGTTGGTCAACAGTGGTTGTGAACCAGAATAAATCTTCTGGCTTGAAGATTACTGAGATCCAAGAGAAAGCACCAGAGCAATGAATTTGGAAGAAATTGGCCTTTTAACGGCCCAAATTCTATAACCTGTGTAGGGAAAGAGCAGGATTCTCAAATGGTTAGCATGCTTTGACTGCCTGCCAATGCTGAACAGAGTTCTCATATTTCACTTTCAGAAAAAGCAATTAGGAAGGAAGTTGTTTTGATGGTTGGGAGACAACATCAAAAAGAGGGAAGGGGACAGGCTCTTATAATTGGGAACTCTTGCCAAAAACATTTCATCATGTTTTACTGTTTATTTGTATGCTACCTTTCTATATAATGCACTGAAGGCATTACATACCCATGTTTTGGTACTGGGTTCCATAAAGATCATGAAGGCTTAGGAGCAACAACACTCAAAACCAGTTCTTTTCCATTATATACAGCCTCCAAGATTGTCCCTGTCCATGTTGTTGGTTGGTCTACAGGAAGGCCATATCTTCTGAAATAATGCCTTGTCCACATGCAATGAGGCATTGGAGTGGGCCTTGCTGAGAAAATGGACCCAGAACTGGCTTGAGATGGCTTTGTTCTGGAGCTGTTGGATTGTGATGTTGATCTTGGAACGTTCTCTTCCTCTACACCATTTTGTACATTTGTATTTTTGGAGCCGTTCATATTTTGAACATTAAGGTGCACTGTGGCCATGAGAAAGGTGGACTATTATTTTTTCCCCCTTGGATTAAAAAAAACCCTTACAGTACAATAGTGGCTCACACCCTCAAGGAAGGAACCTTAAAACAATTTGTGAAGAGTTCCATATCTCTTTCCCCCCTGTGCAGGAGGTGCAGTCCCTTAAAAACCTCTTTCAGAGTTTGTACGTCCTTCTTGAACGAACAATCTGTGTCAGACCTGGATTTGGGAAGTGGACCAAAGGATGGAAATATTTTGCAGTTTCTCATCTCCCACTGTAGATTATTTCTGCAAACTTCTTTAAATTAATGCAAGACACCATGAGCATCAAAACCACTGACTTGATATTTGGGGCTGAACTGTCCACCGATCACATTCTCTTTCAATACCACCCATCATTTTAACATTCCTGTCTACTCATCTGGCTAGTAGTCACATGAAGGTTGGTTCTTTCAGAGGTGGGAGCCAGGGATGGGATGGGGCAAGAGAAAGTGTCTCACTAGCACACTGGGTTGTCCCCAGATTGGATGTAAAATCAGGGATTATTTCAGGGCTATGTTGGGATTGCCAAGGGAGTCCTCTTGGGATAATGGGATAATATTCCGCAAGAACACTATTATGGGAAAATCAAATCCCAACCTGGGTTTTAGATAAAAAGTAAACGCACTGACCTTGTCTGGATGCCTGCTTGCATAATCTGCTATACTGGGAATGGCCACCATGCATATGCAGAACCAAACCCTGCTGAAAATGGAGGCTACACATACACATGAGGTGATTGCACACCTCTGGATATGAATTCCCAGATGTTGGTGTTGCACCATGATGGGAGCAAGCATCTATTCTGGTAAGTAGAGATGTGCACAATTTTTTTATTTTTTATTTACATTCTATTTGAATCGAATTGAATACTCAAAAATTCAATTCAAATAAAATCTTTTAAATTTAACAAAATTTGCTTCAAATTTACCAAATTTGGATTTATTCCTTTGAATTTTTTATTCCAATCTGCACATACAACAGCATTTGTATGTGCATGTACACATCTTCCTCACATCTGGATGCATCCATACACGATTGCATGCATCCCGTATGCAACCCATTTTCATCCGGTACGGATCCGTACAAATGCATATGGATGCGGATCTTCAAGTATGCATCATGTACGAATCCGTACACATACGAATGTCTGGATAATTCAAATGAATAGATCCAAAATCTGAAATTCAATTCAAATGTTTACATTCAAATTTTGGGACATTTGATTTGAATTCAAATGTCGAAATTTGGCACATTCAATCAGATTTCGAATGCCTATGAATATTTGTGCACATCCCTTCTGGTATGTGCTTTTGCTTGTCCTGTGCTGTTTCCCTGCTGGCTGGGCAACACACACTAATTCCAGAGGTGTTGTACTCTGGAATATTATTACCTAGGACTATTAAAAAATACTTCTCTGGAGGCAGCTCTGGACTGTCATTTGGCTTGTATCTGGGCATGGTTCCTTGGCAAGACAGCTCAGTTTTTAATCCCTGCTTTACTGCTCCTGTGCAAGCCAACACTTATGTCCATCTGCTGGATCCTGAGTAGCCAAATGAGTTTTAGCGACCATGCTGTTCCATCCAGGCAATGACCCAACTGCTGATGCAAGGCCTTCCTCCCATATGTAACGGAATTCTAATAAGCAGACTATGGGCCTCTTTGCACCTTGCAAAAAAAGGGAAGTGTGCGGATGTTCCAAGACAGAGCATCCACAACACAGAGACACACTTCCACCCAGGACAGGAGTGGAGCATGAAAATGTACTCCACAGCTATACTAGCTGCTGACTAGTAAAGGCCAGCATGCACCATCTGAACCTGTTCCTGGAGAACGGTGCATACAGCAGGGTGGTTGCATGCTGCATCACCCAATTGCTGCGACAATGGTGCCACACATGTTGCCATTGCGATGACAAGATGATGACCTCTAGTAAAGAGGATATCACACTTAGCTGGCACTTGGTGAAGCACTGAGTAAGTTTGAGATGGATCAGACATCATGAAGTGCAGACGCCCAATCTATCGCCCATCTTCACCTCCTTGGGACAATTTCCAAGGGAAGTGAAGGTGCAAATTCACCCTTTGTTTGATAACTAAACTCTTTACTAGTCTTCAGAGTGCTCAGAGCCCAGCCTCAAAACTTCCACAATCTCTGGAGACATGGTGGGGACTGGTCTGGGTTAGGGGTTTGCACAAATGTGGGTTTTTTTGCATTCAATTCTTATCAAATTGAATGTAAGAAAACATATTAGCTCAAATAGACCCCCTTTGAATGTATTCGTACAAATTTGTATCCATATCCAATATGAATGGATAAGTATCTGATATGTATCCATATGTATCCAATATGTATCCACTCTGAAAGCATCAAATCCACCCTGAATCCACTTTGAATCTGCTCTCAAACCATGTTGAATCCACTCTCGGTCTGTTGCAGATGTGACTGGTGCAGCTGCTTTCCCTCCTCCCCATTTCCCAAATGTTCTGAAGCTCCATATGAATGCTCTGAAACATTTGTATTCGTATGAAAGTCAATGTACGAAGGTTGTAACTTTCTATTCATATACAAATGTTTGAATTTGTCCAAATTCATACAAATAATGAATGTTATGAATATTCATGCACATCCCTAGACCACACTTTTCCATGGGCCAAACTAGTGGACTTGTCTGAAGAGGTAAGTGCAGAAAGGGCATAAGGCTAGGAAGATGCCCGATTCTCCCTTACTCACAACGTCCACTGGGTGATTTTGCAATCACTCTTTTTCAGGGTAACCCCTATTGTGGGGACAATGGCAGGATAAAATGAAGAGGGGGGGGAACTATACTGCCTCCAGTTTCTTGGGCAAGAGGCTGGATATAAATGAAAGCATGATGTGAATCACACTGCAGTTAGGTTTTCATAGCTGGGGATAAAAGCCAGGATGCAGATGAGTTTTATACTTTGGCATTTGTTAAAATGAATTTGTTCATTTTCATTAGCCACTTTGCTGAAATCAGTGTCGCTAGAATGCCTAAGATGTAGTGGGTAGGGCAGAAATATATACAAATGACTGAAATATCACATTTGTTTGGGTGGAGTTGATGATGCATGAAATGCTAGTCCTATATAAACTCTTTTGGCTCCCCTCAAATTTCTTTGGGGCTCTGTCTTGGAACTTTTTAGTTTGGGAAACAGACAAATAACTGAGGAGCAGATCAGAGAAATGACAGGGGCATATAATATTACGTCCAGTTTGGAGAATGTGGCGACAGAGAAATATTTCTCCTTTCCTTTTAATATAGAAACCTAGGCTGCAGTGGGTAAACAAGGGATTATTTCTCCATATAACCCTTATGCAAATTATGAAATTTGGGTCTGTCAAAATATGCCTAGGCGGCCACCAATGTAAGACAGAAAATCAGTTGGTCAAGTTTATGAAAAATAAAGATATTAGTGGCTGACGGCCTCAAAAGGACCTCCTTCCATACAGTCCATAAGGACTAGGGGTGTGCACAAACACAATTTTTGGATTCAATTTAATTTGAATCAGATATTTGAATTTGTACAAATACAGAAAAAATGAATATATTCAAATTCAAACCGACTTTGTATTTGAAGATCTGAATGTCAATAACATTTGTATGTGTCCACATGCATCTGTGTGCATCTGTAAGCATTCATATTCATCCCATTTTTATCCCATATGCATCCCGTTTTCATCCCGTACGTATCTATACAAATGCATACAGAAAGTCTGAATAATTCGTACAAATGATTTGAAACATTCAAATTCATTTGAATGTTTTTTAAAAAAAGAATGTACAGACATTTGATTCAAAGCTGAATGTCCGAACATCAGTTGCTAAATACCAGTTGCTGGCAATTACAGTAGGCTGGGATAATGCTCTCATGCTCCATTGTGCATGAATATTCGTAACGTTCAAAATTTGTACAAATTTGGCCAAATTTGGACATTTGAATTGGAATCAACTGTTGGCACATTTGAATTAAAATCAAATGTTTAGATACATTCGCATGAAGCTTCGTGTGGGATTTGTATGGAATTCATATGGGACTGAATATTCAAATGGAATTTGAATTCCACTACATTTGAAAGAGATCTATTTGAATAAATACAAATGTTCTTGCATTTGATTAAATACAAATTGAATACTAAAAGAAAAAAATGTGCACATCCCTACTCCATTGGCAATTGGCTAGGCAGTGTGGGAAACAAGATGTCCCATGTGTGCCTAGAAAAGGAGAGCTTAAGGCTGCAATTAAACCTGCCAGAAGGGTTGCTGTTTTGCAACATGCAAGAAAGTGGAACCACACTCAAGTGTGAGATCCAGTGGTCAATGCACAATGGCCCCTGATGGGGCACAGAAAAGAAACATATTTTTAATATATCACACCAGCCACAGTTTGGTTAAAGTGGCTATCTATTGGTATATTGGATATGCCAATCAAACTCTCCTTTAATGCCAATCAAGAAATAATTTTAAAAAAAATCAGCTCACTTTCAGTCATATCATTCAGAAAGGGGAAATTCACCTCTTGCCTGTAGTTTCTTCTGGCACCATATTAGCTCCCTCTGTAGGTAGGGATACAGGGTGCAATGGCATGCATCATTGTGCATACATGCATAATGACATCACATGCAACCACATATTAAAATAGCACCAAATAATGCTACAGGAAGGAGGTGAGTTTCCTCACCTTTTAGATGTGTCTAGGACCATTGAATATGGGACTTTATAGTCCTATGTCTTTACAAATAATGAAAGGCAGTTTGGCACATTCTTATTAACCATTCTGCAGTAACTGTTATTGATCTGGAACAGCTCTTTTAGGGTGTTTCCGCACTGGCCGTGGAAACCACAATAAGGACACATGTAAGACACATACAAGATTTACCTTCTGCACCGGAGGACACATCAGGGTCCATTCCAGGCAGCTGCTTATGCACAGAGGTGTGCGAGACCCGGCCTTAATGGGGTCTTGCTGCCAAAAAAACCTGTCCTCTGGGAAGACCTGGAAAATTAGGTCTTCAATCTGTCCCCTTGCCTCGATCCATTTGGAAGGAGGATGCTTCCGCACCGGAGAGGTGAGGTGACAGATGTGCTGGTGGCTGCCATCTTGGGAGGCAGTATGCCTCAGGAGCCCCTCCCCCATGCACCACATGCCGGTGGAAACGCGTGGTGACTGGCAGCTGAATGCTCCAGTCCTGGGGTTCCTGGGGCAGCGTTGACGGTGTGGGAGGCCGACTGCCTTGGGGAATGGGTGCTGCAGACTCCACACAGCACCCAAAAGATCCGACCCTCAGGATCAGTCCTCCCCCAAGTGTGTGAACGTGCGAGGCCTCTTCAGATCCATCCCTATTTTGGATGGATCCTCCGAAGGATGGATCGCTGGGAAACTGATTTTCTTTAATCCATTTCTTGGCGGACGTTGCGGAAACACCCTTAGATCATGCAACCTGTCCCATGACTGGGATGGATTGCCCTTAGGCAGGAACAACACTGTCTGCGTGGTGGCAATTTTATTTCTGACTAGCCTCCATACCACACCTGAAAATTGCATGAACTTCAAAGCTGACCTCCACAAGCTGTCCACAAATGTTCCTGATCTCAGAACCCCCATGGGCCCTATTTCAATGGGGCAATAAGGTGCATTGTCATAAAACAACCCTCTGTAAACCACTACATGGAGGCACAGGATGCCAGAACCAAGATGGTAGCACCCTGCAGAGGATCAGGTGCACAACCGGACACAGGTGAGTGACCAATCTCCAACTGCCCCAGGCCTCCAGGAAGCCTCCAGGAGACCTAATGGAGTGAATCGGCAGGGGTGGAGGGAGGCTGGTTTGGTTGACCGCAAATAAGTGAAACTGTGGTTACTGCACCAGCAGATACAGGGGCACAGATGTACTTCACCAGTTCCCATATGTCACACACAAAGCATCCTACATTCTAAGAGAAAGTTATACCTTAATTGCTCCATCACGTAATGGTACTCTTTCTTGACTGTTCTTTCATCAGCAACTTTCCATCCATTGATTGGTATGCTTTTATTACTTATTTTAAAACATCCTTATCTGAAAATAACATATAAATTTTCAATTAAAGCATCTTCTTTTTCAGTATTGTATCTCTTCCCATGATTTCTTTAATTTTTTATTATCCTCCAAAAATCTTGTACTTTAGTACACCCCCACCATAGATAAATGCATATAAACACCACTGCAGGGGTGTACATGAATGCATTTTTGACATTTGATTTGTAATGAATTGAATGTTTGAAAATCCGCACTCATACAAATAGATCGCATTTGAATGTGGTAAAATTCTATTCGATACAAATCTATTAGTATGTATTGAATACTTGATATGTATCAGATCCAAATAAATACATATCTGATACAAACAAATACGTATCTGATACAAATCAATATGTATCTGATACATATCCATAACATATATGTTCTCTGAAAACACCAAATCTGACCTGAATCCACTTTTAATCTGCTGTTGATCTATGTCAAATGCAATCTGGAACCATCGCGGATGTGACTGGTGCTCTGTTTTTCCACACCCCCAGTCTAACAAATGTCCAAAGTATTCGTATGAATGTCTGGAAACATTCATATTTGTACAAACATTAGTGTACGAGTATCGTAACATTCAGTTTGTGTATGAATGTCTGAATTTGTCCGAATTCATACAAATTTGTATGAATAACGAATGTTACAAATATTTGTTCACATCCCTACACATCTGTCATTACATCCACACCAGCATTTAAGATTTACCATGATCCTCACATTGGCCAGTTGTGCTGGTGTATGGTTGATATATACTCATGTGACACACAGGCCATTAGTGTGTACAGGTGCTGCTTTAAGAAGGCAGTTTGAGCCTGCTTTTAATCTAATTCAGGTAGGATCTTACATTCATGCATTCAAATCCTTCCTGAATTTTTCTTTCCTGGAAACTCAAAGTGAAGAACTGCCAATTCTGCCTTGAATCACTGAACAAACAGTTGCTCCATTTTTAAACTGACTGAACAGATACTGAAGACTGAGAGGCTTTTTCCACTAGAGGTTAAAACCCTTCTAAGACCCCATTAGGAACCCGATTGGTACATGATTGGTACCAATTGGGAAGGCCCTGTCCCCACCTGGACCCCATTGAAGGGCCCATCTGCAAGGCCTTGTCCCCATGAGGGCAGGAGAAATCTGGATTTAATGGGTCCTTCAGGCCCTTAAATCTGGATTTCATGTGGACCTGATTAAAGGTGCCCACAATGGGGTTTCAGACAACTTCAAGATCCGGATCTCCAGGAGGACCCCATCTCAAAGATCCAGATCTTGAAGATCCGGATCATTGACTGTGTGTGGAAAAAGGTGAAACTTTTCTTTCTTTCTTTCTTTCTTTCTTTCTTTCTTTCTTTCTTTCTTTCTTTCTTTCTTTCTTTCTTTCTTTCTTTCTTTCTTTCTTTCTTTCTTTCTTTCTTTCTTTCTTTCTTTCTTTCTTTCTTTCAATCTATGAAGGCTGCTTATTCTCAAAAAGGTTCTGACTACCAAAAAATCTGGGTATTTTATCTTATGTATCTTTGGTTCTGTCACTCAACCCGTAAAAACTTACTTTACTCCTGTTTCCTCTTTATGTTTGCTTTCTTTCCTTGAACCAGGGAGGCGATGACTCCTATTCCCCTCTTCCACCTCCTCTGCTGAATGCACACAGAGGAAGCATTCTCGGTAAATATTTGGCTTTTATACAGTCGTTAACATTTTGTGTTTGTTGTTCCCAGGTCTGCCAGCTGTTTACATGCCAAACAGATCGTGCTTTTGCCTGTTGAGGTCTGAAGTTGGATTTTAAATGTTTCACATCCAAGACTAGTTTAGGGCTCCTTCAACCTGCAGTATGTTATTCACACTGATCTAAGCAATCTGGTAATTGTTCTCTTGAGTTACGCTTTGTTTTGGGGTGCTGGAGTTTATTTTGTTGTAAGGAGTATAGTAACAATATTTTGCCAATAAACAGAATCCTGAATGGCATGGTTCCAAAGGACAGGAGAGCTCTGTGCAAAGCAATATATTTTGAAACACAAGGGACCTGGTCTGTGCCTCCTGGGCTCGATGTTAGCTCTAATTTGCTTTTTTCCCCCCAGAATGGAAGAATGATAACAATGCAGATTTTTTGACATCCAGCAATGGTGAGGTTTGATTTTTACATCCCTTTAATGTACTTTTGTATAAGCCAGTGATGTATAACATTTCCACCAACCTTCTCAATCAATGTGACAACCGCACTATGAAAAATGTTGGCTAGACAATGTCAGCTGTCTGAAGTATATATTAAAAATCAACCTTTGCGCTGATAAAATGGTTGACACCTATTTATCTGCAGTAGTGTTAAATCATCCATACTCTCAGGCTGCAGTCAAATACATCTGCATGGCAATTCGGCACAGCAGGGACAAGCAGTTAAGAGGTTTAAAAGACCCTGGCTAGCTAGAGCCAAGACTTCTTCTCATAATTTCCCTTACTGTGCTCTGCTTGATGGCTGAAAGTTTCCATGCACATGCTTAGTAGTACAGATGTGCATTATTTTTTAATATTCAGTTTGTATCAAATTGAATGCAAGAAAATTCATATTCATTCAAATAAATCCCTTCAAATTTGGCAGGATCCAAATTCAATACAAATGTTCCATACTTATTGGTCTATCTGGGAATACCTGGTTCAGCCAAATTCGTACTAGTTTTGAATGTTAAGAATATTCATGCACATCCCTACATAGCAGCCAAGATTGCTCTTGCCCACTTAGGGATGTGCACAAATATTAAAAAACTCAAAAATGCGATTCAAATCTGACAAATTTTGACATTTGAACTCAAATTGGATTTTTGAAAATCTGAATTTTGACATTCAAACCCAAATAAGGATTTTTGAACATCCGATATGGATTTTTGAATGGTTCGAATGTGTAGATTTGTATCTGTCTTATACAAATCTGCTTGAAAATTATCTGTATCTTGCGCTTAAAATATGGGATAAAAATGGGATGTGTACGGGATAATACGGGATGCATACGGATTTTTCCAGCATGTGCACAGATACCTACAACAGATCTGAATGTCGACATTCGTATCTTTAAATATGAATCTAACATCTGAACGTACTGATTCAAATGTTATGGATCTGAATTGGATTTTAAGACATTTGAATCTTAAATATCTGAATTTTTTGACATTTGAATCTACTCAGAAAATAGATTTGTTCACATCCCTAGTCCACTTGCTGGGGAGCAGCTAATTTTCACAACTAGTTTGCATGAAACACTGTTGATCTCCCTGAACTGAAGTTTGATCTACAGTGGATCAAAATATAGGCAGCCAGGGAAGATCAAAGGGAGACTTCCAGTAAGGGTCTTCCCTTTCCCCCATTGCCCAGTGGTTTTAATTCACAGTGACAAGTAGTAGATAATGAGTTTTTCCTTTTTATTGAACAAGGACACTTTTGCTTATGAAATTCTATAACACTGTAAACAATGACAAAGGCATTAGTAGTTTCCAGAGGAGGGAGGAAGTCATATGAACAGGGCTGAAACTGCACTTATCTGAAAGGAATGATCTTCAATGACCATTGCAGGCTGGTGAAGAAGAAGAAGAAGAGTTGGCCTTTCTACCCCACTTTTCTCACCCATTTAAGGGACTCAAAACAGCTGACAAACCTTCTGTTCTCCCTACTACAGAACACCCTGTGAAGTAGGTGGGGCTGTGAGAGCTCAGAAGACAGCCATGACTAACCCAAGGTCACCCAGCTTGCTTCGTGGAGGAGGGTGGAATCAAACCTGGTATTCCCAGATAAGAATCCTGCTCCTTAACCACTAGACCAAACTGGCTAGTGTCCCACATGGATTAAGCCATTTGCACACTGGGTGTAGGGACGTTCCCATTCCTGCCCAGCAGTGACAGATGTGCAAATAACCATGTTCTAGTCCTTGTTTTCAGATGCAGAGGACATATTCCCATATCAGCCTGAGGCCAAGTGTGAAAAGGTCCCAAAGTTGAGCTTAGGTTACAAGGGGTTAATGTAAAAAAGATTCCTTCAGAAACTTAATGGGTTACTATATGGGTGAGGATGAGTGACCATGTAGCCTTCCAATCATTGAACTACAACTCCCAGTATTCCTTCTAATAACACCTAGGGGTGTGTGTGTTCCACTAGCACTAAGTACCCATTAGGGACCCATTAATGACCCATTAGGCTCAGAGCAGGAAGACCCCATTTCTACTACAGACCCCATTACAGTCACATTTGTTTCCACCAGTTCTAGGGAAATCTGGATTGAATGGGTCCTTCAGGACCTATAATCCAGATTTCCTGTAGACCCCATTAAAGGTAAAATGGTATGAAGTTCCTACCTTCATGCCAGACCAATCTTACAGCCTATTTCAAGGCCTCAGTGGGGAAGCTGAGGTTTTTTTGGGGGGCAGAGGGATTTGGCATTTCCTCTATCCCCCTGGAAAAGTCCTTCCTGCACTTATCTTTAATCAGGATTACATTCCCTTGTAGTCTTCTTCAGGATCTCTTTGGACTGCACATTAATGTGGATCAGAGGAGCCCTGCCCTCTGATATGATGAATCTTCACAGGACGGAGCACGAACCAGATCAGAAAACACCTGATCTGGAAGATTGCTGGTAGACCTCAATATCAACATCTACTGCCATCTGGCAGGACCTACCCGGGAACATGGAGGCATGAAGAAGATGCACATCTCCGTGCTCCAGTTTATGGGGGACCCATTTTGGTGATGCACCTTACTGTGATGCAGAAATAAATCCCGCAGGGGTCAAGAGGGTAAGAACTTTCATTCCTAGCCATCAGAGCTCTCAGGGACTGCTTGTGAAGCTCATGTGAACTTTGCAGGGACTGGACTGGAATAGCGTCGCTGTGCAGCCAGACAATGCTGTTCCAGACAGAGTCCAGACCAGAAGACTTTGTACGGTCCAGACACCCTAGGCTCTATTGTGACAAGGTACATGCAGAAAGAGCTAACATTTGCACATAATCATAGCCTCCCAGATTTTATCTACCCACTGCAGTTTGGATGGTTGCTTTGGAGATTTCCAGTTGTGTGCTCTATATCCAACTTTACTTCTCCACATATTTCCCTAAAATAACCTTTACATGGGAATGTGTAGATCATCAGGTTAAAAAGAACACACAATCACAGCTTTAGGGCCTACCATAATCTCTTCTCTGAAGAGAAAAAAAAATCCATGGCAATATCCTACCATGTTCTGTGCCATCAGAGTATATGTGTATCGCTGTCTAAGAGGTTTCCTTTCCCCCTAATTATTATCTCCTTGTACTGTTATGTGTTGCCTTCCTTTTTCTTCCTTGTATTCATTAACTTTATTTCAAAATAAGATCTCATGCTAAAGGCAAACAAATGACTCTCCTGGGATTGATCTGATTCCATAAAATAAGGATGATTAATCTACCCATCTCGGGAACATTGGACTGCCCCTATCACCGGCCTTCATTTCTGGCCTTGCTGGCTGAACCCAATCAGTGTTCTTCAACATCTGGAGGGCCATAAAAGTTACAGGAATTGCACCACAGTGTTGGCTTGTTCACATACAGACACTGAAATGGCTGTGTGATAAAGGTTTTGGGGAAATGTTCCTTAGGCTAATAAAACCAGAAACAGTGACCCGGTACAACCTTCCTTTTGGTCCAGATAGATGGCCACTCCTGATGCAACATATTCTATGAAGCCATCCAGAATGGATCTAAAATGCAGTTAAATTTAAATATTACTGAACAATGGCTACAGAGAATATTATATACTGTTCAAAGGCCATTAATGGGGGACAGAGTAAGACCATGTTATGATAATTGCAGTCTGAGGGGCTGTTTCTCCTTGTTCCAGTTTACAATTCAAACAAAACTGCAATACTTTAGATGTTTTAAATGGACCCAATGTTGGCCTGTCCTATATCTTAACTTCAGCCAAAGCAGGTGAAAATGCAGTAGTAAAAAAAAGAAAAAGAAAAAAAAGCTCAGCCTAGTCTTTTGGCACATACAGTTATGTTTTGATGGTATCACTTAGTAACCAGCCCTTCCCTTCACCTGTTCTTCATTCCACTGAGTCAATGGAGCAAGAGGAAGTATTTGGATTGGGTCGAGAGATAACCTCTAGATAGGAACCACCTGCCCCACTCTCCTGTTGGAGCTGCCTTTCATTGTTTACTTGCTTAAAGCCAGACAGGATGATTACAGAGTCCATAAAGGGCAGTTGCTCTAAAATAGTCAAACAGAAGCACAGGAGTTGTTTTAGGAATTCCAGTGCCAGCATTTTCAAAAACTGGGTGCCAGCTTTGTGCTACATACATATATTTAAAAAATCAAGGCCAAGAGGTTTTTTGTGGCTGTATTAGGGATGTGTATGAATTTTGGGGGGCATTCAATTGGAACTGAATCAAATGTTTGAAAATCTGTATTCGTACAAATAGATCGCATTTGAATGTGGTAAAATTCTATTCAATAAGAATCTATTTCTACGCATTCATACGAATGATCAATATGTATCTGATATGAACAATCAATATGTATCTGATATAAACCGATACATATCTGATACAGATATGTATCTGAAACGAACAGATACATATATGTTATGAATGGATTCGTATCTGATAAGTTTCCCCAACTTAATGAATGTCCAAACTATTTGTACGAATGTCCGGAAACATTTGTATTTGTTCAAATGTTAGGCTACAAGTAAACATTCAATTCAAATTCTGTCCGAATTTGGCAGAATTTGGCAGAACTTCGAATATTACAAATATTCATGCACATCCCTAGTCTATAATAGAATTTTATAAATCTGTGGGAGGGCAAGACATGTAGCCTTCATTCATCACTGGAGTAGAAACAACCTTTGCTGATGACAGCAGGGATGTGCACGAATTTTTTTATAATTTGATCTGCAAGAAAATTCTGATTCATCTGAATAGATCTCCTTCAAATGCAGTGGGATTCAAATTCAATACGAACTTTCAATCCCTTACGAATGCATACAAATCCCATACAAAGCTTCATTGTATTGAAACATTTTATTCAAATTCGAATGTCAGTCTTCAAATGTGCCAACATTCAATTCAAATATGAATGTCTGAATTCTTGCAAATTCATACAAATTTTGAACGTTACGAATATTCATTCACATCCCTAGATTAGAGTTGTCTTCTCAACAGCAAAAGGGAACATCATGTTGGTAGTTTCAGAGGAGGTGGAGGGAAGTCATATGGAACTGATCTCCAGGGTTCAAGAAAGCTCACCAAGAACTGGAACCATAAAACTCTCCTTCTTGTCATCTAGCTACTCAGACATGCACCTCCACTGCAGATGGTATCCAGGCACCACTGTCTTCCTGTTCTGGTGCCAGCACCAGCATGCGTCCCTGTGCCAGCGTGATCACCTGGTCAACCATGCTGCGCTGCGCACATGCACTTGTGAAGCCCATTATGTAACATGTTGACATGCTTGTGCTGCACCTCAGGTGACCCTCTAGCAACTGGAAGAAGTGTGCATGGGCCTGCCTCAGAGTATTACTGCCTCCAGCGCAGGTAAAGGTAGGTTCCCATGTGGTACAGAGTCAACTTGTACCAGGTGTACTAACCAGGGGGGCATTTCTGAAGGAGCTGTTTCTGGTTAGGAAACATGGAGATGCTCTGTCTCTGAGCTACTTCCACAGCAAGCAGTGGGCCTAGTGCAGAAAGGGCCCTGTATTGGATTATCCAGCCCAGGTGACTGGATTTCCTCTGAGTTTTATTGAATGTTGTTACTTGCTCTGGGACTTTTAGTTGAAGGGTGGAACATACATATGTACGTACACATGCATGCATGCCCTATCTCTTTGAGTAGATTTCAACACAGTGACTTAGCCAGAGACTAAGGAGTTCTTTGCTGCATAATGACCCATGATTTGGGGGCATGGTGTGTGAGCAGAAAAACCCAAAACTGACAAACAGGGTGGAAGAACAGGCCCACACTACAATTAAAGTGCTCTTACAGCAAGCTGTATGCCTGGCAGGCTGTGTAAGGCACCCTCACAGGGCCCTATTGTAGGAAATGTAAATGGTAGATTGTTAGAGGCTGGGTAGGCATGAGCCTTGATTCCTGTTGATGCCAGGCTTAAATGTACTAAAGATCACCAAACATTTGTGGGAAAGTAGACAGCCTCCTACAAACATAGACAGACATGGCTTCATGTCAGCTCAGCCCTTCTTTTCCTTAAACAGTGACTTGGGCTAGTTTCTTCTTGTTTCATTGTTTGAGGAACAGGCTGAGAACCCAACAGGAAAGTTCTAAAAGCTTTTGCCTCATGTGATTCACGTGTTCTTGTTTACAGCTAACTAAACCAGTTTGTGTGTGTGGTCCACATAAAATAGGAGAAACCAGAATGACTCACTCCTTTCTCTCTCTCTCTCTCTCTCTCTCTCTGTGTGTGTATGTGTATGTAATAAATTGCTATGACATCCATTTACTTTACTGAAGAATTTGCACTCCAGCTGGCCTTATTTTCTTTCATTGTATTCACCTCAGGCCTTTCGTGTCAAGAGAAGAAAGTAACACAACTCTTTCTTTGAACAGCTAACGTCATTGGTGACTCAGGGGCGACGGTCCTTCCTGAAGCCGGTGGCTCATCACCATGACATAGCATTTCCCTCTAAATTCACCATGTGGTCTGGACTGCTGTTACCGATTCGTTTGCTCTTACAAATCAGCAACAAACACACCGTTTCACATATCCTTCAACAGGTTACCTGCTTTCTCAAGAGCAGCTAGAACCAGACGAATGATAGCTCCCTCCAGGAGAAAAGCAGATGATTGAGGAAGTAATGGATGCAGCTGGTAGATGAAATTTTAATCCCTAACAGCTGGCTTTCCTCCTTGAATGAGCTACCAATCACCTATTTCCCATGTGGATGTGCGGGTACATTTGGAGACTTCGAACAGCCTTCATTTGGAGACTTCTGATGCAGCCTTCAAAGCATTTGCTTGGGCTACCCACAGCTCTGAGCTCTCACAGTCCCACCTACCTCACAGGGTGTCTGTTGTGAGGAGAAGAACAGAAGGTTTGTCAGCCACTTTGAGCCAACTTTCTTCTCCTTCTCCTTATGGCATAGTGAGTGCTCCCAAAATGAAAGACTGTGCATATCCCAGGAGTAATGCAACAGGGATGCACTGATATGTTACCCCTGAACCTCAGGCTGATACCATGGCATTGCAAAGATCTTGTACAAATCTTGCCCATGAATTCTTTGCTTTGAAGGAATATGTCTAAGGTGTTTTATTGTTACTCTGGGTAGCAGAGATTCTGCTGTTTTCTCTGCTCACGCATTAGCTTCAGAATCCAATTTCACTTCATTTTCACAGTCAATAAGGACATAGATGATTAGCTCACTATATTGCTAAAACCAGGAAGCTGAAGGAAGCCAGCTCTTTCATGAAACATTGCTCTGGGCTAACAAAACATTGAAGCCTTAATGTTACCTTGCAGTACTCACAGTCTGTGAACTACAGCCATAGGATCTGACTCCACTCAGATTACTCAGGAAAAAAGAGCACAGCTTTGTAAAGGTTTTATTGTTAGTAAGTTCACCTGAACGGAGACCTTTCTGCACGTACCTTTGTACCAGGTCAGAAAAGAGTCTAGAGGCCTCCTTTCCACATGCCGTTGCAGTTTATGGGAAGGCCCCAGCGCATGCTAGGCTCTTTTGTCTCCAGAATGGCCAACTATAGTAGGATGCTCTTAGACATTTTTTAAACAGGTCTGCTTGTGGTCCAGGGGGCTGTGGAATGAACCAGGGAGACTTACAGAAGGGTGCAAACCTCCATGTTCCAATTCAGCAGGGGGACCAATTTCAGCAGTATACCAAATTGTGCTGCTGAAATGGATCCTTGTGTAGAACTTGTGTGACCTTTGGTACCAATGTGGGGCTGTCCTGGATGGGACAACCTTCCAAGTGCAGAATGCTTGTTCCAGGAGAGAAGGAGCAGCCCAGTGGCTCGCCATCAAGGTTAGTGTGGAAACAGTCCTGTTTAAACAAGTTCACTGGCATGCCGGCCTGCTCATAAGACATGCTTGTCTTCCATGAATTTTTCTCTAAGCCTTTTCTGAAACCATTTAAGGTGAGGTCCCAAACCACATCTGGTAGAAGTACAGTAAATTCCATAGTTTAGCACTGCATTATATGAATGCATTGTTTTGCAGGTAGAAAAACTTCTCTTAATCCACTTTCTCTCCACATCATGCATGACTTTACATACTTGTATTATATCCCAATTCACTCATCTCCTTTTTAAACTAAGAAGTCAGTGATGCTTCCCTAACCTCTTGATTATTTTAAACACCCTCTTTTGAATCTTTTAAAAGTCTGATATATCCTTTTTATGTTGTGATACCCAGAACTATGCATGGTATTTTAGGTGTGGATGCGCCCTTGATTTGACAAAACAGACATTTGCCAGATTGGAGAAAGACAAAGTCCATACCAGGAAACTCTGAGCCAGCTGGTCTAGTGGTTAAGGAGCTGGACCTTTATCTAGGAATACTGGATTTGATTCTGCCCTCCTCCATGAAGCCAGCTGGGTGACCTTGGGCTAGTTACAGCTCTCATCTGGGCTCTCTTACAGCCCCACCCACCTCACAGGGTGCTCTGTTGTGGGGAGAAGAACTGAAAGCTTTGTCAGCCACTTTGAGTCCCCTTAAATGGGTCAGAAAAGCATGGTAGAAAAGCCAACTCTTCTTCTCCTGAGAAGGAGACTAAAAATTAAACTGCTAATAGTATAATGCCTTTACACAATCAGTGGTGTGATCACACGTCAAAAGGTATGGCTATTATTGCACAGATTAAGAACCTGGATTTTGGAAACCATCAAGCAGGGTCACACAAACAACCCTGTCCTGAGGCACATGAATCTTGCCACTTTGGAGGGCTTCCCCTATAGAGCAGAAGTCTTTCACACCATTTCTTGCATAGGGAATGGCCAACCAGGAGATAGAGCTGGATCCATCTCTCCCAGTGGAATTTTCTCCATCCCTCACTCACCTTGCTTGAGAGTGAAAATGTAGCACCGACTATGCTGGGATGCCAGGATGTCTTCTTTAGTGGCTATTGTTTGCCCAAGGGAAAAAAAGGGGAAAGATCCTATGGAATTTAATTTTTGCTATTCTCTTTTACCCTTTTCCTTCTAATCCCAGAGTGGACTGGAAAGATAGGTCTACAGCTTTTTTATGAGGATATAAGTTCAGCGAAAAGATGGAGGGAGGGAGGGAGGGAGGGACAAATCTTCTTTTTACCTTGCCACTGGAGTGATCCTACCTTCAGGCACCAACCATATTTTAAAGTGATTTTTCACTCTTCCATCCCTTAGGGCTCGGTCACTCCTTCACTTGAAACCTTTTTCAGTTCATCTTCAGATTTGACTGCTCACACCTCTTCATTTTTACCTGTTTCCACCCAGCAAAGTGCAAATGGAGGGTAGAAAGACCACAAATAAAACAGATAGAAATGAAAAGGTGTGAGCACTCAGACCTGGAGATGGACTGAAGAAGGTTTCAGGTGAAGGTGTGGCCACAGCCTTAGTGACTTCTACAGAAGCACTTCTTTCCGATGTGAATTCATCTGGAGATCTGTGGTTTTTGTTGGGAAGAAACAGTTACAATCAGCTATTGACTGGCCAGAGATTCGTAAAATCACAAGCTATAAAAATAAATGTGTACAGATACTTTCAGTACAATCCTCAGGGGTTCAGTTTAGGATTTCAAAGCAACAGCTATTATTCTGACTCTGCTGGCCTCACTGAAAAGGAATGGCCAGCTGCTAAGTTCTATCACAGTGACTGCATTCTTGCCATTCATTCATATGCAATAAGAAGTAACTCAGGCTTGTTTCTTACATAATGCTGGTATTAGGAGGGTGACTGACACCAAAAACACAAATTATGTGTCAGCACTGGCCCAGAGACGGCTAAGTCAAAACTTTGGAATCTTTAGAAAATGCTGTGGTGGAAACATTCACAGAAAAGCAGGTGAACCAGAAAGAAGAAGGTTATTCCCCTTTTAATGGTTGTGCACTGCAGAAAAGAGATATTCAGCAAGGAAAACTCCTCTTGGTTTGAAGTTTGTGGTCCTGTCTACATGTCATATTTGGTTTTGAGTATCTCACCATAAGAAGGACGTGGATACATTGAAGCAGGTTCAGAAATGGGGAACAAGAATAATCAGGCAACAAGAAACATGTTAAGAGAAGACTGAGAAAAAAATCACAGCAGGTGAGCAGATTTTATTGCACCATCATAGAATCATAGAGTTGGAAGGGACCTCCAGGGTCATAGAGTCCAACCCCCTGCTCAATGCAGGATTTCCTAAACCATCCCAGAAGGATGTAGGTCCAGCCTCTGCTTGAAGACCTCCAGCGAACGAGAACTCACTACCTCCCATAGCAACCTATTCCATTGACTGATCACCCTCACTGTCAGAAAGTTTTTCCTAATATCTAATCTGTATTGACTTCAAGTGAAAATAGAGACAATCTGCACTGTGACAGTCCTTCAGATACTTGAAGGCTCCTATCTTATCTCCTCTCAGTCTCCTCTTCTGTAGGCTAAACATTCCTAGATCCTTCAATCGTTCCTCGTAGGTCATGGTTTCCAGACCACTAACCATTTTGGTAACCCTCCTTTGGACTTACTCTAGTTTGTCAATGTCTTTTTTAAAAAATTGGGGTTCCCAGAACTGGACAAGTACTCTGGATGAGTTCTGACCAAGGTAGAATAAAGAGGAATAATTACTTCTCATGATCTAAAATGAATTGCCCTGCTAAAATGTCCCCTGAAGGCAAGTGCCCTTCTGCACACCACCCTGAACCAGTTTACTCATCACTAGACTATGGTAGACTGCTATCCTAATCTAGATGACCATTTGGGACTATGCTTCATCCAATGTGGTTGAAGCAGCCTAGAGGGGGCATGGCATCTCCCTTCTGCAGAACAGTGAAAAAGAGAGAGACCCAGAAGGGGTTTAGTCCTTGCACTGGAACTGGTTTACAGGTAAATGTGCAAAGGCCCTATGATTAGGGATGTGCACCAATATACATAGCATTTAAAATTCCCACAAATACACATTCAGACATTCAAATTGAAACCCAATGATGACACATTCAAAGACTGACATTCAAATCTGAATAGAATGCTTCGATACATTTGTATGAAGCTTCATATGGGATTCATATGGGTTTGAACATTCGTATCAAAGATGAATCCTTTTCCCCATTTCTGAACCTGCTTCAGTGTATCCATTTCCTTCTTACAGTGAGATAATGAAAACCAAATATGATATATAGACAGGGCCACAAACACATTTGAAGGGGAGAATACTATGGAGGAAGTCTTAAGGCAGCAGATAATCCAGGAGAAACAGCCTGGGGCAAAAAAAAGTTATGATCAGGGGATAACAGAAGACAAGAAAGATTAAATGCTAGAGTCTGGCTGGTTGGTAAGGGAAGAAAAATGCTACAGAGGAAGAGAAATTGGAAAGGGGTAGAGGATAAAGGGATAAGAGATGCAGGAGAAGAAAAGACAGATAGAGAGGAAGTATCCACTTTTTAAGAACTGTAACAAAGATAGAGATAAATTTAGGCCTCAAAAATACATAAGACATTGGAAGAAGCCTGTGTTCAACAAAGAGCCAAAAAGAGATGGAGTAACTACTTGTTGATGATTTATAGAAATAAGCATCTGAGGCCGCATCTCAACTTCCAGTGGAGGTAGCTTGGTTTGGGGTGAGCAATGACCCCCTTGTCTCCATTTCAGAGTGAGGAGGAATAATTTTCCACAAGGCCTGGAATAAGCCACCCTGCATGGAAGCAGCTCCATGAGTGATTGCACCAGAAAACGACCCACACAATCACTTCAAAGGTATTTGCTGCTATCAAAAATGGACCTGGAGCAGCAGCAGGTGTCTTCTCAGGATGAAGAGGGCAGACTATTATAGTTTGTGAATATGTGACCTGAGAAACATTAGAGCAGATGGAATTCAAATTACTTAGCTTAATTTGTGGAGTATATATTATTACTTGTATAATCACATAAGTCGTCTTATACACCGGGAAATATGGTATCTTGTTCATTGCTTTCCAATTCTTCAGCTTCCCTGAACCTTTACCAAGCAAAATGCTAAAAAAAAAGCCACCTTTCTCTCCCCGCCCCTTCGATCTTCATTTGCTCATATAACTTCTCCAGATAGTACTTTTCCATTTGGCAATCACTATGTCAATGGAGCAATCAAGTTTCATTTGATCCAGAAATGATCTATTTGCCCATCCCACAGTCCATAGTATCCTGAGTGGCTCTTCTCCAAATGGTATGGGAAAATGCTGCCTTTTGTTTCTTTTTTTTTCTTTTAAATCTGCTGTTTTCTCATAGTTGGTCAAAAGACACAGCTGGATTAGACCAGGGGAAAAGTGATATCAGATGCCATCAGAGTCCTCTGGTTGACTCTAAGTGCTCATCCCCACGGCAAGGATATTGCGAGGTGGACATGAGTTTGCCTCACAAGAGTCCCCATGCAAAGCCCTAATTCGGGCTACATGAGGGACAAAATCCTCAAAATCGAAGTAAACCCCCTTTTATAATTGTTCTCGCCCTGAATTATGGGGCAAGAACAGGTTATAAAGGGGGCATGAGGACACTCCCAGGTTTCACTGTCCCCACCGCTAACACTGGAATCTCAACCCCCCCTTGCCTGAGCACTTAATTGCCCAGGTAAAGGCTTGATTTACTCCAAAGAACCACCTGACGGCTGTCCTGCAGTCAGCTGAGCAACTGTCAGGCAGGTATAGGAGCTGTCATATGCACATGAGCAGAGCTCCACTTGATTAAAACAGACGTGGCTTTCGCATCTGTTTTAAAAATCTTACTGGAGCTCTGCCCTGCTCTTGACAACCCCTATACCCACCTGACAGTTGCTCAGCTGACTGCAGGGCAGCTGTCAGGCAGTTGTTTTGGGGTAAATCAAGCCATTACCTGGGCAATTAAGTGCTCAGGCAAGGGGAGGGTAGAAAAAAAGTGGCATCCCGATGCAGGGATTTGTTGTAATTTTCACGGGGACGGGCAGATTCACCTTGAACCTGCCCTGTCCTCCATTGCCATGGGGACTCCTTAATGGAATTAAGATTTGCATTAAGCCCCCCCCCAAAATCCACCATGGGGCACTGGCAGCTCATGGGGATTCATTCTAAGGTTGTTTCCTGCTTGTAACTACATCTATTCAGGGATGGTGGTATATGGGTATTGGGGTACCCCAGCTTCAATTGCTACAAGGTTTGTTTTGATCCACTTTGGATTGCAACTGCATTTCCCCAGTCAAATGCACACGTATCAAGTATGGTCACCCACAGCAGTTCCTCACCACCATCTGGTCAAGCAACCATTCCTGCATCCATTCCAGCAGTGCACCATCTTGCAAGCTTTGGAGTTGGTGAGGGCTGGGCTGCACTAGCCATCCAATGCTGTTGCCATTGCTCCAGTCTAGGGATGGATCAATCAGCTTCTGGATCGGATTGCTTATTCCAGTATATGCCAGTCTACCCTGTACTGGAGCAAGCAAGGTAAATTCATAAACAGCCCTACATTTAGTGCTTTTCCTGAGAAGAAGTCAGCTGTCCACACTAAAATGCTCAGGCCACAGTGGGGTTAAGCCACCTATTCAGCAATTAAGACCCTCCCCAAAAATGCATTAGAACCTGGTGCCTTGATAGTATAAGGTCCACTACTCATCAGTTTTCAATTTTGCAAACAACCAGTGAAATATAAGTCAAGACGTTTCCTGGTAGCCAGAATTAAAGCATTACAAATAACATACCCCATTATTCAAAAGCAAGTTCAAAGGCATCTCTTGGAGGGCGAGTAACTCTACTAGGGATGTGTGCAAATGGGATTTTTTGCATTCAATTTGTATGAAATCAAATGTAAGAAAATTCATATTCATTCAAATAGATCCCCATTCAATGTGGTAGGATTCTATTCGATATGAATGTATTCATACAAATTTGTACAAATATCCAATACATATCTGATACGTATCCTGTAACATATCTGCTCTGAAAGCGTCAAATCTTCCCTGAATCCACTTTGAATCCGCTCTCAATCCATGTTGAATGCAGTCTAGATCTGGTGCAGATGTGACCGGCACAGCTGATTTCCCACCTCCCCACTTCACAAATGTTCTGAAACATTTGTACAAATATGAATGTCATAAAATTCCATTTGTATATGAGTGTCCAAATTCATACAAATTTGTATAAATGCCAAATGTTATGAATATTTGTTCACATCCCTAAACTCTACCACATACTTGTACTAATACTTACTGAAAACCAAGTTCAATTATGCTGAACAAAATTGCTGTGAAGGCTGATCCTTTCTAACTATATGAAAACAGAACCAGTTGGAAGAGTGACTCATGCGGACAATATGGTCCTCAATCCCTTGTTATCTTTCCCAAACACACACAATTGCAGGGTTGAAACCCTAAAATGCAGTGAGCAAGTATGCATGGCCCTTGGTGTCTGAGTGGTGGCTCAAAAGCTTAGATAATTGTCTCCTGCCAGCTTCAAAGCCACTTCTAGTTGATGGTCTTCATGAATAATGCGTTGAGTACCATCTTGGTCAGAGCAGCCCTACAATTCCTGGAAAGAACATTTAGCTAAACTGGCAGCTTCTCCTCTTTACAGCAAATCTTAGTTTATTCTATTGCCCTGCTGTCTGGAAAAATGGTTTAACACACTGTGTCTGGGACTGAGCTCGAAATTCACTTGTTTATTAAAGGGAAACATCTTTGTCTCAGAGAGCATTTTACAAGATTGGACTGGAAGTGACCCTTATCAGTGTGAGAGCAAAGCCAAATGTATTCTAGAATTCTATAGCTGCACGCATTAGGTAGCTGTTTCCATAAAGCTTGAGAGTTTTTTTCCTTACAGCCTTGTCCTCAGACGTCTATATTGTTTGCAAATCTCTGGTTCTTTAGAGAGGGGAGTAAAAGAAAGGCCATTCCCTCTATGTAGCCACTGAAATGATTTTGCTTAAGGTCTGGAGCAGACAAACAGAAGTAATTCTTCACCCAGCACATATCTAATTGACGCAGTTTGTGAGGCAAGAAACCCAATGCCCTTCACCCCATATAAATACAAACATTAGCAGGAGGTGCCAGACTTAAACTTTAAACCTTAATTATAAAGAGAGGGATTTGGGGTATTGTGCCTGCAATATCACATTAAGAAGGCCCGATAGAAACCTAATCTGAGCTGAGCCTGGAGCAAATATGGCGGTTGGTCTGGGAATGTCACCAAAACCAGAGTCTATCAACAGGGATCGTTCTGGCCTTGGCACAAGGCAACTGTAGAAAATCCTTTCTCATGGAAAGAAATACACATTGGATGTTTGTAGCACTATTCTAACATTTCCCGCTTCCAAATGGTTCAGAGCTGCATAAACAGCACATGAGCTTTTGGGTATTTCCACACTTACCACTTGAAATCCAGATTAAAGAAATCCAGATTTCTGAAATCTGTCCCTGGGAATATCCATCTGAAAAAGTGACGGATCCAAATGAGGCCTAACGCTTCTGCACTCGCGTGGGAAGCACAGATAGCGAGGAGCGCTTCATGTGTTTGCTGTGCAGACGCCGCAGCATCAATATCCAGAAGAATCAGGCTTCTCTGCTGCCCTGCAGCCCAAGGAGCTGCGTGATTGGAGCATTCAGCCGCCAGTCACTGCTCATTTCCCCACCAACCAGCAGCATGCCTAAGATCCCATGGCTGCTGTGGTGCTGCTGCCTCATTCAACATGGCGGCTTCCTGTCCCGCCCACATGCATTCCCTTTCCTGTCGCTGCACGGAAGAGTCTTCCTTTGATCCGGATTTTGCAAGCAGGAACAGTTTGAAACTCTAATTTTTCAGGTCTTCCCGGAAACTGGTTTTGGCAGCCTCTTGACCCCATTAGAGACAGATCTTGCAAGAGGCTGTGCGGAAGCGGCGTCCTTGAAGGGGCCCTAATCTGTCCTGCTGTGCGAAAGGTACCTTGCACATGTGTGCCATATGTGTGCTTATTGTGTGCTTAATGGGGTCTTAAGGGCCAGTGTGGAAACACCCTTTCATGCATGTCTGGAGAATCACAGAAAAGTCAATGTTATGGCCTTCAGAGAGAGGATTCTCTAAGAACAGGGGCACCCACTCAGGGTGTGGCTCACTTACAGTGGGGCACAGGTTTTTGGTTGTAAGCACCCTCATGAAAACTAAAGAGCTTCTCTCTGATATTCAAAGCATTTGAGGCATTTCAACAGAGCATGTAGACAGAGGGAAAATGAGAGGCTTTGCCTCTGAAGGAAGGGAATGGCGTGGAACGCTGACGGAGAAGGGAAAACTTTGCCAGAGAAAGCACCAAAACAGGCAGGGATTTGCACACTAATGAAATAAGTACAGGCGTGGTCAGACCTTTACTTTAAACCATCTTTGGTCCATCTTCAGATCTGACTGCTCACACCTTTTAAATTCTATCCATTTTACCTGAGGAATTTCCACCTTCCATTTGGATTTTTCTGGATGGACAGTCCACAAATAAAATGGATAGAAATGAAAAGGTGTCAGCATTCATCCAAAGCTTAGATAGTGCTTCCCCAAGGACTGAGTAATAGTGATCACCTTGCTGCAACAATGGGCTGTGGCTGTGGTGACCTTACAACATGGCATGGGACCAGAGCTACATTGCCCCACCCAATGCTCTACTCACACAAAAGAGGTGCGCAGGAAGCATGCAGGCTTTACTAGCCATGTGGCTAGTATAGATATAGAGCATCTTTTAGTGCTTTACAGTTATACATCAAGGGAATGCTGGAACATGGAGGGAGACACTTCTGGGATAGAAGATGGCCCATCAGAGCTAATATGGAAAGGTCCAGGGAAAAAAGTCTTTCTTCTCTTTCCTTCCTTCCTTCCTTCCTTCCTTCCTTCCTTCCTTCCTTCCTTCCTTCCTTCCTTCCTTCCTTCTCACAGCCACTTTCCCACCTCCCTGTCTCACGAATGTTCCAAAGCTTCATATGAATGTTCTGAAACATTGTATCTCCAGGAATGTCAATTGAACTTTGTTGAACACCGCAGCTACAACAGTCACTTACATGGAATTAAACACTCTTGGAAGGATGGAATCTAATTACAATGAAATGCTCTGTAAGACTTTCCATACTTCTCTTGGCTAAACGTGAGCTAAAATAAATGAGGAGTATAGCTAGTATTATATTTATCAATCACAGAATGTTCTGTACTGTATTTTCCTGGCCAATGTCGTCCTCTGCCATTTCTTTTCTAAAAATAGGCCCAAATTTCTTTGTTTAAAGGGAGAGACGGCAACCCAAGCGAGAGGGGAAACAAGTGTACATAAATGTCATGAACCTAAGGAAACAATAATCAGATGTCACCCCGCCCTTCCCTATCCCAGGAAATAAATAGGAGGCAATAAAATGCATTGTACATTCTGAGTCCCAAATGATAGACAAAAGTTGTGTGTCGCAAATCCTGCCATTTTTACCAGCCCATCAATCTTGCTGCCCACCATCCAGTCAACATAAGCATATCCATATCTTGTTGCTTATCAGGAAAGGGGGGAACAGACCAGGTTACAGGATGCCAGGAAGTTAGAAAATAGCTGTGTTGTTAATTGGAAGGTAGCCCATTATTACAAAGAATGGACCTCTGAAAGGAAATGGGCTCCTATGTTTTCACTGCAAAAGTTCTCTCGCTTCTCCTCACCCTTGCAGTTGTCGGATTCTTTAAGTTTGTTTAGATTTTAGAGAAATTAAACAACAAAGCCTATTTATTAGGATGGCTGATGATCTTGACGTTCAAGATAGACCACAACCACCATGGTTAACATCAAGGAATGATGAAAGTTATTGGTTCAGTGACATCTGGAAGACCACATGTTAGCAGTGCCAAACCATACAGTGTTTCCTCAGATGGATAGGTGGCTACATTTGAAAATCATTTCCCAAATTTCATACTGTTCAACATCATCTGAGTGGTATATATAAACTTTATTTGACTAGTCATAAGACCATTTCAAAGTGCATATACAAACACGTAAGACAAAACAAAAGCAAGAGTGAGCAGGTATCCTTCTGCATATGGTCAAGTTCTTATTTATCCTGTTTTCCTTTCAGGTAGTGTGCTCTTTTCTTAATAGTCCCTAGGGTGAATAGTCCCACTCTAATCACAGTAGCTCTCTCCTGACCTTTCAGGAGAAAGTTTAAAGGGTCTTCTCTATTCCGGGGCTCAAGGTTAGATAGTATTGGTTCCAGGTATTTGGCACGGAGCTCAGAATACGCTGGGCAGTCAATCAGAAAATGTTTGACATCCTCCACGACCTGTTCCCGCCAACATCATCTGAGTGGAAAAGTGTGATCATTTTAACTCAGCTGGATGATGGTTTTAGAGAATTTGGCTCTTTCTAGACTGGTCCTTCTTCTGGATTCTGTCTCTAGCCCTTAGTAATAATAACTATAGTTTATTTTTCGCTACATCACCCTATAAACGAATAGAGTTTTAATGGTGTGTTAATTCCATGGGACTTCAAAACTCTGTCTGAATTGTGCTCCAAGCTTATTTCAAATTCACTGCAATATTCAAATGAGTTTTTTTTAAGGGTCTGTACTATTAATTTAAACCACCACTTTGAATTGTTTCTAAGAGTTAATTGTAAATTGAAGTAAATATGCATATAGCAATGCAGGTCCCATACCCCACTTACAAATTACTATTTATTTTTCCTATGCTAGCATCCGATGGTGACCCTTAGTTTTGTTCAGGCATTTTAATGTAAATTGCCAGATCAGGTTATATGTTGGCATTCTCTATTTGCATGTTTGTTTTCACTGAGATATTGCTAGGCACTTTTTAAAATTATTAATGTGTCTCTTGATGCAATTTAAAAGCAGAGTTTGAAAAAGTTCTTTTTCAGTTCTGTAGACTTTCCTGCACTTACATGGTGATGATCTTGATTATGTGGAGCCTACTGATTCAGATTACTTGGAGGCATAGTGTAAATCAACACCATCTCCTTTGATGGCGCTGATCCAGTCCATGCCTTCCCACTGCTGCGAAGTTCTTGCTTCCAAAGACTAAAATCAGGCACTGTGCTGTGGCACACTACTGAAAAGCAGCACAGTAATTCTGAATCAGGTAGGTGTGCCATCATGCCTCCCATGATCCAGAAGAAGGCCCTTGGTCCAGATGTAGAAGTGGTTAATTGAGTCTGCAACAGATCTGGATTAAGGACCTCCTTAATCTGGATTTGGCTTGTATTTGTGGAGTTGGACCAGCAGAGCAGGAGCTACTAGATCCAAATTAACGTCCGGATCAGGAGGCCTGTGATCTGGAATAAGAGGCTCCTTAATCCAAATCACTAGTGAGTCCAAAAAGAGCCGATGACTTCTGTGCTGCTTTCCCAAAACATCCAGACTGAAAAATGCTATTCAGATCTTTGCAGTCAGTCCTGTCAGGGTCTGTAATAGCTAGAGGAGGGGTTAGACAATAGTTCTTAGCAGCTGTACCAAAATCAAGCCAGAATATTTTCCAGTTCAGGTTTCCTAAATCTGGTGTCAGGCTGGGTGACAGCATAGGATGACCCTATATCAGTGGTTCTCAACCTTCCTCATGTTGTGGAGATCTCCAACCACGGGGGTGGGGCAGCTGAGAGGTGGGAGGGAAGGGCAGTGGGAGACTTGTTACGACCCCTCTGAAAGGGTAGTTCGACCCCCAAAGGGGTCCTGACCCCCAGGCTGAGAACCACTACCCTATATCCTGCTTGCTACAGGTTGAGCTCCTGTCTGAAGGGCTGTTGGACAAGTGATCTATTTGAAGGGTTATATACTTCAAGTGTTTTCCCCCACTCTCCATAGAAAAAATGTCCAAAGCCATGTTCTCTGCCTTCAGTGTTTCTGGCTGGGACGTTGTGGGGGGCACAGGAAATGGCCACGTAAGCCGGCCATTGTGTGTACCTCCCAAACAGTGGACAAGGAAAGTCTGCACTTCGTGGCAGGGGGGCAGCAAGGGGGCTGGAGAACAGAGTGGGAGAGTGTAAGTGCTTACTCACCCTCTTCCGTTATAGCAAGACTTCTCAATAGGTGTGAGGATGTGTGATTCCCTCACCCTCTCATCCACTGAGATATTGTTGATTGCCTGCTGCTCTATCTTCAAATTAGAGTGGGGATTTCCTTCTCCCTTCAAGAACATTGCAATAAAAGCTGGCAGTACTTAACTAGGCTTGAGTCAAAACAAAGTCTTGCCTTTATAAAACTCCATACAGAGGGTGTTTTTCCACTGTCAGAAAGTACCCTTTTTGTACCCATTAAGGACCCATTTGGGTGTGAGCTGGATGATCCCATTTCCACCACGGCACCCATTTGGGACCCGATTGTTTCAACTGCCGCTGGGGAAATCTGGATCAAATGGGTACTTTCTGGCCTTTAATCCAGATTTTCTGTAGATTTTCTACAATGGGGTCTTCAGGCAGAAAATCTGGATTAGAGGGAGCCTGTTTCCATGCTTGTGTGGCAATGGGGTCTAGAGGAGGCTAGGGGGAGGGGGTACCCACGGGGTGGAGCCCCAAAACCTAAGCTTCAAAGTCATTTCGAAGTCATTTTGAAGTCACTTCCATGTCTGTACAAAATAGCTCCAGACCATCTTTGAAGTCTGTGCTGATCTTCAGAGTGAACTTTGAAGTTCACTCCGAAGATCAGCACATACTTCAATGGAGCTATTTTGCACAGACTTTGAAGTGACTTTGAAGTGACTTTGAAATGACTTTGAAGCCACTTTGGAGATTGCACCCCCTGTCCCCCCAAACACCTGGGGTGACAAGCAGACCCCTCATGGGTAGATCCGGATTTCCAAATGGGTGCTCCGGTGTTTCCACGGCAGGGAGGCTAGCACCCATTGCTACTGGGTGCTAGACCACCCATGGAAACACATTGGGTACTTCCTTTAATCTGGATCTGTATCCATTCCTTAGATCCAGATCTTCTTAGATCCGGATTAAAGGAGCATGGTGGAAAAACACCCAGAGTGTTGGGACTGTGAGGTGTCCTATGCAGTGTGCCATCAAGCAAGTCTGGTGGAGAATAGAAATGTGCACGAATATTTGGAACATTTGTTATTTTTAAAAATTCGTACAAATTCTGACATTTGTACATAAATTGAATGTTGGGACATTTCTACATTAATATTCATACAAATACGAATGTTTTGGGCATTTGTACGAATAGTTTGGACATTGGTTAAACTGGCGAGGTTCAAAAGCAGCTGTGCCAGTCACATCTGCAATGGATCCAGATTGCATTCATCATGGATTGAGAGTGCATTAAAAGTGGATTCAGATCGGATTTGACACTTTCAGAGTGGATGTTACAGAATACGTATTGGATACATATGCGTTCATATTTGATACTTATCAGATAATTATATGAATCTGCACAAATACATTCGTATCGAATAGAACTTCCTACCACATTCAAAGGGGATCTATTAAAATGAGTACAGACTTCCTATTGTTCAATTGATTATAAATCAAACGCCAAAAAATTTCCTGCATAACGCTAGTGGAGAGCACATAGGGGAGAGCAGCTGCATTCTCCTTTAGGGATGTGCATGATTTTTTTTTTAACATTCTATTTGAATCAAACTGAATACCCAAAAATCCAATTCGATTCGAGTCTTTTAAATTTGAATTTAACAAGGTTCTGTTCATATTTACCAAATTCAAATCTGCACATACGAATGTTGACAACATTCATATGTGCATGTATGCTTCTTCCCCACATCTGTACGCATCCTTACATGTCTGTACACATCTGTATGCATCCTGTAGTTATCCCGTATGCAACCCGTTTTTGTCCCGTACAGATCTGTACAAATGCATACAGATGCAGGGTAGATGCGGATCTTCAAGTACGCATCATGTATGAACCCGTACACATAAAAGTGTCTGGATAATTTGAATGAATAGATCTGAAATTCAAAATTCGATTCAAATGTTTACATTTGAATTTTGGGACATTCAGTTTGAGTTCGAATGTCAAAATTTGGCACATTCGATCGGATTCCGAATGCCTACAAATATTTGTGCGTGTCCCTATTCAATTTCCATTTTGCTTTCCTTCCACTCGCCTTTATCTGGTTGCAAGAAAGGGAAGGTGTGCTGGGTAGAGCCATGCCTCTCTCTCTCAATCATGGCTGACCTTAAGCTCAACACAAGCATATTTGAAACACCTTACTGCTTTGTTATTTGTGCCCTGGAGTCTGATGATACAGCACGGTGATGGCCAACCTATGGCACGCTTGTCACAAGTGACACACCAAGCCCTTTTGGGTGACACACCTGGTCACCCTGGCACCTGGGCGTGTAGTGCTTGCTTGTTCTTGAAGTGTACGAATACCAACTTTCAATTGAATATTAGCAAATGAAATTCAGCAACAAAAGTCACTAATGTAAAGAATTATTTGTTTTTGCTTTTAATAAAATATTACTAGAGCTACAAAATTCACAAACTTATGGATATTTCTAGATGTGACACAGCACCCAAGTTAAGCTAGGTTTTCTTGCAAATTTTGACACACCGAGCTCAAAAGGTTCACCATCACTGATATAGGATAACCGTAGCGTGTTGTGGACTTCACTCTTCCTGCCTCACCAATTGTTTTTGGGCATCTCAAGCAGAAGACAAGGGTAAAACCTTCACCTGGTCTTGATTCTCTGCAAGTGGCCTTCAGAAGCATCCTACCTGTCTCCCCAACCTGGAGACACTATCTCAAGTGTCCATTAACAAAAAACCTAATATCCACTAGGGCTGAATCCCCCAAACACTTATTTTCCTCTCTGAGTTCCCTCTGTTGTCACTCTAATCAAGCAGACTTTAAAAGTGCCGTGCACTTCCACAAACGTCCGCACGAGGCTCAGCAAAACGCATGTTTTTAATGCAACTTCCGTCCCCACGGAAGCCTGTTTTCTTTCCCCACATCTTTTTCCCCCTGCCCTCTCTCTTGTTCAAAGGAAAAATAGCCAGATCTCCATCCCCTGAAATGGCTTCCCATCCCGGCAAAGGCAGATGATCACTCACTCGTTCACTTTCAGCACTTTCACTCTGTTCTCTGTTAGAAAAGGCTTCCCGTCCCTGCAAAGTCAGCAGCTGCAGCCATCGGCAGCACGATCCGTCGCTCATTCACTCTTTTAACACTTTCACAGATCACCTGATAACAATGTTGCAATTCTGAGCAATTCTGGCTCTTTTTACAAAGGAAAGGAAGGGAACCTGCTGCATTTCTGAGATGTGTGAATGGCTTTTTGGCTGTGTGTGCAGGCAGCAATCACCGCCCTTTTTGCCATGGAGCGTCCCCAAGGTAAATGTTGTGAGGAAAACCCTCGACTTCCAAATAGAGCCCTGAAAGTCTTCTTTAAAGGGCATGTATTTTGTCGCTCATTTTCCTCATTTTGTAAAGCTGGAAGCTCATTGAAAAGCCTGGTGTGGGGACACTCAGAGGCAAAAGATTTTTAGCAGACTTTAAATTGCATGGGGACAGGGCCTAGGAAAAACTGAGCCAGTAACCAAGTCCTAGTTGTATGGACAAATCTCCTATTTGAATTGTTGAATATTATATATTATATCACACACATGGCTAGATGAAGTAGCATTTTTAAAAAGGGGAATATTCTGAGGAGGAAAAATGGAGCATCTTCCTTTTGGGTGCAGCTATATGCTTGGAATGCTATTAGACGTGCCTTTTATGTGAAGGGGAAAGGATCAGATTAGGTTTCTTATCTGTATTCATTGCTTACATTACAAACAGTGTGGTTTTACTGTAGCGCTGCTTTTGATTACCAGCTCTGTCTGTTGCTGTCATTTGAGTAACTTTCCCTGCTTTGATTTTAATCACTTCTGTCTGATTGATTCAAGGCACCGTTTCATTAAGCTGCACTTTGCTGCTTTTACTCATAAACGTTCCGGGTTGTGTATTTACCTTGTCTTGACATCCTACTATTTCTGTCTTCCAATTACTATTCTTTGGCCTCACAAAGCATTCCTGTTCCTCTTGCTTCACATCTTTCAAGGGTGCCTGTTTTTTAGTCACCAGGATTGGCAAAGGAGTCTCAGCTGCTAAAAGGATTTAGATCAGACACTGAGAACTTGTATTTCTCTAGATGTTGTCAGCTCCCATTGGCCCTGGGCAGGTTGCTCCATGGATGGAGATGTTGGGAACTGAAGTCCAGTCTCACCACAAAGGCCTGCAAATTCTCCAATTCTGGACTAGACCACTGGTTTTCATTGGGCCATACTTTATGTCCCATCAGTTTGTCAGAAAACCTGGATGTAACCATGAGGGATCCAAATGACCACTCTTTCCTTTGAATAGAGCATTTAAGTATTTGTAAACAAACATCCAGTTATCACTACCAACTACAACTACCAACTTTATATCCCATGTAGATCCCTTTCCTTTTACCTCATGGGAATTTGAGTTGGTATTCAAGCCCTTTACCAAACCCAACAATGGAGGAGGAGAAAGAAAGATTCTTTGCTGAAGAACTTGGGGCACTAGAAAAGAAGAGGTGAAGGAACATATCTTATGCAGACTTCTAGCAGTTCAGTCTGGTGACTACAGAAATGTAATTTACATTTCTGCCAGAGAATAGAGGTTGCTTTCAACAGGTCTCCATTCATTTTTATCTCATCATTACCATTGACAAAATCATTGAGATGATTGAAAGCCAGTAAATACTTGAACATAAACAGGGGCTTAATTAACTTTGATAAGACAACATACGATGACGACGACAATGATAATTGATGATGATGATGATGATGACAATATATTCCCTATGGTGGTACCCATGCTCTGGAATTGTCCCTCTGAGATACATAGGGCACCTACAATTCTGGGTTTTAGGCACCATCTGAAGACCTGTCTTTTTCCCCAGTCTGCAGCTATTCCAAATTAGAAAACCCATGGACCCCAAAGGATATGGATCTCTGTAATGCCTGTGCAGAAGGTATGGCCTTAATGCGGCTTGCAGTGTGGAAGGTACATGCAATATGCATATGATATCTGTACCTATCAGGTGCTTAATGGGGTCTACAGTGCCCAGGCAGAAACACCCATAATCTGAAAGTTCAGATTTTGCAGTTGTACACATTTTGCATTGAACATCTATGAATGGCACTCCATTTCTCTGCTTTTCCTAGTATGAATGGATCTTTCCCTTTCATCCACTGTTTTAAATTATGTTTTCTATTTACTGGTGGTTTCAACCATTGTTACTGAAAGGCTTTGAGATGTTTATATGAGCACAAGGAGATATTTTAGAAAAATATATAAAAGTTGGATGTACGCCCTTGCTTTTAATGCCCTGTGAACCGTTCCAAATATTTTTATGGAAATCAATATAAAATGTCTTAAACAAACAAACAAATAAGTAAATAAATAAATAAATAACATGCTTGTCTGCATGTGTGAATTTTTTTTTTACAGAAACAGATGGAAATCCGCACAAAGATCTTTGTAAGTAACTAAATCATTTCAGAATTGAACGGAGCTCAAACTTTACCAGTATGCCCCTATCTGGTCAAAGCAAAAACATTTGTGCACATGCATTACTGTCTATTTATTTATTTATTTATTTATTTATTTATTTATTTATTTATTTATTTATTTATTTATTTATTTAATTTGCTTCATTAATCAACAGATTACTTCCAACATACAACAAAAATTTGTTGATTAATAAAGCAAAACACACATACACACACACAAACCTGTTACTGTCAAATGTGGAATTGGGTAACTTTTAGGTGCAAGCGATCTTCCCTTTTTATCCCTTTCCCTTCCTTCCTTGCATACATAGCCTCTTACTGTTGACAAAAACAGCACATATGTGACTTTTGACAGTGCAAATGTGTACAGTGATAATGCAAAAAGTAAAGCTGATTGAACCATAAGAAATAACAGAAGCTGCATTGTTCATATTTAGTAGTATAAATCTGAAGATTCCTATTGAAAGCTGTGAGGCTTGAAAAAACAGATGAAATTCAGCAATGTGTGATTAAGGGATCGGCATGAATATTTGTAACATTTGAACTCAAATCGAATGTTACAATATTTGTATGCTAACATTCAAACAAATACAAATACAAATATTTTGGTTAAATGTTCCCCACACTTCCCCTCACTGAAAACCGCTGATGTTTTTAACTGTTTTGTACTTTTAAAACTGTATTTTTAAATTTGTTTTATTTTCTGATACTGTTTTTATATATCTGTTTTAAATGTTGTGAGCCGCCCAGAGACCCTCGGGTATGGGGCGGCATATAAATTGAAATATAAATAAATAAATAAATATTTCCAGACATTTGTACAAATAGTTCGAACATACATTACATGTCTTGGATATGTATATATTTGTATCATATACGTATCCATTTGTATCGGATATGTATTTGTTCATATCACATACATATCTCTTCATATCAGATACGTATTTGTTCAAGTGAGATACGTATCACATATGGGGTGTTTTTCCACTGTCACTAAATACCCATTGAAGCACCCATTAAAGTGTGTTTTTCCACTGTCACTAGAAATTCAAATAGAATTTTATCATGTAGAAATATGGATTTTCAAACATTCTATTCGTTTTAATTTGAATGCCAACAAAAATTTGTGCATATCCCTAGAAGGTAATGAAAACTGAAACAACACAAAGACAGTGTTAGAACGTGCTATGGAGGAACATTTTGTGGCTTTTTAGGTGAGGTGGTGACTCATTAGAGATTCTTTAATCCTTGCAGTATCTAAATAGAAAGAATAAACATGCAATTAATACTAAATTATAGCCATATTTACTATAGTCATAGTAAAAAACGAAATGGAAAAGGGGGGGGAAGTTATGTATTATTTAGAAGCACAGTGTGAGCTGTCAGGTCAGTTAAATCAATTATTCACCATTTGTTCAATTTAGCTTTGTATAAATCTTCATTTTCTCACTCAGCAAATTCCAAATTTACTACAAAGTTGTATGCCCTGACCTTAATGAGAACTGACTGGGGAAGCTTATAAGAAGATGAGAAAAAGGATAAGAAACGCGAAGACAGAAAAAAGGCTTGCACTTGTGAAATTTATAAGCAATCATTTGAAAAACTGCTGGTGTCAAGACTGTGCAGTTTCTTTTTCCTGGAGTACAGTTTCTCCAAATAAACAGTAAGCGGTAGCTTTACTTCTTAAACAAGAGGTATATGACCCATTTCTGGTTTTAATATCTACTGCTGAAGGCCAATGATTTTTTCAAAAGCTTCTGGACAACTCCCTGTTTATGTAAACATCAGATCTTTTCAATTGCAATAATGTAAACCTGTTCAAGCAGGTTTCAGTTATGCTTAAAACAGAGAGAGAAAGCAACCGGCCACTTCTCCAGCAGTAGCTAAAGATGCTGTGACATGTAGCTCCTTGATAACTTGATCATCAGACACAAGCAAGTTGCTAAGAGCAACCATCATCCAGGTGTTCCTTTACCAGACACAAAGATGTCAGACACAAAGGTTAGATTCTTGGAAATCCCTGCACTAGACAAATTTGCAATTGATAAAACTGTAAGGATGTGCATGAATATTTGTAACATTCAATTCCTGTATGAATTTCCAAATTTGTATGAAATTGTATGAATAACGAATGTTACATTATTTGTATATTAACATTTGTATGAATAGTTTGGCATCCATTAAACTGGGGATACATATCGATACGTATGCATTGGTATAGGATACATATGCAATACATATGCATTGATATAGGACACGTATCCAACATGTATGCATTCATATAGGATACATATCCAACATTCGTGTTGAATAGAATCCTACCACATTCAAAAGGGATCTGTTTGAATAAATACAAATTTTCTAACATTCGATTCATTACGAAACCATATGAATACATAGCCGCTATGTATCCGATACGAACAAATACGTATCTGATATGTATCTGTAACATATCCGCGCTCTTAAGATGTCAAAGCCAACCTAAATCCGCTTTTAATCTGCTGTCCATCCATGTCAAATGCAATGTGGATCTACACCTGCAATCTAATGAATGTCCAAACTATGCATAACGTCAGGAAACATTTGTATTTGTGTGACTGTTAGTATACTAATATCATAACATTTGATTTGTATCCGAATGTCCGAATTTGTCCAAATAATGAATGTTATGAATATTCTTGCATATCCCTAGCTCACAGTTTTTGAAACATGCACGCAATTAATTAATTTGCAGGGACACTTCTTGTATCATCAACAAAACAACTGAAGCATCCTATAACATTCCAGAAAATGAGGGGCAATTCCCAATGTTCTCAGTCTATCTGTACTACTGCTCACGCAGTTTTAGATTAAATATTCATTTCTGCATTGAGTCATGTCAGAAATTGTAATGCAATGCAATGCAATGGCAAGCAAAACTGCATGCAAAATACGCACATTCAGCATTTTTGCAATGGAAGGTGACCTTTTTAGTCAAGTATGTTCTTCAGAGTGTGCTCAGCTATCCACAGACATGGACCATATTCCAAACTCCAAATGACGGCATGGAGATTGATTGTATGGTCTTATACGTTGGATGTAGCTGTGTGAGAATGGAAAAGCAGTAGTGAATTGGGGGAACTGAAGCAGTTTTTTTCCTGCTCTTGTAAAAATGCTAAGTATCAGCAAGAAGAATCCCAAATAAACACTTGCACTGCTGAGAGAAAGTGCTTCAGGGCATGGCTCAGCTTTGTTTTATCTTGCCGTGCAAATGGGTAAAAGCTGTATCAGGAATCAGAGCGTCTGGAAAGTCCTTCCTCTAAGGACATAATATTCGGCATCCACAGTTTGTGTCATTTGCAGGATATACTCTGTGAAATGTAGATTAGAAGTACATTAATCTGTGTGGGTTTTTATGTTAACTGGATAATCTGAGACATGCAACAGTTGGGGCTACAGCTGATGACAACCGCTGTGAAGCTCAAAAGGTCATTAACAATGCTGCAATTACCTAATTAACTCAGTAGTTAAAATAGGGCAAGGCAGTTGCAGTAATTGCAATTTGAACACTTTGGCTTGGGGCAGCTTTCTGGATTTGGTGGTAAGACAAAGGACCATCAGGGCTGCAGGTGCTGTTACAGTATGGAGCTGAATTTGCTGGCCAAGCTGGGTGGACTGACATGAGCAAATAAAGAATTCAAACCCAGTTAAAAATCCACTTTGAAGAATACTATTCCATGTTCATTTTCTGCACTTTTCCAAAAGTTCTGTTCCACTTCTTGCAGTTCGCTTCTTGCACTTGCAATCTCTTTCTTGAAATGATGTTTGAGCTGAATGTTTCCTTAGGCTAAGTAGCATCGACCACATATACTGTTAGTTGGTGGTAGGATATATAACAGCCAGTCTTCTTTGTGCATTGTGTTTCTCTTTGTTGACATTGTAGCTATTTTTCAGTTTTCTTAGGCAGTGGCTTTCCCTTGCTAGAAAATTCCTGGGGTGGAGTGATGGACACACCAACCATCGGGAAGGGTTTTGTCCTAAGAAATCAAAGTAAACCAACTACGAAAGAAGACAAAAAGCAACCCTTTATCAACCACACACAAAGAGCAAAGAGCCTTCTATATATCACAAAGAGCCTTCTATATATCACAACAGTAGGGGTGTGCTCAAATGCAATTTTGGGGATTCAATTTGATTCAAGTTGAATATCCAAAAATTTGATTCAATTCGAATATTTCAAATTCAATTTTACCCAAATTTGATTTGAATTAAGCAAATTTGAATCTATTCATTCAACTTCCTTATTCAAATTTGCACTTACGAATGCCGACATTTGTATGTGCCTGTATGCATCATTACGCATGCCATATGCATCTGTACGCATCCATACACACCTGTATGCATCCTGTACTTATCCCATACGCAGCCTGTTTTCATCCCGTATGGATCCATACAATGCGTATGGATGCAGGAATGATGCGTCCAAGTATGGATCATGTATGTACCGGTACACATACGAATGTCCAAATAATTCAAATGAATAGTTCTGAAAATTCAAAATACATTCGAATGTTTAAATTTGAATTCATGGACATTTGATTCAAAGTCAAAGTTGAAATTAAGACAAATTCAATCAAATTTTGAATGTCTTTGAATATTCGTGCACATCCCTATAACACAGCCAACCAAGAAACTACATCTGCCATGATAAGGCTACCTAGCCTGGTAGTGAAGCATCTGTGGAAAGAAAATTCAGCTCATAAAGCCCTTAAACTACTGCCATTCATCTATACAAGATGAATTTAAATGCATTATAGCATAATTTGTACAGATAGAGTTTGGGTATGTTCCTGTACATAGGAACATAAGAACATGATAGGAGCCCTGCTGGATCAAGTCACAGCCCATCTAGTCCAGTATCCTATCTTGACTCCCTGCAAGTGGCCTTTAGATCCATCTGGTTTCTCTGGTGATGTGCTGAGGGGCCATTTGTGCATCCTACCCCAGGCCCTGGTCACGCAAGTAGTTTAGGACGACCTTAGGGCATCTTTAAGTCATATTAATCACATTATTTTAATTTAATTCATTTTCCAAGCCAGCCTATCTCCATTAGATCATCTTTATTGTAGTCATTTATAGGACGGAGGAGGACTTGGCCCATCCTGGCATCTCAGGACGCCTTTGTTTCCTCATGTGTGAGTGGAGGGATGAGCTAAAGGAGGCTGAACTGTGCTGTCATGGGTGGGGTCCAATCTTTCCTTTGTAGAGTTAGCGAGGCACCTCCCCTTTTCTCAGTTTATGTGTATGATTCTTCTATCTAGCATTTTAATGCAGATTTATTAATATTTTTTAAAAATAAATGGCACAGAGAAGAAAAGCAGATAAAAAGGAAGGAGGGCATGGGGGGGGAAGAACCTCAAACACACACCCTCTCCTCCCTTGAGTGACAGAACAGCATCCAATCAGAAAGGAGATAGATTTAATGCAGAAAAAGGGGTGGAGAGCCATGAAAAGTCTCCGGTCAATCTCGGAGAAAGGCATGACCCATGCAGCCCAAGGTGGGGATGGCCTGAGGATCACCTATAATGATCTAGGTGTGACCAGCACTGGTACAACCTCAGACTGAATTAATGAATAGGCCGACCTGTCTTAGACTTGTATGACCAGGGCCCCAGTTTGTAGCTTTGTCCAGTAAGGATGAGGTGTGTCATGAAGTGAGTCTGCACCCCTCCATGGGGATATAGGTGAGTTCAGTAAGCACCTTCGTTTAGTATAGCTATCAATATATGTTTTCTAAATTCACAGTTCCAGAGACAATATGCAAACTAAAACAGAGCTTTCTTCAGTCATTTGTAAGTCTCTGAATTTTGTAATGAAGTTCTCCAAACACCAAATCTATACAGTAGATTTATAGGAAACATATAAAAAGTGTCTCAATGAAGCTAATGGACAATAATGCATTCCATTGCGGGGAAATGCCTGCAAAAATGTATATATTGGGCAGGTATGAGAACTATTTTTTTTTTTAAAAGAAACTTTGACAGACAACAGGGAAACTGACAGATAAATTTTATACTGGAATTATGAGGCCCTTTCTTATGAAAAAAAATCATTTGACATAGTCATCCATCTCAGCTTGAGATGTATTTGCAAGTATGTCCTTTAACACTGCTCAGAAATGAGTAATGCTACACTTTTCATATTGTTTGTATTACTCTGTCACAAACATGTTAGAGCGTGCCGTCATGGGAAAGCTACCTGCTCACTGTGTTTGTCTACCTGACATCTCCTTTTCCATAACTTGCACGCAACATACCTTATATCACAGAGCTGAGGTGAAAATGATTTCAACTTGCCTTTTCAAACCGTGGTTGTCTGCGCTCCTTTCCGTTTCTCGTTGTAGAAAACCTGCTGCTGCGCATTTTGCAATTCTGCTTTTGGACATTGCCAAATAGAGGTGTGCACAAATACAGTTTTCAGATTTGATTTGATTCCAAACAGATATTCAAATGTTTGAACTCGAGAGAAAAAGTGAATGTATTCAAATTTGAATCCGATTCGAATACATTTGTATCTATTCGTATGAATTTTCAATTTGTATTTGAAGATACAAATGTCGACGACATTCATATGGGTCCAATATGCACCTGTATGCGTCCCATTTTTATCCTGTATGCATTACATTTTCATCCTGTATGTATCCATACAAATGAGTACATATATGAATAAGATGCATACCGTTAACGTATGTAATGTGTACAGATACATACACATACAGATGTCTGAATCATTCGTACGAATGGTTTAAAAGATTCAAAAAAAATTGAATGTTAAAAAACGAATGTATGGAAATTTGATTCAAATTCCGATGTCCACATTTGAACAAATTTGAATGTTTTGAATATTCTTCCACATCCCTATTCCCAAGTAAAATACTTGAAGGTTTCCCACAGGTTTATACTGAGGATCACATTGGCGTATTTTTAAAATGTGGGTTAGAGGAAGCAAGGAGAAATTATCTCTCTGTTTCATTACAATTATGGTGCTTAGGATGTCGTGTGACAAATCATTTTTTCATCCTTTGGGCATGTCTATGCAGAACTGATGTACATACTTTACCTTTTTTTTCTTCTCCTTAAAAAGAGGACTACCTACAATCTAGGGAGTAGCCTGTAACTCAGTGAAGAGCAAACTGTCTGCAAAGCAAAGGGTTGCTGGTTCGATCCTCAGCCTCTCCGAAGAAGTAAGCAATGGTAGTAGGGATATGCACGAATATTTGAAATGTTCATTATTTGTATGAATGTGTATGGATTGGACACTCGAATTTCTGAATTTGAATAAATATGAATATTTTGAGTTATTCGTACAAATAATTTGGACATTCGTATCCATGCAAGTACAGACACATCTCATATATTCCCATATGCATCTCGTACGCATCTGTACAGAATGAAAACGGGATATGTACAAGATGTGTATGCACCCATAGAGATACGAACTATTCAAATGAATACATATAGATGTATTTGTATAGATTCGAATGTCCAGACAATCATTTTTCCTTATTTGTACAAATTCAGATTTCTGAATATTTGGTTCATTACTAATTGGATGTCGAAAATTGCATTCATACACACCCCTAAATGGTTCTGTACATCCGCCAAGAAACCCCATAGAACTGCAACCGCAAACTGGGAACAAGAAATTAGCAATGGTGTAGTAAAATAGCTTTGGAAACACCTAAATTCAAGGAATCTTGTCCCATGCCTGTATTCATCTGCTATGAAGCTCTTGCATTTCACAGTGGATCTAGAAGATGGAGGAGTAGTAGAAAGTAGTGATGGATATCAAGAAAATGATGACCACATCTCAGGGTGGCATTCAGTACTCTTGTGAAGACATCCCAATCAGCCTATCCACACTACGTATCCTGCTAAACCAACAGATGACAATGCCAAGATAGCCTGAAGATCTGATAGCCAGTATGTGAGGCAAACTTTGCTTTGGATTTTTTTTCTCTCCCCATATTCTTAGCTGAGAGACTCTACCCAGATCCTGAACTTCAGCACTCTGAAGTTTGATCTAGTGAGCCAGTTTGGTCTAGTGGTTAGGGAGCCAGACTCTTATCTGGGAATACCACATTCGATACCGCCCTCTCCCATGAAGCCAACTGGTTGACCCTGGGCAAGTCACAGCTCTCTTCTGAGCTCTCACAGCTCCCCCCACCTCACTGGGTGTCTGTTGTAGAGAGAAGAATAGAAAGTTTTGTCAGCTGCCTTGAGTTTCCTTCAATGGGTGAGAAAAGTGGGGTAGAAAAGCCAAGTCTTCTTCTTCTCATCCTCATTCTCCTCCTGTTTTCAGGAATTTCTTTCCGTGGCCATTGTTGTCCTTTGGTTTCTCTGAGCCTTTTGTCTTTTGCATCCCATCTTATAGCAAAAGGGTAAGTCATCTCCTTGCTGCAACTTCAGGCCAGATGAGTTGCTTGTTTTCAGGTGATGATGGAAAGCTGAAAAGGGTGAAGAAAATCTGGATTGTCCTAGCCACAGTTCCCAGAAACTTTTTCTGCAGTTGCTTAGCAATTCAAGGTGGGGTGTGACTCCCACTGTTCTCTAGCCAAATGTCTTGGAGGGGAGAATGAAAGAGGGAAGGTGAAGCCACTGAGTGGTACCTACTTTGGAGGCACTGATCAGTAGCTGCATGTTTCAGTGTATATATATTCAATGTATATATATTTTCCAGATCTTTTTTCCACATTGCCTTTTGTGATCTTAGCCCTCCCATCAAGCGGTTGAGTTTAAATTGCAAACACATGCTTAGATAGGGTTAGATAGGTGTAGCACAGAAGTGAGTGGCATTTGGGTGGTGTCTCACCCAGAAAAGTTAAAAGACAGAAGTTGTCAGTAACCGTGTTAAATGATAACTGGTATTGTAGTGCTGGCAAGATCATCAAGGGGGTATAAAAATGTATTTAGGGATGTGCATGAATGTTTTTTTGGGGGGCATTTGATTCAGGACAAATTTAATGTTAGAAAATTTGTATTCATTTGAATAGATCCCCTTGCGATAGGATTCAATTCAATATGAATGTATGCATTCATATGAATATCTGATTCATATTGTTTGGATTGCATTTCAGTTTATTGGTTCACATCCAGCCCGATAGTACCTCTTGGAAGTGATTGAGCTACTGAACTGCATCCTCTGATTCAGAAGAAATGGAAAGATAGAGTTGATGACATCTTACTCAAAAACTCCTGATGACTTCTCCTAGCAGTTGAAGAGCACAGGAGATGGAACTGACCCTTGAGGGACTTCCCAACATGTACAGTGAAGGAGCCTCATGCACCTCAAGGGGGAGACTGTTCCATAGCCTGGGAGCCATCACTGAGAAAGCCATCTCCCAGGTACCCACTGCTTTTACTACTGAGGGTGGTGGGACAACCAGGAGGACCTCCCCTGAAGATCTTAAGGCAAGGGCAGGTCGATATGGAAGAAGGTGTTCCTTTAGGTATTTGGATAGCCATAATCTTCTTCTACACTTTGCCCAAAAAGGAAATATTAGCTACTAGGTGGTAGTTGTTTATTACCTCTGGATCCAGGGACTTCTCTTAAGGAGTAGGCAAGGAACAGCTTCCCTGAGCACCACCATCACCTCTCTCTCCTGAAAAGAGGCATTTATCACTCCCTGGACCCATCAGAAAAGGAGGAGGACAGCAATGTTTATTTGATATTACATGACAGAAAACAAATTCAGAAGGTGATCATGAGCAAGCTAATTCCACCAGGGGCTTGTCTATAAGAGGAAAGCTGAAATGAAATTGTCTGTGAAATATATTGTGCCTTTCATGTACGAAAGCACAGTGCTGCATAAAAACTCAAGAACTGCACAGGTTCCCTTTTGTTCTTCTTCACCTCCTGTGAATATTAACAAGTCCTTGAAATAAAATAAGTGCAATTAAGTTCAAGCCTGCCTATGCTTGCAAGAGGGCCCCATGGAGTGGGTCCATAGGGTGGCAAGGATGGGGGTGAAGTTGTAGTTGGAGGCTCCTCTTGGATCCTACCAGGGCAGGTTTTATGGGATCAGAATGCAGTTTAGGGAGCTCAGAGGGAGGCATCCAACCAATTCACCTCTTATAACCCCTAAAATGCCCTACAAGCCATCCCTTTCTGCCTGCATAAAACTGCAGCTTTGGAATCCTAACCATTAACATGTAAGTGCACATGAGAGACCTACATTAGGGATGTACAAGAATATTTGAAAATTCAAAAATCCAATTCAAATCTGACAAATATCAACATTCAAATTCGAATCGGATTTAACAATATCCGAATTTAGACATTCGAACCGATTTTCAGATTTCTGAAAATCCAGTACAGATATTCAAATGATTTGAATGTATAGATTTGTATCTATTGCATTCAAATTTGTGTGAAAATTATGCATATTTGAGCTTATAATATGGGATGAAGACAGGATGCATATAGGATGTATACAGGATAAAACTGGATGTGTGCAGATTCGTATAACCGATACTATGTTGTCAAAATTTGTATCTTTAAATGTGAATCAGATTTTTGAATTCAAATAATCCAGATTTGAATCGGATTTTCAAAAATTCAGATTTTTAACATTTGAATCGTATGTATGTATGTATGTATGTATGTATGTATGTATGTATGTATGGATGGATGGATGGATGGATGGATGGATGGATGGATGGATGGATGGATGGATGGATGGATGGATGGATGGATGGATGGATGGATGTACGTATTATTTGTATTTCTATCCCATCCTATACTTGAAGGTCTCAGAGCAGGTAACAATGCTTTTAAAATTCCAAACATTAAAACACCACAATATATATTAAACAGTAATACCTACAACAACATTTAAAATCTAGAGTATTAAAACAAACCAAATATATATTTAAAACAATAAACCATATTTAGCCAAAGGCCAGGGCAAAGAGGCGCATTTTTATTGCCTTCCTGAACATGTACAGAGAAGGAGCTTGACACACCTCAAGGGGGAGGCTATTCCACAGCCTGGGGGCCAGTACTGAGAAGGCCCTCTCCCAGGTGCCCACCCGTTTCACTGCTGAGGGTGGTGGAACAACCAGGAGGGTTCCCCTCCAGATCTTAAAGCACAGGCAGGTCAATATGGGAGTTGGTGTTCCTTTAGATATTTGGGGCCCAAGTCATTTAGGGCCTTATAAGTTCTCAGTAGTGAATTGGCAGCCAATGCAGCCCCTTTAGAACCAGTGTGATATGCATCCAGCTAGCTGTCCTGGTCAGCAACCTGGCAGATGCATTCTGCACTAGCTGCAACTTCCAAACCGTCTTCAAGGGCAGCCCCATGTAGAGCACATTACAATAGTCCACTCTAGAGGTTACCAGGGCATGGATAACTGTGGCCAAGTTGTCTCTATCCAGAAAAGGCTTCAATTGACGCACCAGCCATAGTTGGGCATAGGCACTCCTGGCCATGGCATCTACCTGAGCTTCAATTAAAAAAAAAAAATGTTCACACCCCAGCCTGCACTTTGGGGCTTTTAGAGTGGTGCAGGAGAGCTGAAGCTCCAGTTGTGGTTTTGTCTTGAATCCATTTGCACTGTCCCTTGATCTGCACTAGATCAAGATGTGATTTGGTAAGATCAAAGATGGAGCTCTCGGACCCTGATCTTTCCAGAACAACTCCCCTCTATATGTGCTAGCAGAGTAGTTTTGATACCTGTTTACAGAAATCAGTTGTTCAGCAGTAGCCAGTATATGAGTCGGTTTGGTCTTGTGGATAGAGTAACAGATTCGTATCCTGCAGTCATGGGATATGATTCTGCGCTCCTCCATGAAGCCAGCTTGGTGACCTTGGGTGAGTCATAGCTCTCTTTCTGAGCTCCCACAGCCCCACCTACCTCACAGTGTATCTGTTGTGTGGAGAATAGAAAGCTTTGTCAGCTGCTTTGAGGCCCCTTAAATGGGTGACAAAAGAAGGGTATAGAAGCCAACTCTTTATATTCAACTTCGATACCAAATAATGCATTTTGAACGTAAACAGAAAATAAAAAATACATATTAAATATAGACCACCACCAAAAAAGACAAAAGATTATAGTCTGGTTGGAAGTTTATCCCACCACTGTTTTGCATAGGAGTTCTGCTGGCCAGGTGACAGAGTTTTTGTAGCAATGCAGCCCTGGGGATCCATTTGCAACCATTTACTGGTATTTTAAAAAATGTAAGACTTTGAGAGATGAACCTGTGTGTTGAGTGACTGATAAGAGAGCTAGGGAGAAAGACTGCAGACTGAGGTAGCTGAGGCAAGAGTTGGCTACCAGTTTTCGCTTCTTGTCCAAGGCATCATGGGAATGATAATACTGCCATCCAGTGGTTGAAATGTGAAATAGCACAGCAAACGGAGAAAGCCCGTGAACTAGGTGAAAGTTCATTATTTGCATTAATAGCTGAGGGGCGAATGAATCTAACCTGGCGGAAAAAGCACAGGAGGGGAAAATTACTCCAAAGCCATCAGGTCAGCTAAAGTGAATCTTACCTTTCCTTAGCGGAAATGAGGTTGGGATTCTCTGGAGAAAGGCCAAGGAAGATAGACAAGCATGAGGTCAGGAGCCATCAAATATACAGAGCTCAGCCAAGAGGAATGAGACAGAGATAAAAGGGATCATCCAATAGAAGAAAAAAAATAAAAGCCTCAGTATTTGTAAACATTTGGTATCAGCCTTCTACCTATTAGGGCTGTACACAAATGCAATTTTCAGGATTCAATGGATTTGAATTGAATGTTCAAATCAATTCGAATCTTTAAAATTCAAATGTATTCACATTCGATTAGAATCAAATACACTTGAATCTATTTGTGCGAATTTTCTATTTGAATTTGCAAATACGAAGTACGCATCATCTACGTATCCATAAACATACAGTACAAGCGTCTAAATATTTCGCACAAATAGATTCAAAAATTTGAAATTTGTTTGAATGTCCAAATTCAAACGGATTTGAGTGAATTTTGAATGTTTCAAATATTCGTGCACATCCCTACTCCCTATAATTATGGGATATAATAGCTCAGTGGCGGGGTGACTATCTGGGCAGCAGGAGGTGGCAGTTTTGGTCTTCAGCATCTCACAGCAAGATCCCAAGAATGCTCAGTGGTTCCTAACAATAGTTGAAATTTGTTGCTGTTCAGCTGCAGTGCAGTTGCTTCTGACTCTTCACAAGCCCATATACTGAAAGGATAGTAGCCGGCGCCCTGGTTAGAATCCAGTTATGCAACCTCATGTTGGGATCATCCATGATGATGAGGGATTTAGAAACCAATAATAAAGCTGGAATCTGAGGGCTTTTTTGCACTTAATTTCCTAGGCTTTACCAAGAGAGTGTAGAACCGCAGTTCTCAACCTTCCTAATGGCGCGACCCCTTCATGGAGTTCCTCATGTTGTGGGGACCCCCAACCACGGGGGCGAAGCAGCTGGAAGGTGGGAGGGAACAGCGGCAGGAGGCTCGTCGCGACCCCTCTGGAAGGGTAATTCGACCCCCAAAGGGGTTCCGACCCCCAGGTTGAGAACCACTGATTTAGAACATACCTGCTCAACTCCACAGTCCCATGACTGGTACTATAGAGATATCCTCCTTATGCTCTGCTCTGAGGAGCAGAGCTGAGGGTATTTCTTCACTGAATCCTTCTGCTGGGTTCACTGCCAAAAGCAGTGCCATCTTGCATGATGTCATTTCCAGAGGCCTATTTGCATGAGGGCCTGAGGAACACAAGTAGGATGCCCTGGGACAGAGCATACACATAGTTGGGCCAGCAGTTCAGTTTGGAACCACCCCAGCCTGTCCCAGGGTGCCTACTTGTGTTTCAGGCATAGAGTACAAAATTGTGCTCCGCACCCAGCTCAGGGTGTTCCTGGCCATCCCGGGCTGTCCCACAGCTGTTCAGGAGGGACAGCATTTGCTCTTTCCCTCTGGAAGAACTGCAGGCCACCCCCCCCCCGGATGATGCTATTGGTAGACCTGGCCAATCAGAGCCAACGGCGCATGCAGACATGCAACAATGCCGACCAGGCTTGCCACTTTGAACCTGGCAGTGACGAGGTAAGTTGTGTGTGTGCGCACATGTCCCTGGGTAGGTCCATGCCCAGGAGGTGCCCGGGGAGGGGGTTTCTGCAGTCTGTAGATGACCTGATCAGGTCACCGAGGGCCTGCAGGAGCAGGGGAAGGGACAGGACTGGCCTGCTCACCCATGGGTCAAATTCAACCCAATGATGACAGGTGTGGGAGGAGCTTCCTGCCCCACGCCAGCCTTTTCAAGCTAGGCCACACAGGAAGGGATTCCCCTTTCACACCTAGGCAGGTAGGAACACATCCTCACATGGCCTAGCCTTAGCTCATTATGGCTGTTTGGCTGAAGTGCGAAAAGGCCTCTGGTCTCTGAAGGGGCATCACTGCACTCGTTGGTTTCCAGCCAAGTTCAGAGCTTGCAAAGTTGCTTCTTCACTATTTGAAGGGATTTGCAGGTTTTCACATTTAAAACAAGACTGCATCAAGCAGTATGAGGCAAGCCAATTTGTTACACTGAGAAAAAAACAAAATGAAAATGAAAACAAACTTTTGAAATAAAACAGTTGTGCATCAATTCTTGTTTAGCTTTTGGCCACTGCTCAAAGTTGCTGAGTTGCTAACACAGTTGCCATTTGAGCCTACAGGAATTCGCAGTGAAGAATGCAATATACCTGCTTTAAATAAATGACATAAAGAGTTATGCCAGAAACAGTAAGATGCGTGTGGAATTCTTTGAAGACATTGGAGGAAGAAATCCTGTGTTATGACTGGTAGCACCTCATGCAATGAGGTGGACAGGGAGGGATTGATGCCTTGCCTTTTAATGGTGGCCCTTTCTGCACTGGACCTTATTCTAGATTATATCCCAGAATAGGAGCCTAGGGGTGCTTCTGCACCTGCCACCAAGAAACGGATTCAAGAAAATCCATTTCCCAGTGATCCAACCTCCTGAGGACCCATCCAAAATAGGGATGGATCCTCAGAGGCCCTATGTGTCTGCACACACGTGGGGAGGACGAATTGGACCAGCTGGATTCCCTGGGTGCTGTGCAGAGGACACAGCACCCATTCCAAAGGGGACCTGGCCTCCCGTGCCACTGACACCACCCCCGGAGCCGCGGGACTGGAGCATGCCACTGCTAGTCACCGTGTGTTTCTGGTGGCATGCGATGTGAGGGGGAAGGGCGGAGGGAGGCAGACCAGCCTCCTGCCTTTCCCAAGATGGCAGCCACTGGCAAATCTGGCCCCTCACCTCTCTGTGTGCTTAAAGCAAAAGCAAAAGGACTTGCTTCATACAGACAACAGTTCCCGGGACCCGCCATTTTGGGAAGTGCCACATGCATAGGTGTGGCCAAACTGGGACCAAAATGGTGTCTGCACATGGGTGCAGAACAGTGATCAGACTGGTGATATCTCACAAGTGATCTCAGTTTTACCTTTTAGTGAGTTTCCATTTTTTTAAAAAAGATTTTAAAAAAGAATTTTACTAAAACTTGGCAGCTGCCAAGCATGGCTCTGTAGGGTTTTCCCTGTAGGTGTAGACTCAAGTTTTATACATGACATATTGATCTTTAATAGGCATAGGCAAAAAAAAAAAAAGTTCATTACTGTTACTATTCATACAAATTGCAAACTATGAATATTTACATTTGAATTGAATATTGGCTATTAGGGATGTGCAAAACTATTCCAAATATTCATTATTCAATTAAATTTGGCCAAATTCAGAAATCCAAATTTGAATTGTATGTCCAGACATTCGTTTTGGAATATTTGAATGAATACGAATATTTCAAATCATTCATACAAATAATTTGGACATTCGTATGTGTATGGATAGACACTCATTACATACTTATCTGTATGCATCTTATTCATATCTGTATGCATCTGTACGGGTACACATGGGATGAAAACGGGATGCCTACAGGATAAAAACAGGATACCTACAGATGCGTATGGATGCATACAAATGTTCTTGACTTTCGTATCATCAAATACGTATTGAATACTCGTACGAATAGATATGAATGTATTCAAATCGGTTTGAATTTTAATACATTCATTTTTTTCTCTATTCATACAAATTCGGACATTCAAATATCCAATTCAAATGTCTAAAATTGCATTTGTGTTCTCCCCTGTTGGCTATACCTGAAAGAAAACATTGGCATGCAAAGCAAACGCTTCTACCTGTTCATTTGAAGCTTCGTTACATTTGCGAAGCTGCTTTTGTGGATTCTTAGTGGATTAGAATTGGATTCAGAGGCGTGACTGGTTGTGGCAGGGATCAGTGAACATTTGAAGAACACTAGAAGCAAATTCAGAGCTTCGCACATTTGCACAAATGCAAATTTCTGTCCCATTTCTTTTGATGCAAAGCGGAGGGGAGGGGGGAAACCATGCACATCCCTTTCAGACTGCAAAGAAACACAAATGTGCTAAACACTGGGACCCTCCCGTGTGCCCTATGGTGAATCATTCATCAGAGGGCTGAATGAAGATGAGAATGGGTGTTAAATATTTGACTTCCTCTCCTTTAGTCTTCTTGTTCCTCTGCCCGCGGGATGACCAAGTATATTTATTTGTTTGCTGCTGCTGACAGGTTCTCAGGGGGATTTAGATTTTTAAGTAATAACAGGGTTTGGGTTCAGGAATGCTTGTGTGTTTATTGATCATCGAGGGCCTGAAAACTGTGAGGCAAAGTTTTGGCAGTTAAACATGGCAGGAATTTTTCACCTGTCAGAGGCAACTGACGTACGTCCCCGATAATGACTGGCAAGGTCACTACCTGTATTGATAGCGGCTGCTTTCTTAAAAATAAATAAACTCAGCGGCATGCGCTGTGTCAAAATTATTCCCTTGAGGATTGTTTTTCACCCTGAGTTGTGCTACAGCATTTTGAAAGCAGCAGGTTTAAGAGAGAAGCCGGAAGAACATCAAGGAGTGATGGATGAGGAGAAACCACAAAATTACCTCAGAGTGTAAACAAGTGGGTTTGACTAAAATCTTTAGATCAATACATGAAAAGGAGTCCTTCTTCACTTCTTCGGCATACAGTTTCCTTGCTTTCCTGCTGTGCTTCCCTAGATAAGTCCAATGCATAAAATTTAGGAATCTTTTCTTCACAGACAGGATCTTTCCCTGCGTGTGTGTATGTTATTACCTATCAGAGGTGAGGTCTGAAGTGCTCCAAATATGGAAGCTTCTGGACAGTCCATTTAGATAGTACATAAGAACACAAGAACACAAGGGGAGCCCTGCTAGATCAGGCCACAACCCATCTAGTCCAGCATCCTGTTGCCCACAGTGGCCCACCAATGGCCCATGAGCATCTCAAGCAGAGACAAGGGCAAACCTTCTTCTGCTCTCGAATCCCAGCAGATGGCCTTAGAAGGATCCTGCTTGTCCCTCCAGCCTGAAAGATATTCTTAGGCATCCATTCTAGTAGCCATTGATATATCAGTCATCCATAAATGTCTAACCCTTCCTTAAAGCTATCTAGGCTGGTAGATGTTACCACCTCTTCTGGCAGCAAATTCCATAGATTGATGACCCTCTGGGTGAAAAGATACTTCCTCTTGTCTGATCCAACTCTCCTACCCATCAGCTTCATAGAGTGCCCCCAGGTTCTAGTGTTGTGTGATAAGAAATGAAATTTTCTCTATCCACCTTTTCTGTATCATGCAGGATTTTATATACTTCAGTCTGGTCCCCTCTTAAATCCTGTCTTTCGAGGCTAAAGAGGCCTGGACATTGCAATCTGATTTCGTAAGGGAGGTGTTCCAGACCCTTAATCATTTTGGTTGCCCTCTTCTACTAGATGCTACCCAGAGCTGACCTTTGACTTTTTACTTCGGTCTCCCAACTTCTCCTGGCCCATGAGCCATATAGATGACTAGAGAGGCCCACGTGGCCCATGGTGCACAGAGCCTTCTGGAAGTGGGTCATTTGTGAAATGATACCAAACTCTAAAATCCCCCTGGCCTGCAACTTTGGAGGTTGGGATGGGGCTGGGATGAAGCCTTTGAAGTTGGGCTAGGTTGGGCAGCCTTAACACAGATGGCTCTTGGTCCACCTTGCTGGCCATCACTCCAGTCTTGGGCTGGATTGCTCAACCTGACCCAATATTGGGCTGCACAGCATGCAGCAATACTGTCCCTGTAGAGGCAGCCAAATAGTTTGCCATTTGTCCTGTTAAAAGGGATGCTATTTTGGATGTGGGGAAGGAACAAATAAAATAGGGCAAGAGGGCAAGTGTCTTGTACAGCTTAAAAGCTTATTGATGGCAGCAAAGTTGCTCATACTCTGAGCAAGCAACTAAGCCTAGCTGTGCACTCCAAGCAACACTCAATCCCAGCTGTTCTAATGAGCCTCCTGCTTGCTTGCAAGACCACTAGGTGGAGCCCTCAGGTTGTTGCTTGCTGACAACATAATCAGGTCAAGGGATGTGCAAGAATATTTGAAACGTTCAAAATTCAATTGGATTTGTTCAAATTCAGACATTCGAATTCAAATCAAATGTCTACACATTCATTTTTTAACTTTCAAACAAATTTGAATGTTTCAGATCATTAGTACAAATAATTCAGACATTTGTATGTGTACAGATACGTAGGCATTACATAGTTAACCATACTGTATCTTATTCATATCTGGACACATTTGTACGGATACGTACAGGATGCATATGGGATAAAAACGGGATCTGAACGGGTGCGTACTGACGCATATGAATGTCATCAATATTTGTATCTTCAAATATGAATTGCATAATCAATCAAATAGATACGAATGTATTTGAATCGGTTCAAATTTGAATACATTTTTTTTCTCTGTTCGTATAAATTCAAACATTGAATTATTCGATTTGAATCTAATCGAATCTGAAAATTGCATTCTTGCACACCCCTAATCAATTCATATAATACATTTTTTTACTACCCTGTATGCTCTCAGCTTAGTCAAAAGGTGCGTGTAATTCACATCTTGCCAGCCGACTCTGCTGAAAAAGCAGTGCTTATTCATGATGTTTAGGCACAAGTCTTGTTGGACGCAATATTGTCATTGTCGCAATGTGGTAGGAAGATGCATGGTTTCCCTTGAACTGGATTATTGTGTAACACTGGGGTCTGGGATGAATAGGGCCCTTTATTGAAACTCAAGTACTCCAAATCCCACTCTTCTCACCAAAGCAAGGAGCCTGTAGGACATATGGCCTTTTCACACTTACCTGGAGACAGTTCCAGGTAGATTGTGGGGACACATTATCCACATCACCATCTGCCTGGAACAGTCCCTGAGATTTCCTGTCCATTGCTGAGACTTACCTGCTGTGAACAGCTGTGAAGGACTGTATCTCCATCTATAACCAAGTGTGGGTTTTAAGACCTGCTGGAGATGGCCTTCTATCAGTCCCACCACCTTCTCAGGGAGAGGCCCTTATCTGCGGCTGCTCCCAAATTGTGGAACTCCCTTCCATCGAAGGCCTGCTCGTTCCTCTCTCTGCTCTCCTTTTGTCAGGCAGGCTTTTAATTAACTTTTATTTAATTCCAGTGATGTTTTAGCTGGTTTTGGATGTTTATATTGATTCTAACTGGGACCCATCTTGGGAGAAGGGTGGGAAATCAGACAGACAGACAGACAGACAGACAGACAGACAGACAGACAGACAGACAGACAGACAGACAGACAGACAGACAGACAGATAGATAGATAGATAGATAGATAGATAGATAGATAGATAGATAGATAGATAGATAGATAGATAGATAGATAGATAGATAGATAGCACAGACTTCAATGGAGCTGTTTTGCACAGACTTCAAAGTGACTTCGAAATGACTTCGAAGCCACTTCGGAGATTGCACCCCCTGTCCTCCTAAACACCTGGGATGACAAGCAGACCCCTCATGGGTAGATCTGAATTTCCAAATGGGTGCTCCAGTGTTCCCATGGCAGGGAGGCTAGCACCCATTGCTATTGGGTGCTAGACCACGCATGGAAACACATTGGGTACTTCCCTTAATCCAGATCTACTAGATCCAGATTAAGGAATATACCCATTCCTTAGATCTGGATCTTCTTAGATCCGGATTAAAGGAGCACGGTGGAAAAACACCCCTTGTAAGCACATGCATAAGAGACATAAATGGATCTTCTAAAATGCCTGCAGAAGCTCTCAGGGACCTGAAAATGCAGATATTATGGATGCAGTAAAACACCTGCCTTCTCAGTCTCAGTCCCAATGCTCAGGTGTGTCCAGCTAGGCTTCTCCTTCTGTCAAAATGCTGGGCTCTTCTTTAACAATGAGCCTTTTCACACTTGGCGAAAAGGTGAAGATGGGGAGAGCTCCTGTACAGACCATCCGCATTGTGCAGAGCCAGGTCTTAATCAGACACTGCTTCGCATGTGTAGGAATCTCCCCATACCCCCATGCTTGTAGATTTATTTTATTTAATTAAGGAATTTATATCCTGCCCTTCACCAAATGGCAGGTTACAATAAGAATAAAACATCCAATATTAAAACATAATTAAAATATACTTTAGTATTTGTACGAATATGAATATTTTGAGTTATTTGTACAAATAATTCAGACATTTGTATGTGTACATATCAGTACTAATAGCGTACGTATCCGTATGCATCTTGTGTACGGATGTGTACAGATACGTACGGGATGAAAATGGGATGCATACAGGATGCATATGGGATGCGTATGGATGGATACAAGGGGTGTTTTTCCACTGTCACTAGAAGTACCCATTAAATACCCATTAATGGGTACAAAAATGCCATTACGTACCCATTAATGGGTACTTAATGGGTACTTTTAGTGACAGTGGAAAACCACCCAAGATATGTATCATTGGGTATGTATCGAATATTTGAACGAATAGATATGAATGTATTCATATCAGTTCAAATGTCCAGGCATGCATTTTTCTTTACTCATACAAATTAGGATTTTTGAATATTTGATTTGTTACGAATTGCATTCATGTGCACCCCTAAAGGGGATGCTTATACCCAAACAGGTTGGAGAAGCATGCATGAGAAGACCCCAAATTTTGCAGAAGTACCGAAAAACAGAATAAAACCTTAGAAGAAGAAGAGTTGGCTTTTCTACCCTGCTTTTCTCACCCATTTAAGATGACTCAAAGCAGCTGATCAAGTTTTCTATTCTTCTCCCCACAACAACCCTGTGAGGTAGGTGGGGCTGTGAGAGCTCAAGAAGAGAGCTGTGACTAGCCCAAGGTCACCCAGTTGGCTTCATGGAGGAGTGTGGAATCAAACCCAGTATTCCCAGATAAGAGTCCAGCTCCCTAACCACTAGACCAGACTGGCTCACCAGTTTGGGAGAATGGAGACACATAATGGTGTAATAAGAAAATTGAATTTCAGGGACCAGAATATATCAACTAGCTGAGATGAAATGGAATGTTCTAGGAAAAGATATGGCCTTTTTTCTTTTCTTTTCCCCCTTTTAAAGAATGACACCCTCAGTAGAGAATGTCATGGAGATGCCAAATGAATTAAGCTTATAATATTTTAAGTGTTTGGGACTCTTTACCGGCAGGGAGAGGGCGATCGGCAATTTCCTGTTTGCTACTTTCCTCCATTTGTGAGCCTGTTGAAAGATTGCTGGTGAGCTTCTGACAAAAACACGGGTAATGAGGAATGCTGTGGTGGGCAGCAGCTGTCAGTGGGGTGTGGGTTACTCTCAGGCTATTAAATCTGTCTTTTGCAAGAAATACTGTAAGAAAGCACAGATAGCTGCTTTCGGCAGCTGTTCCTATTACAGCAAGTCGGGAGTGATCGGATTGTGAGATTCACGCTAGGAACATCTGAATGGTTAGTGCCAGCCAGGGTGGCCAAGGCAAATTATTTTGTCTGGGGAAAACACAAGTGCTTAGTGAAGAAGTTTCTGACTGTGGTGGGATTTATAATACATGCAGGATGTAGCGCAAAACACATGCATGCAAAAGCAGTCTGGAATTCCCAGCTTTAGAAGTGGGTTTTATGCAAAGCAAATCTGGCAATGGAAAACAGTTCTCATCTTCTTCAAGGATCGCTGAACAATAATTGAATGGTGCACAAAGAACGCAAAACATCTTCCTGGATATTGTGTGTGTGTGTGTGTATGTGTTGGAAATAACTGTCAGAACCAGTTGTTACAGATGTCATGTGTAATTTCAGAGTTGTTCTCAAGTTCCTCCCCTGGGGCATGATTTTAGGTTTTGCAGAGGTGGGGTGGGGGTAGGAGAGATTTCACTGAAGGGGTGTGAACTAAGCCTCAAAGATATGGTCTTCGAGGTTTGAATTGGAACAGGTTTGTGTAGTTAGGGCTGGTGCAATTCTTTATGCAAACTACAGGTTCCAAAGAGAAACAAATCAGGCCAAAAGGCCTTCTTTTCCTCTCTTTAATAATCAATAAAATGTACAGGTCCTGGAAATATTCAGCAGGCCAATGTAGCTATTATGTGTGTTACTCAAATTCTACTTTGCAAAAGTAGGCATAGTTAGAACAATTGGGGCATGTCTGGAGATCACAACAAAACTATGGCAGGCTCCACATAAGGGAGGAAACTGCCCTCTAAACAAAGATCACTCTTAGGGCATGTTCAGAAGCTTAATTTAGATGCCCCTGGGGTGATTTTGAAACCCTTGGGATGCATAGAAAATAACTTTATCTAATTGTGAGGGTGCATCCCTTTTGAAGACATGAAGGGATGATTCCCAGGTTGAGCAGAAGTTAAGTCAAATGAAGTGAGATGGCTATGAAGCTCCTGAGCCAATCCCAGCTTACTACCAGTGCTGCTGACCAATGGGATTCATGGAAAATCAACCAATGGCAGCAAATGGGAACCGAAATCTTGGTGTTACAGAGGGGAGGATTGGGTTTGAGGCCAAGGCAGACCAAAGGCAGAAGGTTTTAGGGCTAGATTTGTGTGAGCCAGTTTTTCTTCTTCCTGCATTCACGAAGAGGTCATTCATTTGGAAATAAATCCCCTAAGCATTCTATCACACTCTTTCAGTGGCCTTTGTTGCTCTCATGGTTGCCTGTACCACTTTGTTGTTCCCTCTTGATTGGACTGTCAAAGAGTAGAGATATGCACAGATATTCATAACATTCGAAATTCGGCCAAATTTGGATGTTCAAATTCAAATAAAATATTGGCACATTCAAAGACTGACATTCAAATTCTAATAGAATGTTTCGATACATTCTTATGAAGCTGCGTATGGGATTCATACATGGGATTCATATGCTATTTGTATGCATTTGTACGGGATTCATGTGTAATTTAGATTGTAAGCCTAAGGGCAGGGACCTGTCTAAGATTAATATAATATTGTAACCCGCCCTGAGACCTTCAGGTATAGGGCGGGATAGAAATACAAATAAATAAATAATAATAAATAATTTGTATGCGTTGTATGGGATTTGTATGGGATTAAACATTCTTATCGAATATGAATCCTACCACATTCGAAGGGGATCTACTCGAACAAATATGAATTTTCTTGCGTTCAATTCGATATGAACCAAATACAAAAAATAAAAATAAAAAATTGTGCACATCCCTATCAGAGAGCCATTGTTACAGAAATGCAGTCACCCAAGGTGTTACTTGCACCTGACAGGTAGCATCTGCCCTTCTTCACACTCTAAAGAACTGTGCTCAGCTTGCTAGCTTTGTGGCCAGTATGAAAACTACATGGATTCCATTCTATACCTTGCAGGAGGCGTTTACAGCCTAGAAATGCCCCTTGCCTGCCCAGATGTTGACCTATTGCAAACTAGCAGTGGCACACAAATTCTGGCACCAGACTCAAACTTTTACCAGACATGTCCAGCACTGATCATTCACACCGTTTCCAGTGTGAGGGGTCATTTGAGGTGCTGTGCAAGCACACCGGCACTTCAGATGACCCCAAACATGACTTTGTGTGCACAGAGCAGCATTGTTGCCATGATGACAGTGCCGGCACACATGCAGTTGAGCAGGGCTCCGCAATCAAAATGGCGGTATCCTGCCCGGGATCGGACACACACCTGGACGGAGATAAGTTTTCAGTCACGTGGTAATTAGTCTAACATGTACCAGTGTTTCCAAGGGTGAATACTAGTATACATTAGTCTGTTCAAGTCCAAAGGATGGGAAGCTAAGTGCAGAGACACCCGATGGCTCCTTGATCTGGATTTCACTCCATCTTGCTTGGATGGAGTGTACTAGTGAGGATTGGGGGGGCATATTCTACATTAATGTAGGACAGGGGGCCCGTAGCCCCCTTCCAGATCGTACGGGTTACTGCAGAAAGGCCCAAAGCTTAGATGGGATGAAAGTGTTGAATTTCCCAGCTTCTAAATTGTATCATGATTAGGGGCGTGCACAAATGCAGTTTTGGGGATTTAATTTAAATCAAATATACAAAAATTCAAATTGATTTGAATCTTTAAAATTCAAATGTATTCACGTTTGATTAGATTTGAATCTATTCATTCAAATTTTCAATTTGAATTTGCGCATACAAATGTTGACAAGATTGGCATCCCATACACATCTGTACACATCCCGCATTTATTCCATATGCATCCCATTTTTGTCCCGTATGGAGCCATACAAATGTGTACAGATGTGGGAAAGATGCGTACATGCAAGTATGAATCATGTACATACCCGCACACATATGAATGTCCAAATCATCCGAACGAATAGATTAAAAAATCCACAATTTGTTTGAACGTTTGCATTCAAATTGATAGATGTTTGATTCAAATTCAAATGTCCAAATATTTGTTTTGAATATTCTTGCATATCTCTAATCATGGTACATCTAGCCAAACTTGGAGAATATTTCTCAGCATCCCTACCAGAATGCTGTGGGAACATAGATTTACTGAAGGCATGCAGTTATCTGTTTAGGAGGATACGTTTCCATACAATTGAGCAATGTGAAAAAGCTTTAAGGGAAAGCAAGGCTCCAGTTACGGAAACAATTGCACGCCTGTACAGATGGGTTTGGAGGGAAGGAATGCTTTGTTATAGATCAGAGGCCTGGGCGACTTTAAACGAGGTGCAAAGATTATTAAATTGAGTAGAGTGCTTGTGTCCAATTTCTCATTTCCTTACAGGACTCCCCCCCCCCTTTTTTTTTAAGGAAAAAGAACTTGCTTACCATCTGGGCTTGGAAAGGAAAAAAATCCACATAAGAGAACAGGACTTTATAGTCTGGATTTGGGGCAAACAGTCTCTTTAAAGCCTTTTTTATTTTCTGCAGCAAAATTCACAATGTGTTATTCAATGCTTATTTTGGGTGGGGCTTTTTTCCAAAAGCACACGCCTCTGACTCACGGTACACATAACAATTAATAAGGCTTCATCCACCTCCATAGGAAGAAACTGAAGCAAACTGTAAATATTAATAACGTGATTTGGTCTCTGAGGCACCATTCAACTTACCATGGTAGACTGGGTCTCTCTGGTCCTCCCAATTTCCACTTTTCCATAGGAGCCAATTGCTTTCGCCACACAGCTTTGCTTTCCCCAGCGGTTTGTGGGAAGCAAACCATAGTGTTATTTAAGCAATGACTGTGTAGCAATAGGCTTTCTGGCAAAATTTCTCCACACTGTTTCCCTACCCAAGGAATACTGTTGTCCTGCAGTAGGGGTGTGAATGAATGGGCTTTTTTTGCATTTGATCTGTATCAAATTTAATGTAAGTATATAAAATTATGCACGGTATAGAAAGGGTGGATAGAGAAAATTTCTTTTCTCTATTGCACAACACTAGAACCAGGGGGCACTCTATGAAGCTGATGGGTAGGAGAATAAGGTCTGACAGGGGGAAGTATTTCTTCACTCAGAGGGTCATCGGCTTATTGAATGTGCTGCCGGAAGAGGTGGTGACAGCTACCAGTCTGGATGGCTTTAAGGAAGGGTTAGACAAATTTATGGATGACAGATGTATCAATGGCTACTAGAACGAATGCTTAGGTGCATCTTTCAGGCTGAGGGGGGGAGGAACTGGGGCGCTTCTAAGGCCATCTGCTGGGACTCGAGAGCAGGAGAAGGTTTGTCCTTGTCTCTGCTTGAGATGCCCGTGAGCATTTGGTGGGCCACTGTGTGCAACAGGATGCTGGACTAGATGGGCTGTGGCCTGATCCAGCAAGGCTTCTCTTATGTTCTTATGTTCTTATGTAATAGATCCCCTTTGACTGCGGTAGGGTTCCGTTAAACATGAATGTATTTGTATGAATACCAACACATAACTGTCCAATACATATCCCATAATGTATCTGCTCTGAAAGCCTAATATCTGCCCTGAATCCACTTTGAATCCACTCTCAAATAGGGGTGTGCATGATTATTCGTACAAATTTGTACGAATTTGGATATTTGTACACAAATTGAATGTTACGGCATTCATACAATAAGGTTTGATGAGTAATAATGTTTCAGAACATCTGTATGAACTGGATACGTATCAATATGTATGCATATGTATCCGATACGTATCCAATGTGTATGCATTGGTATAGGTTACGTATCTTATATGTATGTGTTTATATAGGATCTGTATGCAGGATCTATATCCAGGGTCTGTATGCATTCGTATTGGATATTCGTATGAATTTCTACAAATACATTTGTATTGAATAGAATCCTACCACATTCGAAGAGGATCTATTTGAATTAATACGAATTTTCTAAGATTCAATTCATTACAAATCTAATGCCCAAAAAACCCATTCATGCACATCCTTGGTGCCAGTGCATGCAGACAGTGCCCTTGACAATGATGGTATAATTATGGAACACTTTTTAATGCTCCCACCACTATGCAGCGCAGGGTGGTCCTGCATGCTTGGAAGCACTTCCAGAAGTGTCATCACGGACCTCATCTTTCACTGAAGTGTGTCTACATGCTGCTTCTGTGAGTGTTCCCCTTGAAAATACCCCAATGGTAGGTTCTTGGCTAGCATCTGGGTATTTTCAAAAGGAGGACCGGGCAGATGGACACAGGTATCAGCCTTTGATTTCCTCTCCTGTTTGACAGGGGCAACAAGAGGTGATTGCAGAATCTTCTTCTGATCCTCTGATGCCTTCTTGCCATATGGAGAAAAGCTGTGTCTTCATACTGAATCTGTTCCACATTATTTTGCTGTTTTAATAACACTGACTATTTTGACCTATTTTTGACTTGACAGGGTTAGGACAGCCTTCACAAAAAAACCAAACTGGGAAAGTATGTTTCACTCTTGTGAGCACAGGTTTGTGGGTAAATAATTGGAATTGCTGTAGCTCAGCAGCAGAGCAAATGTCTGGAAATCAGAGGTGATGCCAAACTGAGGACTATATGGAAGCCTCCACAGACTCTCCTTGGCTGAGTCAGAAGAGGTTTGCTTTGACCTAGAGCCTATTTCAGTTACCTCTGTAGAGTGGTTCCAGGTAGCGGTGTGCACAAATGCAATTTTCAACATTTGATTTGATTTGAATAGAATATTCAAATATCCAAAATTGTACAAATAGAGGAAAACTAATGTCTGGACATCCGAACTGATTTGAATACGTTTGTATCCAAATATTTGATAGCTATCCAATGATACAAATCTCATTTGCATCTGTACGCATCCCATTTTTATCCCATATGTATCTGTGCACATAGAAATGTCTGAATTATTAATATGAATAATTTGAAATATCCGTATTCATTCGAATACTAAAAAAATGAATGTCTGGACATTCGATTCGAGCTTGAATGTTTGAATTTGTCCACTTTCAATCGAGTAATGAATATCTCGAATATTCGTGCACATACCTAATTCCAGGTCCAGCTGCACGCCACACAACCACCGCTGTCCCTGTGCTCACTTAAGCTCACTTTGTCTTTACTAGATGTGGACAAACAAAATCTTGTCCACAGCTTGACCAGGCTCAGCTAGTGCGTTCCCAATCATCAGTGTTCATACTGTCTTCTGAGTCTGGCAGCATGACTACAGCTATGCAGTCACATGGCACAAGCCAATTGCCATGGCAGTATATGGTCACATGCTGGATGTTGCTGCAGCTGTTGCCATGGTGATTTGGCCTGCTGAGACTGGGCCATCTGCACTTCAAGTCCTGTTGATCCGACTGGGGACTGCACCAGCACTTGAAGTGCAGATGGTTACCTCTGCACTTCATCTTAGCCTCACTAGAATTATATAACTAGGCCATTCCAGTGAGATAAGTGTGAACAGGCCCTCTGTCCCTAACACCAACAAAACCCGATAAATAACTTGTCTTTTATTTAATTGCAGTCAGGTATCCAATCAACCTTCCTTACAAAGCTGCAATTTTTAGGGATTTGCACACATTTGGTTTTTTTTATTTGATTCATAGTGAATTGAATGCAAGAAAATTCATATTTGTTCAACCCAATCCCCTTAGAAGGTAGTAGGATTCGTATTCAATACGAATGTTCAATCCCATATGAATCCCATACAAAGCTTCATATGAATGTATCAAAATATCTGATTGGAATTCGAATGTCATTCTTTGAATGTGCCAACATTCGATCTGAATTCGAATCTCTGAATTCAGCTAAATTTGTATGAATTTCAAATTCATTCATTCAGTTTATTTGTATACTGCCTTTCTAATAAATTACTCAAGGCAGTTTACAGCAACCATGAAAAAGAAAAAATATATACAATATAATACAAAGTAATGCATCATACATTAAATTAATACACTAATACATTAAATAAGTAATACATGTTACAAATATTGGTGCACATTCTTAGCAATGATATTTCACAGGGATCTGGTGCCCTCTGGTGGTGAACATGTCATATTGCTAGAAGTGATTCTAAATAGCTGCAACTTGTATATTCAATTACATAACTGAGCTGCGATGATCATAATCGAGGGATTTACACAATATTGTGTCTCCACATGGCACTTTAAGGCAGCCATAAAAATGGAAGCTCCTGCTATGAAAGGAATACATGTTGAGAGTGAGAAGCACCAAATGACAGCAGGATAAGAGAGGCAACAAACAGAAGCAGATGCACTTTGACTCAAGGTTGAAAGATCCTGTTTGCACTTACTAGCAGTGTGCAGAAATGAATGTTTGGCATTCAGCTCAGTTCAGATCAAATGTCCAAAGAGTTGTATCAATTCAAATGTTTAAAATTCAAATATATTCACGTTCAATTTGATTTGAATACATTCTAATCTATTCATATGAATTTTCAACTTGTATTGAAGATACGAATGTCAACGACATTCGTATGTGTCTGTACGCATCTGTACGCATCCCATTTTGATCTCGTATGCATCCTGTTTTTGTCCCTTACATATCCATACAATTGTGTACAGATACAAATACGATGCATACCGATATGTATGTAATGTGTATGTATCCGCACACATACGAATGATTCAAAATTAATTCAGATGTTTAAATTCGAATGTACAGACATTTGATTCAAATTTGAATGTCCGAATTCAATCGAATTTTGAATGTTTCTCATATTTGTGCACATCCTTAGCACATACCAGACTGGCATGGCATAATAATGCCATACCACTAGGGTGAGGATCAAGCTGAGCAGGAGCCATTCATACTTCAAGAGCTGGTAAAGCCCCCAACTAGGCCACCAGGATTTAAAGTGTGGATGGTCATGCCAGACCAGGCTGGATCACTATGGTGACAATCATGGCAGCATCCATCACGCGCCCAGACATTGCCATGGCAATTGGGACATGCCACATGACTGCACAGCCACAGCCAAACTGCCACGCACACTCAAAGCATTGCACCTGAATAGGAAAAGGCATTAGCTGCTCCTGGTCAAGCTCTGGCCAGCTAGTTAGGACCAGGAAGGGGTTGGTGAGTTCTGAGATGCCAGTGGTGTGCGGACGCACTTATCCAGGGCGTGGACAATGGTCATTAAAGGATAAGTACAAAAAGGACCTAAGATGTTTTTCACACCCTTAGTGAGTAGGGGTGTGCACTTTTGCAATTTTCAACATTTATTCATAACGAATCGAATATTTGAAAATCTAAATTCATTAAAATAAGGAAAAATGAATGTCTGGACATTTGAATGAATACAAATACATTTGCATGTATTCGTATGAATAATTTGGACATTCATATCTGTACATGTCTCATACACACCTGTATGCATCCTGCTTTCATTCTGTACTGATGCGTATGGATGCATATGAGATGCATATGTACCCGTACAAATGTTTGAATTATTCATATGAATAACATGCAATATTCATATTCATTAGGATTCAGAAATCCAAATTGTAGTGATCCCCTGCCCAGCTCTATCCTGCCCTCTGGTATCTCTCCCAGAATACACCCGACTCTAGATTCCTAGGCCCAGATTGGGCAGAGTGCATCCACATTCCACTCCTTATTGTTCTCAGTATGTAAACAATAAACTTTAGTTCCAGCACTCTGCTAGTACTTCGTCATATGCAACTTTCTCTCTCTTAAAGGCACAGTGCCCTTCTGTGTTGATGCTTTGTAAAAGCTCAGAGGCAAAGCAAACACTCATATGCTCTTCAAGATGGGTCAAATAATAATAGATTTATTGTTACACAACTCAGTGAAATTGGCAACAGTACAGGTCTTCAATGTAGATAAATCTGAAGTAAATAACAAGTAACGAATCAAATGTTAGAAAATTCGTATTCATTCGAATAGATCCTTTTTGAATGTGGAAAGATTCTGATAGGAATGTATTTGTATGAATTTGTACGAATATCCAGTACCAAAGCATAGGTATCCAATATGTATCCTGTAACATATCCACTCCGAAAGTGCCAAATCCTCCCTGAATCCACTTTGAATCCACTCTCAATCCATGCCGAATGCACTCTGGATCCATTGCAGATGTGACTGGCACGGCTGCTTTCCCACCTCCCCGTTTCATGAATGTTTCAAACATTTGTATGAATATGAACGTCAGTTTACAAATGTTGTAACATTTGATTCATATATGAATGTTCAAATTCATACGAATATTGAATGTTATAAATATCCATGCACATCCCTACATTGAAGGCCAAAGTGACCTCTGTGGTTCACAGTGCTTTTGGGCTGGTGTACGAACTATAGAGCTTAGCCCCTGTTTAGATTATTGTAAGGCACTTTCTATGGGGCTTTTGTACTTGATCCGTAAGTTGCAAACTAATTGTTGACTACCAGCCAAAGTGCAAAATGCAGCAGCAAGGTTGCTGAGTGGGGCATCTCCATCTACATGTACCACATCTGTGCTTAAGCACTTGCATTGATTGCCTGTTAGCTAGCAAGCCAGATCCAAGGTTTTATCGTTGGCATGCAAGGCCCTTAAGAACTTGGGAGCAGGCGACTTGACAGACTGCTGTTTCTGCAAGTGGGCAGCAACATGTGGTTCCTACAGAGAAGCACTGTGAGATTCTCTGAAGAATATCAGCCATGCATCCCTCTGGGGACAAGATTCACAGCTGCTCCTTAGATTCCTCTGTGCCTTGAGTTTGCGTCATGTTTCCACAGGGTGGTGCTTTCTGACCACTGTTCCTCCCAGATTTTAGCTTATAACAACCCAAAAGGAGCAAAATCTTCTCAAGGTGGGGACTTTCTGCACTTAGATGTTTAGTCTGAATCATAGAATCATAGAATGGTAGAGTTGGAGGGGACCTCCTGGGTCATCGAGTCCAACCCCCTGCTCAAGGCAGGATCTCCTAAACCATCTCAGACAGATGGCCGTCCAGTCTCTGCTTGAAGACCTCCAACGAAGGGGAACCAACCACCTCCCGTGGCAGCCTGTTCCACTGGTTGATCACTCTTACTGTTAGAAATTTTTTCCTAACATCTAAACTAAATCTTTTCCCCTGCAGTTTCACCCCATTGTTTCTAGTCCTTCCTTGAGAGAGTGAGAACAGGGCTGATCCCTCTGCCTTGTGACAACCCTTGAGGTATTTGTAGACAGCTATCATGTCTCCTCTCAGTCTTCTTTTTGTTAGACTAAACATTCCTAGTTCCTTAAGCCGTTCCTCATAGGACATGGTTTGCAGACCGTTCACCATCTTGGTAGCTCTCCTTTGAACCTGCTCCAGCTTGTCAGTGTCTTTTTTAAACTGGGGTGACCAGAACTGGACACAGTACTCCAGATGAGGTCTGACCAAGGTAGAGTAGAGGGGGATAATAACTTCACGTGATCTGGACTCTATGCTTCTCCTAATACACCCCAGGATTGCGTTTGCCTTTTTTGCAGCTGCCTCGCACTGTTGACTCATGTTCAGTTGATGATCTACCAGGACACCCAAGTCTTTTTCACATGTGCTGCTGCTCAGCCGAATTCCTCCCATTGTATATGTGCTTTTTTCATTTTTCTTGCCCAGGTGCAGAACCTTGCATTTTTCTTTGTTAAATACCATTTTATTAGTTGCAGCCCATTGTTCGAGTTTCTCTAAATCTTTTTGAATCCTCTCTCTCTCTTCTCTGGTGTTTGCAATCCCCCCTAGCTTTGTGTCATCGGCAAATTTGATCAGTTTCCCTTCAACTCCCTCGTCCAGATCATTTATAAAAACATTAAACATAACTGGGCCCAGGACAGAACCTTGTGGTACTCCACTTGACACTTCCTTCCATTTGGATGTGCAGCCATTTAAAGCCACTCTTTGAGTACGATTACTAAGCCAGTTTTGAACCCACCTTATAGTTGCCTTGTCAAACCCATATTTGATCAATTTTTCAATGAGGATCGCATGAGACACTTTGTCAAATGCTTTGCTGAAATCAAGAAATACTATGTCTACTGCATTTCCTTGATCAACCCATTCAGTGATTTTGTCATAAAATGAAATCAAGTTGGTCTGACACGACTTGTTTGATACAAACCCATGTTGACTACTGTTAATTATTGAATTCCTATCCAAATGCTGACATATGTGTTGTTTAATAATTTGTTCGAGAATCTTTCCTGGTATTGAAGTCAGGCTAACAGGCCTGTAGTTCCCTGGGTCTACCTTCTTCCCTTTTTTGAAGATAGGAACAACATTTGCCCTTCTCCAATCGTCTGGGACTTCTCCTGTTCTCCATGACTTCTCAAAGATTACAGCAAGTGGTTCAGCAATTACCTCTGCTAATTCCTTCAGTACCCTAGGATGTAATCCATCTGGACCCGGGGACTTAAATTCGTTTAAGTTAGCTAAGCGTTCCCTTACTCTCTCAGTGTTGATTTTGTGTCTTGATTCTCCTAGTCCTTCATCAGTACAGTGAAGGACTGTTGCATGTACATTATCCCTCTTGGAAAAAACAGATGCAAAATAGGAGTTCAGAATCTCTGCCTTCTCAAGATCACTTTCGATCACTTCTCCATTCTCTCCCTGCAGACTTCCCAAAACCTCTTTGACTTTTCTTTTGCTGTTGACATATCCCCAAAACCCTTTTTTATTGTTTTTAGTCTCTCTTGCAAGCCTCAGTTCATTTTTAGCTTTAGCTTTTCTGATACTTGCCCTGCAGATTGTACTGATTTCATTATATTCCTCCTTAGATATGTATCCCTCCTTCCATTTCTTAAACATTTCTTTTTTCTTTTTTATCAAGTATTTAAGTTCTAGGTTTATCCACCCTGGTCTCTTTAGATGTTTTCCATTCTTCCTTCTTTGAGGAATTGTTAATGATTGCGCTTCTAATATTGCATTTCTCAAAATATCCCATCCTTCTTGGACATTTCTATCCTTAAGTACATTTAACCATTTGATCCCTCCTAACCTCCTCCGGAGTCCATCAAAATCCGCCCTTCTGAAGTCCAACTTTGAAGTCTGAGTCCTCTCATGCTTTCCTTCCCTTATTATCCAGAATTCAAGGATAACATGATCGCTGCCTCCTAATGCCCCAGAAACTCTGATATCCTCCACCATTTCCTCTCTGTTGGTAAGAATTAGATCAAGGATAGCCAATCCTCTTGTTTCCTCCACCACCTTTTGGTACATGAAATTGTCAGCGAGAGAGGATAAGAACTTATTAGAATTGTGACTTTTTCCTGAGCGAGATTCCCAACAAATGTCTGGGTAGTTAAAGTCTCCCATAATCACTATGTCATGCTTTCGTGAAAGTTTAGCCATCTGGTCTAGGAAGAGGTCATCCATATCTTCTGTTTGTCCAGGGGGCCTGTAATAGACTCCTACAATGGTATCCTTTCTGTTGCTCTCTCCTTGAATTCTTACCCATACCGATTCTACTGAGCTTCCACTCTCTGAAACTTGAACCTCTGAGGAGACAATTTCTTTTTTAACATACAGCGCAACACCCCCTCCTCTTTTGTTAAGTCTGTTTCGCAGAAACAAGTTGTAGCCTTCAATGTTTGTGTTCCATTCATGTGTGTTATCCCACCAGGTTTCCGTAATACCTATGACATCATATTTATCTACCTGGGTCAGGATCTCCAGCTCCCCTTTTTTATTTCTCATGCTCTGGGCATTGGTGTAGAGGCATTTTAGTTTGTAATTGATATCTATTGCGAGCTTGCCTCCTCTGTTTTCCTTACAAAATTTATGTGTTTGTTCACTGGTACTATTTCTGGGAGTAAGAATATCGCCTGGTTTGATTGACTGAGTATTTTTGCTTGACTTTTTGTTACCCTTCCCCTTTTGTTTTAGTTTAAAGCTCTCCTAATAACCGAAGCAAGGCGCTTCCCGAATACATTCTTTCCTGTCCCTGTAAGGTGCAACCCATCTCTTGCAAGGAGTCCGTCATATAGGTAGTTTTCTCCATGGTTCAGAAATCCAAATCCTTGCTGCCGGCACCACCGACGTAGCCACTTGTTCACCTCAAGAATCCTATCCCTTCTACTTTTATCGTGACCATCCACCGGAAGGATAGATGAAAAGACTACTTGTGCTCCCAGTTCCTTTACTTTTCTGCCAAGATCTTCAAAGTCTCTGTAGATGTTTTCAAAGTGCTTTTTTGCCGTATCATTTGTGCCTACATGTATGAGTAATAATGGGTAGTAGTCTGTAGGTCTGAATAGCCTCGATATGCTATCAGTTACATCTTTGATTCGGGCCCCTGGGAGACAGCACACCTCTCGTGAGTTACTGTCAGGTCTGCAGATAGTTGCCTCTGTTCCTCTTAAAAGTGAATCTCCCAGGACCACTACTCTCCTCTTTTTCTTTGCAGTACCATTTCTTCCTCTCCATTCCAGAGGTTTCTCAGTGCCTATTGGAGTAATATTTGTGGACCCTGTCGTCGACTCTTCAGATGTGCTGTTCTCCTGACTGAGTATCTGGAACTGGTTGTTTAATTGCAAGGGTGCCGAATGTCTCCTGTTCTTCCTGCTCCTTTGGGTCACATGCTTCCATAACTCAGTTTCTGCAACTACAGAAGGATGTTCTTCTATCCCTTCATTTTGAAGTGTTTCCTCCATGCTGTCGAGGAAGTTCTCTTCTTCTCTAATCTGCTTCAGTGTTTTGACTCTCTCTTCTAGACTTTTAACTCTTTCCTCCAGGAGAGCCACAAGCTTGCATTTGTGGCAGGTAAAATGTGGCATCTGTTGTGGTAGGGTCATAAACATGCCACATACATTGCATGTGACAATACAGGTGTTCTCGCCTTCCATATTGCTTTTAGGGTAAGGATTTTAAGATGTGATGCTAAGGTATGAATATTTTTTTTTTTATCCCACTGTACCTTTTTCTTTAATTTTTGGTTGTTTTTTTTTTTTTTTGTTTTGTTTTGTTATTTAATTTCGCGCGCCGATAGGCGCGCGGGCCGTTTCTATTTAAGCCCTGCTGAGCAGAGTAACTCCTCCTCCCTGAGGGTGTGGCTAATTCCTAATGGTCCGCTGCTCTGATTGGTCTGAGAAAGCTTCTACCTCACGCCATGTGCTCTAAGAAAAACTTCCTGTTTCTATCTCACGCCGTGTGCTTTGAGAAAAACTTCCTGTTTCTATCTCACGCCGTGTGCTCTGAGAAAAACTTCCTGTTTCTATCTCACGCCGTGTGCTCTGAGAAAAACTTCCTGTTTCTATCTCACGCCGTGTGCTCTGAGAAAAACTTCCTGTTTCTATCTCACGCCGTGTGCTCTGAGAAAAACTTCCTGTTTCTATCTCACGCCGTGTGCTCTGAGAAAAACTTCCTGTTTCTATCTCTCGCCGTGTGCTCTGAGAAAAGCTCCTGCTTTCACTTCACCCAAGCTGGTCTGCCATGCATTGGGGCTGGGAAACTTCTAGTAAAGGTGAACCATCCACACTTGTAATGGGAAAAGCTTCCCCAAAGCGTTCATTATCAGCCAGAATGCAAATGGTCTTCCCGTTTACTAGTTTGCGCTGCTGCATCCAAAGCTGGAAGTTCCACCTCCTTGCTGCCATGATTGGCTGTTCTGTGACATGCTCAGACGCCATTGCAGAGGGGCAAGTTTGAGCAGAGGGACATATTGTCCCTCAGAGATCACATCAGCGCCCATGAGCAAATACCCTTCTTGCAACTCTATGACCAGATGGCACTCCCACGGATCTGTGTTCTGGTCGCATCAGAGGTCAGCAATTGATCATGGCCACCTGCATGGACACTGACCACTGACCCCAGACAACTGGAAGAAGAGTGAATGGCCACACCACCGGACACTTCAAGTAAGCTTCTGGTCAATGCTAGTTAAAGGTGTGGAGCATGATCAGTGAACTTCTGGGGAGGCAAGGCACACTTGGAGGCTGAATTGCTTACTCTACATGTGGATGCTCTTTACCAGAAGTTCACTAGTTGTTGACGACCAGCCAAAGTGCAAATAGGCCTCTGGTCTGATAACTCATACAAAACAGCTGTTGCTGAAAGCAAAACTAAAAATCTTGCTTTGAAAACCTTTCCTTCACTCACAGTCTTGCAGTTCAGGTATACTTAAAGAATGGTATTAATGCAATCAATTCAAATACAGAACTGTTCTTTATATGTCATTTCCATGCCAGTTTCAGTCAGGACAGGGCCTGAGATGATTTCTGGAATTTCAATAATGTGATTTTGAATTCTAATATGAGATTTGTCTTTGGCTTCTGTTCTGTTTTTACATAGTTCTGGGTAAGGTAGTACTTGCTTCCTCATGTCTCACACGCCATGGTTTACATTGCTGTAAAACTTCAAAAGAAAATTCGAGCAAATTTCATAATCATCAGCACTAGCTTGAGTACTACTGTAAATAAGTGCTCCAATAGATCATATAGTGGTGCAGGGGCATAAAGTTGTTTCTTAAATGGAATCCATAGACTTCCTCTTCATAGCTTAGGAGGGGTCCACTTTTAAGTTGGAGGTCTTGCTGCTGCCCAGGTGTGAGAAGGCAGGCCCACCTCTAGGGAGTCAAGAATAGGGATGGACGTGAATTCATTTTTTGCATTCAAATTCAAGTCGATTCAAATATTCAGATATCCTATTCAATTCTAAATGCGAAAATCTGGATTTTTGAAAATCCAATTTGAATCTAGATTATCTAAATCTGTACTTTTGGAAATCGAATTTGAACTCAAAAATACAAATGTCGGCAAGATTCATATCCGATTTTTGAATTTGCGTGCATCCCGTTTTTATCGCTTTTGCATCACATTTGCATCCTGTATTAAAAGCGCAAAAAACACAATATTCGGATGCAGCATACAGCATTCTATGCAGCCAAATTATTTGAAAATCTGTATGAGAGTTTCAAAAATCCAAAATTTGTTTGAATTCGGAAATTCGGATTTTCAAAAATCCGATTTGAATTCAAATGTCAATATTTGTCAAATTTGAACTGGATTTTTGAATTTTTGAATATCCGTGGACATCCCTAGTCGAGAACAGGTAAAGGTTTTGCATTTGCCTTCTGCCTGAGATGCCCAGAAGCAAGTGGTGAGCCACTGTGTGAAACAGGATGGTGGACTAGATGGGCTGTGGCCTCATCCAGCAGGGCTCCCCTTGTGTTCTAGCGCATAATTCCCTTACCCAGACCTTTGCACACTTTGAGATCAGGGAACAAATGTTCCCTAGTTATCAGGTTTTCATCCAGGGCTTTGAAATCAACCATTTGTATCACTTCACTTCAAGGACTCATAAAGCAATAGATCAGGTAGGTTGCTCCTGTGACCGCCACCCCTCCACACTACAGCTGCAGGAGTGAATTGGGCCCACACTTGGGGTGTTTTTCCACTGTCACTAGAAGTACCCATTAAGTACCCATTAATGGGTACAAAAATGCCATTAATGGATACTTAATGGGTATTTTTAGTGACAGTGCAAAAACACCCTTGGTTTTGTAGAATGATATTACATGATCTGCAAAAGGATCATTCCTGAGAGTGGATTCCTTCCTTGGGAGCAAACTAGGAGGTGGATTAGTGTGTTGATCTGAGCTCACCAGAGTTTTGACGCCCTTTCAGTATTGACCGTATTTGGCCACACAGATCTTGCTTTAGAAAGCATTTGCAGAGCTTTCTGAATAAGGATGGGCAAAAAAATGTGCATCGCCTTCACAATTCATACAAATTGCAAATGTTTGAAACTTTGCATTCAAATTGAATATTGGCTACACTCAAAGACTGACATCCACAGGCAATGTGGATGATTTTGTGCCTTTGTTTTAAGTTTTGTTATATTCAAAGCAGCTGCCCAGTCCCTTCAGAACAGATCTGCATAAAATTTGCACCAGATTGATCTCAGATTCACTGGCGGAGGTGGCAAGAATTCAAAGAGAATTCATAGAGAATTCAAGGAGAATTGAAACCCTAGCACATTCAAAGTGACTCCATTCACACAAATGGAAATTTCTGTCCCATTCGCTTTGATACAAAGCAAACAGGGAAAAATGTGCATATCCCTATTTCTGAACAGAGGGCAAGGAAGTTGAATGTTTAATAATTGTATCATAGCACTAGATGTATATCAAACAGCCACATTTTTACATAAAATGCAAGAATTTTAAAATGTTAAACCTGTAATTTCTCTAAGTACAGTTTAGAACAATTGGGTACTGAAGTTGCATCACAAAAGCTAACCAAAGTCCCCTCTTTTTTTAGTATTTCTTTCATCCAGACATGCTCCAGGAAATTACTCCTGCAACGAGATAGGTTTTTGTTTAAGGGATAATAAATAAGGCAAGATTGGTTATGTGACAGTATAAATTGGCAAATAAGTATTTTGAAGATGAGCAAGTTTTATCTACACTGATAAAGAATGTATCTTCAGTCTTCTGAAATAAATGCTTAAAAGAGGAAGGAAGGAAGGAAGGAAGGAAGGAAGGAAGGAAGGAAGGAAGGAAGGAAGGAAGGAAGGAAGGAAGGAAGGAAGGAAGGAAGGAAGGAAGGAAGGAAGGAAGGAAGGAACCTATTTCATGATGCAAAAAACTGATAGATTCCCCTGGACAATTTTCCACATGTCCCAAAATAGATTCATGCTGAGGTGGGGAGTCAGGTGAACACCACACCTCCTGCTCCTGGGATCGGAGAAAGTGATCTGTTATCTCAGGCATTGTTCTCTTCCACCATGTTGAATATGGGCAAGGTTAGTTAGTTTTTGGTGGCAACAAAGTTGTCACTCTCACCAATGCTTCTTGGGTCAGATTCATTAGATGGGGCACTAATTGCTGAAAGAGTACCTCTTACGTGTTCACAGCCCTATGGAAAATGACAGTAGGGAAGCACATGATTATTAGTAACATTCAAAATTTGTACAGATTCAGTTGAATTTGGACATTTGAATTCAAACTGAATGTTGGTACATTCAAAGATTGACATTCAAATTTGAATCAATTTTTTTGATACATTCACATGAAGCTTCGTATGGGCTTCATATGGGATTGAACATTCGTATCTAATACAAATCTTACCATATTCTCAGGAGATATATTCAAATGAATACGAATTTTCTTGTATTCAATTTGATACAAATTGGATTAAAAAAAAACAACATTCATGCACATTGCTACATGGCAGTGTCCAAAACAAAGGGAAGTTCTTCAAGATTTTCCCCATATCCCTCTAGTACACTGGCTTTGTGGTTGAGCCCATGACTTACAGAATGTCACCACGATGGAGGAGGGGTTAAAAATACAATCAATCGATCGATTGTACAGCAAGTCATCCAAATATCTGGGCCCTCCTGGGATGTATGCGCACACCTCCCCATTCCAGCTAGGGATGTGCACAAATGTGTTTTTTGGGGGTATTCAGTTTGAAATTGAATGTTCAAAAATCTGTATTCTTATGAACAGATCACATTCGAATGTGGTAAAATTTGTACATATTCGTATGAACATTTGATATGTATCAGATATGATTGAATACGTTTCTGATACAAATAAATACATATCTGATGTGAATAGAGCCAGTTTGGTCTAGTGGTTCGGGAGCCGGTCTCTTATCTGGGAATACCGGGTTTCATTCCACACTCCTCCACAAAGCCAGCTGGGTGACCTTAGGCTAGTCACAGCTCTGTTTCTGATCTCCCACAGCTCCACCTACCTCACAGGGTGTTCTGTTGTGGGGAGAAGAATAGAAAAGCTTTGTCAGCCACTTAGAGTCCCTTTAAATGGGTGAGAAAAGGGGCATAGAAAAGCCAACTCTTCCTCCTCTTCTTCAAAGTGCTGCTTAGTCTGCTAGCATTTGCCACCCACGATTTGGCTCTCAGACGGTTAAGGAGACCCCCTCCCTGCCGGGCCCCTTCTTGATGCTAGGCTGGTAGTACTTCTGGAAGCTGATCTGTGGGACCTTATAATGGCCGCAGTAAAGCTCATTCCAGGGACATTGATTTCAGCAGCGCAACAATACTTCTGTGTTAAAAGTTCAAAATGTGAGCTGGATTTTCAAGCGCATGTGATAAGTCTTGCATTTTACAGTAGCTGGCAAAGCATAAAGGTGTCACAGGAATGGCACAAGAGGCAGAAATATTCCCTGCCAAGCGGCATAGCGGGCGGTAGAGGAAGATCTTCAAAACAGAGCGTGTACAATTAACAGGAAAAATATTGCCAATAAAAAAAGCAGCAGGAACATGACCCTCGGGATGATTTAGATGTAATAGACTATAGTAAAGAATGGTGGAGGGGGGGAAAAGAGGGGGGAACAGTTTGGCATGTCAGAAGAGGGCATGTAGAAGAAAGAGAGCAACACAGGGAGCCATTTTTCCCCTTCACAGAAGCATGCTGGGAGGAGGGCATGCGCTGATGACACCACAAAGAAGTCGTCAGCCTCCTTTGCTCTTTCATCATGGTTGAGTTCATGAAGATACCCATCTGTTACTGACTGATTGGGTTGTATTCATGTATTCATCACTCACAGGCTCTGCCATAGAGGGAGGCTTGGAAAGCAATAACCATAACTAGATGAACTTGGCGTTGGCTGTGATTCCTTGCAAAAGCCTTTATAAATCCCCTCTTCAGCTTCAGAGTTAGAACAAAGAGGGTCTTGTGGGTTGGGGGAAGGTGTACAAAATTATTTGTATATGACTCTGCGTGGCCACGCACAAATGCATACGCAAGTAGAGAGGTATAGGTATAGATAATGATACAGGAATAGATATAGGTATAAAAATAGATATATGTGTATATGGACATCGTGGCAGTCTTAAAAGAGTTGCACTGGCTGCTGATTTGCTAATGAGCTGAATTCAAGGTGTTAACTTTAACTTATAAGGCCCTAAATGTCTTGGGCCCAAATATCTGAAGGAATGCCTACTCCCATATTGACCTATGGTATTTTTCCACCGCAACCCTTGGATCCGGATCTAAGAAGATCCGGATCTAAGAAGATCCGGATCTAAGGAATGGGTACATTCCTTAATCTGGATCTAGTAGATACGGATTAAGGGAAGCACCCAATGTGTTTCCACGGGAGGTGTAGCACCCATTGCTAACCCCCCCTGCCATGGAAACACCTTTGCACCCATGTGGGGAATCCAGATTGACCCTCCATTACCCCAGGTGTTTTGGGGGACAGGGGGGTGCAGTCTTCGAAGGGACTTCGAAGGCAACTTTGAAATGACTTCAAAGTCACTTCGAAGGCAACTTTGAAATGACTTCAAAGTCACTTCGAAATGCCTTCAAAGCCAAACTTGGGGGGGGATGGGTGCATCCCCTACCCCTAGCCTCCTCTAGACCCCATTGCCTGTTTCCTGTGGAAACAGGCTCCCTTTAATCCAGATTTTCTGGAAGAAGACCCCATTGCAGACCCCATTAATGGGGTCTACAGAAAATCTGGATTAAAGGCCAGAAAGTACCCATTTGATCTGGATTTCCCCCACGGCAGTGGAAACAATCAGGTCCCAAATGGGGTCATCTGGCTCACACCCAAATGGGTCCTTAATGGGTGTAAAAATGGGTACTTTTTGACAGTGGAAAAACACCCCTGCACGTGCCTTAAGATCTGGAGGGGATGCCCTCCTGGTTGTACCACCACCCTCAGCAGCAAAAGGGGTGGGCACCTGGGATAGGGCCTTCTGATTCTCCATTCTCCTGCCTCTTGTGTCTTCCATGCAAACACACCTGTCTCTCTGGAACTGCTTCCCTCTCTCCTCACGTCTCTCGCTCTCTTGATTCTCCAATGGGGTTTCCCCCTCAGTCCCCCCCCAGTTTAACAAATGTCTGAACTATTCATATAAATGTTCCAAAACAGTCATATACAAATGTTGTGACATTTGATTCATGTACTGATGTCCAAATTCATACGAATTCATACACATAACAAATGTTATTAATATTCATGCACATCCCTAGACTTTGCATTTGACTATATAGGAATAAGTCCAGCTCGCCTGCATTGGCAACTCTTCTTTTGGATAGCCCATAGTGAGTGACGGATATTCCCAGACAGACTCCCATCCAATGACAAGCCAGACCTGCCTCTGCTTAGCTTCCGGAGTTTGAGAAGACTGGTGACAAGCAGTCTAAATGCTGAGGTGTTAACATGAATAGGGGATACTAAAAGAGACAAGTTGACATGACTTTTCCTGTATCTCCATCTAGGGCGTGCTGGCAGGAAGTCAACGCTGCCTTCAATGCTGACATGTAGAATTGCACAGAGTTATAGTGATCTTTGTGACCAAAAAAAAAAAAAAAATCAACTTTGGAAGATCTGCAGAAAGGTTAAGGTGACATTTTGATTTCATCGCTCCTCTCTTTCTTCAAAGGTAAATTTTGTACAAATTAGGGCAGTTTCAGGAACAGAGAGCTTGAGAAATGTAATGGAGATACCTAACTTGAAAAACACCACATGCTTAGTTGTGTTCTGGGAATGACCAGCTGCGCCATACCAGCTAATTAAACAGCACTAGAGACATACCCAAGAGAATGTGGCCTGATCCAGCAAGGAGCCTCCTCTTCTGTTCTTATGAACGGATGCTAGTAGGAACCACCTCCAGGTTGGTGAGACAGGTGTGAAACCTCCCAAAGGATTTGGAGGGAATCAAGAGCAGGTGAAGCTTTTGCCTTTGCCTTCTGCTTGAGATGCCCAGAAGCAATTGGTGGGATCCTCTGTGGGACAGAATGCTGGACTAATCGGGCTGTGGCCTGATCCAGCAGGGTTCCTCTTACGTTCTCATGAGGTAGCCTTCAGCTGGAAGACCCTTTCCTGCTTAAAGCTGGATCATGAACTTCTTCTGAAGTCTGTGTAACTCCAGGACATTCTGTTTTGATCTGATTCAAAAGAAGCTCACAAACCACTTTTGAATAAGGGAAGACATCTGAGACTGGATTCACCTCCAACAGCCAGTGTTGGCACTAATCTTTGCCACTTCGGATTTCCAATCTAGAGTACCAGCTCTCAGCACTCCAGAAATGTTACCCATCAGCAACAGATTCAGGCCATTACCTGCTCTAGATTTGGATCAGTGGGTCCAAAATAACAAGGCCCACTAATCTGGATTGCGTGGAGGTATAGGGCGGATTAGTGCAATCTGCACTGATAGTACTGGTCTGGTACATATCTCCTCACAGATGCACATTTGTGCAAGTTTTTCATCCACTTCCCATGCATACCTCTGAGGGCTAGGAATGGAAGTTCTGTCCTCACAGCCTGGTGTGTGTGTGTGTGTGTGTGTTGCTTTTGGTGGCCTGTTATGGCAGGCCATTGAAAAGCATCCCTTGGTAGTTCCAGAAAACAGAGGTGTGCTGTCTTCACATCCCCTGTGTTCCAGAACATGACCCTAGGCTTTCTTGTAGACCCAATTAAGGATGCTTCTAGACTTAAGTTATACTGCACTGTCCTGTTAAAGCCAAATATTCCCCATGGTGCTGAATAATACTATGGATATTATTGAGGCTACATCCCACCATTGAGAACTAGGGATGTGCACAAATATTTGCCACATACAAAATTCAATCAAATTCATACAAATTTGTACATTTGAATTCCAAAGTTAGCTACAATTGAAGACTGCATTTGAATGCGAAGCGAATGCTTCCGTATATTCATTTGAAGCTTCATTATATCTGTGAATGTGGGAACATGGCTGTTCAGTCACTGCAGCAGATCCAGAGTAGATTCAAGGAGAATTCGGAGTGAACTCTAAGCAGACCTTCAAATAGGGATGGGCATGAATATTCGTAGGCATTCACAATCTGATAGAATGTGCTGAATTTTGACATTTGAACTCGAATCGAAAGTCCCGAAATTTGAATGTAAACATTTGAATCAAATTTGAATTTTGGATCTATTCATTCAAATTATCCAGACGTTCATATGTGTACGGGTTTGTACACGATGTGTACTTCAAGATTCACATCTTTCCATACACATTTGTACGGATCCATACAGGACAAAAACAGGTTGCATATGGGATAGCTATGGAACGCATACGGATTGAGGAAGATGCATACATGCACATAGGAATGTTGTCAACATTCGTACTTGCAGATTTGAATAAAAAATTTGAACAAATAGATTTGAATTTGATAAACACAAATCAAATTTTGTTAAATTCAAAATTAAATGAATCAATGTGGATTTTTGGGTATTCGATTCGATTCCAAGAGAATGTCACAAAAACATTTGTGCACATCCCTACCTTCAAGTATAGGGTGGGATAGAAATACAAATAATACATACATACATACATACATACATACATACATACATACATACATACATACATACATACATACATACATACATACATACATACACACACACATACATACACACACACATACATACATACATACACACACACAAACACATACATACATACATACATACACACACACACACATACATACATACACACACACATACATACATACACACACACACACACACACATACATACATACATACATACATACATACATACATACATACATACATACATACATACATACATACATACATACATACATACATGTGAATGATATGGCTTATATTCTGAAGGAATAAACAGTGAAAGGGTAGTTGAGACAAAGGTCTGAAATACAACCCAGGTGATCTTTGTTTCATTTCCTAGAAAGAGCTAAGCTTTAAATGACGGAATTACCAGAGCCCAGTATGTAATATACCTTACTAGCATATCTTTCTGCAGACAGTATTGCCCCATAAAGCAAAAATGCTACCTTTATACGCTGATAAGCAATGGCAAAAGATTACAGCATTTTTTTCTTTGAAACTGTTAAGCTGTGGCACCCGCTCTGACTTCAACCAGGAATAAGATAATATCCGTTTAAGAGGGTAAACTTCAGTTCTTGCACAATAGAAAAGAGAAAAGAGGAGGAAAGGCATAGCAGAAGTTGAATAAAAAGGGAACGGTTGTGGAACATGTTACTCATATACCATGGACAGAAAGAATATAAGTGAAGAATCCAACTTTGATCCACTGTTAGCATCTCTTTTAGGGAACTGGCCCCTATTGAAATGTGCGGCCATGCTTTTATTTCATTTGTCCTGCTTTGTTTTACCTGTGCATGAAACCAAAGGCCCTTTCTGCACCCGGTGATCCAGATTAAGGAGCCCCTTAATCTGGATTACAGGCCTCCTGACCCACACATTAATGAGGATCAAGGAGACCCCATCCCTGTAGGTCTAGCTGTGTCCACATTGAACAGAGACAATTCCAGATTAAGGAAGCCCTTTAGATGCATCTGTTGTAGACCTGTTTAACTGGATCTTCATCCAGGCTAAGGGTCTTTTTCTAGATCACCGGAGGGGTGAAGATGGCATGCCTTCATGATCCAGAACTATGGTGTGTGTGTGCCTGTGCACACGTGCTTTTCAACAGCAGGGCACCAAAAAGCATGCCCCTAGGAACTGCCATTCCTAGACTTTGGAGGTTTTGGGGGTAGCAGTGAAACCTGTGTAGAGTTTGCAGGTGTGAGGAGGCATGGGATGGATCGGATCAGCATCATCAGTGCAGACAATACTGATCCAGCCCCACACCTCCAGGTGGTCTGGATCTGCAGGACTCATGGATTCGAATTACAAACCAGTTAGTGCAAAAAAAAAAAGCCAAAGTCTACAATGATTCAATCTGTGTTTTTCCTTCCCCCTTCCCTCTCTCCTTCCATCCTTCCCTCTCTTTGTTTTGTAAAAAAATACCAATATGTTGGTATCAAGACATACAAGGGAGAGTGGTGAATTGGGTAAGTAAAATGCAGGTCCTTTGATACCTCCACTGAAAGAAAGATCCCATGCCATCCCATGCTATGCCATGCCATGCCATGCCATGCCATGCCATGCCATGATACAGAAACAGCATGGCCCAAGAAAAATGGTGCAGCCTGCAGTTGTATGGCATATAATCTCCATTTTTTACTGAGGAGGGGGAATGCATTCCAAGCTGTGACACATTTGCTGATCAGTTGATGGACTGGCCGTCCCCATTTCAGCCACTATTTGGAGTCCTCCCATGTTATCCACCCTCTGATCTCACCATTGATCTTGGGAGGTATCATTGTGTAAAGCTGCTTAAGAATTTCTCACGGAGACATCTTGATTGGCTTGCCAAATTAGCTTCCAGAATTCTTTAGGGAAAAATCAATGGCAGTAAAAATAGGATAATATATCTAAAATGAACTGGTGCTGGTGCAAAACTTTAGTGGACTATTACTTTTTCCCACACATCAGTATCTGACATGATAGAATTCTCCTGACTCTATTGCATTATGTTACCAATACAAAGTCATTCCAACATGAAAGACATTGTTTCAGTACATTTGCAGATCGTTGCTTCCGTTCTAGGACATAAGATCCTGTGGATCAGGCCACAGCCCATCTAGTCCAGCAATCTTTCGCACGCAGTAGCCCACCAATTGCCCATGGGCATCTCAAGCAGAAGACAAGGGCAAAATTGGCTACTGAAAGCCTCCAGTGGGGGAACTCAGACAGTTACTTCAATAAGTTACGGCTCAGTCTGTAGCTACAAATGAAACAATAGGAAGAAAAAGGGAAAGGCTCAATTTGGGGCCTTGCACAAGGTGATTTCTAATCATGGCTTTCCCAGCACATTCCATGCATTCTTAGCTTCTTTTATGTGCATTCAGCTGACCTCTGCCATCCCCTTTTCCCCTTCTCCAAACCTTCCCCACTGGATATAATACGTTGCCAATGGACTTCAGCTCAATTCATTTTCTCTGTTCCCATTGGTGTTCCCATTAACTGTCTCCTTGGACGCACAAAGGCATCCACAGCTACTAAGCCTAGCTGTATTTCATTTCAAAATAGATGACAAAATAATGTGGTTGGGAAACCAAAAGAGTGTGGATATCTCATAAAATACTAATGGCGATGCTCATCCATGTTATGGCTTTGTGTCCTCTTACATTTCTGACTTTTTTCATGAGATGTTTCCTATAATTTCTGTTTTTCCTTGCACATTTGTAAGCAGAAAAGCATTCAGATTAGTCTTCTAATTGGTAAAGATCTACTAATCCATTTATTTCAGGGAACCATTCAGTGCCAATGCTCTTTAACCTGCCCATAGACTCAAATATAACTTAAAAACAACAACAACCCTATTTCTGGATTTTATGTTTTCAGATTAATTTGATAAAAATGGAACAAAACGTTGTTCTTGTATTTTAACACTGAATGCATACTAACTTATGGAAGATGCATTCTGACTTAATGTAAAAGCTAGGGGTCCATTTGGAGCCATTTTCCACATTATATTCAAGTTTAATAGAATGTGGGGAAATTTGGCTCTGGCCGAATACCCCCCCCCCCATGGTTGTGGGCACTGGGGAGGTGGGTAGGAGCGCTCCGGCCTCTTTCCAGGCTCTCCAGAACCTCAAACAGGCTTTCCAGAAGCTAAATACAGGCCTTCTGGTTTAACTGGTAGACTTGTATTTAGCTTCCAGAAAGCCTGTTCGCAGTTCCAGAGAGCCCAGAAAGAGGCCCGGGGCACCACTGAAGCAGGTAAGGGGCCCACAGGGAGGCCAGGGGGTAGGTTTCGGAGTAGGGCGGCCGAGGGAAGAAAGCCCCAGGGCATCCAGTAGAAGCTTCGATGGATACTGGATTATTTGATTCATGGCTGGATAGGGCCCTATTTGATCCATCCACGAATCTCAGAATTCAGACTCATTCGTCTGAATTCTGAATGCCCTAATTATTCATGCACATCCCTAGTAAAAGCTAGCATTGCATTTAGAATATTGTGTGTGTATATAAGAGGGAGGGAGGGAGGGAGGGAGGAAGACTCCTTTTACAAAACTGGGAGATAAGACTATTGAGGAACACATTAGTTGTGCAACACAAGAACCAGGGGACACTTTATGAAACTGATGGCCAGAAGGGTTGTGTCTGGCAAGGGGAAGGGCTTTTTCTACCTGGAGAGTTACCCGTGTATAGAATTTGCTACTTGAAGAGGTGGTGACAGCAACCAGCCTGGATGGCTTTAAGAACTTCTTCTGGACCGGAGAGATGAGTAGGATGCCATTAAAGACCATTTGGAGACCGTCAAGAGCAGGTGCCCATGAGGAATTGGTGGGCCACTCTGTGAGACAGGGTGCTGGAATAGATGGGTTTGGCCTGGTCCAGCAGGGCTCCTCTCATGTTCTTATATTCTTAAGGAATTGCCACAAAATGCAAGCTAAAGGGAATCATAATCCAAGACCTATCCATGCCTCCATGGGGGAATGACAGGGAGAAACTGGAAAGTATTCAAAGGACAATAATAATGTCAATAAAAAAGCTGTATAGAATGTTCTACAGATAAAAGTAAAAGAAACAGGATATCTGTAGCTAAGGAAAGGTAAAGAACAACTACATGAAACATAACAGATGGAAGTAAATACCTCCCAAAGTCCTCAGGGGGCAGAGCTAATTGTAGTGGCCAAGGTGAAAGATTTCTTAATGGTATGGGCAGGTGAGTAGTAGAGCCACTTGTCTGAAGAAATGCTACTCTTGTCAAAATCACACCTGGGGCCCAAGGAAGTCAATAACAAGACAAGAGTTTGTTCATAGTAAGTTCCGAAGAAGAAGAAGAAGAAGAAGAAGAAGAAGAAGAAGAAGAAGAAGAAGAAGAAGAAGAAGGGGGACAGGACTCAATGCAGTAGCAGATACAACATATGGTCTATGTATATATTTTACTGACCACTAGGAGGCAGTGCAGCTAACCAGTTCTGATGAGGGTGAAACTGGTCAGGGCTTCCCCCTCCCTGACAGTCAATTGTTTGTGCTGAAAGAGGAATCAGTGGTTTTAGTGCAAGCTAGGAACACCACACCTCCCCCTGAAATCTTTTGGTTGCCAAGTTATTGAACTGTGGCATTCCATCCTGGCCAGATTAGTTGCTGTTGTTAACCTAAGTATCATAATCTATATGGAAAAAAAAATCTGCAAGGAGAATTCAGGTCTTAACTACAGTAGACGGTGGTTAGTTAATTAATGAAGTCTTCAGTGAAGTTGAACAGTATTTCAAATTTACAAAGCAAATGTGAATATTAATTTATCTGGGTGACTACACAGATTAAAATTCTTTATGCACCCTTGGAATTTATCCAACTTGATGCCTCTAGCAATTTTTCACTTTAAATGTAAAGCAGACACTGGAATGTGTGACTATTAAAACCAAGCCCTCAGCTACTAAGTGGGTAAAGTTAGCACTCCGGGATTCTGCAGTTGTGGGAAGCACGATGACACCATGTTATAACCATATGGTGGCTTGTATATATGTGAAATTAGCTACAAGGAATCCTGCACACCAGCAACAGCCAGCAAAACTGCAAAGCTCTTTTGCTCTGCTTTGATCACACCAGTTTCGCATCATCAAATCTGCTGATCGGACACGTGCCCTTCCCTTCCCACATTGTTCTATCACTTCGAAGTCATTGACTATTGCTGGTGCATGGTATAGCACATTTAAATTGGTCCTGAGATACAGGCCACGTCTCTGAGGGGGAGAAGCCCTGAGAGTGGGCCCCTCGGTGAAACAGCTCAAATGCCACATTGATATGCGTCTAAGTGTATTCCCCCAGTGTGGCACCCAAAGATGCAGCAACCGAAGCATTTTGACAGAGAGCAGGAAATAGCACCCTTCATGTAAAGGCACCTTTGACAATGATTGTACCATTCACTAGAATTTGTTTGTTTGTTTGCTTGATTGCTTGCTTGTTTATCCTGCCCTATACCCAAAGGCGAGCCAGTTCGGTTCCATCCTCCTCCATGAAACCAGCTGGGTCACCTTGGGTGAGTCAAAGCTCTCTTTTGAGCTGTCACAGCCCCACCCACCTCACAGGGTGTTGTGGGGAGCAGAAAGCTTCATCAGCTGCTTTGAGTCCCCTTAAGTGGGTGAGAAAAGCAAGGTAGAAAAGCCAAGTCTTCTTCTAACAACATTTAAAACTCTCTCTCTCTCTGTCTGTCTGCCTGCCTGCCTGCCTGCCTGTCATCTACCTACCTACCTACCTACCTACTGTAGATATCAGTGTCTGAAAAGTGGGAAGAGAACATATATCCCCATTCAGCCAAAGGCCAGGGCAAAGAGATGCATCTTCACTGCCTTACTAAATGTGTCTTGTGAGGGTGCTTGGAGCATTAATGCAATCTTAGCTATGCTAACTCAAACAAGCTTTCAAATTACAAAAAAATTAATAACGACCATATTTTATCATGACCTTTTGGCGAAGGACAGGAAAGAGACTGCAATATATGCATATAGGGTTTCTACGGAAGAAATGCTACTTTAAAGGAGAATGTATCCGTTCAGCCACAGATGTTAACTCACACTCCAGGGGACTTTTAAGCTCTTCCTTTTGGTTAGAACAGGCCTGTTATCCTAGAATCCCATAGATAAGAAAGCACTCTGTATATGCTCAGATGATCTTCACCTTCATGTCCCTTGCTCCAGGATTCAGCCCCAAGCCCAAAGTATCACAAATTAAGGCAAGAGACACACACAATGCTCTGTAGTTGCAGCAGGCAATCTATGATGAGGAGAAGAATCACTGCTTCCTGGCCTTGGGGAGCATCTTATCACACTTATCATGGGACACCTCATGTCATGGCAAGCAGACATGCAGTATCTGAAGACCTTCATGCAGGCACCTCAATATGATAAGTGGAGACACAGCCCATGACTACTTGGATGTAACATGGCAATAGCCAATATGGAATGTTGCTGGAACACGTTTCCCAACATTCATATCCATTGGCCATGTGAACTAGAACTTTTGCTTAGAACCCTGGGAATTCACTCTGTGGCTTCCTATGGTTGAGTCTTATCTTCTATACTTTCTATGAGGCTGCTGAGAGCTAGCATCAGGACATCTGAAGTAAAATGCCATGAATATTCTGATCATGCCCAGCTGTATTTTCTCACTCTATCTGAAACAGAAGAGGTGGTTCAGATGCTGAACTGTTGCTTACAAATGGTAATGGACTTTATAAAAGAAAACTGAATCTAAATTATGATAAGCATGGGTCTCTACCACAACCTTGGGACCTGGACCAGATGATGCCAGAGACTATTTTCAGCAGTTGGAGAGGCTCCCATTCCAAGGAATAGAGAAGCACACACCCCCAGGACCACTGCCCCTAAATCTTCTGTTGAAAATGTTGTTTTTATGGCACATCCTAATCCTATCAGTCAGGTGCAAGAAGGTGATATTTAAGCAGAAAAGGAGTCATGCCCTGGGCAAGGACAGCTGAGAGACCAACCAAATAATGTGGGTTCCCAAACTGAGTACTTGATTAAGTTAATCTGTTCATGTGACCTGACATCCCGAATGTTGACAAATTTTCTTGTTTACTTCCTTTCATCTGCCTAGGCAGTTCAGTTTCCCACCTGAACTGAAGGTAGGATTTGGGTTAGAAGAATACAATTTAAGCATCTTTGGCTTAATCAAAGTCTTCATTCGCATCTGTCTTTCACTGAGTTCACAGCTATATCTCCAGTTTACTCTGGAGTTCACTAAGTTGTTTTTAGTAGTTTTGATTATCTCAAAATCCATAACTATGTCCCTCCTTCAAACACTGAACTCTGGTTTATCTTGGAAAGAAGCTGATCTTCATTTGCTGTGTTTGGGTTCCAGACACCTGTGGACTGGAATTTCTACAGAGATGAGACCTGAAGTTATTCTCCCTAGGGATATGCATGGATTTTTAACATTTGATTCCTATCAAATTGAATCCAAAAAAAAAATTGTATTCCTTCAAATACATTCCTTTGGAATGTGGTTGGATTCAAAGCTTTATGCGAATGTATTGAAACATTTGATTCAAATTCAGTCTTTGAATGTGCCAACGTTTGATTCGAATTAAATGTCTGAATTTGGCTGAATTCATATGAATCTCAAATGTTAATGAATATTCGTGCACATCCCTAGTTCTCCCTCTCTGTAGACTTCTCATGTGTTGCTGGTTCAAGATAGCTTGTTCCGTCCATGCTCTATTGCCACAAAGAAGGGACAACTTAGAGCCAGGCAGATCATTGGACTTCCTTGACATTTCACCAGGCTGAGTTCTGGGAACAAGCAATAGCAATTAGTGTACTAGGTTTTATGAACCTATACCTCACTGTATTGGAACTAAATAGAAAGGAGGTAGCCAGCGCATTGGTGCTTTTGTTTTTGCTATAGCACTGATTATCCTCCTTGTTATCCTCCTGCTAGTGTATTTGTTTGTGTGTGTGTGTGCTTGCACCATGATATATTTGTTGATTATTGAGAAGATCATTCCTGAGCAAAGAACACCTTTGAGAAAGGTATAAGCTACCTTGCTTCCCAAAGCTAGTTACCTCCCCTCCCCTCTTCACTGTTTTCCTTCGCAAATCTCACCCAAAGGCACTTATCTCCCCCTCCTGTCCATTCCAAACACCAGTAGTGGTAAAGGATGATTTCCCCCTTTGCCTACACGGCTTCATTTGCCCACACGGATGCTTAATCTTGTTGGCTTTAACCACAATATTCAATAACAAAGAGCAAGATAACATGGAGCTTGATAGTCAGCAGATAGTATAGACAAACAGGGATACAAAAATGGAGAGGGAAAAAAGAAACAAAATGAAAATACTATTAAGTAGAGCAATGCTAAATTAACAGAGATCTTTTTATACTGAACACAGGAATTTGCATTTTTTTTAAAAAAAGAAGAAGCTGCTCTCTTTACTGTTTGCAAAAAAAACAAAATGTGCAATTAGGCAAGAAGGTATCAGCTCTGCTCTAATTAAACCTATTTGTCCATCATTCTTTTAAACTATGTTGAACTTTGGAACTTCGGCACATCAGCAGCAATTTTTGAAGGTTGCTTTTGCGTAACATTTATCCTGTAGTCCTCCCCACCCCTTTATAAACTTTACCGGAATGAATTCTTATTAGTTCTGCTCCTAATTACAGTGACCCAACATGTTTTGGTGTTTAGGTCTTTCTCTGTCCTGTTTCTCATTTCTAAAAAAAATGAAAGCAAATATCTGGGGAACAGCAAAAAACCAGGCTAGTACCAGTATCACACAAAGACTCATTGTTCCTTTGCCAACACACTGCTGCTTGGCTTATGTCTTTGGGGTAGCTTTGCCATAGGCCAAAATCAATTAATATTTTTCATAAAAGGATTTAAAAATAATTTTGAAACAAGCCACACGTTTGTGTCCATGTGCTAATTTTAACCCATCAAGAATGTAGAAGCTTATAGATTGCAGTGTAGCAGGTTACATTCATAGCTCATATTCTTCATGTGACCATGAAGTTCATTGAGGGACTTTGGTCTACGGATGGGCATGAATGGGGTTTTTGCATTTCATTCGTATCAAATCAAATGAAAGAAAATTTGTATTCATTAGAATAGATCCCCTTCAAATGTGGTTCTACATGTGGTTCTACATTTCTAAATCAGGTAAATGCGACGGTCAGGAGCGCCTGCTATCAGCTTCGGCTGATACGCCAACTGAGCCCTTTCCTGGAAGTAAAGGACCTCGAAACTGTTGTGCACGCACTGGTAACCTCACGCCTGGACTTCTGTAACGCGCTCTACCTGGGGCTACCCCTGTACTTGGTTCGGAAGCTTCAGCTGGTACAAAATATGGCAGCCAGGCTTGTTTCCGGTTCATCTAGGAGGGACCACATTACTCCGGTTCTTAGGTCTTTACACTGGCTGCCTATTAGCTTCCAGACCCGGTACAAGGTGTTGGTTATTACCTTTAAAGCCCTAAATGGCTTGGGTCCAAGCTATCTCAGGGACCGCCTCTTCCCGTACAATCCTCTCCGCGCTCTCCGCTCCTCTGGGAGGAACTTACTGCAGCCTTTAAAATCCAGGCTTGCGGTGACCTCCCAGAGGGCGTTCTCTGCTGTCGCCCCCAAACTCTGGAACGACCTGCCGAATGAGATCCGTCAGTTGACATCACTAGACAGCTTTAAAAAAGCTGTCAAGACGGCTCTCTTCCGGCAGGCCTTCCCAGATTAATTTTCCCCAGATCAACCATCCCGGCTCGGGCTTCCTGACCCCCTCATTCCCCTCGTGGACCCATAATAAATGTTGGTTGAGGAGCTCTGGAGGGATATTAGGGCTGTTAGCCCATTTAATTATGTTTTATATTATGTTTTATATTTTTGATACTGTATTTTAATTTGTCATATTGTTTAATACTTTTTAAGGGGGGGAGGGACCATAATGTTTTATTCTTATATGATGTTTTTATATTTATTGTTGTCAACCGCCCGGATTGGTTCTCCACAGGGCGGTATACAAATAAATATTATTATTATTAAATATTATTATTACTCAATACAAATGTATTTGTACAGATATCTGATATGAACATATATGTATCCAATATGTATCCATATGTATCCAAGGTGTATTCTGTAACATATCCACTCTGAAAGCATCAAATCCTCCCTGAATCCACTTTGAATCTGCTCCTAAACCATGTCGAACGCACGCTAGATCCGTTGCAGATATGACTGTAGAAGCCATTTTCCCACCTCCCTGTTTTATGAATGTTCCAAAGCGTTCTTATGATTGTTCTGAAATATTCATATTTGTATGAATGTCAATGTATAAATGTCGTAACTTTTGATTCATATGTGAATATCCAAATTTGTATGAATTCGTATGAATATTGAATATTGTGAATGTTCATGCACATCCCTACTTTGGTCCAGTGATTGCCTTTTAGCCCATAGAGTGTTGTGAAGATAAAATGGTTTTGAGAATGGTGTGGACCACTTCTTTTGGATTTTTGATGCCACATTGATAAATTTAATTGATAAACATGCAGACAAACTAAATTTTTAATTGATAAATGTGCAGACAAAGTAAAAAAAACACACATAACATTTCAGGAGTGTAAAGCATGGAACTGTGGATTAGGGAGAGAACTGTGTCACTGAGGTGCTTCCTAGGTGATGTCAGGCCTTCCTTGTGGTGGCCCCAACCATCTGGAATAATTTTGCCAATTATATTTGTGAGCTTTCAAATGCCCACTAAGATGCGTGACAATGAGGTCCTTTCTAAGTGATGTAAAACTGATGTCAGGCCTTCTGTGGTGGCACCACCTTCTGGAACAGTCTCCACAATGTATCTGCGAGGTGTTACATTTCTGCAAAAGGTGGAAAGAACTTCACTTATAAATAATAAGGATGCTGTCAAACAGTTTAGAATTTGTTATCAGGAAACAATGAGTCAGCAACTCATGACTCAGAGTCTTGTGATTTAGTCTCATGCTATAGCAGTAATTAGGGGTGTTTTTCCGCTGTCACTAAAAGTACCCATTAAGTACCCATTAATGGGTACTTAATGGGTACTTCTAGTGACAGTGGAAAAACACCCTAGATGACATCATTCTGGAACTTTATGACTTGCAGTTTGTGGGCTATAAAAATAGCTCTGTGTTGAACAAAGTTTTTGTCTTTAGTTTGCTGTTTAAAGAAAAGTTCTGAAATAAAGCTGCCGAACCTTCCGGTGAGGAAAGAAATATTTTGTCTCTGGATTTATTTGACTGAATGACTGTCCAGCTATTCTCTGAGACTGACAAGTGATCTGACTCCACTCCAAATCTGCTACACTACTTGATAGATGCTTATAGGGAAGTACATTTTAAAGAAATATATAGATAAAATATTTAACAGGTTTCTGGTCTAGGACTCAAATAGGTCCTGTTCTGTTCAACAGAGAACAACATATAAGGGTGTACTTCACAAACGGGAATGTTTATAATATACTATGTATTAAACAAAAAAATGGACAAAAGGCATACACAAGACCTTTGATTCTTTTAAAAACTCAGTTCAGTGCAGAGAATGAAACACTAGATTGCAAATTAGGGAGTCAAAAGCAGGTGGAGTAGGGATGTGCACAAATACTCATAACATTCAAAATTCATACCAGTTTGGCCGAATTCGGACATTCAAATTCGGAATAAACGTTGGCATATTCAAAGATTGACATTTGGATTTAAATGAAATGTTTTGATACATTTCTGTGAAGCTTTGTATGCTCTTCGTATTGGATTTGTGTGCTCTTCATATGGGATTCACATGGGATTGAACATTCGTATTGAATACGCATCCTACCACATTCAAAGGGTAGGATGCGTATTGAATATGAATATGAATTTTCTTGCATTCAGAGTGGATTTGAAGTGGATTGAGAATGGATTCAAAGTGGAATCAGGGCAGATTTCACACATTACAAATATATATGGACACATATGTATGAGAGACATATGGGATTTGTATCAAATATTTGTATCAAATTTGTATGAAATACTCGTATCAAATTGAATCCTACCACATTCAAAAGGGATCCATTTGAACGAATGTGAAAAAAAGCATTTATGTACCTCCCTATTGGATTCTGCTTGCCATATGCTGGAGCTCCTACTTTACATTTGAAATAAAACTAAATATTATTCCTGTGACTGGGTGTAGCCTTGGAGCTGGAGGCAGAACTCTGGGGTGTATTTTTAGCTAGGTTGAATGGAAACGATTTAAGGGAACCAAATCAATCTTCAAATTGCTACAGATCACAACTATGAATTACCCTGGAGCCCTTATGCCAGCATATTGATTACACAAGAGTGAAGTGCAAGTAGATATATAATCCACAAGAGCTATTTTGAGGGTGAGGGAGGGATTTTATTTATTTAGACTTTTAATCAACTCTGCTTTTAAAGTTAACATTTAGCATTAACATTTGTGAAAAAAGTGTGTGTGTGTGTGTGTGTATACATACACACACACACATATATATACACATATATGTACACACACACACACTTGACTGCATTCTATTTCTGAACCATGCTGAGGTTCTGCTTTTCATATACAGGCCTGCCCACACATCCACTTGTAACTGTGGATCCATTCACCCACAATTGACTGGATCAATCTCCCCCCCCCCTCCAGGCCGGCACCATTGTACTCTCCTTGGTAGCTTCTCCTGTCAGGAATCATGGGAATTCTCATGTGATTTCCCACGATTCCCAGGGAAATCTTGCACAATTTCTCAGTTTTCATAAGATACACAGTTTCCTGCAACCACAATAGTTCTTAGAACCTATTTCCCATGGATAAGGGGGTAGGCCTGTACCAGCTTTCATAGACATGATAATTTCTTTACATATTTCATTACTATTCCCTTCAGCATGGTCATGATTTTGCTGAAGGCTAGAACAGAGCAGGGAAATCTAGAGATGTGTACCAACCCACATTCATTGGTTTGCTTTGAATCAAGCCAAATCTTGAGCCATTCTGGCCTTCGTGTTCTCCAGACCTGAATCCAATTAAGAACCTTTGGGACATTTTGTATCGGTGTATCAGATGCCACTGAGTAGTGCTACAGACTTTACAGGAGCTCACTGATTCCCTCATCCAGATCAGGAAGAAGATCCCTCAGGATGCGTTACATATGTATCCTCACACATCTTATTCGTGTCTGTACACATTTGTACGGATACATACAGGACAAAAATGGGATGCATATGGGATAAAAATGGGATACGTATGGATGCATACAGACACATATGAATGTTGTCAACATTTGTGTCTTCAAATACAAATTGAATATCCGTACAAATAGATTTGAATCCGTTCAAATTTGAATACATTCATTTTGTCTCTATTCATATGAATTTGGACATTCAGATATTCAATTCTAACCAAATCTGAAAATTGCATTTTTGTACAACCCTAATCTGTATTAACTAGATCTGTATTAGCTAGACCCAGATCAACCACAGGCAGAGACATTTGCACTGAATGAGCTTTAGGAGAGCAAATGTGTGCTAAAGAGTGCTAGCACGGGTATAGACCACATTTATCTGGTCTACAGCTAATCAGGATTAGTGAGCCCTTAGGACAGTTCTACCCTACTCCTGTGCAGATGGTGTTTTGTGTAGATGACATGCTCTAACTGCTCCTTGACCCGGATTAACAAGTAAATACAAAAAGGGGCAATATTTCAGCCAGTGTTACCTGTATTACAAGCTCTACTTGCTGAATTTCCCCCTTTTGTACAGCTGTTAAAGATATGGCAACCCTTCTCTAACTCACCCATCACTCAAGAGGTGGCAGGTGAAAATGAAGAACAACTAACACAAAAGAGCAAAAGCTGGTGACTGGAGAAGGTATTCACCCCGCCATTCAGTCAACTGGATACAAATCTAATGCAGATGACAGCCAGGCTCACTGAAAATAAAGCACCTTTTCCACCTCTCTGCTCTCAAATACGCAGGTGAATTGAAAGCACTAGACTTTTTTCTTAAAATGTTCAGCTTCCGAGAGTGTATTATGTGGTTTGAGCACTAGCAGTAAATCTGAAGTTGCCAGTCAGCGGTTTATCACCTGCATAGTAGACTGATCAGGCCCAGTGGTACATCTGCTAACAGAATTTCCCTCTGTGGTTTGATTTACAGTCCAACCTAGACGTTAAGATACATGTGCAATAACTCCAGTTAGTGCCATAAAGTTCTGCGGTCCATTGTATGGTGGCATGTGAAAAGCCTTCTCAGTGGCTGTCCCTAGTTCCAATTTCTGGAATGACCTCATTAGGAGCCACTCAGATACAATTGGGTGCCTAGAAAACATTTTCACCGACATCTGGACCCTAAGATGTTCCATTTCCATGTGCATGCTAATTTAGCTATCAAAACCAAAATTCATTTCGTTGTTGAATTGCTTAATTTAAAAACTGGTTTCTTTACACTCATTTTTTTAAACCTTTTCAAAGAAAAATTCCATTTTTTTCCCATTAAAAAAGCCCTTTTTATGACAACAAATTGTTCATATCCATTAGATGGAGACTAGTTTGTTGTTTAAGTTGAAGCTTATATGTGTAAAAATGATTTTTGTTTCACTAAGAGTATTCGCAGAGATGAAATTTCAATCAAATTTGCAAATGTGAATTGAATTTTGCACATCACTAGAAATCAGTAATGGCCAGTGGCTGCATTCTCTCTCTCTCTCGCACACACACACGCACACGCGCGCGCACACACACACACACACACACACACACACTGTATATATAAAAACACCACTGGAACATGTTAGAAATGGTTCACAGCTCCTGATTGTCTGCCTGAATCCTCATGATGCTAATACTCTTGTAGCTCCATAGACTAAAGTACAGGGCTGAATGGACTATCCATTTCCCCTTTGCAGTGAGTTTACTGCACTTTTTTATTTAACTGTGAATTTAAATAGCTATGATCATTCCATTAGGGATGTGCACAAATATTCATTGTAGTAACCACTAGGCTGCACAGCCTTCCTCTCCTGGCTTCCTCTTCAGAATCCACTTTATTTATGAGGTCTTTTGCTGGCTAAAAGCCTTGAGATGCAAGGTACTTATCCTATTCGCTGGGCGCTGTCCAAGGTACTTCCCTCTTTTTCACTCCATGCTGCCTGCCATCAGCATAATGATGTTCCTTAGCCACGAGGATTTAAAGTACAGCTGTCCTCTTCCATCTGAAGATATTTCCCACCACTGGCCAGAGGATGTGACATCACCAAGGACATCTGACCTGCCTGACCCCAGCCTTCTTCCAATCACCTCCCCAGATGTTGCCTCAATGTCATTTCCTCCATGCCCCTTTTGGACTGTATTTAAACCCCTGGCAAGATTAAGCACTCTCTTGATTTTCCTCCTGATTCCTGCCTCCATCTTCTTCATTTCCCTCCCTCCATTTTCTAGTCTAGTTGGGTCAGCCATACTCATGGCTGATCTCCAGGACTGTGCTGGTGAAGCCTGGGAAAATCTATCACAACAAAGCTGGTGTTAACAGCTGATTTCCAGCTGGCCTTTGTCCAGCAATAACACAGCAACAAAGCAGCTTTTTCCCCTCTTCCCTGAGGCAAGACCTATTGGGTCATGTATCCGGGACATGACAATTCATCGCATTTGAAATTTGTACAAATTTGCCTGAGTTCAGACATTTGAATTCTAGTAGAATGTCGGTACATTCAAGACTGACATTCAAATATTAATATATGAATGTATGAAGCATCGTTACATTCATGAACCTGGGGAGGTGGGAAGGTGCTGCCTGGTCACATCTGCAATGGATCCAGAGTGGATTCAAAGCAGAATCAGAGTGAGTTCAAAGTGGATCGAGGATGGATTTGATGCATTCAGAGTAGATATATAGGGGATACACAGGGGATTAGTATGTGATTTGTATAGAACATTCATATCAAATTCGAATCTGAGCACATTTGAAGGGGACCTATTCAAACAGGTATAAATTTTCTTGCATTCGATTTGATATGAATCAAACATGAAAAAAAAATTGTGCACATCCCTACATTCTATGCTAGTAAAGGTGGCATGGAGATAGGGTGAGAACACAAGTACCATACACTACTATCTCGAAGGCTTTTGGCCTAATTCGTTTTGCTAGTGTGAACACATCTTATGAGGGTTTCCACCCTTACCTGTGTCCCAGTATAGTGCAAGGCCTAGCTTTCTTCTGGATGTCTCTCTTCCACACCCAGGGAACCAGTAGACCTGTGGTCTAGGGACTGCTTTAATCAGCCCAGTTCAGCACTGGTGGATGGCTCCAACCTCAAGCTGCCCCAGGCAGAAATGGCCTATGTTACATTTTACTCCTGTTTGTTAGCACAGGAGTATGAAGCTGGCTTCCTCCTGGGCTGCTGCACAGAGCTCCAACTGCTGCTGCTCCAACTGCTTAACAGAATGGAAGACACAATCCAAGCCAGCAGACAGTACAAGCGGGAGAAAGGGAATCTTTTCACTGCCCCTGGGATGAAGGGTCCCCTGTAACAAAATACAGCACAGTGACCCTAATAACACAGTGTCAGGAATCATTTTCAATGTGGCATTCTAAGTGCACTCTCATCTAATAATAGCAAATATTGCTGAAATCGTTTCTGTGCATAATAATTAGCATTTTCTAATTAGCAAATATCTCTGTTCTTTGGGGAATGCATTTCTCCTTGTTTTTCAATACACAAATGGTCTGTGGCCGAGAAGGCCATTGTGTTCCGTCCAATGATGAAGCTTGCCTCAGGAATGGGGGGAGGGGGAATACATTTTCTGAGTTTCTGCATCAACTTTATATACCCTATTTGACCAGTGTTCCATTTCTGCAGGCTTCCACTTTTCAACTCCAAGCAAGCATATGAAACAGCAAGAGATACAGTATTCCTAACTTTGCAAACAGGGGTATGTGATTAAGAGCATAGCTGTCATTGAGCATGTTCAGCTTTTTGCTTATGGGGAAGGAACGGGAAGAGCAAAGGTTATTTTGCATGTTTTGGCTGGTTATTGACCTTAGTGCTTATTTATGTTGTGCCTGCTTTGGGTCTGAGTCTAAATAGAATGAGAACCCTACCTAGCACTTTTTGGGGGGCAGGGCCCTTTCCCACTGTGCATGAGGCTCACTTACTCCCAAGAAAGAGACTCCATACAACATAGATTGCTCAGGGCTGTCAAATAAGGCATCTGATGTTCCTGAGATGCTCTGAGCAGTTTGTTAGAAACAATATTCTTGCACACTGCAGTTTGGCGTATCTCCAACTGTAGCTAAATCCTTATACATAATGCATTGCTCTTGGAGTTCAAACCTTTTCAGTGTGCACTCTCAGAAACTGCACTGAAAGGCTGTGAGCCAAATCAGTGAGTCTGCACTAGTGAGTCTTGCTGGTTCTGACCATAGCCAGGTGTGGTTTGTAACAGTGCTGTCTTCACAACAACGCTGCTCCAGATCACCCTCCGCACTGGCCTTGAAGGTCCCATGAGCAGACTCTGAGGCTAGGAATGAAGGTTCCCCAACCCATTTCAGTGGCACCAAAATGGGTCTCCCAGTAGCTGGGAACATGGAGGTGTGCCTTCTCTTTAGTTAGGTCTACTGGCAATCCAGATTAAAGGTCCCTCAATTTGGATCATGTTCCATCCTCCATACTAGTGTTGTGTGGAGCCTACTGTATTCCATGCCAATGTGTGGAAGGGAGCCCTATAGACCCTTTCCTGATCCATACTAAGGGCCAGTGCAGAAAGTCTTAGATAGTAAAGTACAGGTTCTTCAAAGACTTGAAAGAAGGGCTTTCATAAGAGATATTTCAACCCCCCCCCCTCCCCTGCACTTATCTGTCTCCTTAAACACTGGGCCTGTCCACACTTATGTGTGTGGCATGGATTGGAGTTCTTCAGGATGCTCTGTCCACATGGCAGGCCACTGGCTCTATTCCAGAGTGTCCAACAGAGTCCCAGAGCACCCAAGTCCTCCCTAGCTAAGGAGAAGTAAAAACTTCTCTACAGCTTCACTGACAGCATCTAGAACACTCTCAGTTGCTCCTGCACACAATGTTTGCATTCACTTTCAGGCACAAGTGTTATGTGGGGGCAGAGCAGCACAGTTGCCATAGTAACAGCCAGGCATGTGGCAGAAGCTGCTGTGGCCATTGCTTTGCTGGTTTGGACAGTCCAAGATGGACTGTCTGCGCCTCAAGTGCTGACACTCATGGTATGAATGCTAGCCACCATTACTGAACTTAACTTCAGTGGGATACCATCACCCTAAAGTTAAGTGAGACCAGGTCCACTATGTGCTAATGCAGTAGGGATGTGCATGAATATTCATAATATTTGAAATTCATATGGATTTGGCTGAATTTGAACATTCAAATTAAAATCAAATGCTGGCACATTTGAAGATTGACATTCATAGAATCATAGAGTTGGAAGGGACCTCTAGGGTCATCGAGTCCAACCCCCTGCTCAATGCAGGATTTCCTAAACTATCCCAGACAGATGTAGGTCCAGCCTCTGCTTGAAGACCTCCAATGAAGGAGAACCCACTACATCCCATGGCAACCTATTCCATTGACTGATCACCCTCACTGTCAGGAAGTTTTTTCCTTATATCTAATCTGTATTTACTCCCTTGAAGCTTCATACCATTGTTTCTAGTCCATTCAAATTGAATGTTTCAATACATTCTTATGAAGATTCATTACAGATATGTATGGGATTTGTAGTGAGGATCTGAATCAAATTCTTATTGAACATCCGTATCAAATTCAAATCCCACCACATTCAAAGGGGATCTATTCAGATCAATATGAATTTTCTTGCATTTGATTTGATAAAAAGTGAATACAAAAAAAAAATTATTTGTCTGCATCCCTGAAATGCAGGAATTATGGATGCAATCTTCGATCGTGATGGATAATTATCACTTGATTTTGAAACTCCTGATCTAATACAAAAGCAGAAACACAAAGCAGCATCGGACAGCAGAAGGCTGGAAAGTGAATGCTCTGCTTTATCCTTACCTGGGATTTTGAAAAGGCCGTGGAAGAAGCCCAGCACTAAGTATCTTGCTAGAAGAATTGTCTCTCTCCAGATGGTACAGATGGATGAAAACAGCTTAATTTAATTTTGTTTGCATTTTGCAAGCTTTCATTGTTGTGACGGTTTTTGCTGCAATCTCCTGTTGATCTGAAAAAGAAGGAACAGAATTCTTGTTAAAAATGTGTTCAGCATTCAAGATGCATTCAAGCAATGCATTTTTAGAAATGAGTTTCAGATGGAATGGCATCTGATTCCCCCCAGCATCCCTAGAAACAGTTCCCAAACTGTTCCTATATCTACTGAGCCAAACCCAGTAGCAGCTGGGAGCTGGGAGTGTAGCAAAAGGTTGAACCCTGACACACTGCTTACCTTTGATCTCTGCAACTCATGCAAATGATCCTTTGATCTCCCACTGAAGTTCTGGATTGGGTCAAAGTTTGAGTTGCCATGCATTATGTACAACAAAGGTGAAAGTACCAGTTCAACCCTTCCTCTGTACTCACGATCCTGGCCAGATTCTTAGCAAGATCATTGTCACTCCAAAACTGTGAGAGGTCTTTGGCTAACCATGGGTGGGATTCAAGCTTGATTAGCCATGAAGAAGAAGAAGAGTTGGCTTTTCTACCCTGCTTTTCTCACCCATTTAAGGGGACTTCAAAGCAGCTGACAAAGCTTTCTATTCTTTCCCCTACAACAGAGCACCCTGTGAGGTAGGGGGGCTGTGAGAGCTTAGAAGAGAGTGATGACTAGCCCAAGGTCACCCAGCTGGCTTCATTGGGGAGGGCAGAATTGAACCCAGTCTTCCCAGATAGGAGTCTGGCTCCCTAACCACTATACCAAACTGAGTGAGACTAGTGATTGAAGCCCTTTCTGTGCCAACGCTTAATCTTCTTCTGGTCCTCAATGGTCCACATGTTAGTGCAGATCTATGAGAACCCACCCTCCACTGGTCTGGTCCGCCTGCATTAGGCAGTGCATGAGGCAGATCAAGGAGTCTCTGATTGAGATCAATGCAGACCCAGCCCAGAACATGAAGGTGTGCAGAACAGGGATGTGCACAAATATATGTAACATTCATTATTCATACAAATTTGTACAAATTCGGACATTCGTATACAAATTGAATGTTACGAGATTAGTACATTGAAATTTGTACAAAGCTTTGGAACACTCGTGAAACGGGAAGGCGGAAAAGCAGCTGCATCAGTCACATCAGCAATGGATCCAGAGTGAATTCAACATGGGTTGAGAGCAGATTCAAAGTGGATTCAGGGTGGATTTGACGGGATACGGGATAATTAGCAGATACGTATTGGATGCATATGTGTTCATATCAGATATTCATACAACTTCGTACGAATACATTTGTATCAAACAGAATCCTACCAGATTCAAAGGGGATCTATTCAAATGAATACAAACTTTCTTACATTTGATTCAATACAAATCAAATGCAAACAAACCCATTCCTGTGCACCCCTAGATTCTGCTTGTACCTTTAGACAACTGCTTGTGAAAAATTAAGCAGTTCTCAGTTAAGTCACTGTCTTGAATGGGAAATCTTCTGGTAGAACTTACTTTCGGGGCCCAGCTACACCTGAATTTTAATCCAGCATCAGTTAACTGTCAGAGTGAGAGAGCATCTCACCAAAGTGACAAACCATTTTCTTTCAATGACAGCAGATGCACAAATAAATTTTCCAAGTCAGATAACGCAAAAGAAAACACCTTATCATTTTCTCGATGTGTTCTCTCACTCTAAAAGTGGAATGGAGCTGGATTAAAACTTAGGTGTAGGTGGGCTTCCATGTGAGAACATAAGAAAACATAAGAGGACACCCTGCTGGATCAGGTCACAGCCCATCTAGTCCAGTATCCTGCCCCACACAGTGGCCCACCAATTGCTTGTGGTCATCTCAAGCAGAAGATGAGAGTAAGAAGTGTGAGAGTAGCTGACAGTTGAAACAATTCACACATTTATGGCATTTATATTCTCCTAACAACTTTAAGTCGCTTTTCTGCCTCTTTTAAAATGTCTATGCAAATGTAGCATTAAAATAAGGCTTCCACAATCTCCGGCCGCATCCACATGCATTAAGGACAGGATCCACATAGCACTGAAAGGATGCCACAGGAGTCTTCAAAGGGCACAGACATTGCATGGCCCCACATTCACTAAGCATAAGTCCCCACAATCCTGCCATAAGCATGCATAAGCCTTGGTTTGATTCCACACTCCTCCACAAAGCCAGTTAGGAGGCCTTCGGCTACCCATTGTGGGGAGAAGAACAGAAGGTTTGTCAGCCACTTTGAGTCCCCTTAAATGAGTGAGAAAGGTGGCATAGAAAAGCCAACTCCTCCTCTTCCTCTTCTTTTTCCCTCCCACCCTTCAGCTGCTCTGTCATTCTGTGGGAGTTCTGGATCTTAATTTGCTTTGTGTATGTGGGGAAGCATGGCCCTATTTTCAGAGTGGCCAACTTCTGCAGCCATTTCCTGTGACTCTCAGGAGGAAACATCAAACAGCACCCTTCCATCTCTAAGGAATGGAACTCTTGCTTTAAAGTGTTCTACCCTTAAAGCAGCAGGGACCACTATCTTGCAACTTCTTCCAAACAGCAGTTCTAAAATACCTTAGGCTGCAGTCACACCCAACTTTTAATCCATTTCCAGTCCACTTTCAGAGAAAGAGAGAATCTATCTATCTATCTATCTATCTATCTATCTATCTATCTATCTATCTATCTATCTATCTATCTATCTATCTATCTATCTATCTATCTATCTATCTATTACATTACATTACATTACATTACATTACATTACATTACATTACATTATATATATTAAAATGACTAGACATTTTCTTTCCACTTTATCTAACCCAAAGGTGGATTTCCTGGATTACATAATGCTGAAAGAAAGCAGCTCAGTACTTTGCTGATGTGTTCCCTCTGTCAAAAAGTGGACTGAAACTGCATTAAAACCTAGGTGTAATCACAGAATTAGAGATGATAGCATGTGTCTTATAGAAGTGAATTTTCGGCTCTTTCTTGCAGATTAGAAATGAGATGGGAGTTCTAGCATGTGGGATCTACCACCTCTGTGGCTCTTCTGTGTTGTTTTCTTTTTGCTGCATGTGGATACTCTAAGCTATGCACACCAAAGAAGGTTCAGGGGGGAACTAGGTTCAGAACACTCCATTGATACAAGGTTCTCTCTATTTTCCTCTGCCCCCATCACTTCTTCCGTGGAGGCATGCTGAAAATTGCACCCAGCTCACAAGGCAAACATGGAAATTAATCATGCAGCACTTTCTCTTGGGTGCCTTGAGATCTTTACTGTGTGCAGATCACACTTTCACGTCTAAATTAGTTCAATTAGCAGTTCCTATGAACAAAGCCCAAGAAGAGGCTGCCGTTCTGAAACTACTTCATCTCAAGCAACGCTTTATAACTTTTGTAATAATATTGCAGACTGAGATTCCACCCCCAACCCCAGATTTTGCATTTCCAATTAGCATGAATATTTTTGCAAGACCTTAAAATGATTCGGGGAAGAGATGGTGCTGATAAATAAGAGTCAAGTTAAAGAAAGCTGCCCTTTTCCCTCCAGGGTTTCATTGAAGTCTTTTTAAAACTCTCTGGTTTGGGGGGCTCAGTGTAGTGTCATGCCTAGATGGTCTTAGAAACCTGTTCAGAAGGTGTGCTTCTAAGCATGGGATATTAATTAATTAATTAGTTATATTTTTATCCCTCCCTATACCCAAAGGTCTCAGGGCAAGTAACAACTTTTAAAATCCAGCATCTCAAAAGAAACAATATTAAAATGTAAAACCAGCATGTTAAAAAAACATCACAACATCAGTTAAAACAGTAGTGTTTGCAGTGGGGGGCAACATAACCAATGTTTAGCCAAAGGCCCCAGCGAAGAGATGTGTCTTCACCGCCTTCCTGAACCTAATCAGAGAAGGGGGAGACTGTTCCATAGCCTGGGGCCATTACAGAGAAGGCCTCTCCCAGATCTTAAGGCACAGGCAGGTCAATACGGGAGAAGGCATTCCTTTAGATATTTGAATGGGGAAAATTCAATTCAAATTGAATATTTGAATGTCCAGATTTGTACGAATAGAGAAAAAATGAATGTATTCAAATTTGAACCGATTCAAATATGTTTGTATCTATTCATATGGATTTTCGATTCATACTTGAAGAAACGAATGTCGACAACATTCATATGTGTCCGTACACATCCCATTTTTACCCCATATGCATCCCATTTTCATCCTGTACATATCCGTACAAATGCGTACGGATACGAATAAGATGCGTACGGATACATACGCAATGCTTATGGATTCGTACACATATGAATGCCCAAATAGTTCATACGAATGATTCAAAACTTTTGAATTCATTTGAATGTTAAAAAATGAATGGATAGATATTCAATTTGAATTCAAAAGCCCGAATTTGAACTAATTCGATTGCATTTTGATTGTTTTGAATATCCCTGCACATCCCTAGTTTGGACTGGCAAGGGAAAGTATTTTTTTAATCCAGAGTGTCACCAATCTATGGAATTTACAATCATCAGAGGCAGTGACAGCAGCCAGCTAGAATAGCTTTTTAAAAGGGTTAGAAAAATCATGGAGGACAGGTGTATTAATGACAACTAGAATGGATGCCTGGATTAATGTCTCCAGGTCGGAGAGACCAGCAGGATGCCTCCACGGACCAAATCCAAAATGCATGGGATGCCCTTTGCTGAGCCCGCATTCAGTACTGAACCAAATGTGCATGGGGACAAGCCCTCCTTCTACTACTACTTCTGGGAACCAAGTTATAGTATTATAAAAGAGCTAACTGTATTAAAATTCACTTGTAAGAATAGTCACTCACAAGGACACCAAATCTTGAACCATTTTGTGCAGCAGTTCCTTTAATAATGATATGCATGGTCTCCTTCAGCAATGACCAGTGTCTATGTATATCTCCAAAGCAGGTTCTTTAAAAAAAGAAATCAAAATCGGTCTACTGCTTAAAAACACAGGAGCAGTCCAGTCCGTTTCGTAATTGCATTACAAAGGATCTTCTGACCCGTTCAATCATTTAACAGACATGTTTCCAAGGACAGTTTTTGGGGGAGAGGGCTGCATCCATTTGACATCTTTTTTGCAACCCACCTTCTCAGTCCAAGATAACAAAGCTGTGATGGATGATTAGAAACTGAATCAGAGCTTGTCGTAAAGCAAGTGATGCCAAATTCTGTGCCCTCTCCTGTCTCCCACCCCTGGCACCTGCTGATAAAGAGCTGTAATTAATGTCCTCAAAGTCTTCTGTCTCCTTTCAGTATTTAACATTTTGACTGATGATAGCTTCAAGGTAGCTACATGCTAAAAAATCTTCTTCCTGTAGATCCAGGAAGATTTTTATGCATTTAACAAAAGAAAGGGGCTAAACTGAAGGAGTAATGACAGAGTTTGCTAGGGGGAGAGGTGACCTTGCTATCCTACCATAAGCATTATGAGTTCCAAAGAAAAGGGCAAATGGCTAGAGATTACTGTGGTTGGAAGAGTTCGGTTTAATAATAATAATAATAAGTCATCATTGGTAGTAAATTCCACCTGGGATTGTCCTGAATTAGCACTGTTTCATTATTGTTTTCCTGATTGGCTAGGATCACTCTAGGAGGCCTTTTTTCATAACAACTAGAATGGCTGTAGTGCACTTAGGCTACAACACTCCAGGACGCCTTACCCATTCACATGTAGGCAGGTAAGGAACGTGTCTACACATGTTCCTACCTGCCTATGTGTGAAAGGGGAACACATCTCAGAGTGTGGTAGCCTGAAAAGGCCGGGATGCAGGCAGGACTCAACTCCCAGCCTTTCTGTCATTGGGTCCTGCTGGACCCAGGGGTGGGCAGCCCTGGCGCAGTCTGTTCCCTGGTTTCTGCATGTTCTAGGGGACAGGATCATGTCCCCTAGGGCCTGCAGGGACCTGCATGGGCAACCCCATGGGCCTAAAGGGGAATGCATGCTCACACGCACGCGGCACCTACCTTGTCCTTGCCAGCTCCTGAAATGGTAAGCCCAATGCACCTGCGTGCGCCAGCTGCTCTCTGATTGACTAGTTCCATCCCAGCATGCCCTACATGTGTTCCAAAAGGCCTAGTGAAAAAAGGCCTAGGGTGTGTCCAGACTGGGGGATACTGCACATTCTGATGCACAATCAGTACATGCGTGTCACACCTGAGGCCTGATACCTCATAGTAGTGGTGCATTATGCCACCGCTACTACGGATTTACCTGCTGTGGAACAATAAGAACATAAGAACATAAGAGAAGCCTTGCTGGATCAGGCCACAGCCCATCTAGTCCAGCATCCGGTCGCACACAGTGGCCCACCAAATGCTCATGGGCATCTCAAGCAGAGACAAGGACAAACCTTCTCCTGCTCTCGAGTCCCAGCAGATGGCCTTAGAAGTGCCCCAGTTCCTCCCCACCCAGCCTGAAAGATGCACCTAGGCATTCGTTCTAGTAGCCATTGATACATCTGTCATCCATAAATTTGTCTAACCCTACCTTAAAGCCATCTAGACTGGTAGCTGTCACCACCTCTTTTGGCAGCACATTCCATAAGCCGATGACCCTCTGGGTGAAGAAATACTTCCCCCTGTCAGACCTGACTCTCCTACCCATCAGCTTCATAGAGTGCCCCCTGGTTCTAGTGCTGTGTGATAGAGAAAAGAAATTTTCTCTATCCACCTTTTCTATACCGTGCATAATTTTATATACTTCAATCAGGTCCCCTCTTAAACGCCATCTCCCCAGACTGAAGAGGCCTAGATGTTGCAGCCTGGTTTCGAAAGGGAGGTGTCCATTCAGGCTGCCCTTCTCTGCACCTTCTCTAGTTCCACAATATCTTTTTTGAGGTGTGGTGACCAGAATTATACATGATATTCCAAATGTGGCCTCACTATAGATTTATAAAGGGGCAAAATGACACTTGCTGTCTTATTTTCTATTCCCTTCCTAATTATTCCCAGCATTGAATTTGCTTTTTTCGCTGCTGCCGCTCACTGGGTTGACACCTTCATTGAACTGTCCACCAAAACCCCAAGATCCCTTTACTGGTGTGTTGCAGAAAGCTCAGACCCCATCAGTTTGTAGATGTAATTTGGATTCTTGGCCCCGATGTGCATTACTTTGCACTTGTTAAGATTAAAGCACATTTGCCACTTGGTTGCCCACTCACCCAGTGCTAAGAGATCCTTCTGGAGCTCTTGGCAATCTCTTTCCGATTTTACTACCCTAAATAATTTAGTATCATCAGCAAACTTTGCTATTTTACTATGTACCCCTTCTTCTAGATCATTGATGAATAAATTAAAAAGCATTGGTCCCAGTACTGAGCCTTGAGGGACCCCACTTTTTACTTCTTTCCACCCTGAGAATTTGCCGTTTATTACTACTCTCTGCTTTCTGCCCTTAAGCCAGTCACAAATCCAGGACAGAACCTGTCCTTTTATTCCATGGCTGATGAGTTTACTCAGTAGCCTTTGATGTGGGACTTTGTCAAAAGCCTTCTGAAAGTCCAGATAGGCAATGTCTACTGGTTCACCTTTATCCACGTGTTTATTGACACTCTCAAAGAATTCCAACAAATTTGTGAGGCATGCTTTACCTTTGCAGAAGCCATGCTGGCTTTTGTTCAGCAATGCTTGCTCCTCCATATGCACACAAATTTTGTCTTTAATAATGGTTTCCATCACCTTACATGGAACTGACGTTAAGCTAACTGGTCTGTAATTGCCTGGATCACCCCGGATCCTTTTTTGAAGATTGGTGTTACATTTGCTACCCTCCAGTCCTCAGGTATGGAGCCTGATGTTAGGGAAAGATTATATATTTTTGCTAGAAGGTCAGCAATTTCGCATTATCAACGCTCGCTCCCCAGTATGAGGTAAATTCAAAGTTTCTCGTCATCCTGACAGGACAACAAGAAACAGCCAACGAGAGCTGAGCCTACAGTTCAGCTTCCATTGGCTGCCCCACCCCATGTGACACACGCCTCACCACACACTCTGCAGACATCTCACAGCTGCCAAGGTGGAAGCTGCAGACCTCCATTTGGAGTGGGAACAAGGAGTCGTCCTTTTGCAGCCAGGGAAGTTGCAAATTTGTATATAAATGTGGATTTTTATCTGCTAGTCTGGAAGGTACCATAAACATCAACAAAAAAGGAATTTCCTTTCTTCTATATTAACTTTGTTTGCCCTAGCAATGTTAGCATACAGACACAATTTTATATTTGTAGCAAATGTATGGAAAGTACTGCAAATTTGAAATGTCCTGTGTGAGAATAAGGCACTTTGCTGAAATAATCCATCTTGTTAAGAAAGAAAACTCAAAAAGCACTGACTCCAATCATACTCAATACGTGATCATCTTTTCTCAGTTCAGTCTTAGTTTGGTTCACTGTGCTCACACCTTCCTGTTCCCATCTTGAGACTCCTTTATGGGACTTTTTTAGACCTCCCCCCGCCCACTCTCACAACACCCCCCGCACCCTGATAGGATAAAAGTTATGTCACTCAACAGCACATAATCCCCCATTGGGAGAAAGGGAAAGCAAATTCACGCAGTATCCACCCACTATAATAGGTTTCAGCCTCCTTTCATCCTCTTTGTTGATCACACCCAAAAGTGGAAACAGATTAACGGTATATAACGGCTTAAGATTCGTAAATGTAGGACTCAAGAAAGCATGACTTGGATTGAATTAAAAGGTATGAATGGTGAGGGCTGAAGAAAGAGGATTACAGTAAGGTGTGACCAGAGCCTGAGGGTTCTTGCCATGAAAAAAAAAGGTTCCTTAAAAAAAAATAGTTCCTTACTATCATGGTGAGCCAGTTTGGTCTAGTGGTTAGGGAGCTGGAGTCTTATCTGGGAATACCGGGTTTGATTCTGCCCTCACCCGTGAAGCCATCTGGGTGACCTTGGGCTAGTCACAGGTCTCTTCTGAGCTCTCACAGCCCCACCTACCTTACAGGGTGTTCTGTGGTGGGGAGAAGAATAGAAAAGCTTTGTCAGCCACTTTGAGTCCCCTTAAATGGGTGAGAAAAGGGGGGTAGAAAAGCCAAGTTTTCTTCTTCTTCTTCTTAAAAAAAAAGGGGGTTATTTATTTATTTATTTATTTATATTTACATTTATATGCTGCCCCATACTCGAGGGTCTCTGGGCGGCTCACAACATTTAAAAACAGTCATTTAAAAATTATATCAGCCATAAAATCAGGAACAAGTTTAAAAATGCAACTTTAGAAAAATACAAAAATAGTTAAAAGCAGCAGTAATTTTCAATGGGGGAAGTGTGGGGAACATTTAACCAAAGGCCTGCCTGAAGAGGAACGTTTTCACTGCCCTCCTAATAGGAACAAAGAAGGGGCGTGACGCACCCTGAGGGGGAGACCATTCCATAGCCTGGGGGCCACTACCGAAAAGGCCGTCTCCCGGGTGCCCACCCACTTAGCTACTGAAGGCAGAGGGATCACCAGAAGGGTCTCCCCTCCAGATCTTAAAACACGGGCAGGTCGATATGGGTTGCACTCAGTGTTTGGAACAAAATGGGCCCCATATTGACTTTAAACATTCCAAGTGTTCCATCTCTTCACTCCCACAGTATCTTTGATCAGAAGACACGGACTTGACAGTGGATAAAGAATTGTCTTTAATAAATTGCAAGCAGAGAAGGAGACCAAGTGTATCCTGAAAGTTTTATGCCCAGCTTACTCCATTTTCTATAGAAGGGCCCAAAACACCATTTTACTCTGAGCCTGAGGGGTTGGTTTTTGGTCATATGCTATGGCACGCTACTGAAAATCATTCCCCGGTAGTTCCATATCACAGAATTGTGCCATCTGCACACCTCCCATGATACATAGTAAGGTCTTTCATCTGTATATAGACTCAGTTAAACAGTTCTACAACAGATCTGGATTAAGGGTCTCCTTAATCCAAATCTTGTTCATGCAGACACTGCAGACCAACAGAAGGCATGGCCTCATAGATCCACATTAACATAGAGACCAGTGTGGCCTAGACGCATTCTACACTGAACCTTAATCCCAGTTAAGGGTCACTGCTGAAAGGCCCTGTATCTTTGTGTTCAAAAAACAATGTTATGATATGGAAGAAACAGGAGTTGACGCATAGAAACTTTGCAGTTTTATTTGAATTTATAAGGACCTAGTTTCCAAGGAGAACCTGCCATGGTTGTCTAAAGCCTACTCATCCACATACAATATTTTTTTGGTCAGAATCTGGATCTCCCTAAGCCTTGAGCACTGGGTTAATTAACTCAAGAAATCCAGTGAAATACATACATCCATTAATCACCCTTGTGTCAAAAACTGACCTCTATAAGCCCCATGCTTGGTTAAAAAGAAAACAAAGCCAAGAAGAAGAGCCAAGCAATTAACCTAAAGTGGGAAACTTGTGCCTTCTGCTTTCTGCTTCCTCCTCCTCTATCCTCCCTTCTGGACTTAGTGCTCTAGAAAAAGGCTTGCAAAAGTATTATTAAATATGGGACTAGCTTGCAAATTAATCTTTGCATGCTGAAACTACCTCTGCAGAAGGGACAGTCTCTTCCACCAAATAATATTGTGATCATCCAAGCCTTTACAGTTGGATGGACTATTTCCAATAAGAAGACCAATATAAGGTGTCCCATAACTGGTCTTTCTGGTAGATCATAAATGCACCATAACAGCTTTACATTTAACAGCATTTAAGGCAGCAGTTCCTGGTCCAGGAAGAATGCTGGGAGTGTGCAATTATGCATAAATATAAGTAACATTTCATCCATTAGCTCCACATTCGTAGTGTGAGATTGTGTACTGGAATGTGCTAGGGATGGGTGAAAAATATTTGTCACCTTCACAATTCATCTGAATTGCAAAGCTTCCAATATTTGTACTCAAACAGAACACTGTATTCAAAAGCAGACACTTCCATGCGAGGCAAAAGCTTTCGTGCATTATTTGAAGCTTCAGTACATTTGCGAAACTGAGTGTGTTTCCGCACAGGCCCTTAAACCAGATATAAACACACATTAGACACACATACAGACAACGTATAAAATTACCTTCCACACTGGAGGCCGGGTCCAGGTCCCTTTTTGGCGGCTCTTCCGCACATCTGCAGGCAAGACCCGTTCTTAATCAGGTCTTGCTGCTGAAAGATCTGGCCTCTAGGAAGACCTAAAAAATTAGGTCTTCATCTGGCCCTTCGCCTCAGTCCGTTTAGGAAGCAGAACGCAGAGGTGAACACCTCGGCTAAACTACCTCTAAACTTTGTAGCCATCTTTCTGCTAAACTGCCTCTAAAAATTGCAGCGATCTGGCTTTTTAGCTGTCAAATTCAGAAGCTGCTTGCCAGAGATCAGGGAAGGGGGGAGTGCAATAAGGGTTGTGGAAAGAGACTCATGGGACAGTGAGGGCCAGATGACCACACTCATCACTGCATCTTTACCTGTCAAGCTGGAGTGCTCAGTTCTTTTACATTTGCCCGAAGATCAGACTGTGGAGAGAGACTCATTTCTGTTCTGTCACCATTTAGAAATGTTCAGCAGTTGCAATCAGGGAAGGGGGTGTTGGGTGGCATTTCCCTGCCCTCACTACAGCGGGTGACACAGAGGTTGGTGATGTCAACCCAGCTCCCTATCAGGAGAGAGGGAGGCGTAGAGCAAAAGATGCTGTTGGGTTTAGTGCGGTTTGCATGGGGACAGCCGTATTTGAACTGAACCTGGGTTATTGGCAATTGCATGGGGATGGGCACAATTCGAACTCGGCCCCGCATTTGGACTAAAAATAGTCCCGTTTGGATGAAACAAAGTGCATGGGGATGCAGCCTGATAATGGCTTTATGGGGAAGGGATGTTGTTTAGGGGAAACGTTCTATTTGGAGCCTCAGCTATGATCCCTCTGAGCTACATTTTAATCCTTCCCCTTCCCCTAATATTCTGCCGTCACTAATACCCTATCCTGCAAAGGTCTGCACCACTGTTCTGTTTCAGTGCTGTACATTCTGTGCTCAAAGGCAGGCAGTTGCTGCTTATGTCCTGCATACCACACACAATGCACTGTGCTTAGCTGAATGCAGTGACTGAAAACTGCTGCCAGGAAATGCAGGTGACCCGCCCAGTTGCAAGATGTTTGTAAATGTTGCAGCCAGAGTGAACAAACTCTCCAAGGATGAGGAAGACTTTTGTTGGTTTTTGAAGCTGTGGTTCTCCCGGGACAAAAATGTCTGATGGGAGTCTTCTGGGTTGTTGCTTTGTTACCAAGCAACCAGTCAAGCTGCCAACTTATTCTCTTTCTTTTCCTCAGGGAAAACAACAACAACAAAAGTTGAGCCAGTTACATTTGGCTCTCCTAGCAGTTATCTTCTTTGAAGATGGATATCCAAAAGCTTAGGTTCTAAGGAGAACTAAGGAACATGGCAGAACAACCCAAAAACTGCAACAAGTTGGTTGAGGGAGCTCCTCCACTGAGCTGCACTTTAAACCAGCATGAAGTAGAGCCCTTCTGAAGTCTGGAAGTGAATGATGGAAACCCACTTTTGCTACTTAACCAGGGGACCCTTCATATTTACCTTATACGCCATATTTATTTATTTATTTATTTATTTATATTTCTATCCCACTCTACACCCATTTCTGCTCCACACGTCCTGACATGTCCCCAGAGCTGAGCGCATGCAGTACAAGCGTGAAGCATGGAAAGGTGCTTGAGGAATATGTGATACACATGCCACATGATGCAGCTGCCTGGTTATGACCCTAACCCCCAGGATGCTAACATGGCTGCCATCCAGCAACCATTCACATTTAAGGTAAGTTCAGAGGAGGGATTGGGGAAGGTTTGAGTGCAATAAACATCTACAAGTATATGCTCAGTGCAATCGGAACTGTTTTGTCCAAAGCTTCCCACAGCTGTGAAGCCATGTGCAAAAAGCCCCCAAGTTGCTCGAAGCAGGGAAATTCAGCTTCGAAAGCAGTTGCTTGGCATGACTACCGCCACTGCTATGTTGTGATTGGCTGTAATGAGATCAGGTGACTTCCAAGCCACAGATGATAGTGTGGCAAGCCCAACCATCAGCTGATCATCAAGTTGTCAGTGAGTGCGTTACCTTCCCTGCCCCTTGGTACAAAGAAGCAGTATGTGTACGGCACAGCTTCTAGCTGCACCAACTTACTCTAGTCCCATTGTTTGTGTACTTTGTGACAAAGGAACTTGCAGAATGAGTCTCAGAAAATCAATGTTGCCTTTCTAGTTCATCTGCTTCGTGTGATGTACCCTTAGTTTTCCATGGAAAAAAGTGACAAGCTGAAGACTGCAAGCTGACCATTGCAAACTGATAATCCAGCCACAGTAGCTAACATGGGACAGCCCAAAATAGAGGCACAACTTCCATCCAGCTACAGAGCTAGTTCTTTTAAGAATGACATTATACTCTTTATATATGGATCAGAACTCCATTCTGGGGCTAAAGCTTCCTGGTCCTTAGCCACAAGTGATTTGCAACAAATCATAAGACTCTTCTGGGCTGTGCCAGTGTAGTGCTGAGAACATGGTCCTATTTGCACTACAGCCAGTAGTGCGTGATTAGTAAACTTCTGGTGAAGAGCATCCGCACGTGTCGGAAGCTGTTGCAGCCTCCAAGCCTCACCAGAAGTGCACTAACTGTTGATTAGATGTGGAACATGAAATCACCCATGGTGCCCTATAGTGGTCTACCAGTAGAGCTAGCATACTAGAAGGCACATGAGTGGCCCTTTCTGGTGGCACTTCAAGAAACATCATCAGGAAGTGTGCCACCAAAACAGACTCTCTCCCTGCATTTGCTTAAAATGTTGGATGCAGACTTTGAAGCTGGTGGTAGATCCCACCCCAGCATGGGCATGGAACATCCTACTGTGTTCCCAGATAAGGGTGGAGCATGGTAACAGTCCAGTGCCTGTTCACTTCAAAGCTAAGCCCTTCTGAAATACTGCCTTTCTTCCCTCTAAAAGAATGCATAACTCTGTAACCTTAATTGCTTTTGCACTGGCACTGGGTGATTCACTATATGACCTTTTAAGATACCCCCCAGCTTTTAAATTTTATGACTCTATAATGGGAAGGCAGAATATGTGCCTCTGAATTATTTGAATAAGAAAACTGTGCAGCCGCCTTTCTCCCTCCTTCCAATATGTTTGAACACTGTGAGATGCTGAACTGGAAATAAAGGCAGGAGGGGAAAGAAGTGTTGCAATAAAGAGAGAGAGAGAGAGAGAAGGCCTAATGGGCTTCAGAGGGATATGAATTAATCTGTTTCATAGGGAACTCCTGTTTGATAACTCAGTATCTCAATATTCTGGCAAGGGATGCATTTTCACACCTACCCAGAATTTACCATTATGCATAATCTGAGCACCACTGAAATCCCCTGCCAGATCTCTTCCTTCTAATATCTACATAATAAAAGGTAATGTGTATTCTTAGCACGCAAGTAATAAATAGGGAAGTAGGGAAGTATTAAAAAAAAAATAAAGCCCTCTCTCCAAGAGGAAATTTGAGACCTTATGGGAGGATACACGTTAGTCTCTCAAACAGAAGACAAAAAGTCAAAAGACTAGCCTGGGTGGTGGGAGGAGAGCAGCTGATTATTCAGGCTTTCTAATGAAACCAGCTCCACAAAAAGTGTTTGAAAGACTGATTAGAGTTTAGCTAGCTGCCCAAAATGTCCATTGCAGTAATGAATCTGCCTGGAAAATATCTTACTTGCTTTCTTCAGGGTGCATTAAGAACTGCGAGCGTATTTACAGGCTCCTGAAATCAGGCTGGCCGGCAGTTTATTATTAGTATAAGTATTTTCAGTGCTGCTGAGAATATATTTCCAAGCCGGCTCAAATTAACCATTGAGCTTAAACAAACTGTTGAGCAGAGAGACACATTTCTCAGCATTTAGGTTAGATGTGCTGAGAAGCAATGGCTTGCTTGCTGAAAAACATTTCCATGCATCATACAGGTTTTTTTATATAGCATGGTTTTGCTCTTACACAGCCAGTCAAATGATGTGACTTTTTTTTTTTTAAATAGAATTAGTTTTGCAGTTTGCAGAATGGCATCATACAGCAACACAGCTAGCTCAGGTTTTTTCTGTGGAGGAGGGTGGGTTCTATTTTTAAAAAATCAGTCTTCTCATTGTGTAGGTATGGATTTGGAAAAAAGGTACATACTTCCATATAATATGGGACTGCCCCAAAATGGGGTTTAATGTGCAAGACGGGTGGGCGATTGAGAGAGGGCCTTCTCAGTAATGGCCCCCAGGCTGTGAAATAGTCTCCCCCTTGAGGTGTGTCAGGCTCCTTCACTGTATACATTCAAGAAGGCGGTGAAGATGCACCTCTTTGCTCTGGCCTTTGGCTAAATGTGGTATAGATTCCCACCACCACAGACATTATTGTTTTGTACTGTTATATGTAAATGCCTTGATTTTAACATGTCTGTTTCTAAATGCTCTTACCCTCCCTGAGACCTTAGGGTATAGGCGGGATAGAAATGTAAATATAAGTAAAATAAATAAATCTGTGGTGAAAGAAGATAGCACCTGATAGAATTGGAATTTTATCTGAACTAGCTTAAGGGAGCAATTAGTAATAAAGGATGTGCACAGATATTTGTAACATTAGAAATTCACCCAAATTCAGCCAAATTCGGACATTCAAATTCAAATCAAATGTCAGCACATTCAAAGATTAACGTTCAAATTCAAATGGAATGCTCTGATATATTCGTATGAAGCTTCGTATGGAGCTTTGTATAGGGTTCGTTTGGGATTTGTAAGGGATTCGTATGCATTTGTATGGAATGTATATAGGATTGAATATTCATATCGAATACGAATCCTACAACATTCGAAGGGGATCTAATGAAGATGAATCAAATTCAAAAAACATATTTGTGCACATCCCTAATTAGTAAGACTAGGCAAAAAGGTTTGATGAAATTTATGTCCATAGCACACTCAAAATTGGAAGTAATTATCCAATCTTTTTATTCAACATTGGGTTTCTAAACTCTAGGACGTGGCATGATGAGAATATATTTCATTTCAACATGAACAGATGATAGACAGACAGCACAAGTACAGCACCCTCTCATCAATACAATCCCCAATTTGGGTGAATATGAATTTCTTTCAAGGCAAATGTTTCCTTTTCTTCTGATGGCTGAAGGAGAATACGTGAATCCATGAAATTGTTGAATCTAAAATATGCATTAAAGTGTAAACAGCCTGGAAAGCTAAGGGCTGCTGGTTTTAATCACAACCTCTCCAGGGAAGTAGATAATGGGAAACCATTGCTATATCTCTGCCATGTAGACTGCACAGAGGTACCCATGAAGGTTCCCATGCAGTCAGCTAGGAGTCAACCATGACTTGGTGGTACCTACCCAACAAGAAGTCCATGATGTACTAACAGAGAAGGATTTTTATTAAGGAATGGCTGTAGCTCAGTGGTAGAGCAAACTCCCTGGAAAGCAGAGTGCTGCTGTTTTGATCCCCGCTCTCTCCCTGGAAGTAGGTAACTACCTAATGTGCATTAATTTATGGGTATTAGGGATGTTCAAGAATGCTCTCTTTTTTTGTACTTGATTCATATCAAATTGAATGCAAGAAAATTTGGATTCATTCGAATAGATCTCCTTTGAATGTGGTAGGATTTGTATTAGATATGAATGTTTGATCCCATGCGAATCCCATATGAATGCATACAAATAGCATATGGATCCTATATACAAAGCCCATACGAAGCCCATATGAAGCTTCATATGAATCAAAAGATTTAAGAACATAAGAACATAAGAACATAAGAGAAGCCTTGCTGGATCAGGCCACAGCCCATCTAGTCCAGCATCCTGCCAACATTCAATTCAAATTCAAATGTCCAAATCTGGCTGAATTTCAAATGTTATGAATATTCATACACATCCCTATCTTAGACTGATTTTATGGCTTTTCTTAGTTTATTGTTAGGAATAGCAAGAAATAAAAAGAGAAAAGAGTATTGCATTGTGCTAGCAAAGTATATTATATAAATAATTGCCAGTAATGGAATACTGTCAGTTGGGGGAAACAATTGTAACAATTACTTCCTCTAACACAACAATCACAATCACTTTCTTTAATGCAATATGAAGGGGTTTGCTTTACACTAGATTTGACCACTGATCATGGCGATCAGTATTGTCTAAAGGTTTGACCCAAAATCTAACAGGCACTGAAATTTGTTTTTTAAAAATTGAATTCAGTCATGTGAATTTTCAGATTTTTCTGTCAATATAAACAATTTTGTATTTAAATATCGTGTCCTGTCCAGGGCAGGTGAGGGTTCAGAGTGTGGTGTCAAGCCCAGTCTTTATTATAGCCACAGTCTTTATTACAGCAAGATTGACAGCCCGGTCAGGTCCAGGATAAGGACAGCAAGGGTCAAACAGTCTGAAAATCAGCAGCCAGAGCAAGGACGAATGCAGTGAGGGACAAAAAGTCTGAAGTCAGAAGACAGAGCAAGGATGAATGCTGCAAGAGTCAAACAGTCTAAAGTCAGAGGCCAGAGGAAAGAGGAACAAAGTGAGTGTCAAACAGTCCAAAGACAAATGTCAGATCTTACTACAGCAGGGGCCGGAGAAAACCAAAGCCAAAGTCAGTTCCTGAATCGGGAATCAGGAACAGAGACAGCAAGAGGAGGTTGCAAATGTCTAGAAAGAATGATTGCAAGCACAGTTTGCCTAGGAAGCTGCTACTGTTTTTATGCCTCTGAGGCTGCCTCCAGACTAGTGGAATAAATCCAAAGTTTAATCTAAAAACACAGTAAACTCACTACGCAGGGAAAACTAGTCGTCCCAACTGGAAGGCAGCTCTGTAGTTTCCCTTATTGGAGGTGTGGGAATTAGGGTGGTGTGCACCATCATGCAGGTCGAAGCAGCCAATGAAGTTTTGAGCTGTCCTTCCTCATTGGGGTCTCATCTCCTTTTCTCACTGTCCTGCCTCCATTGGATTGAAACTTCAAATTTTATTTATACTGTGCAGCAAAGGCTGTTGGAGAAGGAAGAGAAGAAAGATAAATACAGCACCACAACGATAGATAGATAGATAGATAGATAGATAGATAGATAGATAGATAGATAGATAGATAGATAGATAGATAGATAGATAGATAGATAGATAGATAGATAGATAGATAGATAGATAGATAGATAGATAGATAGATAGATAGATAGATAGATAGATAGATCGTCATAGGTGACGGCTTGATCGGGACTGCACATTCAGTGCACAGTATTTAATGTGCACTGAATTGTAGCTTAGGTGGCCAATAGGGTGGCCAATAGGCCAACAGGGTGGGGCTTGATCACAGACTTTCTGATCCATGCAGCACTAATTTTTTCCCATGGTTTATTCTGCCAGGGAAGGTCTCTCACCAGTTTTGTCAGCTGTATCTGGTTGAGCATCTGGGTAGCTGTATTCTGTGATGTTTATGTTTGTCTGGCCTTGAGCTTCTGCCTCTAGGACCTCTGGGTGATTTATGGCTGTCTATGCTACATCCATCTCTGAGCAAACAGGTTCATCATCCAAGTAGAGGCAGCTTTCAGAAGGCATGGCATGACATCAAATCCAGTTCATTGACTGTACATTTGTTAGTCTTTGTGTACAACTGTATGCAACTGCAGATAAATGCTACTTTTTCATATGCAGAGGTCCTCTCTACACTCACGGTATGAAGACACCTTCCATGTTTCCATCTGCAGTGCCAAGAGGCACTCCATGTTATGGGTGCTGCCTCAGTGACGTGTGTGACCACTGTAGGATGCATCTTCACACACAGGGGATGATCTTCTGCCCTTGCCAAAAATGCCTTGACCACCATGTCATTGAGTGCCTCCATGCTTCAAAATGAATACACAGAGATGTCTGCTAACATGGTGATTGAGCTGGCCTGACCAAGGTACTTACCTTCAGGCCTTCTTCCCCCCAATGAGCAGACATGGTCCAAGTGTTGCCTGTGTTTCATCTGCCCTTTCCCTGGGTCTGTTCTATTTTATTTATTAGAACCTAAATCTGGGCACAGTCTATGTTATGGATCAGTCAGTCTTTCAAATGTGCAAGTAATTTCAAAGCATGAATTTGGGGAAAGAGATCTCATGGTCATAAATGAGTCATGGCCCCTCAAATGAAGACCCTTGGTTTTAAAAATGTGGAATAATGCCAGCTTCCTTCAGGGGAGGAGGTGGTGACTGTATTTTCACAACCAGGAAAATGACAATCTTGGCAGGAAGATCCTGCCACTGTGCTGGGTGTCACACTGGATTGGGTGGCACTTCCTCACCTTGAAGGTTACAAAACTACAGAATAAAAATTAGGACGCTACCAAGAATGGGGGCAACAACGTGAGATCTCCACAACCTGAGAGCTCATATCAGATATACCTTTTCCATCTTCTGGATGCAGCCAAAAAAAGGAGGAGGGGAGGAGGAGAAGGAAGAGAAGAAAGGCCATTTGGATTGTTATTTTAGAATCTGAATGGTTCAGAATATTTTGTGGGGTTTTTTTTAACCTAATGAGTGATTGAAATACAATTCGCACATATAAAATTTTACCAGCTGGCGTCCTAATTGAAGTATGCGCTAGGTTCATAATAGCATTAGGTCATGTTCTGCTTATAGCATTAAGCAGCGATTACATCTAATGTTTCTGTCTTTTAATTAGCTCCTTTAGTTCACTGTAAGAGAGAACCTTCCAGGAGCATAATTCACTTCTGTTTACAAAAGCAAAAGCGGAAGAGTCAGTCATCTTGCGTGTCTAATGTGGAAATAAAAACCGGCATGCTATTGGGGCTAGATCTATTTTGATTTCTACAATCCATCAGTTCTATTAATTGTCCTATAATGGTGGAAAGGTGCTAATATTAGCATAACGAAAGATGCTGTATGACTTCTTTTTTAAAAAAGAGAAGAAAACATTCTTTCCCCTTCCCTTGCCTGGTGCAATGAGAAGCAGGGATGTGGATGAATGAATTTGCATCAGAAAATTCAACTGAATTTTTGAACTGGCAAGTTTCTTTCATTGAAGTGAAAGTACAGACATTCAAACATTCAGACTTTCAAACACATCAAACAGTGCTCCTGGTTCACGAATGTGAAAATTCAATTGAATTTTTGTGCTTTCACAGTATTTTGCTGGTGAAAACAACATCTTCAGCAAGGCTGTGCTAGTGTTAGTGAGTCTTTCAGAAGACTACAAAGCTCAGATTACTAGAAATGCGCACAAACTGAAATCTAATGATTCAGTTTGAATTGAACAAAGTAACTTTTGTTTGGATTCACTTTAATCCGTTTTTTCCAAACTACAGGATGGCTCATTTCAAATGCGGACTGTTGTAATTGATTAACAACACGAACGCATGAATAGTTGTGAAGAAGACAGGAAAAGCACTTTACTGAAACATCTCCAGGCTTTTATGCCTGTTATACGGGATACATCTGCTCAGTGGAAAAGCACCCAGGATGCCCATATTTGGTGAACCAAGGGAAAACCAGATAGATCAGGCTTAATACAAGGATAGTGCTAAAGGAAGAGCCATATTTGGTGTTTAGGCAGGAAGCTCAGAAGCCACTCAGAAGCCTGCTGCTGGAGCATGCTGCGTTCGTGAACAGCTCATGAGCATCTATGTAAATTGTCCCTGAATAGTACATGTTTAGGCTTCTTAAGGGAGATATGAAAAGGGTCATTCTGTCCTGGAATGCAACTCTTGCCCTGGTGAGCTTTACTTCTGCGGAAATGGGCAAGAACGCACCCCGACAGCAAACCATAGAGAAGCAGCCTTGGTTCACAATGGTTTGCTTGGTTTGTTAGAACACCCCTTGGTTTGGATGCACTTAAGAATTTTTTTCTTTAATTATAGGGTGATTCAGTTCGCATTAGGGATGTGCCCGAATATTCATACTATTTGTTATTTGTACGAATTCTCACAAGTGCGGACATTCGTAAACAAACTGAATGTCTGGACATTTGTACATTAACATTTGTATGAATATGAATGTTTCAGACATTCGAACGAATAGTTCAAATACTTGTTTAACAGTATGTATCCGTATGCATCAGGTGCATATCCGTGCAAATACATACAGAATGAATATGGGATGCATATGGATGTGTGCAGATGTGTATCATTGAATATGCATCTGTATGTATTGTGTACTCGAATGAATACTAACAAATACATTTGTATCAAACTGAATTTCTGGACATTCGAAATTGCACATCCATTTGAATGTTGGGACATTCAGTTCATTATAATTCTAATGCTGAAAACCACATTTGTGCACATCCCTAGTTTGCATGCAAACCATGCAAATCACCCAGTCCATTGGGAACTGATAAAACAGGTTTGGCACATCTCTACAAATTACTACCCATTTCCTCTCATGATATTGGCTTTCAAATATACCATAAAGAAAAAGCTTTTGTGTTAAATAGATGGAATCACAAGCACAATTAGAATGCTTAGTGTCTGCCCTGGCTGATCTTGAAAGTTAGGCCACATAGTCTCCACCAGTACACGGAGAGCAAGTTTGTATTGTGGTAGGGATGTGCATGAATATTCAAAAATTAAACAATCTGACTCAAATTCAACTTGAGTTCGAATGCAAACCCACCCACCCCCCACATTTGTCCACATCACTATCTTGTGGGACATAATCCAGAATAAGGGCCACTGCAGAAAGGGCCTACATAAAGGGATCTGGGAAACAGTGGGACAACCAAGGGACATTTTTGTCACACAGTTGCTCAGATTGTGCCTTTGACCTATCCTAGGTATCCAAAATTCCACCTTTTGACAAGGTGAGATAAAGAACTGCAAGGACGCCTTTGCAGCCCCTGATGAGCACCTCTTCCTGAGGAAGACTGCCCTCCTGCACTGGGAGTGGTGGAGAAGCAGAAGAAAACCACTGGACTGAGGAACAGTGGTTGAGAACAATACTTCTGAAACATCATCCACAGGTTCAGAGCCCTGGGTGTTCTGGAGAATTATAGGAAACCAGGTGCTAAGTCTGTTTGTGAAATGTCGTGGTGTTTTTGTCTAAATCTGTCCAGGTTTTCCACTCTTCTCTCTCAGGGCCTGTGCTCCCAAACCTCTTTCCTGCCTCAGTTTCCACAGCTTACAAGCTTCAATTCATCCCCTTTCTTCCCTTTCCGACCTCAGTTTCCACAGCTTACAAGCCTCAATTCATCCCCTTTCTTCCCTTTCCGACCTCAGTTTCCACAGCTTACAAGCCTCAATTCATCCCCTGTCTTCCCTTTCCTACCTCAGTTTCCATAGCTTACAAGCCTCAATTCATCCCCTTCCAACCTGCGGCCCTTTTTACACTAGAAGATAAGAAGATAAGAAGAGTCAAGCATCCTGTCCCTCACAGTGGCCCAGCAATTGCTCATGAGCATCTCAAGCAGAAGACAAGGGTAAAGCTCTCAATTTCACTAGGGCTTATTCTCAGACTAGGAACCTGCCATTCTCATGCTGGGGAAGACTATGGCAGACCCTGTCTGGGACCTGCTGTAGTCTGCCCTAATATGTAGATAACAGGTTGCTATTTTGTGAGATACCTGGAGTAAGACCTAGTGCAGAAAGGATCTTATTCTCTCATCTGGTTTTCACTTTATATTTGATTTTATTTGCACATTGTGTATTTAAACATTTTTATGTATTTTTTATACATTTTGGTTCTGAGGCGTTTTTGCACTTACCTGACTCGGTTCTCGTGAACTAGGGCTGGTAAATGTCAGGTAAAGGTGGACCATTCACGTTTGTTGGGAGGTAAACTTCATCAAAGCATCGATTACTGGCCAGAAATGCAAATGATCCTCTTTTTTGCCAGCCTATGCTGCTGTCTCTAAAGCCAAAGGTTCCACCTCCTCACTGCCGCGATTGGCTGCCGTCTGTCACATCATCACATTTCGTGACATGCCTTTGGAGAGGGGCGTCATCAATCATGTTGATGTGCTGGGGCCAATCACATCAGCGGCTAGAGGTGTGTGACCCCCCCCCTCCCAATCAGTCCCTGCCCAATCTGCCCCTGGCGCATCAGGCCATGATTGATCAGCACTGGCGACGCAGTTGTACCTGCATAGACGACATGCTCCCTGCTCACAAAAGCAGTGAACCAGACACAAAGTGAATGGTCACACTGCTTGATGCTTCAGGTAAGCTTTAGGTAAGCCCTGGTAAAGATGTGAAGCATAATTTCGGGCTCCACACCTAGTCACCAATTAGTGAATGTCTGGGGAGGGAGGGAACACTTGTAGGCTGTAGCAGTCTAGTCAACGTGCGTATGCTCTTCACCAGATGTTCACTAATTGTTGCCTAGAGGCCTAAGTGCAAATACGCTTCTGATCTGTGAATTCAAATTCAAAATTGTCCTCATCCTTCCTTCCCAGCCTGCAAACCTTCATTTTGGCCTCCTTCTTATCTGGCATATTCAGTATACCCACACAAGGAGCTAAACATTATATGGAGACAATTTTTAAACAACAGCTCCAGAACAGTGTGGTCTAAAGTATGTGTCAACATTACTAGACTCAGGTGAGAAATTGGGACCTTGATGGCTCTCTGAGGCCCTCTGCAAATGACACTAGACCTTTTTTTGTGCTTGCAGCTATGAAGTGAGATCTTGCAGGTCTTGTTATCTCAAGCTTAGATACAGTTCATTGAGATGCAGAGCAGAGGAGTCATTCTCTCACTGTGCTTCTTGACCTTTGCCTTAACTGATAAAGGCAATTGCTGGCTGACCACACAATAACTTTCCATGTGTATCTAAATAAAATGGACTGTTTAATATTCCATGCATGCTGCAGCTTCAAAAGATCTGATCCATATTTACTTGGCAGAGATGCTCCTCTTGGTGTAGAATAAACTGCAGATTTTCTCCATCCTTCAAGAAATGATGGATATGGCAGTTAGTCTGAAAAGTCCTTCATTTTGTAGATTAAGAACATAAGAATTGCCGTGCTCGTCCGAACCAAAGATCCATCTAGCCTGACGCTCTTGTCTTCCACAGCAGACATCCAAATGCCTCTCTAAAGCTCAAGTGAGCTTAAGGAGGACATTAATGTCTTGTGGTTTATCTCGGCGTGTACTAATTAGTAACAACACTTATCATTATGGATGCCCAGTTGAGATAACCAGGGACAAGGATATGCAAAATCATGCTCTAGGTGTACTCCAGGTCAGGTTTCTTAGCAGATACAGCAGTCTTTTGTCATTACTGTACCTTCTTCTGAGAGGATGTCAAGAAGCAAACCTGCAATTCTCTGCTTTCCAGCATATAATTATTTTAAATAAATTAATCACAGATTTTTAATGGCATTTATAACCTGTTTCTCCTCCAAAGAGAAAGTAAATATTTAGCATGTTATTATCATGGCTAGACTTTCTTTGGAGTTTGCAAGGTTTATCCATTACAACAGTAGGCAGAAAAGCTGCTGCCAGAAGAGGTAGTAACAGCAACCTGCCTAGATGGCTTTAAGGAAGGGTTAGAAAAAGTTATGCATGATAGATGTATCAATGGCTACTAGAATGGATGTCTAAGTACATCTTTCAGGCTGGGGGGACAAGCAGGATCCTACTAAGGCCATTTGCTGGGATTTGAGAGCAGGAGAAGGTTTGCCAGGTCTCTCCTTGAAATGCCCATGGGCAATTGGTGGGCCACTGTGTGCTACAGGATGCTGGACTAGATAGGCTGTGGCCTGATCCAGCAGGGCTTCTCTTATGCTCTTATGGTTACCAGAAGGTGCCTGTTATGAAGCACCTTGTAACCAGTGCCAGATACAGCAGAATTGAGGAGGTGCCACAAAATCCCTTTGCCATGGATTGGGAGCAATACATGGGTGGCAAGGCTGGACATAGTCTGAGTTCAACAGGCCAGATGCATACCCACCCAATTGGTTCTAAAGGTGCTGGAACAATAGGCAGGTAGCCTGCCTGTAGACTCCAGTGCTGAGGTCTTCCAGTAAACCAGATAAGGCCACTATTCTGCGCACTCTTGTCCTGGTTCATACTCTGCCTGTGTGGATGGAGCATGTCACCAGGGAGTGGGGACCTCCCCTATCCTTCACTACCATGTGGAATGGAGGCCTGTAGACCCTTTCCTGGCATTGGACATCTTGTGAAGACAGGGGCTCCATTTGCCTTGAATCGTTAGGGGCTGGGGAGGAGAAAACTGATTTACCGAACAAGTCATTTGGAGATGGTTCTTTCCAACAACGCCCCATTTTTGGGTCATTTTATCAGTTGTATTTCCACAGCTGTGCATGCTTGAACAAATGCAAACTGAGATAAGCAAAGCTGTAGTGGTCCTCCTCTTCTCCCAAAGGGTTCCTTGAAAAACTGTTTCTGAATAGGGTAATGTTAGAAGAGATAGCAAGTGCACTGCTTCAATATCTAGTTGAGATTATTTTCACACAGTGGAGAAGAGATAAGTACATAAATACCAAAAGGCCGCAAAGACAAATAATAAGAGAAAAATTATGCTGCACATATTGTTCCTACAAACAGGAATGTCTGACCCCTTTTATCCTGTATAAACTATCAACACATGCAAGATTGTAGGTCATGGTTGCTTTTTTTTTTTTTAAAGAGAATATCAAAAGCAAGTATTCTGAAAATAACATTGCCCTGCATTAGGGCTGTGCATGAATGCATTTTCAACATTTGATTTGTATCGAATTGAGTATTCAAAAATCCAAATTCATCCAAATAAGGGAAATACGAATGTCCGGACATTCGATTCAATATGAATACATTCTTATGTAATTGTACGAATAGTTCGTATCAGTACTATTTCCTCTTTTATGCCACTACTAAAGGAAGAGGAAACTTGTCCTCTTTTCCATATGGAAACCCCAGTTTAAAAAACAGTTTGAAGTCATCCTTTTCTTTGGACTATAATTCCCATTAGGTTTAGTCACTCGTATGATGACCAAGAATTATGGGAGCTACAATCCAAACGAAGATATTTTCCAAACTATGGTATAAAGACTCAAAGATGTACAAGACCAGATTACAATAGTACACTTGTCCCAACAGTTAGATTTCGCTCATCTGTCCAGCAGTCGCTGAACGCAGATGGTCATTTCTGAGAGATCAGATGATATCATAGCAGGGTCATCATATCCTGTGGCACACATGCTCCATGTCCAGCCATTGTGCCAGCGAAGCAGAAGGGACCACATAGACCCTGTCCAGATAGTGGAGTGGATGTAGCACTGAAGAGGGGAATAAGACACCAAACAGGGGGTATATAGTGCAATCCCACCACAGCTTCGTTTGCTCCACCTCCAAAAATATACTAAAAATTAATGCTGGAAATCCCAGTGAAGGGCATGGGTTTTCCAACAACAGTGAATTTGCTTACCTTCTGGATAGAGTCACCAAGATTGCTTTGTCTAGCATGCATGGGTGGAGTCTGAAAGAAGAAGTGTTGCCTTTTCTACCCTGCTTTTCTCATCTGTTTAAGGGGACTCAAAGTGGCTGACAAATCTTTTTATTCTTCTCCTCACAACAGACACCCTGGGAGGTAGGTGGAGTTGTGTGACCTCAGAACAGAGTTGTGACTAGCCCAAGGTCATTCATCTGGCTTCATGGAGGAGTGAGGAATCAAGCCCGGTATTCCCAGATAAAAGTTCAGCTCCCTAACCACTAGGTCAAACTGGCTTACAGGTATCCACATAAGCACAGAGGTGATAATGAGCACATCTGGGCATTCCAGATGCTCAGTTGCCAGGGTGAGCATATCAATTACAACATGCAAAGACAGTACCAGCCATGGTGCTCTCTACCTAGGAGGTGGTAATTGCACAGAGAGGCTTTCACGGATTATTACCTCTTAGTAGGACATCTGGCTCCTTGTCCTTTACTGCACACAACAAAGGTTATTCTGAAGCTCTCTTCCCTGGCCCTAGCATGTTTCCAGCACATGCTTTTCAGTCAAGTATTGGATTCATCTTTTTGCCCAGGGGCTTTCCTTTCTTTACCAAAGAAGAAGCTCACACTTCCTCTTCCTTGTCCTTGTCTAAACAGAAATCCTTCTTTTCTTCAGACTGTGTTTTTATGTAATCTCAGTGGAATGAGGGGGGAAACTGCAAACACAGTTTTATGCATATTCAGGGATGCTGGTTTCATGTAGTGTTTAGTGGTATTTGAAAGGTGGCAACTGGAGTCTTCTGGGCTTTCTAGAATGACATGCATTTACTTCCAAATGCATACACTGAGCATAATGTTGAAGTTTATGGCATAAAAATCCCAACAGATATTGCCCTTCCTTTAACATTTAATAAATGACACTGCTGTGGAATATTTGTTTTCTGTATTTATTTTTCTCTGTCATTCTTCATCTATTCTCACATCATCTGCTTTAAGGCTATCAGACACTCTTCAAATAGGAAAGAAAATCTAGCTACAAGACATCAACCCTTCCTGCACTGGACCTTATTTCAGATTATATCCCGGAACAGGGGCTGCCATCCACATGCTAGTGCAGATTATCCTGCTATTCCAGCAGGTCCCTATTCCAGAATATAATCTGGAATAAAGTCTAATGCAGAAAGGGACGTCTATTGGACTGATGTTGCCAATGATTTCATCTGGCACTACATGATATCTCAATGATAGACCTTGTCTTTAAGCTATAATACAGTGGTTCTCAACCTTCCTAATGCCGCAACCCTTTAATGGAGTTCCTCATGTTGTGGAGACCCCCAACCACAGGGGCGGAGCAGCTGAGAGGTGGGAGGGAAGGGTGGTGGGAGACTCATCGCGACCCCTCTGAAAGGGTAATTCGACCCCCACAGGGGTCCCGACCCCCAGGTTGAGAACCACTGCTATAATACTACAGGTACTCTTCTTATTGTTTATGAATGGAATAAGCTTACTCTGTGGCCTTACTACATGGGAGCTTTGATTGACACCTTTAGGGAAAGATTTAATAAATTAATAGAACACAGGTGTATCAAAGATTACTAAAATGGATGCCTAGGTATTGCTTCCAGGCTGGAAAGAATGGTGAAGAACAGGTGAAGGTTTTGCCTTTGTCTTCTGCTTGAGAATGCCGAGAAGGAATTCTGTGATGTGCCTGGTCTATTAATAGAGAAGGAGATCTGTTCAGCGTTGGGGCCTTTTGTACTTCGGCCCATAGTTAATAATTAGGCAACATCTGGGGAACAGCATCTGCATCCTCATGGTGACAACACTGGTGCACCCGAATTCACAGAGGGCACCACACTCAAGATGGCAGCACTCTGAAGTCTACTTGTACCCAGGTCTGGGCAGCCATTTTGGCCACCTAGACTGGGTTATGCTCTATCTATTGCGAATGGAGTGGACTACAAGAGGTTGTGGCCTCCATCTTCTGCTCCAAAGTCTGGAAGAAAGAGGCCCAGAAGTTGGTTAGGCTTCACACTATATCATTTGTAAGTTAAGTGCAGAAAGGCCCTTGATCTTCATTTAGAGGCTGCTACCAGCTATGGCTCTCAAATTAATAATATAGAAATATCAACCTAGTTCACCCACTTCTCACCCCATAATTCTGTAGTAGGGATGTGCACAAATATTCATAACATTCGTATGAATTCGCCCAAATTTGGACATTTCAATCAAATGTTGGCACATTCAAAGATTCACATTTGAATTAGCACAAACTGTCCATAAATGTTTTTTGGGCATTCAATTCAAAATGAATCAAACGTCTGAAAATCTGTATTCGTATTCATATGAATAGATCGCATTCGAATGTGGTAAAATTTTATTCAATATGAATCTGTTCATACGAACATTTGATACATCATAACAGATACATATCTGATATGAATAGGTACTGAGTTGATATGTTTCCCCAGATTAACGAATCTCCAAACTATTTGTACGAATCTCCGGAAACATTTGTATTCATTCGAATGTTAGCATACAAATATCGTAAGATTCAATTTGAGTTTGAATGCACAAAATTCATCTGAATTTGGCCAAATTTCGAGTGTTACAAATATTCATACACATTGCTAATTTATATCAAATTCATATGGAACATTCTTACCGAATTTGAATCCTACCTCATTTGAAGGGATTTATTTTAATTTCTTGTATTTCTCTCTCTCTCTCTTTTTTTTTTCAGTATTATTATTATTCTGGTTCTTTAAATTTTGTATTGGTTTTAGCATTGTTTTGATATGTGTGTTTTAAATGTTTTGAGCCACCCAGAGAACCTTGGGTATGGGGCGGGATATAAATATAAATATATATAAATAAATAAATTTGATTTGATTTGATTTGATATGAATCAAATTTTTTTAAAAAATGTTCACATCCCTATTCTGTATCCCTGTGCAGCTTTGATCCTGTTGACATCAATGCTATCCATGAGTATCATAGACACTCATTCTGTTTCCTGATGGCTTCATTCCCTCTGAAGAGTATACAAAAAACAAAGATGGCTTCATTCTCTCTCTCTTAACTCCTACCATTAATATTGATGGCAGCCGTTATTATCCCAGTTGCTGCCTCCGTTTTGATTCTCTGAGGAATGTTAGTTCTCAGCTTTTATTTTCAGGACTAGATGCTGGGTTGAAGGAGTTCTTGAAAGGAATAGCTTCAGTGTATATTTAAAAAGGGAAACTGATGACACTTTTTAAAACTGAACACTGCAGAAAGATCCCTACATAGTTGTAGGGGAAACTCACTAAACATATCAGGATTAAGGATGTGCACAGATTTTTTTTGACATTCTATTTGTATCAAATCAAATCCTCAAAAATTCAATTCGATTTGAATACATTAAATTTGAATTTAACAAGATTCGGTTCATTTTTGCCAAATTCAAATCTATTTGTTCAAATTTTTGATTCGAATCTGCACATACAAATGTCAACAACATTCGTATGTGCACGTACACCTCTTCCCCACATCCGTACACATCTGTACGCATCTGTACGCATCTGTATGCATCCCATAGTTATCCTGTATGCAACCAGTTTTCATCCCATACGGATCCGTAAATTTGGGTACAGATGCTGAAAAGATGCGGATCTTCAAGTATGCATTGTGTACAAACTCGTAAACATACGAATGTCTGGATAATTCAAACAAATAGATCCAAAATTTGAAATTTGAATGTTTACATTTGAATTCCGTGACATTCCATTCAAGTTCGAATGTCGAAATTTGGAACATTCAATTGAATTTCGAGTGCCTACAAATGTTCATGCACATCCCTAATCTGGACTTACTTCCCAGAAACATGCACAGGACTGAATTGTGTGCTTGTCATTTGGTTTACTTTCCTCTGATCACATCTAGCTTGGAGTCACTGGCACCAAGCCATTAAGTTTTATGGTCTGTAGGGATGCCACGTGTTACTACAATAAGTCAATGTGCCCATCAAAAAAGGACTTTGAAATAGATGCTTCGTGAAGCGAGTGGAAAAATAAATATTATAGCCCATTGTGGATGTATAGTGCAGCAGAGAGAGCTATAGGGAAACAAGGGTACAGAGAAACTCTGTTTGGGAAGCATCCTGCAGTTTTAAAGATCTGATCTCTGGTGAGATCAGTTGGGTAGGGGGTGCAAATGGTTCCGCATCTGACCTCTTCATCATCCCCCTGGAAGCCACAATCTGGAGTAAATAAATGAAGCAAGATGCTTTATTACAATTTGAAGACCCCCTAATTAATATTAAAGTTTTAAATTACCTAACCATACCACCATAGGAGTCCAGAGTCAAATGACACAGTTCTGGCACAACTCCAGTGGCATCTAACAGCTGGTAGCTAGTAGGGCTATAAAAGATGATGTCAACAAGCAGAACCAGGCCTTGCTGTGAGGACTGGCATGTTGCCCAAACCAGGGAACTAAGCCAGTACAACCAGGATGGCTCAGGCTTATAGAACTTGTACCCCAAAATACCTGTTAGGCATCAGGACACCAGATGTTACACTAGAATGACACTGACCTCAAGCCAGAAATTAGGAGAATGGGTTAAACCCTCAACAAGGGCAGCTACTGCACATATACCTCTAGCTTCTAATGAAGTTAGGAAATTTTCAGGTCCTTATCTTGCCAGGAAATATGGCAGGATAAGGACTTGAAATTTGGGACATGTGCACTGCAGAAATATGTGCACTAAAAGTAGATCACCTGGAAGGGAACATTTGCCCAGTGTTAGCCTTCGTTCAGTGGTCTTTTCTGCACTAGAAGAAGAATAATGGGATTTTCTACCCCACTTTCCTCACCCATTTAAGAGGACTCAAAGCAGCTGATCAAGTTTTCTGTTCTTCTTCCCACAACAGAACACCCTGTGAGGTAGGTGGGACTGTGAGAGCTCAGAAGAGAGCTGTGATTAGCCCAAGGTCACCCAGCTGGCTCCACAAAGAATGACGGAATCAATCCCAGTATTTCCAAATAAGAGTCTGGCTCCCTAACCACTAGACCAAACTGGCTTACCAGATCATGGTCTAATGTGATCTGGATCAGTGCTAGCTACACAGCAGCATGTGAGTTCTGGGGCAGGGTTCCAAGGGCTAGCAATAAGGGTTCCTAGCCTCATAGCCATCATTTATTTATTATTTATTCATTCATTTGTATTTCTATCCCACCCTATATCTGAAGGTCCATTTTGACACTGTGCTTTGGTGTGCTACCAAAATGAATATCTTGTTAGTCCCAAACATGGGAATCATGCCTTCTGCAAGCCTCCATGTTCTAGACCATAGTCTGCTGGTCTTCAGGCAGACCTCAGTGTTGATGTCTGCTGGTAACCCTTAGTGCCTCCTTGTTCAGGATTACACTCCATCCTTTGTGGACAAAGCAAAACCAGTTGGGTGGGGCACAGTTGGGTGAGCCACACAGATCTGTATTTCCATGCACACAAGTGAGGCCTAAAATATGATTCTATGGGGCTTTATTCTGGGTTAATGGTGAGTGCAGAAAGAGCCTCTGTAAAATTAAAATATGAAATGCATCAACATTAGGGATGTGCACAAATATTTGAGATATTCGCTATTCGATCGAATTCAGCCGAATTTGGACATTCGAATTCAAATTGAATGTCCAGATATTCATTTTTTAGTATTTTAACAAATACAAATATTTTGAATTATTCATAAGAATAATTCAGACATTTGTATGGGTACAGATACATATGCATTGCATGCATATCCATTATCTATATCTGTATTCATCCATACAGATATTATTATATTAATAATAATAACTGTCCTGTGAAATGGAAGTATACCAACAGACTGCAGCAACAGCAGCTGAAGCTCCAACAACATCTGGAGACACTGAACAACGGATATGTACGAGATGAAAACAGGATGCGTACAGATGCGTATGGATGTGTACAAGATTCATATCATCAAATATGTATTGAATATTTGTACAAATAGGTACAAATGTATTCAAATCGGTTCAGATTTCAATACATTCATTTTTTCTCTATTCGTACGAATTCAGATATTCGAATAATCAATTTGAATCGAATCGAATGCCAAAAAACATTCATGCACATCCCTAATAAACATGCATGAACAGTGATAGAAAGGAACATCTTACTTTGAACGCCATGAGAATGCATGATTCTAGTGGCAGCACCTGAAAAGTTCAGTTGCACCTCAGTGCCCACTCAAACAAATTACACACACCTTCAAGCGTGCCTGTGCAATACTTATTCGTGCTCATGAGAATAGTTAGCCGAAGCAGGGTAATGATGACAAGAGAAGATGCTTAATCATTTTGAAATCTGCAGGGAGAACTGAAAAAGGGAAAGAAATCTTTACGATGATCCTTTTCTCCCCAGGAGAATATGGCTCGTCAACAAAAGAAAGCTAATTCGGAAGGTAGATGCGCCGCAAAGCTCATGCGCATGCATGGGGTTTGTTCTGTGCTGCTGCTGTCTTCACACAGCAATCTCCCAGGACACATCCTGACTCCCCAGGGTGCACTGGCCTATTGGTATTGCAAAGCACAAACATGTACTTCAAAGCCTTGGCATCCAACTCAAGTTCAAAAAGAGAGCTCTTTGGGGAATAAGATCAGAGGGACAAGCCTAGCATTGCAAACTCATTGCATACAAACTGAAACGACAGTATGACATTCATGGTGCATAGCCTCCAGCTGCTCAACCCACATATATAGTTATTTATTGACAGGCCCCCAAAGCTAGGGATAAGCCAAATCCTAAAATTCAAAAATTCTCAAAATCTGATTTGGGGCATTTCATGAAATTCAGCCAAATAGAAATGCCTCGTAAATTCTGGCTCCTCCATCTACATGGAACGAGCCAATTCTCAAAATCTGACACTTGGACATATGAATGTTGCCGAACAAAGCTCATTTAGATTTGAATTTGGGTTGAATTTTGCACCCCATCCCCAACTAAAGCACCAAGTTTTGCTCAGATGTTGAGGGGGAAAATACCTGACAATGCTGTGGAGAGATAGATTTGTGGCATGGCCAGATGGTCATGCAAGACATTTTAATCTCTCTTTGTTCTGGATGCATGCTAGATTTTTGCTGTTGATGATGAATCACAATAACATTTTCCAAGCTTGTAGAAAAGATTTTGTCACTAGGAAGAGAGAATTTCCCAACTACTTCCACCCCATTCAGCAGCCAAAGCTTCCACAACTATCCTGTGGAGACATTACATGAAGAATGAAGCTTCACCTGGCACACTTGCTTTTAATTTTGCTGTTGTTGGGTAGAAGAAGAAGAGTTGGCTTTTCTACCTTGCTTTTCTCACCCATTTAAGGGGACTCAAAACGGTTGACAAAGCTTCTGATCTTCTCCCCACAACAGAACACCCTGTGAGGTAGGTGGGGCTGTTCGAGCTCAGAAGAGAGCTGTGACTAGCCCAAGGTCACCCAGCTGGCTTCATGGGGTAGGGCGGAATCCAACCCGGTATTCCCAGATAAGAGTCCAGTTCCCTAACTGCTAGTACCACTGAATTAGGATTGACTCCTGATTGACTGCATGGGCACCTCTATGCAGATTTCTTGGCAGAGATATAGAAGTGGTTTGCTACTGTCTACTGCCAGGAGAGATCGGGGATTGAACCTGGAACTCTCTGCTTTCCAGACAGTTTGCTCTACCACTGAACTACAACCACTCCTACTTTGACCTTTACAAACTAGGTGGTTAGGCAAAAATAATGTGTGGTTTCTATGAGCCAGTTTGGTCTAGTTGTTAGGGAACTGGATTCTTATCTGGGAATACTCCTCCACCAAGCCAGCTGGGTGACCTTGGGCTAGTCACAGCTCTCTTCTTACGTATACACTCTTACCTGGCACTCTCCCTTACCTGTACAGAGGCTGTGCTGGCATCCTCAGGCCTCTTCCTCCTTATGAAATAACAACAATGACAATATGGCACAAACCAGTAGAGGTGGTCTCAGTGGTGATTGGCACACTGGGTGCTGTATCTAAAGACCTTGGCCAGCACTTGAAAACAAACGGTGCTGACAAAATCACCATCTGTCAGTTGCAAAAGGCCACCCGACTTGGTTCTGCACACATTATACGCCAATACATCATGCAGTCCTAGGTGCTTAGGAAGTACTTGATGTGTGATTTAACACAAAAGCCAACATAGTGATTTTATTTGCTGTGTATTACTGTTGTATAATAACAATAGCAATATTAATATTAATAGTCACTGATTCATCACGCAGTCCTAGGTGCTTGGGAAGTGCCCAACTAGTGATATAATACGAAATCCTATTTGCTGCTTATTTGTGCTGGGTGGAAACTTTGAGGATGTGGAACTTTGGTTCTATGGCTTTGAAGCTTATGAGGATGAAAGGGAATGGAAGTGTTAAAATGCCCCTGATCAGGGGCTTCTAATTGGGATTACCAGTAGACTTTGATATCAAGATCTACCAGCAAACCAGCGTGACCCTGTCTAAAACATGGAGGTGTGGAGAAGGAGCATCTTCGTCTTCTGGACTACTGAGGAACCTATTTTGATGGTGCATCAAATTGTGCCACTAAAATGGGTTCCCCAGTGGCTCCAAAGCAAGGAATCCAGAGCACTCAGAGCCCAACCCCCAAAGCTTGTGTGAGCTTTGGGGATGGAGATAGTAATGGGGATGGCCTGAAACAGCAACATTATGCAGGCAGTGCTGTTCCAGATCACACTTCCTGTGTCCCAGTTCAGTGGACCGGACCAAGTCAGCTTGTCCAGACTCACTGGTTTGGATCAGAGAGGTGAGTGCAGAAAGGCCTATATATTAGGCTCTTTGACATACCTCCAACCACAAAACCCATGACAGAGAGTGATTTGTTAAAAATGCAGAAAACTAAACAAAAGCACAAAGCATAGCCAAAAGCTAGAGTTATCCAGTTGCAAAAGTTCTAATTTGTAATCATAACAGCAAAAGCCTTTTGGGCTTCATGCTAAGAAATCTTATGCAAAAAGAACTGTCTGACTTTGCAAAATTCAGAAACTAAGCGGGGTGTTTCAAACATCTCAGCAGGGAAAAGTAAGAAGAAAATTCAAGTCAGGTCTGTGTGCATATGGAGATTCCCCTCCCTGTCCCTTCAAGATCTCTCCACCCCACAGTTTGTTTGTTTTTAAACCGGCTTAACCTTTTCGTACACAGACCAGAATACAGTATTTCCTTTAAATGCTCTTTTCATCCATTTGAAATGGTCCATCATGGCTCAAGGAAACTGTTGCTGGATAAAAATCATAACTGGATAAGTAGCTCATTTTTCGTAAATCTCTGATGGAGCAAGAATGTTTCAAAACCAAACATTTTAACATTTTAAACCAAGTGGAGTATTTTAAAAAATTGGAAGATGTAATAGCAAGAGTTACTGATAGTGAAGGGTAAACAGCAGCTGTGACTTCATCCAGAGAATACTGGCCGCAAACAGTCCGCGCAAATGAGAGGAAAACTGCTTAGTGGTAAACTAAAACCAAAGCCTAGCTTTGGTCTAGTGGTTAGGGAGCCGGACTCTTATGTGGAAATACTGGGTTGATTCTGCACTCCTGCACAAAGCCAGCTGGGTGACCTTGGGCTAGTCACAGCTCTCTTCTGAGCTCTCACAGCCCACCCACTTCACAGGGTGTTCTGTTGTGGGGAGAAGAACAGAAAGCTTTGTCAGCCCCTTTGAGTCCCCTTAAATGGGTGAGAAAAATGGGGTAGAAATGCCAACTCTTCTTCTATTCACAGTATAGCCCATAGTGAATAATTAGGGAACTTCTGGGGAAGAGCATCCACACCTAGAGGAGGCTGTCACAGCGTCCAGGCACCCCCTGCCTTCCCAGGAGGAGATGGAGAAGGAGAAGAGTTGGCTTTTGTACCCCATTTTTCTCACCCTTAAGGGGACTCAAAGCAGCTGACAAACCTTCTGTTCTCCTGCAATGGACAACCTGTGAGTTAGGTGGGTCAGTAAATCCTCAGAAAGAGACCTGTGACTAGAGGTGTGCACAAATGCAATTTTCGATTTGATTCAAATAGAATATTTGACTTTCTGAATTTGTACAAATATAGAAGAAATGAATGTCTGGATAGTTGAACTGATACAGATGCATTAATATCTATTTGTATGAATATCCAATACATATCTGTACAAATAAGTATGGGTCGAAAATGGGATGCATACAGGATAAAAACAGGATGTGTATGGATGCATACAAGATTCGTATCATTGGATACGTATTGATAAAAACAGGATGTACACGGATATATATGTGATACATACAGATACGTACACATACGAATGTCTGAATTATTCGTATGAATATTTCAAAATATTCATATATGTATGAATACTAAAAAATGAATGATTAGACATTCGATCCATATACGAATGTCTGAATTTGTCTGAATTCATCCTGATAATTAATATCTCGAATATTCATGCACATCCCTAGCTGTGACTAGTCCAAGGTCACCTATCTAGCTTTACGGAAGAGTATGGAATCGAACCGGGAGAGTACCAGAAAAGAGTCCAGAACTCTAACCATAAGACCAAACTGGAGGTCCTTCTTTGTAACGTAAGGTTCTTTTGAGGCTTCTCTGTGCCATGTTTGTGTATACACCCCCACCACCTCAGGCTTCCTTCACAGGTTTATGAACAGCTGTGGCAGACATTTTATGATGCCTCAACCGGTTGGTGCAGTGAAGCCTAAAGTTTAAGGCTAGGTTTGGCTCAACAGTCAGCCTGACACCCTGCAAGCTGGTTTGCAGAAATCAACTTTTGGCATATCTCTAGTGTTTAATAGTTTATTAGGAAGCAGTCCTGGCAGAAGGAATTTGTGACAGTTGATATCAAATGAAATAATAAATCGAGCATTTTTTATTTATTTTGTTTTTTGGCTCACCACAAGAAAACTGTGTGAGCCCATATGGTCATTTATTATACTTTGGTAGCAACAAAAAATTCTTTTAAAGAGCATATTGAACTTTTTCATGTGAGCCCCAACAAAGCCAAGCACAATGGGACTACAATAAAAAATAAACTTGAAAAGACTGGCGTACAGCCTAGAACATAGTCCATGATGGTTAAACTGTATAAGCTATTCCAGCTTGCTGCAGGAGAGAGAAATACAGGGCTTCAGAACTGACTTTGTCAGCTGGGTTAAAGGCTTATTTGCCATTTAGGAAGGGTGGGCACAACTTTGTGTATGTGTGTTTGCCCTGCATTCGTATAATTTGAGATTCCACACCACCGTGAGAAAAGAAAAACAATACTAACTCCAGCCGTTATTGACATGTTAGGTGTAATGGCGAGGAAACTTATCCACTGTGAATGTTCTTCAAATACTATTCAAATCCCTGCTGCCAGATGTGCCTCCAAGTCCCTCCAGATCTTTTCCGAATCAACTTTGAATCTGCTCTGAACACTTCAAATTTGCTTTGAATCCACTTTAAATCTGCTCCGGATCTGCTTTGAATTTTCCCTGAATCTTCTGCAGATATGACTGGGGAGCTGCTTTGCTGACTCTTCCACGTTTGCAAATATAACAAAGTTTCGGAAAAATTCACAAAAGCATTCACTTCTAGGGATGGACACAAGTATTCGCAACATTCATTATTTCTACAAATTCAGACGAATTCAGACATTCATACACAAATTGAATGTTACAACATTTGTACATTAACATTTGCACAGATACGAATGTTTTGGAACATTTGTACAAATAGTTTGGACATTCATTAAACTGGGGATAAGTATTAAACATGTATGTGTTCATATTTGGTATGTATCTGATACATATTGGATACATATGCATTGGTATAAAGGGAGGAGGAGGAGAAGAAGGAGGAGGAGAAAGAGAAGGAGGAGGGAGAAAGAAGAGGAGGAGGAGGGGAAGGAAAAGAAGAGTTGGCTTTTCTATCCTGCTTTTCTCACCCATTTAAGGGGACTCAAAGTGGCTGACAAAGCTTTTCTATTCTCCCCACAACAGAACACCCTGTGAGGTGGGTGGGGCTGTGAGAGCTCATAAGAGAGCTGCGACTAGCCCAAGGTCACCCATCTGGCTTCATGGGGGAGAGCAGAATCAAACCCAGTATTCCCATATAAGAGTCCAGCTCCCTAACCACTAGACCAAACTGGCACACCTTAGCAGGATACATATCCAGGGTACGTATCCAATACATATGCATTTGTATCGGATACTCATACGAATACATTCATATCGAATAGAATCCCATCACACTTGAAGGGGATCTATTAGAATGAATACGAATTTTCAAACATTCCGTTTCATTACAAATCAAATGCCAAAAAACCCATTCATCCCCATCCCTATTCGCTTCACATTCAAAGGTCAGCCTTCAAACGCATCCAACATTCAATCTGAATGCAAATATATGAATGCGTATGAATTCATGTGAATTTTGAATGTGATGAATATCCATGCACTTTCTTCCCATTTAGTACCTCCTTTTCCTGAATGCCCCTTGTTCCAGGTTGTCATAATTACAAAAGTAACTGATATCAAAAAGTATGCTATTTTTCCCGCCTCTCTTCTCACTCCTTTTTCCTCCTACATTGTGCCTTTTAGATTGTAAACCTGTGAGTGGGGATTCCCATGTGTTTAATCCTTGCCCAATATCTTGAAATTGTTGAAAGAATAATAAGCATTGCCACCATTGTAGTGGAGAAAAAATTAAAATAAAACATGTCTCTATCTCAGGAGATAGTAGGATTCAGGAAGAAGAATGGGCATGGACAACAAATGGTCTGTAATTTGAGATTCAACACCACTGGGAGAAACGAAAGACAATACTAACTCCAGCTGTTATTGACATGCTAGGTGCAATGGCAAGGGAACTCAAGAAATATTTGCAAGACATAAGAATACAGAGTCCTCTAGGGATATGTTCCGGTTCCTACCATGGTTATCTGAAACCATGGATAATCACAAACAGGCCTTCCGGTTCTGGGATCATGCAACCCCAGAACCGGAAGTGCTTTTCTGGCCTCCGGAAAGTGTGGATCATCGACGTTGCTATTCCAGGTGACAGCAGAATTGAGGAGAAACAGTTGGAGAAGCTCACCAGATATGAAGACCTGAGAATTGAACTTCAGCAACTCTGGCAAAAACCAGTGAAAGTGGTCCCAGTCATCCTTGGCACACTGGGCGCGGTGCCAAAAGATCTCAGCGGGCACCTAAAAACCATTGGCGTTGACAAAATTTCCATCTGCCAGCTACAAAAAGTCACTTTACTGGGGTCTGCTCGCATAATTCACCAATATATCACGCAGTCCTAGGTGCTTGGGAAGTGCCCGACTAGTGATATAATACAAAATCCAGCATAGTGATCTCGTTTGCTGTGTGTAACTGCTGTTTTTGCATAATCATAATCATAATAAATGCTCCTTTCCTGTCCAGTGGATGGGAAGGGAAGTGTGAAAACATCCCAGGAGTTGGCCATGATTCACTGTTTCCCAAAATCAAATTGTATAACAACAACAACCAGCAACAACAGGAAACTGCGTAAGATAAGATAAATTTCTGATAACAACTTTCCTTGTGTTGTCCTTCATGAATTTTATGCTGGCTACAGAACATATATAGTAATAGTTAAAACACTATCATTAGTTTACTTTTCATCCAAATACACTCTGAACCACAGCAATACCAGGAAAATAAATTGCATTTCAAGTTCACTTTCTCTGTGCAAACTGAGCACTCAGCATGTCCCAGCCTCCATCCAGCCTCCTGCAGTGATAAGTGTGCTACAAAACTCTTTTCTTCCTTCCTAAATATTCCCTGCCGTTCATGGACCCCGTGAAATATTGCTAATATATCTCCTATTGCCACTCCACCTTTTCACCTCCTCACAGCATCACAAGCTCCTGCTTTAAAACCTTTTGAAAGAAGCCAACCGGGCCAGCCGCAAAATTTGCTTGCGTGGACAAACAAGGCAATTTGGATGAGAGTAGAAACGGGCAGGGGTTTTTTCTCCTGAATTCTTTCCCCAAAGCTTTAGAGAAATTGTGGCTATCTCGGCCCATTATAGCAGGGTGATGCCTGCATACTGGACTTGGCTTTTGTCGTTTTAGCTCAACATTTTCATACTGTTTTGCAATGGCTCTTCCAAAGAAAAAGCTATTAAGGAAGCGTCTTTTTTTAAAAAAAAAAATGTATAGCAGTTTGGCTAACTCATATTTATGGTTTCAGCACATGTTGTACTGAAGTAATGGAAAGGAACTGTGTTTGTTTTAGAGAAGAACAAATATGACCTCTCTCCCACTAAAGGTCTCCGCATTATTTGAAAATAGAATGCATTAATCCGTGTTTGCCGTGGAAGGCCTCAGAAAATGAAAATAGAGTTAACAGCTGTGGGTGGTGTCCATTGTGGTGTGAGAACATAGGGCAAGGCAGTGACAAAGAAGTGGGTAAAATAGCTTACTGGTAGGCTGAGATGCTATACAGTTCTATGAAAATCTGTGCAAAATTGACCCTGCTGAATATTGTGGTAGCTGTCCTGGAACAAGGCTGTCCACACTTGGATGGCCTCTTCTGGGATACGCCCTGAACTTTGATGCAGGGCTCCGAGGCTTGTGTGCGTTTCATTGCTTGCTGCAGACACTTTGATGGGTCAGGAATGAACGTTCCTGGCCTTGGTATCCAGAGGATCCCATTTTGGCAGCACAATTTGACATGTCTCCCAAACAGGACCCCTTCCTAAACTGGAACAGACAGAGGTGCCTCCCACTCCATAGGGCCTTGGACCTCTGATAGACCTATTAAAAGAGGTGCATTGCTATCGCTGTCTAGAAGCCTAGTTTGGCTAAAATTGGGTTATGCTCTGTCTAGTTCACATGGAGTGGCCTACCAGGGGATGGCCCCTCATCTGTTCTACTTCGGGCCTGTCCCCAAGGAATAAAAAGTCTGCCAAGACTCTCCTTTTGCCTCTGAGCGCCCCCAAGCCAGGGTTTTTAACGAGGTTCCAGCGCTACAAAACGTGGAAAACGCGCGACAAAATACATGCACTTTAAACAACACTTCCAGCGCTCTTTCTGTAAGTCGCGGGTTTTCCTCGCTACATTTACCTTGAGGACGCTCCGTGGCAAAAGGGGCGGGGATTGCCGCCTGCACACACAGCAGAAACACAAGCAGCTTCACTTTCTAAAGCTCAGAACTAAAGAGCCAGAATCACGCAGAATTGCAACATTGTTGCAATCGCTGTGAGGTGTGAAATGGGTGGATTATTGCTAGGGGTGGATTTTAAAGCGATAACAGGGAAAGTGATGAGTGAATGAGCGATCGTGCGCTGGACAGGGTGGATTTTTGAAAGCAATAACAGGGAAAGTGGTGAGAGTGAATGTTTTCCAGCACAAGAAGCCATTTCGGGGGGGGGGGGGAGATCTGGGAGACGAACAGAGAACCGATCGCTTTCCTTTGCACTTGTCAGGGATTGTCTTCCTGGTTGTGGCCACACCGAGCACAGTCCCTCCCCATTCCTGCTGGCACCCTATGAACAAGAGCAGGGGCGGGGAGAAAAAGATGCACACAAAGAAAACAGGGATCCTATGGGGACGGAAGGTGCGTTAAAAACATGCATTTTCCTGAGCCTCATGCGGACGCTTATTCCTGATTTGCATGGCACTTTTAAAGTCCACTTCAATAGAGTGACAGTAGAGTGACAGTGGAGAAGTAAATAAGTCTTTTGGGGATGCAGCCTTCATGGAACAATGGAGTGTTATTTATTTTATTATTTGCATTTCCCTCCCACCCTATTCCCAGAGGTCTCAGGGTGGGTAACAATATTTAAAACCAAACCTGTTAAAATAATAACAGTATATATTAAAACAACAGTGTCTGCAAGCAGGGCAAAGAGGTGTGTCTTCACTGCCTTCCTAAATATGTAGAGTGAAGGTGATTGGCACACCACAAGACTATTCCATAGCCAAGGGGCCACCACTGAGAAGGCCTGCTCCTGGGTACCCACCCCATTTGTTACTGAAGGTGTTGGTGCAACCAGGAGGGCCTCCCCTCCAAATCCTAAGGCACGAGCAGGTCAGTATGAGAGTAGTCATTCCTTCAAATATTTGGAGCCCCAGTCATTCAGGGCCTTACAAGTTAAAGTTAACACCTTGAATTCTGCTCAGTAGCAAATCAGCAGACTGGAGTGATGTGCGTCCAGCCAGCTGTCCCGTTCAATAATGTAGCAGCTGCATTCTGCACCAGCTGTGGCTTCCAAACCATCTTCAAGGGCAGCCCCATGTAGAGTGCATTACAGTAGTCAAGTTTGGGGGTTACCAGAGTGTGGATAACTGTGACCAAGTCATCTCTATCAAAAAAGGGCTGCAACTGATGAACCAGCCATAGTTGGGAATAGACACTTTTGGCCATGGCCTCCACCTGGCCTTCAAGTGTCAGGACTTATGAGGTTATACACACTGTCTCTGACACTAATCTTATTCTTTTACTGACTCATCTGGTACCCTCAAAGACAGGAAGACCTGAAATCAGTAGTGTGTTCTGATGCCAGTCAAGATGCTCATGTGAACCTATGTGGGCTATGGCACAATCCAGCGGTGTTTATCTTACAGTATGTTCTTATATGAAGTCCCTTGAGAATTTCATTATTTCAATTTTATTTTTGTTCAACATAGGAAAAGCTGATCTTCCATTGACTTCTTTTAAATCATTTAGAAGCTATTTTGTTATTTGCATTCTAATTAGACAAACTGTTAGGATTTTTAAAGCTAAAAATGTGTACGCATGCATTCTGGATTATGGGGTTTCATTATTACAGTCTGAGGAATGTAGAAGTTGATTCATTGGCATATTCTGTGAAATGGATGGGGCTTATTTCATATATCAGCGGAAACTTTAATCTTTCCCGGATATTGTGACAATTCTGTGTGTGTTATACATCACTTTAATAGTCAGTCTTTCTTCCACATAAATATTTTTATATCCTATTTTGCTACATAGTTCATTGGTTGATGTTGGATCTACTTTGGTGTTGTCTTTTTTCTTTATTGGTCGCAATTCTAAGCTACTTCAGCATGGATCAGCATATTTGGACATAATGAAAGCAAGCGGTGTAAACTAACATGGTGTAATGCAAATGCTCATCCATACCCTATGTTTAAAAATACAAGGAGAGGAAAATTTAAAGGATTAAAAATAAAATATTTAATATTAAAAATGATTTATTGTGGAATCCTAACTTGCCCCAAGCCAGCAGAGGAGGTGGAGGGGTAGGATAAATGGGGTTGTTTTTGCACTTCCCGTCCCGTCCCATAGACATAGCGGTGGCTGTAGCTGTGCAGTCAGGTGTTGTGTTACTAATCACAGTAGTGACAGCCCAGCATGCATAGTCATTGTTATAGCAAAGCAGATGGTCCCAGATGGGACTGTCCACACTTCTCCAAGACCTAGGTAAGTCTGTGTGAAGTTTGGGTTGACTGGTGTTCACAGTGCAAATGCTGGTCGCCATCCCTGATGGTGAGCCATAGTGGTTAGGGAGCTGGATTCTTATCTGGGAATACCAGGTTTGATTCAGCTCTCCTCCACAAAGCCAGCTGGGTTACCCTGGGCTAGTCACAGCTCTCTTCTGACCTCTCACAGCCCCACCTACCTCACAGGGTGTTCTGTTGCAGGGAGAAGAAAACTGAGTCCCCTTAAATGGGTAAGAAAATGAGAATAGAAAAGCCAATTCTTATTCCTTCTTCCTTCTTCCTCCTCCTTCTTCACAGGTCTGGGATACTTTCCCATGGAGGTTAAATGCAAAAAGAGCTTCTCTTACAAACAAATTCTAAAATTAAGAAAAAGACCTCCAAGGCCACGAAGAGACCTCCACAGTTTACTAACTGGATTAAGGGACCTATTAGTACAAGAAATCATCCTTCAGAAAGTGGAAGACTTGGCCTAAGGAAGGAAATAAAAAGTAATACAAACGTTAGCAAAAGAAATGCAAAAAGACAATGAAATGAAAATTTTTGGAATATATTACGTAAACTATAAAGATAATAAAAGGTTCTTCAAATACAGTAGATCCTTTTGTAGTTTGAAGGCTCCATTCTGGCAAAATGCCACTTAATCACCATCTGAGTTATGGGAGCAATACGCTTCAATGTAAATCCAAGGATTGGAGGGACCATGACAAAGACTCTCTCCAATTTGGCTTTGTTCTCAGGGATAGAATAGAGAGGAAGGAGCACCAGGGACTTGGCAAGACAAGTCTTTTTTCAGCCCAGGAGGAAAGTGCCCAGATTCTTGCTTTGCTGTTGGAGGCATTACATGGGCCAGGACCTGGTAGGACAAGGAAGAGCAGAGCAGAAAATAGGAAGCGGTGCACCTCTTCAGTGTTTGCTTTCCAATGGTGAACTTCCTTGTACAGATGTTTGGACTATATGGGCTATGGATCTGATCCAGAGGGACATTTCTCATGTTCTTACGAGAGACACACTATATGACACACCATATTACATGACCACCACTGGCCCAGGGAGGACACAACCAGTTTCCCTGAGGTTGCAGCTCATCAGGTGCCCACAGCCTATAATCTGAGTTCTGCTTCTCTTATGGGGATTTGAACTCATGGACTGGTGCACATTTAGATGTTATTATATTGCGCACCAGCCTGTTGAGCCACTGGGTTCATATGAAAGAATTTTTAACCCAAACAAAAATGACATTATAGAAACATATAAGGTAAAAGTATGTGCAAATCCATATGAAATTTGACCCCACTGGACAAAGTAAATTATGCAGATGTAAGATGGACTCAGGCTCTGAGTTTCTGGGTGTACTAGAGGATTTCTTATTTTTCCTTATGGCCTATCTGCCTCAATTCAACATAAATTAAATTTAATCTGCTGAGCTGAGTTTCCTGCTAGAAAACTGAAATGGTACTGAATGTAGCAAGTAGATACCTGGACCACTACCACTGTGCTCTTTATCTATCCCTATTAGTCACTCTTTTTACTTTTCCTGTTCTTTAGTAAAGAGACATAACCTGAACCCAAACTGTATCTCTATGGATTAAGGGATCTAAATTAAATTATTCCCCAGAAAATAGAAAGTTACTGCTAATTACATTTTATTACATAAAGGCTCCCATATTAATTCATCTTGGTAATTAATTTCCTCCATTCTTAATTTGCTGCTCTGAGAACTTTATTGTTACTATAGCTAGGTACAGTCAGGTTGGCTCAATTTCTAGTGATTACATGAACACCTTCATGTAGATACAGAAGTGGTTTGTCATGACCTTCTTCTGGGGTGATGCTGAGGTTGAAACTTTAAGCTCTTTGCCTTCCAAGCAATTGCTTTGCACTAAGCCAGAGCTATGTAAATCCAATTCCGCAGCAGACAAACTCTGGAGATTTGTTCTGAACTTTAGACCCTGAAGATTAAATTTAAGATGGACTTCGGGCCAATTACGAAAGAGGCAAGGAACCTTCAAGAGAAAATTTTCCACCCATTAAGGTCTATATAGATTTTATTTCCAAATGTATTGTTTTTAGATCCCAGAATGAAATCCTGGGATATTGAGCATAAGAGTTCAACAAGGATATTTCATACAGCCTGTCAAGGACCTGAAGCCATTAAGAAATGCTAATAAACTAGTTATTTAACAGGCAGATTTGATTTATTGGGAGAAAAGGGCAAACTTCTTCTAGCTGCTCACCTGAATAATAGTACTGTGCATTAGGGGTGGGCAGAAATGCAATTTTCGGCATTTGATTCGATTCTAATTGAATATCCGAAAATTTGAATCGATTTGAATACATTTGTATCTATTCGTACGAATATTCGATTCATATTTGAAGATACGAATGTCAACAACATTCGTATATGTCCATATGCATCATGTTTCTATCCCGTATGCATCCCGTTTTTGTCCCGTACATATTCGTACAAATGCGTACAGATATGAATAAGATGCGTACAGATATGTATGTCATGCATACGTATCCAGACACATACAAATGTTCAAATAATTCATACAAATGATTCAAAAGATTCAAAATTCGTTCAAATCTTTCAAAAAATGGATGTACAGACATTCAACTTGAATTGGAATGTCTGAATTCGAACAAATTCAATTTGAAATGTTTCAAATATTCTTGCACGTTCCTGCTATGGATTTGCCCCATTTATAGACTCATACTGAAATCCTGCTAGCCTTCCCTTCTCATATTACCAATATGAAGTGTGGCATGCATACGTGACATGGACAAGTTGTATGACATTTGCGGATAGGTATCAACAATGTGTAGTGGAAAAGCAGCATGGGGTATAATGCCATCTTCTGAATGCAAGTCACAGATGCATACTGTGGAGATTGCATCTGGCATGAAAAAGGTGTTCTGGTCAAAGAATATAGTGGGTAGGATGGTCAACTCAATAGCCTGGCATAGCTTTGAAGCTGGAGAGCAACATTTGTTCATCCTCAAAGTTGCTGGCTGGGGACATTTTGTGATGTTTCTGGAAATGACCTCAGAAGTAGGCCAAACTTACAAACTGACCAAACTTACAACAGACACAAAACATACAGACCAGTATTCATTCCTCATATACATTGCTCATGTTCTTCCAGCCCTACTTCAATAGTCCATAAAACAATATTAAGCATCTTGGAGGAAAGTTAGTAAAAGAAGAGTAGAAGAAGAAGAGTTGGCTTTTCTACCTCACTTTTCTTATCCATTCAAGGGGACTCAAAGTGGCTGATAAAGCTTTCTATTCTTCTTGCCACAACAGAACACCCTGTGAGGTGGGTGGGGCTGTGAGAGCTCAGGAGAGAGCTGTGACTAGCCCAAGGTCACCCAGCTGGCTTTGTGGGGGAGGGCGGAATTGAACCCGGTATTCTCAGATAACAGTCTGGCTCCATAACCACTAGACCAAACTGGCTCAAAATGTATATGAACTATCTGCCCCTTTCTTTTACCACTTTATTATCACACTAGTCTAATATATTGTCATCTGTTGTGGATTCATCTCTGTATTACCAGTTTTTGAACTGCAAGTGTATATAGTGTATTCAAGATGTTCTTATAAGGTTTCATTTTAACTAGAACTGTTATACAGATCTTGGGATATGGGGTGGGACGTGAGATGATAGACAGACAGACAGACAGACAGACAGACAGACAGACAGATCTATCTATCTACCTATCTACCTATCTACCTATCTACCTATCTATCAAGAGAGATATGTTTTAAATATAGTTTATATATATTCTTCCTTCCACATTTCCCTCTTTTTTCTGCATAGGATTCTCCCTTGTTTGTGCTGTTACTGCAACCTACAACACAAGCTGTGTCTGCATGCAAGATTCATGCAAAATTGACTATGTCATGAATCCCAAGCAAACTCAAATGCTACTGGGCCAGCGTGCTCCATGAAACTTCCAAAAGCAGCAATCCTGTTTCCCCATCCATTTGAATGTCAGCACATCTGTGTGCAGATACAGCCATATTCTCCTTGGTAAATATTACAACATGGGTTGGAGCGGGAAGGCTTGTAGCAAATATAAAGGGAATTAACTCTTGTGATTTCAGTGCACCCTCAAAAATTTAAACACTCATTTGTTTGTGCATAAATCCCAGCGCTTTTCTGTACCATGGAGAAGTAATGCGAAGATCTGAAATGATTGCACAAAAATTAAATTAAAAAATGCAACTGAGGGAAATGAGTAATGGGGTTAGTGCAAAGGACTTGTTCTACTAGGAATGGGAAAGTCTAAAAATATCTAGCCTTGTTTACTCACTGATGTAGTTGTTTCTGTCCAATTTTCTTCACTGAGTCAGATAGTATTTCCCCCCCCCTTCCATATGTTCATGCAATTGTGGACAAATGCATTTCTGCCATTTTTGCATATAACAGCATGCAAGAACCAGCTCCACAGCTTGACATGACTCTGGTGTTGTGCAAGCATCCCAACATCATGGAAACTGTCTGCATGTGGTACAAGCATGGATGCTGGCATCCATGCTTGACCAGCCCTGATCCTGCTAAGAAGTGAGACCAGAGGTTTCAGCTGATAGCAATGTAAGGAATACTTATGCTTGGATGCTCATGTGCATGATCATGCATGATCATATTGTGTACAAAGGGGCAGTTGCCATGGTGCTGTGATAATGGTGGGATATACAAATAATAACAAGGGCCCTTTTTGCACTTCACAGCTGTAGATCCAGATAAGTGAGCCTGAAATAACAAGGCCCACTGATTTAGACTGCAGGAAGGTATGGACTGGATCAACACCAAGTTGGAACTGATCCGACCTATATTTCCCTGTGGAGGCAAAGCTCTCAAAAACTTCAAAAGCTTTGTACCCCCTCCCCCAATGGTTAGGAATCAAAGTTCCTAGCCTCAGAGGTTGGAGGGCTGCTTTTCGGCAGCATGTCATAGCACATTGCCTCAAGCACCCCACAGCAGTGTTGGAACATGAAGGTTTGAGAGTAGGCCAGTCTGGTCCTGTGGATAATGTGTTGGACTCTTATCATATAGTCTCCCGTTTCAGTTCTGCATTCCTACACAGAACCAGTTGGGCGACCTTGGTCTACTTCTGAGCTCTCACAGCTAGGGATGTGCACAAGGTTGTACATATCAAATTGAATGTAAGAAAATTTGTATTCATTAAAGTAGATCCCCTTTGAATATGGTAAGATTCTATTTGATCTGAATGTATTTGTACGAATATCTGATATGAACGCATACGTATCTCATACATATCTGATAGGTATCCGCTCTGAACGTGTCAAATCCATCCTGAATCCACTTTGAATCCACTCTCAATCCATGTCGAATGCACTCTGGATCCATTGCAGATGTGACTGGTGCAGCCACTTTTCCACCTCCCCAGGTTCACGAATGTTCTGAAGCATTCGTATAAATACAAACTTCAGTGTATGAATGTTTAACATTCAATTTGTATACAAATGTCCAAATTCGTACGGATATCTAATATTACAAAAATTCATATTTCTCTCTACTCACAGCCCTACCTAACTCACAAGGGGTCTGTTGTGGGGAAAAGAAGGTTTGTCAGCCACTTTGAGTCCCCTTAAAGGTGAGAAAAGTGGGCTAGAAAAGCCAAATCTTCTTCCTCTTCCTCAAACTGCATTACCTCATCCTCATGTGTCTCCCTTTGTTGGTACAGGCCTGCTTGTGTCCTCTTCTTCTTCCTCGTCTCCCCTATGTTTTAGAACAAGGCTATTAGGGCTTGTCCCCATGCACTATATACTCCAAAGTGAACCTGAATTCAACTTGGAGAGTCCCCATGCAAAGGCTCTAATCCAGGCTACATGTGGAACAAATCGCCCAAATCGGCGGTAAAAAAATCTCCTTGCAAACTGTTCTCGCTGGGGACTGGGAGGCAAGCACGGATTATCTTGGAGGCATGGGGATGCTCCCGGGTTATTGAGGGAGGAGATTGGTGCTCACATCATTAGTGGGTGGGGTTTTGCCTGTGCTCGCCGTTCCTGTCCTGTGAGTTGGGGATCGCAACTGCTGGCCATTTTTAAAGATCAAACAGCATAAAAGAACTGATTGCTCCAGTTTGGCAGGTAAAGATGCAGGGATGAGGGGGGTCATCTGGCCCTTGTTGTCCCATGAGCCTCTTCCTGCAACCCTTATTCCATCCCCGCTCTGCAATTGCCGGCAAGCCACTTCTGAAGTTAGAAGCAGTTTATCAGAGAAGCAGAAAAGTGCTTCTCTGGTAAACCGCCTCTAAACATTGTGGCGGCTTTGGGGCCCTTCCGCACCTGCAACCAAAAAACGGATCTAAAAAGATCAGTTTTTCAGGAAACTTTTTTTTCCGAGGATCTGTCCCAAATAGGGACAGATCCTTGGAAGCCCCATGCATCTGCACATGCGTGGGGCGGCAGTGGCAAGGCCAGAGCATGAGCACCCATTCCAATCCGTCCTCCGGAGGGTGGAAGACCCTCCCCCCTGCATCCCCAATTGGCTCCCAAAAGTGGGAGACAGTCAGGGAGCTTCCCTGGGATCCTGCTTGCCCCAGAAGCTATGATCACTGCTTCTAGGGCCAGGGAAGCCCCCACCCCCTGCACCCCAACCCACCCAGGGTAGCCCCCGTAGCTTACCTGCAGGCTATCCGGTCAATTCTGCCTGCAGGAGTTGATTGCTCCCTCAACTGCTCTCGCACCAACCAACTAATTGACCACTAGACAGGGAGAGAGATTGGGGCTCCAGGATTTTCCCAACCTATCTGCTATACTCTTGAGAACTTGTCTGGCTTTCAAATATTTATGTTTATTTACAGTGGGTAAAAAATATTTATCAGATTTGAATTCTCAATCCAATTCAAAGCTTTAATGGTTCCCAGGCAAATTGAAATGTAGGCCCCATTCACCTTTGAATTAAATCTATCCGCAACCATTACACTCTCCTCTGAGGCTGAAATAGGCCATGCAGAGGTGTGTGCACAGCTGAACAGGCTGCCCTCATCCAGGAATCACAGGAAATCTCATGGGATTTCCTGGAAATTGTCTGGGAATCATGGGAGCCTCTTCCAGCCTTAATGCAGTCCCTACACTGTTCTGGCTGTGATCAGACAGAGCAAAAACAAACAAAATCTCTGAGGTACTTCAGGGATACCTCAGGGAGAGCTTTGAGGTGGGATTGTTCACACACCAGTCTGTCCCTCCTGCTCTCCTAAACACTGAGTGCTAGAAATGGTGGATTAAAGAAGACTTGGGAACTTTCTCTCTGAGGTGCTATTTTTGTATTAGAATCATAGAATCATAGAGTTGGAAGGGAACTCTAAGGTTGAGTCCAACCCCCTGCCCAACGCAGGATTTCCTAAACTATCCCAGACAAATGTCTGTCCAACCTCTGCTTGAAGACCTCCAGAGGAGAGCTCAACACCTCCTGTGACAACCTGTTCCATTGACTGATTGCCCTTACTGTCAGGAAGTTTTTTCTAGTATCTAATCCATACTGAATCCTCACCCCATTGTTTCTAGTCCTCTCATCTTGTGTGAGAATAGGGACAATCCCTTTGCACTGTGACAGCCCTTCAGATACTTGAAGACCGCTATCATGTCTCCTCTCAGTCTTTTCTTCTGCAGGCTAAACAGTCCTAGATACTTCATCTGAACACAGCCTCAGTTTTGATTCTGCAAGGAAGCAAAATGCTTCTTCCCTCACATACAGTGTAGAATCATGCCAGGAAGGGCTCTGTTATGCGAAGTAATCAACAGCTACAAAAAATCAGCAATTGGGGGAACAAGAAATCCAAATGGAGCCGTCATACAGAGGAATAATTGTGTATGCTAATCCAGATGATTGAAATTGTGCGCAAACTTGAAGAAATAGAGGTGTGGACAAATTACTCAAAAGCAGTGTTTTTTTTTTTTTTTAAACACAAACCTGTGAGAGTCATGACATTCTGTACAAATACAGATCAAACCCATGTGCTTTCTTAAAAATCTGCCTGAAATTTAGGGGTATTTGATTTCCTTGCCCATCTGCAATTTCTTCTTCAGATAAATCCTGTGGAAAGAAGTTCAGATGTTCCTGCCTCTTTCGTTCTCAGTAGAAGCTAATACCTTCCATTAGCAGAAATTCAGGGAATATCCTTCCATTGTCCATATTTTCTCTACTACGCCTGCCTTATGCTTCATATATTTTAATATCAGCGCTTAATGGCTGCAGATTGAAGTTGCTGAAATGAAATGCAGGTGATGACCCAAGAAGACCCAACCAGGTAGGGCTAGTAAAAAGAGAAAAAGAGCATCTATTATGTTCCAGGAGGTTTTAAAAATAGTTTTTTGACTTACACCTGACACCAAACAGTCTTGGCTCAATGGTTACAGATCCCATACATAAACAAAACGGCCTGTATTTTTAAAAGAGGCTGCCGTGAGCAGGATTGCTAATTTTTTATTCAGATACCCTTGAGAAAAGAAAGTCTTTTCAAGGTCAAGATTGAGGTCAGTCTAATGTGGTGGCAACGGTTTTATCCTTTCTCCCAGTTGTTTTCTAAAATGTCTTCTTTTTCACAAATAGCATCCTCTGTTTCAAACTAATTAAGAAGAGGTACACGTTTTTGAATTAATCTTCCAAGAAACACATATATTCAAATAACAACATTGGCAACCAGTTGATAGAAACCTTAATAATAAAGAGCAGAGGTAAGCTCACCACAAAGTTAAGCATAAATTAGAACTAACTCTGCACTGAATGAGAGGTATTTTTGCACAGGTTCTGTCTTTATGGATGAGATAGAATCCAAAGCTTCAACTCCATGTTCCTCTAAGCATTACTTTTACTCCCAGAGGATTCTGGGCTTCAGGAACAGCAAGGAGGCTTAGTGAATACATAAAGTATTTGTTTTATTAAAATGAACCCACTTCATAATGGGATAAATGGTGCACGTAAATATCCCATAGTGCAATTCTAAAGCTGTTGACTCAAAATAAAGACCCAGTGGACTAAATGGGGGTTCCTATAGGTGAATGAGTATCTAATTGTACCATTAAAAGTATTTCCAAGTCATCTGTTTAGGGCTGGTCAAACAGAGGTCCTCCAAATGTTTGAATTAAAACTCCCACCATTTCTGACCCCTGGCCAGATTGACTGAGGCTAATGGGAGTAATAGTTTGGCAATACCTGAAGGCCCATCATTTGATTTATTTGTATAATAATTAAAGGATTTCTCAAAAATTGTCACTTCTCTAGTTGCTGCTGCATATAAAGCTTTTTTCAGTAAATATGTGATTAACAAATTGAAGTCCAATCCACTTTTGAGCGTCGTACATGTCTCATTCAGGTAGTAGCTATGGTACTTGTGAGGAGTTTCCACATGGTACAAAGGCAGGTTATTGGGTAGCAATTGGATGGTGCTGTTCCCTTCTTGGAATCTTTGATGTCCTGCCTTTTACAAAATGTAAACATGAAACATAGAATTAAGTAAAGAAGAGAACTCGTGTAAATATGCAATATATGCACTGTACAAGTTAAATTTCTTAAAACAGGGCTCCGTTTGCAGTTAGGTACATGGAATCATATAACAATATCATTGCAGCACAGTTCAGGAATGGTAGCCACACTCAAGTCCCTAGCTGGACAACCAGTTCTTGCAGTCAGATGTTCCATCCCAGATGATCCAAACTGCCACAACAGTCGCATCAATTTCTGCCATGTGCATGGCCATTGTCATGGCAATCACAACATGGTGTTCAGTTGCTCCTCACAGATTCACATCCAGAATGAGATGTGAATGCTGCCAACTGGGAGTATGTCTCCACAGCTAGGGGGGATCAGGAAGCTCCAGGATGCTCCTGGGCAGCAGTGATGGTGGGGTGTGAGGACACAAGGTAAGTGCAAACAGGCCCTGGATTCAGAACCATGTAGACTCTGGAAATCTGTAGTATATAAATCCAATAAATAAAGAGGTAAATAACATTTTGTATTAAATTAAAAAATAAAGCCTGAAAGATTCAAAAATATCACATTAAGTCAAATGTCAGAGTATGTAAATCCTTACTTCCTCTGTTTCTCCAATGGTGCTGCTTCATTGGGCAATAATGTATCAAATGCTGTGCTTATATATCAGCCCCAAAAGTCAGAAGAATGTAAGAGGAGTCCTATTGGATTGGGCCAATTGCTTCTGGGCATTTTCAAGCAGAGGTCAAAGCCCCCCTCCCCCCCCCAAAATCACCTGCTCTTGAATTCCTGCAAATTGCCTTTAAAGACATCCTTTCCATTCCTCCAACCTGAGGGCGCAACCTAGTTATCCATTCTAGTAGCTATTGATACACCTGTCCTCCATGAATTTCTCCAACCATGATATTTTCTGGTGGTAAATTCATAGGCCAATGCCCCTCTGGATAAAAATGTAAAAAAAAAAAAAAAACTTCGCCTTGGTCCTAACTCTCCTGTCCAGTAGCTTCACAGAGTACCCCCTGATTCTATTCTTGTGCAATAGAGATAAGAATTTTCTGTATTCACCCTTTTTCATAACATGCATGGTATTATATACAGTATTTCAATCAGGTCAGATCTTAAAAGTCATCTTTCAAAGCTGAAAAGGCCGAGATGTTGCAATCCAATTTCATAAGGGACGTGTTCCATCCCCTTGATAATTCTAGTTGCCCTTTTCTACATTTTTTCCAGCTCCACAATACCCTTTCTGAGGTCTGGTGACTAGCCACCCTTTTTCCATGCACAGTCAAAGATCTGGATCTTCAAGATCCAGATGTTTGAGATGGAGTCCTGGAGATCCGGATCTTGAAGATGCTTGAAGACCCCATTGTAGACACCTTTAATCAGGTCCACAAGAAATCCAGATTTAAGAGCCTGAAGGACCCATTAAATCTGGATTTCCTTTGCCCTCGTAGGGACAGGGTCTTGCAGATGGAGCCTTAAAGGTGCTCCAGGTGAGGACAGGGCCTTCCTGATTGGTACCAATCAGGTACTAATCGGGTTCCTAATGGGATCTTAGAAGGTTTCTAAGCCATAGTGGGAAAGGGCCTTAGAATAGCACACAATAATCCAAATTTGGCCTCACCACAGATTTATAAAGAGGCACAATGACACTTGCCAACTTATTTTCTATTCCCTTCCTAACTACCCCTAGCATTGAATGTGCTTTTTCCACTCTGCTGTGCACTGGATTGACCCTTTCATTTAAATGTCCACCAGAACTCCAAGCCCACGCTTCTGCAGCTCCTTCAGTCATACAAACCTGCTTTTTATCAGTGGATCAATTTGATTAGCAATTCTAAATGGCTTTCAGCCATTTCCAATTCTTCTTCAATGGTCCAATTTGGAATAAGACTTAACCCACTTCCATTGGAAAATAAGGGGTGCTTTTCCACTGTCAAAAAGTACCCACTGATGCAAGATGTACAGGCTTCCAGAAGATGTAAAACATAAAATCTAACAATTAAGAAGAAGAAGAAAAAAGAGTCTCTGAACAAAATTGAGGTAAAGATGTGCAGGCTTCATTTTTGTTATTATTTGTTCAACCCACATGAAGTGCACTTTTTACTGTTTTTATTTAGTACTTGATTCTCTCCTTGATCTTGAACATATTAATCAATACCTTAAATTAGAAACCTGAAACTGACATAAGAGCACTTCACTCTCACTCAAAGCTGATACCATGAAAACCGGGAAGAAAAACTAGATGTTGGTGAACTTCAGTTCCCATCAGCCTCAGCAGAAGAGCCAGCTATTCACTTCAGCTGAGGTGTGTTTGTGTTTAATTTTTACAACATGCGCCACAGCTCCAAAATAATTAACATGCTGATGGCAGATTACTGAAAATGGAAATCAGTTTATTATGAGTGTCATACCTCAACTGATTCTAGAACCAGAATGAGAGCCTCAATTCACAAACTAAAAAGGAAGGGGGATTCTTAAATGTTTGCCTATGAGTGAATTTGCACCTTCACTTCCCTGGGAAATCATTGCAGAGATGTGAAGATGGTGGATGGAGTGGGCATCCACACTTGGTGACACATAATCCATCCCAAACTTAGCCGGCACTTCACAAGCGTCAGATCATAGATTCACAGAATTATAGAGTTGGAAGGGGCTTCTAGGGTCATCAAGTCCCACCACCATTCCAGGCAGGTGTCTGTCCAGCCTCTGCTTGAAGACCTCTAGTGAAGGAGAGCTCACTACCTCCTGTGTCAACCTATTCCATTGACCAATCACCCTTACTATCAGATTTTTTTCTAATATCTAATCTGTATTGACTCCCTTGAAGTTTCATACCGCTGTTTCTAATCCTCCCTTCTTGTGTAACTGAGAATAGGGATGACCCCACTGCACTGTGACAGCCCTTCAGATACCTGAAGATCACTATCTCTTCCGTAGGCTAAGCATTCATTGATCCTTCAACCATTCTCCATAGGACATGGTCCCCAGACCACTAACCATTTTGGTAGCCCTCCTTTGGACTTGCTCTAGTTTGTAGATGTCTTTTTTAAATTGGAGTGCCCAGAATTGGACCCAGTACTCTAGATGAAGTCTGACCCAGGTAAAGTAAAGTGGAATAATTACTTCTCACAATCAAGACTCCCCTTGATACATCCTAGGATAGTGTTTGCCCTTTTTGCAGCTGCATCACATTGCTGACTCATTTTCAACCTGTGACTAAAGTGTGATCATGTCTACACTAGAGGCAATTGCCTCACCTCACCATGGTAACGGAGGCAACAGGCATGAACTGCACCATTGCACACTGTGTCACCCAGTTGCCATGGCAAAGATGTCTGTGCCACCCTACTGTACTCACTGTTCTCCTGGAAGAGGTGCGAATAGTGCATGTCAGCCTTTACCAGCCAATGGCTGGCATTTGTGCTCCACCACTGTCTTTGGCAGGGGATGCTCCAGCACATGTGAAGCATCTCCATGCAGTGTGAACAGTCCTTCTTAAAGCATCCTCAGACTTTCCCTTTTCACAAGGTGTGAACAGACCCTCTGTCTCCAGACTTTGGCTTTGGGTATATGTTTAACTGCTGTTATCTCTCTGCTTCTCAACATTCTATCATAGGTAGCATACAATAACTTTCACTTGATAACCCTAGAGGTCCCTTTCAACTCTATGATTTTATGACTTTTGCAGATTGAAGGCTACCATTTTGGAAAGTGCTGGCCATGTGGTTAGTTTTTCTTATTTAAAGAAAGTTAAATGGTAATTAATAACAATGTCCTTAATAACCTTGAGGTCTGAAGGCTGATCCATACTTTATATGAATGGTGCACATTATTTACATAGTTATTACATAGTTTAACAGTAGGGACATGTACAAATATTTGTAACATTCATTATTCATATGAATTTGTATGAATTTGGACATTCGTACATGAATAGAATGTTACGATATTTGTATACTAACATTCATATGAACACAAATGTTTCTGGATATTTGTACAAATAGTTTGGACATTCGTTAGATTGGGGGTGTGGAAAAATGGAGTGCCACTCACATCCACAATGGATCCAGACTGCATTTGACATGGATCGACAGCGGATTAAAAGTAGATTCAGATCGGATTTGATGTTTTCAGAGAGTGGATATGTTATGGATATGTATTGGATACGGATTCATTTGTATCAGATAGGTATTCATTCGTATCTGATATTTATCGAATATTCATACAAATAGATTCAAATGTGATCTATTCATATGAATATGAATTTTTAAACATTTGATTTGTTATGAATCAAATATCAAAAATGCATTCGTGCATACCCTTATTTAACAATGCTTGCATTTCATGACAACTCAGAATTTTTTTAAATATGTTTTTTTCCCACTGCAATTACATTTGCATTTTCCTCCTGTTTAATTTTACAACATTTCTCTCCAAACATGTACAGAAAAAGGAATAGAAGTTAATCTCTCACACTTCATTATCATTATCCGGTGAGCTGAACAAAGTGATTTTGTATTTGATTTCCAACAAATTCAAAAACAAGAAATAACTTTTTTCCATTGGGGGAAAAAAAATCCCTTTTCAAGGCCAAAAGGACATCAAATGCAAATTGTTTGATCTGGTAGTTCATGTCCCTGAGTGGAAGTCTAGTTCAATTTGACTGAATATTTGGATATTTATTGAATATTCAGTTTGATGAGAATATTCATAAACTAACTGCCTTGCTGTGAACCATGATCCAAATGAGCCAGTTTGGTTCACCTCTAGTCACTGTAAGAAGAGTCTGCTTGACTAGGTGGGTTATTGATCTCATCTTTCAGGGCATGTCTTATAGTTCAGCAAGAAGATAGGGCCTAAATAAAGCTATCTTGGAATGGGGCCAAGATTTGCTACTTGCAATGCAATTGCTTTTCAAATCTCATTCCACGTGGTAATTCTGAGAACTGGTCTGGAGAAGAAATTCTTATGACCACCATAAAGCATTCTTCTAATGTTTAGCAGCTGTTAAGTGGGAGTTTAAAAATAATAATCACCCATTGTTCAAAAGCTCCACATGGCGACTAATCCTAGTTTAAGCACAGCCAATTCAATGGAACCTTTACTCCATTTGGCAAATTAATTACCTACCTACCAAGTAAGTAATCCAAACATTGAGAAGCAAAATCTTAGCAACAGTGGGCTTTTGAGCATTCCAAACAGGAATTTGACAAGGAGCGGAGCATTCCAAGTGCACTTCATCGAGGACAAAGCTAAACCCTAAGAACTCAACATTTCAAAGCTTCCTTTGTGATAAGAGTGTGAGCTTTGCTATTTTGAATGTTAAGATCAACCAGGATCATCGGGTTTCCCATTTTGGGGAGCAGAATCTTTTTCCATGGCCCTCTTGCTAGTTTCATTAACTCCAAGAGCCATTCTTTATGGGCTTATCTGGAAATAAGCTCCATTGAAACCAGTGGTTGTCTCTTTGTGAACAAGACACATATAGATTGCACTCTCGTGCCTGAAATTGACTTCTCCCTATTCCATATGAAAGCATGCTTCTTTTGCTGGTAAAAAATGAACACTGAATATAGTACATCTTACTGTGATTTGTTGCATGCATGCCTCTTCTTTTACATAGGTCTGTCTTAGGAAGTTGCAGTCTGTTTCACAAAGATACACTAAGTAGCCAAACAATCTCTGTTTTGCAGATGGGAGACTGCCGAAATGCTCTGAAAAGTGGAAGGAGGGTTGGTTGGGTTGTTATTATTCCACAATATGCAGACTGTTCAAAGTGCAAAGTCCAAACAGATCGAGATATGGAGCATTTCGTAACCTGATTCAAAGGCACCTAAACATTTGTTTAAAAGAGGTTTAATTATATTGAAAGAAATGGGAATAGTGCAAGAGGTGGAGTTACATATTACTTTATTTATATCCTACCTTTTCCCCGAAGGGACTCAAAGTGGCATGCAAAAATTAACAGTCCAATACAACCTTCAAACAACCATATTGTTATATAAAGTCCGAATATAGAATCTAAAATATATAAAACAAGCTATATTACACATAAAAATATATACAACTACTTCACTGGACAACAATGTAAAATGTGATTTAAATATATGATTTAAAATATAGACAAGCCTATAGAATTAAGGATAAGATTGGAAAACCTCCTGGAATAAAAAAGGTTTTAATTGTTTAAGAAAGGATGCCAGAGAAGCGGCCAGCCTAACTTCCTTGGGGAACAAATTCCAGGGCTTAGGTGCAGCCACTGAAAAGGTCCTATCCCTAGTTTCTACCAATTGGAGCAAATGAGTTGGAATTGCCTGAGGTGGTTAATAGTTCCATTGTAGTATTCATGCCAGATCCCTTTTCATCCCACCCAGGGCCTGTTTGCACTTAACTGTGTGGAATGGTATAAGAATATCACTACACTGTGGTTAAGTTCAAGCCATGAGGGCTACATTTGTACTGTGAGTGCTGGTGCAGTCTTCAATTGGACCACCAGACCATCCAAATTGCCACAACAATGGTACTGCATTATAGATGGCATGGGGGATTGATCCAGAATAGACTGGCAGTCTGGACAGGTGAGCATGGTGTTGGGGGGCTGGAGGCCGCATGCCCCCCCTGGGCAATGGTGGGCACTGAGCAGCTCCTCGCTGGCTGCCACTACTACGGGAGCTCGTGGTGGGACTGATTAGAGCAGTGGGGGGCCATGGCACCCCAACACAACACCGGCCAAGTTCAATCCCAATCCCAACATCAGAATGCTAGCTGGCACGATTGGTATCAGCCAATGGCAGCAGCCCGGAGGTGGGACGTTTGGGTTCTGTGGGGGCAGCATGGGCTGGTACATGTGGGGGACGGTTGACCATTCTCACCTTGGCTGGTAAGGGATGCTTTGAGTATGCTTCACACACTGGCCAATGCGAATGGTCAACCTGTCCCCCGCCTGCACCAGCCTTGGAGCACTCCAGCCTTCCATCTGAAGTGCAAAAAGGCCTATGGTCTCTGCAAGGTTGCAGAAAAAGACAAGCACACTGGAAGCCCAGAGGACCATCAGAGGTCTCATGCCTCTGTAACAAGTTTAGGTTGATTGAGGTTTATGTTGTAAGCCGTGTTTATGAGAAGTTTTAGAAGAGAATGTTAGCCCGTTTCTTTAAGAAGTGGGTTTGTGGATAAGGAGGGTGAAGCATTAGAGTTTAGAGAGAAGAGTTACTTCCAGTTTTCAGTCTGCAGTCAGAGTGGAAAGTAGCTTCATTCTTAGACAGGCAGAGACTCCTCATAGGCCAGAGAAAAGCAAGAATTCTTCATAGACCAACTAGTGCCACAGCAAGAAAATAGTAGAAATCCCTTCTGGACCAGCCAGTGTCATTACAAAGAAGGAAGAAACTTCTAGGCCAGTCAGTGCCTTAACGAAGGAAAGTAACTGGAGAAGCCACAAAGAACTGAGGCCTAAAGAACTATGAAGCTGCAAGGAAACTGTAAGCTCTTATTTGCTAAGAAAGTTGTTATATTTGTTCTACTGTTACAATAAATAATGTAATTCAAGAAAGACTTGTGGGTTCTTCAAAGTGTGAGGAGTTTCTCTTGTTCAAGACCTCTGCCCAAGGTCATAGTGCAGACTGAACTCAGAAGCTTAAGTTTACCTGGGACAGAACAAGAGGACTTTCCCACCTCTCCAGGTTGGGGCAATGAGTTCATAGTTGCACTTCACCTGGGAAGAAAAGGAAACTCCCTTAATTAAGTAAGAGCATTCTTTATTCTAACTTAGTTTCATCTATGCAAGCAGTAGACCACGCCGTGTTTCCCAACCAGGGTTCCACCAGACATTGGTGAACCATCATGCCAAGTCAACATGCTCAGTGTTCAGGAAAGATTCTGGGTGTCATGGGAACCTTAGTCCCACAGCATCTGGAGGAACCTGAGTGACTTAGTGTGTAACACACCAGGGTTGCTGAACTACAGATCATGACAGGGCCTGTCAATGGAGGACAGTGCACATTTCTCCCATCCTACACTGGTTTATAGGCCTGTTTTGACATTCTCACGGTGTTAGCAAATGGACTTTGAGGCGTCTGCATTGCTTTCAAAATTGCAGGTACCTTTTTCAAAAAAAAAAAAAAAGCAAAACAGTGTGTGGAAGGAGTGGAGTTTCCCTATTGCTCACCTCTCCTTGTTGCCTCTGCATCATGAAATTACAATATGATGGCAGTATAGTCATATCACTAATAGGGATGGGCACAAATGGGTCTTTTGGCATTTGATTCATAATGAATCGAATATTAGAAAATTCATATTCCTTCAAATAGATCCCCTTTGAATGTTGTAGGATTCTATTTGATACGAAAGTATTCACACAAATTTGTATGAATATCCAATATGAACAGATATGCATCCATTTGTATCGGATACGTATCTGTTCATATTGTAATGGATATCTGTTCATATCGGATACGTATCCATTTGTATCAGATACGTATTAGTTCGTATTGGATAGGTGTTCATATCGGATACATATCTGATACAAATGGATACGTATCTATTCATATTGGATAGGTATCTGTTCATACCTGATGCATATCCATTTGTATAGGATAGGTATCTGTTCGTATTGGATAGGTATCTGTTCATATCGGATATGTATTCATTTGTATTGGATACGTATCTGTTTGTACTGGATAAGTATCTGTTTGTATTGGATACATATCCGATGCATATCCCCAGTTTAACATATGTCCAAACTATTTGTGCGAATGTTTCGAAACATTCATATTTGTACGAATGTTATTGTACGAGTGTCATAACATTTGATTTGTGTCCAAATTTGTACAAATAATGAATGTTACGAATATTCATGCACATCCCTAATCACTAATGTTAAGCAAGGGGCTGTGATTTCAATGAATAAGCAAAACCATTTCAAAAGGCTTGGGAAGATAGATCACACCTACATACTCAGTCACTATTGAAAATACTGGCTTTTCAAAAAAACAGCACAATAGTAGTTTAGCACAGCTTTAATTAGCAATAATGTCATTTCCTCCAGCCTTTCTGCAGGCGATTGCATAAAGACCCATGCACCGAGGAGTTAGAGTGATGCAACATCTCATCTCAGTAAGGGGCTGCAAGAGGTCTGGGGAGGAGAATGAACTGACAATGGCTGGGAGGCTTCCCTGCAGCAAGTGAAGCTTTAATGTAGGGCTTCGGCCTGACACAGGGAACTCGAGAGGGTGGATAGAAAAACGGAAACCGAATGAAAAATAGGATGCATTCACTATGCTCTTTTGGTCCCCTCTACTGAATAGGAATCAACATCCATAACTGAGCAAGAGAAAATCTGCCTGCAAGTGTGGCAAACATGCCCACCTATTATTTCTAGAGAGTATTGGCATCATTATTATGAGCACAGGCATCATTACCATCCATCCAGGAGTTGATAACTAAATTCCAGCAGTGCTCTCAAGCAAGTTGAGTCTTTATCTAACCGGTGCCTAGATAGGACTAAAGAAAGATCTGTCTGCTCTTGGCAGGGCTTCCCAAAGAGCCTCTTACAGCATTCTCTGATGAGCTTATGAACATTAACAGCGGCCTCCTACAGCCGCCCTTCATAGCCTTGTTAAAAAATGTTCATAACTGCTTTGAACAGTAGTCATAGGGCCCACTGGAATACATATACTGTAGGGTTTATTCTGGAATATACCCTGGAATAAAGTCCTGCTGTCCACATGCAAGTACAGACTACAGCAGGAACCAAGTGAGGCCTACCAAGTGAGTCTGCACTAGCCTGTGGACCACAGACCTCTGTCCTGAGATATACTCCAGAAAAAGGCCAAGTGCAAATAGGCCCATAGACTGTTTCTGCACTTAGCTGAGTAGATCCCAAACTGATCCCCATAGGTGGGATAGTGCTGATGCATACCAGCTCATGCTGCAGTTGAATCTTGTGTGAGCTTCAGGGCTGCACTCCCATGACTTTCAAGGGTTCGAAACAAAGCTCCCTGACCTTGAGGCCTAATGGCATGCTATGGTGTGTCACCAAACCACATCCCTTCTGTATGGCTTTTGTGTTCTGGATCAGGACTGCTGCTACAAGCAATTAAATGAGTCTATCGGTGGTCCAGATTAAGGCCTCCCAAATCAGGATCATGCTCTGTCTAATGCAGATAGAGAGGACCAGTGGGAGATGTTGCCTCACAGATCTGTATTCTCACACGTCTGAGGCCTAGATAAATACAACACAAACCCTTAATCCAAATTAAGGGTCCATGCAGAAAGGGCCATAGGGTTACTACAGGTCACAAATAGATGAAAAATAATAATATTGTGGAACTGCACTTATGATGTGCAGGTGGGGACAAGGAGTGAAAAGAAAGATCACCCCCAACCTTTGTACAGTGGAGACAGAGAAAGCTGAACTCTCCCTCCTCTGAGAAGCCAAAAATAAACTGATGGCAGTATGTCCTATCAATGGAGATGGTAGATGAGTATAGAAGGAACCCTGTAGCTGGGCTGAGAATGGGGAGACTGACAGGCATGGACAAAAAGAAATGAACTGAGAGAGCACTATGTTTTCATGGGTGTGATTTTGCCAGTGACAAGCTCAGACCCTATTGTGCAGTAAGGCAGACTTTACAGATGGGTTATAACCTGGGCCGAATAATAGGATTCAAAAGAGAGGAAAGGACGTCTCCTATTCCATTTCAGGGGTGTGCACAAATGCAATTTTCAGGATTCGATTAAAATATTTTAAATTCAAATGTAATCAAATTTGATTCAAATTAAGCAAATTCAAATCTATTCGTCTGAATTTTTCATTTGAATTTGCACTTACAAATGTCGACAGCATTCGTAGATGCCCGCACGCATCTTCCCCAGGTCCGCATGCATCCGTTTGCCTCCCATAGTTGTCCCGTACGCAACCAGTTTTTGTCCTATGCAGATCCGTATAAATGCGTTCAGATGTGGGAAAGACGCTGATCTTCAAGTAGGCATCGTGTACAATCCCCTACACATCTGAATAATTTCAACAAATAAATCCAAAATTTGACATTTGAATCAAAACTTTAAATTCAAATTTAAGGACATTCAATTGACATTCAAATGTTGAAATTCAGTTGGTTCGATCAAATTTTGAATGTATTTGAATATTCGTGAACATCCCGTTTGAGGGGAATACTGGGTAAGCCCTCCAAGTTAGGTGAAGATATCAGTAGAAGGTCACATCTTCTTTTCAATAAGTCCATCATCCATTCCTACCTGCCATATAACACGCTTGACAGGTACTAAATGGCACCTCTTCAGCAATGGCTACGGGTCGATATAAAATGATACAGCTTGAAATGGCTTTTGTTTTGAAGTGGATAGAATTGATCTATTTCAAGATCTGGAGAGCAGGGGAGATATATGTTGCTATATAATTGTCCCTCCTTTCAGCTCCACAGGCAAAACATGGTACTCTGTTTTGTCTTGCTAGAAATGTAACTTGATGATACTATCTAATGCTTTGGGATTTTAGAGATAAGGTGAATATGGAATTTGATCAAATGAATGGGGAAAAGCAATAACAGGCTGTTTTGCCACTCCTTCCTTATTCTGTTCTTTTTTAGCTTAAAGCACCATACAACAGTCTCTAGGGCCTGGGAATCCATGTATTTGTAAAGAATTACAGGGTTGGAAACAACTCCTAGAATTCCGTCTTGACCCTGGAGGTCTGGTAGGGACCAGGGAAGCCCTAGAAGACCCAGTGTGATCACACAGCCCAATGCAATGTTGATCCATCCCATCCAGGCTTCACAAAGATTGAAATGAGCAGCCAGGACAGGAACAGGTTGATTGCAGGTGAAGGCTCACTTTTCCCCAGGCTGAGTTTACAATGTATGGGAGGACTAGATACAACGGTATGAAACATCAAGGGAGTCAGTACTGATTAGATATTAGGAAAAACTTCATGACAGTAAGGGTACGTTCCCATACAAGATTAAATGAGAATCCAGTCCATTTTTGGGATCGTCCAATCCCCTTTTAAATTTTTATTCCCGGACTTTCTGAGGACTATATTGCTAAAATCGGCAGGAAAAAAGGCCTCAGAAAAACTGTTCTCGGTCACATTTTGGTGCCCAGCCCACTTTTTTTTTCCCTATTGGAACACTCCTGGACTATTTGGGAAGAAGATCTGCCTTTTGGGCTGTCTCTCTCATATCCTTCTGGCCAATGCCTGCCACCGATGGGAGGGATTTCATATTTGGGAAGTTCTGCCTCTTCCCCTTCCCATCCCTGCAATGCTTGAGTCCCAGGGTGCGTTCCCATGGTACTAATTTGTATCTCTATTGCCCCTCCACTGAAGTGGATTAAAGAAAAGTGGGTTCAATCCGGATTTAAGTGTTCCCAAGGGGGTAAGCAAAACACGCATTTAAAATGAACGGACCGTCCCCAAGGAAGGGTGTTTTGTTTACCCGCATCTTTTTCTCCCCGCCCCTTGCTGTTTCATTGGGTGATCGGGCGGAAGGAATTTCCAGCTGCCGAAACGCCTCCCCCCCCCCAGCCAGCGATCCTGCAATCCTTTCCTTCAAAAAGACCAAAAGAAAAATTTAAAACTTCTCTGTTCGTCTCCCCTGCTTGCGAAGACTGCAGCCGGCACTCTTTACAAGATCTCCACCCAGCCAGCTCTTTTACACTTTCACTTTCGTGGAAGCAATTCATCACAATGTATCTTTGCTGTTTCTCTTTGGGATTGGAAAGAGAAACAGCAAAGAGAAAATGCCTGCCTAGATCGCTGTTTGCATAGATTGCTGGCTGGATGACAGGCAAAAGAGAGACAGAGAGAGAGATGATCTCTCCAGCTGGCAATTCCCACCTGGGAGAGAATCCCTGCGCCTTTTGCCACGGAGCGATCCCATGGAAAATGTTGCGCTGAAAACCCACATCTTCCAGAAAGTACTGCTTTAAACAGGTATTTTTTTAAAGCGGGTTTTCCCCATTAGCGGCGCTGGAAACCCGGATTAAAGCCATGCATGGGACCGGTCCGTGGCAAAAGAAGATTTTCAGCAGACTTATTATTGCATGGGAACGCAGCCCCAGAGATCAAAATAAGGCTTGGTTCTTTGAACACAGATTTCCCCTTTCTGTGAATGCCACTGCAATTGCGAGAAATACATTTGTAGCAGCTAACAATTGCAGAGGGAGACTTTTTTTAGCCCCACTAAAAACCACAAGCCTCCATTCTCCTTCCACACCCCATTTATTTGAAAGGGAGAGATTGGTTTGCGCTGTCTGTTCTTTTGCTCAGCTGCTTCAGTGCAAAGATGCTGCCTTCCTGGTAACATAATGAATGGAGGGAGCATCCGATTTGAAAGGGAGAGTGATTGCTTTGCCTGTGTCTGTTCTTTTGCTCAGCTGATTCTGAGGGGGGCAGGCTTACAAGGTTTGGACAAGGAGCAGAGATGAAAAAATCCTGTTTATCCATACTGGGGATTTGCGTGGTTTGGATGGGAACTGCAGTATTTGAATTCAGCCTGTGTTGTTCCCAAGCAAAATGGGAACAACCAGAAAGCGCACTCGGTCCTGAATCTGAATTAAAATAGTCGTCTAAGGGTGATCAGTCAATGGAAGAGATTGCCACAGGAGGTAGTGGAGATATATCTTCGCTGGAGATATTCAAACAGGGGCTGGGCCTACACCTGTCTGGGATGGTTTAGGAAGTCCTGCATTGAGCTTGGGGTTGGACTCAATGGTCTTAGAGGTTCCTTCCAACTCTATAATTCTATGATTCCGTGGTTGTCTGCTTTTGGCTAAGCAATTGTTTCCCAGCTTCTCAGCAAGGAAACTCTCTTTAACAAAACCTAGAAGGGAGGGCAGAGTGATTTTCAGCTCAGGTAAAGAAGGCTTGCAGCTCAGCTATCCAAAACACTCCTTCTTGCAAATAGAATTTCACCTCAGAGAATCAGAGAGTTCAAAGCAAGAGACCCTTTTGGGGGGGGTGAAGGACGCCTCTGGGCAGCTCCCCTCTGTTTCTCACCCAATTAAGGGGATTCAAAGCAGCTGATATAGCTTTCTGTTCTTCTCCCCACAACAGAACACCCTGTGAGATAGGTGGGGCTGTGAGAGTTCAGAAGAGAGCTGTGACTTGCCCAAGGTCACCCAACTGGATTTGTGGTGGATGGCAGAATCAAACCTGGCATTCCCAGATAAAAGTCCACCTCTCTAAACTCTAGACCAAACTGGACAAGACAATCCACTTAGGTCCTGAAGGACGCTCAGTCAAGGGCATGAGAAAAGTTCTACTTTCAGGTATTGCCCCATCCAAGTTGCCAGTCTTTGGACAACAGGGATGTAGAGGGGGGTCTCCTATGGGACAGCACAATGAAGGTATCAAAGCAGTGTGCAGCAGCAGTGAAAAAGCTACTTCAATGTTAGGGGTAATTGAGAGGGGAGTGGAAAATAAGTCAGAAAGTGTCCTTTTGCCTCTTTATAAATCTATGATGAGGTTATGTTTGGATCATTGTGTACAATTTTGGTCAGTACACTCAGAAATCATATTGTGGAACTGGAAAAGGTGAAGCAAAGGGCAACCAAAATGATTAAGGGGCTGGAACACCTTACTTACAAAATCAGGCTACGTCGTGGCCTCTTCAACCTTGAAAGACAGCATTTATGAGGTGACCTGATTGAAATAATAAAAGAAGTGGAAGTATTTTTTTTTCACCTAGGCTGCATTCCCATACAAGTTTAAATCCAAATCAAATCAGTTTTCGGGATCCCGGACTTTATGAGGACTATCCTGCAAATATCCACGAAAAAAAAAGGTCCTCACAAAAACTGCTCCCAGTCCCGTTTTTGGAGCCCAGCCCACTTTTTTTTCACCTTTGGGATCACAACTGGACTATTTGGGGTGGAGATCTATCCTTCTGGCCAATGCCTGCTGGGTGTGAGTGGGATTTCACAGGTGTGGTGGTCTCCCCCCTCCCCTTGCCATGCCTACCTTGAACACGCTGCAATTAGGAGAGATACGATTGCAGAAAAACTTCTTAAAAACACCAGCCTCAAGAGATACATTTGTAGCAAGGATGGCAGAGCAGGGGAAAACTAACGTGTGATCCTCCATTTTACAGAGGGAAAGGAAACTGAAAGGGAGAGTAACAGCCTCTGCTCCCTTCCCATGCAAGCTGTCTTTATTAGCTTCAGTTTTGAAAGGGAATTCTTTTGCACTGTCTGTTCTTTCGCTCTCCCGTTTAAGCGCAAAACTGCTGCCTTCCCAGCAACATGAATGGAGGGAGCTTCCGATTTGAAAAGGAGAGTGTGAAAGGGGTGATTGCTTTGATTCCCTTCTGTTCTTTCGATCAGCTGATTCTGCAGGGCAGGCTTAACAGGGGTTGGACAAGGGGCAGAGATCCTGACACTCCGATTGGCTGGATTTTGCCTCTTACTGAGGGAACTCCTCCCTCCTGTCACTCACGAATGCAAATTTCCGTCCCATTCGCTTGGGTGGAATCATGCTCGTTCCTAACAAAAATGTAAATAATCTGCTATTTGCACATGGGACTTACAAGTGCGGCAAGGAGACTGATAAGTTCAAATCAGGTCTTCATTTTAGAATTTGCTGGAGTGGTTCTATGCTCTCAAGCTCCATCCAAACATCAGTTTCTACCCAGAGGTTTAGAGATTGTGTCTTCCAGGTCCTAGAAGACTTTACACTCCAGTGTAACTAGGGGTTAGTGGCTAGCTGGAGTTTTTCATTTTCTGGCCCTTGTTTTACTGAAACTGTCCTGAGTGTCATTTTCTGTGTACATAAAAAAGCACAGCAGATAAACAAAACCAGTGAGGAGCAGATTAAACACCCAGAGAAGGGGTGATATCTTTGGTGCAACAGCAGGAGCACCATGAAAATGCTGGTGTCTTATCTGCTGCCAAGACTCTTGCTTCACCTGCTTAGAATCTATAGACAGCCATAACCATCCAAATCCATCTGACTATTCTCAGACAGATTAGCTGTGCTAGCAAGGCTGCATCTTTGTACAGCCCTGAGAAGCAAACTGGACAATACAGAACTTAGGAACTGAATTGTACCCATACCCTTTAAAACTGAGCAGGGTGGTGCAGCTCAATGGGACCACAATATCTGTCTTGATGTCTCAAGCTCCCTGCCTTTGTATCTGTACCATCAGATATCCCTTAAAAAGACTACAGGGCTTTGTTCTGACTGGTCAAAAAGGTCCGGGTTTTAACCCGGATTTTTTTGACCAGCACAGAGGGCTCCTTGCAGCCATCCCGACTGTATTGGGGCAGCAGGGAAGGGTGGCGGCGTCACTCTCCACGGTGGGAGGGAGATGACGACAGATATGCTGATCTCCTCCACCGCCACCCACCATTTGCCTTCCCTACCCCATTCCTCTGTCTGTCGCTGTCTCCTGCCACCATTTGCCTCCCTCCTGCACCATTCCTCCGTCTTTCGTTGTCATCCCACTGTTTGCCTTTGCGACCGTTCTCCAACAGACAGAGGAATGGGTTGTGGGGGAGGCAAACAGTGTGTGGCGGTGGAGGAGATTGGTGAGGTGGTGGTGTTCCCATTAAGAAATATTTGGATCATTCCAGGATTCCACAGTGAGTCCTGATATAATCCGAAAAAGGATTCCCCAGATTTTTGGACATTTAATCCGCAGAAACTGGGAAATTCTTTCAAAAGTGTAGGGAAGCCTTGAGCCAAATTCAAGCCGGACTAAAATGCCAGTCAAAACACAGCCCAGGTGTGCTGGGCCTTTTTCAAAGAGCCCTTTTACAAAATGTGCCCCCCCAACACACAAAATGTATTCATACAGGAAAAAGAAAATCCTGCCACATATTCCTTTAACCCAAAGCCTGGCATCCCCTCCATAGCTTACTACTCACTGGCCTCTGGCTGGATTTCTAGGTCCCTGGTTGGTCAGAACCTAGTGGCCATTTCCATTGGCTACTGAACCTCTGTAGCTTTCTGGCCTATCTGCCCCACACAGGACTCTCACACCAAGAGTTATTCTTTTCCATCTGTGGAAGGGGTGGAAAATTGAGATTCAGGGATACAGTAAGTGTCCTTTTTAAATTTTCTGTCTATTCTTTGAGTCTCTTTTAGTGTGCCTGAACACACCCTACATTGGTTAGCAGTACAGGATTTTGGGATTGAGGCTCCCTGCTGTATGCTAACATAGGCCCCCTCCAGACTAGTGGAATAAATCCGCAGTTGTAGGGAAAATCCAGAGTTTACCTGCTGCGAAGCAATGTCCCACTGTCCAGACTACAGCAGCCTACTCATAGCTTCCTTGGGAAAGCTGCCCAGAGTTTGCATTGCCACATGCGCCATGTGAGATGAAGCAGCCAATCGGAATTGAGGTGCCCTACCAGCTCTCGTTGGCTGTTCTTGCTGTCCCGTCTGGACTGGGGGGTAGATTCAAATTTTCTCAATACTGTGCAGGAAATGCTGTTATATTAGCATTAAGTAAATCTGCAGTAGTGTCACTATAATGCAACGCCACTACAAATTATCGGCCATTTTGTGTGACGGCTCGATTTTGGCTGCACATTCCATTGCACAGTATTAAGAAGTCTGGACACACCCATAAGCAGTATTTGAGGAAGAAGATCCAGTACAATAATTTTGGGAGCCACATGCTGCCTGGTGATCTTTAGGCTACTCCCATTTTGCACATTGTTTGGCTTCATACAGATCTTATGTTCTGTTCTAAACACTTCTGCATGATACTATCCTTTCTAGCTGAGAGTGATTGCGGGTCAGTAGTGAAACATTTGTTTCACATTCAGAAGAGCTCTCCTATCTGGTCACTGGCTAGGCACAGTTAGCTTTAGCAACCCAGCAGCCTTCAGACCACACCCTGTGACCAACTGGACAGAAGGCTGCCATTTTCAGCCAAAAAAAACATGTATTTTTCAGTATCTGTAGCATCACCCTCTCACTATTTTGCATGCACCAGTGAACCGTCAGGGTCATAATTCCACAATCTTCAGCTGGTTTTCAAATGCATTAAGACAGTTAAAACTTTCTGTTTCTGTAGAAGTCACCAATTTGGCTTTGTTTCCCCAAAGGGCGGAGAGATGCACAACTGTGGTTTGGTTTGAATCAAACTAAACCACATGGTGGTTGGTTCAAATTCGAACCAACTTCACCTGGTGTGAGTTCAGACCTTGAACAAGGTCAAACATTTTGTTTTTGTTTTTTAACTGTTAAAAATGGTTTGGGAAAAGCCCTTATTAAAGGCAATGCAGAGAACTCTAATGAGTTTGAATCAAAGTGGTTTTAGCCATTCGACTGAATACCCTCTGGTTTGGTTTGACTCAAATCAGCCACTTTCAAACCGAAATCAGCACATCTCTACAGAAATAAAAGATGAGTACATCAGATGCAGTTGTTGAATGGTGAGTAGGGATGAGCAGGAATGCAATTTTCGGGATTTGATTCAAATCAAATACCTGAAAATTCAATTTGATTTTTTTAAAATTTGAATTTACTCAAATTTGATTTGAATTAAGCAAATTTGAATCCATTTGTTTGAATTTTCATTTTGAATTTGCACTTATGAATGTTGACAACATTTGTATGCACCTGTACGCATCATTACGCATCCTGTATGCATCTGTACGTGCCAGTATGCATCCCGTAGTTATCCCGTATGCAACCAGTTTTTGTCCCATACGGATCCATACAAATGCATACGGAAGCAGGAAAGATGTGTACGTGCAGGTACGCATCGTGTACAAACACATAAACATACAAATGTCCAAATAATTCAAAGGAATAGATTCAAAATTCATTCAAATATTTAAATTCAAATTTATGGACATACGATTCAAAAAGGTGGGACTATGGCAGTGTTAATGGTGCTATTTCTGTCCTGTCTGCATTCACCGCTGCTTGAAAGGAAATATAGGTGGACTAGTAAATGAAGAAGGAAGGAGGAAGGGAGGAGGAGGAGGATACTGCTTTTCTCCCCCTTTTTAAAGGAACTTAAAGTAGATGACAAACCTTCTGTTCTCCTCCCCACAATAGACACGCTGTTTGAGGTAGGTGGGGCTGTGAGAGCTCAGAAAGAGATCTGTGGCTATTCCAAGGTCACCCAGCTGGCTTCACAGAGGATTAAACTTGGGGTGTTTTCCACTGTCACTTGTACCCATTTTTGCACCCATTTTTGTACCTTTTGGCTGTGAGCCGGATGATCCCATTTCCACTACGGCACCCATTTTGAACCCGATTGTTTCCACTGCCATGGGGGAAATCCAGATGTTTTTGGCCTTTAAGCCGGATTTTCTGTAGACCCCATTAATGGGGTCTACAATGGGGTCTTCTGCCAGAAAATCCGGATTAAAGGGAGCCTGTTTCCACTGAAAACAGGCAGTGGGGTCCAAAGGAGGCTAGGGGGAGGGGATGCACCTTTGACCCCCCCACACACACACATTGGTTTCGAAGTCACTTCGAAGTCACTTTGAAGTTGACTTCACATTCACTTCGGAGCTGACTTCGAAGTGACTTCAAAATCACTTTGAAGTTGCTTCAAAGACTGCACCCCCCTGCCCCCCAAAACACCTGGGGTAATGGACCGACCCCTTGTGGGTTGATCTGGATTCCCCAGATGGGTGCAAAGCTGTTTCCACAGCAGGGGTGTTAGCACCCATTTCTAATGGGTGCTATACCTCCTGTGGAAACACATTGGGTTCTTCCCTTAATCCGGATCTACTAGATCCGGATTAAGAAATGTACCCATTCCTTAGATCCGGATATTCTTAGATCCAGATCTAAGAGCTGCAGTGGAAAAACACCCTTGGTGACTTTGAGATATGAGTCTGGGACTCTAAAACAGGTAGAAATGAAGTAATGCAACAGGTAAGGTTTTTTTATTTGGTTCTGTGTTTAAAGCATCTTTTTCCGGAACTAACTGCTATAACACCTCTATGCTCAGCCAAAAGAAATTCATAATTTGCTTTCCAGTAAACAGCTGGTCTACCAAGCTGGCATGGAGGAAATTCTTATTGTAATAGCTTCCTCGTTCTCCCTACAAACTTATCTGAACACAATCCCGCCCCCGCCCCCCACCGCCCCATTCTCATAAGAAACAAACCATAACTATATATCTGTGGTTCACACGCCGGGTAACCATCTTCTATGCCTTTTCACACCTCTGAAGCAATATTGAATGTTATTCCTTATTACTGAGCTGGGGATCCATTTTTATTAAATGAATCAAACATAAATAAAGCAAGACAGCATTTAGGAGGCACAGTGCTGAAATCAGAGGAGCGCTATGTCTTTGGATTTTTGTTCTCCTAATACACACAGTATAAATTATAAAGCAGGTAATAAAATTAAATTTCCAGTTAAAGCTGGACTCTGACCATCAACAGCTAGCCCAAACAAAAAAGATTTTGCAGAATCATTGTTTTCTTCTCTTTTTTTTTGTTATTGTTGCTGTTTTTAAGACGATGGTCAGAAATTAATTTTACATATGATTCCTGCTTGTCTACTCCCATTTTTCCTCTCCCCTCTCATTAAGATGGTGATGATGATGATGTGAAAACAGCAGTTACACACAGCAAATGAGATCATTATGCTAGATTTCATATTATATCACTAGTCGGGCCCTTCCCAAGCATCTAGGACTGCGTGATATATTGGCGAATTATGTGAGCAGACCCCAGTAAAGTGGCTTTTTGTAGCTGGCAGATGGATATTTTGTCAATGCCAATGGTTTTTAGGTGCCCGCTGAGATCTTTGGGCACCGCGCCCAGTGTGCCGAGGATGACTGGGACCACTTTCACTGGTTTTCGCCAAAGTCGCTGAAGTTCAGTTCTCAGGTCTTCGTACCTGGTGAGCTTCTCCAACTGTTTCTCCTCAATTCTGCTGTCACCTGGAATAGCAACGTCGATGATCCACACTTTCTCTTCCTCAACAATTGTAATATCAGGGGTGTTACGCTCCAATTTTCAGTCAGTCTGATGCCTGAAGTCCCAAAGTAGTTTTGCCTGTTCATTTTCAACAACTTTTTCTGGCTTGTGATCCCACCAGTTCTTTGCCACAGGCAGATGATACTTTTGGCACAAGTTCCAGTGGGTCATTTGTGCTACAGCATTGTGTCTCACAGTACTGAAATTCAGAAAAAGAGGCTGACACGTCCAGTGTAACCCTGCCTCTTTCCTTCCCCAAATTCATTCCATGTATTGATTTCCCTCCCTGCCACTGTTATCCCAACCCTGCATAGAGATGACAAAAATGATACTTTCCCCTCCACTACAGATGCTATTATTTTAATATTTAGGATATTGTTTTACATATGCTGAATCTTTTAAGTGTTTTCATGTATATTATTATTTTTAATATCGGTTTGTAATTTGTTGCTTAAAAGGTTGTTACCCATCCTGAGATCTTTGGGTATAGGGTGGGATAGAAATATAAAGAATAAAATAAAGAATAAAATAAAGAAGGTAACCAGGAGAAACAATACCTAGGGTATAATAAAATTGACAAATAAAGGACAGCATGGAATTTCTACCTATTAAATAGCAGGGCAGAAAAGTCAATTTTAGCAAGCTCAGCTTGCAGTGGAATGCAACTGCCTCTAGGTTGCAGAAACACTATTTGCAGGGAATCAAGAGCAGGTGAAGATTTTGCCTCTGTCTTCTGCTTGAGATGCAGAGAACCAATTGGTGGGCCATTGTGCAAGACAGACTGTGGCCTGATCCAACAGGGATCCTCATATGTTCTTATCTAGAATGGATGTCTAGATACTACCTCTAGGTTTGAAGAAGAAGTCCATCCTAACTGCCTTCCTAAACATGTACAGTGAAGGAGATAGATGCACCTCAAGGAGAAGACTATTCCATAGCCTAGAGGCCATCACTGAGAAGGCCCTCTCCTGGGTGCCCACCTCTTTTGCTGCTGAGAGTGGTGGGACAACCAGGAGGGCCTCCCCTCCAGATCTTAAGGCGCGGGCAGGTCGATATGGGAGTAGACGTTCCTTCAGATATTTGGGGCCTCAAGTCATTTAGGGCCTTATAAGTCAAAGTTAACGCCTTGAATTGGGCCTGGTAGCGAATTGGCAGCCAGTGCAACGCTTTTAAGACTGGTGTGATGTTCATCCGGCCAGCTGTATTGTATTCTGCACTAGCTGCAGCTTTTGAACTGTCTTCAAGGGCAGCCCAAATACCATGAGTTACTGGATGTCATACTGAGCTTACCTGCCCTTGGGCCTTATTTATAGTGGTGCCAATCCTCTGCAACACTCGCTTTGAAATTTGTGGGGTGCCTATATTTTTGGTTTTGGGGCATCATCTGAAATCCTGTCCTTTCACGCAGGCCACTACAGAGTGAATATTTTTCCTCTCTTCCCATGCTATTAATAACATTTCTGTGTAACTTATGGTTTTAGCTGTTTAGGCACTGCTTGTCGTGGAAGTTACACCTTCACAATGATTAAAGTTCTAGAAGCCCCTTCTCCACAATAGAATTCAGGTCAAGGTCCCACAGGGTGCAGTAAGAAATAAGTACCACGCTCAGCCAAACTAGATGCAACTGGGTCAGTTGGCCATCAGTTGCAGTCAATAAGCCCTTTCTGGTAGAGATGGGCACGAATATTCAAACTCAAATATTCTATTCTAATCCAATGAATGTTGACATTCGAACTAGAACATGGATTTTTGAAAATCCGGTATGGATTTTCGAATGATCCAAATGTGTAGATTCGTATCTGTCGTATACAAATCTGCGTGGAAATTATACATATCTTGCGCTTAAAATATGGGATTAAAATGAGATGCATACGGGATAATATGGGATGAATACAGATTTTTACAGAATGTGCACAGATACGTATAACAGATACGAAAGTTGTCAACATTCGTATCTTTAAATACAAATCTAACATTCCAACGTACGGATTCAAATGTTATGGATTCGAATCGGATTTTAAGACATTTGAATCTTAAATCTCCAAATCGATAGGATTTTATGACATTCGAATCTACTGGGCACATCCCTACTTTCTGGTTATGGGATCTTTTGAACAAAGACAGTCTTGCCTGCCACTAACAGGGGACAGAAGGGGTGGTGTGTAAGAGGTGAGCTGATGGCACTATATTAAATCCATGGTGGGATGATTGTGCAAGATGCAACAGATGTGGAGGTTACGAACAGGGTTGCTCCTCACATCTGGCAGGAGGCAACACTGGAAAAGCTGTGAACTTCAAATGTGCAAGTTTCCAATCATTGTGCCAGTGTCAAAATGTGGGTTGGGGAGCTGTTCAAAATAGGGAGAGGGAAAAATGAAGGAAAAGCTTGCCTCTAATGCCACCCAAGACCACAGGTGTTAATGGCAAGTAGTTGCGATGGATTTCTGCACGTTTTAAACTTTCTCAGAGGTACCAGATCTCAGAACTGGGAGGGGGGGAGGGGACCTGTTAGTATAGTGAATTGACAAATGTTAGCAGTTTTAAAACCCCTTTCACCCTATGCTTATCTTCACATCTGAAAATAACTGTGGGGTAACACCATGCAAAACAGAGGACAGGTTACCTGGGCCTTTAAGAGTTGCCCGGAAGATGGAAGTTCAGCAGGTGTATTGCCTGCATAGCAAGATAATGCCCTCTTCTGTGCAAGTATTTATTTATTTATTTAGAAAACTTATATCCTGCCCTTCACCTAATGGTCCCAGTGAGATTAAAACATTTCCAATGGTAAAACATGATTAAAAATATTACAATAGCAAGGTATTAAAGGAGCAGGAACCCTGGGCTAAGTTTCATATGTCTAATGAGATTTTTTTTAAGAAACAAAAATCTCCCCTGGCTCAGGGAAGCTGCCCCGCTATGTTCGAGCCAATGTGGTCTACTGGTTAGGGAGCCAGACTCTGGGAAGACTGGCTTCGATCAGGCACTCCTCCACGAAGCCACCTGGGTGACCTTGGGCTAGTCACAGCTGAGCTCTCTCGCGGCCCCGCCCACCCCACAGGGTGTTCTATTGTGGGGAGAAGAGGTTTGTCAGCCGCTTTGAGTCCTCTCATGGGTGAGAGCAGGTAGAAAAGGCAACTCTTCTTATAGCCAGACGCCTTCCGCTTCCGGCCCAAAGCAGGAGTTTTCAGTCCGGCGGCGCCCGGCCGCCCGGAGAGCCCAAGCGCGACGGCTGCCGCCGGTTCGTGGCTCCGAAAGTCGGGCCCTCCTCTCGCCCCTTCCCTCGCGCCAGGCAGCAGCTCGCCGAAGCCGTCGGGTGGGGAGAAGAGGGAAGCCCCGACGGGCGCGGGCGCCACTTTAACTCCACCTCCCTCTCTCCCTCGCCCGCCCGCCCCAGCGGCTCAGCTCCCTCCAGCGGCGGCGACCACGGAAGCGCACGACGGCTCCGTCGTCGCCGCTCGCCGGCTCGGAGCGGCATGCTGGGGCACTCGCGGGCTCGCCATGGAGGAGGAGGCGGAGGAGGAGGAAGCCGCCCCCGGGCGCCCTCTCGCCCTCTCCGGGAGAGCTGCCGCGACGGCTGCGGCTGCTCTGCTGCCGCCGCTGCTGCTTTAAATGCCGGGCGCTGAGGAGGAAGGAGAGCGCAGCAGCCCTCGCCTCGTCCCCGACGCGGCCACGCGCTCCTCCTCGCCGGCGGCCGCTTGTTGCTCAGGCCGCTCGACGGGCGCGCGGGCGCCGCGTGGAGCCGAAGCGCGCCTCGCCAGCGCTGGAGCCGAGCAGCCGACCCAGCGGTCGCCACAGCTTGCCGGGGGAAAGGCAGGGCAAAGCCGAGCCGAGGGCCGGAGAGCTTTCGGCATTGGCGGGCGACGGCTGCCCGGCTTCGCCTGGTAAGTTTCCAGCGCGCTCTCGCTCGCTCGCCCAGCCGGCCGCTCCGGACGGGCGAAGGAGGCGGAGGCGCGGGGGAAGGCGGGCGGGAGGGCGGGCGTGCAGGGATGGGGCGCGGATCAGGTGACGGCGGCGGCAGGCGGCAGGCACACCTGGGCTGATCTCCGGCTGCTTTGCGCTGCCAGGAGGCGGAGGAGGAAGAGGAGGAGGCTGGCGAGGCGAGCGGCGCGCCCTGGAGCCTCTGCCGTGCCTTGCCTGCGCGTCCTTGGCGTCGGGGCGCGGGTCGTTGGAGGCAGCGGCCGGGCAGCCCGCCGCCGCCGCCGCGCCTGCTCCTCTTCCTTCCTCCTCTCCTCGCCGTCATCCCCGCGGAGAACTTTGCTGGTCGGCGCGCACGGAGGAGCCCGATGGGGCTGGAGAGAGTGGCGTGGAGGAAGACGACGGCCAGGTGGGGGAAACACCTGCGAAGGGGAACGCGCGCGCGGTGCCTGCCTACCTGGCTGGCTGGCTGGCTGGAGGAGGCTTTGCGAGGACGGCGGGGCGGGATGGATGGATGGAAGGAAGGAAGGAAGGAACTAGCTGTGGTCCGGAGCGCGGCGTGCCTGGGCGGGACGCCCCCTCCAACACATCCGGCTGCCGCGCTTCTCGAACAAGCTGCGGTGCCTGCCCGGGAGACCAAGTTGACCGTCGAGGCAGAAAGACATCGCCCCCTCCCCGGCCAAAAAGACCCTACCAAAGGCACCGATCTGGCTCCCCCCGCCTTTAACTTCTTTCCTTGGGACATTCGTGCTCCCGGCCTGCCTGCCTTTCGTTTTCTTTTCTTTTCTTTCATTTTCGCAGAGAGCTCCGGACAGCGAGCCCTTTGGCTTCTCCATTTTGCAGCCCCATGGGGGGAAGGGTGGCTGACCCAAGGTCACCCGAGGGAGCTCTCGTAAGGGGTGGTGGGTTGGGGAATCTGGATCTGTCGGTCTCAGGAAGGAAGCTCTGACTAATCCGGCGTGGAAAGTCCGGGTCGAGTCTTTATCAAAGTTTTTTTTAATTATTTTTCCGAGGGAGTTGGTCTCTGGGAGTCCCCAGGGCTTCCTGGTTTTGGTTTCTGACTCCCTTTAGTGAGAAAGCGGCCTTCCTGTTTCGGATCAGCTGTTTTATCTGCTGCCCCTTGAAGAAAACCCCTGGCCTTCCTGGTGGAGTTATGGGGCTGGTTCATGACAACCTGATGCTCCTTGAAGAAGAAGAGTTTGCTTTTCTACCCCACTTTTCTCACCCATTCAAGGGGACTCAAAGCAGCTGACAAACCTTCTGTTCTTCTCACAGCAGAACACCCTGTGAGGTGGGTGGGGCTGTGAGAGCTCAAAGAGAGCTGTGACTAGCCCAAGGCCACCCAGTTGGCTTCATGGAGGAGTGCAGAATCAAACCCTGTATTCCGAGATAAGAGTCTGGCTCCCTAAGGATAGAGCAAAGCACTATATGAATGCCTCAATCTAAGGCGTTTTTTATTTTGCTCTATCTCTGCTCATGCCCAGTTTGCTTTCAAGAGATTTATTCAAAACTGAATTCAGGAGGAAAGTCTCCCTCAACCTGACTTGTAGGTGACAGAGGGGCTGGCCCCTTTTCTTAGATTGCCCTTTGCACAAACACACAGCCACTGAACTGTTTGCATCTGTTGCCTTTCCGGAGCATTTATCTTCAACTGTATTCAGCCTTTTCCCTGGGATTTTCTATAGATGGAATGGTGCAGCTATAGAGCACCCTGGGCTGGAAGATGCTAACAGCTTCTGCTCCAGGCCTGAAAATGGCCTTTCCTATTTAGTAGAGATTGTTTCTGAGTGCATAGTAAGCATGTTTAGGACTCTGGGTGTAAAGGCAGCCGGTTTTCAACTTTATGCGTGGAAAGCTGGTTCTCTCTGGGCTACGTTGCGCTATGTTCTTCAGGATTTCCGAGTCCTGTGCAATTCGGTGGCATCACTGTTTTCCCTGCAAAGCCAGAGGCTGTAGTGGTGCTTTGGAAGCTGCACATGATTAGTTATAAGGAAAGTGGTTGCAGTGTTAGAGAGTTTGTGTGATTGTCTGGCACCAGCTGTGGGGTTTTGTGATGCAATGGAAACACTTTCTATACTTGGTCTGCAGATTCCCCCCCACACACACACACACACACACAAGTGTGCATGCTACTTTTGGTGTTTCCTTTTTCAGTTTCTTCAGTTGTTGTGCCGAAGGGAGACATATCTGCACTGTGTTTATGCCCAGAACTGCATCTTTTTCAAAGAACTTGCTTGCATGGGTCCCTCTCCCTATATTACTGTATTCCTGCTCCTCACCCCCCCCCCCACGAAAAACCTAGCTTGCTGGCTCTTTAAGGTCTGGAGCCTTCACCTTCACCTACACAGATACATCAGTTGTCACAATATAGAAAAGGAGCCCTGCAAGGCTTCACTGCTCAGAAAAAAACCAGGAACTCGATGGACATATTGGAGGTGGCGGTGAAGAACGGCCATCTAAAGATTCTCAGAAAGTTTCTGCCCTCTTATTTTGCTCACGACAGCCTCTGGGACGCCCTTCAGAGGCTGGCTTTTATCTGGTCTTTCGCGGCACAGCTTTCTCCTGCGATTTCCTGCAGAGTCCCTGATTGCTCTGCAATTCTCTTCTAAGAAGTGAGAAAAAAAAACGCTGGCCATCCTAGTTTCTTTTTCCTGCTATAGCTGAAGCAGCGGACTGATGTTATCTGTTTGTTGGATTGTGCTCACCCCTTTCTCCTTCCTAAAGGAACTAGCAGTACCAGGAGAGGGATTTTCCTTAAACCTCCTTCCCCCACCTGTTGCAATCCCCTTAGCGCCTGTCTGACACTAATGATAAACACAACTTAATGCTTTTTAGGGCAAAGATGCATTTACTGAAAAGTCTGGCTCTGAAACGTGTCTTTGATCTGAAGCCCTGTGCATTGTAAAGGTATATTTTCTACTCTCCTTCCATTGGTCATCTTTCATCTCAGCAAATGTCCAAATCCCCTATCTATTACTAGGCAAGAAATTGTGCATCCCCCCCCCCCCACTTTTCTATAGATCAAGGCAGGGGAGGGGATATCTAGCCAGCTACATGCTGTAGCATAGTAGTAGGTGAAGATGTCCCCTCCAATCAAATTCATCGCCTGTTAACTACATGAGTGCTTTCAAGTGGTTCCTTCTGGCAGAAAGGGCTGGCTGTTGCCTTCCTCAGAGGATTGAGTTCTCACATTTAAAGCAAAACCAAAAGACAAACAGCACCTACCTTGTATGGCAAAGCTCCTTTGTCCAAACTTTGGCATCCTTGGAGCAAAAATACAGAAGGCCCCTACTCAGGTTGTAGAGCTCCATTTGCAGTTCAGACCAGGGCATGCTAGAAGCAGGTGGTCCAAAATTGGTCTGGGTTGGCATGGGGCACTTTATTTCCTAGTACTGGATATGAAAAGAGGAGTCACCTTCATGAGAAGACCAACCCACAGGATACAGGGCCATTTTGTGCTTACCAGTTGGAGCGATTCTATCCACTTGACGGTTAGGCGAGTCCGCATTACTCTGCTGATGCTGCAGCTGCCCAACACTGGGATGGCCCCTCCCCAGAGTGATTCAGCTGTGGACCTCTAAAAAGTGGCTGTATTACTCCTAGAAAGGTAGCTTCACCCTGTCTTCCAGGTGCAGCACAGGGAGTGGGCGTGACTCTGCAATTGTTCAGTTACACACAGCTCCTGGATCATCTTGACAACATCTGGCCTCTCACCAGATGTTGTTGCTTCAGATCTTACCTAACTATTTGGGCAGCACTGTCTGCCTGTTTGCACTACAAGCACTGCTGGCCAGGTACAGGGCTAGTTTAGCACTTGTAAGTGTGAATGGCCGCCACCATGCTCCATCCTTAACTGGGCTGGTATGATATTATGATACCACACCTGGCCGACAGGTGCAAACAGGCCCATAGTTTAGATATTCTCTGCTCCATAATATCTAGCCAAGATTTTAAACATCAAGGTTAGGCCTGTATACCTCGCAGCTTAATCTTTCAAGGCATTTGTTCCCTAGGTTTATTTTCTTGTTCCCAATATATATAGTTAAAGGTGTGGTGACAAACCTGTGCCTTATCCTTATACATTTATTTTTACATGTCAAGTTCCTTTTGAGCCTCTGCTGTCTGGGGCAGATGAGAAATAGAATGTTAACAACCTTTGGAATGTCCCATTTACGCCAAGTGAGTCTAACAGTTCCTGTTGTTAAAATAACTAGATAGATGCTGCGATGGCAATGGAGATACAGAACTTTTTTTAAAAAAAAAAAAGTTGCAAATGCAAGGTGATCCAAGGTAAACTGCAGCAAGAAATAATGTTTGCTGCCTGAGATGTTTTTGCACTTACAACTTCTTCTGGATCACTCCAGTAAGACTGGATCACCTTAAGCAGTCTGCCAACCGGATGGGTCTATCAACCTGTGGGTCGCGACCACTTTGGGGGTCAATCTACTCTTTCACAGGGGTTGTTATGAAGTAACAATGAAAATAATTTTATGATTGGGGGTTAGGGTTAGGTTGGGGGTCACCACAACATGAGGAACTGTATTAAAGGGTCGTGGCATTAGGAAAGTTGAGAACCACTGGTCTATGGGCAGTTTTGCACTTCACATTGCCTGGGGAAACGTTCCCAGGGGCAAAGCTGTGGAATGGTTTGGGCCCCTGACCTTCAGGATGCCCAAACCATTCAAAACTTAGCTGGCACTTAAGGACACACTGGCTAAGTCTGAATTGCCTCCATTAAGGAGGGGATTACGGGCCTGCGAAAGCGGTGCCAGTGGGTGCTGTTGCTGCAGTGACCAGGTGATGCAGTGTGGTCACACTCTGCACTTGAACCTCTTCCTCCTGGAGTTCCCCAGCACACCTAGTGAGAATAGGTTCTATGGGTCCCGGGACAACGCTGTCCACACTTGAATGGCTGTTGTGGGACAGCCTCCATTCCAGCTTCCACAAATTCCATTGGGCAGGAACAAACATTCCTGTCTTCAGAGCTGCTGAGGACCCATTTCAACAGTATGTGCTTTGTTAGCAATGAACTGGGTCCCCTGCTAAACTGGAACATGGAGGCATCCACCCAGTCTGTGGCCTGGTTGAGGACCTGCTAGACTGCCAATAGACTTTTTTCAAAAGGTCTACCTGGGTCCGAGACTAGATAGCCATTTTTGGTTGCCTAGTCCAGGCTGTGCAAGGTCTACTGTGGACAGAGCATAACTAGCAGTGAGTGTCACCTCGCTTAGACTGTTCCTAGCATGGAAGAGAACCATTCCACAGGTAAGTGCAGGAAGTCCCTTAAACTCTTTGGAAAGTTGAGCTTCAGATGCAAAAGTAAACAAATGAAGTAAACAAACAATCAGAACTTGTCTTCTTGCCTCTTAGCCCCTGTACTAATGTCTGCATCGGTTTCACTTCAGCAGGTATGGGAAATCAGGTGGAGAAGCTGACCCACTTAAACTACAGGGAAGTTCCTACCACCGACCCCACTGGCATGGACAGAGATGAGGGTCCGAGGATTGGAGTGTCCTACATATTTTCCAACGACGATGATGAGGCAGAACCCCAGCAGGACTCCGTGGTACCTGATCGAGGTGTAGAGGACCCAGCATTACAGCTGTATGACCCTCAACAGCACGAAGTAGAATGTTCCGTCTATTACCGGGATGAGTGCATCTATCAGAAAAGTTTTGCCGGGAGCGCTGGACAACCTGATGAGATGGAGGGTGATGGAGGGGGCCACCTGGCCACCTACACACCAGAAAACCTGCTGAACAAGTGCAAGCCTGGTGATCTGGTGGAGTTTGTATGCCAGGCCCAGTACCCCCACTGGGTGGTTTATGTAGGAGATTTCCAAGTCGTACACCTCCATAGGTTGGAAATAGTAAACAGCTTTTTGACTGACGCCAGCCAGGGACGCCGGGGTCGCATTGCGAACCAACTCTACCACTACAAGCCACTCAGCCCAGCCACAGTGGTGAGGAATGCCCTGGATCAAGTGGGTTGCAAGGACCGGGATCTCAGCTGGAGGAACTCTGAGTGCTTTGCAGCCTGGTGCCGCTACGGCAAGCGCGAGTTCAAAATCGGGGGTGAGCTGCGCATAGGCAAGCAGCCCTACCGGTTGCAGATCCAGCTGGGAGACAAACGCAGCCACACCTTGGAGTTCCAGAGCTTGGAGGATCTCATTATGGAAAAGAGAAGGAATGACCAGATAGGACGCGCCGCGGTCATTCAAGAGTTATCCAGCCATCTACAGGCTGCTGAGGCAGAAGACGACGCTGACCATAGCAACAATTCAGGTGCTCGGACTGTGACCGAGTAGGAACCCTCGTGCGTTCGGGCGGCTCAGGCCTGGGTGACGAGGATTAAAACTGAAGGCGGCGAAATTGAGCTGTTATAAGCCCCTTTGGGCCGCTTCGGTGCGGCGTCACTGCAATCACATGTGAAGGGAAGGGGGAAAGCTGATTTAAATGTCAGCGCCATAGCACTTAACTCCTTCGGTGCTCGGTAGAGCCAGCAGCGTTTTCGCTTGTCGAGGGTTAGAACTCAGGGTGGCCTTCCATACTCACGGTTTGCACATTACAGTCCTTTCCCCAGGCCTTCTGTTGTTTAAAACAGGATCAGGCCCTCCAGCATCAAATACATGATTAAATTACTTTGCTGGGAAGTTCTCTGTTTCTCCCTCTCACTCACTCACTCATTCCCTGCCCTCCCTTCTTTGCTCTTGTTGCTTTACCCTCCTGGTTTGCCCTGGTATTTCTGGAATCTGTTGCCTTGTGTTTGCAGGCCTCTCCCCTGTTCCCCAGCCCTCCAAGGATTTAATGGCTAAATCACTGTTAACTCTGCTTAATTGGGTTGGCCTGTTTGTGCCGGCTGTTTAATGATGTGAAGGAGTTGCAGAGAAATGCAGGACTGAGGTTTCTATACCCTTCCTGTTCTTCTTCTTAGAAAGTGTCAAGGAAGTCGTTCTTTAGCGTTTGGTTGAGAAATCAAAAATGATTTCGTCAAGGGATCTTGCAAGGCAGTAGTCCCTGCCTAGATCTTCAGTGCTAGCAAGAGAGCTCTTGCCTTCCACCAGATACTACTGAAATAATGGACACCATTGTAGCTGATCTGAGTCAGAATTTGTCAGGTTAGTCATTCCAGTCCTCCCTGAAATCAGGCAGAAGCTCACAGTGTGGACTACAACTCTAGCATCTTCCCATTCAATTGGTTATGGGGAGGGTTAAGGATATGGGTTTTAGTCCAACAGTATCTGAGGACCTAAGATTTATTCTGCACTGGTCAGTATCTTGAACCAGCAAGTGCACTAGGAACCTACCTTCTGCACTCTGGAGTGGGACTATACCTGCTGATCCAGTATACTGGCCAGTGTGGAATCGCCCTGAGTTTAACCCATCCAGCTTTCTGGAAAGCTGAGACTGAGTCTAAGCCTATCAACCTCTCTGGTTATGTTAGCTTTTATCTGAGATCCTTTTGGGGCTCATTCGAGTTACTGCAAAATTTGAATTGGTTGTAAACCTGCTTAATTCCCTCGTTTCTCCAAGGAACTCTAGGAACTAATTATAGCTTTCCTCGCTCTCTTTTTAAGGATCTTTTGTCTTGATAAGGCTAAAACATCTGAGATTCCTGTAGCAATTAATGAGCCGTGCCCTAATCTAACAGCTTTGAAGATCAGTTGTAGTTCATTTGATGCTTGAAGCTGTTGATTTCAGGATGCTAAAAAAAAGCTGCTTTTGAAAATATTGGGTTCTCCCCCCCCCTTCTTATTTGAACACCTCAGTTTGTAGAGAATTGTTCTCTCCTTTCTTTGGCAGAAGATAGAACAAGGCAGGATGCTCAGCATTTTGAGAATCCATTGACTATGCATTTCCAGTTCAGGCCACCTGCCTTCCCTTCCAGAGTGATTCCTTGTGGAGCGCTTACCTTTCCTTCATCTGCCACTGCTGTTTGTCAAGCAATATTGTTGGGAAAAGGAAGAGGGAGCAGTTGCTCTCTGTTTGGTAATCTGATTTAAAAGCTGGTTTGATTTGTTTAACAGGTTGTAGCTATGGAATCAAAGGGAAACAAGGCTTCCTTTGAAGTGTGACTGTGACGTGTTATCGGAGCATAGGAGTTTGCTTAACAACCACTGTTGTTTGCTCTAGCAGGAGCCATATTTGACAGGTTACTTTCCGATTTCAGAATCCTGTCTCTCCTGGTTGCCTTTTGAATGGAAATAGGATTTTTGCTTCTGGTTGGACTCTTTCATTCATACAGCCCATTGGAGCGCAGCCCCAGTTTAAGCGATGGCCTGTTCTGGGGAGGTGGAACAAGACTCTGAATGGAAATGGAAGGCCCTTTTTGGTTTTTGGTCCTCTGTTGTCAAAGAGATATGTGGGGGGGGGGGGGTGAGGGAGAGGAATTCCAGTCCGGACCCCGTGGCTCCCAAGCAATGGACTGCTACAAAGAGAGCTGGTGATTGGCAGCTTATCATCTTCAGTAAAAGTAATGTGCCTTCTCCTGTCCTTAGCAGTTGTTAAGAACTAAAGTTAGAAAACTCTCTTCTTCCGCTGTTGTAATTCTCAGCTGTTCCAGTGCATCCAGAATTGGCAAATCTGGCGCCATCAGAAAGAAATTACAGTCTATGCCAAATGTATGCTGAGGATTCCTGGGGGAGTTTGGGAGGTTTACTCCAGAGTAAGTGATTTAAAGAGTGTTTCCTGATCAACTGGGATGCACTGGGATCCCTGTTGCACTGGGATGCTGTTTAAGGAGTCCTCCTCTTTTAGTCCATTCTCGGAATAGTTTGTTCGGTTAACCCTTTTTGCACTGGGCCTTATTCTGCATTAAATAGGGACCTGCCACCTGCATGTTGCTGAAGACTATGGCAGGTCCCACCAAGCCATTCGTAGTCTGCACTAGAATGCAGTTGGCCGATGTTTATCCTGGGATATGATCTGGAACAAGGCCCAGTGCAGAAAGGCCCTGAACCCCTTCAAGTTCATGAGAGCATCACTGCCGCAAGACCCAAGGTTGCCTGTGGTCCTCAGATAAATGCTTAAGAAGAGGCAATATGTGCGTCCAGCACAGCAGACTTTCCAGGCATGTATCAAGTGAAAGAGGGCCTTTTCTCTGTCGAAATAAGCAAATACACCCCTAGCAACATCCACACACCTTTTCTTTGGCTTCAGAAAACAGCTTATACAGAGGAATTGTAAGACTCCCTGTGTGTGCTGGCTTTGTTGACTGCTTTATCTCCTGTGCTGCTTTCCGTATGTTTTCCTTCTCACTCTCCCCCCCCCCCCCCAATAGCCTAAAGCGGTATGATCCAAAAAAGCTATTGCTCCTTTATTTTGCTGAATGTATAAACAGGAACTCGGAGGCCATAGACTTTGCAGGGCTTGGCTGCTGAGTTTCAAGCAAAGCCGAATCTGGGCTTGGCCAGGCTGAATCTCTCCTTGTGCCATGGGACCCCTCCCTTCTTTGCACTGCCAGTTCAGTGGTATGGATTCTCATATGCCATGAGCTTGAAACAACCCTAGGTCCATGTGTGGGGCCAGAGCCTCCTGTATAAGCCACAGAGAGTATAAGTGAAAGGCACAGTTTGGTTTGACTTCCGTGCGGTGTTGAATAAGTGTGAGGCAGGTCTTGGTATGGTGTAATGCCTATACACTGTCTGCCCCAGTTTCCAAGATACTATGGAGCCTTGGAATATGTGTGACTAGGTCCTTTGGCTTTAGGATGCTATGTTAACTTGGTTTCTCATGTTGGCTGGGTTTTGCCGTTCATTTGGGGCAGGAGAAAATCATAATACTAAAGCTGAAATGCAACAGTCCTTGGCCCTTTCTCTACTGGGGCTTATTCCAGATCATTTCCTGGAATAGGAACCTGCTATCTGCACACTAGCACAGACACTGTCATCTGCACCAGCATACAGATAGAAGGTCCCTATTCCAAGATACAATCCTGAATAAAGTCCGGTGCAGAAAGGACCCTTGTATTCTTTCACCAGTTAGCTTCAAACCCTGTAGTTCTTGACAATGGAAGGACATAGATTTTGGGGGACAGTCTCTTGGAAATTACAAGTCAGTTATTTTTCTGTTCATGAAAACCTCATTGAGCACGCATTCTGCAACACCAGGTATTATGGTAATTAAGCTGAGATGCAGCGTCAGTTGAATACAGATATAAGCCTTGCCCTCGACAAGGTGATTCCATCCACACTACTGGGGTGTGTTTATTTGCCACACCTGTGTTCCTTACAATGCATTCGGGTTTATTCCAGAGCTGTAATAGGGGGAGGGAATTAACAAGGAGGTTTCTTCAGATATCCACTGGAAGGTCGAAGGTGTGGCTGTTGAGCTACACCTGCTGGTTGGAGGAGAGAGATTTGCTACACAGAATGCACATGTCATGCTGAAATCGGTGGCTCCACCTCACCATGGTAGAGGAAAAGCTTTTAAAGAATTGTTTAAAATTGGAGCCGGAGAGTAATTAACTGTTTGATGGCAAACACTTGTGTGGAAACTTTCTTGCACCGACCCTTTCTGCACAGGGCTTTATACTGGATTATATCTCGTTAATAGGAACCTGCCATCAGCATGCTGATGCAGACTACAGCAGGATCTGGATATCATCCAGAATAAGGGCCAGTGCAGGCAGGGCCATGGTTTTCAGGAATGAAACCAGGCCAGGGGACAAAATAGAATTGTGGGTGGAATATGGTAACAGGAGGTGTTATAAGAGGAAAGCAGCAGGGGAAGGAAACATCAGGCTCTTATTTGTTCCTTTCAGTGTGCAAAGCAATCAAGGGGAGGTGAATGGATTTGTGTTTTGCCATGAATCAGCTAGTTCTGGGTTTTCTAGTGAAATCTCAACAGGTTTAGAAGAAAAGAGACTGGGGTGTAGAATGCCGTTTCAAATACTATTCAAAGCATGCAAAATAGTTGCACCTCTGTTACCTGGAGATACAGTTTGCTTGGTGAACAACCTCTCCGGTTTGTTACTAGAGCCTCCCTCCACCTTTATCCTAGCTGCCCCCTCGCAGCTGAACAGGTATTGGCCCTGCCCTGTCCTTTCCCCATCTCTTGCTAGGCTTCTAAATTATATATTTAAAATCATTTAGAAGCCTGCGAAGCAATATGGGAAGCTCTGCTCAGACTGAAGTTGTGGTGTGCTCCAAACTGCAACATCAATGGTTCTGTTATACAGCTCTGTGTGGTGGAAAGCAGGCTCACCTTTACCTGGGCTTCAGGAAGGTTGAGGGGGGAAACAGCCAGGTGCAAGGTGAAGCAACATAGGTGCTCACCTGGCAAAAGGAGTTCCCATGTAAGAGGCATATGGTTATTTTAAATGTCTTGAGTACAATTCAAACGGGCATCTTGCACACCCTCAAAGGAGAATTTGGGTAGCTACCAAGGAAGCAGGGAAAGCTCTTAAGTCAAAAGCATCTTGCTTCCTTGTAACTCCAGCAATGGTTTCCTGTTTCCAGAGTTGATATTTCATTATTATTTACTGATTCCAGTCCCAGAGTTTTGTACAGAACAAAATTTATTTCGCTATGTAATGGGTGGTCATAAAATGATATTTTCCTACGAGTATTTTTGAAAGAAGTCTATCATGAGAATATTTACATTTTTTGAAAGTTGTATTATTTTACAAGGCAAAAAAAAAATCCTTCAGATCAATTTTTATTTTTGTCATTCTTGATCTAAAAGTATTTTCCAGGTCATAAGTCTAATGTAAAACAGAACTTATAGATGTCAATCATTATAAATTGCTGTTATCTCCAAGGTACTAAACTGTAGATTAACTGTGAAAGTCTCTTTATATATATTTTTTTTCCCCTGTGTATGCATAACATTGCAAACGGTTTAGGTTAAAAAGTCTTTCATTGTTTGTTTATCCATGCTCTGTTTTATTTATAAATGCAAATAAGCTGTTCATTACTGGACAGCTGCTCAGGTGCAAACAAAACGGACCTGTCAGGACATGCCAGAAAGGCAGAATGAAAGGTTTGAAGAGAATATCCAGACCTAAATGGTTGGTCAACCTGCTGTTGGTTAAACTTTTAAATGAACTGATTGTGCCAGTACAGTTCTAAGCTTAGGTCCCTTTACAACATGTCCTCCCCTACACACATCAGAAATAAGCTGGTTGAGTGTGACCAAGTCCTGGTTGGCTGCATAGGCACCTCATTGGGCCCCTGTAGGTTGTGTTCATGGCTGATATGGAGAGGTGGTTTGCCATTGTCTGCTTATGGGGAGAGGCTGGGTGTTGAACCGGCAACCCTTGGCTCTCCTGGCAGTATGCTCAAGCATTGAGCTACAGCCACTCCCAAAAAGCTGGTAGGGAGCTAGAGAAGAACCCAGCAGTCCTACAAATCATGGGATCTCATACTGGTTACCGCCTATAGCCCACTGGTTAATGGGCCCAGAAGGCGTATTTTTAGGACAGATTGAATACAGGCCCTGTACATCTGCATGTCCATTGAATCCGGTGTCTCTTGCCATCACTTCAGACAAAAGCTTAATTCCCCCCACACAAAACCTTATGTAAATCATTACAGCTCTGTTTTTCCTTGTGGAAGAGAGAACACAGTGAAACAATGAAAGTGTTTTCTGGTCAGGGCTCCATTCATCCCCTCTGAACATTGTTTTAGATGCCCATTTGTGCATTTTTCTTAATGAGCAGCCAGCAGAGGATCCAAGTCTCCATGACTGTGCTGTGGGCCTTGGAACTGACCTTCTATTGTGATTTTGTCAGACATCACTGACAATTTAGAGAATGTTTTATGTTCTCAACAAAATTTTATTGCTCATGCGATTAGTTATGGGACGCTGGGGTAGTTGGGAGCTCTGGACATTGAATTTCTCAATTCCCTGTGGAACAGGGTTCCCGAAAGTCCAGTTCTTGTTTGAAATCTAATTGAATAGTTTGTGTTCAAAGCATTTCACATCAAACCAAACATCTGGTTGTTCGAACAGCTGGAAATTAAGTCGAATCAAGCCAGTCCCAGCTCACAAACCCAAGAGACTTGATTGAACGGTTCAGCGAAAAAAAATATTTTTTTGTTTTTCTTTTTGAACGAGTTCAGAATTGGATATGAACCAGTATTTGTTTGATTAAATAGTTTGCCATCAAGCAAAAAAAAGGGCATTTGATTTGATTCAAACTGATCGGATGATTTTTGTTCCTCATGTCTCTGGACGTGAGAGAGGTCACTTCAGCAAACCCTAACCAGAAGTCACAAACTAAAAACTTGGCTTACAGATGAAAGTGGGTACATCAAGCTGAACGAGGCAGTCTTTTCTCATAGACCTCATCCCAGTTTCTATGTGTGTAGATCATGCAACCTAGAATTGCCAAACATAAATAAACCACAATGCATTATTAAATGGGTTAAAAAAAGACATTAAAGTTGTCTGTCAACAGGCAGGATGGTGGTCCCTGCAGGATTGTTGGGATTTCCTTCCTGGGGTGCCATGTAAGTTGGAAGGGGCATTTAGGCCATCGGGTCCCAACCCTCTGTGCCATGCAGGAATTTAAGGGAAAGCATCTGCTTTTCTGGCTGTCTGTGCCTGTGTTTGAGAACAGATTGGGGTTTCTTTTCATATCTCCTTCCTTCCAATTTGGTCTAGTGGTTAGGGATCTGGACTCTTACCTAGAAATACCGGGTTTGATTCTGCCCTCCCCCATAAAGCCAGGTAGGCGACCTTGGGCTAGTCACAGCTCTGTGCTGAGCTCTCTCAGCCCCACCTACCTCCCCTTAAATTGATGAGAAAAGCAGGGTAGAAAGGTCAACTCTTCTTCTTCACCTTCCCCTACATGACAAATCCTGTCTTCATCAGAGAGAGAGAACATATAAACATAAGAACATAAGAGGAACCTTGCTGAATCAGGCCACAATCAGTCTAGCCCAGTATCCTCTTTCACACAGCGTCCCATCAATTGCTTCTGAGCATTCTCAAGCAGAAGATGAAAGCAAAGCCTTCACTGCTCTCAGCTGCTTGCAAATGGTCTCCTGTCTTTGTCTCCACCTGGGGATGGTACTTAGGAATCAATTCTAATATCCATTGATACACCTGTCTCCCTGAATTTGTCTAGGCTGGTTAGCTTCTCCTCCTGTTCCTCTTCCTTCTCCTGTAATGTCAAAAGATTCTGGTTTGTCCGACCTGGGGTGTTTTTGCACCTTTATTAGGTTGAAGGCTGGGGAAGTTCTGGAATGGATTAGGTGTCCACACCTTGCAATGCCTGATCTATTCCAAACTTAGATGGCTCTTCCCTAAGTGCCATCTGAGTGTGATCTCCCTGCTGTGCAACAAGCATGCACGGCACTGTTGCTGTGACCGCTGAGTGATGAGGTGCATAATTGTGCCTGCACCGTCACATCACACACACTGTTTGGGCAGAAGAGGAGCTTTTCAGTGCTCCAAAGCCATGTGGCCGGGGAACACTTCAGCACACACGGACACATTGCTCCATGTGGATGCAGCCTCTGGCTGTCCCACCAGAGCTAGTGCAAAAAGGTCCCAGGCTTCTTTGTAGAGCACAAGCGTTTGCTATAAGATGCTGTAGGGTGCTGCCAGCTGTGGGCTTGACCAGAAAGTAGATTAATATCCATTTCCATGTTGAGGGGACATTACTGAAGGATATCTTGGACGCTGCATTCTTTGTTGCCGTTTTGTTTTTAATTTGAACTGTTTCTCCACAGAGAACAAGCATGGTAAATAATCGTGGAGGGCAACATTTGGCTGGGATACTTATTTATGTTAAGAGATCGATAGCCTCCTTCACAGAACTATTCTCAGGTTTCCATGGAGAGACAACTGTTAGAACTTGTTTTAAATCTCTGGTGCACATATACCTTCTATCTTTGTCTTGGAACAGATTCAGACATTTCATTAAATACTGCGTATGAGGGTAGTTTGTGGCCCTCCAGATACTGTAGGACTGCAACTCTTGGACTGTCATGGTCACTGGTCAGAGATAATAGGAGCTATAATTCATCTGTGTGCAAAAAGTCCCATACTGTATTTTGCGTTGTTGCTTCTAGGACATGGCTGCTCAGCCCTGGCCTTCAAGGTATTTCTAAACAGCAAGTCCTGTCAACCCCACCAAGTTGGGAAATTGCAAGGAATTATGGGAGCTGTAATTTAGTAACATCTAAAGGACCAGAGTTTGGCCAGGCCTGTTTGATATAAATATGCAGCACTTTCATGGGCTTCTGCAAACTTTGTAAAGTAGGGTTCCTCAAAATATGGCTTGCAACCCACTCGTGGGGCACAGAGAAGCTTAAGTAGGCCACAGCAAGAACTCCAGTACCCGCTGTCCTTTCTCCCTTACCCCAGAATAGGTTAAAAATTATCTTCCAAAGCAAAGGGAGCGGGGACAGTTGGGTCATCAAACCTCGTGTCTGTTGACTGGTAGGTCATCACTCACCAGTGTCTGGAAAGTCTTGGTGTAAAGTATGATGTCCAAGTCAAGCGTAGGATGCCAGCTTACAGAGATAGGTGCTAATTCTAGGCAGTTGACAGAAGAACCTACCTGCATCTGAGTTTTTATTTTTAAACTGTTCCCTGCATCTCAAGTAGTCCTAGTTGATAGATGTTATTGAGTCTGGGACAACTCTTGGTGACTACAGGAACATATTATTATAGTCTTCTTGACAGAGAACAGAACAGGTGTATCAACAGCTATGAGAATGGATGCCTAAATTCTTCCTCTATGCTGGAGAGACAGGAAAGGTGCCTCTAAAGGCCATTTCCACAGATTCAAGAACAGGTGAAGTTTTTGCCTTTGTCTTCTGTTTGAGATGCTCTTAAGCAATCGGTGGGCCACTGAGGGAGACAGGATGCTGGACTAGATGGGCTATGGCCCAGTCCAGCATGGCTTCTCTTCATGTTCTTAGAAGTGGGTTGCCATTGCCTTCTCCCAGGGACACACTTGGGACTGAACTTTGTACACTCTGCTTTCCAGGGAGCTGTGTGGCTACTGTCATTAAGGATGAGTTAAAAAGTTCCTATAAAGTTGTTTTTGTGGATACCTATACTGAATTTGTCATTGAACACCACTGGATCACGACCAGCTCCTGCTTGACCGCGTGAGCACCTCAATGGGCACCTCTGTGAAGTTTCCTTGGCAGAGATACAAAAATGGTTTGCCATTGCCTGCTTCCAGGGAGAGGCTTGGTATTGAACTGGCAACCCTCTACTTTCCAGGCAGTTTGCTCTACTGTTGAGTCACCACTACTCCCACCTGTATTGAACAGGTAATGCTCAATGGATGATGACTTTCTGCCTCCTCCCATTTATTTTTATTGTGTCCTAAGATGCCATCTAATCCAGCTTTCCCTCACTTGATGCCCTCAGGTGGTTGCTGGAATCCAGTTCCCATGATGATGCTGCCACTGTAATGAGCTGGCATGATGGGAATTGCACTGCAGGCGTTTCTTGCAGGCCCCAATCCTGTCTCTGCTTTTGAGCCCCTTGATGTACCAGTGAGCTTTCTCTAGATTAAGTGGCTTGACAATTTGCCCTTCAACTCTTATTTGTAGGAATGACATTTCTGACCTATGCCACTTCCTCCTCTAAAACATTTGGCTTTGAATAGCACAAAAGGGATGAGTCACTTGCGATTTGAGAATTTACATTTGCATGTTCTAGGGGAAATTAGGCTTTAGCTTCTGATATCTTTAAAGGTCAAATGCTATTCTAATTCTTTCAAAGCATATCTTCTCCTCTGTTGGTTTGCTGGAGGGCAGCAAGCCGCCCTCTGGAAGTGAGAGGGTCTACGTGTTTGAAATGGGTCATGTTTTCCACTTGGTTTGTGGGCTTCTTGCTTTTCACCCATTAGAAGTTTGAATGTTGGGCTGGCAGGAAAGCTCATGAATCAGTTCTCAGGCCGGAGAATCTTAACACATAGTAGATATGAGTGTCCCTGTTGGCTGTTACCTTATGCTCTATTGAAAGGGAAGACCCAGAACTCTCCAAGCCTTTTCCCAGCTTTATTCTGCAGTGGGAAGTGTTAACACAGGAACAGTCTGTCTACAACATATGGTCACTGCATTACTACCTTGCAAAACCACTATCCTTTGGGTATTTTACCGTATTTATTAGTGAATAAGATGTGTTCTGCGGGATTGAGCCAAAGGGCTATATTGACCATCAGCCTCCCCTCACTGCCAAGATCTGCTTATGCCAGATTATCCTATGCCAACCTTGGTCTTGGGCCAGGTTGAGCGTTCTATCCCAAGATCAGCCTGCACTAAGGACCATCTATTCCAGACACCCCATCCTGATTGCTTTGTTCCTGGCCTCCAAAGTTGCTGGTCAAGGCAATTTTAGCCAAGTGCCCAGAAGTAGCACACTTCTATGACTCCTTCAAGGAGTCCTGCTAAATGGCATGAAGTTTCTCATGCTCAGTAGACTAGATCAGCTGCTTGTTGCCATCTTCACATGAGTGGTTGGTCTGATCCACCACTGAGGAATGCTCTGGAGACCTCTAACATGGACTAGAATGCCATCTTTGCATAGTAGGCTGCTCCCAAGACCTTAGCCCATGCAGATGTGGGTTAGACCAGTCCATGGTGCAGATGAGGTGTTGCTCATGGGCTGTTGGTGTAGGATAACAGGTCAGCGCAGATGCAACCACTGTGGACAACCAGTTGGTTGCAGAAGCAGATACGACCAGTGGCAGCAACATTAAAATCTGTACTACCTATCCATTTCCTGTACTGTCTGAAAAGACCCGCATGCAGATAGCTGTATCTGAAGGTGGTGGAGGGTCCTATGCTTTAAAGACAGCTTTCTCCAGGAAATGCACAAGCTCAAGCACAAAATCCTTTCACGTGTAAATCTGGATTTCTATAATATAGGTGTACCTGATTCCTGAAAGGAACTGATGAGCAGCAATTTTTTCCTTTAATGCTTTCCTTGCTCAGAGCAAAATGTTAAAGCACGCTTCCTACCTCTCAGATTGGACAACCGCCTTTTTCAATACAAGCTGGCAGGGCATTTCATGGGGGGGGGGGGGGAGAAAAGAAACTCATTCATTCTCATGCCCTATGGCTTTCTCAAGAGTTTTATAGGTGCCCATGAAGGCTGAGCTCACTGTATAGTTTCAGCTTTATGATGAATGTACCTTGCTTCAGGGGCAGGTTCTGCTGCTAGTTCCTCCCAGGTGTATTTTTTGTGCAGATATTAAACTGTCTAAAAGGGCTCACGAGCTTAGAATAAGAATATCAGAAGCCTTGCTTCTTCCTTTACGGGCAGTGTATGTTCTATGTGCACACACTTGGATTAGTGCATATCTAAAAGCACAGTAGGTCATAACTGTTGAATTACTTGCATCGTGGCAGGCAAAAGACAGAGCAGGTGTCTTCATGATTTGGAACAAAGTAAGGTTAGACAAATTCATGGTTGACAGGTGTATCAGTGACTGCTAGCATGGATGTTTAGGTACTATCTCCAGGTCAGGCAGGATGTGGGGAGTCCAGAGCAGGTGGAGATTTTGATTCCATCTTTTGCTTGAGAAAACCCAGAAGAAGAGTTGGCTCTTCTACTCCGCTTTTCTCACCCATTCAAGGGGGCTCAAAGTGGCTGAGAAAGCTTTCTGTTCTTCTCCCCACAACAGACACCCTGTGAGAGCTGAGAAGAGAGCTGTGACTAGCCCAAGGTCACCCAGCTGGCTTCATGGACCAGAAGGGAATCAGATCCGGCATTCCCAGATGAGAGTCTGGCCCCTAACCACTAGACCAGACTGGCTTAGAAGCAATTGATGGACCACTGTGTGAGATAGGATGCTGGACTAAATGGGTTGTGTCCTCATCCAGCAGGGCTTATCTCATGTTTTTATGTAGCAAGGCTTTCTGATTTTCAGTTTCCTAATGGGCTAGGGTTATGCACAAACACATTTATTTATAGTAGAAGACAAACTCATCAAAGAGGACCAGGTTGATAGGTTGTCTTGCAATCCTGGTCCAACACAAAACCAAGGGAAAGGTGAATGCTTAGCAAGATAAAAGGTAACAGCTGTCTCTGTCACCTTCTCCAGGCTCCTTGCTTTCCCTCCAAGCAGGCTTTGCAGCTGGGAAGGGGTGGAGATATGCGTAGCATTGTAATGTCATCATCACACAACCCATTGCAGAGTTGCTAAGGGGTTCAACAAAGGACTGACATTTGCAGGATGACAATGGACTGTGACATCACCACAAGGGGGCATGTAGCCTTGCAAAGGCAATGGAGGCAGATAGGTTTTATCTTTCATCTCAGTAAGTGTTTACCTACCCTCACCTTTGCCATGGGCCATGGGTCAAGATCTTGCAAACCTGCCTCCCTCCTCTTGACAGCTTTGTATGCTGCAAACAGTACAAGAGATTCATTTGTTCACGTATTTATAAATGGAGAGCTAAACTGAAATATTGGCCATCTCTTAAACTAAGAAAGCCAGGATGAGGCGGGGGTTGCAAGTAGTATAATTTGTTTGAATGGAAGGACTGAGCTCAATTTTAAAATTAAAAATCCCCCCCCCCCCCCGCCCCAGTAATGCTGCTTGTGATTTTTAAAATCTGCTCCAAACTTGCTTCTTTTCCAATAGAGAGATGTATTTACTCTTTTTTGGGGGGGTGGGAGGTGAATGCATTACATCTCTCACATAAACTCATAGCCTCTAGAGTATAAGAGGAGCCCTGTTGGATAGGGCCACATTCCATCTAGTACAGCATCCTGTCTTGCACAGTGGCCCGTCAGTTGCTTATGGACAAAAGACAAAGGTGGAATGTTCACCTGCTCTCAATTCCTTGCAAATGGCCTTTAGAGGCATCCTGTCTGTCCCTCCAGCCTGGAAGATGTACCTAGGCATCCATTCTAGTAGCCACTGATACATCTGCCCTCCATGAATTTATCTAATTCTTTCTTAGAGCTATCCATTTTGATAGTAAATTTCATAAGTCAGTGATCCTCAGGGTGAAAAGAACCCTTCACCTTGTCAGTCCTAATTCTTCTGCCCGTCAGCATAGAGTGCACCCTGATTCTAGTGTTGTGTAGTCCGCAGAGCAGACCATAGTGGAAGAGTAACATCCCTCCTAAGATTAGCAGTTGTACAGACAGGTGCTCCATCATCAGGTCTTTTCTAGAGTCAGCCACTCACTTACCTGGCGACTCATACACTTGCGTTCAGAATCTCCACAGAATTTCCCAAGCAAGCAAGCATTTGGGAGGTGGGGTCTGCCTCCCAAACTGGTGAGAAACTGAGCTACCAGCTTACAATGAAACTTCACTGCAGTGGACTAGGGATGTACATGAATGTGGGGTTTTTGCATTTGAATTCCATTTGAATAGAATGTCAAAACATTCAATTTGATTCAAATGTTTAGAATCCGAATGCAACAAAATCCAATTCAAATTGAATACATTCGAATCTATTTGCTCGAATGTTACATATGAATCTGAAGATAAGAATGTTGACATTTGTATTTGAAGATACGGATGTCAACAGCATTCATGTGTGTTATTTGCATTTCGTATGCAAATGCGTAAAGATCGGAATGAGATGCATACAGATACATATGTGTACATTCATATCTGTATACACGTATCTGTACATTCGAATGTTTTGAATCATTCAAACAAATGTTTTGGAACATTCAAAATTCATTTGAATGTATAAATTAAAATGTGTAGGCATTGTATTCAAATTGGAATGTCCTCATTCAATCAAATTTGAATTTCAAATGTTTAGAACATTTGTGCACATCCCTACTGGACCTGTGTGTGTAGCCATGTATTTTAGAAGGAATATAGCTGGTGAGTGAACAGCAGAATGTGCCTGTCTTCCATCCTGAAGTGCATTAAATGTGGGCTCTCCAACCTCACTGGGATGCTGCTTTGAGCAGAGTTTTGAGCTGTTTTGCACACCCATGTTTCTTGAGATTAGTTTGGCCTGTTCATTCCCTAGCAGTGATTGAAAAGGATGAATCTGTCCAAAGCTGTGCTTTTGCTTAGTGGAGGTGAAAGGGCACTGAAATCAGTCTTGGCAAGTAGAAAATAAGAACATCAGGGCAAACTTCAGAAAAAGTTCTTTTCCCTGTTTAGTTTCCCTGATCTTTGGCATCTATGTGGCATTGATGCCTTCATTAGCTTATATTCCTATGATCTGCTGTTTGGCACTCCTAGTACAGGTTTGTTCAGGATATACCACCACCCACACCCCTCTCCTTTCCTATAAACTGTGCAATAATAAGGTGTATGTTTAATAAACTCTTGACTTTTGGAAATTCCCGTTCTCCCTTTGGGGAAACTCTGTACCTTTTTAAATCAGGCTGATTTATTTTATTTATTATTTGTATTTCTATCCTGCCCTATACCAGAAGGTCTCAGGGTGGGTAACAACGTTTAAAATCAGACATATATTAAAACAGCAACAGTATATATTAAAACAGTAACAATGTCTGTAAAATGGGAAGAGACAGTATATTCCCATTTAACCAATGGCCAGGGCAAAGAGGTGTGTCTTCGCCACCTTTCTAAGCGTACACAGTGAAGGGGCCTGACTTACTTCAAAGGGGAGACTATAGCCTGGGAGCCATCACTGAGAAGGCCCTCTCCCGGGTGCCCACCCCTTTTACTACTGTGGGTAGTGGTACAACCAGGAGGGCCTCCCCTCCAGATCTTAAGGCATGGGCAGGTTGATATGGAAGAAGGGACTGCTGGGAACTGTAGTTTGCAGCATGCGCATGCACGATCGGCGCTGGCCCTGCCAGCCCCAGATTCACGCCGGCGACGACAAGGTAAGGCGGAGGGCATAGGTGCAGGACTCTCAGTGGGGTGGGGGTAGGACTCGCCTTCCCCTGGCCAGAGAACGGCCGATTACTGGTTCTCTTGCCAGAGGGAAGGTAGGGAAGCTGGCTGCCACACTCGCCCACCTGTCAGAGACACAGAGCATGCACTCCGCCTCTCTGACAGCTGGGCATGCACTGGCAATCCAGCTTTTCCCCCACTGGTGTGGAAGTGTTTGCTTCCAAACTGTTTTAAGGGGGAAAGCCAGATATAAGACCTGATTTTTTCAGGTCTTACATCTGGTTAGGATTCGGCGGCAAAACCGGTTTAAGCGACCAATTTTGTGCGCCGATGTGCAGACGTGGCGTCCTCAAAGGGACCCTAATTGGGTTCCCTTTGTGGATGCCACATCCAAATCCTTCCCACATCTGGCTCTAAATCCGTTTTTAGAGCCTGTGCGGAAAGGCCCCTAGACAAAGCAGGCTTGGAAGATGCTGCTGTGTGACATAGGGATGCTCAGCAGATGGGACTCTTCTGCTACATGTGTATTACATTAAGCAGAAGTGACTCAGTCCCTGATGTTTTTGAACTATGGTCCCCATCATGCCTTCACATTGGCTACATTGGCTGTTGCTTATCTGAGCTGTAGTTCAGAATCTGAAGGACCACAAAGAAATAATATCTAGTTGAATATGGTCTTGGACATTAAGAGTAGCTGTTCTGAGCTCAGGCTAACCTTAAATCTGGCTTTCTATTTGTTGGACCAGCAGCCTTCAAAGTATGATAGGTCAATGAGAGGACAACTTTTTTCAAACCATATCATGAGTCACAGCCATTCAGAATGCAGTTCTGGGAGATCAAAAGGAGACTCTCCTCCTGCGTTGTCTTCACATTGTCTTCCGATGGTAAGGATAATCAGTCAATGGAATAAGTTGCCCCAGGAGGTGGTGAGCTCTCCTTTGCTGGAGGTCTTCAAGCAGAGGCTGGACAGACATCCGTCTGGAATGGCTCAGTGAATCTTGCACTGAGCAGGGGGTTGGGTTTGATGACTCTGGAGGTCCCTTCCAACTCCATAATTCTATGATTCCCACAAGTTTACTCTGTAAGCCACCACTGTTTTGGTGAGATCTGCTGTCTCATTGAACAACCGATTGTGGAACATGGCACCTTAGCATGGACATTAGACAAATGGCAGAGGGACCATGGTCTGGGCTAGTCAGCTTGATGTACAAGTCCCGCCATTTTGTTTTGTTTTTGTTTTTGTTTTGATGTGGGAAAGAGAAGTTCATCTGAACCCTTTTCAAGACAGTATTGGTGCAAAACAGTTGGTTTATTACAAAGCACAAGATTACCGCACCTTTAAGCCTTGTAACTTGAGACATGTCTGCTCAGGCAACCTAGGTCAGATTAGTTCTGGATAAATTGCTCCTAAAGAGAAGACAGCATTTCCTAGAAGCTGACACTTTGCTACAGCATGTTCCACAAAGGAGCATGGAAGTTATTATTGCTTCATAAAATAAAAATTTCACATTTAGGTAATTGAGACTTAACACAGGTGTGAGGTTATTCACTTTTTGTGGAATTTTTTCAACCCCTGCACCCATAGCATTGGCCATGAGATATTGGTGGCCCATAATGTTTTTAGCACAATATTTCCTCTAGCTGCAAAAATGCATTTAGTATGAATAACCTCTCTCTCTTTTTTTTTCCAATCACACCTTTTAAATAGCCCATCTGTACCTACAATCATTCTGTAAGCAACAGTAATACTACCAAACCTGGATTAAATTACCTTCTTTCACTGGCAGGGTGACAAGAAAATAATTTGAGACTCTGGTTTGGGAGGGGAAGAGAGCGGAAGGAAAAACACAACTCCTTTTCTCTCCCCCTGATTGGTGCTAGTAAAGAAAACTGCTGAACACCTCTTGGAACTCATGAACTGGCAAGTCGCAGGATTTTCTTTAAAAATGTGATTTTAGTTATATTCTCCAAACTACAGAACAGATAAAAGGTTCCATTTGAGGAGTGTTTCAGATTTTTCAACACTTAACATCCTTCATATTGGAGTTTTCCCCAGAGTAAGAAAGAGTTGTTTGTCAGCTGGGACACCTGGGCTGTTAAGAAAATTAAGTCATAACAATTTCTGAAAGCAAGAGACACGTAAGGAAGATTTCTAAAGGTGCAATTTTGTCGTTCACAACAGTCGCACTTCCCATAAATTCAAGTAGCGAATCCTATAAACTGCACACAGTCTAGTAGAGCTTTGGTTCCTCATGCCATTATTTGGTTACTCAGCAAGTTGCCAGTTTCCTGGATTGCAACTGAAGGGCAAACTAGATTTGGTGAGTGGCTCTACCTTTAGGTTCCCATGTCGCCTTCTGAATAACAATCAGGATGGCCTCTTGACTTCAGACTAGATAAATCTCAAAGGACTTTGGAATTATCATTCACTGAGGCGCAACACCATGATGTTCACAAAGATAATAGCAATAGTTGTATTATCTCCATGAGCGCCATTATTTTCTAAGTTGTTGCTTTCCATACTTTTAGTCATGGGGCACATTTCCCCTTTGGATTAAAACTGAAGGCATCATGTCATTCTTAGAAGTTCCATTCCTCTTGCCTTCCTTAGGTAAGGAACACAGCTGGAGTTAGTTGGGCAGTGAGAATGGAAGACCCGCATACACTAGCCAGTTTGGTCTAAGTGGTTAGGGAGCCAGACTCTTATCTGGGAATACTGGGTTCGATTCCGCCCTCCTCCACAAAGCCAGCTGGGTGACCTTGGGCTCATCACAGCTCTCTTCGGAGCTCTCACAGCCCCACCTATCTCACAGGATGTTCTGTTATAGGAAGAAGAATAGGAAAGCTTTGTTAGCCGCTTTGAGTCCCCTTAAATGGGTGAGAAAAGCGGGGCAGAAAAGCCAACTCTTCTTCCTGCATGAAGCCAGCTGGGTAGCCTTGGGCTTGTCACAGCTCTCTTCTGAGCTCTCACAGCCCCACCTATCTCACAGGGTGTTCTGTTTTGGGGAGAAGAATAGAAAAGCTTTGTTAGCCGCTTTGAGTCCCCTTAAATGGGTGAGAAAAGCGGGGTAGAAAAGCCAACTCTTCTTCCTGCATGAAGCCACAGTTATACTACATTACAAAATCTTAGGCCTTCTCCAGACATTGCCCCCAAATCTGGCTATTTAGTAATATTCCAGAGTAAAGCTCCTCTGAAATAATCATTTGTTGCCGAGACAACTGGGCACAGCAGTGGGCAAGCTCATCTGGCACTTGGTTCTGCAGTGGTATGATGCATATATCCACGTATTCCATTGGTGTGAAATATCCTGTAATGTGCAATTACTGTCATGCACACAGGCACAGCCACCATTTTTGGGCCCTGCACATACACAGTGGTCATTTTCAAGATGGCAGCTCTCAGCGGCAACATCCAGATAGGTAAGTCAGTATTACTATTGCAGAAAAATGGAGATTGAGTTCTTTTTTCTGCTATAGTGATACCACAGGCTATAGCTGTATCCCAGAGCTGTGTTGGGATTGCCGTGTAGGTTCTCTGGCAATCCCAATGTAGCGTCAGAATTCTCCCTGGCAGCCTGGATGCAACCTTAAGATGCCATTTCCCCCTTTTGTGGGTTGGCACAGCTTTATTAAGATTGGTAGAGCAATGGGGTGTGAGTGGGGACCAACATCTGTCTCCTGAAAGTTGTAATAGCAGGGTGTTTCCCCCCGGAATTTCCCCTGTCTAATAATATAAAGGGTGCTCCATGTATGCAGTTTGGGAATCACTAGTGTGAACATTTTGGGGTTTTGTTCTTTTAAAGCTTAGTGGGTGTTAGAAAAGAGAAAATAACCTATTTGCTCCAGCATCTTTTCTTTCCATGGGAAAAGTGAAGAATCCTGATTGTATAACTTCCTTCAAAATGAAGGGTATTGCTGAGTTGTTAAAAAAATAAATAAAAGATTTATAATTCCTTTTACATGCTTTCCTTCTGAAGCTCATTTTTCTTCATGCGCTTGCATGAGCTTGGAAACTGCGGCTGTGTTCTCTGCTGGTTTGCAGAAATGCTGGGGATTTTAGAGAAGCCTGTGCATCCAACTAGGGGAGTGTATGAAGATTCATCACATTCAAAATTCAGTCAAATTCGTTCAGATTCATACATTCGAAGTTGAATGTTGGCTACATTTGAAGATTGACCCTCAAATACAAAGTGAATGCTTCCCATACGTTCATTCAAAGCTTTGTTATATTTGTGATCCTGGGAAGGGCGAGGAAGCGGCTGCCCAGTGACACCTACATTGGATTAAAAGCAGATTCAGAGCGGATTAGACACATTTATGGAAGTTCTGTAGGGGATTCATAGGCATGACTGGCAGCATGGATTCAAATCGGATTTGAATAGCATTCAAAGAACATATCAAACTTTAATCCTACTGCATTCAAAGGGGCTCTATTCAAATTAATGCAAATTCCCTTGCATTTCTAATCAATAAAAAAATGAACTTTCCTACAACCCATTTTTTTTTAAAAAAAAGCAGTATAAAGCAAACAACTATGAAGAGACATAAAAGGTAACAAGCAATGTAAATATAAATTCAGTTTTGGAAGGGTACTTAAGCAGAAAGTCTATATGAACTACACATAAATTCCAATTGGGTGTTTTATACACAAAGAGTCTATAACAACTGTTTAAGAACTATCAACAGTTGGTCAAGAGCATCTTTAGACTTATTGTCACCTGGAAAAGAATGATAAATCTAGAAAGGACTCCAAATTTGGAAGATGAAGTATTCTTGGGTGAAGACCTTGAATTATAGACCTTTGAAAGGTGGTTAATTCCATTAGAAGCAAGTCCCAAACCTTTTGGAACCACAAGTGTATGGTCAGTAAAGAAGAGTTTTCCATGCCAGAGAAATAACTCTTGCTGCAAGAAAGAAAACGCCCAATGAAGTCTTAATCTCAACCTGCCTTTTTTCATCCTTGGATAAGGATGCATTAAACTCTTGTTCGATGAATATGAAATGTCAAACCCAAACCTCTGCAGCTGCCTTGAGTAAAGGGGAGAAGACAGGTAAGTAGAAGATACTTGCAGCATTGTGTTAAAGGTTAAGCAGGATTCTATCCCTTGGAATAGGCACTGGGAGGGGACAGAGATACATAACCTACAGCATCTCCATCCACATTCCCTCTGCCCATTTATTACCTGCCCAGGTCTCTGGGCAGGTAACAAGGTCCAAAATCAGAGATCATTAAAACAACAGCATCTGCAAGGGGGGTCTGCCAAGGCCAAACTGGGCAGAAGAACAGGGGGAACAAGATAGTGGTGGGCCATGCATTGACATCAACCCTGGTACTGCATAGCCCCATTCCCTTTCAGAAGGGAAGACCACCAAAAGGAATAGTTAGTATTTTTTAACGTTGAGTAGGATCCTGTGGGCTCCTTCCACTTAGCTTCCCCCTGCTTCTTTTCTCTGACAGCCTCAGAGCTGTGGGGCTGAATTCCTTCAGGTCCGCACACACTGTGGGTGGATGGTAATCAATTTAACAGGCGTTGGGCACATCCCTAGTCTTGGATTTAGGGCCAGACCAGCAAATGTGATTACCCCCAGAGAGGCTGATAAGTGTTCCTGTTATGTTTGAAGGTATTGTTGCCCCAGGAGGTATTTCAACATGGCAGCTTAACAAGGGAGGTGGTGAGAGAAAGAGAAGGAGAGGCCAGTGATGAAGGGTGACCTTGTTTGGGGCTATGTTTCTTGGTCTGAGCTGACAGCTTTCCTGGCAGGGAAAATCTGTCTTGGACTGAATCCTCTAACTGAAGGATTCTGATCTGTCTTGGACTGAATCCTTCAATCTGGAAGGGAGGCCTCTGGATTTTACTGGGATTCTCATCTGAGGTGACAAATCTAGGGTGACACTGTGCAGAAGGCTTATACTGAGGAGACATTTTCATACCACTGTTGATCTCCATCTTTGACACTTGGTGATCAACTCCACCATGGGGGAAGCAGGAGTTCCCCTCATTTCAGGTTCTGTTATCCCTCCTTACTTAAGAGTCTGCAGGCAGACATGGGTTATTTATTCCCCTATGTGATTAGATTAGATATGTTTATTGATTAGTCCTATGCAGTGACCCACTGCCCAATGCTTTCTGGCCACTTGGAATCTTACCCAGAATCTCCCTGATTCTAAAAACCTTGGCCCAGAACTGGCAGGGATCACGTACATTTTACCCCTTCTTGTTTCTGAATATAAACAAGAAGCCTCCCTTTCAGCTAACTGCTGGAACTCCGCCAATATGTTTCTTTCCCTCTTAAAGTCACAGTGCCTCCACTATAAGCTACTTTGTAAATGCTTCGAGGCTAAACCAGAACTCAGGCACACTTTAAGGAGAACAGAATATTAAAGGATTTATTGTTACAACTCTCAATATTAGGCAACAGTCAGGAACTTCAGTGTTGATGAACTTAGGTAACTATTATGCGTACAAGATTCTCAAAACACTCTCACGTTATACATATACTCACATAGTATGAACATTTCTATTTACTAATTATGTCTCTCAATAAGTCACAGTCTCAGGACTCTTTCTAACTACATTCCCCTCAGGTAAGTGGTTATCATGAGCCCGTTTCACCCTGCCCACCCACAGTGAGTTAACCTAGGAAAGAACCCTCAGCCCCTCCTGGATGGCCTTTTATAGTCTCCCCTCGGGATCCTGGCATGCTCTGATTGGCTCTAATAAGGAGCACTCTTCCCCCTCCCTTGGAGCTGCATCCAGCCACTCCCACTATCCGCATTCCAGTATATATATATATTGAGGACTAAACTACTTAATGCTGACTTACCTTAGTGACACAGTCGCCACACCCTATATATGGGTATTCCAGAATAAAGCATGGATTTTCTGGAATAACCCTGCTTTATTCCAGAATATCCAAATATAGTAGAATAAGTAACCAACATCCAGACTCAGCCTTAGCATCAGAGGCCATAGCTATTAACAGAATGCAATGAAGAAAAAAACAGTCACACACAACTTCCCAGTGAGTCGTGACCAAGTTGCCTTCCCTTGCCATCAGCTGCCTCTTTTCATTACAGCCAGACTCAGTTCTCAGACAAAATAAATGTTCAAATTCGAGTGGGTGGGCCAAACCATGATAGCCTGAAATTCTAGTAGCCCCTGGGAGCTGCAGTTTTTCTGCTGGCCCTTTCCTAAGTTAATCCAAATCCAAATACAGTCATACCTCAATTTCTGCAGAGGTTATATTTTGGAAAAGAGGGAGCAAATAGAAACCACACAAATCCACCAATTGACTTCACTGTAAAACCCGGGGGTTTGGTCAACCTTGGCAGAGCATTCCTCTAATTTATATATGGGCCATCAGCTTTGCAGAGGGCTGGCTCTTCTACCAGACAATGACATTGACTTGAAGGGGAATTGGCCTCTAAATGCATGTCAATGCGTTGCTCACATCTGAAGAGGAAGAGCAAAGCAATTCACATCCCACTTTGCTGACAACACCATTGTACTGCTAGAAGCTGTGGAAGCAGATAACTCCAAAGCTGTTGAGTGGTCATAACTTGGAAGCAGGCCATGGGAGGACATCAGTGCTGATCAGACCTCCTTATCTCACCCCTATGCAATTCCTGGGACAATGAGGAGGAGCAAGGCCACTTTTGAGTCTTCCTTGCCTCCTTTCCGGTAACAAAACGGACAAGGAGCCTTGAAATTAAACCATTTGATCTCAAAGACGGCACTCGCTTGCACAGCAGAAGGCAAAACTAGATGTGGTCCCATTCATATTGTTACCAATTCTAAATATATAGCAGCAGCAGAGCACAGGTAAGACTGGGATTGTGAAGTGGAATGGCAAGGGGGGTCTTTAATCTCCTTAATATGGCCGTGTTTCATAAACCGAGCCAGTCTGGTCTTGCGGCTAAAGTGCCAAACTCTTATCTGGAGGTCTCCCAGTTTGATCCTGCAGTTCTTCACAAAGCCAGCTAGGTGACCTTGGGCTAGTCGCAGCTCTCTTCTGAGCTCTCACAGCCCCACTCACCTCACAGGGTATCTGTTCTGGAGAAAAACAGGAAGCTTTGTCATCTGCTTTGAGTCCCCTTAAAAGGGTGAGAAAAGTGGGGTATAAAAGCCAAGCCTCCTCTTCTTCCTCTTCCTCAGATTCAAAACTATTTAGAGTTTAATACAGTTCTGATAAGCAATACCACCTCTTTTTGAAGCACAGCAACATGGCATCCAGTGTCCCATCACTTCCTGGCAAATAGGGAAGGAGAGGAAATGGACAGAGTGTCAAATTTTGTTTTCTTGGTCTCAAAGATCACTGCAGGCAGAGACTGCAACCATGGAATTAAAAGACACTTGCTCCTTGGGAGGAAAGCTGTGGCAAACCTGGGCAGCTCATTAAAAAGCAGAGACATCTATTCGTAGTGTATGGCTGTGAGAGCAGGACCATAAAGTAGGCTGAGCACCAAAGAATCAATGTTTTCAAATTGTGATGCTGGAAAAACCTTTTGAGAGACCCTTGGACTTGCGAGGAGATCAAATCAGTCAATACTAAAGGAAATCAACCCTGGCAGTTTACTGGAAGGTCAAACACTGAAGCTGAAATACGTTGGCCACATTGGAAACAACTCTGATGCTGGGAAAGGTCGAAGGCAACCGGAAAAGGGGATGGCAGAGGGTGGGATGGACAGATAGTGTCAAGGAAGTAACGAAGAAGAGCTTGGGCAAAATTCATGAGGCAATAGAGAAAAGAGGCCCTCCGGGCAGCAATTGGAGCCTCACAACCTCAGTGATGGCAGTGAAACCATCAGCTTCCTGAGGCACAGAAAGACACTTGTCACACACTCACACTGAGTTGTGCTGTGGGAACGGAAGTCTCATGCTCTTGGCCTCAAGGCCGAAAGCTGAAAACAGATTGTGTTATTGTAACTCTGTTATTGTAATCCTGCTATTATGGCTATTCAGATTCAGCCTTGTTGTGGCAACATCTGAGATTAGGGTCAACATGACTTCAGGAGCAATCCTGCAGCGTGGTTGGAGCTGACAAATCACCTGACAGTGTGTAATTGGCTTCATATTTCCATAACCGCATGCATGTATTCACTCTGTCTTTTCTCCTTCTGCTACAAGCATTTATTTACTCGTAAGCCTCCTGACAACTATCTTTCATGAATTTAGTCATATCTCCATGCATTTAATCAACCAGTACTTTGCCATGTGCTTTGTTTTTACCTATGCTGCAACCAAGCAATAGACCTCCTTTTGGATGAACTGCCAACTCCATTCCTGGTCTTGGAAGCCCCCTGCTATTCAGTCTGCTGCGCTTACAGCTGGATGCTCTATTTCAGACTGACACTCTGCGACAAGAGCTCCTTCTGCAAAGGCCTTTCTTTGACTGTGTTCAGATAATGGTAAGGGTGCCTCAGAGGACATCAGAGAGACCGTGTGTAACCCTCATGTTCCCAACCCTTCTTTAGTCCACCTTTTCTAGCACAGAATGTTCAGGAGAAGGGTGAGGGGCAAACTGGTGTGTGAACAATCCCACTTGGAAGCCGGAGACACCTCAGAGATGCTTCCCACCCCCATCTGATCACTGTTTGAGCCTCTTTTCACTGTTGTATCTATGTAGAGAAAATATATTAACAGGTGTTGTGGTGAAACAACAAATGGCTGTTATTCTGATTGCATTAATTATCTTCCTGGCACCACTTCAGCTCTGCACAAAACAGAGGAACTCTTAGAATAACTCCCTCCGCTCATCCATTGTCCAGGCAAAGATATGAGTAGAATAGTTGTTCTTTCAATACAATGATTGGTCTTATCTTTCAGAGTTGATCCAATGGCGGAAGAGAAGATTCTCATTGGTGAGTATAGGGAAAATGCTTGAGAGAGAGAGAGAACTATTGGAAGAAGAAAGGAAGGAACAGTGAAATGCTGAATCCACAGAGGACGCTTGGACAGATGACCTTCTGTATTTTCATTCTGTTCATGCCAGGTGGTGAGCTCTTTAATTTTTAAAACTTTGAAATTAGCCAGTGCTTTATTTCATGTTCTTCTCTTATTCATGGGCTATGGACAAGGCTAGAGGAAGTGAGTGAGCTCTGATGGTTCTGAGCACAGGAAATGCCAAAAATGAAAAATGGTAGCAGTAGGAAACCAATTCACTATAGCCATTTGCCAAATCCCCTCAGGACATCTATTTGCATTCATTTTGTAAACCTTGTAAATTGATCTCCCTTGATGTTTTACATGCCTTAAGATTTTTTCCCCCTTGCCATAGATATTCTCCTCTGAGATGCAATGTGTTGGGAAGATGTGCCTTTTAGACTTCAATAGCAAAAGTAGAACACAATAGGAATATAATACACACAGAGAGAAGACTAATTTCACATTTATTTTGTTTTTCAGTAGGTGTCCATGAGTTTGCTTCAGAGACAACAACACAAAGTTAGGGACATTTCTATTGTTAATATCCTTCATTAGGAAGCTAAAGCCAGCAATTAGACCAAAATACACCAGCAAGGGGCACCCAAGACAACCCATCTCCACCATACCCCTCTCCTTGGATGCAAAATGAACACATTAAAACCATAACATATTAAAACCATAACAGTGCCTGGGTGTGGGGAAGTAAAGCTGTTCCCTTACTTAGCCAAAGACTAAGGGGTGTGTCATCATAGCTCTTCTGAAGACAGAGTGAAGGTGCCTGACACACCTCAGGAGGGAGACTATTCCACAGTTTGGGAGCCATCACTGAAAAGGCCCTATCCCAGGTGTCCATTCCTTTTGGTCCTGAGGGTGGTGGGGCAACCAGGATTTGCAGCAAAACAGCTGTGCCCTGCACATTGGTTGGAAGCTTTATTTGGATTTCCTCCAACTGCAGTTTGTGCCATGACTCTGCAGGCAACTGAATAGGCCTCGGAGGGGCATATATCTCCACTGCTGAAAGGGATAAAGGTGGCACAGAGGCACATCCAGACCTGCCAAGGCATTCTCTGCTGGGGAGATGGAGACATGTCCTTGCTCCTCCATAGATCAAAAGTGGCTTCCAAAGATCAATGAAAACCTTTCAAGCAGTATCCTGCACTTATCTACCATCACACAGTTAGGGAAGGACAGCTGTATGTTTAATCACATTTATGTCATAAAATAATGTTATGACACAGTGGTTTGATTTCTGTTCTGCTTCATTTTGGAGTTCCTAACCAGGTATCAATGGTGTTGATATGGCTGCACTGTTTTCTTTCTTTTTTTCCAATTCAGGCATCCAGTGCTCAACTATGATAGAGAACGTCAGTTTGTAAAAACCTATTTGAGTTCCGTTGGGGTTAGAGAAGCCATAAAAGTGTTTCATTATCATAATCCTGTTGCATTATTGAAAACCCAAGTTAAGGCCGAGAGAATTGCAAGCATATTTGTGGAATGACCTTTGTAACGCGTGTGCTGACCTTGCAGGTTGCTACATAATGAATACTAAACAACCACTTAAAGGTTTTGGGAGCTGCCCTTAGAACTGAGTCAAGCCTTACTGCTTTTTTGGAGGTAGCAGGAACCTTCTTTTCTAAGTTTTAGAAAAATGGGGGCTCTAACCCTGAGGATGTTTCTGCATTTTCCTCAGTTAATCCGAATTTAGAAGATCTGGATCTTTGAAATTGGGTCCTCACTGAATCCGGTCCTTGAAGATCCAGATTTTGCTGGGGACCCCATGCAACTGCACTGGCTGTATAGCACCCAATGTCAATGGGTGTTAAACAGGGACACAGTGCGGACACTGAAGCACCCATCTGGAGGATCCATTTGGCCCAAAGTGGAAGGGCTGCCGGCAGCACAGTGTGATTGGCCAGCATGGATGTCACTCAAAGTGCACGCCCATCAACAGTGGGTGTGGTGGAGAGGCATGGCTTTGTAACTGTCTGCGCAGCAACTACAATGCCTGGCAGACTGTGTAGCTAATTTGCATAGTCTAACTACTAAGGAAGTGCAGGGCTACATAGTGAATGGCGGGGTGGAGCCAGAGCTGCCCCACTTCAAATTGCGGCCACTAAGCCCGCCCCTGGACCCCATGGCCACTGTCGCAGTGCAAAGGCGCATCCTCTGATCCAGTCTTCCTGGCGGAAGGCCAGATTGAAGACACCCTTAAAGGGGGTCTACTGTAAATCCAGATGTCAGTGCCCAAAAACTTCATTAAATCCGAACAAATGGGGTCCTAAAGGGGTCATGCGTGCAAACAGTGCATGACAGATCAGTACCAATTGGGTTCCTAATGGGGTCTAAAAGGGGTCTTTTTGCTAGTGCAGAAACACCCTGAGTCAGTCTCCTATTAGATGAACTGATTAAAGAGACTTGGGTTATGAAAGAGACTGATCTCCTCCTCCTCCTCCTTACTTCATCACAGAAGCTGCTGATAAACATCTCATAGATAATTTCATGGAGGACAGGTATGTCAATGGCTACTAGAATGGATGCCTAGATACTGCCTCCAAGTTGGAGAGACAGGCAGGATGCTTTTCAAGGCCATTTGTAGGGGTCCAAGAACAGGTAAAATGTTTGTCTTCATCTTCTGCTTGAGATGCCCAGATGCAACTGGTGGGCCTCTGCGTGAGATAGGATGCTGGACTAGATGGACTGCAGTCTAATCCAGCAGGGATGCTCTTATGTTATGTTCCTAAACATCTGGTTAAGTCTGGGATTGTTGCTCATGTCTGGCAAGGGGCCTCAAGAGGCCATTGTGGGATCTTGTTTAGATTCTGCATTGCCTGTTGCCATCTGGAGGCTGCCAGAATGCTTCAGCTTAGGAAATATGGTCATGACTTTGGGGAGCGAGATTTGAGTCCCGTAGGTGGCTTCTTGTTTATTCATTACCAGTATAAATGTAACCATCTCCCCTTGTGAACTTTTTTAGTATAAGGTCTGCATGGAGATCAGCTCAATTTCAAAAACAAACAACCTAAGGGTTATTCACTGAACCTTTACACAGTATTGAAAGATCTTGCAGTTGGAGACAGACAAATTGACAGATTTATTGAGTTTTTGTTAGGACCTGGAAACCTTTTATTGCCTATCTAGACACATTAGAGGAAGAATTACCAGTAGCAGGTGTCAAAGAATAAGGAGAGACAAAGACATTAGGGTAGTCAAAGAATAAATAAGAGGAGCAGAAAGTTTAAGACAGCAATCAATCATTCAGCAAAAGATCAGAAGTCATCAACAACCAACAAAGTAAAAAGTGTACCAACTGATGTTTTTAGATATGTTTTATGCTTTAACAAAAATCATTGAAAAGAAAGATTTTACAGTCACTACCTGCTGGACACCAGGATGGCTACTATCCTGGATGCCTTCAAAAGGGCATTTGATGGAGTTCCCATGCAGTGAATCGAACAGGACTTCTGTATCATTGTATCAATGTCCTATAAAAATAACATAGCGGCCTCATTTTTCTGTAAAGTTGCCTCATTTCCATATGAATTGTGTCATATGTGGCTGCTGCTTCATGAAGGACAAGAGAATCGATGGCTTCGATCCATTTGGGATATAATCTGAAATAAGGCCCAGTGAAGGGCCCAATTTTAGGTCGAGCAGTGAAAAGCTGGAAAGAAGAATATTCTTTTTCAGTTCCTGCTTTCTCAGCTCTTGGCACAGGATTTTTCATTTTGCCTCACATTTTTCTTCCCACTAAGAAATAATAATAATAGAATGTATTTATTTCTTTATAGAAAGGGGTTGGAGTACGCTTTTTGAGTAAATGTCTGGTAATGCAAAGTTTATAGGATGGAACTTCAGTTCAGTGTTGGAAATGTTGCTGGTTTGATCCCCAGCCTTTTTCCTGGAAGTAGGGATGGCAAACTACTTCTGTATCTGTGCTAAGAAAACTGCATGGAGGTGCCTATGGAGGTACCCAGGCAATCAACCCAGAGTCTGGCAGAACCCAGTGGAACCCAACAGCAAACAACAACAAAAGGAAAGTTTAAACAGTACTTTCATTTGTTTACTTCTAAGTTTTTCTATCCTGCCCTTCACCTGAAAGTCCCAGGGGCAGTCACCATACTAAGTAAAAAATTCTTATGTGAGACTTGGATAAAATTTATAAAACCATATAAAAGAGAATTAAAATACAATCCTCCCACCCTTGCAGGAGGAATGATCTTTCCACTCCAATGGGTTTGCAAGTGCTATACCTGGTGAAAAAGTAATTAGGAAAAATGGCCTCAAATATCCATTTACTAACCTTTTCAGCAGAGAGTATAAAGCAGAGCAATATTTAGAAAACCATTTTTAAAGCATTTGAGTTGAACAAAGGGCTCTACTCAAGATTGTTTACAAAATGTAAGCTTTACTCTTTGAAATTAACGCAGATCTTGAAATGTTTCCCATTTACTTCTTGATCTCTCAGGCCATCTGTGAAAACTGGAGTATTGTGGTCCTCTGGAAAGATAAATCGGGCTAGCAGTTAAACACTGACCTTATTCTTATCAGGATTGGAGGGGGGGGTGTTGTGGAGAGAGAGAGAGAGAAATCTGATACTGCCAGAGCAAAGTCTAGCTTACAGCATTTAAGAAGACTTTGATCAGTTGCTCGTAATATTTTATAAACTGCAGTTTAGTCATTTCAGTTTGCTAACCTTACTAAATTCTTGCTCTCATCTGAAAATTCAAAGTGGTTTCTGTTTTAAAAACAAACAAACAAAACCCAATAACAAAGTGAGAGCAAGACCAGGGGATAATGGGATAATCCTTTTTTTTTTTTTTTTTTTGCGTTGTGTTTGGTTACATCCCACCATTCTTTTGTTCTCCCACCCCACCCATAGACTATTTCCTACATTTCAGGAAAATGCATTCTAAAGATATTTCCTCTAAGTACAACATGTTCCCCGGCTGTATTTTGACAGCTGCCAGGTTCATGAAAATGTCAAGTTGCACTAATTATACGCAACTTAAACATTCAAATTAGCAGAAGTTTTCTCCCTCTCCTTTCTTCCTGGTGCAGGAGCAATGTTATTTTGCATGCATGCTCTACATGGGTCGTACACTCTTCATGTTTGTAAGGAGAAAGGGAATTGTCTCACTCTAAGATCTGTGGTGCGATGCATACACCTGCATTGTCCCATATTGTATGAGATCAATCATATGCCGGATTGCTTGATTGGAGAGCCAGGACTGTTCTTGCTAGGCGTGCATAAATGCCCAACCAACAGAAGCCATTCTGGGAGCTTAGCAAAATAGCACGCACCTGGTCAAGCCACTCAATGCCATCTACACACAAGCAGCTCACGGTGCCTCCAGACCAAATGTAAAAATTGGGATTATCTCAGGGCTATGATGGAATTGCCACACAAGTCTACTAGTATGGGGAAATCAACTGCCAAGGGCACGTACCTGTATGGATGCTAGCTCATGTGATCTACCATCTCTGGAATGTCTTGTAGAAAGCCAGCTGAAAATGGTAGCCATGCAGGCACACAGGGTGGTGATCACACACTTATGAGTTTTGAAATACCCGCTGGATGCGTCAAACCATCAATGGAGCAGCCGCCATAGCAGTAAGTGCTTCTGCTTTTCTCCATGCTGTTACCCTGCCATCTGGACAACAGGCAGTTATTCCAGAATTACTTTATTCTAGAAAATTGCAAATTAGTAGGGATGTGCACAGATAATCCTAACATTTGATAGTCATATGAATTCGGATACATTCGGACGTTTGTACATGAATCAAATGTTACTCGTATTCGTATGAATGTGTCCGAACGTTCGTGGAACGGGGAGATGGGAAAGCAGCTGCTTCAGTCACACCTGCAATGGATCCAGAGTGCATTCGACATGGATTGAGAGTGGATTCAAAGTGGATCCAGGGCGGATTTGATGCTTTCAGAGTGGATATGTTATGGGATATGTATCGGATACATATGTGTTCGTATCGGATATTCATACGAATTTGTACAAATACATTCATATCAGATAGAATCCTACCACATTCAATGGGGATCTATTCGAACAAATATGAATTCCTAGCAATTCAATATGAATCAAATGCAAAAATATCCATTCATGCACATCCCTGCTAAACAGCAATAAATTCAAGTGCACATCTGGAGGCAGCATCAGACATTCCACTGCTGGGGGACCCACAAGAGACAGCTTCAAAGTGGTTTCCCATTGCAGCGGACTCTGGTGCTATTTTCTCACCTGGGCCATGCGGACCTGGCAGTTCCGCAGGAGGCAGTATGGAGCAGGTGTTCCCTGAGAGTTGTTGACCTGATCCAGAAGCCTCACGAGGAAGCAGCATCTGTGCCCACTACCGTTAATCCAGGTGGAGGAACTTTGCTTTGCATGCACCAGGAGAAGCTGCTTGGCAATTCTGACAAAGTTAGCCACCATGTCTGTCACGCGTGCCACAGAAAGGAGAAAGATGTGCAGTTAACTTCCATGGGCCTGAAACCAGGAAAGCAAAAGAGGCAGTAGGAGCACGCAGCATGACTCAGTTTCACTCACCTGAACCAAATTTGGAGAGATCGCTCTGACAACATATTTGGACAGAAGAGACAGAGCATGATGCCAGCATTTCAATCGCCTGCCACAATCTTGCAGCTACTGGCTGTTACAGCCTGCAAGCCTCCTCCTTGCTGCCACCCCAAGTAGCATTTCTTCTTGCTGGGGGAGGAAATTCATGTGACCACATCTCCTATGTGTGCACTGAACCATTTTCTTACAAGATATGGGAGTAATTGTTGTCCAAATTTGCATTAAAAAACAACAACAGTGCACACAAACTTTCCAAGCTACATTTGTTCAAAACACTAAACCTTTGCAGTTGGGAAAAAGGTAGCATTATGAAACTATTATGCTAAACAGTTTAATTTTGGCATTATAAAAATTCTTTTCCCTCTGATAAGTTAACTGATCATATGTTCTCTTGGATATATTTGAGGATTTTATTCCTATTAATGAAAAGGACTTGCCATCTGCTTACTTAATCACTTGAATGATGCTAATAAAATCAACTCAATACTGACACCCCCAAACCATGTATTGCCTTCCCTAACTGCTCCCACACCCCTCCCGCACACACATCTATCATGGAACACTGGTAGATCTGTAAAAACAGATCTAGGGCCTTTTTGTACTTGGTCCTTGGGAGCATCCACACAGCGCACCGCCGCTTCTGTCTGGAAGTGGCTCCACACACAGGGCTGTCTCTGCACTTTGATAGCTGTGGCACACTCAAACATGCTTCACAGCTATCCTAGGAGTGTGCCAGATGCAACTCCCAGATCCAAGTCTTTTGCACATACTTCATGTGAAGGCTGCGCTGGAGTGTTGCGACACAGTGCGGCTGCTCAGTCATGTGCCGCAGTGCCCAGTTGCCGTGGCAATAGCCAGAGTCCATGGCCATTGCTGCAGCGGGTAGAATGCTCCAGGACATCAATGTTCACATGCTGGGTAAGTCCTGGTGAACTTTAGGATGACCACCTTCCATCCCTGATTTTTCACTTCCCTGGGATAGCAACCCAGGAAGTGAAATATGAAAAGTGGCCTACTGTTGTCCCAGGATAGGCATCCATTTTCTCTACTGTGACCGAGGCCCTATCTTCCATTATAGAATGCAGAAGTGAGGGTCCTGAAGAAAGGATAGGGCTCACACTATCCCAGTTCCATGGGGAAAGTATAAAGGCCCATGGTAAATGTTTCAGCAACTTGCCCGCATTATGGCAACATTAGGAGACAGCCTTGATGCTCTGTTGGGACACTGTTGGAGGTAGTGCTGCCGGAATTCTAATGAGAGACGGTATGGGAAATCCCATGCTATCTCTAATTTGCAGCATCTTGCTGGAGGATTGCATGCCTGAGGCATGCTCCTCCAACAGAGCTCTAGACTGAACTTTGGAAGCACATCTAGCATGCAGACATAACAACAGAAAAGGGGCTGGCTGACTGCAGCAAACTCCTGGAAATTGAATCAGGCACGGTGCTGAAGGAGCACACAGCAATCTAGCCAGCCATGTTGAGGGAAAAGCCAGGATCCTTTGAACAAATGGCATCCCTCCTGACATCCACCTTTTTCTGAAGGCACTCTCACAAACCTAGTCTGCAAACACAGGAGGAAGAGTCAGCAGTGCAGATGTGCAGGACAGAGTGAATGCAGAAATTTGAGTCAGTTGATCAGACTGCTGTCTCAGAGAATTCTGAAACTATTTAAGTTGCCTTACTTTCAGCATGTTGGTTTTCCTTCCCTAGCTAGGACGGTTGCATCTAATCTGCATTATTTGGATAATCTGGAAGAAAGAATGGATAATCCAGAATAAAATGTGTCTGGATGTGGTTACTCTGGATTAGGGATCTGCATGAATATTCGTATTATTTGTACGAATTTGGCCAAATTTGGACATTCAGATTCAAACCGAATGTTGGTACATTTGAAGGTTGACATTGGATTCGAAATGAATGCTTCAGAACATTCATATGGAGCTTTGTTCCATTCATGAAGCTGGGAGGTGGAAAAGTGGCTGCCCCAGTCACATGGGCAATGGATCCAGAGTGGATTTGAAATGAATTGAGAGTGGATTCAAAGTTGACTCAGGGCTGATTTGACTCATTCCAAGCAGATACGTATGGGATACGTAGCGGATACGTATAGGATTCATATCTAACATCCATATCGAATTTGTATGGAACATTCATATTAAATCAAATCCTACAACACTTGAAGGGGATCTATTCGAACAAATACAAATTTTCTTGTATTTGATTCTATACAACATGAATGCAAAAAACAACCATTCATGCACATCCCTACTCTGGATTGTCCAAATAATGTGGATTAAGTAAATACTGTCTGGATTCCTTTCCCTCATCCTTCAGACCTACATCCTTGCCTTAGGACAAGGATTGGTTGCCCCCACCCCCAAGTCCCTTGCTAGAGGCCCATCTACCTCCTTTCCCAAATTTGTATTTAATATATGACCACCACTGGCCCAGGCAGGACACGACCGGTTTCGGTGTGTTTGCAGCTCATCAGGTGCCCACAGCCTGTATTTTTCGGTTCCATTCCCATATGGGGAGTAGAACTCATGGACTGGTGCACATGTAATAGATGTTAAGAGTTGCACCAGCCTACTGAGCCACTAGGGCCACATCCACATTATAAGCTTAATCCAGTTTCCCTAAACCGAAATAATAGAACTGGAGTCAAACGTGAATTTGCCTGATCCCATTACTTTCAACTCAATCATGTTGGATCCGGATTCTGAGGATCGTTTGTGGCGTACGTGACTCAAGGGGGCACTCAAGTGGCTACTTTTTAAAAGCCGCTTTTTGGGGCTGCCCTGCCCTCTTCCTCTTGGCATGGACGCGCCACCCATAAGGGGCCCCTTCACGGAGCCTGGCTGGGTAGCTGCCACTTGCCTGGATGGGGGAAAAATGGCAGCGGGCAGCCAGCAATTCTTTCCCCTCCTCTCCCCATTTCCCAGGGCATACAGCAGCAGCGGCAACTCAAGCCCCCTTGCTTTAAACATTCACACATCTCCCAGAACCTGCAGCTGCTTTTCTTTCCCTTTCTAAAGGTCAGAACTCCAAAGAGCTAGAATTGTGCAAAATTGTAACATTGTTATCAGGTGTGAAGTGGTTGGATTGCTACAGTGTAGCGGCTGCTGTAAAGGGTTGATTTTTACACTGAAATCACTATCTTTGGAAGCAAGCTATTGGGGGAGGGAAACCCTAAACATGGATTCTCATCCCTTAAAACGGTACAGTCCCCACAGTAAAAAATGTAACACGTATCAAGCGCATGAACCGGAGTGAGATCTGTTGAAATGTGGGTTAACATTTACAACGCTTTGGGGCAATTTAACACAAGGAAAACATGTTAAGCCAAGCTGACGTGGGGTCTGCGAGGATTGAAACCATATCAAAACTGAATTAAGCTTGTAATGGGGATGCGGCCTAGGTGGCTTTGGAAGAAGGCAATGGTTTTTTACCTATATAGGAACTTTCTAGGTATTTACTCTTCCTTTAGTTCATACAGAGAAAGGCATAGCTAGGTCCTAACTATGAGGACATTCATCAGCTATATAGTACATCAACCTATGGTGTAAAGACTCCCAATATATGACCACCACTAGCCCAAGCAGGACACAACTGGTTTCGCTACACTCATCAGGTGCCCGCAGCCTGTATTTTTCGGTTCCATTCCCATATGGGGATTAGAACTCATGGACTGGTGTACATGTAATAGATGTTAAGAGGTGCACCAACCTACTGAGCCACTATTTTTATTTAGCTGCTTTCTCAGGATACTAATGCTGATATAGTATGCTCCTGTTTCTTTTCCATGCTCCATAATGGTGCACATGTTTACCCTCAAAAAGAGACCCCCAGAGGCACACAAAGCCTTAGAGATGTCCTCAGAGCAATTTATGCTATGGCTGGATTCAGACATAACAATACAGGCACCTTAGAGAAACATTATGTGGCCCTATAATCCACCTTTTCTAGCACAGGATGTGTATGAGATCAGGCAGAGGTAGATGTATGTGTGAACAATCCCACCTTAAAGTCTTTTCCAAGCTGCCACAGAGGAACTTTCCCCCCCTTTTTTTGCTATATATGACTCCAGCCTGAGAGCATAGAAAGAGCCATTCTGGGCCAGCATCCGTTCTCACTCAGCCCCTGTTTGGGTCAGTTGAGTTCAAACTAATGCACACACACACAAGTTTGTACTTATCTGTCATTTAGAGAAATAAGCAGTGATGGTACTTATGACACTGAGGTCAAACTAATGGAAGGAATGAAAACTTCCAGTAGGATGGATTATAACAGCAGATGTTTTCTTCCGACTGTCTCTTCTCGATCCAGACAAGGTAAATCCATTAACCAATCAGCCAATAATCAGTGCTTTCCTTAATCAATGGAAAGAAAAAGATCCAGGAGTACCTTTTATTTATGTCCTGCACTTTTCGCATCATAGATTGATGGTACTGCACAGACATCTGGGAAGAGAAAAGTAGTGCTTAATAAGAAATCCATGGAGGTCCGGAGGTGACCTTTAGATATTAAGTGAACATACAAACAGACTAAATTGGAGCGGGCTGAGATTTCCATTTAAAAAAAGAGAAAAGTAATGGAAGGAGAGGATTTTATACGGCACCCCAAACAAGACAGTATTGATGGTAAAACCTCTGTGTGGCCAAGGTTTACTGAGTAAATCTAATCCAAACTGACTTGAAGAATAAATCATGAACTGCTGGTCTGAGTGCCTTATCTATACTTCCGGAGAGCTGGTTTACTGTTATTCTTGCTTCTTAGAGCTGAAGTGCATTGCACCAGAAATTTCTTACTGAAATGAAAGACACTTTTAAAAAATTCCATAAGTCAGAACTGATCTACATTATCAAGCAAACAAATAGTGGTCTAAAGGAGGGCTAGCTGGACGCACATTATACTGGCCTTCACTGGTTGCCAGTTCACTACCAAATCATATTCAAGGACAAGGTGTTAATCTTAACTTATAAGAGATTTGCAGGACAGGTCTTCCTGGTTAAGCGGTGGGGACTCTGGATAGAGCCTTCTCAGTGGTGGTCCTCGGATTGTGGAATGTCCTTCCCCCTGCGATGCATCTAGCACCTTCAGTTAACATCTTCAGGAAATTGTTTAAAAAACACTTATATACCCTGGCCTTTGGTTGAAATAAGGAAGGTTGAAATAAGTGATTATTTTAATTTGCTCATTTTATATTTTGTTTTCTATTGCTGTCACCAACCAGCCCTGAGAACTTTGGGTATAGGGCAGGATGGCAATGCAAATAAATAAGTAAGTAAATTTCAAAACACTGCAGGGTGAAACAGGAAGAGACCAAAGGGGTTTGGAGGCATGAAGGAGGATGGTGCATGAACAGAAGGAAACTTTAGGGAGGCAGAAATGCTGGGCACATATGCAAATATTCCACAACTCAAGTCTGGTCTCCACTTGCAGAATGAGGCAACATTCTGTTTGTTTGTCTGCAGTTTTAGCCCACCCTATACCTGAAGTTCTCAAAGCAGGTTAGAAGATTAAAACACAAATATAAAATGAACAAATAAAACCCTGAAAGTGGGGAGGAAAAGATGTTTCCTTATTTAGCCAAAGGCTAGGGCAAAGAGGTGCATCTTCACTGCTGCTCTGAACATGTGAAGTGAAGGTACCTGACACTCTTTGGCAGGATAATACTCCATAATCAGGGAACCATCACTGGGAAGGCCCTATCCCGGGTGCCCACACCTTTTGGTACTGAAGGTAGTGGTACAATCAGGAGGGCCTCCCCTACTGTTCTTAAGGTACAGGGAGGTCAATATAGAAGGTGTCCCTTGAGATATTTTGGGCCCAAGACATTTAGGGCCTTATAAGTTAAAGTTAACAACTTGAATTGGGCTTGGTAGAGAATTGGCAGCCAGTGCAGCTCTTTTAAGACCGCAGTGATGTGCTTTCAGCCAGCTGATCTGATCAGTCTAGCAGCTGCATCCTGCACCAGCTGCAGCTTCTGACCTGTCTTCAGGGGCAGCCCCATATTGAGCACATTACAATAGTCCAGTCTGGAAATTAGTAGAGCATGGATAACCATGACCAAATCATCTCCAGGCCTTTTTGGGCAAAAAGTCTGATCTGGGTATGCTCCTTCATGGAGCATATACACTGTGCTGAACAATTTCTGTTCCAGAAATTGCCCTGTGCATGCTGGATTGTCCTCCAGTTGAACAGCTGTGGAGAACAAAAAAATGCTCCACAGCTATACTAGCCATGTCTGGGGATGTGGCTAATGCAGTCCATTCCTATTGCTTCCAGACCAAGGGTGGGTGGAGTGGAGCAGCACAGCTGTGGTTGCTTGCCACATTGCCTTGTCATTGTGGCAATGACTGACAATGGAAATGCCCTGCCAAGGGGAAGTGCTGGCCAAGTTTCAGGTGGAAACCGGCCATAGTCAAATATAGCCGCTCTTAGCCACAGCCTCTACCTGAGTTTCAAGCATCAGAGCAGAGTCTAAAGCCCCCCCAGATTTTGCACCTATCCTTCCCAGGACATTATAAGCCCACTGAGGAGGGGATGCTTCCCAACTTCACAACCCTGCAAATCATGTTGTCTAGATTCAGTTTCAATTTATTATTTCCCCTTCCAGCTTATTACCTCTTCCAGGCACCTATCAATCACTTCAGCCACCTCTCTTGAATCAGATGGTGCAGAGATAGAGCTGAATGTTATCTGCATATTATTGACACCTCATTCCAGATCTCCTGATGACATCTCCCAGCAACTTCATATAGATATTAAAGAGCATGGGATATGAGATCAACCCCAGGATGTTGAACAAGAATTTCCCACAACCACTCTCTGGGATTGGCCTTGGAGATAGAACTGGAACCAGTGTAGCACACTGCCTTCAACTTCCAGACTCCGTAGCCTTTCCAGAGGGATATCATGGTCAATAGTATCAACAGCTGCTGAAAGATCCAGGAGAACCAGCAGAGTTGTATTCCCCCTGCCTCCCTCCCAGAGAAGATCATCAACCAGGGTGACCAGCTTGGTTTATGTGCCATAATTGGGCCTGAAGCCAGTTTGAAATGAGTCTAGATAACTAGCTTCTTCTTCCAAGTGTCCCTACAGCTGAACAGCCACAACCCTTTCCCATACCTTGTCCCAAAAGGTGTTTTGGTTACCAAGCAACAGTTGTTTAAATGTTCTGGGTCAAGAGCAGACTTCTTGAGAGGGCATACCACCACCTCTTTAAGAGCTGATGGAACCACTCCAGCTGTCAAAGAGGCATTCATCATTCCCTGGACCCACCTGGTCATACATGGGAAAGGTGCTCTGATTTGCCGATGAAAAAAAATCACCTCCATGTCTCCATTTTGGAGCACTGAGGTACCATTTTCTGTGGTTGATTGCGGTGCTTCCATCCAGAGCATGAAACTGTGTCCTTCAAGCCTGGTTCCTCTGACAGCAATCATGGGCATAAAGGAGCAGTGTGATACCCGTGAGGTGCCTGCTGCTGGCACAAGTGGAAATGCAGGGGCAATGGGCACCTTCTTAAATAACCATAGGTGCCTCTGGAAGTGAATGCATGTCTTCAGAACAGCTGACTGCATCCAGATGGAAATATCTATGCATTCTGGAATACCCAAATATAGCAGAATAAGTAACCAACATCTGGATGCAACCTCTGTTCACTCCCAGACTCCATAATTCATGTATCCCACAACCTGAGGAGTACCTGAAGTGGTATGCCAATGCACGGAGAACATGCTTGCGGACTTTTTCAGAGCAGAAGCCTTGAAACTGTTTTGCAGAATGTCAGGGATATTGATAGAAACTCTGGCAACTGAATGAGGTGACGACGAGGAATTTAACTTTTATTTTTGGCAGCCTGGTGTCGAAAAGCTCCAAGAACACAGAAATCTCTCAGGGAGAGGAAGGCGGCCTCCTTCCTTTGCCTTGATTGGATTGCTACTTATTTGACTGATTGCATTGCATTCATTTCCTGCCTTATACTAAGCAGTTCGCTTTGAGTCCATGCAAGTTACATAATTTTAAAGCAATAGAAAATCCAGACATTTCCTGAGATCAGAGATTTACTAAGATGTTCTGATCTACACAATAGGAAATGACGTACCTTGGTGCATGGGAGTGGAAGGCAGATTGTCGCTTTAAAAAACAGTGTCCACAGTCTAGAGGGAGTCACACCTGCAGTTTAGATGCAAACACAACTTGACAAGGTGGTTTGCATGTCTAATTAAAAGCTATGATTTCACATCAGCCACCAGAGCGTCTTTTGGTGCTTGCCTGGTTGAACCTAAAGCAAAACTGAGCGCTGTTACATTTCTGGAGAACTTAGTCTTGTGCTCCTGCATAGGATTCTCTTCAATCTCACCCCTAACTAGGGATGTGCATAAATGCAATTTTTGGGATTTTGTTCGAATCAAATATCTGAAAATTCCATTCAATTTGAATCTTTAAAATTTGAATTTACCCAAATTCTATTCGAATTGAGCAAATTCGGATCTATTCATTCAAATTTTTGATTCAAATTTGCACTTACGAAGGTTGACTACATTTGTATATGCCCTTACGCATCATTACACATCTCATATGCATCCGTACGCATTTGTACACGTCCGTATGCACCCCATAGTTATCCCATATGCAACCCAGTTTTGTCCTGTACGGAGCCATGCAAATGCGTATGGATGCAGGAAAGATGCATATGTGCAAGTACGCATCATGTATGAAACCATACACATACAAATGTCCAAATAATTCAAACAAATTCAAAAATTTGAAATTCATTTGAATGTTTTAAATCCGAATTTAGGGACATTTGATTAGAATTCGAATGTTGAAATTCAGATGAATTCGATCGAATTTTGAATGTCTTTGAATATTTGCATAAGAACATAAGAGAAGCCTTGCTGGATCAGGCCACAGCCCATCTAGTCCAGCATCCTGTCGCACACAGTGGCCCACCAAATGCTCATGGGCATCTCAAGCAGAGACAAGGACAAACCTTCTCCTGCTCTCGAGTCCCAGCAGATGGCCTTAGAAGCGCCCCAGTTCCTCCCCCTCACCGCCTGAAAGATGCACCTAGGCATTTGTTCTAGTAGCCATTGATACATCTGTCATCCATAAATTTGTCTAACCCTACCTTAAAGCCATCCAGACTGGTAGCTGTCACCACCTCTTCCGGCAGCACATTCCATAAGCCAATGACCCTCTGGGTGAAGAAATACTTCCCCCTGTCAGACCTGACTCTCCTACCCATCAGCTTCATAGAGTGCCCCCTGGTTCTAGTGTTGTGCGATAGAGTGTTTATACACATTCCTAGCCCTAAATCTTGGCAACTGATGTTCTTTCTCTTTCTTTCTTTTCCACTCTTAGGGGTGAAGTCATAAATTATAGGGATAATCTGTAAGGGGGGAATAGGATCCAGTACGTGTTCTAGTCATTCCCACATTTGTGTTATAACATGGACTCAAAACAAATTTGCTTGTCCTCACTCCGTACTTTCCCCATGCTCAGCATAGAGGAACCATACTTTTCTCCACCCCTCACCAAATTCACCTCCCTGTAGAGTTGGTGATTGGATGCAGTCCCCTCCATCACAAGGACAAAAAAGTCAAACTCCACCCTCCATATTTCCTTAGGTGGCAGTACTAGTCATTCACCATTTGCTCTTTCTTCCCCTGTAGCCTATACCCATTAATGCAGATCTTCAGTTGCACATCTGCCACATAGCAGAGCTTCTTTAAAGCCTGGTCTCAATTTACTTTCCTTTGCAATTGCAGTTTTGCACTACTTTGCAGTTTCAAAGCAGTGTGCAGCGGGGGTGTAGTTTGCTCTCCAACAGTAAAAAGGGGGTAATGCGTGAAAGGATCTGTGGTAGGGAAATTAGTGGGCAGCAAATAGCCTCTATCTCATCTCCCTCTGAGACATCTACGGTGGCATGTGTCCCACAATGAACACATGCCAGTGGCAAAGATGATGGTGCCAGTGGCAAAGATGATGGTGGTGTGGGTCATTGTTGGGGAAAGGGGACCGTAGCTCTTACAGTTGCAGCTGAGGGCTACCCAAACCAGCCTGCACTCCCACCTCCTGGCCATTCTTGAAGAAGCCTGAAAGGCTGTCCTGTCCTGAGGTGTTTTGACACTTATCTTCCCATCTGCTGGACAAGAAAGGTGCATTTCCTACTAATGTGTACTAGTGTTCACACCTGGGAATGCTAGTATATGCCAAACCAAGCCCCATGCATCCAGGCACAGGTCTGGGTGCTGGCAGCACAGGTCCAAGCACCACCATCTTCTTTTTGGAGCCTGGCATGACTCTGTGTGCACTGGCAATGGCGACACCCTGCCCACACACAGTAATGTTTGGAATCATCTGAGGTGCCAGCGTGCTTACACAGCACCTCAGATGACCCCAATTCCAGCACGGGTGTGGGTGATCACTCCTCTGGCTGGGAAAGGTAGGGTTTAGGTAGGGACTGGGATGCATGTGGTGCACAATTTTGTGCACCACTGCTAGTAGATGCTGAGGTAGCATCTGGTAAGACAGGAGGCATTTCTGGGTTGAAAATTCCTCCTGCAAGTGCAGATGCCCCTTACCAGAAGCTGCTCCATTGTCTACTATGGGGCTAAGTGTGAATTGGCCTCTGTTTGCCCTAAAACTGCTGAAGCACAGTGCTGATTTTGAACCAAAATCCCCTTTTAATGAAAGGAGTTTCCCTTGTGCATTGCCAGAGGAAAATGGAGGCTACATTGTCCTTCTATTTACAGGGGTGAGAGAGAAAGGAGGAGACAGATGAAGCATAATGCCCACTATGTCTTCTCTTTTGTTCTCTTTTCCCATCCCAATATTGACATCCTCATCCTTCTGAGTACAGCACCCACACCAAAGTCTGCCACTGGATAGGAGGAAATAGGAGCACCCCTAAAATATATGGTTTTTCCTCCAAAAATAGTCAACTTGCGCAATCTTACTTTCTGAAATAAAATTGGCTAATGATCTGAAATGAGCTAAGAACTCAATTTGAATCCAAAATAGTCCTAATTTGGGCATTCTAGAAAATAGTCCTAATTTAGGCACCCTAGTCCAGAAAAAGAATGGAAAGGCATGATTCTGTCCGGACAGTTGAATCTGAATATCAGAGAAATAGGCATGTTAGTCTAATTCAAAAAGTCCGGCAAGATAGTTAGTTGCACTTGGAGCCTAGCAGGGGAAGGGGTGGTGGCATGAGCTTTCGTAGACATGTCTACTTCTCCTACTTCTTAGGAGAAGTAGACATGTCTACAAAAGCTCATGCCACCAACCCTTCTCCTGTTAGGCTCCAAGTGCAACTAACTACGTTGCTGGACTGTTGGATCTGAAGACAGCCACTAAATTGATTAACTGCTGTGTCTCCCTAAGCACTAAAAGATGTTCCAAACTGGTTAATTTTTCAACCTGGTTCACTTCAAACATGGTGTGCTTGAAAGGTCGGAGGTCAAACTGAACAGACTATACATTGCAGAGACAATTCAAAAGCAAATTGAACAAAGTGGTGTTGAACGAACCGGCTCAAATCACTCAAAAGCTCAAATTTGAACAAAATGGATGATCTGTTCAAAGAAAGAGTTTGACAACAAGCCAGACAAAGGGATGTTCGGTTGATTTGAACCAAACAGCCATTTTTAAGTTTCTGAACATCACTTTGTATTTCTTTGCTTATTTTCTCTTCCATCTGTATGTGCGAAAAAGGTGAAATCAGCACAGCAATGATGCCTAAGGAACATAATTATGGGTTCCTTTTAGAACCTGAACTAGAAGGACTGTTTTCCTTAATGGCTTATAGACTGGGCCGACACTTTGCCAAGCAACATGTAAGGTATCCGATACTTATTCGATATGTATCACGTAAGATCTCTGCTCTGAAAGCATCAAATACACCCCGAATCCACTTTGAATCCACTCTCAAACCATGTCAAATGCACTCTGGATCTGTTGCAGATCTGACTGGTGCAGCCTCTTTCCCATCTCCCCATTTCATGAATGTTCCAAAGCATTTGTACCATACAGATGTCAACATATGAATGTTGTAACATTCGATTCGTATACAAATGTCCTAATTTGTCTGAATATTATGCACATCCCTATTATTTGGAAATAAGCCCCATTAGACTCAGTGGGGCTTCATTGTGAGTTCCTATCCCCCTTACCCTTCTGCCCTTAAAGCAGACCCAGCACAGCTGATGATCCTTAACAATCTGCAGCCAAGTTCAGCAGCCACTTGGGTTAAAGTAATTGCATTTTGGATTTTTTTGGGACTCATTCAAGGCAGTGACTAATGACTGAACTCTAAGACTTGCTGCGTCTACAAATAATCACTTTGGATAGAGTCTGCTGACATTGCATTAGCACATCATCAGCCGTGGCACTGCGTGGCTGTAAGGAAATTTAGGGCAGCGATAAGTAGATCGAAATGCACATTGCAAACAATCTGGTTGCGTTGGCAACAAGAGAAGTGGTACTGGTAAGTCCTGTGGCTGTTCTGGGGACTGTTGAAAGGAATAGCAAGTCAACAACTGTTACAATTGCTAAACTTTATGGCCCTGAGAATCACATATGAACTGTCTTTTTCTCTTTGATTCCTCACCAAAGTGTCATATCCAGAATGGGTAGCAGCAGTGAAGCATAAACATGCACATGGGTAGTGGTAGCAAGAAGTCAAGCCGGTTTCAAGAGTCAGTCAGGATATAGAGTTGCATGTAGACTGTGTCCAGACTTGTGAACACTGCACAATCTGATGCGCAGCCAGGGCACAGTCATCACACCTGACACCTGATACTTCATAGCGGCGGTGCACTATACCACCGCTACTGCAGATGTACCTACTGCAGAACAATGAGCACTTGATCCACAGTATCAGGTAAATTCAACGTTTCCCGCCAATCCAGACAGGATGGCGAGAACTGCTAACGAGAGCTGAGACTGCAGCTCAGTTCCCATTGGCTGCCCCATCCCATGTGACACGCGCCTCAGCCCATGTGACCGCATGTCCCAGTCTACATTCTTGCAGCCTCCGAGCAGGAAGCTATGGATTTAATCCACTAGTCTGGAAGGGACCGTAGTCATACAGGCCAGGAGTCAGGTTACCAGAGAGTCATTGTCTGTCAGTCAGTCAAGGATCAAGAGTCCAGGAGTTAACATGAGCTGGGGGTTGCCATGGAAATCTTTTGTTTGCAATGGCGGTCACTGGGTGCAACTTCCTTGTGAAGGACTCAGACAGATCTCTCCCCTCTGGTGCAGCTCTTTGACGTGGAGTTGGGCTGAGTGCCACAGCTGTGATCTTTCTCTCCAGAGGGAACTTAGATCTGGGCAGGGCTCAGCATCTTAGTCTGAGGCCCCTGCATCTGAAGGAACACCACCTGTTTCTAAGTCTGGCCCCTGAGACATGCCTCCCTCATTTGGGCTGGCAGGGGTGGCACCCTCAGCATCCAAGGAGCCAGAGAGGGCACAAGGCAGGGCACAAGTTTCAGGTAACTATGCATGCAGTTCTGGGGTGCTCAGGTGTCCATGGATTGGACTCTGAGGGGAAGTCTAATTGCCTCAGACAGCAACAGGGTGCCAATCTTTCTTTTGTTTTTTGTTATAATTTTTATTTATTTCTCAAATATTTGTCATTAAACAAGATTAAAATTATACTGCTGTTCGCCTCTTGATTGTGTTTGATGACTTCCATTCTCCTCATTTCATTGTACCTCTAGCATTCAGCTTCCCAAAGCTTCCCCCTTTTTTACCCACTTCTTCTAGGTTTTTTTTTTCAGCTTGTCCTACCATAGAGACCTGCAATTAATATATCATTTTCTTGTCGCTGTACGTAATCAATAAAAGGTTGCCAATTTTTAAATTGTTCCACTGACAAACCTCTTATCAGATTAACTAATTAGTACATTTCTGCCAATTCCATCATCTTAATTACACGGTCTTCCATTGGAGGGATATCTTCTCTATATGCCTGGCAGTAATTTCCATACACCACCTATTCATCTAAGTTTTTTTGCAATTAAACCTAGTAGAAACATTTCAGGTTTCAGTTTTAAATGTACACCAGGGGCCTTTCTGCACCTTCTGTCCTGTCCACCGGCATGCACTAGTATTTACATGTGCAAGTGTGTGCTGTCCCTCCCAACATGTGAACCATCAAAAGAAGTACTGGAGGTCTGGATACATGTCTGGGCACTACCATTTTCATCCTGGCGCCAGTGCACTTGCACAGCATCTCAGATGACCCCCAGCACAGGAGGAGGAGGAGAAATGGCTTTTATGCCCCACTTTTATACCCCATTTAAGGGGACTCAAAGCGGCTGACAACCTTCTGTGTTTCTCTCCCCAGCAGATATCCTGTGAGGTAGGTGGGGCTGTGAGAGCTCAGAAAGAGAGCTGTGATTAGCCCAATGTCATCCAGCTGGCTTCATGGAGGGAGTGCGGAATTTAAACTGCCTGACTTTGAGATACAAGTTCAGTACAGTGGGGATGCTTTGGATATATCTGACATTCCCCAGGTAGTTTCAGCAGGATTGTAAATTTTATCACACCCCTGGAGGCAGGGAGAGTTTCTCAGCACAGAGCTCTCCTTGCCACTCAGCTGGCCACACCACTTCCTTGTCCGCCAATCTGCTTCTGTTTCTTTGAACTGCTTCTCTCTCTTGAACACCTTGGAGTTAGGCTTGTGCCAAACCAAATCTCAGTTATTATCAAACAGGTGTACAGGTGTCTGACAGGTGTACTGATGGCTACTAGAATATATCTCTTCGTACATCATCCAGGCTGGCAAAACAGGTATGATGCCTCTAAAGGCCATTTGCAGGGATCTGGGACCAGGTGAAGGTTTTGCCCTGATCTTCTGCTTGAAATGTCCATAAGCATCCTGTTTGAGACAGGATGCTGGACTTCATGGGCTATGGCCCAATCCAGCAAGGCTCCTCTTATTTTCTTATGAACCCTGTAAAAAATGCTGGGGCTGTTAAGTTGTTGTGTGCAGAACACACAGTCTTTGTATATATGAATGAACTTTATTCATTGAGCCAGTTTGGTCTAGCAGTGAGGGAGCCGGACTCTTATCTGGGAATACCAGGTTTGATTCTGCCCTCCCCCATGAAGCCAGCTGGGTGACCTTGGGCTAGTGACAGCTCTCTTTTGAGCTCTCACAGCCCCACCTACCTCACAGGGTGTTCTGTTGTGGGGAGAATAGAAGAATAGAAAATCTTTGTCAGCCACTTTGAGTTCCCTTAAATGGGTGAGGAAAATGGGGTAGAAAAGCCAACTCTTCTTCTTCTTCTTCTTCATTGATTAGTCATATGACCGTATCAAGTTCCCGAGAGATAAATCATATAAAACATACAAGGATAAAAACAAAAATAAAATAAAAATAGCATCATTATTTGTCCCCATCACCCTTGCAAGAATGAATAATTTCCTAAATCAGGCAGCCTTAACAAAAAACTAAGCTTCCCTATATGTCACCTGGATGTTTTCTCCCTGCAGAAGGTAAATCAACTTATGGTGTGCATTCCAGCTGGACACATTTTGTAAAAGGGGGCCCAAACAAGTTGTTTACCTGTCCTTTGTATTCTTCAATAAGAACAAGATATGAGAAAGATCTTTGACCATTGCTGCACCACACAACCTTTGTATGGCAGCCAGGTAAAGGTGAGGAGCAGGAGAACGTAACAGAAATTGAAAGAGAGTGAGCCTGACCTCCATCACACAGGCCTGAATAATAACGTCATGCATAAATGCCGTGCTGCCCTTTGAGCTCCCAGGTGCATTGAGCGAGGAAGTAGCCATGGAGGCCACATAGTGGAGAGCAAGTTGTGTTTTCCTTCATGTTACACTGTGCTTTTCTGCCCATACTTTTACTAGGTTGCTGTTAAGAGTTGTTTAAAGGATCTTTAAAGAGTCAGAAAAATCATTAGCCACCATGGGAGCAAATGTGCTCATTAAAATATTTGCAAATAGAAACAGCAGGTCTGTGACTTTTCTGTTGCTTTTTTCCTGTTCATCAAAGGATCATCTTTGTCACTCACCTAGAATGGCTCATTCTCTTTAATACATTTTGTGTGATTTTAGCTGGGGAATCAGCTTGAATCACATCTCTGCTAGGGCAGATGGGGGATCACTGGAGGAGAAAATGGCTTCGGGGTGGGGGTGGGGGAGGCTATTCTAGCAACCCATTTCCACAGCTGATGGACAGATTGGTCTGAGGAATGGCAAAACCTGCACACACACAGGGCAATTTTTCAGCTCCCTTGGTTGATGATCAGGCTACACTGTCATAGGCAGGGCCCTCAGTTTGGTTTGCAGTAGCTCTATGCCTACTGCAAGCCAAATTAAGAGGATGGTCACCATCAGAATGGGAAAATCTTGCTCTGGAGTCAAGGGACCCTCTCCCCTACATCAAGCACATGCTCTTAGCCACATTGACATGGGGGGACACAGAAACGTGGAGCCTTGAAAGCAACTTCTCCCATATAAACCAGCCCATGTGTTAAGATCTGCTGGAGGGGATCTCCCAATAGTGCCACCACTTTTAGGCCCTGGTCACACCTTTAGTTTAAGACAACTTCAGGTCGTCCTCAGGTCATGTTACTAGGGGTGTGCATGAATATCCAAAGGTATTTGAAATTTGATCGAATTTGCCCAAATTTTGACATTCAAATTTGAACTGAATGTCCATAAAGTTGAATTTAAAGGTTTGAACAAATTTCAGATCTATTTGTTTAAATTATCTGGACATTGGTGGGTGGACAGGTTCATACACATTGCGTACTTGGAGATACACATCTTTCCCACATCCATAAGTGTTTGTATGGATCTATACGGGACAAAAATGGGTTGCATATGGGATAACAACTGAATGCATACAGACATTCAGACATAAAGGATGTGCAACAATGCATACAGGCACATACTAATGTTGTCAACATTCATTAATTGAAAATTCGAATGAATAGATTCAAATTTGCTTAATTTGAATAGAATTTGGTTCAATTTGAATTTTAAAGATTCAGATTGAATTGAATTTTTGGGTATTCGATTTGTATCAAATCAAATCCCAAAAACTGCATTCATGCACACCCTTACATATTACTCACATTGTTTTAATTCAATTTGTTTTCCAAGCCAGTTTATCCCCGTTAGACCATTTTAACTGGAGTCCTCTTTTCCAGAGGACTCAGCCCATCCTGCCTCCCAGGCTGTCTTTGCTTCCTCAGTATGAGCGGGGTGGGTGGGTGGACTAAAGGAGGCTGAACCATGCTGTGGGTGGGTGGGATCCAGTCTTTCCTTTCAGCCAATGTGCATGTGTGGAGTCCATGAGGCACCTTCCCCTTCTCTCCTCAGTTTATGTGTATGATTCCTCTATCTAGCATTTTTCTGAAAATGTATTATTTTAAAAATTAATCAGACAGAGAAGAAAAGCACGTAAAAAGGGAAGGGAATGTGGAGGAGGGAAAGCTGGCTTTAAAAAGAACCGCAAACACACACCCTTGCCTCCCTTGAGTAACGCAATGGCATCCAATCAGAAAGGAGGTAGATTTGATGCAGCGAAAGGGGTGGAGAGCCAAGAGTTCTGTGGAGAAAGCTCAGGTCAAATTGCAGAGAAAATTCTGAGTGATGCAGCCCAAAGCGAGGATGGCCTGAGAGCGACCTATAATGATCTAGGTGTGAGCAGAAGTGGTATGATCTCAGCTTGAATCATGAATAGGACGTCCTGTCTCATATAGGTGTGACCAGGGCCTTAGAAGCTAAAGGTGAGGTAACTCATGAGAGGTCCTTGCCTATGCAGTAACCTCCCCCTTGAAGTGCATCAAGCACCATCATTATATATATATATATATTTTAGTTACCGGATGAAGACATGCCTTGTCACTTTGGCTGAAGGGGCACCCTGCATTCTTCTTCCAAGCATTAAATTTGCCAGTTTTATTCTGATTATTGCGATGATGATGATGATGATGATGATGATGATGATATACAAAAACACAACAATATAGCACGACACTAAACAAGTCGGCTTTGATATTTCATAACACATTGGGATCATCCCAAGATCCTAACACGACATTAGGTACTGGCAGATAATGTGAGCAGAACCTAGTAGGGTGGCCTTTTGTAATTGATAGATGGTAACCAATGTTAAGCTGTTTTAAGTGGCATCCAAGGTATTTTGGAATGGGACCCAGTGTGCTGATCACCACTGGGACCACCATTGTGGGCTTGTACCAGAGCCTTTGAACTTCAATCTATAAGTCCTTGTATTTTGTAATTTTCTCTGTTTCTTTCATGTCAATCCTGCTGTCTCTTGGAATTGCAATATCAACAAGTCACACCCTCTTCTTCTTCTACAGTGGTGATATCAGGGGTGTTATGTTCCAAAACTTTATCAGTTTGTATTCTGAAGTCCCATAATATTTTTGCCTATTCATATTCAACCACTTTTTCGGGTTTATGATCCTACCGGTTCTGTGCTGCTGACAGATGGTAATTGTGGCATAGATTCCAGTGTCTCATTTTGCCAACGGTGTTATGTCGCTGCTCATAATCCGTCTGTGCAATCTTTTTGCAGCAGCTGAGGACATGGTCAATATTTCTTCAGCTTCTTTGCATAATCGGCACTTGCTGTCTACAGATGATTTTTCTATTTTGGCTTTTCTGGCATTGGTCCTGATAGCCTGTTCTTATGCATTTAAAATCAAGCCTTCTGTTTCTTTCTTCAGTGTTCCATTTGTAAGCCACAGCCAGGTCTTCCCTTGGTCTACTATCCCTTTGATTTTCTTCAAGAGTTGTTTCTTCTTCTTCTTCTTCTTCTTCTTCTTCTTCTTCTTCTTCTTCTTCTTCTTTTTCTTTTTCTTTTTCTTTTTCTTCTTCTTTTTCTTTTTCTTTTTCTTTTTCTTTTTCTTCTTCTTTTTCTTCTTCTTCTTCTTCTTCTCCTCCTCCTCCTCCTCCTCCTCCTCCTCCTCCTCATTATTATTATCTCTTTTATGCATCCTTTATGATTGTGACATTGAGATTTAGGGCTGGGTTTTTAAAAAGGCAAATAAATGAAGACATGAATAAAATATATGGCATCTCCCTGGAAGTAAGCAATGACAAACCAGTCCCATATTTTTACCAAAAAGCATGAATGTTTCCATGTAGCCACAGGGTGTGTAGCTTGACTCAGGGCTGACTTTGCTTTCACCATGACTCCACAGGCATTCTCCTAGGGGTTGTCTTTACCATGAAGCTGCAGGCATCCCCCAAGGGATTGCCTTTACTGGGAAACAGCAGTCTTTTCCAAGGCATTTAGCAAGTCACACTAAAAGGATGTAACTGCCTTCTTTTATTCTATCCTGAAATAAAAACTCCTAGAAGGCTACCAAGCAGCAGACTTAACCATCACGATAATCCAGAACCTGAAGTTTTTGCTTTCATGTAGCTTCCTCCTTGCCTATTTCCTTAGCAGACAGAGGAAGTTATTAACTTCCCAATAAAGAAAAAAAATGCTTAAATGTCATTAAAAAGTTTCAGTTCCATTATAATTCTCCTTAATGGTGAAATATCAGGTCTGGGCCCATAGTCCTGAGATTGCATTTTCAAATAACCCAGCGCTTGAAGTCTCAAATTACCTAATTACCATATTTATTGGCAGATTCTGTTTTCTAATCCCTGATGACTTTGTCAGATATATTTATGTCTCCTTCCTTTTACTGTTATACAAGAAAGGCACATATACCCAGGAAGGCTGGTGACTTGGGTTTGGGAAGGATGGTTCCCAAGCGAAAGAGTAATGCTGCTTTCAAGCCACATCCCCAGCTGACGAAGTTCTGCAAACCAACCAATCCAAAAATTAACTGCATGCATTATCACTGTTAAACATTAATGGGATAGCAATAAAAATGGAGAGGAAAGTAGCCGTAAAAAGAAAATCATTCTGCTCAATTCTTTTTTAACACCCTTCTTTTTAAAATCTAAGTACAGCTACTGTGAATTTTTTTTTTAAAAAAATCATTGATTCAATCTTTGACCATCTTTCTCAAATATTATTGAGGTAGTGCAGAAACAACAACAAAAATAAAATCCTCAGGACCTAAATGAATATCAATTCTTTAAAAGCCGTATCTTTAAAAAGCCAATCTTAATAAAGCAAGTTTTACCTCCCACTTGACAATAAGCCAAGATGAATCTGAGCGTGGCCACGTCCAGATGCTACATTAGAACTCTGGCATGTGAAATAATGTCTGATAGTATAGGTTCTCTTGAGTGAAGGACTAATAAAGATCTTTATGCCGTGCAATGCCCACATCTGAAATGCCCAGCTGGAGGAGGAAGGTTAAAAATTGGTTGCTGTGATTCCTCAGTGGTGGAAATCTGAGATCTTACCGATATGTCTTTGAGGCTGTGTCCTCCCTTGTATGCAAACAAAAGTGGGAATTCTACACTCATTTTTAAAATGGAAAATACAGCACGTCCATTGGCGTGGTTGAAGTGGATATAGAGAACATGCTAACATAAGAGGATCACTGCCGAATGAGGCCACAGCTCATCCAGTCCAGCATCCTGTCTTGCACAGTGGCCCACAAACAAAGATTAGAGATATGCACAAATGATTTTTTTTCATTTGATTCATATCAAATCAAATGTGTGAAAATTTGTATTCATTTGAATAGATCCCCTTTGAATGTGGTAGGATTCTATTTGATACAAAAGTATTTGTACGAACTTGTACGCGTATCCGATACGAATGCATATGTATCTGATACGTATACTGTAACATATCCGCTCTGAAAGCATCAGATCTGCTCTGAATCCACTTTGAATCCGCTCTCAAACCATGTCGAATGCACTCTGGATCTGTTGCAGATGTGGCTGGTGCAGGTCCTTTCCCACCTCTCTATTTCACCAATATTCCGAAGTGTGTGTGCAAATGTTCCAAAACATTCCTACAAATACGAATGTCAATGTATGACGATGAAACATTCGATTCATATATGAATGTCCAGATTTGTATGAATTTGTACAAATATCAAATGTTATGAATATTCATGCACATCCCTAACAAAGATGCTTCTGGGCATCTCAAGGAGAAGATGAAGGCAAAGATGAAGCCACATTCTGCAAATGGCCTTTAGAGGCATCCTGTCCATCTCTCCAGCATATAGTACCTAGACATCCATTCTAGTAGCCATTGATACACCTGTCCTCCATGAATTTATCTAATCCTCTAATGCTCTTCTACAATGAGTTTAGAAGAAGTGCATGAATGTCCATATATATTCATGGGATGAGGGTATGTGTATGTATGAATTTATGTATATTTGTATGGGACAGTAATGAAATACATTCTTCATACATACATATATATAATATGCAAAAGCTGAAAGTATCTAGTAAGATGGAGCTTTACCAGATGATTTGTGGAATAGCACACAAGAAGAGACTCCATTACTTGTTATTCATGCGGGGTAAATACATTATTGATTGTATCCAGATATGAAACCAGCTAGACTTCCATTCCTCAAGCTTATCATTGTTTCTGTAGCTATAGAGTATGAAATATTCAGGCATAAATCAAAAGTTCCCTCAAGAGAGGGGAAGTTTTTTGAGGATTTTTCTTTAAAAAAAAGCATATTATTAAATGGAAAATCTGAAGTGTCTCAAAGGGTTTATATACCTAGGACTAATTAGTAAGAGGCCCGAGGGCATAATCAAATTCACTTTGGTCTAATACCTAACAAATGGAGCAAAACCTACCACAGTGAGCTGAAAAGAATCAAAGCTTATTTGATTGAGAATATTTACTCTCTTCAAAATGTGCCTTGTTCATGGGACATTACAGAATACATTTTGTTTCTTGCATACCTGATGGATTTCAACAAGGGAAGGTGTAGGGAAGAGGTAGTGGTGTTAGTAGATACATTTTCTCTTCCTTCAAGCAACTAAAGAAAGGGTTATCTGCAGGACATGAAGCTTCTGACCCTGGTCTCACTGTCCTGTCATAGCAGAATGCTTGACAGGTGGTTGGAGGCAGTAATGGTCTGGATGGTGGACACTAAGGGTGCTTCCGCATTTGCTGCCAAAAAGCAGATCTAAATAGATCCGTCTTTCAGTGAACCGTCCTCCCCCAGATCTGTCATGGATTAGAGGTACCCCCCACGCCTCTGTACACATGCGGGGAGGAAAGATTCTGGAGTAAAGATTGGAGTGGGTGCACCAGCACCCATTCCAATCTATCCTCCAGCTCGTGTGCCGGTGATGCCGCCCCTGGAGCCACAGGACTGGAGCATGGAGCTGCCAGTCACTGTGTGTTTCTGGTGTGTCGGGGAAGGGCTTTGGAAGCAGGCAGTCCTGCTTCTGCCCTTCCCAACATGGCGGGCAGAGGGAATCTGTCCCTTCCCTTGGCCGTGCGCGGAAGTGTCCTGCTTCTGCACACATTCAGGGGGAAGTGATGGATGTAAGACCTGGTTTTTCATGTCTTACATTTAAGACAGATTACGGTGGCAAAACTGGTTCTAAAAACTGGTCTTGCATGCTGAAATGTGGATGCAGACTCTTCAATCAGGTCTACAGTGCGGATGCATGTTAAAGTAAGTGTTTTAAATGTGTTTTATGGGGGGGGGGTTTAAACCTGTTTCCACAGCTAGTGCGGAAACACCCTATGTTGAAACCGAACACAGATAAGGCAAAGGTTCTATGTGTTACAGGATCTTGTCTCCATGAAGAAGGGAGGCAACCTGTTCTTGATGGGTTGGTTTGCTCCGGAAAGAACAAGTGCATAATTTGGGGGTTGCTGTTGGACTGTGTCCTGACACTTGATGTTCAAGTGGAGGTGATGGATAGGAAAACTTATCTCCAGTTATTGCTGGTTTGCCAGCTATGGCCCTTTTTGGTCTAATGGTTAAGGAGCTGGACTCTTATCTGGGAATACCAAGTTTGATTCTGCACTCCTACACAAAGCCAGCTGGGAAGTGCATCTTGGGCTAGTCACAGGTCTCTTCTGAGCCCTCACAGTCCCACCCACCTCATAGGATGTTTGTTGTGGGAAGAAGAACAGAAAGCTTTGTCAGCCTCTTTGAGTCCCCTTAAATGGGTGAGAAAGTGGGGTAAAAAAGCCAACTCATTAGGGGCGGCAGCAACACGTAGGTTTTTATAGGCCATTCCAGGCTGAAAATAGCCTGGCTTTGGCTGGCTTCCTTGTCTATCCCTGATACGGACTTAGGCCATGGTCACACCTTGCTGACATAGAAGCCAGCCTCAAAATGTGCTAACCCTGACCACACCCAGCACCTGATAATCCTTCCTCAGTTGATCCTCAGTTTGGGTTGTTATGCTCACACATTTCTGTTTCCATCCTGGGAGTCTTTTAGGAGACTTTTTAAGACCTCCATCCCTCTCCACTGTCACAACACCCCCTGCACTCTGATAAAAGTTCTGTCACTCAACAGCATGTCATCACACATTGGACAAAATGGAAGGCAAATTAATGCAGTATCCACCCACTATAGTACAGTTCAGCCTCCTTTAGTCTTCTTCTCTAATCACACTCAAAAAATGAAAATGGATTAACACACTGTAATTGCTTGAGACCTGTAAACATTAGGACTCAGGAAAGTCTGATTGAAGGGAGGGAAGTCCACAAATAAAATGGTTTGGATGAAAAAGGTGTGAGTAGTGGGTACTGAAGACAGACTTAAGGATTAAGGTGAAGGAGTGACCATATCTTTATATCTGTTGCACTTGTATAAATGCATAAAGCTGGGACTTGCAGTACAGGTCTGTATCTTTCATCCTATGGTTGTTGTTTTTTTAAAGAAGAAACTGCCACCTTTAAAAGCTGTTCCTGATATAGTAAGGCTTGTTGCATTATACAAAATACAACCTGTGCATTTAAGATGTCAGCTCTGAAATAGAATGCCTGAATGGCACGTGCAATATTTTTGAAAGGCTAAAGTTTATGTCGGTACAGGAATTTGTAATCACAAATCTGCCACACTACCAATTGATGGTCTTTCCTCTTAGCATTTTGGATTAATTATCTTGCTTTGTTTTGTTTTAAGCTATCATTTTTAATGGTTTTCAGTATTTGTTCATTCTTTTTTCTGTTGAGCATCCTGAGATTTTTTTAGAGGAAGGGCAAACAATAAATACAAAAAATAAATGATCTAGATCCACCCATAACAGAGCATTTCACTTCTCTTACAAATAGGGATGTACACAGGTATTCATAACAATCAATATTTGGATGAATTAGAATGAGTTCGGACATTTGTATACGAATTGACATTTGTATGTTGACATTTGTATTCATACAAATGTTTTGGAACATTTGTGAACTTGGGGAGGTGGGAAAGAAAATGCAGGAAAATGTGTATTCGTCTGAATAGATCCCCTTGGACTATGGTAGGATTCCCATATGAATCCCATATAAGTGCATAAGAGTAGCATGCAAATCCTATACATGAATGCATACAAATAGCATACAGATCCCATACAAAGCTTCATACAAATGTATCAAAACATTCAATTCGAATTCAAATATCAATATCTGAATGTGCTGATGTTTGACTCAAATTCGAATGTCCGAATTCGGCCAAATTTGGCCGAATTTTGAATGTTACAAATATTCATGCACATCCCTACAGGTAACCCTTTTCAGGCAGGGAACCCAACATCTGGGTAAGGGGGTGGCTATCACAGTGGAAGTACTTGATGGGCCAAGGACCCCATGGTTGAGGTCTCTTTGAGAGTCCCATGAATTTGAAGATGGTGATATGCATTTATAACACCAAAAGGTCACAGGAAAGAAATACAAGCAATACAAATGATCAGGACAGACTCTTGTGAACCAGTTTGGTCTTGTGGTTAGAAAGTTGGAGTCTTATCTGGTGGTCTCCTGCTCAAAGCCAGCTGGGTGACCTTAGGCTACTCACAGTTCTCTTTCTGAGCTCCCACAACCCCACCTACCTCACAGGATGTTTGTTGTGGGGAGAAGAATAGAAGGTTTGTCAGTTGCTTTGGTGTCCTCTTAAAGGGTGAGGAAAACAGGGTATAAAAGTGCCTCCAGACATCACATTAAAATTTATACATGGTTTAGCTATAGTCTGAAATGAAGTGCTTCTGGAGGGAAAATGGCTTGCCCCCACCTATAGATGATGCTCCTTTAGATTCTTCATTCACATGCTCAGCTCCTCCCTGAGAGCCCTGGTCTGATAGGTCCACATGTTCTCAAGTGAAGGCAAGTTCTCACAAGTTTTCAGAAAGTTTGCCCACATGGGGAAATACAGAGTAATGGAATAATGCACAGCAGAAGTCCTCATAACTACTATATTTAAAACAAAACAAAACAGAGTATCAGGTTATAAAGCACAGCCACAACAGGGCATCTTTAACCCTGCATGTCAAACTGAAAGCTGTTGTACATTCCCCACATATTTTTAACCCTGTGTGGATGCCCCCTCTTAATGCACGTACTGTATGTATATCCACCATCCTGCAAATTCTTCTGATATTTTAAGCCTTGTAAGTTCTGTTCTTTTCAACTTGTAAATTGTTTTATCCAACTTTAGGAAGTGCAAGACTCATAAAAGAATGTTCAGGAGACCGTATCTGAAGGAGGAGTATACAACACATTTTAGGCTTTGTTTCTGAATAATAATCAGCTTCTAATATATAGTGATAATTTCCCAGCCTGTTTACCAAGAGCTAAGCGTGTTTAATTTCCTTCTGATTTTATGAGCCGTTGGCTTTGATGGGAAGCCACTGAGTCCCAATCAGGTAACTGTCAATCATAGTTTTAAGACACTCAAAAAGTGTTAAATGGGTTTCTCTTTTGGTTTTTCTTTTTTTCCTCAATATACTTTTTCACTAAATATTGCTTTACGTGTTGTTTAAGGGATACCATCAAGTAAATCAGACAATGTGTGTTCACTCGGCTGGAAAGGAAATCTGACATTAAAACAAGAACAATGACTAATGCTTGGCCAAGTTTCCATAACATAAATGATGTAGGTAAATGTTGGTAGACAAAAAGGTTTCATTTGAATAACCTTTAAATGCAACATGAGGCCTTTTCAGGAGTGTTTAAATAGCTTAGGATCTTTAGAATATCACATGCTCTAATATAACTCTATCCACACAGACTGTAAAGGTGATTAAAGACACAGACAGAGTATTCGCTGGAGCCCAGATTCAAACATCTGCTATATTCAAGATATCTTCTAGCCATTATGCGGATAAATGGAAATTATCAGAACTTGCCTGGCTTGCTCCAAGCAAAGATTTAATTCCTGTACTTAAAAATAGCAATTTGCATCCTTGAAATTGTTATTTTTTTAAAAAAACGATTTGCTGGGCTCCTCTCTCCCTCCCCAAATCTTGTTCATTAGGGATCTCTTTTGTTTTGTTTTGTTTTGTTTTGTTTTAAATACAGCTTTCAACATGTTTTGTTCAACATCCAGCAGTTATTCATAACTGGGCATTTTCCAAATATTGTTTAAAATCTTCTATCTGGTAGAAAGAAGGACAGGTAAATATAATAAATATTTGTCACATTCAAAATTCATATGAATTTGGACATTTGAATTCAAATCGAATGTTGATACATTCAAAGATGGACATTGGAATATAAATGGAATGCTTTGATACATTCGTATGAAGATTGATTATATTTGTGAACCTGAGGAGGCGGGGAAATGGCTGCCCCAGTCCCATCTGCAATGGATGCAGAGTGGATTCAGAGAGGATTTGGTGCATTCAGAGTGCATGTGTAGGGGATACGTAGGGGATTCATAGGGGAATATATGGGGATTTTCACGAATGCCATAACATTGGATTCATGTATGAATATCTGAATTTAAATTCGTAAAAATAATGAACGTTACAGATATTTGGGGACATCCCTAATGGTGATATATAGAATGATCGCACTGGATAAAATTATTTCAGGCCAGTAAGTTCAGTTCAGGTGAGTTAAAGGAAAATATGTTTTATTTTTAGAAGGTATTTTAGGATCATACCTCTGTGTGTGTGTGTGTGTGTGTGTGTGTGTGTGTGTGTGTGTGTGTGTGTGTGTGTGTGTTCTTATTGCTTGTGGATGTGGACAATAATAGGAAGACAGGTGCACACTTATTTTTTCTTAAGTTTTTTTCTTTCCATTTTCCCATTTCAAAAATCCCCATAAAACTTCAGCAACAAAAATTCAGTTGTGAAAGAAGAAAAACTTGGGGGATGGACTATTTCATCATTTGGGGGGGAGGGGTGTCACTGAGAAGATCTTAAAGGGATATTAGCCCACTGAAGTGCATTTAGATTTGTGTTCAGATTTTTAATCCTTACTGTGTGTTTCTTTCTTTCTTTGACCTCTCTTTCTTTGACCTTTCATCCTGTTTTCTTTTTATTTCATTTGGAATATGATCATAATTATTAGATGATTCGTCCTGGAACATCAAGCTGGCTGACGGTTAGCCCCCAGGACATGGGAGTAGGGATGTATGTGAATATTCAAAACATTCAAAATTTGATCAAATTTGTTTGAATTTGGACATTCCAATTCAAATCATTTGAATGAATTTTTAATCTTTTGAATCATTCATACAAATTATTTGGACATTCGTATGTGTTGGGGAATCCCTATGATCAAAATACTCCGAAGCAAACGTGAGTTCGCCGAAGAGCATCCGCATGGCAAACCTCTAATCCGGGCTACATATGGAACAAATGCCACAAATCAGCAGAAAAGAAAAAAAACCCTTTCAAACTGCTCTCGCCCGAAACTAGGAAGGTAAGCCCATATTAACTTAAGTCATGTGGATGCTCCAGGGTTATTGGGGGAGGAGTTTTGTGATCGGAACATTAGCAGGCAGGGTTTTGCTACCCCTGCCCTGCGCACTCCAATCGCAACTGGGGATCTCTTCAAAAGTGAGCTCTTATTTGCCCTATGTCTCTCCGGGTACAAGCATACCCCCCCTTGCCTGATCACCCGATCTGCAAGGCACGTGTGGGTGTTTGATGTAGCACATGAGCACCTGACAGTTTCTCTGCACTCAGCTGAGCAAGATCAGCTGTCAGACAGAGGTACTGAAGCACAGCCAAGGCTTCAGTCAATGAGCTGGCTTCCCTTCCTATTATGCCCCACTGTTATCATCTCTTTATGGATGCCATCTGTGCTTTTTGGAGGTACAGAAGGGAAAGCAGCTCATTGATTGTTTCAATTATTTTAGTGGAGGTGCGCCGCTGACAGCTGATCTTGCTCATCTGAGTGCAGGGAAGCTGTCAGGCACTCGTGTACTACATCAAGCACCCATGCATGCCTTGCAGATCGGGTGATCAGGCAAGGGGGGGCGTGATACAGGGGTTTACCATGGTTTTCATGGGGCAGGCAGATTCACACTGAACATGTGCTGTCCTCAATCACATGGGGACATCTTAATGTGAGCTACAATTTGCATTAGGGCTGCCCCGAATCCACCCCAAAGTAAACGGAGCCCATGGGGATGAGCACAGCGTGGATACGTACACATTACATATGTATTTGTACGCATCTTATTCATATCTGTACACATTTATACGGATATGTACTGAACAAAAACAGGATGCATATGAGATAAAAATGGGATGCATACAGATGCATATGGACACATATGAATGTTGTCAGCATTTGTATCTTCAAATACGAATTGAATATTCGTACAAATAGATATAAATGTATTATGTTCAATCAAATCTGAATACATTCAAATTTTAAACATTCAAATTGATTTGAATCTTTGGTTGTTTGATTCGAATGTAATCAAATGTCAAAAACTGCATGCGTGCACATTCCCACATGGGAGTTTTGATCTCAAACTTTGCCTTATGTTCTAAAACATTCTTCCCCTGTTTCACTCTATTCTGTAGTCTGCACAGACTTTGCACACAGTGGCTAATAAATAAAAGGATCTGTGTTGCATATCAAGTCTGCTAATATTTATTTCTTGAGATTTGTGGAAATATTCAGCTATCACTCTGAGGAAATATCGACTTATTGGGGTAATCTAAACCTTAAGATAAACTGTAGCAATTTTGACAGTACAGTAATGAACATCCATTTCCTGGTATAATTCTTTCAGCCCTCATGTTTAGAAAACAGAAACACTGCTCCCCCTCCTATAGCTATTTGGTCCCACCCATGAATGCAAACAGAGTAATCACAAGTGCACAGGCTATAACTCAGCCTTTCCAATTCAAGGAGATTTATTTGAACTTACAGCATCCTGCTGAATGGCTTAAGGTCACAGTGAAGGCCAAAAATAAGAAGTGAGTTGGAGGTGACCTTTAAGGTTATCTAGTTAAACCCTCTGCTCAGTACAGAAATGTGCCAAGCCTGAATCCTGAACAGTGATCATCTGAACATTAAATCACCTTGAACACTAAAGTGTCTTGAACACTAAGATCAGCTGCTGGTCGCCTTGGTTAAGAAATGTCATGCTAAAGATTTTTGGGGGGTTGGGGGTTGTATCCATCCTGTTTGAAAAACTTCAGTAGAGGGTGTTCCACTACTGGGTGAGAGACTGCTCTAATCAAGATCTTAAAACCAGAAACTCCTTCCAAATGTCTAGCCTGAATCTCAGTTTAATTTTGTGTAGGGATGTGTGTGAATGTTTTTTGGGGGTTCGATTCATGTCAAATCAAATGCAAAAAAGGTCATATTTGTTTGAATAGATCCCCTTTGAATGTGGTAGGATTCGAATTTGATAAAAAATTCCATTCAGATCCCGACTGCAAATTGCATTCAAAACCCCTACAAATCCCATATGAATCCTACGTATCTGATACATATCCTCTATGTATCTGCTCTGAATGCATCAAGTCTGGCCTGAATCCACTTTGAATCCACTCTCAGTATACTCTGGATCTGTTGCAGATGTGACTGGCGCAACCGCTTTCCCATCCACCAGGTTTGCAGATGTAAAGAAGCTTTGTATGAATGCTCCCAAGTATTTGATTCAAATTTCAATGTCAGTCTTCAAAGATGCCAACATTTGATTCTAAATCAAATGTCTGAATTTGGACAAATTTGGACAAATTTTGAATGTTATGAATGTGCACATCCCTAGTCTTATGGTTAGAATGCCCAACTCTTATCTCTTAGTCACTGGGTTTGATTCCGCACTCCTCCACGAAGCCAGCTGGGTGACCTTGGGCTAGTCACAGCTCTCTTTATGAGGTCTCACAGCCCCAACTACATCACAAGGTGTCTGTTGTGGGGAGAAGAACATAAGGTTTGTCAGCCACTTTGAGGCCTCTTAAAAAGGATGAGAAAAGTGGGGTATAAAAGCCAACTACCGCTACTCTTCTTTTTTCCATCCAGTTTTACCCTGTCGGTTCTAGCCCTGTTTTCAGAACAAATGAGAGTGACTCAGGCTGCATCCAGATGCCAGGTACTTATTCTGCTATATTTGGATATTCCACAATAAAACGTGGCGCCTTTCTGCACTTGGTCTTATTCTGGAATATATCCTAGAATAGGGACCTGCTACCTACATGCTAGCATAGACTACGGAAGGTGCCAGGTGAGGCCTGCCATAGTCTGCATTAGCTTGTGGCCAGCAGATCCCTATCCTGAGCTATATTCCAGAATTAGGCCAAGTGCAGAAAGGGCCATGGATAGATAGCTTAAGTGTGTTCAGGCATAACAAAACGAGTGGCTCAGAGGCGTCCCAGAGAGATAGTGGGTGCCCTTCATGTTTCCAACCTTTCCCTAATCCACCTTTTCTAGCACCAAATGTTCATGAGAAGGGGGCAGATGGGTGTGTGAACTATCCCACCTCAAGACCCACCTCAGAGGTGCTTTCCCCCCCTTTACTGTGTCTGATCACAGCCATAGACACTTGACCATAGTTTCCATCTTCTCATTTTCTAAGGTAAATGTTCCTCTTTTCTAATATTATGCATCATTATAAGAATTTGCACATATTAAAGCTGATTGTGGCGTAACTATATTTGGTGTCTGTTTCTGGGACTAATTCATAAGCACCAAAATATTTTGCATCTCTCTATACCTGTTGCCTGTTGTGCACTAATTCTAGGGAACACAACAAGCTAAAACACTTGGGGAAGTTGTGTTTGACGCAGTGATATAGAGGGTGGAAAGCATTCTCTACTCCACGTCTCACTAAAACTCAAGGTGAGACGTACGTCAAAATTTCACTTCTTGGACCATCTATGTCTTCACTTTGATGCCTACCCATAGGGCAACATTTCACAAAGTTTCTCTCTGGGTTTGTATAAGTTTGCTGGGAAAACACACACTGAGAAGACAGAATTGCTGCCGGGAAATTGAAACCCACATGCTGTAATTAATACAGACTCTACAGATGCTCATGAAAGCATTCGCAGTCTCAAGCCCTCCAATTTTTTCCTATTTTGGGTAGAATTTTGTCTTTTAAAAATCTTGTTTGTCTGGCAAAGGGGAACATGCATTAAAAGTGCAATATGTCTCCTTTTATCTCAACTTAGAAACTTTAAGGCAGAACAGACTTGTGGAGGCTGAGGCATTCTGTTCAAAGCGGAGGAAAGGACAAGTTTCAAACTTTGATCTTTCCAGGGGTTTTGTGTGTCAGAGTCAATTTCCCAGGTCTCATGCAATAAACCTAGGCCAGTGTAGCTTAATCGTATTAGCAAGCTTTTCTCCATGAAAGACTTTATTCCCGCCTTCTCCATCCAATTCCCACTGTTCAGATTACGGGTGTGCAAGAATATTCGAAACATTTAAAATTCAATCGAATTTGGACTTTCAGCTTCGAACTGAATGTCTATACATTCATTTTCTAACATTTGAACAAATTCAAATGTTTCAAATCATTTGTACGAACTATTCTTACATTCATATGTAAACAGATAGGAATGCATTACATACTGTGACAACTGCGTTATTAAGGTAAATTTGATTAAGTTAGTTTAGTACCAGTTAGCATACCGGAAGGTGGGTAGAGGGTGTGGCTGGCTGTAGCTCCAAGGGAGGGGGAAGTTTGCTCCTTGGGAGAGCCAATCAGGGAAGGCCAGCACCCCGATGGGAGTCTATATAATGCCTTCCAGCAGTGGTTGTTGGTTCTTTCCTGGGTTAACTCACGGAGGGTGGGCAGGGAGAAATGGGCTTGTGCTAACCACTTACCTGAGGGGGAGTGTAATTAGAGAGTCCTGAGACTGTGATTTAGAGAGAGACTTAATTAGCAAGATAGAAACATTCATACTATGCACCATTGTCTGTATAACGTATGGAGATCTGAGATTCTGAAAGACATGGTATTTACCTCAGTTTATCATTATTAGAATTCCAGACTGTTGCCTGCACTTGTGTATTGTTACAATAAATCACATATTATTCTGTTTCCCCTTAAAGAGTGAGTGCTGGTTTAGCCTCGAAGCATTTACAAAGTAGCTTATAGTGGAGGCACTGTGACTTTAAGAGGGAAAGAAACATATTGGTGGAGTTCCACCAGCTAGCTGGAAGGGAGGCTTCTTGTTTATATTCAGAAACAAGAAGGGGTAGAATGTAGGTGATCCCTGCCAGTTCTGGGCCAAGGTATTTAGAATCAGGGAAATACTGGGTAAGATGCCAAGTAGCCAGAAAGCATTGGGCAGTGGGTCGCCACACATATGTATCCTTAAGGCATCTTATTTGTATCTGTACGAATCTTTACAGATACATACGTGACTAAAATGGGATACATACGGGATAAAAATGGGATGTACACGAATCGGTTTGAATTTGAATACATTCATTTTTTCTGTATTTGTTTGAATTTGAACATTCAAATATTCAATTTGAATCAAATCCAAAAATTGCATTTGTACACACCCCTAGTTTAGATTATGGATCTCACCAATGCAGTTATCAAAAGAACTAGCAGTTTCCAGCAAATACCTATCAGCACAAGAAGTTTCACAACACAGGAGTAGGGATGCGCACAAATGTTTTCTGTGTGTTCGATTTATATCGAATCAAATGCAAGAAAATTCATATTTGTTTGAATAGATCCCCTTCAAATGTGATAGGATTCGAATTTGATATAAATGTTCGATACAAATCCGATTCTAATTCTATACGTATCTCTACATATCCCTACATATCCTCTATGTATCTGTATGTATTCACTCAGAATGCAATAAATCCACTCTCGATCCACTTTGAATTCGTTCTGAATCCACTTTGAATCTGTTGCAGTTGTGACTGGCCAGCCACTTTCTCACCTCTCCAGGTTCACTAATATAACAAAGCTTCATAAGAATGTATAGAAACATTTGATTTGTATTCAAATGTACTGACATTTAATATGAATTCAAATGTCCAAATTCTGACAAATTCGTATGAATTTCGAATGTGACGAATACTGGCGCACATCCTTACACAGGAGAAATGCTGCATCTATAATACATAGCTGGGTCTTGGAGCAGTGGACATGCTAACTGTGCTGACATCATTGCTCTTTCCATGCAAGACATACACAATAGGAGAATGCATTTAGAAAGAACTTCTGGGCTGCAGCTACCCAGCTTTGCTGAACCAAGGACCCAACAGAGAGTGAGTTCACATTTATCTGTCTGGGGAAGTCCTGGGACACTCCCACACATTGCAACTGCATTACTAGTATAGAAGCAACTCCATGTATGCATGAGTGTCTCCTGCCTGTTTAGAGATAGAGCAGTTTGAACTGCTCTGAAACTGTTAGGGATGTGCACAAATTGTTGTTGTTGTTGTTGTTTTGGGCACTTGATTTGTAATGAATTGAATGTTAGAAAATTTATATTCGTTCGAATAGATCCCCTTACAATGTGGTAGGATTCAATTCGATACAAATGTATTTGTGTGAATTTGTACGAATATCCAATACAAATGCATATGGATCCTGGATACGGATCCTGCATATGGATCTTGCATACGGATCCTATACAAACGCATACGTATTGGATACAGATCCTATATGAATGCATACACATGGAAATGTATCCGATATGTATCCCCAGTTTAACAAATGTACAAACTATTTGTACGAATGTTCCGAAACATTTGTATTCATATGAATTTTAATTCAGTAGCTCTCCAGGATTCCAGCTGCACAGTTTAAGAAGCATTGCTTTAACTTACCTGACTCAAGGAGGAAAATGAATGAATGATGGCTTGTATCAGAAGACATGATTGGAGAAGGAGGCCCTTTCTGCACCTACCTTCATGTAATCTGGATCAGCGGGTTCAGAATCAACAGACCCACTGACCTGGATCAGGTGGAGGCACAGGTCAGATAAGTATTGTCTGTACTGAGGATACTGATCTAGGGATGTGCATGAATGTGGGGTTTTTTTTGTATTCAATTCATATCAAATCAAATTCAAGAAAATTTGTATTCATTCAAATAGATCCCCTCAAATGTGGTAGGATCCGTATGGGATATGAATGTTCATTGCCATATGAATGCCATTCAAATCCCATTCAAATCCAATATGAATGTATCAAAACATTTTATGTGAATTCATATGTCAATCTTTGAATGTGCCAATATTCGATTCAAATTCAAATGTGTGAATTTGGCTCAATTCAAACAAATTTTAAATGTTACAAATATTCGTAACATTTGTTCTGTGCACAAATTTGAATGAATTTGGCCACTCTTATATGAATCAAATATAACTATATTCGTACATTGACATTTGAATGAATACAAATATTTCCAGGCATTTGTATGAACAGCTTGGACATTTGTTAAACTGGGAAGGTGGGAAAGTGGCTCCACCCGTCACATCTGCAAAGGATCCAGATTGCTTTCAACATGGATAGAGAGCATATTAAAAGTGGATTCAGGTCAGATTTGATTATTTCAGAGCAGATTAGTTACAGGATAGGTATCGGATACATATTCATTCGTATCAGATTTTCGTACAAATTTGTATGAATACATTTGTATCGAATAGAATTTTACCACATTCGAAAACATCTATTTGTACGAATACGAATTTTCTAACATTTGATTTGTTACAAATTGAATGCTGAAAAACACATTTGTGCTCATCCCTAATCCCTGTGTCAGACTTCTCTCCTGGCCCAAAATCCATAACCAAAGTTGCAGTTGCAAACACTTCTCTGCAGCTTTGAGGCAGGAACAGGTAGATGACGTCAGAAACAAGGAAGCATAGGGGAACATTTGCTTTCAAGGCTTTCAAAAGTATCAAAGAGCCGTATTACACTTTGTTCCCAGGCTGATTAATTGTTCTGGATGGGCAGTGGCTTTGAAGGTTGGTTAGCATAATTTTTTTTAGTGTGTGTCCCCTCCACCCCATGTTTGATGGCTTTGAAGTGAATTCTACAGCGGATACCAAAAAGACATCCTGGATGTCAATTTTCCCATGTGTTCCCAAGGCTAGAGCCCGTTCTGGTGGCTCAGTAGAAATGTCCATCATAGTTATCACTGTTCAAATTCACGTTTGAATGAGATTTCCCTTTTTTGGCTGCCCCCAGACAGTAAGAGGCTATGCAGGATCTAAACAACATCCCAAGATCGCCTCCTGCCATCTTTTGTCAGGAGGGAGGATGTAGCCTAAGAAGCAGTTTAGCATAATTAAAGGAAACAAAGCTTTCACTAGGGACACTGGCCTTCCTTCCACTAACCTTGCAGAAGCACTGTGTGAGCCACTTCAGGGTACATGACCCATATGGTCCTACAAGTTTGCTTTCCAGCAAAGAAGAATGGATTGGGATTTCACAAGGAACAACTGGCAGCAGACAATCCCATTTCTGCTTTTTGGAATGTACATCTGATTGCCTCACCCTCACTCAGTTTTATGGCAAGCGTACGCTTTCCTTTAAGCCAGACCTAGACCATGAATCTTTTCCAACAAAGGATTCCTTCTAGGGATGTGTACGAATATTTGTAGCATTCGTTATTCATACATTGATCCAGATTTCCTGGCTGGCAGTGGAAACAATCGGGTCCCACATGGGTGCCATGGTGGAAATGGGATCATCCGGCTTCATATAGGATTCAAACAGATTCATATGGGTTTTGTATGGGACCTCTATGGGATTGTATGCATTCGTATGGGATTGAACATTCATATCAAATCTGAATCCCACTACATTAGAAGGGGATCTATTCGAATGAATACGAGTTTTCTTGCATTTGATTCAATACAAATCGAATACAAAAAAAAACCCACCCCAAAACAAAAACAAAATTGTGAACATCCCTACTGGTACCCACAAAATAAAATTTGGGCTTAAAACATGTAAATATGTTTTGTTGTAGTAATTTACTAATTAGTAATGTAAATATAAAGATCAATTGCAAAAACAATTACGTGACAATTATATATTATTGAAAATTTTAAAAAAGAAATAATAATATATAATTGCTAAAATAGCAGCATAATGATCTGTTTAGGGTCTTTGGTAGTTCAGTCCAGATTGCAAACTGGGGAATATGTTGCTCCTGTAACAGGTGTTGAATTTTGTGTCAGGTAGATTGGGCAGTTCTACCCTCAATGTGTACACAGTTATGGCATGTTGAATTGGAGCACCAAGGTGTCTACATCCCCACAACCATTAGGTGGAAATGTCACTGAACTCTCGTGTAAGTTAGCAAGGGTTGGAGTTGAGCTTGCCATATGGCTTTTAGTGAAGATTTTTTTTCAGTTGCTGCTTTTTCAATATCAATTAAAATAGACCCCAATTCTATGTTCAATGTCAATATAGCAGTATATCAATTAGGAATGTGCATGAATTTTTGTTTGTGTATTCAATTCATATTGAATTGATTGTAAGAAAATTCGTATTCGTTCGAATAGATCCCCTTCTAATGTAGTGGGATTAGAATTTGATAGGAATTTTCAATCCCACATGGATGCATGTGAACCCCATATGATTCCCATATATATATCATACTAGTTTTACACAAATCCCATATGAAGCTTCATACAAATATATCAAAACATTTTATTCAAATTTGAATGTCCATCTTCAAATGTGCCAATGTTGGATTCAAATACAAATGTCCGAATTTGGCCAAATTTGTATGAATTTCAAATGTTCCAAATATTCATGCACATCCCTAGTATCAATACATGCAAAGTTTGCTGCACATTAAGAACACAATATGTATTACAGAATGGGCCAACAGTCATCTGCAAGATGGCTGGTTCCTACCTAGTGCCATCTTCAAAGATGCCCACCAGCGACATTTCCCCAGGTATGGCCCTGGAAATGGGGGACTAATGGGGCACACCTGGGCATGGAATTGAAGCATGGGAGTAATCCAGGTATGAGGAGACAGAATGGTACCCGCAGTCCAGCACACATGAGGTGCGGTGCTAGGGAATTTGTGGATAATATCCATAGAAATTTCAACATAAATTTACAGAGGAGCCCCTCTTTATCAAACTGAGTGCACAGACTGAGCATGTATATATGGTGAGCATCTCTATTACACACTGAAATTAACTTTTCACTCTGGAACGCAACACACATTTTGCTGTCAATAATTAATTTCAGCATATGGCTGATTTGTTTTTGGAAGTGTAGCTGTGCAGGTTATAAAACGGCAGCTGATTCAGTCCATGTGGGCCTGAGATTAGTATTTAAAGGGATGATAAGGGAGAGCTGAAAGGCCATTAGTTCCTGAGCTAGACACAAATACTCTTGGCTACTTCTACATGCCTGAGCTCAAAATTGAACCCTGGGCCAAAAACACCACTCACATTTGTCAAGTGTTAGTAATCGCATAACAAAGATGTGAAGAGAAATGCTATCCTGCTGCCAAAGTTCTTTTCTATCCCAAATCCCTTAGTCTCTTCCTTATTCTTTATTTATAGTTTGCAAAAATATAAAGAAAAACTTCAAGGTAAAACCAGGAATTCATGCTTATTTTCAGGGAATTTTGGAAGAAGCCAGATATTTTTAGCTCAAAGGCTGCATTATGTCATAGACATCCTCCCAGGAGTGATGGGATGGGGTTCAGATAACAACAGTGTAGGATCCACATGACACCAAAATGGCACCAAAGGAGTACTTAAGGGATATGGCTTTTAAGGAGTTAAGGATGGCTGTCAAGAGTGCTTTTCCTGAAAAACAGGAGAAAGCACTCCAACAGTGCTCTCACTTGGGTGTTTTTCCACTGTCAGAAAGTACCCATTTTTGCACCCATTAAGGACCCATTTGGGTGTGAGCTGGATGATCCCATTTCCACCACGGCACCCATTTGGGACCCAATTGTTTCGACTGCTGCTGGGGAAATCCAGATCAAATGGGTACTTTCTGGCCTTTAATCCAGATTTTCTGTTGACCCCATTAATGGGGTCCACAATGGGGTCTTCAGGCAGAAAATCCAGATTAAAGGGGGCCTCATTCCACGCTTGTATGGCAATGGGATCTAGAGGAGGCTAGGAGGAGGGGCCAACCATGGGGGGGGGGAAGCCCCAAAACTTAAGCTTCGAAGTCATTTCGAAGTCACTTCGAAGTCTGTGCAAAATAGCTCCGGAGCGTCTTCGAAGTCTGTGCTGATCTTCAGAGTGAACTTCGAAGTGGCTCTGAAGTGACTCCAAAGTCACTTCGAAGTTCACTCCGAAGATCAGCACAGACTTCAATAGAGCTGTTTTGCACAGACTTCGAAGTGACTTTGAAATGACTTCAAAGCCACTTTGGAGATTGCACCCCCTGTCCCCCCAAACACCTGGGATGACAAACAGACCCCTCATGGGTAGATTCGGATTTCCAAATGGGTGTTCCAGTGTTTCCACAGCAGGGAGGCTAGCACCCATTGCTATTGGGTGCTAAACCACCCATGGAAACACATTAATATTCATACACATATGAATGTTTTGGAACATTTGCCCAAATAGTTCGTCCATTCATTAAACTGGGGATATGTATTGAATATGTATCAATATATCTGCATTTGTATAGGATACGTATCCAATACATATGCATTGATATAGGTTACGTATCTGATATGTATGCATTTGTATAGGAGCTGTATCCAGGAGCTGTATGCATTCGTATCAAATGGAATTGTACCACATTTGAAGGGGATCTATTCAAACGAATACAAATTTTCTAAATAGAATCCTAGGTTCAATTTGTTACGAATCACATGTCAAAAAAAAATTGTGCACATTCCTAATCCAGAGATGATTCAAAGTGGATTGAGAGTGGATTTGACATGTTCAGAATGGATAGGTAGGGTATACATAGCAGAAACATAGGCAATTCCTAGCCGGGATTCAAATAAGATTTGTATTGAACATTTGTATCAAACTTTAGTCCTACAACATTTAAAGGGGACCTATTCAAATGAATAGGATTTTTTTTTCATTTGATTTCATACAAATTGAACATGAAAAAATATTGGTGTGCGTCCCTAGCAGAGATGCCAGCCAGCAAGCAGCCACTTTAAGGCACAAAACTCATATGAATTGAAAGGAAATAATGTAGCTCAAAGCAGCCAATGATAGACCAGTTTCCCTGGCAACAGAGCGTAATCAAGGGAAGTAGCCAACAGCCTTTACAGCTGCAGGCATGCTTGGAGGAAGCTGATTATCTAGACCCATTTCAATCTGGCTTCAGGCCTGGTCATGGCACGGAAACCACCTTGGTCACCCTGGTTGATGATCTTCTCCGGGAGAAAGACAGGGGGCATGCTACCTTGCTGGTTCTCCTGGACCTCTCGGCAGCTTTTGATACCATTGACCACGGTATCCTTCTGGAGAGGCTACGGAGTTTAGGAGTTGGAGGCAGTGCCTGGCATTGGTTCCGCTCCTATCTCCAGAGCCGATCTCAGATAGTGGTGATGGGAGAGACGGAGTCGACACCCTGGGAACTCACTTGTGGGGTTCCCCAGGGGTCAATCTTATCTCCCATGTTATTTAATATCTACATGAAGCCACTGGGAGAGATCATCCGGAGATTTGGAGTAAGGTGTCATCAATATGCAGATGATACCCAGCTCTATCTCTCTGTGCCATCTGAATCAGGAGAGGTGGTTGAAGTGCTTGACAGGTGCTTGGAGGCGGTAATGGGCTGGATGAGGGCCAATAAATTGAAACTGAATCCAGATAAGACAGAGGTGCTGTGTGTTACAGGCTCTCGGGTCCAAGTAGTTGGGAGATACCCTGTCCTTGACGGGGTTGCAATACCCGGGAAGGGACAGGTGCGAAATTTGGGGGTACTCCTGGACTCTGCGCTAACACTTGAAGCTCAGGTGGAGGTCGTGGCCAGGAGTGCCTACTCCCAACTACGGTTGGTACGTCAACTGAAACCTTTCCTGGACAGAGATGACCTGGCCACAGTTATCCACGCTCTGGTAACTTCCAGGTTGGACTATTGTAACGCGCTCTACATAGGGCTGCCCTTGAAGACGGTTCGGAAGTTGCAGCTGGTGCAAAACGCAGCCGCCAGAGTGCTGACAGGAACATCTAGCCGGACACATATTACGCCGGTTCTAAAAGAACTGCACTGGCTGCCAATTCACTACCGAGCCCAATTCAAGGTGCTAACTTTAACTTATAAAGCCCTAAATGACTTGGGTCCCAGATATCTAAAGGAGCGCCTTCTCCCATATCGACCTGCCCGCGTTCTAAGATCTGGAGGAGAGGCTCTTCTGGTTATCCCCCCGCCTTCAGTAGCTAGGCGGGTGGGCACCCGGGAGAGGGCCTTCTCGGTAGTGGCCCCCAGATTGTGGAATGGTCTCCCCTCAGAGGTACGTCAGGCCCCTTCTCTGTCCACATTCAGGAAGGCAGTGAAGACGTACCTCTTCGTCCAGGCTTTTGGCTAAATGTCCCCTCCGCCTCCCCCCATTGCACACTCTACTGTCTTTTAAACTGTTTTTTTTTAATCAATATTATTATTATGCTGGTTTTTAAAAATTTTGTATTGGTTTTAGCATTGTTCTATACAGTTTTGATATGTGTATATTTTATATGTTGGTAGCCGCCCAGAGACCCTAGGGTATGGGGCGGGATATAAATATAAATATAAATAAATAAAATATAAATAAACCATTAGAACTTGAAACACCCAATTGCAAAAGGCAGCACAGTAATCAATCTGTCAAAAGACTGTTTAGTGACTGAGGACAGAATTGAGAATACGCCTTTTTAAAGGCACAGTCTCTTCAGACAAGCACATGAAACAGCTTGAATGCAAACACTTAGCTTGAATCTCAAGGTTGTTTGATTCAATGACAAATATGAAAGTTAGATACAAATTCCATATGATTTCCATACAAATCCCGTGCAAATCCCATATGAATCTCATATGAATATGTAAAAAAGCTTCGTACAAATGCCTCAAAATACTCTATTAGAATTTGAATGTGAATCTTTGAATGCGCGAACATTCAATTCAAATTTGAATATCTGAATTTGGCCGAGTTTGTACAAATTTTGAATGTAATGAATATTCATGTACATCCCTACTGTGAAGTCATTCTTGCCACTGGAACAGCTCTAAACTAGACCATTTTCATTGTCGAGAAAGGAAAAGATTATAGATATTAGGGGTGTCCACAAATGCAATTTTTGACATTCAATTTGAATTGAATATTCTAATATCCAAATTCATACGAATAGAGAAAAAACAAATGTATTAAAATCTGAACCAATTTGAATACATTCGTATCTGTTCATATGAATATCCAATATGTATTTGATGACACAAACATCGACAACATTTGTACATGTCTATATGTATCCATACACATCCGTATGCATCCCATTTTTATCCCGTATGCATCCTGTTTTCATCCTGTATGTATCCATACAAATGCATACGGATACGAATAAGATGAGTACAGATATGTATGTAATGAGTATGTATCTGTACACATACGAATGTCCGAATGATTCATAAGAATTATTCAAAGTATTTGTATTTGCTGGTATATTAAAAAATGAAAGTCTGGGCATTCAATTCAAATTTGAATATTCCAATTTGGCTGGATTTGATCGAATAATAAATATCTCAAATATTCTTGCACATCCCTAATAGATATATGGTTTTATGAGTGCCTTCATCTCACCTTCTTCTGTGAGAGTCATCTGTTTCAGATTTTAGCCTTAATGGCTAAATGAACGTGCTCTGGAAAAAATAAATAACACAACAGCTCAGGAAGGAAAGAAATCATTATGAGTCAGCATCATATGTGGGTTGGCCCTTGGTAACATTAGTGAAAGACTTTTTGGATTTCTTCGGAGAAGGGATTATTCATGAAGCTTCCTGTGTATATGTGATAAGAATTTGTTTATGGGGGAGTACCATTTCAGCATTATTTTTAGCTTCTATGCACAGAAAACTTTAAATGGTCAAGGCATTCAGCCAGGCCTTAAGCCTCCTTTCTCAGCAGAAACAGAACCCTACCGCTAGGAGATTCTAATGTGACTACTTAGGCATCACTGGACCGCCAGGCAAAAAGCACACATTTGCACTTAGATGACATTTTTGTTATTAGATATTTATATGTTCATGTAGGTATTTATTAGATCTTCTAATTAATATCTGAGCCAGTTTGGTCTAGTGACTAGGGAGTCAGACACTTACCTGGGAATACCGGGTTCAATTCCACCCTCCCCCACGAAGGCAGCTGGGAGACTTTGGGCTAGTCACAGTTCTCTTCTGAGCTCTCACAGCCTCACCTACCTCATAGGGTGTTCTGTTGTGGGGAGAAGAACAGAAGCTTTGTTAGCTGCTTTGAGTCCCCTTAAAGGGGTAGAAAAGTCAACTCTTCTTTTGAAATCACCATGGTGACCCCTCAGTTATGATTGAACTACAATTTCAAGCATGCTATGAGTTTGGAAATAGTAGACATTTCAGTTCTGTATCTGAACTGGACTGGACTGGGTGTGCCTGTATGTCAATGGTAAACTTCCTGGAAAGCAAAGGCTGCTGGTAGGGAGGTGCACAATTTTTATTTTTATTTTTTGTATTGCATTCATTTTGAATTGACTACAAGAAAATTCATATTCATATGAATAGATCCCCTTCAAATAAGAACATAATATAAGAGAAGCCCTGCTGGATCAGGTCACAGCCCATCTAGTCCAGCATCCCATTGCACACAGTGGCCCACCAAATGTTCATGGGCATCTCAAGCAGAGACAAGGACAAACCTTTTCCTGCTCTCAAATCCCAGCGAATGGCCTTAGAAGCGTCCTGCTTTCCCCCAGTGTGGCGGGATTTGTATTTGATATGTTTAATCCCATACGAGTGCCATATGAATGCAAACCAATAGCATATGAATGCCATACAAATCCCATATGACGCTTCATATGAAGTGCCATATGGATGTATCGAAACATTTGATTCAAATTCGAATGTCAGTCTTTGAATGTGCCAACTTTGAATTTGAATGTCCGAAATTGGCCGAATTCGTATAATTTGAAATGTTACAAATATTCGTACACATCCCTAGCTGCTGATTCAACCCCCTGCCTAGCCCTGGAAGTAGGCAATAGTAAACAACTTCTGTATATTTCCTAAGAAAACTGCATAGCGGTGCACATGGAGGTGTCCATGGAGTAATCAGAAGTCATTCACAACTCAATTTAGTACCCAATAACAACAATGATTTGAGCACCTACAGGTAAGGCATTCTTGATTTCAATATGGTTCATCACAGTGGGAAGGCATATAAAAAGTTGACCTGAGATATTGCCAGTGTCTTGGTTCCCTGCACCTTCAGTTTCAGCCATGGAGGGACAATACAGGGGCATTTCTGCACTTATCTTCTCATCTGCTAGACAGGAAAAGTGCATTCCCTACTTGCATGCACTAGCATTTGCACTTGGTGAACACTAGTGCATGCCAAACCAAGCCCCAGACTTACCTGGGTCTGGGCACTGCCATCATCCACATGGAACTCAGTGTGACCATGCATGCGCTGTCACCACAGAGATGATGCTCTTTGCATACACAGTCATGTTTGTGGTCACTCCTCTGGTTGGGAAAGGTAAGGAGTAGGATGTGTGTGGTGCACAATTTTGTGCACCATTGCTAGTAGATGCTGGGGTAGCTTCTGGTAAGGCAGGAGGCATTTCTGGGTTGAAAACGCCTCCTGCAAGTGCAGGTGCTCCTTACCAGAAGCTACTCCAGGGTCTACTAAGAGGCCTAGTGCAAATTGGCCTCAGGAATAAAAATGGCTGCAATTCCAGTGTGGTTTTACTGGAGAGTCACATTTTGACATCTAAATACAGTGATTCTGGAGCATAAATTAAGGGAGTGGGAGATCACCTACAAAGTGCCCAAGGGAAAATCTACAGAACCTCAAAGGATTCCAGCCAAGTAAAAGACTCAGAAAGAGGAAGCTCACAGAAGATTATAGAAGTCCTGCTTATAATGAAGAGATCTAGAATGTTTAATCTGCCAACTACCCAGTGAAATCAACCTCCACAGCAATGGGAACTATTCAAGGAAGCACCTACGAACTCTGCATTTCTTTCTTTCTTTCTTTCTTTCTTTCTTTCTTTCTTTCTTTCTTCCTCCTCCACCTTCCTTCCTTCCTTCCTTCCTTCCCTCTATCCACCCACCCATCCATCCACCCGTCCACCCACCCACCCGTCCACCCACCCACCCAACCCACCCAACCCACCCAACCCATCCATCCATCCATCCATCCATCCATCCATCCATCCATCCATCCATCCATCCATCCATCCATCCATCCATCCACCCACCCACCCATCCACCCACCCATCCATCCATCCATCCATCCATCCATCCATCCATCCATCCATCCATCCATCCATCCATCCATCCATCCCCACTCCATATCCAAAGTTCTACCAGCAGGGTGGGAAACAGCATGGTCCTGCACAAGGAGAGGCTGCAGGGTAGGAAGCAGTCACACTGAGTGAGTCTCAGAGCTGATGTTGAAATATTTAATCCCTACAAACTCAAAAATTGCCTTTTCTTGCAGTACTGACATTTTTGTGTGTGTGTGTGTGTGTGATAGTTATATGTTCAGTAGGCTTTATGCATAAAAGGAAAGCAGTTGATGTCATAGTCCCTTTTAAAATATTTGCAATGCTTTGAAAGTAATCAATATAATGGGATAAGGGAGGCTGGCATTAGGATGCTAAATTAAGCCCTATTCAGAGCAGTACTTGATGGTGGTTAATAAAGGAGAAGGGGGAAGAGACACACTCACACTTCACTTGGAAGCCCCTGATGAACTTCTCCTTATGTATGCCATGCTGTGCTCCAGCATCAGTAACAATAGGGGGAAGTGATGGGCAACTTCAACATCACTATGGTTCAGCCTAAGAAATTTCAACAGCTCAACTGTTTTAAAAGACTCACCCCGAGTACCATAATTAAGGCTGATTTGACTTCTCAAAAGGCAATGCCAGCCTTTTTGTACTGAGCTTTCGGGGGGGGGGGGGTTGCACAGCCTCGTTACTATTATTATCATCACCTCACCTAGTCTCCACTGTTCACAATGATTTTCCTGTCACCACTTCAGTGTTTCAGAGATGAGCTCTTGAAATAAGGAGGGACTTGTCAATGAGAGGAGAAAATTGTTCTGAAAACTATTTCCCCTAATATTTCCCTCTCTCTTTCTCTTGTTCTTTTCAATTATGTGTATCTTTAGGACCTCTTTTCCCCATCCTCTTTTCCTAATAGTGGCTGTGCTGCAATTACAAGATGAAGTCTACATCCTTCCCACACATCTGGAGACATCTGCAAGCATCCTCAACAACATCACTAGCAACAACAAAAATTATTACCAATCCAAAACTGGAGTTTGGAGGGGGAAGAGGAGGAGAAGGAGAGGGGTTGGCTTTATACCCCACTTTTCTCACCCTTAAGGGGACTCAGAGTGGCTGACAAACCGTGGCCCTGGTCACACGGCCTATTCATTAATTTGAACTGAGGTTATACAAGTGCCGGTCACACGTGGATCATTATAGGTCATCCTCCGGCCATCCCTGCCTTGGGCTGCATTGCTCACACCTTTCTGCACTATTGACCTAAACCTCGTACACAGAACTCTTGGCTCTCCACCCCTTTTGCTGTGTCAAATCTATCTCCTTTCTGATTAGATGCTATTCTGCCACTCAAGGGAGGAGAGGGTGTATGTTTGGGTTCTTTTTAAGCCTGCCCCCCACCTCCATGCCCCCTTCCTTTTTTATGTGTTTTTCTTCTCCATGCAATTAATTTTTAAAATAATAATAAATTTGTGTAAAAATGCTAGAGGAATGATACACATAAACTGAGGAGAGAAGGGGAGGTGCCTCATGAACTTCATGCATACTGATTGGCTAAAGGAAAGACTGGGCCCCACCCACCACAGCACGTTTCAGCCTCCTTTAGCCCCACCTCACTTATGCTTGAGGAAGCAAAAATGGCCTGAGATGCCAGGACAGACTGAATCCTTGTCAGTCCTGTAAGAATGAGGACTACAGTTAAGATGATCTAATAGGGGTAGGCCGGCTTGGAAAATGACTTAAATAAAAATAATGTGAGTAACATGACCTGAAGACAACCTGAGGTCATCCTCAACTTCTTGTGTGACCAGAGCCCTTCTGTTCTTCTTCCCACAACACAACGCCCTGTGAGGTAGGTGGAGCTGTGAGAGCTCAGAAAGAAAGCTGTGACTTGCCCAAGGTCACCCAGCTGGCTTCACGTAGGAGTGTGGAATCAAACAAGGAGACTATCAGATAAGATTCCAACACTCTCACTACCAGTCCAAACTGGCTCATGCAGCATGTCTCAAATTACAAAGGACCTTTTCACACCTACCTTATTAAATACATGTGGTGGACACTTTCCCATGGTTCATTGGCACCACAGGAAGCCATTTCCTCATTAGAAATGGCTCTGCAAATACAGGAGCAACCCCTGCCCATATGGTTGTGGAGCAATTAAAAGTTAAAACTGTTCCACACTAGAGATGTGCACAAATGTTTTTTTTTAATTCGATTCATATGGAATCTAATGCAAGAAAATTTGTACTCATATGAATAGATCCCCTTCATGTGAATGTTCAATCCTATGCAAGTCCCATACAAATGCATACAAATAGCTTAAGAATCCCATACAAATCCTGTACGAAGCTTCATACAAATGTATCAAAACATTTGATTCAAATTCGAATATCAATCTTTGAATGTGCCAACTTTCAATGTGAATTCAAATGTCTGAATTTGCCAAATTCGTATGAATTTAAATGTTACCAATATTTGTGCACAACCCTATCCCACATCTATTCAAAGTGGCAGGGTTAGTATAGCCCTGACATGCTGCAGGGGCTTTGTGGTTTGCATTTAGTTAGCACTTAGTTAAGTGCCTACTAAGCTACAAATGCTTTAGACATCCTCAAATACAGAGACCTGAAGCATTCTAGCACTTTGCCTTCCAGGGACGAAAACACCCACAGACAATACCAGCAGCAGCATTAGCTAGCTAGCAAGACACACTTTTGTGTAATCTTTTGCGAGTTGGTAGGGATGTCCATGGATGGGGGGAGGGGTTGGCATTTGATTAATGACAAATCAAATATTAGAAAATTCATATTTGTTCGAATAGACCCCCTTTGAATGTGGTAGAATTTTATTCAATGTGAATGTATTCACACGGATTTGTATGAATATCCGATACAAACGAATACGTATCAGATACATATCAGATACACATCTGACACGAACGTGTATATATCCGATACGTATCCAACATGAACACGTAAGTATCAGATACATATCCGATATGAACACATACATATTGGATACATATCCGATATGAACGTACATATATCAGGTACATATTCGTTATGAATGCATATGTATCAGATACCTATCCAATACGTATCCCCAGGTTAATGAATGTCCAAACTATTTGTATGAATTTTCTGAAACATTTGTATTCATGCAAGTGTTAATGTATGAATGTCATAATATTTTGATTTGTGTACGAATGTCCAAATTCGTACAAATTTGTATGAATAATGAATACTACAAACAATCACGCAATCCCTACTAATGGGTAATAGGGATGTGCATGAATACTTCTAACATACATTATTCATATGAATTTGTATGAGCTCTGACATTCGTACATGAATCGCATGTTATGACATTCATACAATAACATTTGTACAAATACAAATGTTTCAGAACATTCATATGAATAGTTCAGACATTTGTTAAACTAGGGATACATATAGAATATGTATATGAACAGATACTTATCCAAGATGAATGGATACATGTCCAATACAAATGGATACATATCCAATATGAAATGATACATATCCAATAAGAACAAATATATATCAGATACAAATGGATACATATTTGTTTGTATTGGATATTCATATGAATTCGTATGAATACATTCCTATCAAATAGAATCCTACCACATTCGAAGGGGATCTATTCAAACGAATACTAATTTTCTAACATTTGATTAATTACGAATCGAATGCCAAGAACCCCCTTCATGCACATCCCTAGTGGGTAATTCAACCACGGTCTGGAAGCGTCCATAGATATGAGAATATTATAGCGTGATTTAAGGCTAGTGTAATCAGTTTCAGTTTCAGCTCTCTAGCACAGATGCCAACATACATCTGATCTTTTGTCTTCCAGTCAAAGCTAATCTGAGCCGTATGCTGAACACAATTTGCATTTTCTTTGGGTTGTCTATATGACCAGTTTTGAATGAAAGCTTCATAAATATTTCTAGAGACTGGATAGATGAGGTCAGCTGTCTGTTTTTGTTTTTGCTGTAGTTTTTTGTGAATAATGATTAGCTACTTTTACCTAGCTTTTGTTTTCTATGTACAGAGAAGCTTAAAGTTAGCAAACCACATGGAAGAAAACTTCCTCTTCTCATTCAAAAGTCTGAGAGTAAAATTTGAGGATCTATTAATTTTCCCACCACCTTTCTTGTCCTCTTCTCTCACTTTTCTTCCCATTGGCTCCATCCACCAACTCAGTTGCCCAGTCATCTCTTCCCTCACCTTCCTGCATGCCCTCCTTCCCACCTCTTGTGTGCCTATTGCCCCACTCTTCTTCTCACCCTTCTTAAAATCACTGGATGGTGAAGGCATCTGAAAGTCACCTTTACAGCCAGGCTTCCAGCTGCAATGCCACCTAGCAGTCCTGATAGACAGTTTGCTACGGCTCACCTCACCCATATACATGGACCTGAAAGCAGCCCAGTGGAGGCTCACAGATAAGGTTTGGTGCTGGTGGTAAGTTGGACGGCATGACCACTGAAAAACTTGCCCTAGGGCAAATTTTAGGTGTCACAGCAGGACTGGGGAGTGGAGGGTCAGCACTAAATTCATATGAATTTGGGTGAATTTGGACATTCATATACATATTAAATGTTACAACATTCATACATTAACATTCGTACAAATACAAAAGTTTTGGAACATTCATGCAAATCATTCAGACATTTGTTAAACTGGGAAAATTTATCAGATATGTATTGGATACGTATCTGATACAATTGCATTCATATCCAATACATACGTGTTTGTATCCGATATGTATCCGATATGTATGCATTTGTGTCAGATATATATTGGATACTTATTCATTTGTACTGGATATTTGTATGAATCCATACGAATTAAGGATGTGCATGAATATTCAAAATCTTTATTATTCATATGAATTTGGACATTCGAATCAAATGTCCAGACATTCATACTTTAGTATTCATATGAATATGAATTTATGGAGTTATTTGTACAAATAATTCAGACATTTGTATGTGTATGGATACACAGGATGCGTAAGAGATCATATCATTGGATATGTATTGAATATTTGAACAAATAGATACAAATGTATTCCTATCTGTTTGAATGTCCAGACATTCCTTTTTCTTTATTCATACAAATTCAGATTTTTGAATAGTTGATTCATTATGAATCAGATGTCAAAAATTGCATTTGTGCACACCGCTAGCATGAATACATTCCTATTGAACAGAATTGTACCACATTCGAAGGAGATCTAGAAAAATGAATGCAATTTTTCTAACATTACTAATCAAATGCCAAAAAAACCATTTGTGCACATCCCTATTCAGGACCAACTGATGGTGAAGAGTAGGGGTGCTTCCACATACCCCTCCAAAATCTGGATCTACAAGATCCGGATTTCGGAAATCTGTGTTAAGGTAGATCCGTAGCTAGTAGATACAGATCTACTAACACCCCTTCCATCCGCACATGTGGTGGAAGGATGGAATTTGATCCGGATTTGAGGTGGGTGCAGTGCCCCTCCAGATCCGAGCATGGCGAGCTGAGGGACTCTGATTTCAGGGCTCTACCCCACTCCAGAAGTGGTGGATCACCACTTCAGGAGCCAGGGGGGCTTCACCTAACCCCCCCTAGCCCACCCTGGGGGTGACCGACCACAACCCCCTCCTTACCTTATTGTAGCCAGCCCGATTCTGGCTGTGGGGTCCCGGTTTCCTTTGTGCCTGTGTCCTTAGTGCCTCCCGATTGGCCAGGGTTGGCACATGCGCAGAGAGCATCCTGAAGGAGCCAATCATGGCGGGCTGGGGGAGGGCCCAGTTAGGGACTCTTTCGCTGTGTGGACACATCCGTTTCGGATGTGTCCTCACAATGAAAACACCCATTAAGACTACCTTTTATGTGGTCTTCTGGGAAACTGGATTAAGGGCCGCTTAACACCCATTAGGGATACATCTGGTGGGAGTCAATGCAGAAGCAGACTCCCCGATGTGTCTCTAATGGGTGCTGCTGTGTGGACACAGTTTCCCCAAGTGTTTAAAATGTGGTCTTAATGGGTGTTAAAGGGTCAATGCAGAAGCATCCTAGGTGTTCTAGCTAATTCAGATATAGATAATACAGATTAACTGAACGATGTTCAGGAAGGGCCATTGATACGTCTGGCCTCCATGAATTTGTCTGATCCCTTTTCAGGTTTTGTTGTGCTTGAGGACATCATACAGACAGGGTAACAGGAGAAGGACAGACATTTGCTGCCTTGCCTTTGGTCTTTCTGGACCACATTTAATGGACCACATCATGCTGGTTTTGTGAGAATTTCACCAGCATCTCAGTTTTCATACAGGTATCTGGGAGAGTAAATCTATATTTCTGCTTGGGGACAAGAATTCAGAAAGCCAAGTATTTTAATTAGAGTCCCCATGATGTGAATTGAGGCTGCAGTGACTTGCATTTATTTTCCAAAATATCTAGAGGTAACCAGGTCATTGACAGCTGGGGTTGTATAGGTTGCATGGGGTTGATAGTTAGCAATATCATGCAACCTCCAAAAGAATTTCCTGTTCACATTCCTTCTTCTTTCTCTTCTTTCTCTTTTTTAATCGCATCTATTATTTTGGTAAGGAACTGCTGAGAAAATCAGTCCTGTGCAAAATTGCTGAATGTTCGTGCCCTAGGGTGAAGCAGTGTGATACTGTCTCTCAAACGCGTTGCTTTTGAAATGTTTGTGAACACACCATTGTCCTTTGTGTCACATTCTTGGTTCCTGTTGCCTCCCGTGTGAGATTAGAGTCACAACACTCCCAGTGTCTTGTAATCTCAATGCCACACACCAGTGCTTAGGAAAAGACAAAGACAACAGAGGCTTGCTTCCACAAACTTTCCTCCGTGAGAAACATCATTGAGCATAGTGTCAGGAAGTAAATTAGACCATCTTTTCTATTTATACAAAGTCGTCTTTGGGGTTTAAGAGAGACAAAGGGCCTAGAGAACTGCATCTGCACTCCATCACCCCTGCCACCACCCCCGAGTGAGCTAATCCTTCCCCAGAGCAATCTAGCTGTGAATTGCTAAAAAGCATTCCACGGATTGACTGGGAGAGGCCATGCTGCCCCTTTCTGCACTTGGCCCCATAGTTGCCTTCCAATACACTCCTAGATGGTGCATCTGCACTGGAGGGCACGTTTCTGCCTCAGAAACAGCTCCTTCCATGCAGGAGTACACTGGAAGACAACTAGGTGTGGAGCAAGATTTTGTGCTCTGCACATGCACTTACCTTTACCAGAGGTGACCTTTCCCATCTCTGGCAGGCCCATCCACACCTCTGTGGTGCAAGGAGGGGCCTGTGCTAGCACCTGAGGGTGTGCATGGGTGTCACCATTGTCCTAGTGACAGCAATGGAACACACACACTGGCACCAGCATCCAGAGAGAAGATGATGGTGCCCGGATGGAAGTGTCTGGGTGCATGGGGGGAGAAAATGCTAGTACACACAGGGGCAAGTTCACTTTTCTCATCCCCCCAGATGAGACAGGAAGTGCAAAGTTGCCACCAGACAGCAGTGTACATATTCTTTTCTGGGTGTGGTTCAGTAAGTGGGCTTGATGGCAAGACTGTAGCTGAACAATAACACGTACCATCCAGATTACCATGGCAATGTCCTAGCATAAAGCAGACGTTGCCACAGACATTGCCATGGCATTATACCATACCAGTAGCAGTCAGGTAAGTGTGAAAAGGCCTAAGAATTCAGATAAGCAGTTTATCTACATCTCAAGTGATACGGTCTAGGGAAATCTTTATCATCTGGCTCAGCTCATGCACTCCTACCATTAGTATTCCACAGCTGGCAATGCAAGTCACTAAAGCCACATCTAGGCATCCAAGAAGAGTGTTCAATGGTGCTCTCCAGGCAGGCAAGATTCAAGAGTTTATCTTTCACATACAAGAGCCTTAACAACTTGGAACCATTGTCGTTTTTGCACTTGGAGCATTCCAGCTGGGAGATCTCCAACAGGAACTGTTCCCAGCTGGAATTGCTCCACTGACCTGGAAAAAGTTCATCCACACCCGGAAAGCCTGTTCCAAGAGAGTCTCACCACTGTGCAGCATGCTCAAACCCCACCACCATTCCCACCACCCAGTGCCATCATCCATCGCCATTCTTGTTGCCCCATACTGCTCCAGAGCTTGTGTGGACACTCCCCTGAGTTGGTCTAGCCACCTCTGTAATGCCAGTAGAGCTGAAAATGCAGATTTATCAACATCCCAGTTTAGCTGGTAATTTTGGTCCACCTTAGACTGGGCCATGCTGCATCGAATACAAGCGCAGAGGGCACAGCCTCTCTAGACCACAGTGGAGATTCAAAAGAGGTCTTGCTGCCACATTGTACCAGGCTAAACTTAAGTGCAGAAACAGGCCACCTCTCTCCGTATAGATCTGTGAGATTATTAAAATCTTCAGGGGAGATCCTGCTATGGGTACCATGAAACACTGAATGTCATCTTATGATTACCCACAGTTCATTCTCTGTCATGGCACCCACTGTTTGGAATAAACTCTCCTTCGATATGCATAGGATGCCTACATTTCTGATTTTTAGGCACCAATTGAAAACCTATTGCCGTACCCACCCAGGCCTTTCCGACATGAAGGTTTTATGTGTTTGTTTGCTTGCTTGTTTCCCCCATTCTTGGTTTTAATTATGGCTGGTTTTGCTCTTACCTTTACTTAATTAGGATTAGTGTATCCGGAATAACTGGACCCAGTGATCTGGATTGTGCAGAGGTGTGGTCTAGATCAATACCTTCTGTACCGATTGACTGATGCCTCCCTGCAGCTGTGAAGCTTTGGTGAGCTTTGCAACTGCCCACAAACACACTCCCAAAGACTAGGAAAAAATTCCCACCTCAGGTCTTGGGGAGTATTTTTAACCAGACACTCTGTAGTTCGGGATCTGCACACCTCCCATTATCCAGAACAAGACCACTGGACCTCTTGTGGATGCAATTAAACAGCCCCACAAGAGTTCCAGATTAAGGGCCTCTTAATCCAGATCTAGCTCCAACTTGTGCAAGACATAGCAGGAATATCAGGAGGCAGGTCCTCCGTGATCTACATCAGTGTGAGGATTGGAGGCCCTTGATCCAGATTTAGAGACTTCTTAATTCAGATCTAAAGTCTGTGCAGAAAGTGCCTATGCTTTTATATAGCTATTATGATTTTAGCTGTTTCTATTCTTTGTTCACAGTTTCAAGATTATATTTTAATGGAAATCGATACATACATATTTTAAGCCAACCAACCAACCTACCAATCAATTAGAGTAAAATGGGTTTCCAAATGAAAATGAGTGGCTCTTTTCTTTTCTTTTCTTTTGCAGGTTTTGCATGCTATTTTGCATGCCCCTGGCTGATGGTTCAGCTGAAAAACATTCACTTGTTAAATGCAAATAATTTTCAATATGGTTTTCTGGTTTTGCCACCACTACCACCCATATTCTTACCCAACTTGGATTGGTTTAGAAATGAGTGGCAGTTAAACATTTCATAAACTCTAGCATTGCCCATTAGAGATGTGGACAAATATTCGTGTCATTCGGAATTTGTATCCAGCATTCATTGAAGCTTTGTCAAAGCTTCAGACAAGGCCAGACCCTGCCCATGGCCTCCCAATCCCCCCCTCTTTCCTTTGGTCATGCCACTGCTGCACATCTCATAGACCCAAGTCGGACTTCTGATTTTGTGTGTGCAGCTCCTACTGCCATCACACAATCCTTGGATGGGGAGCTGTGTGCGCAGAACCAGAAGCCTTGTTTTGGCTTCCATAGAGCACCATAATGACAGTGGATGATGTGACCACGCCCGCCCTGTTCCATTCTGGTGAGCTCCCTTACTCTTATGTCCATGGTGGCCTCTCCAGGCCCATTTTGGTGGTGCTTGGAAGGTGAGGCAGGTCTTCCAGGTTTGCAGCAGAGCTTCCCATCTGGGGATCACAGAGCTACACGTGCAGACTTGGAAGGGCTATTTCAGGCAAGGTCCAAGTGGTGCACAGTGGTGGTGGTGACAGGTGAGTGGGGGGCAGGAAGGGAGGAGTTGTTTTTTTGCATCATTTATAAATGCTCATACAAATATTTGTGTATGAAACCGAATCTTCCCCATGTTTGAAGCCTAGCACATTCGAAGTGGCTCCACTTGCACAAATGTGAAGTTCAGTCCCATTCACTTTGATGACAACCAAACGGTGAGCAGGAATTGTGTACATCCCTCTTCACAACTGCGATGAGCCTGCCTACTCCCTCCCACCCTGTCCTCCGCAGAGCGACACAAGTTGAAGACAAGCAGGCAAGCACAATGACTATTGCCAGCTCCCTGAGGGTATCTGCACTAATTTCCCTCATTGGCGGCCTGCTTCAATTGTCTGTGTATCAGACTCCCTTAAAGCAGCTTACTGACTCAGTTGTAAAACAAACACTTTTAGTTTGCTGTTACAAAAGGAAAAATAAAGAAGCAAGTTTATAGTTCGACTTAAATGTTCTCCAGTTACTTGAAAAGAAAGATACTGTAGTTAATTAACTGTCCTCCTCCCTTCACTAAGCTCCACTGTAAGACAACAGTCCCTGGTAAGCTATACAGTAAGCACATGCAGTTCTTAATCCTTCCTCCTCAGGCTCTTCTCTAACCTGAAGCAATGCAAGTTCCCAAAATAATAAAGAGTGCTTTGCAGCAATACCACTCTAATACCTTGTGCTCTGCTCTGTTCTGGCTCAGAGTGGAGGGACTCACACACACATGCGTTAACTTGCACACCTCAATCTCCCTCTTAACAAGAAGAGAGATCTTCTTTCCTTCTCTCTTACCCGAGAGGAGAGGCCTACAAACAGGCAGTTTGGAGAAGCACTCCCTGATCCCCCTCTACCCAAGATGAGAGACGAGAGACACAGAAAGCTACCTGCTTTTATAGTCCATGATCCAGCAATTCCGATTGGTCCATTCTGGTGGGCTGGTGTGGCTTCTTCTAATGCTCCGCCCCATCTGTCAGTCACAGAGCTCGGAAAGCCTGCGAAACTGCCGCTCTGTCACTGCCTGCCTGGCATGAATGCTACAACAACTATGTTGTTAATTCTCCCTAGGGATGTGCACAAGTATTTACATTTGAAGTTCGCTTTGTATGGGATTCACATGCTATTTGTATGCATTCATATGGGATTCATATGGGACTGGACATTCATATCAAATACAAATCCTACCACATTTCAAGGGGATTTATTTGAAAGAATATGAACTTTCTTACATTCGATTCAATGCAAATTGAATAAAAAAATTCACGCAGATGCCTAATTCTCCCCCCTTCACTATTCCTACAGCCGATCTATAATCCCAGCAATGAAAACTGGCCTTAAAAGTACTGCAGCATGCACATATGGGTTCTGGATAATTTTTAGCTATAATAAGCAAGGAAAGGAAAAGCAGGCACAAATGAAGATCTATGTCTGGAACTGACTAGACCTGAACTGAAAAGGTCATGAGACATTTTATCAACTTCCCAGCTAAAGCCTAACCCCAATGTATTGCCACTTTATCGTCATTGGCTCCAAATGAGAAATAAAGCATCTGAAATCAAAACCCAGTGGTGCAGTGGATGCTGAATGAGAATCGCCCCATTTTTCATTTCTGTTCATCTCCATTAACTTGCCGCTCGTTAATAAAGAGCAGAAGAACAATCAATCTAAATAGAGAGCCAGCAATCAGCTCATCTAATGTTGGAGTGAAGGCGATTAAATCATCCTTTGCAAGGCTGGGAGAGAAATGCTACTCACTAAGGAAGTGAGCAAAGGGAACTTTATTAGAAGCGTGTCGGGGTGTAATTTTTATTTTACAGTTTCTCCATCTGATGAAGTTCCAGCCACTGTTGAATCCAATTTTGCCTTTGAAGTTTGGCAAATTGGCTTCAAGAAATATCTCGTCGTCATTGTCATCAGAACAGCCGGATGCATATTTCAGAGGCTGTGGCAGCTTTAGCTGTCAGTGAGGGGGAATTAGACAGAAGTAGAACAACACTTCGATTTGGGGGGGGGGGAGAAAGAAGTTACCCAGATTTAGAGATGTGCATGGATCTCCCCCCCCCCACCCCTGTTCACGTCGCATTGAAGCAAACGTGGCAGTAATTTGCATCCTTTGAATCCCAGCTGCCACCAAGTTGTCTCTCCAAATCCAATTTGAATCTGATTGAATCCAATCCAAATCCAATCCAAATCCACTCTGGTGGCAACTGGGCAGCCACTCTGAATGTGATAAAACTCCGAATAAAGGCACAAAAGCGTTCACTTCGCATGTGAAGGTCAATCTTTGAATACAGCCAAAATTCAATTTGAATGTGAAGTTTCAGACCTTTGTAATTTGTATGAATTGTATGAATTGTGAAGGTGATGAACGTTTTTCGCCAAGTAGCTCAACTACTACAATGTAGTAAAAATGAAAGATTCACAGTAGGGATGTGTAGGAAGCCAATTTCCCACACTTGATTTGAGGTGAATCGAATGTGGGAATATCTGGCTTTGGCCAAATCACCCCCCACAAATGTGGAGGGCTTTGGCTTTGTGCACAAATATTTAAACTCCTTCCTTCCTGACCGACCCCCCCACTCAGAAGCTGCTGGCTCCTCATCCACCACCACCACGCGCTGCTCAAAACCCGTCTAAAGTAGCACTTCTAGTTCTGTGCACACAGCTCTCCATCCGGGGATGAAAGAGCACCGAAATGACAGCAAATAAAATGGTCCCACAGATGCCACCATGGCCTCTGTAAAGGTAAGGAAGTGTGGCAGAGTGGAACAGGGAGCTGCAGTCACACCATCCACCATCATTTCGGCACTCTTAAGGCACTGAAACAGCATTTCCGGGTCTGCGCGTGCAGCTCTCCATCCGAGGATCGTGGGATGGGGGTGGAAGCCGTGCATGCAGAACCAGAAAGTCTACTTGGACCTATGAAGAAAGTGCATGGCAGCAGCATGGCAAAGGGGGTGGGAGGCTGTGGGGCAGGACAAGAGGCTGCTGGAGGGGAGGCCATGGAGGGATCCAGCCTTGGTTGAAGCTTCAAATGAACTTTTGATGAACGCTGGATAAATCCAATTTGTGGATGCATAGGACCTATGAATGTAGGCCCTATTCAGTTCATCCACAAATGCCAAATTTGTATGAATAACCAACAGGACGAGTATTCGTGCACATCCTTAATTCACATTCTTCCAGTCAGGACTTAAGAATTCAGTTTCTCTGAATTCTATAGTAAACTTTCTCCACATATCCTGGTCAAATGGCCTCCATGGAAGATAACTATCTTTTAAGTTTTATATTTTTTTGCAATACAGTTTCACAATACCAAAATGCATTAAATTGTTGATTTCAGGATAAACTCTTTTTTGTCCCTCAAGACAAAATTCATTTATTGAGTCACATTCTGCCACATGTTTCTGTCCATTTCTCTGTCTACCTATAACTGCTGTGCTGTAGATAACCTTAAGTCATTAATTGTTAGTTTTGTACAGCCCTTCCTCCAAAACAAAATACACTTTAAAATAGAGAGATTAGGCTTTTAACAACCATCCACTAGCAAGATCTACACCACAGTGGAAGTGGAATTGGGGAGAGTACCACAAAATGTTCTTAGGACATAAGAATGTAAGAACATAAGGGGAGTCCTGCTGGATCAGGTCACTGCTCATCTATTCCAGCATCCTGTCTCACACGGTGACCTACCAATTATTTCTGGGTGTCCTCAAGCGGAAGACAAAGGCAAAACCCTCACTTGCTCTTGACTTCATGTAAGTGACCTTGAGAGGCATCCTGCCTGTCTCTCCAACTTGGAGGTAATACCTAGGTGATGATTCTAGTAGCCACTGATACAGCTGTCCATGAATTTGTCTTATGAATCTTTTCTTAAAGCCGTCCTAGCTTGTTGCTGTCATTATTTCTTCTGGTAGTGAATTCTATAGACTGGTGACCCTATGAGTGAAAATGGCTGAAGAGGTCAAGACACTGCAGCCTGATTTTGTAAGGAAGGCATTCCAGCCCCCTGATCATTCTGGTTGCCCTTTTCTTCTCATAGTACACTATGTTCTATATGGATTAGTGTTCCTCAGCAGCAGTGGTATTTTATAGCAATGTCAATAAAACTTCTGGAGGACCACAGTGTGAGAACCACTGCTCTACAGCAACCAGAAGTAGGGATGTGCACAAAATATTCATCACATTCAAAATTCGTACAAATTTGCCCAAATTAGGCCATTCAAATACGAATTGAATGCTTTTATATTTTCGTACAAAGCTTCATTACATTTGTGAACCTGGGAGGTAGGAAAGCGGCTGCCCACTCACATCTGCCATGGATCCAAAGTGGATCCAAAGCAGATTCAGAGTGGATTCAAAGAGGATTTGACACATTCAGAGCAGATACATAGGGGATACATAGGCGATTCATAGGCAGTTCGTAGCAGGGGTTCAAATCAGATTCATAATGAACATTTATATCAAATTTAAATCCTACCATTTTCTTGTATTTGATTTGATACATTTATCCAAATCCCTAACCAGAAGCCCCATGTACTCCAACATCATTTCCTCCTCTTTCACTGCCTCTAGAGATGAGTTGAACTTCAGTTTGGCCTTTTTTGCTCTTACTGTATTGCGCTGGTGCCACAGTGCTGAAGCAGTTCCAACGACAGGAACGGCTCCACAGTTCCAGAATATGCCTTCCACATTTGGAAAGCTGTCCTGGGATAGCCTCCGGTGCTGGCCTAAGAAATCATGTGATCTCCAGAGCCATTTCCAGATTTGTTGGGCAGTATGAGGTGAAGTTTTTAGTCTTGTCCCCCCCGGGGACTCATTTCAGCATAGCAATTTGGTACACTACCACAACCATTATTCTCCTTCTTGTGGTAGGGCTGCGTCACCCCAATCATGATCTTATGATGTAGACACAGTGACTGTGACAAAGAGCCCAATGGACCTACCTGGCAGCATTGTATTTGTGAGTTATGCACCCTCACTCACAGGAACTTCACAAGTGCATAATTCTGCACATTCCTAGACTTTGGGTGGGGGGCAGCTTTTGGGCAGAATACTGTGGGTAGGAGCATACATGTCTCAGAAAAAAATGGCCCTTTTTGTAGATGAGCATATTTGCTAACCTATCTCCTAAGTCCATGGGCATTTTCCCATTCATGCCATGTAAAATGGATGCCAGAACTGGGATTGTTTTGGAAAACTGCAGGCAGCAGGGATAACTCAGTGATGACTTGGAAGGGAAAGGGCATCCAGGTAATGGTAGGGCACTCCATCAAAGAGGGAAGGGGGAAGAGGAATCAACGTATAAACCCCTCATGCAGAGAGGTGGCGCCAATAAAAACAGGGCATCAAAACCAGTGGGCTTGTGAGGGGAAATGCGGCAGCAGCTGCAACTTTGTGCAATTATGGGAAAGTCAAGGCATAGGGATCATTATTTACACAAATAGTAAATGGGAGAAATCCTTTTCCTGTTTACCCATTCCCCAATTTACACAGATTTATGCAGGGCCATTAGGAAGGCAGGAGGCGGTGTAACTGCCACACAATATGCTGAGGTTGAGAAGATGGTGGAGGAATTCCAGGGCAAATAGTACCTTGCCCTCTTCTCTCCCTCCTCACAGTCCTTGTCATTCTGACCACTCAGTTTGGCCCTCAGAGCTAAGGAATGTTTAGAATTATGCAATTCTGAAAACCTCAGTTGTAACAAAATAAAAAAAAACAGAAAAAAGAGGCAGGTGGAGAATGTGAGAAAAGAATGGGGGTGAGGGTTAGGGGGTGATGCAGCTATTCCTCCTGCATGTTCTCATTCTAGCGTAAGAGACCCTCAGCTTCAGCATCCCCATTCTTTGGAGGGTGGGGACAGAGATAGAGCTGGCTTTGACCTCCCATAGGAAGCCAATATTTGACTGACAGATGAACAGCCAATCACAGCAGGAAGAGAGAGGACAAGCATGGGAGGGCTGGAGAGGAGGAAGCTGCCCTGTTAGCAGACTGAGGAGAGGAAGTGGGACTAAAGATGTGCACAGATATTCATAACATTCAAAATTCATATGAATTTAGCCGAATTCAGACATTCATATTCAAATCAAACATTGGCACATTGGAAGACTGACATCCGAAATCTAATAGAATGTTTTGATACATTTATATGAAGCTTCATATGGGATTCGTATGGGACTGAACATTCGTACTGAATATAAATCCTACCACATTTGAAGGGGATCTATTCGAACATATGCAAATTTTCTTGCATTCAACTTGATACAAATTGAATTAAAAAAACCACATTTGTGCACATCCCTATTGTGGGCAAAAGAGTGTAAGCGCTACTCTTCATGAGTGCGATCAAGGCAATTTCAGCCTCAGCTCCCATTGTGCAGTTAGATGGGCTATACAGATGGAGAACTGTGACCTGGCTCCAAGGGATAAGCCAAAAATACCAAACAGTTTGCTAACTAAGCACGGCATTGACCGAGTTGAAAAGCATTCTTTGTGACACTGAAAAATGCATCTGAAAGTGCCCGAACATAATCTTCAAAATAAGCGGCGCCTGCTGGAAAGTCTGCGGGAGTTGTGCATCTACAGGTTGCTCCATTCCATTCTGCCTTTTTCTCTTCATTTCCACCACTAATGTGCGACTGCAGCAGTTATGTGCATTCGGATTCCTAGAATGATGGGGTGACATTTGAGCTTCTCAGTATGTGACTGTTGGATCAGGGGTAAAAAAAACCAACCAAAGCAGGTGGGGCCCGAAAAACAGATCCGTCTTCCCTTTCGCCCTGGGGTCTGCCTGTAATCAAAACAGAGCCAATGCAGATTGGTAATGTGTTTAACCAAAGCATACAGCTGTGGAAAGACCTCAGCTGGTATGTAGAATGTTGTTTATTCATTTAGGAGGAATTTTTAGGGAGTCTGGCATAATCGTACGAAAGCAATGTGAACAAACACACATATATATTCATGCAGGCAGTTTTCAAATTGTATCTGCCCTCCCCTCCCCTTGCCAATTCCTTTTCATCAAGATTCCAATTTGCCTCAGATCCTGTAAGCACTGTTTTAGTATTTTGTATTCATCACCACAGACTCAGCCTTAAATGAGGAAAAGCTTTTCTTTAAAGATGGGGTGGAGGGAGAAATACGCCACTGCTTGTGCCTTAAATTTTCTTCAGGCAACACAGCCAAGTACTGGGAGCATTTCCAACCTGTTTTAACAGCCTAATCTGGTTACTTTATCATACCCTTAAAAAAAAAAGACGACCTATTTTCTCATGGTTAAATTCAGCTTTCTGTGGAAAATACTGCAGCATAGTGGAAGAGCACTAGTTATAATTTGGAAGGTGCAAAAAAGTCATTTGTCAAGGGAAATTTTTGCATTTTCTCTCTCTGTTCGAATACAGTTGCATCCATTAATTCGGGAGATGTGTACAAACTCTGGGGGTCAGTTTGCACTTACCTTGCTGGGACACTCTGGGGCACTCTCTGGGTGCTTCCGCACAGGGGCAAATAAATGTGGATCTATCTTAACCCAGATTTAGGAAAACCGGTTTAGAATAGAGGAGGATTTGTTTATGACGCTTTCTAGTAGATGCGGATGTAGCGAATCCGGATTAGCTTAGATGCGGATGTAACAGATGCGGATCCCGCCCATCCGGTTTTCCTGGAAGCGGATCCTGCATGGGTTTTGTCCACATGGGCGTGGGAAAAGGGCCCAGCGGGGACGGATTCGGCCCGCGCCGTGCAGACGCAGTAACATGGATTTGTGGGGCGCTTCTCGGGAAGCACTGTGATTGGCGCAGGAAGCTGTCACTCACTGTGATTGCCAGCCACCGCCGTGGGTGTTGCTGATGGACCGTGCGCTGCCCAGGGGCATGGTCGCGGCGTGGTGGTGCAAATGCCGGAAGCATGACACGCTGTGTTTGACAGCTTTGCCCGGCGCAGGGCGATCAGCCGGTGGGATGCCATGGCCAGCCGCCAATGGAACACTGGGTGTGCCCGCCGCGCGGCCCAGCACAGGGATGGTGGCAGGGATCGGGGTACAGCAAACATGGGCCTCCGGGCACAAGCGATCACGCACTGAGAGCTCACTGGCATGACCCGCCCTCAGGGCACAGGCAGCCGTGCATGCGAACCTGGCCGCTGAAGGTCCGCCGGCCACGGGGGTCCTGGTCCCGGTCCGGCTGCAGGCGGCCGCCGCGCCACCACTCACCCCGTGTGCACCCAGGCTCAGCCTCCCCCTTTCCTGCCCAGGAACATGGCGGCGGAGCCGCACGTGCGCCCGTGCGGAGGTGACTTTACCCAAAACCTGTCAGGAAGCCAGAGCTACTCAGCCGAGTCCCTGCAGTGGGTGCCCGGCCGCGAGCCAACTCCACACCACCACCGGCCGCGGCCGGGTGACGCGGAGCTCCGCCGCCAGCGAGGGGGACGGGCTTCAGGGCAGAGTGGCGCCCGGGCCCCGCCCACTGCCTGCAGACATCGGCCCCGCCCCACATTCCGCCAGCCAACATGCCAGCTTCCTGTCCCACCTCATGTGTTATCTCCCCGTCCTGTATGTGGCCACGGGCGCTGCTAATCCGGTTTTAGCCCTCAAACACCCATTAAGACCACCTCGAATGCGGTGTGCAGTTAAACCCCATTAAGCACGTATTAGAGACAGATATGTGCGGACACGTGTCACCAGAAGTGTGCTAAACAGGCCCGCCTGTGCGGACATGGGTTTGCCAAAGTGTGCTTAATGGGTGTTACTGTGCGGACACGCCTCGCCGAAACCGTCTTAAATAGACCCGCCTGTGCAGACGTGGGTTTCCCAATGTGTGCTTAATGGGTGTTGCTGTGCGGACGCGCCTCACTGGAAGTGTACTAAATAGGTACGTATGTGCGGACGCACGTCTCTGAATGTGTGCTTAATTGGTGTTAAAAGGCCTGTGCAGAAGCACCCTCTGTCCACACCCCTTGGTTCTGTTTCCATCTCAGAGCATCCAGGAGTGTCCCAGATTGTCCCTGATCCTCCAAAGCTATGGAACAGTTTTCACTGCACAACAGCTTCACTAGGAACACCTAGCGAGCTCCGGGCTGCAGCATTTCCACCTTCTTCTGGTGTGAATGCTGTGTGTGGCTGCATGTGCACTAGATATTGCAGTGCCCATTGCTATGGCTATCCAGGCAGGCCAGGACTGAGCTATCTGCACTTCAAGTGCTGGTGGTCAATTTCAGGACAGCTCCAGCACCTGAATGGCAAAGGCATCCTGGTTAATTCCATTTTAACTTCAGTGAGATGGTATTGCTATACCATCCCATCAAGTTAAGTGCAAACTGCCTGGGTTGTGAGGTTTTGCTTGGTTCAGACTAGGGATGTGGACAAATGGTTTTTTTGGCATTTGATTCATAATGAATCGAATGTTAGAAAATTAATATTTGTTTGAATATATCCCCTTGGAATGTGGTAGGGATCTATTCAATACAAACAAATCCGTGCAAATATCTCATACGAATACAAATGTATCCTGGACCTGGATATAGATCCTGGACGCAGATCCTGGATACAGACCCTATACAAATGCATACATATCGGATACATACCTTATACAAACACATATATATCGATATATATCCAATACATATCCCCACTTTAATGAATGTATGAACGATTCATATAAATGTTCCAAAATGCTCGTATTCCTACGAATGTTAATGTACAAATGTTGTAACATTCAGTTTGTGTATGAATGTCCGAATTTGTCTGAATCCATATGAATAACAAATATTACGGATATTTGTGCACATCCCTAATTCAGACTGAACCAAGCCTTCCTGAGTACAGCTGATCTGGAGTCAGGGTCAAACAATTCAGAAACAGTTTGAGGCTATTTTTTTTTTTAAGTCCATTCAAAATACATTGGGGGGAAAGCCTCATTTATAGGGCAAAATGCAGTCAAATGAATGGTTCAGATCAAACCAGCCCCTTTCCAACTAGGGGTTGTTTGGCTCAAACTGAATTGGTTTGAACTGAATGATTTGATCCAAACCATTCAAATTCAAAGTGAATTTGCATATCTCTAGTTAATTCAAATGAGCAACACTTCATTAGTCTGATGCCAATGTCCGCAGAGGAAGATGTGAACAAACATGATTCAGTGTTTCAGCGTGGGGAATGAATTAGGGATGTGCACTTTTTTTTTGTATTTGATTTGTACCAAATTGTATGCAAGAAAATTTGTATTTCTTTGAATGGATCCTGATGTGGTAGAATTAGTATTTGATACAAATATTCAGTCCCTTAAGAATCCCATACAAATGCATACAAATAGCATATGGATCCTATACAAATGCATACAAATAGTATACAAATCCCATACGAAGCTTCATACGAATGTATCAAAACATTCTCAAATTCAAATGTCCAAATTCAGCCAAATTCAGCCAAATTTTGAAAGTTACTAATATTTGTGCACAACCCTGGAATCAATTAATAAAACTTCATCTATCCAAAGTTGGTGAGTCCTACCATCTTGACTCCAGTTAGTGCCAGTTCAAACTCCACTTCAATGGAGTTTGTGTATCAAACTACATCAAAACCAGGAGTTTTAGAACATTTGGTCCAATTCCCAAAGGAGTTGAATTGTGGCCTATCAGAACGTCCCATGTTCATTCCCTGACAATTGTTGCTAGAGCTCAAACACTGGGTGAAATGTTGGGAAATAACTGCTAGTAAGTGAAGACAATCCTTACATAATTCCATCGGTGGGAGTTACTGTAGTTTAGTGGTAGGACAACTATCAGGAAAGTAAGGGGTTGCATAGTCAATCTCTGCCTTTACCACTATCTGTATCTTCCAAGAAAACTTTGTGTCCATGTAATCATCCAGAGTTAAGTCTAACTAACTGGTACCAGAACAATAGTCTGATGTAGAGATGGACACAAATTTGTGGAGCATTCTGTTTTGAATGGACTGACTATATTCAGGTGGATGGAATTTCTGGAAGGATGCAGACCCTGGTGAACAAAATCTGATGTTCACATCCTCACAAAGAACATAAGAGGATCCCTGCTGTATCGGACCACAGAGCATCTAGTCCAGCATCCTATCTCATGCAATGGCCCACCACTTGCTTCTGGGCATCTCATGCAGAGGACAAAAACAAAACCATCACCCTGCTCTCTCAGCTCTATTCATGTCCTTTAGAGTCTTCCTACTTTCTCTCCATTTTGTACTTTGAACAACCTTCATACACTATCCATCCTGCACCATCCATCTACCTGCTGTTTTCTTTTTCAGAAGTTTCCACTTTCTAGAGTCATGCAAGTTTTGTGACTAAAGACCAAAGGAATGTTCTAAAAATTTGCAAAAACAAACAAAAACAAATACTACAGTATTAGGCCCTTTCTGCACTTACCTGGGGATCTGGACCAAAGTGGAATGAAGGTACACTTTTGGGCCTCATACAGTAATGAGACTCTGAGGCCCTGCCCAACATTGGTGCACCCTCTGTCCACACTAAGGGATGCTGTTGGCATGGAGATACCAAACCCCTTGGGCCCTCACTGGATGCCCTTTTCCTCTGGTATAGATGCATTCTTGTTTCACTGGGCTGAGAAAATTGTATAAATGCAAATAATACATAAGTCAATGTCACAAAAGAAAAGAGCACAAGGAGGGAAGAGGAACAAGCAAGGGTATTAATTTTTACAATATTTTAATGGTAAGGACACAGCAGGAAAAGCTAAGGAGAGATCCTACAGCAGAGACAATAGAATGGTTCTACTTTCATCTCTCTCTTAGATGTAGGCTGATGCAAATGCTGTTGCTAGGTAACGGATGAGGAGCAGAAATCCTAAAGTGGGATTTCCCTCCCATTGTTCTTTTTGTGCAGCCAGGTAAAGTTGTTATTGCTATTACGTGCCGATAAATTGTTTTTGACTCATGGTGACTGAATCTCCTTTCACATTGAATTTTTTTCTAGTTGCACTATAGAAGAATTGAAACCGCGCATTTCTCACAGCTAGAAGCATTCCCTTAAGTACTGCCAGAAGCATTCAAAGGCCTTTCAATATTAGAAGAAGCCAGGGGAAAAAAAACCTTTAAAAAAAATAGAAATTTTGGCAGGAGCTTTGTAACAAGCGTGCAGCGTGAGTCTTATAACTAGTTAAAAGCGGGGATGTGCGAAACATCCCCAGTGCTGCCTGAAACATTTGAAACAGAACTGCCCCTCTTCGTGGGGACTGAGTTTGTTAAGCGATTGTTAAGCAATACCATCTCAAACGTTTCAAAAAGCTTTCAAAGCAGCGTTTTGCACATCCCTGGGTGGAAGTCATATTAATGAAGATCAAGATAAGCCGCTAATTAGATTTGCCTTGAATCAAATGACATATGGTGGAAGGGATTCTCATTCCAAAGTGGACCAATTGTTACAAAGACAATTTCACCTTTATTGTTCTAAAATACACCAGAGTTTAAAAGCCAGAGAATATTTCGACATGATGCGCCATCATCTGTACTTTGTGTGAAGGCTGAAACAGGGGACACTAATACGGAGGCCTCGAGGTGTTTCTAACAATACCACGGCTGCCTCTTCCCACCCTTTTAGGGGCTTGTGTATTGTAAGTGCTTCTAACCAGGGGGCACTCTATGAAGCTGATGGGTAGGAGAGTCAGGTCTGACAGGGGGAAGTACTTCTTTATCCAGAGGGTCATCGGCTTATGGAATGTGCTGCCGGAAGAGGTGGTGACAGCTACCAGTCTGGATGGCTCCAGACAGGTAGGGTTAGACAAATTTATGGATGACAGATGTATCAATGGCTACTAGAATGAATGCCTAGATGCATCTTTCAGGCTGGGGGGGGAGGAACTGGAGTGCTTCTAAGGTCATCTGCTGGGACTCGAGAGCAGGAGAAGGTTTGTCCTTGTCTCTGCTTGATGGGCCACTGTGTGCGACAGGTTGCTGGACTAGATGGGCTGTGGCCTGAGCCAGCAAGGCTTCTCTTATGTTCTTATGTTCTCTTATGTCCTTATGACCCCTTTTGATTCTACCTGTTGGGGATGCGTTCACATGCACTGGGTTACTCCATCTTCATGCCATGGCATTGTCTCCATCCCAGGGTGTGTAGGAGTGTGTAGAACCAGCTCCAATTGTCCAAACTTGTAGGGCAGTTTTAGCTTCACTGGGAGCTGCTGGGAAGTTCCCAGTGGGCCCCCAAATGAAGCATTCAGACTTTCTTCCCATGTGAATGCTGTGGGTGGGTGGGACAGGACAGGAGAAGGTGACTGCAGCTGCACAAATGCAGCCTGTGTCATGCTCACTATGGCTACAACCTAGCGCACATCAGAAGTAATGGTGGCCATGGCCGTGGCAATCTACCTAGGTCGGTGATGGCCAACCTATGACACGCGTGTCACAGGTGACACACCAAGCCCTTTTGGGTGACACACATGGTCACCTAGGCACCTGGGCATGTAGTGCTTGTTTGTTCTTGAAGTGTACGAAATACCAACTTTCAATTGAAGATCTAGCAAACGAAATTCAGCAACAAAAGTCACTAATGTAAAGAATTATTTGTTTTTGCTTTTAATACATATATCAAAAATATAACTTTTTTACTAGAGCTACAAACATCACAAAATTATGGATATTTCTAGATGTGATATAGCACCCGAGTTAAACTAGGGTTTTTTTTGTGAATTTTGACACACCGAGCTCAAAAGGTTCGCCATCACTGACCTAGGTCAAAAATATAATAGAACGAGAACCAGTAGTGATATTGAATCAGGCCTGAACATTTCCCTCAGGCTGTCACCTGTTCCTCTCATTCATACCTTTTGCTTGGCTGTGCCTCTTCCTTTTGCTCAGACAACTGATGAAGCATATTTTGCAGCTGCAGAAATTATAGGCCTCAAGAGAAGCAGAGGTTCCAGCAGTTTCCTCCTGCTCTGAAAGCTCAGTGTGGAACGTAAGGGTTGCAGGAAACTGAGGCAAAATCCACATTGGGCCTTTGTGGTGCCGTGGGACAAGGGATGCAGGGCCACACGTCTCTACACCATCTGCGTGGCACAAGAGGGTTCCAAGACAGCAAGAATCTCCCATCCTCACCTACACCAGTGCTCATATTGCTGTTAGTGCTCACTTGAGGGCAATAACAGAAGAGCCATAGAGAGAACATTGAGAGCTTATAAGAACGTAAGAGAAGCCGTGCTAGATCAGGCCCCAACCCATCTAGTCTTGAATTCTGTCTCACCCAGTCACTTCTGCAATCTATTAAGCTGATGGACAGAAGAGTTAGGACTGAAAAGGCAAATAAGTGTTCTTTTCCACCCACAGAGTCATTGTTCTGTGGAATTTACTACCGGGGGCGGGGGGTGGCAGCAGTCAGCTATGACAGCATTAGGTTAGACTATTCACGGAGGAGAGCAGATCAATGGCTAATAGAATGGTCTTGCCTTTGTCTTCTGCTTGAGATGCCCAAAAGTAATTGGTGGGCTACTGTGTGAGACAGGATGCAGGACTAGATGGGCTGTAGCCTGACCCAGCAGGGCTCCTCTTCTGCTTTCAAAGAGAGAGTGGTTGTATCTCACCGGTAAGATTTTCAAGTTTGATGCCCAGCATCTCCTTGGAAGAAGCCGATGGCAAACTACTTCCATAACTTCCAAGGAAAGTGCTAAGACTCAGCCATGAAATGGTGAAGCACTGTGAGTTATTCCTGCTCGGTTCTTGCAAAACTGCTGGGGGCTTTCAGGTGGTTGTGTATTATGTGTATTTGCATTTTACTAGCCTCCTGCCGAATAAGCTTCCTCTTCTCACATCTGTAAATGACAGCCTCGGCTTTTTCTACCTGAGCCTCTGGGATCTTACCATTTTGACATCACCTGCTGCTTCAGCTCAGCAAACAAAACAAATATGTAATATGTCAGAAGAGCCATGCCTCTCTTGGCAGCCTGCAATTTTCAGTGGTTCTTTTTCTTTTCCTTTTTGTATTTGCTAAGGATGAAGGCCACATCTTTTTGCATACCTTCACCAAAAATTCTGAAATATTTCCTAATCTAGCCTAGTTTTAAGCAACTTATACTGTATGATTTTAGTGTAACATTGTGGTTAAAATGCTGAACTGGAACCAGGGGCGTTTCTGTGCATGATTTCCCTTCCATTTGACGAGGAAGGAGCATTAGGGTGTTTCTGCACTGGCTGCTAAAATCCCATTAAGCACACAATAAGGACAGATATGGGACACATGTGCAAGGTACCTTCTGCACAGCGGGACAGATTAGGGCCCCTTCAAGGATGCCGCTTCCGCACAGCCTTGCACGAGATCTGTCACTAATGAGGTCTTGGTGAAGCGAAATCCGGTTTCCAGGAAGACCTGAAAAATTAGGTCTTCGATCCGTTCCTGCATGGAAATTCTGTATCAAATGAGAATGCTCCCACACACGGACGGGAGAGGGAACGGATGTGGGTGGGACAGGAAGTCGCCATGTTGAGTGAGGCAGCAGCACCACGGCAGCCATCGGATCTCAGGCAAGCCACTGATTGGTGGGCTGTCTGTCCCTGACATTCCCACGCATGGGGAGAATCGAGTGGTGACTGATGGTTGAATGCTCCCATCATGTGGCATCTAGGGTGGCGGGGCCTCAGGGAGGCCAGATGCTTCTGGAAATCAGTTCTGCAGTGTCTGCACAGCGAACACATGATGTGTGCCTCAGTATCCATGTTTCCCACTCAAGTGTGGAAGTGTAGGGCCTCATTTGGATCCATCCCTATTTCAGCTGGATCTTCCCAGAGACAGACTTCAGAAAAATGGATTTCCTTAATCTGGCTTTCAGGAGGTAAGTGTGGAAACACCCTTAGAGATGAACATGTGCTAGCATTTGCACTAGGGAATTTCAGTACATGATAGCCTAGCCCTAACATGACCGGAGACATAGCTGTGTCTGGTCATGCATCTGATCTTCTGCCGAGTGCCGCCATTTTGGTTGCGGCACCCTGCATGACCGTGCGTGTGGTGATGATAATGTTCTACACACATGCAGTTAAGTCAGGGGTCATCTGGGGTGCTAGCATGCTTGCACAGCACCTCAGATGACCCCTCGGGCCAAAAACAGTGCAGATGGTTCCCGCACAGACCCTTCAGGTAAGCTTTCGGTCACATTGGGTAAGGGTTAGTATGCTTGTAATGCACAATTTCATGCACCACAGCTGGTATGCAATTAGTCAACCTCTGGGCAAGCAGGGGGCATTTGTAGGCTGTAAATGCCTCCTGCAAGTGCAGATCCACCTGCCCAGATGTTACTAACTGCAAATTATGGGGCCAGGTTCAGAAACACCTCAGCGTGCAGCAAAGTGACTACAAAGACACCTTTGCAGTCACTTTGGAACAACGGTTGCATCGAAACCCTGGATGCAGGGTTTGATCTGGGCCAATTGCATTGGATTTTCAGGGTTGCTGTTGGCAGTAGTTCACATCAACTAATACAGAACAGTGCTTAAATGTTCATATTGCGTCTCTCCTTATACCACGTTTGCCACTGTCCAGCCTGTGTAATGCTGTGGTTGATTTGGATCCAGCTAATGCAGATCCATTCTTAAGGATGAAGTGCAGTGAGTGCAGATTAGGGATGTACACAAATGCAACTTTTGGGATTCAATTCAAATTGAAATAATGAAAATTCAAATCGATTCAGAAGTTTAAAATTCAAATGTATCCGCATTTGATTCGATTTGAATACATTCAAATGTATTCATGCAAATTTGCAGTCTGTATTTGCAAATACGAATGTCAACAACATTCCTATGTGCCAGTATGCATCTGTATGCATTTTGTGTGCATCCATATGCATCCCATATTTATCCCGTATGCATCCCGTTTTCGTCTCGTACAGATATGCACAAATGCGGGAAAGATGTGTACAGCCAAGGACACATCATGTACATATCCGTATGCATATGAATGTCTGAATGATTCATACGAATGTTTCAAAGATTCAAAATGCATTCAGATGTTTAAATTTGAATTTATAGACATTCGATTTGAATTCAAATGTCCAAATTTGAATGAATTTGATCAAATATTCATGTGCATCCCTAGTGCAGATAAAGGGCCCTTGGTAGCAAATTATATGGAGCCACATTCTGCCTTCCAGAATAGGGCTTTAAAACTGTGTTTCCTTCAAAACAGAAACGACCTGATGAAGCTTTTTTGTGAGGAAGAAAATTAAATGCTCCAAGTAATATGTAATCTGTCCTTTCTTTGACAGCAATCCACATTCCAAGTTTCATTATCATGATTTGACGCTTTTCACATACAAGTTGGTGTTTTAGCTGCCATCCCAGTTTAAGGATGTTGGAGAAAATTGACGCTTGCTCAGTATCAAGAGGATATTTAAAGATCATATTTGTGTTTGCATTTTCTCTTTGCAGTGATTTCCATTTGTATAGATTTCTGTACTTTTTAAAGAAATAGATATGCCTGAAGGAGGAGGGAACTATTTCTGCTAGTTCACCCAGAGTTCAAATGTATGAATGTTTCACACCTTGATATTTTGGGTATGTGCAGAACTACTATATGTGATGGATGGATGGATATATATATGCAACATAAGCTCAATCACACTCAGCTGTGCATTTGTATGGGTCTCGAAAGAAACCCGGTTCCATAGGGGAACTGCAATTGGTCTGGGAAATATTAGAAGACTTGGTATTAAATGAAAGCTTCACTTTTAAAAATCCATCCTTATAGAAGCTGATCGTGCTAAAGATAGATCAAGGTGGCCGATATTTCTCTAGGTAGGCTTATCTCACTCTTAATACTGCTCAAGGCAAGGGTTACCTCCAGATAGGAGACAAGGCAAGATCCCAAAAAGATGGTACAATTGTCTCTTGCTCCCACTCACCAGATGTAAAGAGCATTCTTGAGATTACCTTCATGTCTGTGGCCTGTTCCATTACAATCTCGATTTGTGCAGTCCGGAAGCCAGCCAGACACCTACATCCCTTTTGTTAGTTTTTTGCTTGGGTGGCTTCCACTAGAACCAAACAAGATAGATCAGCAGACACAGAAGCATTGCAATTATAGGAAACTAGTGCTTTGGTTTGATTTATTTGGTAGTCTCCTCGTTCAATTCTGCACTCCTCCACGAAGTCAGCTGGGTGACCTTGGGCTAGTCATAGCTATCTTTCTGAGCTCCCACAGGCCCTTCTACCTCACAGGGTATCCATTGTGCAGAGGAGAACAGAAGAAGAAGAAGAGTTGGCTTTTCTACCCTGCTTTTCTTACCCATTCAAGAGGACTCAATAGTGGCTGACAAAGCTTTCTATTCTTCTCCCCCGGGTCCGTACACATCCGTATGCATCTGTATACATCCACATGCATCCCATAGTTATCCCATATGCAACCCATTTTCATCCTGTATGGATCTGTACAAATGCTTACAGATGTGGGAAAGATGAAGATCTTCAACTACGCATCGTGTATGAGCCCGTACACATACAGATGTCTGAATAATTTGAACAAATAGATCCGAATCAATTCTTTAAATTCAAATTTAAGGACATTCCATTCAAATTTGAATGTTGAAATTCGGTTGACTCGATTGAATTTTGAATGTATTCAATATTCGTGCAGCCCTTTTTAGCTTCAGTTCTCAGGCTTTATAGAAGTTGTGATTCCTATTACTATGCAAGGTGCCATTATTCTAATGAAAAGGAGCACTGCATTTTAGACTTCAGTAAGAAAGAGTTCTTTGAAACGGAGGACAGATGTCATACAAGGTTATGTAGCAGCATGTGCTCTGTCCCTCAACCCCAAGTTGCTTTCATATGTGGTGTAGAACTTGCACCACCAACACTGAATGGAAACACAGCTGCAGTCTGCTTATCTTCTGAACAGGTAACACCAGGCACCACCTTGTGTTTTGCATCAGAAAGCACAAAATTACAAACCCCCAAGGGGAACCTAGAGAGAGAACACCGTAAGACAGGTTTACTCCCTCGGTAGCATGTCCTCTTTCATGTAAACAATAGACATTTAATCCACTCATGAGTTATATAGGAACAACACACATCAAAGAAGCACTATTACTGTAACTCTCAGAATGTTGAGGGGGGAGTTCCAGCATCCTTTGAGCTTTTACAGCAAGAATGTATTGCATAGTAGAGTTTCGTACTTGTCTCCATTTTCCCCAGCTCCCACACACTGTATCATTCTGCCTGACCCTTGCCCGTTCAGCCATGTGGGAATGATTTCCCTTGGAATGCCAGACCCTTGCATATTCCCTCCAAAGCAAGTCATCTTCTGCTTTTACCTTCTGCATTTCTCACAGGAATTGTGGGCACATTAGGAATGAAAGGATGCCCACTTCCTCAGGAGGCCAATCAACGGCGAGCGTTTCCTCCCTTTAGTTTAATTAACATCACATAACAGCGTGAAAACCCAAGTGATTAATATTCACCTCACATCTTTTTCTTTTTCTTTCTTTCTTTCTTTCTTTCTTTCTTTCTTTCTTTCTTTCTTTCTTTCTTTCTTTCTTTCTTTCTTTTGGATATGGTTTATCTGATGATAAACAAAGTTTTAAAGAGAGGCAGGAAGGGAGAGTGGAAGGAAGGAAAGGAGCGAGGGAGGGAGGAAGGAAGGAAGGAAGGAGGGAGGGAGGGAGGGAAACAATAACCATGGGAACATAAAACCAGCCTAACATTGGGAATCTAATATTAGGTGTGGAAATAAGGATAGTAGTTTGAAACTCAGAAAGGAAGAAAGGAAATAACGTTATACATGATCACTTTAAATATTTTATAGGAACTTCATCCAACCTGGGCAGCCTCAAGACATGTCCCTTGCTGCGATGGATTCGAAGCTTTGCAGGGATTCCTTATCGGCCTCCAGTTCACCAGATGGGAAGCTCCACCACCAGCATTTGAAGATAAGTTCACATTAAAAAGATGCCCACCAATTGCCTCTGGGCATCCTGCCTGTCTCCCCAGCCTGGAGGATGTACCTAAGTATCCATTCTAGCATCCATTGATACACCTGTGATCCATGAATTTGTCTAACCTTTTCTTAAAGCTATCCAGGCTGGTAGCTGTTACCACTTCTTCTGGCTGTAAATTCCATAAACTGATGTCCCTCTGGATGAAAAAAATACTTCCCTTTCTCTGTCCTAACTCTCCTACCCATCAGCTTCATAATGTGACCTCTAGTTCTAGAGTTATGCAATAAAGATTTTTTTTCTATCTGCCTTTTTCCTATACCATGCATAATTTTATCTACTACAATCAGCCCCCCCCCTTAAATGCCCTATTTCAAAGCCAAAGAGGCCTAGAGATTGTAAGGGAGGTGTTCTAGTCCCTTAATCATTCTGGTTGCCCTTTTCTGCACCTTTTCCAGTTCCACAATATTCTTTTTGAGGTGTGGTGATCAGAATTGTCCACAATATTCCAAAATGTGGCCTCACCATAGATTCATTAAGAGGAAAAATGACACTTGCTGACTTGTTTTCTATTCCCTTCCTAATTATCCCCATCACTGAATTAGCTTTTTTTTTTTTTTTTTTTTTTTTTGCTGCTCCTGTGCACTGGGCTGACATCTTCAATGAGCTCTCCACCAGAACTACAAGATCTAGGGATGTGCATGAATATTTGAAATATTTGTTATTCATATGAATTCGGACGGATTTGGAAATCAGTATATGAATCGAATTTCTGGACAATCACATTTCCGAATTTGAACAAACACCAATATCTTGAGTTATTTGTATGAATAATTTGGACATTCGCATCCATATGGAATGTTTACGGATGTGTACAGGATGTGTACATACCCATACAGATAAGTATGTCCGAATTATTCATATGAATACATACGAATATATTCGTATCGTATCAGATCCTGGTGGATCACAGAAAGCTAAGTCCTCATGCATTTATAGACATAATTAGGATTCTTTGCTTCAGTGTGCATTACTCCGCACCTATGAAGATTAAAGGACATTTACCTCTTGGTTGCTGAGTTACCCAGTGTCAAGAGATTCCTCTGGATGGAGCCATTCACAATTTCTTTCAGTCTTTACTATCCAGAATAATTTGATGTCACCAGCAAACTTTGCTATCTTACTGCATACTCCTACTTCTAAATAATTTATGCATATATTTACAAGCACCAGCCCCAACGTTGAACCTTAACATGAAATACGGCTGTCCATATACATCCTAAAATGATCTCATGCTCAACCTGCGCTATGTGTACCACACTTTAGGACACATTCCTCTGTGCAATCAAAGTCATAGAAGTCAGTCTGATCACCAGGGCAAGAAGAGGGAAAGTAAGACTAAAGCAGCACTATTCTTTCAGGTCACGTCAGAAAGTGACATTGTTGCATAAAGCCACTATTCAAACTGGCCTTAATCTCCCTTGTGCTGTGAAAAGGATAAAGAGGGAGCCAAAATCTCACCAAAAGAACTTAGTGTACCTGTTCTTTGCTGATCCTGACATTCTGTAAAGCTGCTTTAACCTCCTAGGGTACTGTGTCATTGCTGAAATCACCATGAACCCTTGAGTCTTTTGGCCATGGGTTATCTCAAGCATTCCTTGTTGAGCTTCTGGGAACAGGAGAAATTTGGAATTACTTAAATAATTGGAACCTTAGGGCAGCAACCACAGCCAAAACAGCAAAGGAGGTTAATGCCTTTGGAAAAAGAAAATTTCCAGGCTTAATATTTTGAAATTCAAATGGAAAGTGAGTGTCCTAGTAAACAAATGTTTCTGTGTTCTTTGTTAAAACCATGTTCCCAAAAAGTCCACAAAATTGTGGTGGTGATGGAGGAATTCTGGCAAGCTAGGGAGTATATAAGTTTGGGGAATATGTTTTCAATTACATTAGTTTTTTATTTAAAAAAACCTCACACCCAAAACTGTATCCAGGAAACATAAACAAAATAATATGCCCTTAAGAAAAACTTGAAGCATTCTTATGAAACACAGTTGATATAGGCACTGCTAATTCACCAAAACACTGTGCAAAGCCCTTTGTGGTTGTTTAAGTAATTCTACTGCAACCAGAACCAAATCACAGAAAATCTCACGTGAGGTCATGATTAGGGATGTGCACAAATATTTATAATATTTGATGTTCGTATGAATTTATACGAATTTGGACATTTGTATATGAATCGAATGTTATGACATTCGTACATCGACATTCATATTTGTACAAATGTTTTGGAACAATGGTACAAATGCTTCAGAACATCCATGAACCTGGGGAGGTGGGAAAGTGGCTGCGCCAGTCACATCTGCAACAGATCCAGAGTGCATTTGACATGGATTGAGAGTGGCTTCAAAGTGGCTTCAGGGTAGATTTGGCCGTTTCAGAACAGATACAATATGGGATACGTATTGGATACATATGTGTTCATATCTGATATTTGTATGAATTTGTACAAATACATTTATATTGAATAGAATCCTACCACATTCGAAGGGGATCTATTGAAACGAATACAAATTTTCTTACATTCGATTAGATATGAACTGAATCAAAGGCAAAAAACCCATTCGTAAATATCCCTAGTCCTAATGTGTTAACAGATTGATATTTAACTTACTTACTTACTTACTTACTTAGTTACTTAGTTACTTACTTACTTACTTACTTACTTACTTACTTACTTACTTACTTACTTACTTACTTACATCCCACCCTTCAACAAATGGTCCCAGGGCAGATTACAATAAAAATAAAATATATCAAACATTTAATGAACTGTGGGGATCCTGCCTATCATTGATCTCCAGGAATGGGGCACAAACTCATCTGCAGATGTGTCATAAGAACCATGAGAACCCCTGGCACTCTCGAAGGGAGCAGTTTTGCTCATGTAAATGGCTCCTCGCTTTCTTCATGCAGATCATACCAGAAGAGGATCTCCTTCCATCTGATCATAGCTAACTTTTGGTTACCATATGGACTGACTTCATAGATTAGTCTTCTTAATATATTTCTTATGTCTACCAGAGAGGATTTCATTGCTGTTGCAACTGAGTTCATCCACCTACTAGCTGGCCAGCCATTTCCTTCCTCTCGTACTTTCCCAAGGATTGCCAGGGAGTTTCCAGGGAGTTTGGTCTTCTCATCATAAACTGAAGTATGACACTTTAAGCCTTGTCATTTGTGCTTCCAATGAATATTTAGGTTCGATTTGATTAGAATCTACTGATTGGTCTGTCTAGCTATTCATGGTATCCTGGGGAGCTTTCTCCTACAGCGAATTTCAAAAGGATCCACAAATTTCCAGTTTTGGTTCATTATTCTCCCAACTTTTGCATCCATACAACACAGTGTTCAGTAAGATATCATGACACTTAAACACTTCTTTTATTGCTTTCTTTCTAGTGCCAAACTTTAGCAAACTTCCTAAGTTCTAGACCCTTTATTATTAATCATGGATCCCATTATTAATTATGGATCCTCAATGCTACACTGTGTATGAATTCAGCCCCTGCAGGATTACCAATAACTTTAGAAAACAATCCAACCACAGAAAAGCAATTTTAGGCTCTGATTATTTTTCTAGGACCATAAAGCATGCAGTTACACTGCTTCCATTGATATCTATGGAATGTAAATGTGCTTAGGTTTGTTAACTCATACATTGCCACGTGATGCTCAAAGGAGGTTAAATAATCTTCCAGCCCTCTGGCTGTCCTTTAGGAAGAGACGGAAACGGCTTGTGTCGTGGACTACAGCCCACATGGTCTTTCATCCTGGGAACTGCGGGATCTGAAATCCAGAAAAGGAAAATGATCAAACTCTGCATTTAGAGGACACAGAATTTTTTCTATGCCCTTGAGAACATTTTTTTTCTTATTTTTATCCCACCCTGCTTCAAAAGAACTCAAGACTGTGAACATTATTAAACATTGACTTGGCCAATAACACCTAGGGATGAATAGATGCATGAAATCTCTTATTGTGTTATGATGGCTATACTGTTTGTTGGATTCTGCTTTCCATGGCATAATATTGAGCAGGAATGTGAGTAGACAGGTTTATGGCAAGGGCATATTGGTTTGGAACTAAGAAATGATGCCAGATTTATGGGGAATTGAGGGCAAGTGGCTGGTTTATGTCACCAGGGTGCTACTGGATGGGAGGAGCATTGGGAATATATATATTCAGAAGTATCTGGTGCAGAGCGGTCTGTAAAAATTAAAGAACAACAACAACAACAACAAAATGGCAGCCTTCCTGCCCTGTAGTGGTTCTGGTGTACGTACAGTAATTTTTCTTTCCCCCGTGATTGACTTGTGTGTGTAGGAAGCATTCAGCATAGTGTAGTAGGGATGCACATGGATATCCCAAAAAAATCGGAATTCATATGAATAAGTACAAATTCCAACATTCACGGATGAACTGAATTGGGCCTACAATAGGGATACATATTCAAGTATCCATCAAAACTTCAGTGGATGCTTTGGTGGATACTGGATCCCCCCGGGTCTCCCGCCCCCTGTGGCCTCCATTTACCCCCATGGGTAGGCCCACTTATCTGCCTTCTTCTTCTGTGTATGCAGAACCAGAAGTGCTTTTTCTGGTCTCCTGAAAGCCTGTTTCGGCCTCCAGAAGATGTATTTCAGCCTCCGGAGAGCACCAAAATAGGCCCAGGGATGCCACTGAGACCTCCCACTCACCTCCTACGTGCTCCCTTACCTTTTGGGAGACCTTGGTTGTGTCCCCAGGGCCAACTTCCACACTTTTGGTTCTGTGCACACAGACCTGGATTGCCTTAGAAGAAGGTGAGGTGGCTCAACAAGGAGGATAGGTTAAGGAGGCAGGGAAGGAGGGGAGGGGGGAAATTGCATTTGTTTCTTGCATGAATATTTGTGCATGAATACAAAGCCCTCCACATTGTGAGGGTGGGATTCAGCCAAAGCTGAATTTTCCCACATTTGATTCACACTGAATCGAATCTGAAAAATGGCCTCATGCACACCCCTATAGTGTAGAGATGTGCACAGACTTTTTGTGTGGGTTCAATTTTAATCTAATCAAATGTGAGGAAATTTGCAGTCTTTCGAATAAAGCCCCTTCTAATGTGCTAGGATTCGAATTGGATATGAATGTTCTTCAAATGCTATTCAAATCCGACTTGAATCCTTACTGCTGGTCACACCTACATAGCTCTGAATGTGTCAAACCTACTCTGAATCCACTCCAGATCCTCTGCAGGTGTGACTGGGCTGTCATGTATGTAAAAAAAAAAAAAAAAAGCTTCTATGAATGTATAGAAGCATTCAATCTTTGAGTGTACCAACATTCTATTTGAATTCACATCTTCAAGTCTGAATGAATTCATACTAGGGATGTGCATGAATTATTTGTGCCTTTGGAAATCCGGAAGAATATGTCCAGATTTCAAGATTTGTGGACGGATCAAATAGGCCCCTATTCAATGGGCCCTGTTTGTCCACAAATTGGATAATCCAGTATCAGTAGAAGCTTTGGTAGAACCAGATCTAAATGTGGTAGGATTTGGTAGATCCAAATGTGGTAGGATTCGTATTCGATACAAATGTTCAATCACATACAAATCCCATACGAATTCATATGAATCCCATGCAAATCCCATATGGATCCCACCAAAAGCTTCCTACAAATGTATCAAAGTGTTCAATTTGAATTTAAACGCCAGTCTTTGAATATGCCATTTGGTTCAAATTCAAATGTCCGAATTTGGATGAATTCATACAAATATTGAATGTTACAAATATTCATGCATACCCCTATTAGGCTCTCTCTCATCATAAAGTCTGACTGAAGGTGGATTAATGCAACAGGGTGGCATCCTTGCGCTGAAGAAAGCTGAAAGCTCACCATTTTGCAAGCTCGGATCTAAAAGTGGTCATTTACTAGGAGTTTCTCTGAACTCACTGAGAAGGGCATAAAAAATTGTGCCAACTTGGCGGACATGACTTATTGAAGGCCTTTACATACCTTCACTTATCCTGGACAATGTCACAGGGGAATAAAGGAGACCCAGCATCCACACTTTGGGATGCCAGGTCCATCCCAAACCTTGCCAATGCTTCCCTTAGTGCTGGTGTGGTGTGGATTGACACAATCACCTCCATGCTAGAGACGCATCATTGCTGCAGTAGCACTAAAGGGCCTGTGGTGATGGGATGATGCAGAATGCATCAATGTCAGTTCAGCACCACCCAGGCGCCATTTGCCAGAAGAAGTGTGGACAGAGCCACAATGGTCTGAGATAGCCTGGCAGTTAGGATAGGGTCATTACATGTTTATGTTTCGCGGTGTTCCTGATCTATATGCGTGGGGGAAACTCTTGCGTGTGTGGAGCTGCTTCTAGGACAGAAGCAGCTCTGTGCAATGTGGATGTCGCATGGTGGAGAAGGAGAAGAAAAGTTGGCTTTTCTACCCTGCTTTTCTCACACATTTAAGGGGACTCAAAGCGGCTGACAAACCTTCTGTTCTTCTCCTCACAACAGACACCCTGTGAGGTAGGTGAGGTTGTGAGAGCTCAGAAAGAGACCTGTGACTAGGCCAAGGTCACCCAGCTGGCTTCATGGAGGAGGGAGAATCAAACCCGGTATTCCCAGATAAAAGTCCAGCTCCTTAACCACTAGACCACACTGAATCCCCAGAAGAGAGAGTCTTAATAGTTTGTTCGTTTCCATTTTATATGAAATAGTCTCAGGGAAGATTATACATTAGAAACTAAACTAGGGGAAATTCTGTACTGGCTGGTATACCAGAACAGCAAGCATACTGGTAGCTTCCCAGTTCAAGTCCACCCTCCTCCATGAAGCCATCTGGATGACCTTGAGTGAGTCCCAGCTCTGTTTATGGTGCCTGTTGTGGGGAGAAGGTTTGCCAGCAGCTTTGACTCTCCTTAAAGGGTGAGAAAAGTGGAGTGTAAAAGCCAACTCCTTCTTCTTCTTCTTCGTAGCCTTTGTAGTCCAGTACACTGGCCAATGCAAAATTACCCTAAAATACTAAAACGTTTTTAAAAAGCCTAATATAAATGCAAGAGATGGGGGGGGGGGGCAAATTTTGCTTAACTAAAGGCCATGATAAATGTCAGTATTTGCTAATTATCCAGAAATGCAGGGGTATTGCTGTGTTCTTGGTGTTCCTGAGCATGGCAGGATCGTAGATTTCAGCTTGTAAGTGGTTATTGGGATAGCAGCCCATGACTTTGCCTGGCCTCTGGGGTGACACATTCATCCAGACTGAATGGGGCAGCAGTCACAGTTAATAGCTCAGTGAATGGAAAACCAGCCTTTAAAAGCACTGCACAATGAAAGGCAGATAGCGTGAAATAAAGTAGATTACCTTCTATCACATTTCTCCCCCTTTGCCTATTGATATTGAGAGGTATTGGTGTCAGTCGACTCTAAGCCCTCATTGTGAGCCTCCCAAGTTCCTCAAAGGGAAGATTTTGACTCTTAAATCCTAAAGCAGTTATGAAACTGCAGTCAAGGGAATAATCCCATGCTAATATGCAATTCTATTTTTGCCCTCCAAGTGAAATACGTACATTTCACTCAAGACTGTCACTGCCTCTCCAAGTATGGAAGCAGGTTATAGGATTGTTATCAAAGCACTCTCTGTTTGTATGCAGATGTTGCAGGGAAAGGTCAGGATACTTTAAAGGCAAACGAACAAAAATTTAAAAAAATTAAAAGCTCACAGTTTTGATTAAGAAACAAAACAGTCCAAACCATTTTCTCAATTGTGCACTTGCAGTAGTAGAGATTAGGGCTGTGCACAAATATTTGTAGGATCCGATATTTGTACAAATTTGTACAAATTCCGATATTCATGTACAAATCGAATGTTACAGCATTCGTACATTGACATTTGTGTTTGTATGAATGTTCTGGCACATTTCTGTGAATGCTTCGGAACATTTGTGAACCTTAGAGATGGGAAAACAGTTGTGCCAGTCATATCCCCGAGGGAACCAGAGTGCATTCAACATGGATTGAGAGTGGATTCAGGGTGGATTTGATGCTTTCAGAGTGGATATGTTATGGGATATGTATCAGATATGTATGCATTCATACTGGATTTTCATACAAATTCATACTAATACTCTTGTATCAAATAGAATCCTACCACATTCTAAGGGGATCTATTTGAACGAATATGCATTGAGTGCAAAACCCTGTGCATATCCCTAGTAGTTTCAGTATGGAATCCTGGACTCTGGTTGTATTTCCAGAGCATCCAAAATGAACACTTGCATGGGAGTATCTAGAAATCCTACCATGCTCCTAGTACACTCGCTGATCTGGCATATAGATCAGTGCGAAATCACCCTAAGGACTTTGTATGTAGAAGTTTCCAGCCTAAAGGCCTTTTCGTCCTTATCTCCGTGTGTGACATAGCAACAAAAGCAACAAACCAGCAAACAACATACCAGTCAGGTAAGATAGTGGTGTGGAGGCAGCCATCTGCAATGTGTGCATTGGACTAGCCCTGTACTTGATCAGCAGTACAGGCAACAGTCTGGAACTCTAATATTGATAAACTGAGGTATATATCATGTCTTTCAGAATCTCAGATCTTCACACGTTAAACATATAATGTTGCATAGTATGAACGTTTCTATTTTACTAATTAAGCCTTTCTCTAAATCACAATCTCAGGACTCCCTAATTACACTCCCCTCAGGTAAGTGGTTAGCACGAGCCCAATTCTCCCTGCCCACCCTCAGTGAGTTAACTCCAGAAAAGAACCTCAATCCTCTGCTGAAAGGCTTTATATAGTCTTCCAACAGGGTGCTGGCCTGCCTGATTGGCTCTCCCAAGGAGCAAACTTCCCCCTTCATTGGAGCTCCAGCCAGCCACACCCTCTAGCCGTCTTGCAGAATATTATTGAGAATAAACTAACTTAATACAACCTTACTTTAATAACTCAGTCGTCACAACTGGCAAAGCTTAGGTGAGCTTCAGACCTATGACATGTCTGATGGTCAGGAATGAAAGTTCTTGGGCTTGGAGTCCCCAGGAGACCCATTCTGGTGGTGTGCTATGCTAAACCAAGAGACAGAAGCAAATGTCACATTTACATGTCTTTGGGTGCTTTCCACTGTGACTAGAAGTACCCATTAAGTACCATCAATGGGTACTTAATGGGTACTTCTAGTGACAGTGGAAAAACACCCTTGGTCTTCCTCTCCCATTCTCTCTCTTAAATATACTTGCAAGAGGGTGGGGCCACAGAGAACGCTCACAGTCCAACTTGAAGGGAGGTTGGAGGCAGCTTCGGATAAGACACAGCCGTGTCATGATGTTTTGATACATTCATATGAAGTTTCATATGGGATTCGTATGAGATTTGTATGCACTCATAAGCATTTGTATGGGATTTGTATGGGACTGAACGTTCGTATTGAATCTGAATCCCACTACATTTGTTCGGAACCTATTTGAATGAATATGAATTTGTTTGCCATTGAGTCAATATGAATTGAATAAAAAAAATGTGGACATCCCTAATTCTGAATTGAAGTGGGGCATTGGTCCAACACAGATATTATTTGAATGCACCTTTATAAAACTGAATTTGGTGACAGCAGAAAGGATGCTATTTATTTATTTACTCTTTTTTTTTTTTTTGATGGGAGGGATGTTTAAGATATTATTCAACCTTGGAGATTTCCCCAAGGTTTCCGTGCATGGGAATGCTTGAGTCACTTTGGTTTTATTAGGGCCATGTCTCAGAAAAGAAGCCTGCTGTTAATAAATCAGAAGTGACTGACAGCACACAGGCAATATCTGCTGAAACTTCAGAACAAAAGCAACTGAAAGCCAAAGGAGACTTTTGGAAATGCTCATTTCCTGCTGCAACATCTTCAACCGCCAGTGCAGCCTTAGATAAATCAGACGCCTCTTGTTTACATTTCTATTTGGATTGTGCATAACCTGGATTAAAGAGAGCTGGCAAAATAGCAGTCATTACGTAACAAAGAACAGGGGCACACAGCTTAAAGAGGGACTACATTGCAAATAAAGGATATGGGCAGGATTTATATTTATATTACATATGTGTGTACACATTCAGTCTGAAGACACAGGGCAGGAATTCCCCTAGTCAAAAGAGTCTTCCCTCCAAACAGCACCTTACATTTTCATATAGTAGTTGCATTGCATTGCTTCACTTAAAAAAATGTCAAATAAGCCATGGGGAACTGGGCAAAATTTTCAGGAAGGAGTAGGGATGTGCATGAATATTTGTAGCATTCAAAATTCATTCGAATTTGGCTGAATTCAGACATTTGAATGTGAATTGAATGTTGGCACATTTGAAGATTGACATTTGAATTCAAATTAAATGTTTCAATACATTTGCATGAAGCTTTGTATGGTATCCGTATGGGATATGTATGGGATTCATGTGCTTTAAGGAAGGATTAGACAAATGTATGGATGACAGATGTATCAATGGTTACTAGAATGGATGCCTAAGTACATCTTTCTGGTTGGGGGGGGGGGCAAACAGGATGCCTCTAGGGCCATTTTCCGGGATTTGAGAGCAGGAGAAGGTTTGTTGTCTCTGCTTGAGATACCCATGAGCAATTGGTTGGCTACTGTGTGAGATAGGATGCTATGGCCTGATCCAGCAGAGCTACTCTTGTGTCCTTATTTGTATGCATTCATATAGAATTAATATGGGATTGAACATTTGTATTGAATTTGAATCCCACTACATTTGAAGATGATCTGTTCGAAGGAGTACAAATTTCCTTGCATTCAAATCAATATGAATTGAATAAAATAAAATAAAATAAAATTTTTGCATATCCCTAGCAGCGAGTGATTGTGTCCTATCTCTTGTAGCTTTTCGCTTATAAATATATATTTTTATAATCTGTCAGTTAATGACTTTAATTAAAAGAAAGTTCATCGTATAGGTAGACCACCTTTAGACACGGGGTATTTCTGCATTTAGCCTTATTCTGGAATATATCCGAGGATAGGGGGCTGCTGTCCACATGCTCATGCAGGCAATCACAGGCACCAGGTGAGGCCTGCCAAAGTCTGCAGTAGCACATGGACAACAGACATCTATCCTAAGGTATATTCCAGGGGTGTTTTCCACCGCGCTCCTAGTAGATCCGGATTAAAGGCAGTACCCAATGTGTTTCCATGGGTGGTCTAGAACCCATTAGCAATGGGTGCTAGCCTCCCTGCTGTGGAAACATTGGAACACCCATTTGGAAATCTGGATCTACCCACGAGGGGTCTGCCTGTCACCCCAGGTGTTTGGAGGGACAGGGGGCGCAATCTCCGAAGTGGCTCCGAAGTCATTTCGGAGTCATTTCAAAGTCTGGGCAAAATAGCTCTGGAGCGTCTTTGAAGTCTGTGCTGATCTTCAGAGTAAACTTTGAAGTGACTTCGAGGGGACTTCAGAGTAACTTTGGGGTCTACAATGGGGTCTTCAGCGAGAGTCACTTCGAAGTTCACTCCAAAGACCAGCAGAGACTTCAAAGACGCTCCAGAGCTATTTTGCACAGACTTGGGAGTGACTTTGAAATGACTTCGAAGCTTAGGTTTTGGGGCTCCTCCCCATGGCTGCCCCCTCCCCCTAGCCTCCTCTAGACCCCATTGCCAAACTAACGTGGAAACAGGCTCCCTTCAATCCAGATTTTCTATAATGGGGTCTACAGAAAATCTGGATTAAAGGCCAAAAAGTACCCCTATGATCTCACAGCGCCACCTACCTCATAGGGTGTCTGTTGTGGGGAGAAGAACAGAAGGTTTGTCAGCTGCTTTGAGTCCTCCTAAATGGGTGAGAAAAGCAGGGTAGAAAAGCCAACTCTTCTTCCTCTTCCTCTTTTTTGAAGCAGCCTCCCAGGCATGCCCCAAAGTGGACTAGATCAGCCACCCACCATACAGATGATTGACCAGACGAAGGCACTTTATGTGCTTACATGCTATAGACCCAGTCCAGTGGGTCTTGATAGTACTGATCTGGCCCACACTCCCCCATGACTGTGAAGCTTATATGAGCTTCATAGCTGCCCCCACCCCATACCACTGAAAAGCAGCTCCTGGTAGTCACAAAACATGGAGGCATGTCATCTGTATACCACCACCCCCATGTTCCAGAACAGGACCCTTAGCTTCTGATGGACTCAATCAAACAGGTCTAACAGAGATCCAGATTAATCCAGATCTGGCTCCATCAAGTACAGATGGAATCAAGCCAGGGGGGAGGGGATCTGTTGTCCACATTAACATTCAGATGCAGAGACCCAAGATCCGGATTAAGAGATCTCTTGATTTGGATCTAAGTACAGACAGGGCCCGAGCATGTAGCCCATCACCTCGAAATAGCCCTGGAAATGGGTCATTTTTGGTGCATGGCACTTATCATCCTGGCTTGCAGTTTCAGAGGCCAGGAAACTTTCATTCCCAGTCTCTGGAGTTAGGCTAAGCAAAAGCTGGGGCAGAGTGGACACCCCTGGCGCATGCTACCATCCACTGTTCCAGTCTTGACCCTGATAGAGTGATCTGAGCCATGACCAGCCTTTGCATCATGTGCTCATGGTGCGGAAGCTGCCAAAGAAAACTAAAGAGTCCTAAAGTGCACAGGAGCCCTGGATACTCACACTACTTTGGATCGAATCCAGTGTTTGGAATTGCTGTTACGTACCTCATCAATGCTCATATTGATTCGAGCTGTTTCATACTTTGAGGCTTATTTTGGAGCGGCAGCTGAAATCAATCAGACTTACTTGCAAGTAAATGTATCTAATATGTAGGTATTTCTTGGCCTCTTGGGAGGAAAGGCAGAATATATGAGTGACTTCATCTGTGGCTAACAATCAATAACAAAACTGTAGCCTTGAAAATGAAAAATGGTCGGAGATTACTTCCAAATGAAGAAATGATGACTCAGACGCTGCTGAGGATATACCACTCATTTATGGATCCATCTCCCCCTCCCCTGCCCATTCACATTATCCAACTTTTTACTCCTGGAGTTAGGTTGACTCTTGTACAGCAGAAATTTACCATTGTCTGCCGAATTAAGTTTCCACTCCGGGGTGCATTAAATAATCTGTCTGAGGCCCCATTCAGACAGGGGGAATATAACCCCACTATGGCGCCAGTATGGTGTGGCTGCCACATGTATCTGTGGCCACTCTGCTAAAGCTCCCCTGTATCAGCCCTAAAAAGTGCTAAAAACTCTTGCTGGTAGGGGAGTGCAGGGATGGGTTTTGGGCATTCGATTCACAAGGAATCGGATATTAGAAAGTTTGGATTTGTTTGAATAGAACCCTTTCGAATGTGGTAGAATTCTATTCGATATGAATGTATTTGTACAAATATCCCAAGTGGATACATATCCTGGGTATGAATCCTGGATATGTATCCTATACAGATGCATACATAACCCCTCCCATCTTAGACGCAAAGCCCCCATGTCGCTCTGTCTCTGATTCTCCGATTATCCTGGCCATACTTCTCGCTGTTGCTCTTTCCCTGAACTTCCTTCCCCTGCCTTTCCATCTTAAATGTAAAGCTCCTGTGCCACTCTGTCTTTGATTCTCCGTTTCTCCTGGTTCGTCTGTCTTATTCAGCCACTCTCGCTCTTTCCCTGAACTTCCTTCCCCCGCTCTCCCGTCTTAAACACAAAGCCCTTGTGTCGTTCTCCCGCTGTCTCTGGTTCTCCAGTGGGGCTTCCCCCTAAGGTTTTCCCCCAGCTTAACAAATGTCCAAACCATCCGTATGAATGTTAATGTAAGGATGTCCAAATTTGTACGAATGTGTACGAATCACTAATGTGATGGAATATTCATGCACATCCCTAATTGCTGGAAGACCCTGTGCTGTTTGTTTCATCCACCCTGTATGCATGGAGGCTGAAACAGATACCAGCTCTTGTGTGGCAGTGGGGACACACACCTCTGGGCAGCCTGCACCACCTGAATACCCAGATGTGCATGTCACAAAAACACGCAAAGATAGCACCATGGAGAGACAATACCCCACTTTATCAGTTCCTAGTGGGGTATTCAAACACTTTCTAGAGGCAGCCAGAGTTTGCTGTCATTTGCCACAACTAAGTACCTCCTATGATAGGGTCTCAGGTAACTTCTATACTTGTGAATGGCTTGTCCAATCCCCTGCCGGAGTCCTTGAATAAGGAATGTCAGGTGGACGCACCTCCAGATGCCGAACCCCTGCCTGTGGAAGCAGCACAGGACCCCCAGTTGGATCCTGCCCCATCTAGCACAGGTGAGGCAGACGCTGGACCTGCTATAGACCAAGCAGACCTGGGTGGCAGTAGGCCAGGGGTGGGGCAGCTCCGTAGGAGAAAGGCACAGCTGCTCTGCTCATCACATCTACAGGAGAAACACCTGCAGCAGAGGGAACGATGCAGCAAGAGTCCATATTATCAGATCTAACCTGTTTCCTGTTGTTGCAAACAACAGACTTCTTCTGGCAACCCCTTGAATTCCAGCTCGTGATTGATGACATTCGGATTGAGTGATCCTTAAAACCTGATATCTCCTGGTAAACTGACTTTGCCACTCACTCAGGATAGGACAGTGTATGATGCTGAAGCCATCCCTGACCGTATCGCTCAGTCTGGGCAAAGAAGGAATTGGGGTGAGGCAGTCCATGGTGGTTGCCCCCTGCAATGCCATGGGCCTGTCCCAGCCTGCTTCAGAAATCACAGGATCAAAATTGCCCAGTTTCCAAAATTACAGGATAGGAGATTTCAGTGGTGCTTTAAGGGGCACTCCAGACAGACTCGTGGCTGATGACTGGAACATCCCATGTGCTGAGAATCTTTGGGAGATCACAAGACCTTCATGGAATGGCTGATTCATCCCTTTATTGCTTTCATGAAATCCTGGTTATGTTAAAAGACCAGACCTATCCAATCACATCCTTCTGGCAATCTCTTAGAGAAGAAACAAGCAGATGGGCCAAAAACAAAACAACCGATGCCAAACTACCTAAAAATAAAAAGTATAAGAAATATGTATTGTATTAGCCAAAATCCAAATGGTAAAATAGCGTGCAGCCAGGAAAAAAATATACTACAGATTACAAACTAATAGCACTCTTGCTGTAGCATATTCAAATGGGAAACAGACTACTGAAAAGTGGCTTAATTCAGACTCAAGGAGTCCAATAATGTCAATAGACCATTAGCCTAATGAATTGTGCATGTGCAATAGTTGATATATAGTCTTGAGTTTCAGAAAGCTGAAGTTCCAAAAGCTCATAAATAAAAAGAAGCCAAGAAAGTCAGGCTGTGTTCAGACATAACAAAAGAAGTACCTCAGAGGCACCATGGAGAGACAGAATGTGGTCCTCATGTTCCCAAGCCTTCCTTGATCCACCTATTCTAGCACAGAGGGGAGGGGCAGACTGGTGTGTGAACAATCTCACCTTGAAGCCTCATCTAAGCCACTTCAGAGGCACCTCAGTGAGTGAGTGAGTAAGTGAGTGAGAGAGAGAGAGTAAAGAAGAATTGACTTTTCTACCCTGCTTTTCTCATCCATTTAAGGGGACTCAAAGCGGCTGACAAAACTTCTATTGTTCTCCCCACAACAGAACACTCTGTGAGGTAGGTGGGGCTGTGAGAACTCAGAAGAGAGCTGTGGCTAGCCCAAGGTCACACAGCTGGCTTCATGGGGGAGGGCAGAATTGAACCCAGTATTCCCAGATAAGAGTCCAACTCCCTAACCACTAGACCAAACTGGCTCACTGAGTGAGTGAGAGAGAGAGGGAGGGAGAGGGAGGGAGAGAGAGAGAGAGTTCTTTGTCTGATCACAGCCTCAGACAATATTTCACCCTGAGACTTTCTTCAGTGGCCACAAAAGAACCACAGTATAGGGCAGGTTAGAAATATAAATAAGTAGTTAAATATAACACCCTAAATTATATATTTTTTTCTAATCAAAATGCTCAGTAGCTTCCAGTGGCTTTTCTGCACTTTGTCTTATTCTGGAATATATCCTGAATAGGGACCTGCTATCTGCATGCTAGTGCAGACTATGGAAGGCCAGGTGAGCATTAGCTTGTGGCCAGCAGACCGCTATTCTGGGATACATTCCAGAATAAAGCCAAGTGCAGAAAGGTCTCAGGTCATGACTTGAAACCTACTGGGTATTTTGACTAAAGTAATTAATTGAACATTATATATAAGCTGATCCAGAACCTGCCTAATGTAAACATGTACACCACGTGTTCTGGTGGAGAATTCAGTGCAGACATGGGGGCATCTTTTGGGGCAGCAATCATGGTGAGTGCCCCCCCACACACACACACCTGGACCAATGCTAGCTCCTTCTGCAAGTGGAGACCTGGGCTATTTCCGAATTCCTACCTATTCCAGCTAATCCATTTTTTTTACTAGCTATTTTACCTGTACAATACAGTCCAACTGACGTTATAAAAAAGCCATTTTCTATCACATGTACATGCACTAGGGGCCTCTGACCTATTCATGATCCCCAGTACGTTAAAGTCCCCCATACGAAGTACCTAGCTGGGAATATATGCCATATTCAAACATAATTCAAAGCGAACACATAAAACATTTTATGGTGTACTGTGAAAAATTGAATGCTGTAGTTCAGTCTACATCTCCTGAGCTGGCTAAGTGCCAACCTGTCATCCAAAATTTTATATTTTTGTAGCTAAATTCAGATATTGCAATAAGATTTTATGAATTCTCTAAAATATGCTTACAGTAACACTCTTACATTGTTGCAGTAAATATATCATACAGCTATACTGAAATTGGAAAATAGAACACCGCCACTAAAAAAGATTAAACTAACAACATTAACTCCCAATTTACTTATCTTTCCTGGAATTTCATGGTTCTTTCCCAGTACTTCAAAACAGTTATATTTCTTTGCATGCCTTCCTCCTATCTTATAAGACATTTCAATTTCATTGTGCTCGCCAAATTCAAATGGCCATCAAACAGAGATGCCCTAGGAGGTCATTCCAGAATTACTTCTGCTGTTGATAAGCAAAAACTTTATTATTTGTTTCCTTGTTGAACCACTCTGTCTGCAGTACACTATTGGTCTTGAATTCCGTTAGGGATGCGCATGAATATTCGTGTTGTTCTGAATTTGTATGAATACATAAACACTCCAATATTCACAGATGAATTCAATGGGGTCTACATTTGTAGGCCCTATTCTTTCACAAATTAGATTATCTGGTATCCGTCAAAGCTTTGGTCAAAGCTTCAGTGGAGGCCAGATGCCCTCGTGGCCTTCCCCCCCCCCACGGCTTCCCATCATCCCTCTTGCCTTTGCCACACTGCCATTGCTGCCACCATGTGCTTTTCTCCTAGGCTTTCTAGCTCTGTGCATACTGCACATAGTTCCCACCGCATTGCGCAATCCCTGGAAGTGAGTTTTTGGCCATGTAAGAGGACTGAAATGGGCCTGGGAACACCACTGTAGCCTCTTGTTCCATTCCAGTGCTCCCCTTTACCTCTACGGAGGCTGTGGTGGTTTCTCCAGGCCTCTTTTGGTGCCCTTTGGAAGCTGAAAAAGCACTTCTGGGTCTTCTGCGCCTACAGCTCTCCATCTGGAGATTGCATGATGTGGTGGGAACTGCACACACAAACCCAAAAGTGATTTTTCAGCCTCCAAAGTGCAAAGAAATAGGCCCAGAGAGGCCACCACAGCTTCTGGAAAGTTAAGGGCAAGCACCAAAATGAAACTGGAGGTCGTGGTGGTGTCTCTGGACCCATATTGTTGCTCTTTGGAGGCCAAAAAAGCACTTCTGGGTTTGTGTGGACGGCTCCTCATCCGGAGATCATGCAACACAGAGGGAGCTTTGTGCACAGAACCAGAACACCTAGGAGAAAAGAGTGCAGTGACAGTGATGGTAGCAACAGCAGGGGAGTGGGGGGGGCAGGGAGGAGTGGGGGGTTTCTTCTTTTCATACATGAATATTCCTATGAATATTTGTATCAAGTTGAACGTGGGAAATTGTCTCCAAGCACACCCCCATTGTGGATTAGAGTAGGGGCCTGTTTGCACTTACCAGTTGGGAACACTCACACATGCTCTGGGACCCTTCATACACACACTGTGGCACCACTTCCACCCTTGATCATCCCAGAGGAACCAGGAGCATTCCCAGTCCCCCGAAGCTGTGCAGACTCTTTACTGCTCCACAACTTCACCAAGGGGTATTTCTTCACTTAGCTTCCCATCCTTTGGACAGGAAAAGCACACAACAGACTAACGTGTGCTACCATTCACACTTGGAAATGGTAGTGTGTGTCCAGTCCCCATCAGGGCACCACCATTTTGACGATGGAGCCCAGCACAACCGTGCATGCACTGACACCATCACCACAACGATGATGATGCTCTGTTGGGATCATCTGAGGTGCCGTTGTGCTTGCACTTGCATCTCGGATGACGCCTCGCACTGGAAATAGTGCAAATGGTTGCCACTGGATGCATTTAGTTAGGGTTAGTTTGCATGAGGTTCCAGACATGCGTGGGCTAGGCTATCGTGTGCTAGCACTCACAAGAACATAAGAACATATGAGAAGCCTTGCTGGATCAAGCCACAGCCCATCTAGTCCAGCATCCTGTCGCACACAGTGGCCCACCAAATGCACATGGGCATCTCAAGCAGAGACAAGGACAAACCTTCTCCTGCTCTCAAGTCCCAGCAGATGGCCTATGAGTGCTACTCACTGTTAGCCTATCATGTGCCTTTCCCATCCAATGGATGGGAAAGCCAGTGTCGAAACACCTCTAGTTTGGATGAAACTGACTCCCTATCCATTTAAAGGTGATCTTGTTCAAAGTAAACCAGGGCTGTTGAAACTACTCAAATGCAACCCCTTTAGGGTTTTTTAAAAATTGTATTTTAACTTTTTATATATAAGAAAACACCCCTCAAACAGTTTTTGTTTGAATCAATGAGAAGGAATTGGAAGCATAGAGATTCCAGTGAGACACTGGGGGAGATTTCCTGGCTGTAAGAAAAAACGAGCTGTGGACCAATCCATCACATCACATTGGTTCCCCTTCGATGGAGGTCTTCAAGCAGAGACTGGACGGCCATCTGTCTGAGATGGTTTAGGAGATCCTGCCTTGAGCAGGGGGTTGGACTCGATGACCCAGGAGGTCCCCTCCAACTCTACGATTCTATGATTCTATGATTCTATGGTCCACGGCTCAGTTTGAGGGCTCCCTTTATAGGTTGTTAGCAGATTGCTTCACTGAACAAGGGGTTAGACTGAATGACCTCCAAAACTCCTATATTTTATAGAATCACATTTAAGCAAGATTTCCAGGCGCAATATCTTGCCAGTTCTGATTAACAAGTTATTTATATCCTTTAGGCAATTGTTACTATAGTTTAGAGACATTAGACTACATTATTTTACTGTACAAATAATCCACTCTTTTAATAAGGAATAATAGACAATACATTACAAGTGTTTTTCTCCCTTTATATTTAAAGGAAGAGGTTAAAATGTGTGGCAAGATAATGTATAAATGGGTTTGCATAGTATATGAGGGCTACATTTGCCTGCCGAGTGGTGTCATCTGGGTGACAGACAATCTAGAGGGAGTGGAGTGAGGTAGGGTGGGGTGAAGAAACATAGAAGAAGAAGAAAAGTTGGCTTTTCTACTCCATTTAAGGGGACTCAAAGCGGCTGTGAGAACTCAGAAGAGAGCTGTGACTAGCCCAAGGTCATCCAGCTGACTTCATGAAGGAGTGCAGAATCAAAGCCAGTATTCCCAGGTAAGAGTCCTGCTCCCTAACCACTAGGCCAAACTGGCTCATATAGTGCATGAATGCCACTCTTGTGAACTAAGAGGAAGTGCTATGGTAATAGCTGCCCTCCTAAAGCAGTGGCATGCTGGTCACACTCAGTGCCCATAGACATCAAGCTAACAGGTAGAAAGGTTTTGTTCCCTGGCTACAGTCTTGATGAGTGGGGGAGAGTGGCCCCAGAGGGCTATTTCCTGTGTCCCAGGACTTCGTACAGGCTGCCAAGGAGACAAATAAGTGTACTTGAGTGACAGCTATGGCAATGGGGGACACCAATGGTGAAGAGGAAGAGGAACCAACAGTAGGGCTGTGCACAAATATTCGTAACATTCAATATTCATACGAATTTGGATGAATTCAGATATTCATATAAGAATTCAATATTATGGCACTCCTACATTGACATTCATATTCATATGCATGTTTTGGAACATTAGTACGAATACATCAGAAAATTCGTGAAATGGGGAGCTGGGAAAGCAGCTGCGCCAGTCGCATCTGCAACGGATGCAGAGTGCATTCCACGTGGTTTGAGAGTGGATTTGAAGTGAATTCATGGTGGACTTGATGCTTTCAGGGCAGATATGCCACAGGATAAATATCGGATACATGGGGATACATTCATATTGGATATTTGTATGAATTCGGACAAATACATTTGTATTGAATAAAATCCTACAACATTCGAAGGGGATCTATGTAAAGGCCGCCTCTCCGCCCTTATCTATTTCATATATATATTTATCTTAATTTGGTAGTGTGGTAGCGTTGTGTTTACTTGTAAATCAATCTCTGTTATTTCCTTCCAAGAGGCGCACCTTCCATTTCCTTTTCTCTACTCCTTGGCTTGATAATAATGTTGCCTCCCTTCTGATGCTGCAGCAGACAGCACCCTGCCCCCACTCTGCCAATCTCCAGCAGTGGGTTGGATACAGTTACTGTTTAGAACCCTGGCCCTATTTGGCTCCCTTTATAAACAGAACTCGACGAAGCTTCTTTGAAACAACAAGAACATGTGTTTATTGAATACAGTTGAAGTTTAAAGTCAGCTTCTTCTCACAGTTAGTTACACGTGGTTACTTTTGCTGTCAAGCAGTTCAGTCTTTCACTTTTACACTAAGTCAAAAGACTCTACAAGTTCAAGAATAAAACTTCAATCAGTTCAGAATTTGTTAGCTTTCCTTTTAAATAACTTCACAAGCTTAGCATTCATATACTAAAAGACTCAGGACCCTAACTTTAGCCTCCACAGCTAAGAGCCCGTTTCTCCCCTTCGTTAACCTCCCTCCAGGATTAACGACCCAAGGCAGAGAACAGAAATTGTTCCCTCAGGCCCCCTTAAATATGGGCCTGGCTGGCTAGCTTCGCTCTTATTGGCTGAGCTCCGCCTGGATGCAAATTCAACCCCTCCCCTTGGAGTGCTCAACTAGCCCCTCCCTTAGGCTACTTACCCTTGTGAAAATACACTTTGGCGACACTTTTAAGCGTCTGGACTTACCGTGTTCGCCACACTTTGCATTTTAAACTAAAAAACATACTTTTGGGATTGAGGGGTCCTAGCAGGCATCACAATCTATTCGAACAAACATGAATTTTCTTACATTTGATTTGATACAATTTGAATGCAAAAAAATCATGCGGGCACATCCCTAATATCAGAGCACTCCCTCCCACTATGCTGTTTAAGGGCTCTAAAGGATGCTTATGCAGGCATAGTGGCAATATAGGGGCCTTTTTGCACTTTGACTTCCCTGGGGAATGTCCCAGGGAAGCAAAGTTGTGGAATGGTCTGGGTGTCTACACTTTGAGCGCCTAAACTTAGCTAGCACTTAGCTCTGTGCCAGTTAAGTGTGAATCACCTCCATTAAGGAGTTGATCATGGTGCCACAGCAACATTGTCATAGCACATGCATGGCACCATTGCTTCAGTGACCAGGCAACACAGTGTGCAACAGTGTCTGTGCTGCTGGTCACATGCTCCATGCTGGCCACGCTCTCCAGAAGAGGTATAAATGGAGTGTGCAAGGTTGCCCTAGCCGTGCCACTGGTATAGTTGTAGAGCAGTTAAAATTGCTCTACCATTATTTGCACAGGGTGAACTCTGGCACGCACAGAGCCATTTCTGGTATAAAAGAAGCTCCATACAATGTGTATGCTCCATCTGGGATCATACCCGGAGTATCCCAGGAAGGTAAATGCAAATTCACCCTGAGTATGAGTCCGTGTGAACACTCCATTTGTCCAGCACCTTGAATGCACCATAGAGCAGGAAGGCAGTGCAGGTCTTAGCCCCTTAAAGCACGCGCATAGGGCCATAAAGGCACAGTGTGGATCCTGCCGCATACCATCATCTGATCAGATATTGACCACTGTAAAAATCTATTGTAGAAGTAAACTGACAACACCAACATCTCCTTCTCCGTCACATAATGTAAACCAGTTTGCTTCAGGGCTGGCCTGCAGATAAGGACCTCTGAACAATGGAGGAAAAACAGGTCTCCATTAGGGGTGTGCACAAAGCCATTTTTCACATTCAATTTTGGTGTGAACCGAATGTGGAAAATTTCAGTTTCAGTCGAATATCACCCACAAATGTGTGGGGGAGTCATATTTGTACAAGACTGTTTAAATGAATATTCACGCACAAAATGAATGCAACCTTACCCCCTCACTTCCTGCCCCCCCTTACCTGTCCTCGCTGTAAGGAAATAAATTATACTAAATTTATTTCAAACACTGCTGCGCCTTCTAAGGTAGTTCCGGGTCTGTATGTACAGAACTGGAAGTACCTTTTCATCTTCCAGAAGACTTATTTTGGCCTCTGTAGAGCACCAGAATAGGCTGGGAATGTTCTCGGACGCCCTGTAAAAGGTAAGGGGCCATGTGGGAGGAGAATGGGAGGCCTCTGGTAGTGTCTCCAGGACTACTTCAGCGCTCTCCAGAGGTTGAAATAAGTCTTCCAGAGACCAAAATAGGCCTCCCGGTTCTGAGGTTGTGTACAGAACCAGAAGACCTAAGAAGAAGGTGTGGTGGCAGTGGCAGGTAAGGGGGTAACAGGGCCCATTGGGGGGGGGGAATGGAGGTCCACAGGAGAGACAGGAGGCCTGGGAGGGGATTTGGTATCCACCAAAGCTTCAATGGATACCTGAATATCTGATTCACTGATGAATAGGGCCTATGAATGTAGGCCAATTTGATTTGTCCGTGAATGTCGGACATTGTACCTATTTGTATTAATTCCAACTTTGTTGGGTTTTTATGCATACCCCTAGTCTCCACTTGGAAGCATCTCTTTGATCTGCTCAACCCACACTGGAACCAGGCAGATTCTTTTGCAAAGTGTCTACTCTAGGATGATACTTTCACACCTCATTCAAGGGTATTTCGCTTTGCTACACATCATTAAGGAGACATCACACCCTTGTTTCAATGGACAGCTAGGTATTCCTTGTCCTATTCTCCGATAATCCTCAATCTTTCTTGCCTTTTCTGAATTATTCCTTACAAAAGAACATATGTTTGAAACTTTCACCCAGGAAATTCATGTTTTAAAGAGCCTTTGCCTCATGAAAAATGTAAATCCCATTGTACATGAGAAAGGCCGTGCCAGCTCTCTGAACAGCGTGAGATAAAAAGGATAACCGTTTGCTTAAAGGCACTTAATTGCAGTCCAATTAAATGGAAAGTCATATGGCTCCCAATGTCATGAGCAGCTCATGCAAAAAAGCTAAAAAAAATACATGAAGGACCTGCATGTTCTGGACCTCTTTAGACTACCTTAAGCGTATGAAAGAAAGGTTCCTAATGAATGCTGCCATCTTTTCTCCAAGGCCACATCCCCATTAGAAGCTTAATCCAGTTTCCCTAAACCGAAATAACAGAACCAGATGCGAACGCGAATTTGCCTGATCCCATTACTTTCTGCCAGAATCGCGTTCAATCCAGATTCTGAGGATGTACGTGACTCAAGGGGGGACTCCAGTGGCTGCTTTTTAAAAACCGCTTTTCGGGGCTGCCCTGTCCTCTTCCTCCTGGTGTGAACGCACCACCCATAAGGGACCCCTTCACGGAGCCTGGCTGGGTGGCTGCTGCTTGCCTGGATGGAATAAAAACAGCAGTGGACAGCCAGCAATTCTTTCTCCTCCTCTCCTCATTGCTCAGGGCATGCAACAGCAGCAACTCAAGCCCCCGCCTTAAATATTCACACATCTCCCCAAACCTGCAGCTGCTTTTCCCTTTTTTAAAGGTCAGAACTTTCAAAATGGCAAGATTGTTATCAGGTGTGAAGTGCTTGGATTGCTACAGTGTGGCAGCGGCTGCTTTAAGGGGTGGATTTTACAGCTTGCTTTGGAAGCAAGCTATTGGGGGAAGGAAACTCTCATCCCTTAACACGGAAGGGTTCCCACAGTAAAAAATGTAAAACGTTTCAAGTGCATGAAGCTGTTGAAGGGTTCCCACAGTAAAAAATGTAAAACGTTTCAAGTGCATGAACCTGTTGAGACCTGTTGAAATGAGGATTAACATTTACAAAGCTTTGGAGTGATTTAACACGCAGAAAGCATGTTAAGCCAAACTGACGTGGGGTCTGCCAGGATTGAAAACGGTTTGAAACTGAAATAAGGTTGTAATGGGGATGTGGCCCAAGTGTGCCCTGCCTCACCAGAAATTCACTAATTGTTCAGGAAATCATGCTCCACACCTTACCCAATGTTACCCTAAAGCTTACCTCAAGAGTCTGGGGCAGCGACCATCTGCACTTCTTCTGTTGCTCTGGGGTCATCTGAGGTGCCGCACAAATGCACCACACCTCATACAATCATAGACATGACTGCGACTGCACATACACAGAGCATCAGTGTCATTAAGGTGCTGGCGCTGGCGCGGAGGGCACTGCAGCCAAAATGGCAGTGCCCAGAGTAGAACCAGCCCCACAACCGAATCAGGCAAGTATTTGATGGGGGGAGAAACAGTCAAAATGTAAGCGCTAGTCAACGTTGGTTAATTGCACTCCTTTCCCATCCAGCAGACAGAAAGGGAAGTGTGGAAACACCCCAGGCCTTTATTCCAGATATATTCTGGATGAAGGCCCAATTCAGAAATGGCATTGGATTGTTTCGGATTCTTCCCGATCAGATTTCCACTTGTTCTTTTCTACAGCCCACTGCTTTTATACTAAATTTATTTAAAACACAAGTCAAATGTAGGATTCATACTTTTGCACATGTGTGTACCTTTGAACTACATTTTGTATTTCCAAACAGACGACAGCATTAATTTATTTGTGCTCTGGTGCACTAACTCAGAAAATTTGAAACCCAGCTTTGCTGACTTAAAGAACCAGTGTAGTATAGATGTGGTGCTAGAACCCAGGATCCATTCTGCATGGAGCATGTTAGTCTACACTATGCTGTGCTGTGCTGATCTGAGTCTTGATTGAGTGATCTAACTCAGCCCATTTAGTCAAGCATCCTCTCCCACACAGTGGCCCACCAATTACTTCTGGGCACCTGGAGCAGAAGACAAAGTCAAAACCTTCACCTGCTGTTGGCTCCATGCAACTGGCCTTTAGAGGCATCCTGCCTGTCTCCCAGACGTGAAGCCTTTCACACTTCAGCCTGATGGTTGAGTTGCACTAGGCTGGTATAGATGGAGGACAACTTGATCATTCACTTTGGCTGGCAAGGGACATGTTCCCCTGGGTGGGGGTAAGCACCAAGGAGGCCCTCGCTGGCTGCTGCCAGCCCGATCAGGGTGGCAGCAGCCAGAGAAACCCTGGGACAAACCCAGCCCATTCTTGCCCCACCCCCAAAAGGGGCTGCCAGCCTTTGGGCCAATACAGCCCAATCGCGGTAGCCTGGGGTGGGGCTCCAGAGCTGTCTTGCAGGGAGAGTGTGAATGCTCTCCCTGCTGCATGGCTCTGGGACAGCTGGGGCCAGGTTGGGCCAGGAATGGAGCAGGATTTCATGCTCCACGCTCTGGCTGTAATTAAGGCAGTCCTGGGAAAAGCCGGGATGGTTCAGGATGGAACCGCCCGGCCCACAGAATGAATGCTCTGTCCCAGGGCTGTCCTAATTCCTTCCAGAGGTCTAAGTGTGAGTAGGCCTCTGGAGGTGGTACTCAGGCATCCATTGTAGTAGCCATTGATACAACTGTCCGCCATGAATTTATCTAATCTTTCATAAAGCTGTCAAGGCTAGTAGCTGCCACAACCTGGCAGGATATTTCATGGTCCAAAGTCCTGCTGGGTCAGTCCTGTCTCCTGCCCATCAACTTCATTTCTCCATGCCAGCCCTTCTTAAAATGAACACATGCAGAGCAGAAATATTCCTCTTCTGCTTGACAAAAGTCATTGCTGACTGGTGCTATATACAGAAGAAGTCATTTTGGACACACACAGCAAATTAGAGATTGAAAGTTATATTGGGAACTCATCTGTGGTTCCCCAAGAAAGGAAAATGAACCCATCTTCCCAGTCCTGTTTGATGCATTCCAAAGTCTAAATGAATACTTTCAGCCAAACAACAATCATTGTCCTTCTCTGCCATTATTTTGTCTCTTTCTGATCTGGTGTTCTTCCTTCAGATGTCTTTATTTTCAAAACTCCAGCCTGCAATTCTATTACCACCTATACTGACAATTTAAGGTAGGATAAGTGTTTTTGTATGTGATCCGCCCCTCAAGGGAATTGAAAGCTGTCATTAAGTCTGTAACTATACAAGGAACATACTATTTGATTTCTGAATTTTAAGAAGAAAAGGCGATAAGGTTATTAATCCCCCCCCCAGGATCATGCCAGTTGGTTTCCTATAGCTTTAGATAAATAACCGTATATACTGTAGGACATGAAAGGCTTTGATCTATATGAAAACAAGAAAATTTCCTTTAAACTCATGTTAAAACATTAAGAAACCCATAGGGGTTCCTGTTCTTATTGATTTATTTCTTAATCACTTTTCTGTTTAAAACCCAGCAATGTGCAGAACTGTTTAAAAGCATAATCCACAAACAGTGCTCCATCAGTTGCTCCCAGGCATCTCAAGCCCTCAGTTCCCTGCAAATGGCTTGAGAGGCCTCCTGCCTGTCTCTCCAACCTGGAGGCAGTACCTAGGCATCCATTCTAGTAGCCGCTGATACACCTGTCCTCTATGAATTTAATCTAATCCTTTCTTAAAGCTATCCAAGGTGGTTCTTGTAGGAATCTTTCAGTCAAGGGTGTGAAGTATAGCATTAGAACATAAGAGAAGCCTAACTGGAACAGCTACAGACCATCTAGTCCAGCACCATGTCTCATTCAGTGTCCCACCAATTGCTTCTGGGCATTCTCAAGAAGGAAGAAGAAGAAGAGGAAGAGGAAGAAGAAGAAGAAGAGTTGGCTTTTCTACCCCACTTTTATCACCCTTTTAAGGAAACTCAAAGTGGCCAACAAACCTTCTGTTCTTCTCCCCACAACAGATGCCCTATTGTAATGGATCAATGGGAGGAATTATGGGTAAAAGATATGAAATTTACCTCCTGTATGTTATTGAAAGAAAATATGTATAAAATGATGTACAGATGGTATTTAACACCTCATAAATTGGGGAAGGTTTATCAAAATATATCTACTAAATGTTGGAAATGTAAAAAAATCGAGGGGATATTTTACCACATGTGGTGGATGTGTAAAAAGGCAAAGAAATATTGGGTTATGATATATAATTTGATGTCAAGAATTTTGAGAAGAAACTTTAGGTTTAATCCAGAACTGTTTTTGTTGGGCCCTGTAGATAATATATTAGAAAGTGTAAACTCGTTAATTTTGTATATGGTGACAGCCACAAGATTATTGTATGCTCAGAAGTGGAAGGAAGAAGAGATACCATTGGGAGAAGAATGGCTAATTAAGATGACCGATTTGGCAGAAATGGATAAATTAACAAATCTACTAAATGATAGATCAAGTGATAAATTTACGAGAGACTGGTCCCCATTTATTGAATATCTGACAGAGCTCGAATTAACGACAGATGGGTTCGAGTGACAATAAAGGACAAACAGGAAACCAAGGGAAAACAAAGATGCAGAGCAGTAAAGGATGGATACAGAATATAGAAGTCAGACAAGTGGAGGAAGTTAAGGGAATTTCAATTAATGTAATGATGGGAAGAGTGTGTAAATGATTTTTCTTTTTTAGTTTGTGGTAAAATTTTAATAAATAAAATTACAAAAAAAGAAAAAAGAAAAAAACCAGCCCCAAACAGATGCCCTATTGTAAACAGAACCTATTGTAAACTATGGGGCCAAGTGTGAAAGTACCTCAAGATAATTAAAAGTCCTTGAAGATTACTATCACTCCAAATCTCTGTTTAACCTGTATTTGATCTTATTGAGAAGACAAATGAAATTGAACTCCAGGAAGGGAATCAAAGTCAATCCATTCTCAAAGGGAGAGGACTGAAAAAAAAAATATTTTGAGAAGAAGCTCCAAAGCTGGGGTGACACAACTAAAACGGCCCTGTCTACATGCTTGATAGCCCCTTCCAAGAGGGCTGAGGAAAGTCTGAGCAAGGCTTCTGACAGTTCAATTGGATACATACTGTATGATAACCCAGGGGGAAGGTAGGTAAAGGGGTTTATGTTGTCTTAAGTTAGTGGGAGATCTTATGTCTCACTGGGGAAGGGACTAGGATATGGATGTGGTCTAGAGTTTGCCTATGAAGAACGATAGGAGGGGAAGCTGAATAGTTCTGTTAACTGAAATGCTCAAAGTTCTGAGTCTGTTAAAGTTATCCAAGTTGTAACAGTAAAGTGAAGTTCATATTTTATTCCTGGTGAGGCATGTGTGGGTGTTACGAGGGGGGGGTGGATTGTTGGATCAGGGCTGAACCCAGAAATAAAAGGGACTGAGGCGCCTGGCAAGGCAAGAGGCTAGCCCCAGCCGTGACATCACAGGAGGTAGTCCTTCAAAATAAAGATGTTCTTGAGTCACCATGGCTTCATCCACTGTATATATTTTTAAAGTAGCTTAGTATTGGTACTATCCATGTACTAGTCCCTCTAATCCACACTAAAAGCTAGCAAATGTACTTTCAAAGTCTTATGCTCTGGCCTTCAATGTAGATTATTATAGGTGGGATGGGAACATTAGGGCCTTTCCACATGACATGAGCTGCCTTGTGATGCACTGTCCCAGACAGGTAATGCATGAAATGTACCAAGGGCTGCATACTTTGCAAGCAGCCCATCCGTGTCCAACTTTGGAGTCAAGGAAGTAAAGTTCCCCCTTTCTAAATTTGCCAGCCAAGGCCATAGTGCCTGGATTCTCAGAAGTGGCACATTACTGGCACTGCTTCCTGTTGCCCAGGTATGGTATATCAGTCCATAGCGTCTCCACTTACCTAGTACACCAGCTACACCACTGCAAGGATTGCTTATAAGCAGTCCACATTTGAAGCAGCAATACAGAGCCATGTTCGCAGTATGTTTCAAAGCTGTGCCCTGTGTGGACAAAGTTGTCTAGTGGGAGGCCTGGCCTCCCAGTAGACTGTCCCATGGTGCAGATGGAGTGGTGTAACTAAGCCCCTGGATTGACCTATGAACCCAGTGTAGACATGCCCATGGAGTCCACATTCTACCACCTCCCAACAGCTTTTGGGCTGCCCTTTTTATTGTGTGTTCAGACAGTCTACATGGACACGTTGAAGCAATTTCTAGATATGCACAGAAGCAAATTATTATTTTCATTCTCCCCTCCAGCTACAGTTATAATCACTATTATGCACTATTGAGTGTAAGGCTTAAATTTGTTGAATTGTTAAGATGTTTTTAATTTGTGTATTTTTTTTTTATTTGTACCTCATTTTAATCTGAATCTTGTTTTACATCGTATCCTATTTTTAATCTGTTGTTTAATTCATTGTTACCCACCCAGAGACCTTTGGGTATGGGGCGGGATGGAAATGTAAATAAATAAATTAATTAATAATACATAAATTGTCCTTTATATAAGGAGAAGCTGAAGACTAAAACTGAAACCTTCCGCTTTCCGGACAGTCATAACGGCCACGCCCTCAAAATGATTGACATGTGGTATGCTGTTTCCACAGTTACCTGGCTGCCCCACTCCAGCAGGACCAGGCCAGGCTGGAACAGCCCTATCAGCAGGAATGTCCACACTGTTCTGGAAGAAACCTTCCCCACTGAGAAGACCATTCTAGGACAGTACCCGCATTGGTTGCAAAGATAATGTACAAGAATGTAGAATGTACAAGGACAAAGCTATTCGAGAGATCTGGATGCCAATAAGATGTTACGTGTATGGACAATCTGTATACATGAAACGTTAGCAACAACTAATTCAACATTACCTGAAAGAGAATTTCTGATGAAATGGTTTGGAAACATCTCATTTTAAAATCAAACTTTGGAGTTCATGACGGGATGGGGTGGGGGGCGGTGGGGTGGGAGTAGAGTTATGGGTGAAATGCATATTGTATAAAGAAGGAATTGTTAATATTGCTGTTTATTAGAATATGTATAAAAATTCAGTAAAGATTTATTTTTAAACGTGTTTACCAATGTCCAAATCTAGGTGGCCGTATGGATGCAGCATGCTAGTAGGAGGTTGGGCCTCCTTTAAGCTGGTCCACCATGTGGAAGGGAGGCCCCTGGACCGGCTTAAGGGTCAGCACAGAAGGATCCATAGTCATGCAGATCTATTTATAATTCTTCATGCCATGCAGCAACACTCTTATACTTGCAAGATGAAGGAGAAAGATGTGGCCTGCAAATAGTTAAAATCCCTTCTCTTTTTTGGTGAGAAACATTATTCTTGCAAGATACCACAAGGGAGTAGAAAAAGCTCTCCCCGCTTTTCAATCTGAAAACCCTAAAACAATACCTGCTCCCCGACTCCCTGTGGAGATATATGTCTTTTCTGCAGAATGTTGGTGAAGGGCAAGGCATGTCAAACACACCTCTTTAGCTGCCTCCTGATGGGGAAGTCTAGCTTTGCGGTCATTTTTTTTTTCATCCCCTTCCTAAACTCTGTTCTTGATTAAATTTGAACAGAATCAGCCCAAGGCAGCTGCATGCCGCCACACTTCTATAGATTTTTCCCAACTCCATTTAACGCTTTCATTGTGTAAATATTTAAAGTGACTAAAACTCATACCAATACTAGTAGTTAATGCAGGTAAACAGTGTATAAGTTTATCTCAGAATAACACCTGCAATGCAGACATCGCAGATGACATTGTAGCAACCTGGTTGGCAGGTGGGGGGGGGAATAGAAATGTACTTGAGTTAACTTACAGGTTCTGTTCTCCATGCTGGGATCTGAAAACATAACACATGCCTAGGACATGTGCGTCCTTCAGGAACTTCACTAGGTAACTTCAATATGTACTACTTCATATCGCATACTGTCATACCAACCCATGTAACAAGGTAGTCAGTAGAAAGTGTGAGAAGGCTGAGGATTATCTGATTTTGGAACAAAATTTATTCCAAGGATCAAATTCATGGAGATCAGAAGTATCAATGTTTACCAGAATGGATGCCTAGGTGCTATCTCTGAGTTGGAGGGACAGACCAGATCTCTCTAAAGGCCTCTTGTAAGTAGTTGATTGCAGGTGAAGCCTTCATCTTCGTCTTCTGCTTGAGAATAGCCAGAAGCTCTTGGACATGCATTGAGCTCTTCAGAGGAAAGACAGTGTATAAATGCCATAATCAAACAAACAAAATACTGTAGCAAAGTGCAGTCTGTTTATCCATCCAGACATGCAGTATGAGTCGCACTTTGCTGTATTTATTATATTGCAGGTAAAATAATAGTGTCCTCCTACAGAAGAGGTTCAACATTGCCGCACCTTGGCTTCACTGGTAGCTGTAGAGACATCTCAGAATAAAGCACAAAAATGCACAGATTTCTTGAAATTGCACTATCCAGTGAGGGCGTGTTGCTTCAACATGGGCCCATGTACTTGAGCTGTCCACTACAAGTCAGTCCAGATCATTAGAGAAGACCTCTTATTTGCACATTTTGAACAAGTTTTCCCCAGGCACGTTTGCACGTTTGCTATGGTTTTATGGATGGTTAATCAATTAGCCAATTTGGAGGGAGAAAAGCAAGACAATTCTGCTTCATGTTTATTTATTTGTTTGTTTGTTTACATTTCTATCCCGCCCCATACCCTAAGGTCTCTGGGCGGGTCACAGCAAATTAATCACAAGATACGCATTAAAAACAAAAAGTAGATTAAAAACAATATAGGCATTAAATATAGATTAAAAACACTTAAAAGTTCAGCAAATTTAGAACAGTACACTCCATATTGTGTTTGTTGTGCCTGCGACTAGGGAAGGGAGAGAATATAATCATCTCATCTCAGCCAAAGGCCAGGGTAAAGAGGTGGGTCTTTACCGCTTTCCTAAATATCTGTATAGAAGGGGCATGACGCACCTCGAGGGGGAGGCTATTCCATAATTTAGGAGCTATCGCTGAAAAGGCCCTTACCCGGGTGCTCACTAATGAGGGTGGTGGGATGACCAGGAGGGCTTCACCACTTGATCTTAAGGCACGGGCAGGTCGATATGGGAGAAGGCACTCCTTTAGATATTTGGGGCCCAAGTCACTTAGGGCCTTATAAGTCAGAGCTAACACCTTGAATTGGGCTCGGTAGTGAATTGGTAGCCAGTGCAGCGCTTTTTAAACTGGCGGGATGTGCATCCGGCTAGCTGTTCCGGTCAGCACTAGCTGCAACTTCCGAACCGTCTTCAAGGGCAGACCTATGTAGAGCGCGTTACAATAGTCCAATCTAGAGGTTACCAGAGCATGGATAACTGTGGCCAAGTCGTCTCTCTCCAGAAATGGCTTCAGTTGACGTACCAGCCACAGTTGGGAGTAGGCACTCCTGGCCACAGCCTCCACCTGAGCTTCAAGCGTTAGCGCGGAGTCCAGGAGTACCCCCAAGTTACGCACCTGTCCCTTCCAGAGCATTGCAACCCCATCAAGAACAGGGTGACTTCCAACTACCCGGACCCGAGACCCTGTGACACACAGCACCTCTGTCTTGTCTGGATTCACCTTCAATTTATTGGCCCTCATCCAGCCCATTACTGCCTCCAGACACTTGTCAAGCACTTCAACTGCCTCTCCTGATTCAGATGGTACAGAGAGATAGAGCTGGGTATCATCTGCGTATTGGTGACACTTCACTCCAAAACTCCTGCGGCTTCATATAGATGTTAAATAACATGGGAGATAAGATTGACCCCTGGGGAACCCCACAAGTGAGTTCCCAGGGTGTCGAATCGGTGTCTCCCACAGTCACTACTTGGAATCTGCTCTGGAGATAGGAGCGGAACCAATGCCACGCAATGCCTCCCACTCCTAAACTCCGTTGTCTCTCCAGAAGGATGCCATGATCAATAGTATCAAAAGCCACTGAGAGGTCCAGGAGAACCAACAGAGTAGCATTCCCCCTGTCTCTCTCCCGGAGTATGTCATCAATCAGGGTGACTAAGGCGGTTTCCGTGCTATGACCGGGCCTGAAGCCAGATTGAAATGGATCCAGATAATCAGCTTCTTCCAAGCATGCTTGCAGTTGAACAGCAACAGCCCTCTCTAGACAACACAACACAGTGAGACAACACTGTGTATATGCAGACAACACAACACTGTGTATATGCAGACAACACAACACAGTGAGAAAACACACTGACTGTGGCAGAATCCACACTGTACATTTATTGTGCCATGAATGCACCATGCGGGGGGCAGAATCTGCATGACCTTGCACCCTCATGGCACATTCAGTGCACTGGATAAGTGAACCAGAATTCTTCCTACCACTATGTCACCATAAGTGCCCCTATGACTCTGGAATAGCACTGTGAAAGAATGAGCTCCTCCATATCTATAACCCTGCTGCTGCTATGTCACTCCTCTCCCTCATGGAGGCCTACCTCTTTCCTTGGCAACTTCACTGAGCAGGGGGAATCTCCTGTGTTCAGTGACTAACATCCCGTCATCAAGATCAATGTCAGGTGTCGCTATCCGGATTAGCAACCTGAATCCTTGGCTCTGGGAAACCTGGGGGAGGTAGTTTATGGCTACCTCGATCGTGGCTGCAGTCCTGAGAACCACAGCGATACGTGGTTACAACCCAAGGGGCTGCAACGATCTTGGTACCAGTAGACTGGTACGATCACCGGGTGTTGCGACAGTATTCCCTTATTAGCCACCGGCATGCTATAAGGGATCACCATGTGCTCTTATGGTGATTAAAGACAGAGAGCACAGGAGAAAGAAGTTAGGCGAGAGACAAGATGGGCTGGAAAAGAGGAAGTTTATTACTCTGCAAAGCTTTTTATATCCCCCACAAGAAGGCGGGGAAGGAAGTGACCTCAGGATAAAATCCAGGTAGGTGATAGGTGAAGTGCATCAGCTGGGCAGGTCAGGAGTCCTTCCGATGTCATATCCTGTGGCAGGCAGGAAGAGGGAAGTTGTTCTTTTACGCTTGCCATGCCATGCTGCCGGGTGGCTAAAAGTCCATCCCCTGGTGGTGCCAAATGTGCACTGAAAGCTTCTGGAAGCAGGGAGAATCCTTTTACCTGGAGGCTAGAGAAGCTGGTGGAAAACATGGGCAAAATTGCAATTGCTACAGTCAGGGATTCCTTGACGGCCATCTTGACAACCAAGGGAACTCCTTCTTAGATTTTGATGGGTGGTAAGGCTGTTCATCAAGACCACAGCCATGAAATCCCTGACTTCAATGCTGAGCAACCTGAGCTTTGGGCAGCACGCAGATTGCATATCACTGCTTTAAGAAGAAGTCTGCCTGCATAGTGGGCCTCTTAATTAACAGGGGGGAAGATCACTAGACGTATAGAAGAAGAGGAGTTGGCTTTTCTACCCTGCTTTTCTCAAGCATTTAAGGGGACTCAAAGTGGCTGACAAAGCTTTTCTATTCTTCTCCCCACAACAGAATACCCTGTGAGGTAGATGCGGCTATGAGAGCTCAAAAGAGAGCTGTGACTAGCCCAAGGTCATCCAGCTGACTTCATGGAGGAGGGCAGAATCAAACCCAGTATTCCCAGGTAAGAGTCCAGCTCCTAAACCATTAGAGCAGACTAGCTCACCCACTAGACCAAACTAGCTTATAGGACTCTTCCCCCTCCCAACTGGCCACAATGCCCTTGTTATTCAGAAGAGACCATACATAACTCAGTCTATTAGCATTCACCATCCCTTGCCATCTACCCGAGAATATGAAACTGTTACAGCGATATAGTTCCATACTTTATGTGTTCATACAAAACAAACATGAACATAAGTTATATCTTGCTGACCACATCAGTGGGTCATCTAGTCCAAGAGGCTGTTCTCATAAGGAAAACCAGTTGCACAATAAATACTGCAAGTAAAGCATCAGTACAAAACTTGCTGTGTTTGCAGTCATCCAGGAGTTTGCCTGAGGATTTTATTGAAACGTTACTACATAGAAGTAGGAACTGCTGAAGTATGTGTGTGTGTGTGTGCATTCAAATTGAAACTCATTTGTAGCAGGTTTTGGGCTGTTATGTCATGTTCCAGGCTTCTTCTTCTGAAAATCTACACTTTCAAAAATAGCTGCAATAGGTTTTTGCTCTTGGATGAGTCAAAGGCAACTGGTGTCCTACTAAATCTTGTTTCCCTTCTTATAGATGTCTGCTGTTTGTTTGTCAGTTCTTCCTTTGTTTGAGCTGCTGATGAGTCCTTGGTCTATTCCTGGCTGTACTCTGTTGGCATTGTTTCCTTGGGTGGAAATGCTAATGGTGGATCATTGAGGCTTACTTGTTTATTATGTATTGGCTTAATCCCTGGGGGTGAGTGATCAGTGGCTTGTGTGTTAGCACATATAACCAAATTGAAACTGTTAAAAAATACACTGTCCCATTCCTATATTTAAGGAGGATTATATTATAAATCTGTCAAAGGCCCTTTCTGCACTGACTGATGATCCAGATTAAAGAACCTCTTAGTCTGGATCAAGGGCCTCCCATCAGCATGTTAATCTGGATCAAGGAGGCCTCGCTCCCCTCTGGCTGACTCCATCTGGAGTAGACTGAGCCAGATGTGGATTAAGAGGCCCTTAATCTAAATCTATTGTTGACCTGTGCAATCCGGTGTACAAGCAGACTGATGGCCTTCTTCTGGATCACAGGAGGGCATACTGATGGAATGTCTCTTTGTTCTGAAACTACTGGAGCGTGCTTTTCAGTGGTGCACTATAACACTATAACCCTCATCCCAAGTGCAGAACTTAGGAATTAGGGGGCAGTGGAACCTTCAAACCCTCTGTCTTGGGGTGACATCATCTAAATGCAAATACAGTATATTGATTTTAGATTTTTAAAAAATCTAAGTCTTTTGTGACTGTGAACCGTCATTGTCATGTGTGAAGTTCAGATTCTGTGGGAACTCTGTACCTTCTTTGCCTGTAAAGGTGCATTGCACAACTCATCAACCCAATCTAATAAGGGCTGGATGCACAAATAGGCAGTTTATTGAGCATGGGATTGCCTGGTGTTGGATCAGAAAACACAATGTACAGACTGGATGTTGATATACAGCTTTCTGCACACCTGCAAGAGCACCATGGGCAGGAGACATATGGTTTGACCCCTGTTTGCACTAGATGTGATAAATGGTTGAGTGATAACGTGACCTGATTTTCAGGGAATAATCCTCTATTTGCCTTGCTCCTATTTTCAAGTCTCAAATAGGACCAAAGATTAAAGGGACAAAGCTGTTTCATTGTTACTTACCAGCAGGAAAACCGGTATTCTGAGAGAAAGCAAGAATGCAAGGTCTTGCTCCTCCACCATTATTGTTTCTATCCTGATAATGCTGTCTTCCCACATTTTGAATCACTTGCAATTCGGGTAATTCTGCTGCTTCTAATTCCCAGGTGCCCACACGACCACCTCCATGTATGCCTGGTCAGTTGTTTCAGCCTCCAGGCATACATGCTGGATGGAGCTCCGGTTGCTGCTCCATCCAGAAAGGTGATGCTGGCACTAAAAAAACCTATTGCAGGAAAAACAACAACCCTTCAAATATTAAACAAACATATCAAATATTAAAACATAATTAAAAATATAAGCATGTCTCCCACCCTTAGCCCCCTTCTCACCCCTCCCTCCTTCCATCCATCCCTAACAGGATAACACCCTAAAGAAGCTATTTATACAGCAAAAACCTGGGTGAAAATATATGTTTTCACCAAGTGCCAAAAACTATACAGTGTAGGTACCTAGTGAACTTCAAGAGGAAGGCTGTTTCGGAGTCTAGGGGCCACCACAGAAAAAGTCCTCTTGCGTGTTCTTATGCCTTGGGCCTCTGAAAGAAGAAGAAGAGTTGGCTTTTCTACCCCACTTTTTTCACCCATTTAAGGGAACTCAAAGTGGCTAACAAAGCTTTTCTATTCTTCTCCCCACGACAGAACACCCTGTGAGGTAGGTGGGGCTGTGAGAGCTCAGAGGAGAGCTGTGACTGGCCCAACGTCACCCAGCTGGCTTCATGGGGGAGGGCAGAGTCGAACCCGCTATTCCCAGATAGAGTCCGGCTCCCTAACCACTAGACCAAACTGGCTCACAATAGGGAAGACAATAGGGATGTGCACGAATATTTGTAACATTCAAAATTTGTCCGAATTTGTCCGAATTTGGACATTTAAATTGGAAATTTGAAGATCAACATTTGAATTCAAATCAAAGGTTTCAAAATAATTGTATGAAGCTTTGTTACATTCGTAAGCCTGGGGTGGTGGGAAAGTGGCTTGGCCAGTCTCATCTACAACAGATCCAGAGTGGATTCAAAGTGATTTGAGAGCAGATTCACAGTGGGTTCAGGGTGGATTTGACACGTTCAGAGCGGATATGTAGGGTATACATATTGGATACATAGATTCGTAGGGGATTTGTAGGGGATGCATAGGGAATTTGTACGCTATTTGAATCAAACATTCATATCGAATTCAAATCCTGCCACATTTGAAGGCATTCTGTTCAAATGAATACTAATTTTCATACATTTCATTTGATATGAATTAAAAAAAAATTTGTGCCCATCCCTAGAAGACAATATAGCAATTCAAAAAAGTTTATTCAGTACTGGGTTAGACTTAAGTTAGTAAGTAAATAAGTAAGTAAATAAACAAATAAGTGAATAAATAAATAAAACCTGTTTTGACAGACACATATCAGTGCAGTCACAACCTGGCAACCTTTTCTGCCCCATTTTCTTCTGACTTGGCTGCTTCAGGGTAGCAGGACTGAAATCCTTCTCCATACACTTGTATAAGCTATTTTTAACAAATGAAATTTTGTGCTTCATTAACCCATAAAATAAACTAACTAGAGACTGTTCCCCCCCTTGCAGATTTAATTAAAAACATTTAAAAAGACGGACTGAGAACTATCTTCTGAGCATTGTCTTTTCTGTATTTTTCTTGTACTCTAAACAAATCAATATGCCTAATGTGCGACAAATTCCAGCATCATTCAATTGACAGCTTCACATGTTATGGAAGGTCTTTCCTCATACCCAGTGTAAAGGAAGATACTGAGCAGGTGGGCAGTGTTAAGACCGTAAGTGGCACCCTGCTGGATCAGGCCACAGCCCATCTAGACCAGCATCCTGTCTCACACAGTGGCCCACCAATTGCCCATGCTCTCTAGGGCATTGCTCCTGCTCTCATCTCTTCCCTTTCTCCCTTCCAATTTCAGTCACTGTCGTGATGGCAATTGTGGACTAGACAGACAGATGGACAGAAGGAAGGAAGGAAGGAAGGAAGGAAGGAAGGAAGGAAGGAAGGAAGGAAGGAAGGAAGGAAGGACAGAGGCAAGTGCAGACAGACAGACAGACAGTGTGTGTGTGTGTGTATGAACTGCTGTTTTTGCAAAGATAGGTATGGAGATATAGAGACAGAGACAGACAGACACAGATACATGGACTGCTGCTTTTGCAAGGACTTTTATAAGGCAGTAGCAGCAAGCGTGGGCAGGTGCACTGGCACCTTCTTTTGATCCTTTCTCCACTACCTTTGATCTGAATCACTACTGCCCTGTTTGAGGCCTCTTTTGCCTGCATGCTGGCGCAGCCTAAAGAATCCTTGCCCCCTGCTAGTAAGCTCCATCTGCACCAGACAGAGCATAATTCAGATCCACTAGGCTTAGATCTCAACATCAAGGTCTAGCAGTGTACTTTTAGGGGGAAATTCAGGTCATGGAGGCATGCAAAAAGCAAGCACCTCTGTGTTCCAGTTTACCGGGGGGACCCCTTTCAGTTCCACAGCAAGGTAGGCTCCCAAAATGGGTTCCCTGGAGGCTCAGAGGCCAGGAACATTCATTCCTGGCTCTCAAGCTTGCAGAGGATGGCTGTCACAGAGGCTAGATGGAAGCACATATCACTATGCAGATTATGGTGATCCAGTCTCAGGGCAATCTATCCCAGACATTGGGTGATTTATTATATTTTAAAAAATGGACCGCCAGATCTGTATCTGAAAAAGGTAAGTGCAGAAAGGCCCAGCGATCTCGCCAGTTTTGCAGTGTGAACAAATGAAAAATTTGAACTAGGGATGTGAACGAACTGGTTTTTTTGTCATCAGTTTGTATCTGACTGAATGTAAGAAAATTTGTATTCATTCAAATAGATCCCCTTCGAATGTGGTAGGATTTTATTCGATGCAAATGTATTTGTACGTATTCATACGAATATCCAATACAAGCGAATATATATTCCATATGTATCCACTCTGAAAGTGTCAAATCTGTCCTTAGTCCAGTTTGAATCTGCTCTCAATCCATGTTGAATGCACTCTGGGTCCATTGTAGATGAGTGGTGTGGCCGCTCTCCCACCTCCCAGCTTCATGAATGTTCTGAAGCATTTGTACGAATACGAAAGTCAATGTACAAGTATCATAACATTTGATCCGTATGCAAATGTCCAAATTCCTACGAATTCCTATGGATATTGAATGTTACAAATATTTGCACACATCCCTACATTAAACTAGTGTCAGATGGAGCTTCTGTTTTCCTCTGGCTCCAGCAGCCACTAATGCTGAGGTCTTCTTCTCTAGCTGCATCTACAGCACATTGCTTGCTGTGATAATTCAATGTCAAACACTCTATTGACGGCCACTAGCTTAGAAGGCAGTTTTAAAAGAGGCAAATGTAGGACAAAACAATCAAAGGTTAATTGAACCTCCATCTTTAGAGACGTCGATTCTTCCATAATAGATTGTCAATGGCAAGCATTGTTGCGCATATGTTCTATTTGTTGTTTTTGTGAGGGCTTTTGGCCGCCCTCTTTTGCAACTGAGATATTGGGTTAGTCTAGTGATGTGCACAGACATTCATGACATTCATTATTAGTAAGAATTTGGGTGAATTCAAACATTTGTGTACAAATTGAATGTTACAACATTCATACATTGACATTCATACAAATACAAATGTTTCAGAACATTTGCACGAAGCTTTGGAACATCCTTGAACTGGGGAGGTAGGAAAGGGGCTGTGCAAGTCACGTCTACAACGGATCCAGAGTGAATTTGACATGGTTTGAGAGCAGATTCAAAATGGATTCAGGGTGGATTTGACACTTTCAGAGCGGATATGTTACAATGTATCGGATACATGATGGATACGTATGGAATATGTATACGTTTGTATCAGATATTCATATCGAATAGATACCACATTTGAAGGGGATCTATTCAAACGAATACAAATTTTCTTTCATACAATTTGATACAAATTAAATGCAAAAAAAAACCAGTTGTGCGCATTCCTATGTTAGTCTAATCTGACGGTTTCTTATTGCATGTTTCAGAAGCAAGCACTCAGAACACTTATCATTCTAGAACTGAAAAAACTCTGTACAGGAAACACCAATTTAACTAAATATACTCAATGTGTTAAGCATTTGTAACAAAACACAAGATTGCATGCTAGCCTGAGTTTAAATTGTTTGTTCATGTTTTGAAATAGTACACACTGTGCTTTGTTTTGTTTTGTTGAAAATGTGTCTTGAAATATGTCCTTCCATCCGTTGTTCTTTTTTTTTTTTTTTCTGACAGGGCCTTGAGGGATAATGTTTGTATACTCACTAACTAAAATTTGCCCAAGGCATTGTAGATGCGATCAAAGAATTCTGCCACCCAGCGCACTGTGACATTCATGCATACAATGTAGTTCAGATTCACATGATAGTCAATTTCGTTCAGATTTCTCTCACATCCCTGCCCAGGGCCAGAACTTGTCTGCACTAGCATGTAGAGAGCAGGTCCCTGTGCAGGATATAATATAGAAGAATCAGGGCAGAAAGGGCAGTAGTTTAAGGAAGAAGAAGAAGAGTTGGCTTTTCTACCCCACTTTTCTCACCCATTTAAGGGGACTCAAAGCGGCTGACAAAAGCTTTTCTATTCTTCTCCCCACAACAGACACTCTATAGATTTATTTATTATTTACATTTCTATCCCGCCCCATACCCGAAGGCGTCTGGGCGGGTTACAACCTTAAAACAACAGTCACCTGCCTGAGACTGATATCCAAAACTTCTCCAGAGATAGTCTCACAAGGTCCTCTGGTCCAGATCTTCTGCCCCGTGCAGAAACAGCCGAAGATTTGGCAGCCCAAATTTACACGGGGAAAACATCCAAAAACAAACCAGGGGTTTCATAACAATAACAAGACACTTGGTGTATAAAATTCCCATTTTCTTCATAATTGCCTTTTTCTATTAGAAAGCCCTTAACCTGTTGAAGTTCTGGCAGTTGTGCACAGGAGTTAAAATCAAAACAGCTTTGCTCTTTGACACTAAACCATAAAACAATGAGTTGTGAAAGAGTTACTGGTCGCCTTTCATCAAGAAGAGACATGGTATTTCAAAAGTCTGCAGTGTGTTTGTGTGTCAAATGAGATTTGAGATTTATGGCAACCAAAGTTCTGGCATCCATGCTTAGATAAATTCAAGATTAAACTGTGAAAAAAGCAAGAAGTATACCTCTAAAAGCAAACTGTGGTTATTTATAACTTACATCAACTACTAGGAAGAAAGTAAAAGTTAACTCTGTGAAATTACGTTCTCAGTAATGGCCCCCAAGTTATGGAACGGCCTCCCCCTTGAGGCGCATCACACCCCTTTTCTGTATATATTCAGGAAGGCGGTAAAGTAGCACCTTTTTGCCCCGGCCTTTGGCTGATGTAATTATACTGCCCCGTCCCCCACAGCAGATACTATTTTAAGATTTAGGATATTGTTTTAAATATGCTGAATCTTTTAAGTGTTTTTATGTATATTATTGTTTATATATGTAATTTGTTATATTTATATAACATATATATATATATAATATATGTTATATAATATGTTATATAATATATATAATTTGTTATATTTATAATTTGTTGTTTTAAAGGTTGTTACCTGCCCTGAGACCTTTGGGTATGGGGTGGGATAGATAGATAGATTAGATAGATTAGATAGATAGATAGATAGATAGATAGATAGATAGATAGATAGATAGATAGATAGACAGACAGACAGACAGACAGACAGACAGACAGACAGATATTGATGTCTCAGCCATAGAAACGATGGTCAGATCAAAAGTCTGATCAGTCTCCATGAACCAAGCAAACCAGTGTTCTTGCGCTATGAAACTCTTAACGCCTATGTCCTGAAGAGGCTATGTCAGCATCTCTTCCTCCCAAGCCACGTCTTTATTTACTATTTCCAGCTGCCTCCAGGATTGAAGAAGGCACCCACTGCAGCTCTGACTACATTATCAACATCTTCAACAGCGGCAAGCGTCACATCTTCAAAACAATCACATGGAAAATTTTCCAGTGCAATCACTCACAGAGGTACTTCCATCGGTGGCTGGTTTATTTCCACTCTACATGGAGGCACTGTGAAAAATGGTGTCTACTTGCTCTAAAGCCTCCCCAACCAGAAGCAGAGATACAACCTCAGTCTTTCCTTTTCAAATGTCCTCAATCGCCTGTGTCACTCAGCAGCAGCAAGGAGCACATCCAATAGGACATCACTTACAGGTCAAGAAGAACTCATCCCAGTTCAGGTTGCATCTCCACTTACCTACAGAAGTGCCTGATAGAAGAAGGAGAAGAGTTGGCTTTTCTACCCCTCTTTTCTCACCCATTTAAGGGGACTCAAAGTGGCTGACAAAGCTTTTCTATTCTCCCCACAACAGAACACCCTGTGAGGTAGGTGGGTCTGTGAGAGCTCAGAAGAGAGCTGTGACTAACCCAAGGTCACCCAGCTGGCTTCATGGAGGAGTGCAGAATCAAACCCCGTGACTGCAAGCTGTGAGTCTGACACGCTAATCACAAGACCAAACTGGTTCTATGTTTTACTTGGTCATGCTGGCTTACTAAAAAGAATTACGCAAACAATCTAGGATCTCTGATTGCAGCTACAGGGTTCCTATAGATCTCTCTGTCAGTATCCAGATATGCACAATCTACATTTAAACATGGGTGCATACATGTGAATTAAACAAGCCACATATGAAAAAGAAATGTTACAAAAAGGGAACATCCGGTTGACACCACAAGGAGAAGCTAAATGCAAAATTTGAATATATATTTAAACCTCAGCTATGCGTTAAATACTTTTACACCCGGTAACTTTTAACACCTCTCGACAAGATAAGTCGACAACAAATCAGTATAATGCCTGTAGTAGGTCATAATTAGGATAATTAATTTTCTGTTCCAAATAGGATGTTTTCCTGCTGAATTATAACAAAAGAGAAATAGTCACGGTCTAATGAGATGCCAGCACATCTGAATGATAACGAGGCATATGCTTCTGCTTTCTAATAGCTGACTTAGGCGACAGCATTTCAAATTAAGGGTCACCATAATGCGTGAACAATGGTAATTGATTGGAAATGTGTGAGTTTTTCTTTTTTTAACTGGCTAGGCTTCTTTATTTATGTGTGTGTGCAAAGAAGAAGAGTTGGCTTTGCTACTCCACTTTTCTCACCCATTTAAGGGGACTCAAAGCGGCTGACAAACCTTCTGTTCTCCCCACAACAGAACACCCTCTGAGGTAGGTGGGGCTGTGAGAGTTCAGAAGAGAGCTGTGACTAGCCCAAGGTCACCCAGCTGGCTTCATGGAAGAAGAGCTGGCTTTTCTACTCCGCTTTTCTCACCCATTTAAGGGGACTCAAAGAGGCTGAAAAAGCTTTCTGTTCTTCTCCCCACAACAGTGAGAGGGCTGTGAGAACTCAGAAGAGAGCTGTGACTAGCCCAAGGTCACCCAGCTGGCTTCATGGAGGAATGTGGAACCAAACCTGATATTACCAGATAAGACTCCGGCTCCCTAACCGCTAGACCAAACTGGCTCCCAAGTAAGTAATGAAGGGGAAGGACAGAGAAAAGCATGAGGTTCTGCCTTCATGGGGCAGTGGGCAGAAGGGATGCACACAAATGTTCTAAACATTCAAAATTCGATCGAATTTGGACATTCATATTTGTCTTCACATTCAGATTTAAATGTTTGAATGAATTTTGAATGTTCCAAAACATTCGTTCAAATGATGTGAATGATTTGAAACTACAGATACGTATGTATTACATACATATTGTATGAATCTCATACATATCTGTACACGTTTGTGCTTATAATACGGGATGAAAATGGAATGCATACGGTGTAAAATGGGATGCATACAGATACGTATAACACAGACTAATGTTGTTGACATTCGTATCTTCAGATTTGCATCTAACATTTGGACAAATCAATTCGAATGTATTCGACTTGAATTGGTTTGTGTTGCATTCAGATTCTAAACATCTGTATCGAATCATATGTTTTGACATTTGATTCAACTTGAATTTGAATGCAAAAGAAACCCATTTGTGCACTTCCCTAGTGGGCAGACACCATTGCCAGACGAAGCAACCTGGATACGAAAAGGCACTAGTCAAAATTTTGAGCAAATTTTCTAGGATCCACACTGGTTGGATTTCCATTTATATAGGGTTTCTATTTGTATGGATGCTGTACTTTGCCTTTTTGTGTCTCCCTTTGAGTGAATCTGCATGCAAGCAAGTGGGTATGCATGCATGAACTTTGCGTCCATGCATAAGTAAGGCCAGTTTTCATCCAACATTTGCTTATTTGTTTGCATTTTTATCCCACCCTATACTCAAAGGTCTCAGGTTATTAAAACAATAACAGTACTGAAAGTGGGAAGAGAAAGTGTCTCCCCATTTAACCAAAGGCCAGAGTGAAGAGGTGCATCTTCACTGCCTTCCTAAACAAGTATAGTGAAGGTGCCTGATGCACCTCAAGGTGGAGACTATTCCATAGTCTAGGGCCATCACTGAGAAGGCCCTCTCCCAGGTGCCCACTGTTAGTGGTGGTATAACCAGGAGGACCTCCCCTCCAAATCTAAAGGCACGGGTAGGTCAATATGGAAGAAGGCGTTCCTTCAGATATTTGTGGCCCAAGTCATGTGGGCCTTATAAGTTAAAATTAACACCTTGGATTGGGCTTGGTAGTGAACCATCATGATGTGCGTCCAGCTAGCTATCCCAGCTGCATTCTGCAATAGCTGCAGCTTTCAAACCATCTTCAGGGGCAGCACCATGCAGAACGCATTACAATAGTCCAGTCTGGAGGTTACTGGAACATGGATAACATTTGATGGGATGATGGGCAGAAAAGTAAAAAATGAAACTCCTTCCCCTACCACCAGACCATAACTTTCCCATTCCTAATACAAAAGCAACTGGCAAGGATATGAAATAGTACAAGTGAATGAATGGAAGTTTATTTCCATTATGGAACACTAGAAATAAACAAACCAGCCCTCAGTAAAAAGTGACCAGACCGTGCTGCATACATAATTTCTGTTGATCTGAATTGTCAATGCGATCTACTTGGACAATCATTTTGGATGAATGGACATCAGGCATTCAAGTATGCTCTGAGGCACAGCTGGACATGACTATCTCATCATGCTCTACACAAGAATTATGATCTGGTCTTCCTGCTTTTACCACCTCCTTCAATAGTAGAGGGGGTGGGGACCCAGAACATGGCCTTCTCAGTAGTGACACCCATATTGTGGAATGGTGTCCCTCCTGAGGTGTGCCAGATACCTTCAGTTAATATATTCTGAAATTTATTAAAAGCACACTTAGGTACCCTGGCCTTTCATTGAAATAAGGAAACATCTTTCAAAGCATGGCCACACCAGTGTAAGACAGAACGCCCTATTTATTAATTCGAACTGAGGTCGTACCAGTGCTGGTCACACCTAGATCATTATAGGTCATCCTCAAAACATCCTCACTTTGGGCTGCATCAGTCACACCTGTCTCAGCAATCAATCTGAGCCTCCTCCATGGAACTCTCCACCCCTTTTCCTGTGTCAAATCTATCTCCTTTCTGATTCGATGCCGTGGGTGTCTGGTTCTTTTTTAAGCCTGCTTCCCCACCTCCACAACCCCTTCCTTTTTTATGTATTTTTCTTCTCTATGCAATTAATTTTTAAAATAATAATAATAAATTTGCAGGACAATGCTAGATCATGTTTCTAGCACAGAAATCATACACATAAATTGAGAAGAGAAGGGGATGCGTCTCATGAACTCTGCATGTGCACATTGGCTAAAAGGAAAGACTGGACCCACCCACCCCAGCATGGTTCAGCCTCCTTTAGCCAATCCCCCCACTCACAGTGAGAAAGAGAAGATGTCCTGGCATGCAAGGACGTGCTGAGTCTTCTAAAAATGAGGACTTTGGTTAAAATAGTCTAATGGAGTAGGCTGGCTTGGAAAACAAATTTAATTAAAAAAGAATGTGAATAACAGGACCTGAAGGTGACCTGAGGTTGTCCTAAACTACTAGTGTGACCAGGCCCTGTCAGATAGTGTAGCGGATTTGGACTGGAGTCTCAGAGAAGAGCTGGACAGTCATTCAGGCAAATAAATCCAGAGACAAAGTATTTCTTTCCTCACTGGAAGGTTCAGCAGCTCTATTTCAGAATTTCTCTTCAAACAGCAAACTAAAGACACAAACTTGCTCAACACAGAGATACTTTTAGAGCTCACAAACTGCAAGTCATCATGAGGTTTCAGAATGATGTTATCTAATTACTACAACAGCAAAGGCTGAATCACAAGACTCTGAGTCATCTGAATCACAAGACTCTGAGTCATGAGTTGCTGACTCATTGTGACTCTTCAGTTCCTGAATAACAATTAGAATTCAAAACTGTTTGACAGCCCCCCCTCCCTGCTACAGATAATCCAGAGTGCCACTCACATCCAAACAGCAAGATGCATTAATGTGTGTGTGTGTGCGCGGAGGTGAACTACAAGTGGATAAAATCCACTGTGCAAAAAATGTGGACTATACTAGGAATACAATGGAACACCACAGTATTTTTGGATTCTATTCTCTTTGAATCAAATATTTGAATGTTTGAATAAGAACGCATAGAGAAAAACCGAATGTATTCAAATTCGAATCTGATTTGAATACATCCGTATGTATTTGTACAAATATTTGATTCATATTTGAAGATACGAATGTCGGCAACATTCGTATGTGTCCATAAGCATCTGTACGCATTCCGTTTTATCCCATATGCATCCCATTTTTGTCCCGTACGTATTTGTACAAATGCGTGTGTATACGAACAAGATATGTATGGATACGCATGTCCATAATTTGTACAAATGATTTGAAAGATTCAAAATTCATTCAGATATTTAAAAATGAATTTATAGACATTTGATTTGAATTTGAATGTCCGAATGTTTGAATTCGAATGAATTTAATCGAATTTTGAATGTTTTGAATATTCTTGCACCACAGACCATCAATTTTTAATGTGATCTCTGCAAATCATGGTGGGCTTGAATACACACAAAAACAGAGGTGTGGGTTCCTTCTAAGAGACAAGATAGAAATTCAGTGCTTTGCTTTGTTCTCATCAGCTCCAACCCCATTATTAGCCAGTTTGTCTTTCAGCTTTTAAAACTCCTACCCAACATCATTAACAATCTAGGCTTGTCTAAAACTCTTCCCCGAAATTTCATAAAATGATACCTTGGGATCATTACAGATTTAAAAAGAAACAATGCATAAAATTAATATGTGGAAGGCCTTCTTAGCCTGGGGAAAGCTGTTGATGTCTGTGACCTTTGGATCTCTTCTGTATCTAAATTAAATAGGTGGATTCCTATTGATTTTCAAACTCTAGGAGTACTCCTTTTGAGAACAGTAGTAGTTAATACATTACGCAATAAATCCTGCAATGAGAAAAGAATAATCTGCAAGGATGAGAAGAAAGCCATCAAATTTGCCCTTTAAAAAAAAATGAAAGGAATCGTTCAAAAGAGTTTTTATTAAAACTTCCTTTGTTTCTTGATATAAATCTCAGAGCTCCTCATTAACCTTTGTAGTAATCCCTACAGCAAAGTTTGGGAACCACCCACTCTGCCTACATTTGTGGCTTTGGCACTCTTCAAAAGCCTACAGCCTCAGCTGGAAACACCTTTCTAAAACTGAAGAGGGAAGCCGATTGAACGTTTTAAAGACTGACTAAAAATGGCAAATCCTTTTTTAAAAAAGTAAGGGTGGAAAATGTGAAGCAGATAAATTAATAATTCTGATTTAGGACGACATGCTATGGAAGGAAATGTCCCACTGGATCAACCCGTGGCCCATCTAGTCTAGCAGCATATATTCTCACATTGGAAATCAGGGGTGCTTCTGCACATGCCCTTAAACACCCATTAAGAACACATGTGAAAGCACCCCTCCGCACAGCGGCACCTTTTAAAGCCGGTTTTAGTACGGAGCATCCGCACAGTAATACCCATTAAGCACACATGTGGGAAACCGCGTCCGCAAAGCGGCACCCATTAAGTACGGAATGGGTAGACCGTGTCCGCACAGTGGTACCCATTAGTGACAGATAGGGGAGGCCACATCCACACCTATCTGTCTCTAATGTGTGCTTAATGGGTGTTAAAAAAACACCACATATAATGTGCCTTTAAAGGGTGTTTCACTGTGAAAACACATCTGTTTAGGATGCGTCCGCGCAGTGAAACTGTGCCTACCCAGAGCCCTCCCCTGGCCCACCACGATTGGCTCCTTGGACATGTTCCTTCCATTTCTGAGACATTTGGGGAAGTGGTTTTTCAGCTTTTTCCCAAAGGAGGTGGCTATGGCAGGAAGCAGGTGCATCATTCAGTGTTCAAAAACACACACATGCGTATGAGTCAGTGTTTACTTACGCCTCTTCCCCCTGCACCCATGTCTGCCTTTGGTCTCTCCAAACTACATTTGGTTTGCCACAAACCAAAGCAATTCCAATATGCTGCTCCCTCTGCTCTTTGCTTATTTCGTTATGCTTGGCATTGGGGCAATAAAGTGTTCCCAGAAAGAGAAATTCATCAGTGGGACATATAACCTTCATGGCAGCTCATCATCATCATGAATTTTACATGACTACCACTGACCCAGGCAGGACACTACCAGTTTCGCTGTAGTTGCAGCTCATTGGATGCCCGCAGTAGGGGTGTGCACAAATACAATTTTCAGGGTTCAATTTGAATTAAATACTCAAAAATTCAATTCAATTTGATTGTTCAAAATACAACTTTAATCAAGTCTGATTCAAATTAAGCAAATTTGAATCTGTTGTTTGAATTTTTTACTTGAATTTCCACTTACGAATGTTGACAGCATTCATAGATCCCATACACATCTTCCCCAGATCTGTACACATCTGTACTCATCCATACTAGTCCATATGCATCCCATAATTATCCCGTATGCAAACTGTTTTCATCCCATACAGATCAGGACAAGTGCGTACGGATGCGGGAAAGATACAATCTTCAAGTACACATCACATATGAAACCCATACACATATGAATGTCAGAATAATTCAAACAAATAGATCGGAAATGTGAAATTCAAATCAAGGGTTGTTCCACACTGACCAGTTAAACCGGTTTAACCACCCTTTTAGGACAAATTTTAAAAACCCAGACACTTACCTTCTGCACTGGAGACCTCCTTTATGACCCTTCACGGTGGCCGCTTCCACATTTCGGCATGCAAGATCCATTTCTAAAATGGGTCTCACTGCCAAAAACTGGATTAAAATGAAGACCTAAAAATTTAGGTCTTCAATCCGTCCCTTCGCCTGGATCTGTGTGGAAGCAGGACGCTTCCGCACATGGCCAGGCAAAGGAATGGATGTCCTGGCAGCCACAATGTTGAGAGGGGTGGAAGCAGGATAGTCTGCCTCAGAAGCTCCTCCCTTGGGCACCACGCACCACCAGAAACATGCGGTGATTGGCAGCTATCTGCTCCAGTTCCGCAGCTCCGGGGGCGGTGTCGGCGGCACAGGAATCTGGCAGGCTTTTTGAATGGGTGCTGTGCCTTCCACACAGCACCCAAACCATCCATCCTGTTGGATCCAGCCTCCCCACATCTATGCGAAATAAGGACAGATCCTTGGGAGGTCGGATCGCCAAAAAATGGATCTCCTTAGATCCGCTTTCCAGCAGCAAATGCGGAAACACCCCTAATCTTTAAATTCAAATTTAAGGACATTCAATTCAAGTTTGAATATTGAAATTTGGTCAATTCAATCAAATTTTGAATGCATTTGAATATTTGTTCACATTCCTAGCCTGCAGTCTGATTTCTGCTTCCCACATTTAGATGTTATCATAATAGAGAGATAATTGAAGGAAGGATAAGAGCTGCAAGGTTACCCATATAAGGTCTAAGGATTGCCTCCTTCCATAGCCACCTAGTGGCTCAACAGGCTGGTGCATCATACAATAACATCTAAATGTGCACCAATCCACCAGTTCAAGTCCCCATAAGGGAAGCAGAACTCAAATTACAAGCTGCAGGCACCTGATGAGCTGCAACTACAGCGAAACTGGTCATGTCCTGCCTGGGCCAGTGGTGGTCATGTAGCGTAGTCACATAACACCACAGGTTGCAAATTCTATAGCTTATAAGTGTCCTCCATAGCTGGGGAACTAGCTATGCCTCTCTCTGTAATAGAGAGATAATTGAAGGAAGGATAAGACTTGCAAAGTTACCCATATAACTCTAAATAATAATAACAATAATAGCCCACCAATAAAATGTGGCTTGAAAACTGGCTTCCATCTCTGTTGTCCTTTACCAGCCACCCCTGAAGTTATTTATACATGATGCAAATTCAGAAAGATCCAACAGGCAACCACAAGATTTAAACTGGGGGAAAATATGGCTGCTTATAAATTCTATCTGCTGGCATGGATTTAATGATGGAGGTGTTTATATGCATCTATCTATGGTGGAGGCGTCGTAAAATACAAGATTTTTTGGAGGGCAGTAGAATCAGAAATTAAAGAAACTATGGGAAGAGGTATAATACTGACAAAGGAGATGTGTTTATTGAAGATGATGAGAATTTATAATATGTCAGATTCAGATAAGTATATTTTAAAACAGGTAATAGCAGCCGCCAATCGGTTTGGATGGAAGGATGCTGATCTATGGACATTCAAGAAATGGTACTATTAGTGGTGGAGAAACTTGAAGTTTGACTTTCTCCTAGAAAGTAGGATGCTTTATATAGGGCATATGGGGACTGATGAAGAAGTCAAGAACTGGGAAAGAATAATTTCATATGCTTGACAAGATCTAGGGGGCAATGAACTGAAGGACTATGTGGGCCCAACAATTCATTGGAATCAAGAAAACCTCTAAGTTGATCCATCACCTAAGGAGAGGGGAGCAGGGAGGGGAAATCACACACACACACACACAAATATGACTTCTCTTTGGCAGGAAGGGCATGGTGATGGAATGCTGTCTCACCATCACCACGTGAAAGGACCTTGGTGGCTTCACCCACCCTGGCATTGATGCTAAACAGCCTTACTTAGCTAATAAAACAAGATGAACAACTCAAGGTAATCAGGCTGCTGTGTCCATAGATCATCTTCCTCACCCTCAAAACATACTCATTCATCTACTCAAAATCAGAAGTTCTCCCCCTGCTAAAAGCAAGGCTTATAAAGAGGAGATGGAGGTTTGGTGCACATCCATAAACTTCAAAGGTAACACAGAGTCAAACATGAACAAAACAGGACTCATTTGAGGGTTCAAGGTATGTCATGTTTATCCAAGGCGTGAAATCCTCTGGTGAGGAAAGGAAGTCAGGTGTGGGGAGGAAAGCTGTATGCACCCCAAGGCTCCTTTCAACTTTCATTTCTTCCTAAAAAAAGAAATCCCTTTTTAGTTAGAGCGGCATATGGCCTGAAGTTATTTATCTTCAAGGGTCAATGGAATGTCACTAGCTGTTCACTGTTATTTCTTCCTCTCTGACCCTGTTTCTATAGGGTACTTGTGTGTGTGTGTGTGTGTGTACACTTACACACACTTCTCACAGCTTATTCTCCTCAATCTTGTAGAATGGAGCTTCCAAAGTAATTTAAAACAAAACAAAACAAAAGAACTCAAAAGGAATGCTTAAACCTCCCACTGCTTACTCTCCTTAATCCTACAGTTCATTGCACGATGCAGATGAAAAGTTCAAGCAGGATATTTTTGAAACACTGAAGTATCAGATATGGCTCTCTGGATACTGTTAAACCACAGTTCCCATCATCCTTTGCCATTGGCCTGGATAGCTCCGCTAGTCCTCATGGAAGTTGTGGCTCAGACACATAACTTAAGGAGAATCATATGCTGCTGACCTCTGCTGAGCTAGCATAGTGCTAAGTCACTGCTGTTCATGAAGATATTTATTTATTTATTTATTTATTTATTTATTTATTTATTTATTTATTTATTTATTTATTTATCTAAAACATTTTATACAGCTCCCCATTAAGGCATTCTGAAGCAGTATACAAAGCAGAGATTTAACACAAGGGTGAAAACAACTAGAAGGGTGGAAGTAAGTCAAAAACATTAAAAGTTGGGACAGTTGTGGGAACAACCACTCACACAAGGAACTCCTGGTTGAAGGGAAATGCCTTCAGCAAACACCTGAAAGCTGGTTTGGTAGGTACCATGGAAATATCAGGAGGGCATTCCACAACGAAGGTGAACCTAAGAACATAAGAAGATCCCTGCTGGATCAGGCCACAGCCCATCTAGTCCAGCATCCTGACCCACACAGTGGCCCACCAATTGCTTATGGACATCTGAAGCAGAAGACAAGGACAAGACAAGGTGCTATAACAGAGAAGGCCCAACTGTGGATCATCATGAGATAACATTCCATATTTTGTGGAAATTGAAGCTGGACCACTCTAGATGAACCCAGGGTCCTTCTGGGCTTATAAAAGAGGAGGCATTCTTTATGATACTTGGGCCTTATATGCCAAACCTAAAACCTTGACACTAACCCAATAACTGGTAACCAGTTGCTTAAAACAATATTGTGATGTGTGTACAAAGAAGCACCCAATTCAACAACACGGCTTCCGCATTTGCACTGGAGCAGGTACAAAGAGTAGCCAAGCATAGAGTGCATTAAAGTAGTCTAAATATAAGACATCAAGATATAGTCAACAGTGGCCAGGCTATCCATGTCGAGGTAAGGGCGCAGCCAGAATACCAGCTGAATCCAATGATAGGTGCTTCTGGGCATGGAGGTCCCGTGAGCTTTCATGGATAGCAATGACACCAAGAATATGTTCCTTCTGCGTGAGTGCAACCCCTACTGCAGAATCTCTGGCCATTTCTGCACTCATCTTGCTTGGAGCAGTGTAACTATTCTTCTTCAGCCTGTTCCAGACCAAGCACAGCAGGTTCTGTCCGCATTGCAAGGGTGGGGATGCAGTCTGTCCCAGACCATCACTGGCCCTTTATGTGACCCTTCTGCACCTCTTCCAAACAGAAACAGGTGTGGATGGTGCATCTGAAGCCTTACCAGCTCTGGCACTAATGCAGGATTAATAGATGGCCGGTGCAGTTAAAACTGCACCATGTGTAGTGCACGCTTGATAAACTCCCACTTGGAAGGAGCCCTTTCTGGTAAAGAAACAGCTCCTTCAAGTACAGATGCTTGGTCGGGGAGCTTACTATGCATGCAATACTGGGCTAAGTGCAAATTGGCCCGATGACCAATAAGGTCCAAATTTTTGGGTTTCCAATGGTTATGGTGTTATTAATGTGCAGGGAGGCAGGGAGGCAAGTACTGGAGTTGAAGTCCTCCTCCCTCCTCCATTTGCAGGTATCGACATCATGTATCCCCCAAAGGAATAGTTTTAATTGAGAGAGTGAATGTCGTACAGTGGGAAAACCTGCTTATTTCAAAGTTATTTATAGAAGTTGCCCTTCTCTTCCCAGCAGAACGAACTTCCTGGCCCTCCCTTTTATTCCCTTAGACCCAGCAGGCAAGACTTACTTGAATGGCAGCAGCAGCAGGAAGTGAAGAATCTCAGAGTATCCAACGTGTAAAAAGCACCATTGTTTTGGTGTATTACTTGTAGCTCTGCAGTGGAGAACTCCCTGGGAAGGAGCAGGTCACAGGTTCGATCCGTAGGATCTCCCTAGAAGGAGTTATAGCAAAGCCCTTCCAAAACACACAAGGAATCTGCATGGAGTGTATCATGAAATCAGTCAACCCTCCGTTTTCAGTGATGATTCAGTCTTCCCTCCCTTCTATTTATTTATTTTATTTGTTTGTTTGTTTACATGTCTATCCCACCCCATACCCTAAGGTTTCTGGGCGGGTAACAGCAGATTAACCAGCAGATTAAAAACAAGATAGACATTAAAACAAGATACACATTAAAAACAGAATACGGATTAAAAACACTTTAAAAATTCAGCAAATTTAAAACAGTACGTTCCATATTGCGTTCATAGTGACTGTAACTGTGGAGGGGGGAGAATATAATCACCTCAGCCAAAGGCCAGGGCAAAGAGGTGCATCTTTACCGCCTTCCTAAATATATATAAGGAAGGGGCATGATGCACCTCGAGGGGGAGACTATTCCATAATCTGGGGGCCATCCCGAAAAGGCCCCCTCCTGGATGCCCACCAGCCCCACTACTGAAGGTGGTGGGACAACCAGGAGGGCCTCATTGTTGAATCTTAAGGCATGGGCAGGTCGGTATGGGAGAAGGCGTCCCTTTGGATATTTGGGGCCCAAGTCATTTAGGGCCTTATAAGTCAGAGTTAACACCTTGAATTTGGCTTGGTAGTGAATTGCCAGTCAGTGCAACTCTTTTAAGACCGGTGTGATGTGCATCCGGCTAGCTGTTCCGGTCAGCACTCTGGCAGCTGCATTCTGCACTAGCTGCAACTTCTGAACCATTTTCAAGGGCAGCCCTATGTAGAGCGCGTTACAGTAGTCCAATCTAGAAGTTACCAGAGCTTGGATAACTGTGGCCAAGTCGTCTATCCAGAAAAGGCTTCAGTTGAGGCTTCTAGGGACAGGGTATGTGAATGAATATTCAAAACATTCAAAATTCGATCGAATTTAGACATTAGAATTGAATCGAATGTCTATACATTTGAATTTAACATTTGAATGAATTTTTGGATCTTTCAAATCATGTGTATGAATTATCCAGAGATTCAAATGTGTATGGATACGTATGCATTACATATGTATTTGTAGGCACCTTATTTGTATCCATACGTTGGGAGACCTTCTGGGATGGCAGGAGCTAGGGATATGCATGAATATTCATCACATTCGAAATTTGTCTAAATTCGTCCAAATTCAGACATTTGAATACGAATCAAATGTTTCTATACATTCATACGAAGCTCTGTTACATTTGTGAGCTTGAGGAGGTAGGAAAGCGGCTGCCCAGTCACATCTGCAATGGATCTAAAGTGGAGTCAATGTGGATTCAGAGTGGATTTGAAGCGTTCAGGGTGGATATGTAGGGGATACATAGGCAATTTGTAGCAGGGGTTCAATTCAGATTGGTATCAAACATTCATATCGGATTCCAATCCTACCACATTCGGAAGGGATCTATTTGAACAAATACAAATTTTATTGTATTCACTTTGATGTGAATCGAACATCATTCATGCAGATCCCTAGCAGGAGCCATTTCTGGTGTGGAAACAATTCCTGCAAGTGCAGATGTCATCTCCAGAAGTTTCCCCAATATGCACTACAGAGCCAAGTGCCGAAAGGGATCAGGCCAGGCCAGTTAGCCAAGCAGGCAGTCCCAGATGCATCCCATCCTTTCTGCCACATCCCTGGCTTTGAATGCATTTTTCTGGACCTAAGGCACACATGAGAAAAGTACCAAAATTCTTATGAAGCTGCAGAGGTCAAAGGATTTCCTTAGCAGCAGATATGAGAGCAGAGGAAGGAGTGTGTAAGTAAACACCGGCTCAGGCTCATGTGTGTCTCTGCTAGGGACGTACACAAATATTCATAACATTTGAAATTTGCCCAAATTCGGCCATTCAAATTCAAATTGAATGTCATGATATTCATATGCTAACATTCAAATGAATATGAATGTTTCCGGACATTCATACGAATAGTTTGGACATTTGTTAAGCTGGTGAAACATATCAGACACTTATCTATTTGTATCAAATACATATCTGCTCATATCAGATATGTATCGATTTATATTAGATATGTATCAATTCGTATCAGATACATATCTGTTCATATCAGATGTATCTGTTCATATCAGATATGTATCTGTTTGTATTAGATACGTATCGAATGTTCATATGAATATGTACAAATAGATTCATATTGAATACAATTGTTCCACATTCGAATGTGATCTGTTTGTATGCATATGGATTCTTGAACATTCAAATTGAATGCCCCGCAGAAATTGTGCACAACCCTAGTTTCTGCGCACTGAATATGCCCCTGCTTCCTGTAGTAAAATTACTCCCCCAAATGTAGGTGTGAACAGAACTCCCCCAAATGTCCCTGAAATGGAAGGAACTTGTCACTTGGGTGGAAATTGCTTACACAGTGCAAACACATATCATCTTGGCTAAAACCTACTGAAAATATATCTGCTATATGAAGTGTGAAGCAGCTCCAAATTGAGTTTTTCTCGAAAGAGAAATTTCAGCTGTTCATTTACATAATTCAGGCTACAGTTTGCATCACCCTTAATTAGACTGGGTAACAAAGGGGAATGTTTTCCCCATCATCCAAGGAATTATCTGCTAAATTGCGGGAGTCTGTTGAAAACCAGATGCACCTACACCTTAAAATAAAATCAGGAGTTCTTGCATTAAATGGCGGGTTTCCCATAAGAAAGCCCATGCCGGATTATTTTGAACAGCCACTGTTAAAAGAATCAGTCTTTCAAGACTACTTCAGGTCAGTTGTTAAAAAATTTCCTTTTCAATTCTGCCAATTTATTTGCTTATTGGTAAAGATAAAAGTAGAGATGGGAGTTGCCAGTAGCTCAGTAAGAGAACAACTGCCTGGGAAACCAAGGATCACAAAATCAATTTCCAAATATTCTAATAGCAAACTCCCTGCACAGATGTGTCCACGTAGTCCCCAGAAGTCAATCCTGAATCAATTGTACCTAACGTTAAAAGCGGCAGAAGATACAGATTCTTTTCACTGCTGGTGCCCACATGGACACATCCCCATGCAGTTTGCTTGGGAACAATCTGTTAATGGTTTGCTATTGCCGTCTTCTTATGGGCAGGTGCCTGGGATTGAACCTAAGATGTTCTGTGTGCAAAGTAGATGCTGCACCACTGAGCTAAAGGTATTAGAACATAAGAACGTAAGAGGAGCACTTCTGGATCAGGCTTCAAGCCATCTAGTCCAGCATCTTATCTCACACAGTGGCCCAGTAATTGCTCCTGGACATTTTCAAGCAGAAGACAAAGGCAAATCCTTCACCAGCTCTCAGGTTCATCCACTGACCTCACGTAGTCCTACCTTGTAAGGACACGAAAAGGCTGAGAACAGAGCAAACTGTACCTACAAATGGTTTTTAACATTCAATTCATATTGAATCGAATGCAATTCATATTGAATCGAATACGAACCCCATATGAATGTATCAAAACATTCAGTTTGAATTTGAACGTCAATCTTCAAACATGCCAACATTCAATTCAAATTCAAATGTCCGAATTCAGCCGAATTTGTATGAATTTCAAATGTTTTGAATATTTGTGCATGTCCCTAAAGTGTATGGCAAGAAAGCAAATAAGGTTTGCTTCATAAGCCTTTTTTTCTTTCTTCTAAGGCCCTTTCTGTGCTGAGCTGTCAGGCTGACCCAGTGTGCCCTATGGAACACTCTATGCACATGGCAGGATGGTTGGCTGGGTGTATTATCCTCACAGCAGGCCAGTTTACTGGAAGTCATGCATCCCACAAGCATATGTCCACAAGCATTCCACCAGCAGTCTTCGAGTGTTCCGTCATGTTATACTGGACCATGGAAAGCATGTGAACAGCACATGCCCATTGCACAGTATATGGTCAGAAACTTTTGTTCTCAGCCTTCAAAGTAGGGATGTACATGAATATTCACAGTCATTTGAAATCCGATTGAATGTGCCAAATTTTGAATGCCCACAAATATTTGTGCACATCCCTACTCAAAATTTGAATGAATATATTCAAATTGAATTTCAGACTTCATATCTATTTGTTCAAATTATCCAGACATTCGTATGTGTGCGGGATAGCTACGGGATGCATGTACAGATGTGGGGAAGCTGTGTACGTGCACATACAAATGTTGTCGACAATCGTATGTGCAGATCCAAATCAAAAATTCAAACAAATAGATTCAAATTTGGTCAATACGAATTGAATCTTGTTAGATCTGAATTTAAAAGATTTGAATTGGATTGGATTTTGGGTATTCAATTTGAATAGAATGTCAAAAACAAAATTTGGGCACATTCCTATTTCAAAGCTGAGCCAAGATAGATTGTACCTTGACCAACATGGGGTACCTTGCCCAACCCACCATGAGCCAAGCTACATAGCATGTAGAAGAAGCCTAATTGTCTTCTTCAAAAACCAGTCAGAGCAGGGAGTGCAAATATTCTGTGCATTCAGACTGCTGTTCACTATTCTTGAACAGGGTGGACAGTATTGTCCAAGATAAATGACCTGTCCAAAGCTGGAACAAGTTGCTTCTGATGCAGGACAAAGCAATCTACACTTGGAGAACCTGTCCCATGCCCACTCCAAACACTGGTTCCAAAGGTCATGCCAACTTTGATTTGGGTTCTCTTTCTTTTCCTGTTCCCCAGCCAATGGCAGCAAACCAATGATGGGGACCTTCAAAAAACTGAATGTCAAAGTGATTGTCAAAACCATTGAAACAGGGTTTTGATGAAATAAAGGTCAGGTTTGGTTCAAGCTCAAAACAAGCCCTTTTTTTAAAGGGTTGTTTTTGTGCTGGAAACACCAGAAATAATTCCACAATCAAAATATTTCAGCAGAAAATACAGTGAACTTTATTAAATTATTAAACTGGTTGAATTATTAAAAGTCAACCAGTTGTTACTACAACATTCTTTTATTTTTTTTCTTCCTTAGACTAATATAGAACACATTGGTGATAAACCACAGCCAGTCTTAAGCAACTTCAATGTCACTTTCAGATTTATTACTTTCCCAACATGCTGGATTCCTGAACAGTAAAGAAGTCACAGTGAGAGAAGCAAGACTCCTACAACTTGCTCAAAGATCTTCTGCTCCCTACAAAAGCCGTTCACAAACACAAAGATGTTCTTCAGCCTGAGTTTCCACAGTCAGCATCCCTCCTCTAGAGAAATGTTGAAAAGAACTTCAGAGAGACACACTCCAGTGATGTGAAGAATTCTGAGGAGAGCCACTTCAGCAGTTTGGAAGTCTTCAAAGGCAACCTGTATTAACCATAATCTTCAAAAAGATGGATGTGACATGGTGTGAAAGTCTTCTTTCTTTCCTAAAGTGGTATTAAGCTTTGAAGGAACACCATAAACCTGGGATAGACATTTGAATGCAAAGCTTTTGGTGTTATTGGAAGTATTCATAATTGCAACAGGAGACCTCTGAGCAAGCCAAGGGAGACAAATGCAAAGCTGAAGGACAACCATTCACAATCCCCCAAAGGAGCTTTTTACAGAGTTCAAGCTGCCTCCAAAAGTGCAGCAAAAGCTGTGATCCTCTTTGTACTACGGGGGAATGCCAAACTTACTTGAGGCATTCTCAATAAAATAGCAACTGCAACATGCCAAAAGCACTTTGCAAGACAATCACAAGAAATCCAACAACAACACCAGGGGCCAATTCACACTATGGCCTATAGTTCAGGATTAGGCAAAATCTGGGCAGGTGCATCTGTACCTGCAGGAGGCACTTATAGCCTACAAGCACCTCTTTCCTTCGCAGATGCTGCCTAATCATGAACTAGATGTGGTGCATGAAATCATGCACCACAAGCCACCTAACCTTTACCCCATGAGACCAGAACCTACCTGAAAGGGTCCAGCCAGTGACCATCTGCACTTCTGGCAGCTAAGGAGGATGTCTGTGGTACCATGCAAGTACACTGGGACCTCAGATGGTACCCTGATGTGACTGCGACTGCACAAAGCATCAGCAACAGCGCTGATGCATGCACAGTCATACAGGATGCTGGATTCAAGATGGCAGCTCCCTGCGGTGGATTGGCCTGGTGATCAAACACAGGTGAATGATCAATTGTGCAGGAACTGAGCTGTCATCGACTTGCATTGACAAATGCGAGTGCTAATCAATGGTAGTTCATCGCTCTCCTGTCCATGGGATGGGACAGGAAATGGAGGTTTCTCATAATAGTCCTGCATAATCATAATTGTCCTGCTCACCTGGATGCCTGGTGTGCAGCATACATGACCATCCCGAGAAGGACTGCTGGAAGTCTACCAAAAGGAAGAATGCAGGTGTGTGGTTGGTTCTGGTTGTCCCTCTTGAGCTGATCATATCTGCCGCTCACCAGAACTGAAGATAAGAGAGAGGTTGCTCCTCACATTTGCCAGCAAACAGCAATCAGTAATTGTGGCATCTTGTTTAGAACCCATGTTAGGAACATAAGAATATATGTTGTGTAAGCAAGAAAGGGCCAATCCCTCTCATTGTGACAACACTTCAGGTGCTTGAAAATCACTTTCATGTCTCTTCTCAATCCTCTTCTGCAGACTAAATGTTCCTAGATCCTTCAGTCATTCCTTGTAGGACATGATTAGCCAACCATTCCCATTTTGGTAGCCCTCCTTTGAACTTGCTCCAACTTGTCAATGTCTTTTTAACTGGGGTGGTGAGAATTGGACACAGTACTCTACTTGCCCCAATGTGAGCCAGTTTGGTCTTGTGGTCACTGTGTTTGATTCTATGCATCTCCATGAAGCCAGCTAGGTGATTTTGGGCTGGTAACAACTCTCTTCTGAGCTCTCACAGCCCCACCTTCCTCACAGGGTGCTTGTTGTCAGTCACTTTGAGTCATTTTAAGGGTGAGAAAAGTTGGGGGTTAAAGCCGACTCTTGATGAGGTTTAACCAAGGTAAAGAAGGATAATTAATTCTCCTAATCTAGACTCTATGTTCCTCTTGGTACATCCCAGGATGGTGTTTGCCTTTTTTTCAGCTGCATCATACTGTTAACTCATGTTTAGTCTGTGATCTGCTAGTACCCCCAGATGCCTTTCAGATGGACTGCTGCTCAGCTAGATTTTTCCTATTCTCTATTTGATTTTTTTCATTATTCTTACCCAGATGTAGGACTTTGCACTTTTCCCTGTTAAATATTATTCTATTAATTTCAGCCCACTGTTCAAGCTTGCTAGATCTTTTTGGATCCTCTCCTTCTCCTCCTTAATGTTAGCAACCCATCCTAGTTTTGTGTCACCTGGAAATTTGATCAGTAACTTCCCTCATCCAGATCATTTATAAAAATTCTGAACAGAAGTATGAATTTTGCTTTATTTTATTTAGTTTTGGTTGTTCTGTTTTTCACACTGTTTTTAATTCTGATGGTTAACTTTATCAAATAATAATAAATTAATCAATCGATGACGGTCTAGCCATTAAAAGGTATCAGAAAAGAACGTAAAAAGCAAAAAACTCTAAGCAAAAGAAGATACATAATACACCAATACCTTAGCAGCAGAAGAATCAAAGGTAAGTTTTCAGTTCCCAATGTAATAAAGACATCAAAACCTTTTAGTGCAAGATGTTCTAGATACAGGTTGTCATTAAAAAGAAAACTTTCTTGATCTATCAGAACCTCTATTATCACCATTATCAGTATATCTACAGATGGCAGGCTTCAATTCCAAGACAGAATCCAGAAAAAGTGTCAGTACTAGGGGTGTGAATGAATGAATCAAATATTTAAAATGATCAAATATTCATAATGAATCAAATATTCAAAAATCCAAATTTGTATGAATAAAGAAAAATGAATGTCTGGACATTTGAACATTTGTACAAATATTTGATACATATCCAATGATGTGAATCTTGTATGCACCTGTGTACATTTGTATGCATCTGTACGCATCCTGTTTTCATCCCATTTTCATCCCATATGTATCTGCACGGATGCATACGGATACACACAAAATGAGTACAGACATGCATGCAATGCGTACATATTTGTACACATACAAATGTCTGAATTATTTGTATGAATAACTCAAAATATTCATATTTGTACAAATACTAAAATACGAATGTCTGGAGATTCGATTCATTTATGAATGTCCAAATTTATATGAATTTGTATGAATAATTAATAATACAAATATTCATGCACATTCCTTGCCAGTGCAGAAAGAGCCTAGAGCTGTTTTTGCGTTTGACAATGGCATGTTTACCAGAAGTTGCTACCAGTTTATAGCTTACCCTACTGATGTCCTGCCTTCTGGAAAGGTCTATGTTAACACCATGGACAGCTTGATTCTGACAACTAATGTCAACTGTTGAGTCTCATTTGTACAGTAAGATGTCAAAGTGAAAGAGAGAGAATGACAGACATGGTCCTAAGGGTATACTTTCAGAGAAGGATGCTCCAGGTGTCAGAGCATGGCATTTTATTTATAAGAACTCAGTACTGATATGATTCAAATGGAAAGGATGTTTATTGCATGCCTTCTAGCAGGCATGAAAAATTGTTCTCTTTTTCCCCTTCCATAAGCATAAATGTGGTGTCACACTACTGAGGAAAACAGTGAAACAAAACCAAAAAAAGGTGTTTCATCCCTACTTCCCAACACCGTGTCAGCGGATTCTGGGACCTTGCCACAAAGCGTGACTGAAGTGTATGTATTGCAAATCTACAAGGACAATGGAATGTCAACGGTATAATTTTCAACTTACTTTCTTCTGTCAGCATGTGTCATGCCAAAACCTGCATTCTTTCAAGATGGAGTTATTACGAGGAGTATTCAGCACCACCCGCTCCCCTTTCATTTTTCACTTGATCGTGACACTCAAAGAAAGTATTAGGCTTCACACCCGGAAGAAAATCGTCCAGCAACTTTACTTATACACAGTACATTGGTAATAAATATATTTTTCACCAACTTGTGCTAATCTGCTTCAACCTTCCCATGCCTCAATTCAAGGCAGGCACCATGGAAGTTAGGACAGAAGTTGGAGACAGACGTTTCTCCACCGTTTCTGTTCACTTCTCTAAAGTGTCTGAAACTGTATGGCAGGCAGAATACTATTGTGAACATTTTGCTACCTGTAGCAGGAAACTGCTGCAGACTGAAGGGAAATTTGTGCTTCCCTTCTCTTGGGTAATGTCCCATCAAAGTGAAGATCAGAGACAGAGGGTTCATATTAGTTAGTCTGTACACCACGTTGGTCCTGATCACACCTATATGAGACAGGACATCCTATTCATAAATTGAGCTGAGGTCGTACCAGTTCTGTTCACACCTAGATTGTTATAGATTGTCCTCAGCCATCTTCACTTTGGGCTACCTTGCTCACACCTTTCTCCGCGGTCGACCTGAGCATCCTCCACAGAATTCTTTGCTTTCCACCCCTTTTGTTGTGTCAAATCTATCTCCTTTCTTATTGGATGGTGTTGTGTCACTCAAAGGAGGTGAGGGTATATGTTTGCAGTTCTTTTTTAAGCCCGCTCCACCAACTCCACACCCCCATTCCTTTTTATGTGCTTTTCTTCTCCATGCAATTAATTTTTAAAATAAGAATAATAAATTTGAGTAAAAATGCTAGATAGAGGAATCATACACATAGACTGAGGAGAGAAGGGGAGGTACCTCACAAACTTCATGCATACCAATTGACTGGACCCCACCCACCACAGCACAGTTCAGCCTCCTCCCTGCTTACACTGAGGAAGAGAAGATGGTCTGGCATACCGGGACGGGCTGAGTCCTCCAGAAAAGACGACTCCGGTTAAAATGATCTGACAAGGATAAGGCAGCTTGGAAAACAAATTGAATAAAAATAATGTGAGTAACAGGACCAGAAGACGACCTGAAGTTATCTTAAACTAAAGGTGTGACCAGGGCCCTTGAGAAGAAAGAGCTCAACTGTAAATCCTCTAAGCAAGTCCCACTGAGACCTTCCCAGATAGCACTGAAGAATTGCAGCCTTGAAGATATAATTAACAGTTCAATTCCAGGCATGTCTGCTTAAATGTAAATCCAATTGAGTTTGGACAGAGATATAAAATTTATTATAGCCAAAGATCAGGACATAAAAATAAACATGTTTATTATCTTTTCTGCTAGGGGAAAGATGCAAAAAAAAGAAAGAAAAATGTTTGTGGCTGGATTGGCTGAAGCTCAGTTGCAAATCAAGTGTCTGGAAAGCAGAAAGTTCCAGGTTTAATTCTTGATATCTCCCCAGAAGGAGTCGAGGAAACTATGCAGATGCATCAATGTAGTCACTGGTAGGAATATGCATGAATTTTCATAGGCATTCAAAACTCAATTGAATGTGCTGAATTTCAATATTCGAACTCAAATAGAATGTTCCAAAATTCAAATATAAACATTTGAATTGAATTTCAAATTTCAGATCTATTCATTCAAATTATTCAGACCTTTCTATGTGTATGGGTCCGTACATGATGCGTACTTGGGGATCCATATCTTTCCCACATCCGTACGCATCTGTACGGATGCATACAGGATGAAAATGGGATGCATACGGACATGTCGACCTGCCCGTGTCTTAAGATCTGGAGGGGAGGCCCTCCTGGTTATCCCACCGCCTTCAACAGCTAGGCGGTTGGACTCCCGGGAGAGGGCCTTCTCAGTAGTGGCCCCTAGGCTGTGGAATGGTCTCCCCCTGGAGGTGTGTCAGGCCCCTTCTCTGTTTATGTTCAGGAAGGCAGTGAAGACGTACCTCTTCTCTCAGGCCTTTAGTTAAATGTTCCCTGTGCTTCCCCCATTGCAAACACTGTTGTTTTAAAACTGTTTTTGTATTTTTTAATGCTGGCTATTTAAATTTGGTACTTGTTTTTAGGATTGATACAGTTTTGATATGTTCATTTTTAAATGTTGTGAGCCACCCAGAGACCCTTGGGTATGGGGCGGAATATAAATATAAATATAAATATAAATATAAATATAAATAAATAAATAAATAAATAAATAAATAAATAAATGTATGGATGCGTACGGGTGTACGGATGAGGGGAAGGTGTGTATGGGAACATAAGAATGTTGTCAACATTCATACGTGCAGATTCGAATTAAAAACTTGAATGAATAGATTCAAATTTGGTAAATTCGAATCTTGTTAAATTTGAATTTAAAAGATTTGAATCGAATCAGATTTTTGGGTATTTGATTCTATTCAAATAGAATGTAAAAGAAAAAATGACGCACATCTTTAGTGGCCAGGAACTGAGACAACTCAGTGATACCAAACAACAATGTACCGTAAAATGGTTATGATTGCAATAGGTTTAAAATTATTTCCAATCTTCAATCTCTTTTTACAAACAACAGAGCAAACTGGAGCTGTAATATACTGTATTTCTGGCCCTTGGACTGCAAATAGAAAGGTAAAAGTAAGGTAGGGGAGGGCAGAATCAAATCTAGACGTGTAAGGGGGTGTTCCAGCCCCTTAATAATCTCAGTTGCCCTTTTTGGCACTTTTTTTTCCAGTTTGACAACATCCTTTCTGAGGTTTGGTGGCCAGAATTCTGTTTTTTATGTGTATCTTGTTTTTAATCTGCTGGTTAATCTGCTGTTACCTACGCAGAGACCTTCAGGTATGGGGTGGGATAGAAATGTAAACAAACAAATAAATAAATAAATTGTATACAATATTGCAAATGTGGCTCACCAGTCTCTCAGATGTTCTTCGGTCCTCCTGGTAAATTTTATGGCAAAGCATACAAGAAGAAGAGTCAATAGAAAGAATCTGAAGACAGGGTCAAGTTCATCATCACGTGGAAAGCTGTTCTGAGGATCTTCTAAAATGGTCAATTAATTATCATATATGAGATACAAGGAAGCCTTTGTTCTGAAGAATAAATGTGCTCTTATGCAGCATTAACCTCACTTGTTCTTTCACAATTGACTTTTATAAGTGTTGATTAAACAGTTAGATTATCAGACCACAACTGAAGAATATTCATGGAAAAAGTCTCAAAGCTTTAGCAGAGTATTTAACAAGTATAATAAGGAACTTTGCACCCATCTGGTTCCATTGGCCCAAAGCCATAAACGTACTTATCTAGGCAGAAACAGCCAATGTGTTGAGATCGCATGTGGATATGATATGTGGGCCACCACCACGGCTCTGTGCTATAGCTAAAAACGAAACCTCAAATTCAATAGATATGCCTTAGAACAGCAGTTCTCAACCTTCCTAATGCCGCAACCCCTTAACGGAGTTCCTCATGTTGTGGGGACCCCCAACCATGGGGACGGAGCAGCTGGGAGGTGGGAGGGAAGGGCAGTGGGAGGCTCATCACGACCCCTCTGAAAGGGTAATTCGACCCCCAAAGGGGTCCGGACCCCCCGGTTGAGAACCACTGCCTTAGAAACAAGCCTTGGGACAAAAATTGTCTCTGCAGTCAAAAGCATCAAATCCAACCACAATCCAGGCTAACAGTTCCCTATTGAATTCCTGGGTTCTTTGCACACTGGCCGGCATATCAGTACCTGCCACTCTGTTCACAATGGATGGAGAGCAGCCTGGTCTAACTGGGCAAAATGGCTTCCTAGACTGGGATACCAGTAGACAGATCCACTAGTGGTCCAGAAGATTCTGGAATACAACTGAGAAGCATGCAGGTTGCACTCCTCCCTGATCTGGGGGACTCATTTCAATGTTGCACCAAATTGTGCCACCAAAATGAACAACCCTGAGGCTTGGAGGCCAGGAACAACCAAGTCTTGTGCTGCACCTGTGAGATTGGAGCCTGCACCACGCCCTCCTCCAGGATGGATATAAAAACTGTGGCTGCTTCTGGCTGGGGTGAGAGAAGAAACAACCAAGTAGTCTTGTGCTGCACCTGTGAGACTAGGGACTTTGCCACGGTCTCCTCTAGGAGTGGGTTCCAGCTGAAGATGGAGGAATGGAGGGACACCTGGGTTGGGTCTTGCTGCTTTGCTTCAATTTCTGCTCAGTTTCTCCTTTGACATTTTTGAGTTGTCTTACGTTAATTGATCTTATGGTTTATTTTTTGATACTATGTATTATAGTTTTTTAGACTATGTAGCTTATTAGAATTTTGTATATGGCTTGTGATATATATTTGATGTTTTAGTTATTGATATTTATTTCCTTACTTGCTGTATTTACTTGCTGTATTTCTCTGATGTGATTATTGTATTTGCATGGTATTTTTTCTGTTTGTTTTAAACCGCCTTGGGCAAAATATTCTTTTGCAAAGGTGGTATGCAAATGGAAATGGAAACGGAAAATGGAAACTTTCATTCCTGGCTATCAGAGCCCCTGCAGTAAACTCCGAAGCTCATGCAAATTTTGGGATAGCATAGAGCCTGTCTTGCAACAGACCCTCTAAGTGCAGATGGTCTTGTTCCAGGACGGAGTGTGAAGTCCTATCCCTTCATGTGTGGAAATGGCCCTTGGTTTCCATCCACGGCGTGCAAGGCGTGACATCTTGCTTTTTGCTTAAGGCAACATGCTGTCCTGGCCCAATCTTCACCACCACCTACCCTGGGGAATTTGAAGAACAAAACAGGGACATTTGAATAGTTTGCAGAGAATAGAGGAGAAAAATGCTTCAAAGTTATCTTAGAAGCGTAGTTTAAAAAACTGGCTCTGAAGAGCATCTCACCCTCTGCAATCAGCCCTCAAACTAAAAATTGCAATTATTCTGTAAAGATTATTCTCACAAGTGTTCTTATTTTAACAAATGGAAAATGGTTTCTTTTGTTGTGTTCCCCTCCTGCTATCATCACTTTTTGGAACAAATTATTAAAATCGCTCCACCACCACCACCACCAAAAAAGAATAATTTGAGGGCTTCAGACGTTTGCAACCAATAATGGAAAGAATTTGTTGTGTGTGTGTGTGCATGTTTATGTGTGTGTCCCCACCTTAAAAGTCTATTTTCAAAGTACTGGAGTTCTTCTAATGTCAGGAACTACGCAGAATTAATTAATATGAAAGCTCTTTTGTTATCATTAAATAATCAAAATTCTCCATTAGGGTTTTTTTTTTTTTTTTTGTAAAATGAATGTGCACCTTTCTTCTGGGGATGTGCTTCTTTCTGCTTCTTACCCCCACCCCAATGGGACTGATTTATATATATTGCAAGTTGGCACAAACTCTCAGATTTAACAGCTCCTGCAAGTGGCTGATGCACATGAGTTGTAAAATATCTGGCAGCTGAGCCACACGTTGCTCCTAGATAACTCTGACTGATTTCCTCTGTTACGAACAAAAACTAAAAGCCCCAAAATATAGCTGGCTGGAGAAATTGCTGTGACTGAAGCATACATTGAAGGTGTTAACCCTTGCCTGTGCAGGGTATTGAAATTGCACAGATGGAGAGACATCAGAGAGGGCACCAATTATCCCATGTAACAACCACCCTTTCATAGTGATAAATGAAAGTTCATAGACTTTCAAGGATAAACACAGGGGATTTTAATGGCAAAATGGGCATTACTACACCCAGCAGCCTAAATTTGTCTCACTTTCCTGTTCACACCTTGGCTGATTTATATGCCCAGCAAGGTTGAATCTCATGTAAATGGGCACTGAGTTCTAGCCTTATGAAGGTCATTGTGCCATTGCCAGGCCTTTTCTGTGGTGGCCCCCAAACTCTGAAACAGTCTACCTCTGGAGGTTCATCTGGTGCCTACACTGTGTGCTCTTCAGTGTGTGGTTAAAGCATACCTCTTCACACACGTCTTCAATATTTAGCGTTCACTGAATGCTGTCCTGACATGAAGCTGTGAAGGGAGGTGGGGGTTATACCATTCCAGTCTGGCAAACGGGAACAGGCCCATAGTATCATTAAAGTGCGCCATGATTATTCTGCCATTTGGTTTATACCAGTCTTCCCCAGTTGCTCTATCAAAGGGTAATGGGAACTGTGGTCCAAAAGACTGAATTGTTCTTGTTGGGGCAAAGATGACAAATATTTAAAGCACTTTCTCCATTGATTGCTGGGGTGTACCAGAATATACGGTTTCCTGAGAACCTGTGATTTTAGTGATTTTCTCCACTCTCTGAGCATATTGCTGCCAGTACCACATTCCCTGCACCGCCAATTCCCTGCCGTGTTATAAGAAGGCTACGTACCCCCACAAACAAGATATTCAAGGGGCATTTAGATTGATGCTGTGGCAAAGGATGCAAATTTATAGGCAAGCTGCCAGTATATATTTTCTAGCTGTCTTAGTAGCTTTGCTAGAGAGCAAAAGAGAAGCAACCGCCTTGAACTCTACAATCATTGGATGAATCCAGTCTGGTCCTCCTTTCCACATGAGGGTCTTTGCAACAATAACTCTGTGAGGGAATCAATGGAAAATGAACTTCCCTGCCCAAGCATGTTACTCTTTCCTCTGTCTAGTCTGGTATTATTTGATTAGCAATATCCCTCTAAAGGTTTCATATCATTTTATGCTAGATCATTTCTTAGTTGGAGATATCCGTAACTGAACGTAGGGCTCTGTCAATCAAGGACATGTCATAAAAGCATAAGAGAAATCCTGCTCTGGCCAAAGTCTGCCCTGTCCAGCATAGGGATGTGCACAGCTACTCATAACATTCATTATTCGTATGAATTCGGACGAACTGGGACATTTGTACATGAATCGAATGTTATGATATTCCTATTCTAACATTCCTATGGATACGATTGTTTCAAGACATTTGTACAAATAGTTTGGAGACTCATTAGACTGTGAGTGTGGAAAAAGGAAGCGCCACTCACATCCACAATGGATCCAGATAGCATTTGACATGGATCAACAGCAGATTAAAAGTGGATTCAGGTCAGATTTGACTTTTTGGAGCACAGTTATGTATCAGATAAGTATTCGTTCCTATTGGATACGTGTTGGATATGTATTCATTCATATCAAATACATATCAAATACTGGTACAAATTTGTACGAATAGATTCGTATTGAATAGAATTTTACCACATTTGAATGTGATCTATTTGTACGTATATGGATTTTCAAACGTTCAATTTGTTAGGAATCGAATGTCAAAAATGCATTCATGCATACCCCTAGTCTAGCATCCTGTCTGACTCAGTGACCCACCAATTGCTTCTGGGCATCTCAAGCAGAAGACAAAGGCAAAAACTTCACCTGCCCTTGACTCCCTTCAGATGGTCTTCAGAGGCATCCTGTCTGCCTTTCCAACCTGGCATCCATTCTAGTAGCCTTTGATACACGTGGTCTCTATATATTTGTCTAATCCTTTCTTAAAGCTACCCAGGCTGGTGGCTGTCAACACCTCCATTACAGAACTGCAATCCCTCATCCAACAGCTGTGTCATGAGGAACATGTCTATAAGAAGTGCATCATCTTGAGGAAAGACATCTGGACTACCTGAGTGTCATCTGTGGGTTAATGGAGTTCAGAAAGACTGGTGAAGCACCCCTCTCTCCCCTGGATACTTTCCACTGACAAGGTTGACAAAATGTGTATCTACCTGGCAGCCCATCCTCCTCCTAATGTGCTCTAAGTGGTTTCTGAGATGGATGCTGTGACAACTCACCACTGACCTTTGACAGAGGCAGAGGGAACTTCACAAAAGCACCGGCAGCTGAAGTACAGTTCCTACCCCAGCTCAATTAAATGGAACACGTCAGAGCAGCAGTAATGAGCCATCCTCATGATTCTCCACAGAGCTTGGATGTCCTCCAAGGAGGCTTTTCAGACAGCTCTGGATTGGCAGTGGGAACACAAAATGGCACCTTTGTTACAAGGAAGGATCCTACGAAGCTGCCAAGTCAAAAAACTGTCTCTCATGAATCTGAGGCAGGACAACTGTCCCCGTTTTCCAACAGGACGTCTTTTTGTGCCCTATCTGGAGATGCGGGGTTTGAGCGATGGCCCATTAGCATGCAGAGTATGTTCCTCTGTTACTGAGATACAGCCTCCTTGTTTTAAGATCATGCCTTAAAATGTCACCACGAGGTTGAGGTGTTGAATGTTTGATCTGAAGTAGCCAAAAGTGGGCTTTATAATTGCGTTCTGTTTAAATGAAAACTGAAAGTGGGCAAGTAGCTGCTAAGAGAACACTTTTCTCTTATGGTAATTTCAGTATCTGGATTGTTAATTCTAGGATTAGTGCAGCTACACTAATTATGCATGCCTTCTTTCAAAATGGCCATCTAATACTCTGAAATGGCCAATCCTGTTATAGGCTGGGGGAGAGAGAAAAATGGGACCCTTTTGTGAAAGTCATTGGAATATGTGCGCACATGAGCATTGTGAGATGTTCAGGAGATATGGCAGGAGCTGGTTGCTAAATGATGAAATGAAAAAGAACCCTAAAGCAGATGGCTGGTCCTTATTCTGGGATTTAATCCAGAATTTTACCCAGTGCAGAAAGGGGCTTAGTGCCAAAGAAAGGTGCTTAAATATTGTGAAGCAGCTGTTTAGAACAAGGAGGAACTGTTCTAAATGGGAAGCAAAAAATAATTATCTAGTTCCCACTTGCTTCATGGTCTTTCCTGGGTAGCCAGGCAAGTTTGGTGAGGTTAATATGTGCCATACTGGGGAATCCAGCCTCCTGATCTTGCCACACCTCTATCTTCCTTTCCATGTAAAAATTGACATATTTGCTATGATGTGATCCAGTTTATCAAGCTGAGGTTGACCAAACTGGAGCCATTTTGAAATAGCCCCACAAAATTAATACAGAGTGGGTTCCCCCCCCCTTTCTGCTTTCCACTTATTTCTCTTTTTATCATGTGGCCATTTACCATAAATTTGCACATAAATCTTGTACACGTTATTCCATTTTCTCTTAACCCTCCCTTTTTTTTTACACATCTTTAGCTTCCTTTTTTGGGGTTATGAGAAACTATGAGAGTTAATCTGAATCAGTAGCATGAAAAGTTAAAATTATGTGCTACAAGTTAAGACAGCCTTTAAGCGAAGGCCAATTCACACTTGGCCCGGTAGTTCACAATAGGGCAATATCTGGGAAGGTGGGCATCTGCACTTTTGGGAGGTGCTTCCAACCGAGTAACACCTCTTGCCTTACCAGATGTTACCCTATCGCCTACTAGTAGCAGTGCAAGAAATTGTGCACCATAAGCAACCTAACCTTTACTAACAGCTTACCTGAACTGCCAGCCACTGCAAGCATTCACACCATTTCCAGTGCAAGGGGGCATTTGAGGTGCTGTGCAAGCAAGCTGACACCCCAGATGACCCCAAACGCAACTGCCCATGCATGGAGCTGTGGCAACGGCACACACGCAGTCATGCCAGGCTCCAGAATCAAGACACCAGTGCCCTGTTGGGATTGGACATGCACCCAGACACAGGTAAGTCCCCGTACACGTGGGGCTTAGTGTAACATGTACTAGCAGTCCCAAGTGCAAACACTAGTACACCTTAGTCTGTCACACACTTTTCCCATCCAGCAGATGGGAAACTAAGTCCAAAAGCATCCCAGGAGCAACCCCAGCCAATCAGGAGGTGCACAGGACGCAGACACGCTGCATCCTGGGTCCATCCAGTCAGAATTGGGGTGACGCCAAGCAGGTAAGGAGGGGATTTCGGCAGGTCTCCCCTGGGTGGGCTAGGGAGGGGTTTAGGGAAGCTCCCCCTGGCTCCAGAAGCAGCGATCCACCGCTTCTGGGGTGAGGGCGAGCCGCGGCAGCGGGTTACCCCGGCTCACCATGCTTGGCTCCAAGGAGCCAAGCATGGTGGGCAGGGGGAGGGGCCCCGGAGCATGGATGGGAGGTGGGTGCTGTGCATCTGCACAGCACCCACCTCAAATCCGTATTTAATCCGTCCTCCCGCCGTGTGTGCGGAAGGATGGGGGGGGGAGCGGTTAGATCCTTATCTATTAGATGCGGATCTACCCCGTAAATCCGGATCTACCGTGCATCCAGATTTAGTAAAACCACATCTACTAGAACCCGGTTTTACTGAATCCAGATGAGGTAGATCTGGATTTATTTACTTCAGTGTGGAAGCACCCCTCTTCTTCTTCTTAATCCATATTCAAATACATCCCCTTCGAATGTGGTAGGATTCTATTCAATATGAATGTATTCATACGAATTCGTATGAATATCCAATACATATTCAATATAAACTAATACATATCCAATATGAATGAATACGTATCCAATATGTATCCCGTAACAAATCCACGCTCTGAAAGCATCAAATCCAACCTGAATCCACTTTTAATCTGCTCTCAATCCATGTGGAATGCAATCAGGATCCCTTGCAGATGTGTGGTGCAGCCACTTTCCCACCTCACCTCCCCAGTTTAACGAATGTCCGAACTATTCGTCTGAATGTCCAAAACAAATGTTAATGTACAAATGTCGTAACATTTGGTTTGTGCATGAATGTCCAAAGTTGGACAAATTTGTAGAAATAACAAATGTTACGAATATTTGTCCACTTCAAAGCATTTTCCATTGTTCCTTATCCAAGTTTTTCAGTTCATCTTCCAAACAAACCTGACGCAAAGGTAGTTCAACCTTTGAGACTTTGGAGCAATGGGGACGTGGGCTAATCACAGGGAAGGGTGGGTAGATGTGTCTGGATCAAAACACAGCAAAGGTGCATCCACATTGTTACCAGTGCTGGACTGGGACAATAGCATCCCTGACTTTGCAATGCACACAGCATCTGCTGGGCTTGGACCGGGACAGGCTGGGACAGATCTATTGAACTGCTCCAAGGAAGGTAAATGTGGAAATGGCTTTAGCTTCCTGCCTCCAATGCCACAGTGTATCAATTTTATTATAGAAGTTTTCATTTCATTTTTAATAATTAAATTCTAAGTTATTTTCATGTATTAAAAATTAGAAGGAAGCCAGCTAAAAACATATTCATGGAAACAAAATATGTGTTTAATTCAGTCATTGATTTGTGGCAAGCGACAGTCACTGCCACATCAACACGGATGGACAGAAAATGCTAACTGGCTTAATTAATATAACCACCCAATCATTTGCTTTGACTCCGGCCATGGGATTTTTGCTATATTTTAAAGAACCAGGGGGCCTAGCCCACCACAGAGACTTAATAAACACTTTGATTACTACAGCTAAAGCAGAAGTGTCCCGTTTTTGTAAATATTCGGAACGATTATCAGTAAGCAACTGGATTATTAGGACATGGACCCAATTCACTAATGAACTGATTACGGCACAAAGAGACAGGATGCAAGCATTTGAAAGTCAAAGTAAATTTATTGGCAAATGGGAACCATTCCTCAAACAGGCACAAGAGACTACAGAATACAGGATTGCAGATTCACACTCTCTCCAATTTCTCAAAAATAAGCTACAAACACTAATTCCTGAACTCAATTGGCAATGGAATTACTGTAGTCGACATGCAAGTTTTGCGGTCCTTGTTGGAGACATAGGCTAGGTGTTAATTGGAATATATTGTTTATATTGTTTGTAAATGTTAAAAGGTTCAAGTTTGTGTTATTAATAAAGATCTATATTCAATTAAAAAAGAAAATGCTAACTGGATAGCATTTCTTTTTAAGTGTTTTTGGGATTCAAGGAACTATACATTAATGCCTTCCACCAACTCTTGACAAAGGAACAATAAAATTAAAAAAAAAACCCTCATAAACTGAAGAGTATCTTTGGTTCTAAGGATTTAGAGCATGAAATTCTAACCCCATTGAACTAGGAACCAAAATTCTTTTCATTGGCTTTCAGCTCAGCGCTAATGCTATGAATCAAGTTGGTTCATTGACAAGAACAGACTGAGCCTCTAAAAAAATGCTAAGCCTGAACTTTCACTCAGATCTTTTAACTTATCGTTATGCAGGCTGGTTGATATCTAGTAGTGACAACTGTCCAGGAAAGAGACTTTCAAGCAGTGTATATTTGGAAAGAAGGAGAATTCTCTCCTATGAATAGCTAGGAAACCACCAGTATCATAATTTCCCTGCACAAAATTATGATGTGTCAACAGTGAGATTGTTATTCTGTGAAAGGGATATTACAGAAATGCACTATTATAAAGCTGCAAAGGGACAGCAGAGGGAAAACACATCAAGCTATCAAACGAATTAGAGAACCTACCCTCTGAGAGCAGATTACAACTTATTTAGTTTTTTAGGGGGGATTTTTGGGTTAGAAAATTATGCATGTTTTTCAGGAAGTAGAATAATCATACAACGAGAAAGACGAGAGGGAGGAACATGATTACACCAAGCAGAACAGAAAAAACTACTAATGAATATATGCAAAGAATACATCTTAAGTGTTAAATGATCAATTGGAAAGCTGAGGTGCAATCAGACAGGGTTTTTTTTTGTGTGCAGATGCACACAAAAAACAAGTGTGTCAAACTAATTTACTAGATTGAGTGTCTAAAATCCAAGGGCTCCCCTTCTTCATTATTCCAGGCAAAGCTACAATGTGCTCCAGCAGCAAGAAACATTCCCCATTTTTGCACCTACCTTCAAAGATTCGAAGACCCGGATCTTTCAGATAGCGTCTTTCCTGGAATCCAGCCCTCAGAGACCCAGATCTTGGGGAGGACCCCATGAATCTACATGAACCCTCTAGCACCTGATTGCAATGTGTGCTAAACAGGGCAATGTGTGGACACCCTAGCACCCATCGCATTGCTCCATTTTACCAGAGCCATGCAGGCCTCCATAACTGTGAGTGGTGGGGCAGAGATGGAGCTGCCCCACTGTAAATGGCTCCCGTTGAGCCCGCTCCCGGACCTCATTGGCCAAGTAAGTAGCATGGGCATGCATTTTCCAATCCAGTCTTCATGGCTGAAGACTGGATTGTGGACACCTTTAAAGGAGTCCACAGTAAATCCAGGTTTAAGGGCCTGAAGGACCCATTAAATCCAGATTTCCCCAAGACTCAAGGGGACCTAAAGGGGTCTTGCATGGGGACAGGGTATGCCTGATCGGTACCAATCAGGTACCAATCAGGTTCCTAAAGGGCTCCTAATGGGGTCTTAGTCCCTAGTGCAAAAACAGCTATTATCTACCTGACCACTGACAAGGCATTGCTGCCCCTGGCTATTAGCAGTTTTCCCTTAGTCTGTTTCATCTGCTCTGTTCCATCCCACAGCGACATGGGCTACCAATTACCACCAGTTTCCAGCTCGCTGTCCCTCTTCTTTGTCTTCCCTGATGACAAGTGTATACCAAAGATTCACGATTTGTTTACTGGGTTTCTGTGGCCCCAATTAATCAAGTCCACAAGAGGTCCGGATTAAAGGAAACTTAAGCTGGGTCTTGCTCCATCTCGTGCTTACAAAGCAGAAGTCACTAGGGCCAGGAACCCCTTGATCCACATAAACATGCCAATAAGACACAACCTGGATAAACAGGCTCCTTAATCTCAGTCTTAAATGAGTTTGCACACCTTCCATGTTCTGGAACAAAGCTCGAGTCCTCAGGCAGATCTGACTAAACAGGTCTATCAGAGATCCTAATTAAGGGGGGGGGTCATCCATGATCTACATTAATGTGCAGATATGGAGGTCAAAGATCCAGATTAAGAGACTCTTTAATCTGGATCTAAGATAAATGCAGAAATGGCCAAGGTCCCAAATCATTCAGTGTCTTAATAGAGTCCACACCTTGAATTGGGCCTGGAAACAAATTGGCAGCCAGTGTAATTCTCTGGGGACAGGGGCATGTGAGCTCAGCAGGTCATATAGTTCATATATTAAATTCAGTTTGGTGCAGAACAAATTCATTTTTCAGTAGCAGTCTTCTTTCACCTAGAATTCTGTTGTTCTGCGGTTTTTCACCCATGGCATGAAATTTTCAGACAGTAGACTATCACTTCATGTTATGAACTCTTCCAGCTGTCAGATAAAGCAAAAGGTCTGTTTTATACGAACATCCTAAAAGCTAACCAGTTGTTCTTCATGTGCAAATGTCTATGGTTTTGCTTTAAGCTCACAAAATCTCCTATGATTTTGATAGTCTTCCAAATAACTCCACGAGTTTGATTTCAGATGGTCTCCATTTTCTCTCTATATATATTAACAACATAGCCAGGATACACAGTCTCTTTTCATTTGTAATTTTTTTGTGCCGTGGAGAGCACAAGCAAAGAAAATATGTCATTCCCTCTATAATATTGTGAAAAATAGTTCTGCTCCTATACAATCGATAAAATGTAACTGCCCTCATTTAATTTGACTTGGAAATCATGCATGATTTGGCCTCTGCAGCATCACTAACTTAGGGCCTTTCCACACTTGGTTCTTAGGGATGGCCAGCATGGAGCATTTACACACCACAGAGCCAGTTTGGTCTAGTGGTTAGGGAGCCAGACTCTTATCTGGGAATACTGGGTTTGATTCTGCCCTCCCCCATGAAGCCAGCTGGGTGACCTTGGGCTAGTCACAGCTCTCTTCTGAGCTCTCACAGCCCCATCTACCTCACAGGGTTTTCTGTTGTGGGGAGAAGAATAGAAAGCTTTGTCAGCTGCTTTGAGTCCCCTTAATTGGGTAAGAAAAGAAGGGTAGAAAAGCCAACTCTTCTTCTTCCATGAAGCCAGCTGGGTGACCTTGGGCTAGTCACCTCTCTCTTCTGAGCTCTCACAGTCCCACCCAACTCACATGGTGTCTGTTGTGGGGAGAAGAATAGAAAACTTTGTCAGCCAGTTTGAGTGCCCTTAAATGGGTGAGAAAAGCGGGGTAGAAAAGCCATCTCTTCTTCTTCTTCTGTCTCAAAATGGCTCCAAGCATGCATGGCCATCCCCACATTCGATAGATGTGGAACAGTAAAAACCTGAATGCAAACATTTCTTACTCATCCCTACATGGAACAGAAACTAGTAGATGTACATAAATATTTTTTTGGTGTTCAATTCAAATTGAATCAAATTTGAGGAAATTCACATTCATTCAAATTGAGCTCCTTTGAATGTGTTAGGATTCAAATTCAAGATGAATTATTTGAATGCTATTTGAATCTGATTCAAATCCCTGCTGCCAATTGCAACTACGAATCCCCTAAGAATCTGCTCTGAATGTGTCAAATCCACTCTGAATCCACTTGGAATATGTTCTTAATCCACATTATATCCACTCTAGATCTGCCACAGGTGTGACTAGACAGCCACTTTCCCACCTCCCCAGATTCACTAATGAAATGAAGCTTCATACGAATGTATAGAAATATTCCATTCACATTTGAATGTACCAACATTCTATTTGAATTCAAATGTCCAAATTGAACAAACTCATACAGATTTCAAATGTGATTAATGTTCATGAACATCCCTAGAAACTAGTGTGTTAGAAAATAATCAAATTCATGGCATTTTAATGATATCCACATTGTTTTGTGATTTTACAAAACTGGAGCATGAGCCAGCAGAAGGAACTCCTGGGTAGAAGAAGAAGAAGAAGAAGAAGAAGAAGGGGACTCAAGGTAGCTGACAAAGCTTCTGTTCTTCTTCCCACAACAGAACACCCTGTGAGGTAGGTGGGGCTGTGAGAGCTCAGGAGAGAACTGTGATTAGCCCAAGGTCACCCAACTGGCTTTGTGGGGAAGTGCAGAATCGAATCTGGTATTCCCAGATAAGTCCAGCTCCCTAACCACTAGACCAAACTGGGTAGGAAGCAGAAATATGAACCACTTTTTGGAACCATTCTATGCTCAACCTCAATCAAATTGTCAAGTTTATGGCTGCAGTCCTAACTCATTTGCTTATGAGTAAGCACCACTAAGCCAATTGGAACTTACTTCTGAGCATAAATGGTTAGGACTGCATGGTGAAAAATAGAAAAAAGACCTATGTATGCTTTTTTTTCCTGGCTAGCCACTTACTTCCAGGGATATCAGAAGTGCAATATGATATTTCATCCGTCATATAAAGTGTTACCCTTGATTGAGAAGATGCTAGAGAACAGGGATTAGAAAATGGAAGGGAAAGAATGAAAAACATGTGTCTGCCAAGTTCTAAGACAAAAAATATTTGAAGATGGCTATGATTAAATAAAATGGCAAGAGAAATGGAATGCAGAAAATAGATTACAGTTAATAAACATTGTTTGCACATAGACTCACATACAGAGAGAGGGGGGAACCTTTCCGCACTGGCCACTGAAAAATAGATCTAAAAAGATCCGTGTTTCGGTGAACCATTCTTTCCGAGGATCTGTCCCAAATAGGGGCAGATCCTTGGGGGACCTGCGCATCCACACACGCACAGGGCAGCGGCGGCAAGGCCGGATTGCGAAGACTGATTGGAGTGGGTGCTGTGCAGATACACCAGCACCCATTCCAATCCATTCTCCAGAGGGTGGAAGACCCTCCCCCCAGCCTCCCTGATTGGCTCCCCAAGGGTGGGAGGCAGTTGGGTGGCTTTCTTGTGATCCTGCTCACCTCAGAAGCCATGATCACAACTTCTAGGGCCAGAGGAGCCCGCCCCCTGCACCGCCAACCCACCCCTGTTTGCGGGCGCTCACGGCTTACCTGCAGGCTGTCTGGTCAATTCTGCCTGCAGGAGGCCCAGTGTGCTATACACGTGCACATGGTGTGAGGGGCTGTGCCACATGCATGCGCATGACACACTGCCCCCCCCCACTGGCAGAATCGACTGGACAGCCCGCAGGTAAGCCGCGAGTGTATGCATGCGGCCCAGGATGGTTTGGGGGGCAGGGGGCAGGCTCCTCTGACCCTAGAAGTTGTGATCGTGGCTTCTGGGGTGAGCAGGGTCACAAGGAAGCCACCCAACTGCCTCCCACCCTTGGGGAGGCTGGGGGGAGGAACCAGCTGTCAGAGAGGGAGAGCATGTGAATGCTTTCCCTCTGTGACAGCTAGCAGCCTCCTGGGGAGGGGATCAGGTGGCAGCAGAGTCACCTCTGCCGCCACTAGATTCCCCCTGCCCAAGGAGGCTGCCCTGGATTTCAAATGCCTGCAAATATTTGTGCACATCCCTAGTACAGAGTAACTGTATCAGAGCTGTCCTAATTGCATGCCAGAGGCCTAAGTGCAAATTCTGCCATGGACTGGATCAACCTCATTTGCACTAATATCGCCGATCAGTTCATGCATCCCTGTGGCCAGGAACTTTCACTCCTACCTGTCAGAGGATGGATATTTTTCAGTGGCAAGCAATGAAAGCATTTTTATTATTTGTATTTCTTCTATCCCACCCTATCCCTAAGGTCTCAGGTTTGGGGCATGCCTCCATGATCTGAAATAAGGGTCTTAGTCCAGTTGTAGACCCAATTAAACAGGGTCTAGATACAATGGGTCTAGATTAAGTTTCTCTTATTCTAGCCCTGGCTCCATCTTGTTATGGAGTCAGATTAACAGGGGTGGAACCTCCTTGATCCAAATTAACATGCAGATGATGCCCAGAATCCAGATCAGGGCCCCCTTGATCTGGATCAGAAGATAAGTGCAGAAACGGCCAGAGAGAAAGAGAGCATTTCCTGGAAAACTATATAATTCTTTAACAAATACTTCTACTTCTAAAACAGATAATAATTTCCCAATTTCACGCACCAGCGTCTCAGTTCACATATGTCCCCTTTTGAAATCATACATAAATATACTGTACAATAGGAATTGTTAAACCAGTACAATTTTTCCCGACAAAGGAAATTACGTTCATGAAAACTTTGTTTGTTTTAGGATAGAAGTACAGCCAAGATCTTGGTGTTTAATCTCTCTCACTTTTCTTTTCATTTGCCAAACCGGTAAATTTAGTTACACGCTGAATCATATTTTTCCCCCCTAAGAAAGGATTGCTATCTGTCATATTTTATAATAGCACCATCTTTCTTCCATTATAGAAATTACTTCCAGTTTGACTATTTTTTGTTTCCAAAGGCAAATCAGAAGTTAAACAAAAAGTTTAGTTGTTATTCTTCAAGTGTTTACACACTTGGCTCTCAGAGGCCTAATTTTACATCTGAATGTTCTTTTCACAAGGGAAAGAAAGGTGCTTCACTCCTCGAATGTGTGGTGGGCATGAGAATGCAGCCTATTTCAGTTTGCTTTTGAGGCTTCCCAATCTTTCATTCTACTTATCCCATTTGTCTATTTTTTGTTCTGGCTTACTACAGGCATTTGGGTTTGAATTCTCCTTAAGGTCAGGGGGCAGAAAACAGAGATGGGAAATGAATAAAAACAAATATAAAATAATAATAAAATAATAAAAATGCTGCAAATGGTGGTACAAATCCAAATGCAGAAGGAAGAGGAGGGAAGAGAGATGTCCCAAGAAGAAAATTTAGGGTGAAAGAGTGCAACGTATAGGGATTTGCATGAATGCAATTTTTGGGATTCACTTTGATTCAAATCAAATATCTGAAGATTGAACTTGATTCGAAAGTTTAAAATTCAAATGAATTCACATTCAACTCAAATTGAATACATTTGAATCTATTCGTACAAATTTTCAATTCGTATTTGAAGATACGAATGTCAACACGCATCTGTACACATCCTGTTTTTATCCTGTATGCATCCTGTTTTTGTCCCATACTTATCCGTACAAATGCATACATATATGAATAAGATGCGTATAGATACATATGTAATGCATACATATCCATACACATACGAATGTCCAAATAATTCAAACAAATGATTCAAAAGATTCAAAAATTTGTTTAAATGTTAAATTTGAATCTAGAGAAATTCGACTCAAGTTTGAATCCAGACAAAGACAGAGGTGCTGTGTGTTACTGGGTCTCGGGTCCGGATAGTTGAGAGACACCCTGTCCTTGATGGGGATGCAATGCCCTGGAAGGGACAGGTACGTAACTTGGGGGTACTCCTGGACTCTGAGCTAACCCTTGAAGCTCAGGTGGAGGCCTTGGCCAGGAGTGCCTACTCCCAACTGCGGCTGGTGCGTCAACTGAAGCCTTTTCTGGATAGAGACGATTTGGCCACAGTTATCCATGCTCTGGTAACCTCTAGATTTGACTACTGTAACGCGCTCTACATAGGGCTGCCCTTGAAGACGATTCAGAAGTTGCAGCTAGTGTAAAATGCAGCCGCCAGGGTGCTGACCGGAACAGCTAGCCGGATGCACATCACGCCGGTCTTAAAAGAGTTGCACTGGCTGCCAATTCACAATTCAAGGTGTTAACTCTAACTTATAAGGCCCTAAATGACTTGGGCCCCAAATATCTAAAGGAACGCCTTCTCCCATTTCAAGCTGCCCTAAGATCAAGTAGTGAAGCCCTCCTAGTTATCCCACCACCTTCTTTGCCCTGGTCTTTGGCTGAGATGACTATATTTTCCTCCCTCCCCAGTCACAGGCACAACGAACATAATATGGAGTGTACTGTTTTAAATTTGCTGAATTTTTAAAAGTGTTTTAATCTGTATTCCATTTTTCATGTGTATCTTGTTTTTATGTCCGAATTCAATGAAATTTGATAAAATTTTGAATGTTTCTAACATTCGTGCGCATCCCTGGCACCTTAATCTCACAACAAAAAGTGTTACGATGAGATGCCAGATGTACCTCAGACAGGAGAGCAGTGAATATCAGGAACCACCACCAAGTAGACTCTTTCACATACTACCTTTCAAACCAAATATTAGAGACACTCAAAGACTGAGGTTCAAATGTGAAGCAAATGCTTTTGTGTATTTGTTAAAAACTTTGTTTCATTCACAAAGGTGGGGAGGCAGCAAAGCCTGTCACATCTGCACTGGGTTCAGAGCAGATTCAGAGCAGATTCAAAGTGGATAAAGCAGATTCTAAACTGATTCAGAACAGATTTGGGGGGGGGATTTGGAGGCGCAGCTGGCAACAGCGATTCGAAGAGCATTCAAAGAATATTCAAAGCAGATTCACATCCTAGCATATTCAAAGTGGGTCTGTTCTCATGAAGGTGAATTACCTTTGCATTTGCTTCTATACAAAGCTTGCACGAAAAAAATCATGCACAACTCTATTCCTGATTAGCAAGACCATAGTCCACAGTCCATCTAGTCTAGCTTCCTGATTCACACAGTGGCCTACCAATTGCTTATGGGCATCTCTTTTTAAAAAAAACATTTTATTCACATTTTCACATACATTAACACATAGATTAACACATAAATACAAACCAAGAATACAAACCAGTCAATACTATTTACATTAATATATCATTCTTGTGATCAATATGTCCTGGTGTTTATTTACACATTATTATATCCACCCACCCTTCCCTCCCCCCCTTGGATAGATGGTACCATTATATTTATTTTCTCATTATCTTAAGACCAGTTTCATAACATTCAATAATTCATAGCCCCCCCACCTGTATTGTTGGATATATATTATCAATTTAAACCATTTGCCCATCCAGACATCCCTATTATCTTTAACTATGCTCTCATTACTATCTAAATAATCAGTAATCATTTGATCTGATAAATAATGCTGCCAGTTTTCAATCTGCCATTTGCTTTTGTCTTTCCATCCCAAGACTATAACAGCCTGAACTGCCATAATCATCTGTTGGAATAGATATTTGTCTGTACTTATATTTAACTGTGATTCTATATCTTGGGTTATACATATTTCTTTTGTTTTGGTTACTCTATATCCCAATATTCTTTCCATCCATCCCCAAGCTTCAGTCCAAAATTTTTGTACTTCTGGGCATTCCCACATCATATGCAATAATGTACCCTGTTGTCCACATCCATGCCAACATAGTGATGATACATTGGAAATAAATTTTGCAGTAATTTTTGGTGTTCTATGCCAACGCATCTCAAGCAAAAAACAAAGGCAAAACCTTCAACTGATCTCTAATCCTTGCAAATGGCCTTTAGAGGCATCTAGTCATTCTTGCCCATTAATGGCAGGTATTTGAATGGCCACATTTCAGGCTTGCATCTGGATGATATCTACCTTGCATCTACTAGAGATCCAGATCAAGGTCTTCTTGATCTGAATCACACTCCTTCTTGTGTGCATGGAGCACCATAGCAGTGAGTGTGGCCTCCGCACTAATGTGCAGAAGGAAAGGGCCTTAGTAAACTTGCTGGTAAGGAATCCCAGCAAGTTCAGAAAGCTCCATAAAGCAGTCTAACTTGATGGAATTTCACAGAAATACTGAGCAAAAGCAAAAGATGTTCCTCTAGTGGGATGTGCAAAAATGTTTGAAACATTCAAAATTTGTTCAAATTTGTTCAAATTCAGACACTCGAATTCAAATAGAATGTCTATACATTCATTTTTTAAACATTCAAATTAATGCGAATGTTTTGAATTATTTGTATGAATTATTCGGACATTCATATTTGTACAAATATGTACGCATTACACATGTATCCGTTTGCATCTTGTTCATATCCGTATGCTTTTGTACGGGTATGCACAGGACAAAAGCAGGTGCATACAGAATAAAAACAGGATGCACATGAATGTGTATGGATGCGTCTGGATACCTACAAATGTTGTTGAGATTCGTACCATCAAATACAAAATGACTATTCGTGCAAATAGATACAAATGTATTCGAATCAGTTCATATGAACATAAGAGAGGCCCTGCTGGATCAGGCCACAGCCCATCTAGTCCAGCATCCTGTCGCACACAGTGGCCCACCAAATGCTCATGGGCATCTCAAGCAGAGACAAGAACAAACCTTTTCCTGCTCTTGAATCTCATCAAATGGCATTAGAGGTGTCCTGCTTCCACTCCCCCAGCCTGAAAGATGTACCTAGACATTCATTCTAGTATCCATTGGTACATCTGTCATCCATAAATTTGTCTAACCCTATCTTGAAGCAATCCAGACTGGTAGCTGTCACCACCTCTTCCGGCAGCACATTCCATAAGCCGATGACCCTCTGGGTGAAGCAATACTTCCCCTTGTCGGATCCGACTCTCCTACCCATCAGCTTCATAGATGCCCCCTGGTTCGAGTGTTATGCGATAGAGAAAATAAATTTTCTCTGTCCACCTTTTCTATACCATGCATAATTTTATATACTTCAATCAGGTCCCCTCTTAAACGCCGTCTCTCCAGAGTGAAGAGGCCTAGATGTTGCAGCCTGATTTCGTAAGGGAGGTGTTCCAGCCCCTTAATCATTCTGGTTGCCCTTTTCAGCACCTTCTCTAGTTCCACAATGTCCTTTTTAAGGTGTGTTGACCATAATTGAATACATTTGAGTTCATATTTGAATACATTTGTTTTTTCTCTATTCGTACGAATTCAGATACTCAAATATTCAATTCGAATCAAATAGAATGTTGGAAATTGCATTTGTGCACACCCCTAGTGTGGTCAGTGTGTAGGAGCAGAACAGAAGGGCTCAGGGACTCTTTGCCACTCACCTTTGATGTATGCTCTGCATGGCAAATGTTTTCATCCGATGTGTAAATAAGCGGATTTCTCTTTTATCTGACATGGAAGTAAGGAAATTGTTCCTTGATCTAACTTGAAAGAAAACAAATTACTGTTTGATCCAACATGGATGTAACATAGTCACCTCTCAGCCTTCCCTTCATGCCACCAGGTTTTCGAGGATTCTGGAAGCAATAGGATTATATACACATCTTTTCATCTGGCTGTATCCCTTCCATGAGATATAATCTGCTTTCTTTGCTACAGCAGTAACTAAAATAACGAAGGAAAATTGCATCTGATGAATTTGGCTGTATACGGAAGTTCTGAGGTTGACTGATGGTTATCAGGCATTGGTATTATATAAATATTGATTTGTTATTAACTGGATTTTGTGGCCGTTTTTGATATCTGGCAATATATGTTTTGTTTATGCCTATAATAATCCATGCTTCTCTTATGGTTATTGTGACTTATAACTATATAATAAAGATGTTTGCTTGTGTGTGTCTCTGTGTCTCTGTGCTCTAAAAAAAACCATAACAGTGCATTGTTAGGATTTATGCTAGTGGGCCATTCTCACCCTGCTGCTTGGATGGAGTTTAGCTTAGCAATATTTTTTGCAAACTTGCTCTGTGCATCTGGACTAAGGGGTTTGGTACTAGGTACTCATGTTTCCAGATTAAAATTCACATTCTTGCAAAGTCGGATTCTTTTATTCAACATTGATATACTTCCACAAATGTATGGATGACAGATGTATCAATGGCTACTAGAATGAATGCCTAGGTACATCTTTCAGGCTGGGGGAGGGGGAAGCAGGACGCATCTAATGCCATTTGCTGGGATTCAAGAGCAGGAACAGGTTTGTCCTTGTCTCTGCTTGAGATCCCCATGAGTATTTGTCAAGCCACTGTGTGTGACAGGATGCTGGACTAGATGGGCTGTGGCCTGATCCAGCAGCGCTTTTCTCTTATGTACTAGAGTTTTTATGAGTCTTCAGCTCTGGTTTATATGTGTCAAAGCCCAAAATTATAATAAGGGAAATTAGCTATTATACCGGCTAATGTTAAAAGTGAAATAATAGGAATTTTGTAAAAAAAAACCAAGGATTATTTAATAGGACTACATTTTGGCTGGATCATCAGCTTTGTAGTAAAAGCTAAGAGGTGATAGAGATATGGAAGAAATGAAATACCAAATAAAGAAATCCGGTCATAACAAATGCCAGATTGGTATATGGAAAACTAAGAAGGATTAGGGGAAGGAAGCAAAGTGTAAACAATGTTTTTATCTGTGGGGTTTTGTTTTAAGGCATGTAAAACAATGCTGGGTTGTAGATAAAGATCTTTTGCCCCAGTTTTCCTTAAATTTAAACATGCATCACAGTTAAGGAGTAGACTCATAAATTTGGCTGCTTGCAAAATTGATTCATGGAGACTTTTTGCTCTAGACTGAATAGCATCGGTTCTCCCTCCTCCCTGGCCAGATAAGCTTCCTCAAATTGATCCCCCTTCATAAAGTAAGAAAAGAGAGAGGAATTGTGGGGGGTGCAATTTGCCCATCTCAGCTAAAGCAACTCTTACTAAAGTAACTAGGGCAAAGGATACATCCTGGGTCACTGTAACTTTCCTAATATCTCTCTGAAACAAGGTCTCAGAAAAGGCATAACATTGATATCGCTTCCACAGTACATGTAAACAATGTACAACATCCAAGGATGCTGGCACGAGATATCCACATGCACAGAGACAGGCTTCCATTGGTCCTACACCATATCCTTGTATTTACTGGTTCTGTCCAGTTCTCTTCTTGTAACCAAATATGGGTTTCCTGAATGTACTTTTCCATTGTTCAGAGAAACTGTATAAAAGCCTTGGCATGTGTTAATAAAAAAGGCTAAGGGCTTACTACTTTCACCTGGCAACCATCCTGCGTGTGAGTCCCAATTCGTTACTACAAGAACCATTGTCAAAACAATCATGATGCCTCTATTGACTGAGGCTGTGATCAGACGTGGGAAAAGGGGCATCTCTGTGGTGTCTCTGAGGCAGCTTAGAGAAGACTTTGAGGTGGGGTCGTTCACACACCGGTCTGCCCCTTCCCCTTCTCCTAAACATTCTGTAGTAGAAAATGTGGATGAAAGAAGCCTTGGGTATGTGAGGGCCACACACTGTCTCTCTGAGGTGCCTCTGAGGGGGCCCTTTTGATATGTCTGAACACATCCTTAAAGAAGGCTTTGAGGTGGGATTGTTCACTCACCAGTATGCACCTTCCCCTTCTCTTAAACATTCTGTAGTAGAAAAGGTGGATGAGAGAAGCTTTGGGTATGTGAGGGCCACACTCTGTCTCTCTGAGGTGCCTCTGAGGGGCCCCTTTTGATATGTCTGAATACATCCTCAGAGAAGGCTTTGAGGTGGGATTGTTCACTCACCAGTATGCACCTTCCCCTCCTCCTGAACCTTCTGTGCTAGAAAAGATGGATTAGAGAATGTTCAGAAACACAAGGGCCACACAGTGTCTCTCTAGAGCACTTCTGAAATGCCTCTGAGGTACCTTTGTACGAACACAGGCTGAGTTAGATAAAATACTTCGGAGCATTTGGAGCACCCCTGTGCCAGCTCCAAAGCCATCTCAAGCTTTGGAGCCCATGTGTGAGTTGGTTGGCACGGAATAAGTCATCCCAATGGAAATAGCATTGTTCTGTACAAGGAGCAATCTGTTCCAGATTGGGATGGATGGTATATTTTGATACAAAGCATTTGCTAACCAGAGCAGGAAATGAGGGTACAGCAGATAAATGGAGAAATAATCAGAAATAGGCTAAGGGCTCGTCCCCATGGGCTCCATTTATTGCGGTGCTGATTCAGGACATCCCTAATGCATGTTGTAGTTCAAATTACAATGGCCCCATGCATTTGAGGAGAGTGCGGACTCAAGGTGAATCTGCCTGTCCCCATGAAAACCGCGGTAAACCCCTGCATTGTGGAACCGCATCCTTTTTTCTCCACCCCCTCCACCCTGAAAGGAAGGGAAAGTGGCTCTTTGCTTGAAGTCACAGCTTCAGTTTCATTTTGCCCAGGTATAAAACTTAGTTTCCAGCTGTCCTGAATGTATGGGTTCCTCTGCCCACTCAAGAGATCTTTGGCTCCACCAAAAATCTCATATCTCCCTTGCTTTTGATTGAGACTTGGAAAGATCATAGGTCAGTATCCAGCAGCCACTTGAGCAGAGGTGTGCAACTTCGCTTGAAAGTAGGCACACCTCTGCCTGATAACAGCTTCTTCTTACCGATTGGGAAGATTACTCGGTAAGATTGCACAGCAGGGACAGCAGGCAAACCTCTGCCTGACAGCAGCTTTTTGCTGGAAACATATGTACCCTTCTGATGATTGTTAGCAGCTACTAGAAATGTAGCTACTAAGAGAGATGCATTCCTCATGGCTACAGGGACTGTGAGCACAGGTGAAACCCTGTATGCCAATCTCCGCCTCCAATAACCTGGGAGTGTCCCCATGGCCCCAGGATAAGGCGTGCTTGCCTCCTAATTCGTGGCAAGAACAGTTTGAAAGGGGGTGGGGGTTTGCCACAGATTTGAGAGATTTGTTTTGGATGTAGCCCAGATTGGAGGCTTTCCATGGGGACCCTCCGAGGTGAACCTGAATCATGGGGACACACCCTAAGTCTATGATACAATTTGCCATCATAAAACTCACAGGCATATATGTTCTCTTTTTCAGGTTGGTACACAACAAAGATCCTCAAAGTTCCCTCCACAATCTGCGAATAAACACCACAAATAATTCATATTCAGGATTATCATGTGCATCCAATTCATATCCAAAATGTAGCCATCCCTGAAAGAAATCTGTCATTGCTCTGGGCTAGTAAAATATTTATATATTGCATTCCAATTGGCCATTATTTATGATCACAACAGGGAAGATTGCATCGGAAAACAAAAAAAAACCCATTTAGCTGGAACTGCGTTCAAATTGCGAAACGGGAGGGAATGCAGCTGGAGTCTTACAAATGATTTGTTTAGAAGAAATCTGACCTGTGAAGCCTTATGGCTAAGTTTAAGAGCAACTTTACTCAGACAAATAGCATCCATTAGAAAAGCGGAACAGGTGACCAAGCAGCTAGCAAGCAATATGGTAAGGATGCGAGCTCTTGCAGCGGAGCAGAAGAAATCATTAAAAGGGAAAGCACACAGCGTGTCATTAAAAATTTAGGTTTAATAGAAGTCTGTGTCCTATTCTTAGTGCTTCTAGAAAACAATATAGCGTGTCTGATTGTGGCAACATTTGTAGTAGGGTTGTACATTCAATGAGTCACTTGGAAAGAGGTAGCTGAAGGTTCCTCTTCATCCTGTCTCTACTGAAAGCATCCTTCTGGAGAGTAACAGAATGTTCACAATGTTCATTTCACCTGCTATACATTTTCAATGAACTCTGTGTGCATGTGTATGGAAGCACATGCATGTGTATGCAGACATATGCATATGTTTGTGTGCATGCATGCATAGATGCATACACACACACATCAGTGTAAACTAGTTTTGTCCTATAGAGTTTGCTGTTTCTCATTTCTTTTGCCAAATGGTGCTTTGATCCACTCTGGAGCCAATTACAGTGGTACAATCAAAGGTGAGACACCAATCACCAATTCATGGTGTTGTTATTGACATATAAAGCCCTAAATGGTTTGGGACCTGAGTACCTGAAGAAGCACCTTTTCCCATATAGATCTGGCAGTGTGTTAAAATCCAAAATGAGGGCCTTTGAGGGGATCTCCTACCCTTGGAGGTACCAGGGGCTGCGGAACATGAAATGTCCTTCTCTGTGGTGGCCTCCCAGTTGTGGTACACCAGGTGACAATTTTATATGGCGTTTGTTGCCTGGATAAAATGTACCTCTTCACCTGGGCCTTTAATTCCTAGTTCCTCTGCATGGATCCCTGCTAGGATAGGAGGGAGGGAAGTTGGATGGGTTATATCTTAAACAAGTTTTAGGATTTATTTGTCATATGTTGTAGATCATCCTGGGACTTCCGGGTTAAAAGGCAGGATGCAAATGTTGCCCCATGAGATAAGCCAATGGAATGTGTTACTTTGCTCGGCCAAATTCTTCTTCTTCTTCTTCTTCTTGATTGTATACAAAAACAAGACACTATACAAGCAATTATTAATTAAACAATAAAAATACAGAAGCACAATAGAACTTAACATCAATATAGAGCATAAATTGCAATGAAATATATTTAAATAAAAAAATCAGGGGGAACTATCCACATGTTCTATTTGTATCCCACTTTGGTGTTCCACGTTTTAGCATGGATGCTGCCTTTGTTGGCCCTACCTGAGTTTCTTCCATGGTTTCGGTCTCTATGCTTTTGCATGTAAAGACTCCTGCCTAAAATATTGCCTTCCAGATGCTCCACATCTGCCAGATGATCTACAGCGGAGAAAACCTGTGTCATATAAATGTGCATGTTTGAGAAGCTGCAGAGCAAAAAAAAAGGGGGGGGGAAAGGACAACCCTCATTCCTACTGACAAAAACATGACTTCAGTAAGATTGACAACTTCTTGGACCATTTCTGGAGCTTGGTTAAATGTATATGAATGCAAACTTTGATGTGATTTTGAGGCCCTAGATCAGTGATGGCTAACCTTCTGAGCTTGGTGTGTCAAAATTCGCAAGAAAACCTAGCTTAACTCGAGTGATGTGTCACGTCTAGAAATATCCATAATTTTGTGATATTTGTGGCTCTAGTAAAAAAGTTATATTTTTGATATATGTATTTTATTAAAAGCAAAAACAAATAATTATTTACATTAGTGACTTTTGTTGCTAAATCTTCAATTGAAAGTTGGTATTTCATACACTTCAAGAACAAGCAAGCACTACACGCCCAGGTGCCAGGGTGGCCATGTGTGTCACCCAAAAGGGCTTGGTGTGTCACTTGTGACACGCGTGTCATAGGTTGGCCATCACCGCCCTAGATGATGTGCCCACCTTGACGGCCTCTACACTACATGCCATGGCACATGATGTGGAGCACACTCTAGGCCAGTCAGGCCTGGAAAGGGGCAAGGCATTGCAGAGCACATCAGCAGCCTCTCCAGGGCCCTTTCTGCACTTGGTTTTATTCTGGAATATATCCTAGAATAGGGACCTGCCATCTGCATGCTAGTGCAGACTATGGAAGGCCCAAGGAGGAGCTCTGCCATAGTCTGCATTAGCTTGTGGCTAGGAGACCACTATCCCAAGATATATTCCAGAATAAGTCCAAGTGCAGAAAGGGCCCAGGACAGCTATCCCATCCCACAATACCTTCAGAGCTGGGAAATGAAAGTTCCCCCAGTCCAGAGCTGCAGGTTGAAAAGAATTCTGTGGCACCCAGAAACAGCCCTAGAAATGGGGCATTTCTGGAGCCTAGAAAGATGGTGCCTGATTTGGTCCATTACTACATACAGCACATACACACTACATACATCATTTTGCCTGCACTGAACCTAAAGTCCCACCAGTATGGCTAGTTGCCAGAGATATTAAGAGATGTAGTTCATCAGCTTAGGAAACTCATCGTTCATCTGTCTCTGGTGCCATCTATTTAGGGTTTTCTGGGCAACATAGGCCCTTACTGCACTGGGCCTTATTCCAGATTTATCCCTTTCTGAATTGGGCCTTAATCCAGATTATATTTCAGAATGGGGACCTGCTGCCCACATGCTAATGCACAGTATGGCAGGCTCTGGGTCAGGCCTGCCCTAGTCTGCACCAACACATGGATGGCAGATCCCCATTCTGAAATATAATCTGGATTAAGGCCCAATTCAGAAAGGGCCACAGGGACTTAGAACAAGCAATTCCATCTGCCTCCCATCCAAATTCTTTGTGGCAGCTTCCCAAGAGAACAGGAAGCTACTATGATGCCTCCCTGGATGCCTTCATTCAAGCCCAAGTAGTTTCCCTTTTAACACAACAAACTAGATCTCCTATAATGTACTTGACAAGTTAGGGGTTAAAAAAGAGATTTTGCTAAGTAGGGATGGAATGAAGCTCTTGCAATCACTTCTCATTATGCTGATGGGACTGTCATAGTGCTAATAGGCATCCTCATTCATCTGGGTACCATAACAGAACACTTCTCAAAAGGCTTCTAATTCCTCTTTTAAAATAAATAAAACGTGCTTGTTCATGTCAACAGCTTCCAATTCTGACACTGCTGAAAGCAACCCGGCAGTCCCTGCTTCTCATTTTGTCAGTGTAGAAAGGCTTGTCACTCACACTTTAGGATGTTGAAAGAGAAGCATCTTTATGACAGAAGCTTTATCCAAGCCAACGCCTGATGGTGAAAGATTCAAGGTGAAAGATCAAGCCTAGAACTAGGTAGTGACAGCTACCAGTCTAGATGGCTTTAAGGTAGGGTTAGACAAATTTATGGATGGCAGATGTATCAATGGCTACTAGAATGAATGCCTAGGTGCATCTTTCAGGCTGGGGTGGGGGGGAACCGGGGCGTTTCTAAGGCCACTTGCTGAGATTCTAGAGCAGGAATAGGTTTGTCCTTGTCTCTGCTTGAGATGCCCATGAGCATTTGGTGGGCCACTGTGTGCGACAGGATGCTGGACTAGATGGGCTGTGGCCTGATCCAGCGAGGCTTCTCTTATGTTCTTAGGTAACTATTCAGAGCTAGGGAAGTTCACGAATGGTGTGTGGTTTTTTTGCATTAGAATTTGAGTTGAACTGAATGTCAGAATATTCTATTTGATTCAAATGTTTAAAATCTGAATGCTAAAAAAAACCCAAATTGAATCCGTTACATTCAAATCTATTTGTTCAAATGTTAAATTCATATTTTAAAAAGCAGGACGCTTCTAAGGCCATTGCTGGGATTCAAGAGCAGGAAAAGGTTTGCCCTTGTCTCTGCTTGAGATGCCCATGAGCATTTGGTGGGCCACTGTGTGCGACAGGATGCTGAACTAGATGGGCTGTGGCCTGATCCAGCAGGGCTTCTCTTATGTTCTTATAAATGTCGACAACATTCGTGTTATATGTATCTGTATGCATTCCGTATGTATCCTGTTTTATGCCGTATGCATCCCGTTTTCATCCCGTATTATAAGCACAAATGCGTACACATATGTATTATATTTGTATTATGCGTATCTGAATGCATACGTATCTGTACATTTGTGTCTGTACATTAGAATGATTAGAACAAATGTTTCGGAACATCTGAAATCTATTAGAATGTCTAAATTTGAATGTGAAGACACTTAATTCGAGTTCAAATGTCCACATTCATTGGATTCGAATTGGATTTTTGAATTTTCTAATATTCGTGCCCATCCCTTTTCAGAGCCAAATGTTCTTCAGTATATGTCCTGCTTCTATCTCTGCTTTTCATGAGTAGCTGGATGTTAGGGCACATTCCTAACATGATAGAATGGCCTGCATCAACAGAAAGGTGTCCCCTAAGTAGGGGTGTGTGCGAAGCCCATTTCCCACATCCGATTCAGAATGAATAGAATGTGGGAAAATTCGGCTTTGGGCGGATCCCATTCCCATGAATGTGGGGGGCTTATATTTGTGAAACATGAAACAAATGCAATCTTCCCCCACTCACCTGTCCTCCTTGTAGCCGTTGTGTGCACAGAACCAGAAGTGCATATTTTTTTTGCCTCCATAAGGCCTATTTTGGCCTCCAAAGCATGCCAAAATAGCCCCATGATGCAACCGGAATGCACCCAAAAGGTAAGGGGGGGTGGGAGGCTGGCGGGATGCCTCTGGTGGCATTCCTAGGGCAGAACCGGAAGGTCTTGGAATAGGCCCGGCAGTGGCATGTAAGTGGGGCAATGGGTCCTACAGGGGAACATGGGGGATTGGGGGATCTGCAGGGGTGAGAGGTCCAGGGGGGATCTGGTATCTGCCAAAGCTTTGACTGAAGCTTCGGCAGATACCTGAATATCCAATTCGTGGATGAACAGGGCCTACAAATGTAGGCCCAATTCGATTCAGTCATGAATCTATGAATTCATACCTATTCATACAAATTCCAAATGTCACAAATATTTGCACACTTCCCTACCCCCAAGCATATAAAATCATGCATTGTGTGGAAAAGGTGGATAGAGGAAAACTATTTTTTCTCACACGCAACACTAGAATCAGGGGGCACTCTATGAAGCTGTTGGGCAGGAAAGTTCAAATTGACAAGGGGAAGTGTTTTGTTTTGTTTTTTCACCCAGAGGATCACCAATCTATGGAATTTACTGCCAGAAGTGGTAGTGGCCACAACCAGCCTGGATGGCTTTAACAAAGGGTTAGACAAATTCATGGAGGGCAGGTGCATCAATGGCTACTAGAATGGATACCTACGTCCTGCCTCCAGGCTGGAGAGCTTAGCAGGATGCCTCTAAAGGCCATCTGCAGGGTCTTGAGAGCAAGGGAAGTTTTACTATCATCTTTGCTTGAGAATGCCAAGAAGCAAAGGGTGGGCCACTGTGTGAGATAGGACACTGGATTAGATGGGTCCCCCCCCCCACAGCCCTTTTCCAAAACACATCCCATGTGTACCCGACCAGAACAACAAGCATTCATATAGGAAAAAGAAAACCCCATGTCATGTTACTGTTCCTTTGCCTCAGATTCTTACAACTCCTCTATAGCAACAAATGTTCATTGTTCCTTGGCCACTGCTGGCCAGAGTTCTGGGTGCCTGGTTGGCTGACAGCAGCCATTTCCATTGACTACAAGGAGCCTCTGCAGCTTCCCACCCCATCTGTCCCAAACAGGACTTGCCCAAAGAGTTATACTTTCTAGGGGTGTGCCCAAATGTTTTAAACATTCAAAATTTGAATTCAATCAAATTCGAATAGAACATCTTCACATTTGAATTTAAACATTCGAATGAATTTTGAATGCTCCAAAACATTTGTTCAAATGATCCTAAACATTTGAATGTAAAGATACATATGTATGAATCTCATACGTATCTGTACATATTTGCGCTGATAGTACGGGATGAAAACGGGATGAATATGGGGATAAAATGGGATGCGTACAAAATGCGTACAGATATGAATAACACATACGAATGTTGTCAACATTCCTATCTTTAGATTCAAATCTAACATTCAAACAAATAGATTCAAATGTATTCAATTCGAATTGGATTCTGTTGCATTTGGATTCGAAACACTTGAATGTACAGATACGTATATATTATATATGTATCTGTATGAATCTTCCTTCCTTGCTTCCAAATGTTCCTTCAATACATTGCTCCCACAGCTCCAAATAAATTGGAATCCATTGGATATCTTTCATTTAAAAGGCTTATTTTCTTTTCCTACTCCACCTAGAATAATCACTTTCCGGCTATGCTCCCATAATAATGAGCGCTGGTCAGCCCAGCTCAGCCATAGCAGCATCATTCAGCACAGACGCCAGTCCTTAAGATCTCCCTTAATGGAGCCTGCACCTTGCACACTCTCTAGGCGTTCCAGATTATTATATGCTCACCCACCAGAGCCTCAGGAGAGCACTACAATCAGATAAGATTTTAACATAGCAGGAGTCCTAATTCCCTCTGTGCCCTGCAAACATAACTTTGCAAGTTCGTTCAGTGCCCTTGACTCCTTTTTCCTCTGTGTCACCTGTTTGTGAAGTATAGGTTCATTTGCCGCTTTTGCTCTCATAGCTCCATTTCCTGCTGCCGCACAATAAGCAGCTACTCAGTCCTCCAACCTGGCACTTGGAGCGGGTTTTTAAGCTCCATCCTAATTAGTTTCCAAGCTCCAGTAGGATGTGGCAGACACAGAAAGGTCGCCCTAATTTAAGAATGGGATGGGACAAATGTGGAAAGCGCCACCGCTCCAAATGAGCAGCTTTGGCAAAGAAAGCTCGCAGATCTGGAAAGTTTGCAGATCTGCATAAGCCATTAGCTAAGAAAGCTAAGAGCAACCTTGCTGCATGAATTAAAAAAACAATTTGGCCGCTTGGTTCTGCTTCTCAAAGTAGCCAGCTAGATGCCTCCTGGGGAAATTGTTCTCCCACACATTGTTGCTGGGATATAACTGGTGCACAACTGGCAATAACTGGTATTCAGAGGCAAATCACTTCTGAACCTGGGTGTGGGGGCAACCATGAGAACTTGTTGCCCTGAATGACCTTCTCTCCATCAATCACCTTTAATTTTCTTTTCTATTAAAAAAAAGACAAAAAAAGGTCCTTCCTCTTGTCTGCTTGTCATTTTAACACCCATTGTATGAGATTAAAGATGTTTGTTTTTTTCCATTAATATCCCCACCCCACGTCTCAGGATAGGTTGCATCAATGAAAAGGCATGAAAACACTGCAAAGAAGGCTTCAGATCTTAATGCATGGGAAATAGGGATGTGCACAGATATTCACAACATTCCAAATTTGACTGACCGCGATCCCCTCCTTACCTTAATGCAGCCAGCCCGATTCTGGCTGTGGAGTCCCAGTTTCCTTTGCGCCTGCATCCTGCATGCTCTCTGTGCAGGCGTACAGCTCTGGCCAAAGCGTGCCTCCCAATTGGCCAGGGTCGGCGCCTGTGCAGAGAGCGTCCCGAAGCCAAGCGCGGACCTGGCCAATTGGGAGGCATGCAGGACACAGGCGCAAAGGAAACTGGGACTCCGCAGCCAGAATCGAGCTGGCTGCGTTAAGGTAAGGAGGGGATCACAGTCAGTCGCCCCCAGGGTGGGCTAGGGGGGGTTAGGTGAAGCTTCCCCTGGCTCCAGATGCGTCGATCTGCTGCTTCTGGGGTGAGGGTGAGCCCCAAAATCAGAGTCCCCTGGCTTGCCATGCTCGACTCCAGAAGAGCCAATCATGGCGGGCTGGGGAAGGGCCTCTGGAGATCAGGATTGAGGTGGGTGCTGTGTTTTCACACTACACCCACCTCAAATCCGGATCTAATTCCGTCCCACCGAATTAGTGGCAGTAGAGCCATATCTAAACAACACATATGTCAGCATTTGGATAGGAATTCAATAATTAACAGTAGTCAACATGGGTTTGTATCAAACAAGTCGTGTCAGACTAACTTGATTTCATTTTATGACAAAATCACTGAATGGGTTGATCAAGGAAATGCAGTAGACATAGTATTTCTTGATTTCAGCAAAGCATTTGACAAAGTATCTCATGCGATCCTCATTGAAAAATTGATCAAATATGGGTTTGATAAGGCAACTATAAGGTGGGTTCAAAACTGGCTTAGTAATCGTACTCAAAGAGTGGCTTTAAATGGCTGCACATCCAAATGGAAGGAAGTGTCAAGTGGAGTACCACAAGGTTCTGTCCTGGGCCCAGTTATGTTTAATGTTTTTATAAACGATCTGGACGAGGGAGTTGAAGGGAAACTGATCAAATTTGCTGATGACACAAAGCTAGGGGGGATTGCAAACACCAGAGAAGAGAGAGAGAGGATTCAAAAAGATTTAGAGAAACTCGAACAATGGGCCGCAACTAATAAAATGGTATTTAACAAAGAAAAATGCAAGGTTCTGCACCTGGGCAAGAAAAATGAAAAAAGCACATATACAATGGGAGGAATTCGGCTGAACAGCAGCACATGTGAAAAAGACTTGGGTGTCCTGGTAGATCATCAACTGAACATGAGTCAACAGTGTGAGGCAGCTGCAAAAAAGGCAAACGCAATCCTGGGGTGTATTAGGAGAAGCATAGAGTCCAGATCACGTGAAGTTATTATCCCCCTCTACTCTACCTTGGTCAGACCTCATCTGGAGTACTGTGTCCAGTTCTGGCCACCCCAGTTTAAAAAAGACACTGACAAGCTGGAGCAGGTTCAAAGGAGAGCTACCAAGATGGTGAACGGTCTGCAAACCATGTCCTATGAGGAACGGCTTAAGGAACTAGGAATGTTTAGTCTAACAAAAAGAAGACTGAGAGGAGACATGATAGCTGTCTACAAATACCTCAAGGGTTGTCACAAGGCAGAGGGATCAGCCCTGTTCTCACTCTCTCAAGGAAGGACTAGAAACAATGGGGTGAAACTGCAGGGGAAAAGATTTAGTTTAGATGTTAGGAAAAAAATTCTAACAGTAAGAGTGATCAACCAGTGGAACAGGCTGCCACGGGAGGTGGTTGGTTCCCCTTCGATGGAGGTCTTCAAGCAGAGACTGGACAGCCATCTGTCTGAGATGGTTTAGGAGATCCTGCCTTGAGCAGGGGGTTGGACTCGATGACCCAGGAGGTCCCCTCCAACTCTACCATTCTATGATTCTATGATTCTATGATCTATTAGATACAGATCTACTTACCACGGATCTCCAAAATCCAGACCTAAATAGATCTGGATTTCAGAGGTAAGTGTGGAAACACCCAGAGTCATGCCTTCTGTAGGTTACTGTGTTCTGATCAGGGCCTGCCAGGCCACTGGTAAACCTGTTTAAACAGGCCTACTGATACCCAAATCAAGGGTCCCTTGATCTCTATCATGCTCCATTCTTTTCTGATAGAACATCTGAACAAGCCCACAGTCAACACTCAGATTTTCCCGCACATGATGCACCAACACAACCATCCATGAGCAGACTGTCAAGTCGATGTTGCTTCTGGACTGATGAGATCCAGGAGCCAACTACTGGGGCTCCTATTCTGTAGGGATGTGCTCGGATACTAAAAAATGTGAAAATCCAATTCAAATCCGTCAAATATAGAAATCTGAATTTGAATCAGATTTTTGAAAATCCAGATTTAAACATTCAATCAAATTTTGGATTTTTGAAAATCCGATACGGATTTTTGAAAAATTTGACTGAATAAAACACAGTATATAGCATCGGAATATTTTATTTGCACTTATAATCTGGGATGAAAATGGGATGCACATGGGATGAAAACGGGATGCGTCCAAACTCAAAAATCAGATTTGAATGTTGTCGACATTTGTCTTTTTGCGTTTGAATCAAATTCCCAAATGTACGGATTCGGATAATCCGGATTCAAACTGGATTTTCAAAAATCTGGGTTTTTACATTTTGAATCCAATTAAATATTCAAATATTCAAATCAACTCAAATTTGAATGCAAAAAATGCATTTCTACACACCTCTACTATCCTGGATTAAATGCAAGTGCAGAAAGTGCAGTGCTGGCTAGAATATGAAACAAATTCATCATCCACAAATTGCACAATTTTCACCCATGGTGGTAAAGTTTAGTTTCGTTGGAATGGAGGAAGAATATTTTTAAGTGTGCGGTATTAGTAATTATTTTCTTATTGATTATTGCTCATTCATCCCTCATATAATTGCTTTTAAGATACATTGCAACTGTTTGATAGTGTTATACGTTCATTGCTTATTTCTTTTGACATGCCTTCATTGTATGTGAAAAAGCAAGCACAATTATTCTCTATTTGCCTATTATATCAACAGACTTTTTAGAACGTTTTAAAAGGCCCACGCTGCCTTTTTAACTGTCCTTTCTTTTGATATAATTCTGGCTTTTTGAGCATGATTAATTTGCTCACTGCAGTAACCTGACATTAAAAAAATAAAGAGCCTGGCTTTCACCAGCTGGTTTCATAACTTAAACAATTTAAGCATCTTGGGTGCTGGCCATTAGCTAAGGGTTTTCAGAGCCATAGGCAAAATCACTCGCAAACCCCACAGCTGAGCTTGTCAAAATAGAGCTATCAATGCTGGAGAAAATAACGGTGCAACTGGAACCCGCACTTTAATCTCTCTAAACCACATTTGGGTCTAAAAAATAATTCACGCAAATTGAAGCAAGGCTGTCTATACATCACAGGCCACCGCCATACGGTGACTGGATAACCCATCATGAAGCGATAACGTAGAGTGTTGCTTCCTATTATTCAGAGACTATCTGTAATGTTATCGCGATTGAGCATTTGGGCTTTACGTCAAGTCAGGCCATTTCAAAGATTCAGGTCAGGTTAAAATACAAAAGTTTATTAAAAGAAAAAATCACAAATTAAAAATAAAAATAAAGATTGTTTCTTAGGGTGTTTCGCATTGACTGCAGAAACCGGATTAAACCACCACCACCCTTAGGTAAGATTTAAAACACTTACCTTGTGATGCATCCACACTGTGGACCAGATTTGGAAAGTCCGCATCCGCATTTCGGTGTGCAAGGCCGGTTTTTTAAACCGGTTTTGCCGCCGAAATCCGGATTAAATGTAAGACCTGAAAAATCAGGTCTTACATCCGTTGCTTCCCTCTGGATGTGTGCAGAAGCAGGACGCTTCCACATACGGGCAGGGGAAGAGACGGATTCCAGTGGCAGCCAGGTTTGGCAGAAACACCCTTCATTTATTATGAGGCACAGGCTTGTTGAGTTCCAGTTGGCACATGATAGAATAAGCAAAATGCAGTAACAATACAGCATAGCAGCATAATAGCAGGAGAAATAAAAACACACAAGGGCCAAGGTGACATGAAAAGCGGATAGCCAGTAGCTTACTCCCTACCTTACTTTGTATCATACATCACACTATAGGACATATATAGGGATTTGAGGGGAACCAAGTGACTAGGGGTGTACACAAATGCAATTTTTGGGATTCAATTCAATTCAAATCAAATATCCAAAAATTCCATTCGATTTGAATCTTTAAAATGCAAATTTAATCAAATTTGATTCGAATTAAGCAAATTTGAATTTATTCATTTGAATTTTCAATTCAAATTTGTACTTGCAAATGTTGACAACATTCGTATGTGCCCGTACACGTCGTTATGTATCCTGTACGCATCCATATGCATCCATACATGTCCATATGCATCCCCAAGTTATCCCGTATGGAACCCATTTTTGTCCCGTACAGATCCGTACAAATGCGGAAAATATATGTATGTGCAAGTATACATCATGTACAAACGCGTGAATTGTCTGGATAATTTGAAAGTATAGATCTGAAATTCAAATCACAGCTATGTCTGAAAGCCTAGGTTCTCAAAAGAAACAGCCCCCAAAATGCTACAACTAAGATTAAAACCGGCCGTGAAAGTCTACATACAACCAAGATCACATTATATTGAAATCCAGTAATGGAAAATCCAAGACCTCTGAGAGGAAAAGATAGCAGATCCATCATGTATCATGAACGGATACTACCACACTTCAAACTGACCAACCTAGTGTATGATTATTATATATATCACTCATTAAGTGCAAATCCAGCCAAAGCAACCAACACAAAATAATGTGACCTTCGCTTCACAAAATGTATTAGTCTAAGTTTTTTCTAATCAAGATAATCATCTAACAAGCACCATTTTTCCTCATACCTTCCAAATTCTTAAATGAAAAGTTAAATTGGGGTTGGGGCAAATATATATATGCTATTTTCACTACCTCCTCTGCTCCCAAATCATAAATCAATGAACATTGCAAACAGCAGTTGCTTAGACGATTAAGAATTAAGTGTCCATGAGAAGAGAACAGCTGCTCCTGCCAAGACAAATAATCCTTCATTTCTTTCATTAATTTCCTGAAGCCACTTGCACAAAATTATAAGCAGGATCTACAGGCTCAGGGAAAGAATATTTATGGAGACAACTGGGACAAATCAGAATTCTCTGAAGTGAACTTAGTTGGAGCATCTCATGAAATTTGACATGACGGTCAACAGTTTTCCAGAGTATATTCCATACATACATATTTGTACACATTTGTGCTTATAATATGGAATGAAAATGGGATGCCTATGGGACAAAATGGGATGTGTACAAAATGCGTACCAATACATATAACACATTCAAATGTTTTCGACAGTTGTATCTTAAGATTCAAATCTAACATTCGAATGAATAGTTTCAAATGTATCTGATTCGAATCGGATTTTGTTGCATTCAGATTCTAAACATTCAAACTGACTTTATTGTTTTGACATTCATTTGACTTGAATTTGAATGCAAAACATCATGCATATCCCAAGTCCACTCAAATCTTTGCAAAACCTATCGTCAGACAACAGCAAAAAGCCAATGGGATTATAAGCCTGAAAATGAGACACAGAATGAGCAAGGCAAAATATTGTGGGTGTTTTTTATTCAAACAGATAACACACCTGATCTGACCACTGTTGATAAGAAAAAGGCATTGCTTATCAATATTGCAATTGCTGAGAGTAGAATCAATGGGAAACAACATGGGAAAATATGAAATATGAAGACCTGAAGACTGAAGTGCAGAGACTCCGGGACAAGTTGGCAGTTGTAGTACCAGTGGTGCTCGGTGCACAGGGTGCCATGCCAAAATACCTTGGGTGGTGCTTGAAACAAATCAATGTTGACCACAAAAAGACTGGTTTCTTAAGCTGGTTTTGCCGCCGAAATCCGGCCCTATTGTAAGACCTACAAAACTTATGCATGTATTATCTGCCAATACATTACAACATCCTAAGTTCTTGTGATAAAGACCAACTCCTACTAGTGATCTGGTGATTGTGCTATACTGTTGTTTTTTGTGTGTTGTATAATAATGGAGGAAGGGGAAGAACCGTCATCTTAAGTTCTTGTGTAGGACCCGATGCAAAATTAATGAAAGCCAATATGTGAAGTCTTGGCTCTGCCCTTTCTTTTCCTCTGTTTTAGTTTCCGTTGTTTATGGGTAGTGCAGATGCCTTCCTTTGTATTAGTTTTGGGTGGAGCATAGACCCACCACCACCACGTCCTAGAGGCCAGCCCCAGTTGGTCTCTTCCATTTGCCTGTATAAATAGAGCTCTTCCTGCTGGATTCTTTCTCTTTCTGCAACAGAGCCACAGAGACCAGAGGCCTTGGCTTTGTCTGGTAAACCAAGGCCCAAACAACTCAAACAGGCAAACTTAGCATACATTTGTTGTAAGTTCAAGCTTATACCACCAATCCTAGAGACAAAACAAAGCTTCTGGCCAGCTTAAGCTTCACAAAAAAGATTAGGTCAGTCTATAAGCACCAGCTGATAAGACCATCGCCTTGCACCAGAAACAAGAAATTTTTCCAGACTCCAGAGAGATGACTGCAACCAACCAAAGCACCTTTCGTAACATATTGTTTTAAGTTGTTTCAAGTTAGTTCCGGGTGGAATTAACCCTTTCACTCTCAGGAGGGTGGCTGGCCAATGGGTAGCGACAGTGCACGTACATGTACAGCACGCCGGGATCTTGCTGGCAGAATCAGCCCAGCCACCACCAGGTAAGTACGTGATCACGCGGGCACAACCTGGGGTGGGGTGGGATAGGTGTAGGCTGCAGGGTCCCCTGGCCCGAGAAGCTGCAATTGCAGCTTCTCAGGTGAGGGGGACCCCAGGAAAGCCAGCTGGCAGCCTCCCCATCCTGGTTCCAAGGGAGCCAATGGGTGAGGCTGGAGGGGAGGGGTCCAGCTGTCAGAGAGGGAGAGCACACGCATGCTTTCCCTCTGTGCCAGCTGGGCATGTGCCCAGAATCCGGCTCTTCTTTGGCCATTGCAGAAGCGTCCTGCTTCCGAAATGGTTTGAGGGGAAAAGCTGGATTAAGACCTACATTTTGTAGGCCTTACAATAGGGCCGGATTTCGGTGGCAAAACCGGTTAAAGAAACCGATCTTGCACACCGAAATGCAGACGCGCCGCCGAAAAGGGACCCTAATTGGGTCCCAAATGTGGAAGGCATATTTTAATCCTTCCCCAATCTGGCTCTAAATCCGTTTTTAGAGCCAGTGCAGAAAGGCCCTTTATTTAAGTTGTTTTCAGTAAACTCGTTTTGGTTACCTTTCATCCTGCCAAAGGTGTTTCTGTATGTTAAGGGTCTTAATCTTAACAAAAGGTAAACAGATAGCCCCCGAGTAAAGTTCCAGATGCTTAGTTTCCCCATAGCCTCAAGCGTACCATCACACAATACCAGCTAAAAAGTAGCAGCTGTGAAATCATGCAGTAATAGTAATAGCAATAGCAATAGCAATAGTGCAGCACACTTACTTTTTTGCATTGGTTCCTCTGATTATCCTAGTTCTTTGAGAAGAGCCCAGTGGTCAGACTACAAAACTAGCCATAAACATCTACCAGACTGTGTGATGATGAAAATAATTTTATCACCATTATTGTTCACGTTAACTTTTATATAAACTGCAGGAAGGCAGAGAATTAAATTGCATTGAGGCATTTCAAATAAATAAATAGTCTCTTGGAGCAGCTTCTTGCGTTAGCACCAGAAAACAAAACCAAAACTTTAGAAGTGGACCGTAAGAAAAAGTGGCCTCGTAAATCTCACAGATGGACTGTTTGCATCTTGTCTCCATGCAAGACGGTTAATCTATGAACTGAAGCTTTACTGCCTGTCATCCGATGTCAATAAACAGGCATGTCTTTTCTTAGTGTTTTGGAGCTGCCACCCGCTGAAGAACTCTAATATATTCTTCTCTTTTTTAAAAAAAAATCCCCTATTTCTTTTTCTCATCAAGCTGCTCAAATGCTATACTGTCCAGATCAGATAGGAAATCTTTAAGCAAGAGAAAAAAAGAGACTCTTAAGATAATGATGCTCATCGCATAATGAAATGCAGAGGGATTCTTCATTAACAACTGGAAATGTGCAGTGTAAGGCCCCAAAAATAGAATAAGCAAGTGAATGCGGTATAAGCATTGCTTCCCATTCAATTTCAGACTTAAAACTGACATTGAAACTCTCAGCATCAAAAGCTTTTGTATTCGTACTTTGTTCAAGACAAGCAAAAGCAAGTTGCTTCTTTCATGTTTCATCCTGCACGTTTTTTCTCCCTTGATCTCTGGGCTTAAGATTTTGAATAGTGACAGTTGCTTCAGTCCCCGTAAGCACCTCATAAGGCACCAGGAATTCTGGGTCACTTTTCTTTGGAAATGGAAGAATAATATTTTCACCACTTTGTGAGCCAGTTTAGTCTAGTGGTTGGGAGCCAGACTCTTATCTGGGAATACCGGGTTCAATTCCGCCCTCCCCCACAAAGCCAGCTGGGTGACCTTGGGCTAGTCGCAGCTCTCTTCTGAGTTCTCACAGCCCCACCTACCTCACAGGGTGTTCTGTTGTGGGAAGAAGAACAGAAAAGCTCTGTCAGCCACTTTGAGTCCCCTTAAATGGGTGAGAAAAGTGTGGTAGAAAAGCCAACTCTTCTTCTTCTTCTTCTTCCACATGGAGGTGACTGAAAGACTTTCTGCATGAAGCCAGCCACACAACCTTTTATTCACATAGCTGAATTTAGTCTCCCTTACATTACTTCTTTCTCTTGGGAGCTGCCCGTTACCATATTTTTCCGGAGACCCCAGTAAGTATGCAGTCCAACAAGCATTTAGCTACTAATGAGCCCTTTTATTTATTAAACTGCATTTATCACTTAATTAATATCCACCCTGCGTTAACTACAGGTGACGGATATTTTCAGTTTACTCTGCTTCTGCACAGTGAGATTAAATGGACTGCTGTGCAGTGTAATGAGAGGTCCTTACAGCTAGAAGTTACAGTTTGGTTATTTGAAGTGTGAAAAGGAGGAGGAGAAAGAGATAGTCAAGGAGAAGCTGGATATAAAAATCAGAGGTGTGGAAAGGAGTGTTTGGAAAAACTTGAAACAGCCTCATACCATCGTTTGAGGCCCTTCCTGCACTGGTCCTTATTCTGCACGAAAGGTGTTTTGTTGTTTTGTTTTGTTTTTTGCATTCGAATTTGAGTTGATTCGAATGTCAAAACATTCAATTCAGTTTGAATATTTAGAATCCGAATGCAACAAAATCCAATTCAAATCGAATACATTTAAAACTATTCATTCAAATGTTATATTCGAGTCTTAAGATATCTTATATGTTATACATATCTGTACACATTCCATATGCATCCCATTTTCGTCCCATATTATAAACACAAATGCATACAGATACCTATGAATGATTCAAATCATGCAAATGAATGTCTTGTGTCAATGAAATTTCAGACCAGTTCAGCTTCAATTTACATCTTCTGTTTATTGTATACAATAAATCCATACATGCAGGAAAGAAGGGGAAATTCCTTCTTCCAACAGCAGTTTCAGTAAAGTATCAATACTGAAGAGAAACCAAAATTTCTCTTAACCTGATACAGAATGCAGTATGTTTAAATAGACCATCATTTCACAACAGTTTGTCACCAGACAAAACCACAAAATTACAAAAGTGTCTACATCATCTACTTTTAGACAAGGTTTGACCACATCATACCGATAGTTCCGCTTTTTCCCACCTTCCAATCAAGCACCTGTTTCCTGTTTGTCCAGTCCACGTGCCCACATTGTATAAACTAATTATAAATTAGCTGTGACAGCTGAATTGTGGTCAGCTCTATATAAAAGATTACAAATGCTAGCTATAAGTAAAACACGATTAAATATATGTTCGCTAGCTAAACAGGGCTAATTTAAAAATTCCTTGTCACTTGGAACATTCAAAATTCATTTGAGTGTTTAAATTCGAATGTGAAGACATTCTATTCAAATTCAAATGTCCACATATGTGACGATCACAGGCTGGGGGGAGGGAGTGAGAGGCTGCTTTCAGCAGCAGTAGGGATCACATGACCCTCTCCAGCCAATGGTAGCTGCAGAATCTCGCTAGGGGGAGACAGGCTGACTGAGACAGAGGGAGAAGCTGGAGGATTTTATGACAGTGAGACGCAGAAGTTAGTAGGGGAGAACAAACAAGAAGATATATAAAGTATTGAGACAGAACACTAAGAGAAATAAGAAGAGAAAGACAAAGCTTTGTCTAAACAGAGGGAAAAGGCTTAAAAGAGGCAGAAGCTATTAAGAGCCTGTGAGTTAGGGTACGAAGTTTACCTCAGAACAAGAGAAGGGAGGCCCTTTTCAGACAGTAAAACAATGTTTTAAATGAGAATTCTTGAAGAGTGAACAACCAAAGGACTTTACTCTGTGTTCCTACCATTTTAGTCCTTTCTCATGGACTAAAGGACTCAAAGCACAACCTAAGCTTATTTCTTTATTTTGTTTCATTACTGTATTAATAAAGTTTAAGAGTTATCCTTACTCTACTGTCTGCTGCTTTGTGGTAAACCTGTCCAAGGACAGACTAGCAAAGTGGGGCGCCAGCTTTTTGGAGCTATATAAATGAAAAGTTGGCAGGGTCTGGCGACCCCCACAGCTTGCTTTTATTCTGCGCCCCTCTGAGGAGTGGTGAGCATAGAAGGGGCTGAGAGGGGGACGTTACAGATTATGGTGGCAGCGGTGGGATAGAAACTATATCCAGAAAGCCTTTTAGTAGTTTTCTCTCCCCTCATGGTGTTTATCTTCTGTGTCAAAGAAACAAATCCTAAGCAGTGTCAATGAAATAAATCCTCAGCAGTTACCAACGGTCTGGTTAAGGGTGCGTTGAGGCTTGGTAAAGAGCCTAGTAGCACAGCAGGAACACAAGGTGGTAAAGCCTTGGGTACAGTTCCTGTCTGTAATTGCCAAGGTTGGCATAAGTCTAAAACAATAAGGCTTGGGATTTGTACAGCAAAGTGCTGGGTTATTTTTGCTGATTCTGAGTGAAATCAGGCAACTGGTAGGCAGAGTATTGCCATCAGTTTTGAGTTATTAAACACAAGTGTGTGGCACAAGTGTGGCAATAGCTGACTTTCGAGGTAGGCTTGAGGGTAAAGTAGAAAGTCAGCTTAAAGCCAGGATAAGCGCTGCACACTAGTGGGCAAGTAGCAACACAGGTTCTGTGGTGTAGAGCAGTAACCTGATGGCGCGGTAGCCAGGTGTGTGTGCTGCACAGTTGCGTGGATTTAAAATATATATATCCACAGAAAGCTTTTCTTACGGAAGCAGTTACTGTATGAAGAAAACGTATAAGAGCCGGGTGAACCCAAAAGGAATAGCTGGGACAGTTAGGGTGAAACCTAGCAGCAGCAAATCCAGAGGGAGACCTAGGAGCTCAAGTATACAAGCTAGAAGCATGCAGGAGGTAGAGACTCCAGTTAGCCGTGTGAGTGCCGAGGCAGCCATGGCTGAGACAGTGCCAAGTGCAGAACAGGATCGGGAGATTACGATCCTAAAACTCAAATTGGAATATGAAAAACAGCTTAAACAAATGGAATTACAACTTGAGAAAGAAAAGGCTGCTGCTGTTGAAAAACAAAGAGCCCATGAATTGGCTATTCTTCAGCTAAAAGCCCAGGAGAGGCAAGATGCCTTAGCGGCCAATGTTGGTACTGGGACAGGTGTTAACCCAGGGGCGGGGCCTATTGACATGAAAAGGTTCCCGATGTATGTAAAAGGAGATAATATTGATGCCTTTCTGAAGTCCTTTGAACGAGTGTGTGTAGAGTTTCAGATAGCTGAGGAACAAAGGATGATGTTCCTTAGACCAAAGATTTCAGGAGAACTCCTAGACCTGTATGCATCTCTTTCAGATGAAGAATGTCAGTCATACACAGTATTCAAGGACAAAGTCAAACAAAGATTTAATTTGACCCCAGAACACTATCGCCGTGCTTTTAGGGGAGTGACTAAAGCTGAGGGTGAAACCTACACTCAAGTCGTTTCCCAGTTAAGCAGACACCTAGGTGACTGGGTAAAAGAGTCAAAAGTACAAACTGTTGCACAATATAATGAACTGATTTTATTGGAGCAATTCTTCCAACTGCTACCCAACCACCTTAGATGGATTATTGCTGATAAAAAGTTTGCTACAGCAAGTGAGGCAGCCCGTTGTGCTGATGAGATAACGCTGGCTAGAGAGTATACTGACAGGAGAGCACCAGGGTCAAATAATAAACAATATTATAATAGAGGTGCTAACTTCAACAGAAATGAGCCTGTAGGGGACAAAAGAGAAAGTGGCAAGGTGCCAGAGAAAAGTACCGGTCCATCTTGGCCAAAAAGCAAAGGGGCAGATGCAGGGGGCAAGGAAAGAGTCTGCTTCCTATGCTCGAAACCAGGGCATTATCGGGCCCAGTGCCCTAAGTTGTCAACCGTGGCTAAGGAAAAGAAGAGTGAGGTACATACCAGTTTCTACATTCAGAATCAACAAGGCACTGTGGGGTCCGGTAACAAACACTGTGAGGCATCAGAGAACAAGGATGCCACATCAGTGAGCAATGTTACAGCTGTGGAACACAGTCAGCCAGTACAGGCCAAGGGCTTGGAAAGAGAGCTAGTACTGATTGAGGTTGAATCACACTTTGAAGGAGAATATATGTGGGAGGTGGAACTTAGAGGCCAAAGTGTCAGATCACTGCGTGACACAGGTTCATCAGTGAGTATCGTTCGCCCTGACTTGATCAAACAGTCAGACATCCTACCCGATAGGCAGATGGTGTTACGAGGATTGGGAGGTCCAGCTTTCACAACACCAGTTGCAAGCTTACCAGTTAGGATTGGTCAATGGTCAGGAGACTTTGAGTTTGCTGTACATGCAGGAATACCTACACCCATGTTAGTAGGCAACCAACTAGCATGTGTTGTGGGACAAGTGACAGACAGCCACAACAACAGTACAGGGTCTACAGAAGTCGAGTCGAACCGGGATGATGTAAAAGTCACTGGGGAGGGCTCACTACAAGTGGTGGCACTGAATGTTGATGCTGAGACCATAGCATCGCCAAGTCAATTTCAGACAGAGCAACACCAAGATCAGTCTTTACATCCATTATTTGCTAAAGTTAACACAGATGAGTTTATAGGGAAAAGTGGAGTACCTGAAAGATATCTTGTTAAAGATGGACTTCTGTATAGGGAGGTAGTAAACATGACTACTCGAAGTAGAGCTGAACCCATTGCACAATTGGTGGTACCGGCTAAGTATCGAGCCGATATCCTCAGGTTGGCTCACGAGGAACCCATGGGAGGACATCTTGGGATAAATAAGACTAAACGAAGGGTCATGCATCGTTTCTTTTGGCCCGGAGTTGGGAAGGATGTTAGACAGTATTGTCACACTTGTGGTCCATGCCAACGCGTAGGGAAAAGAGGAGACAAGACTAGAGCACAGTTACAATGCTCACCAGTAATTGAGACTCCATTCACATGGAAAGGCCCTAGAGAATCCAAAAAAGTGGATGTGACGAGTACTTTGAAATCAGCAGATATTAGTTTGGAAACCACAGTACTGTCCAAGGAAATTTCTTCTTCAGAAGATCAGGAAGGGCCTGCCAAAATTACTGGGCAATTAATTGAGTGTAAAGAGCTGCTTCATAATATTCAGTTGCTGAAAACAGAACTTTCCCAGAAGAACCTTATGACAGACAACCGAAAGGTGGAATATCTGACTAAATTTGAAGAATTGGAAGAGAAACTTAATGGTGCCCTTCATGAGAAACAGTTACTGTCTTTACAATTAGATAATCAGCTGGCATTACAGCAAGATGATCCTCGAAAACATCAGGAACTAGTGAAACAGGAAATGGAAGCCATTTTGTTGCACCAAAAACAGCTAGAAAAGAATAACCAAGAGTTGAGAGAGTACTCAGGAGATGTCCACCAGAACATATGTGACTTTGAATTGATGGATGAACACTATTCTAAACTTAAATCTCGTCCAGAAGATGAACTTTCTATTGCCAAATATGGGTCTATTAGATTCCATGAAGCCGTAATACCCTTTAAGAAAGAGCTAAACGAACTACAAGTAAAGAACATAATAGCAAATGAGGAACTGAATGATTACAAGTCTCAGCTGAAAAGTTTGATTGAGAACTTTGAATCAGAAAGAAGAAATCGATCGGAACTTGATGTGAGATGTCAGCGTGTAACTCCTGAATTAGCGGATACAAAACAAATGATTCAGCAAGGCGACTATAAGCAAGAAAATTATGATAAAGTAAAATGTGAGTGTGATATATTCAAACATGACTTGTCAGAACTGCAGATGAAACATGAAAAATTGCAACCATCACACAAAGCGTTAAGCAAAGAAAGAAATGATCTATCAAAGGAAGTTGCAACTTCACAGCAGTCTGTTACCTTGACCCAAAAGGATAAAGATGATCTAAATCGGCAAAACATGGAGTTGAATGTTCGCTGTGCTCGTGAAGAAAATCGAATTGAACGACTTCAAGCTCAACTGGAAGATGCCAAAAGGTTTAGAGAAGAAATGAATGAGAAATATGATACATCTAGGGATCATTATAAAACAGAACATGAAAACAAACTCCATGATGAATGGGAACAAGCAAGACAGAAAAAGTCTCAAGGAATAGATCAGCTGCAAACAGCCACAAAGGAAAAGTATGGGCCTAAGAACAGAAACTTAAGGGAAGAAAGCCTTCCAACAATTGAACGAGAATGGTTGGCCAGCATGTGGGCCATCAATGAACTGAAGCCTTATCTGTGGGACAGGCGTTTTGTCCTACAGATAGACCATGGTCCATTGAAAAAGTTACAGAGTGCTAAAAGGAACTATGGGAAACTTTCGCAGAGGAATCTGCATCTCCAAGAGTATTCCTTCTCCATCCAATACCGGAAGGGAGCGGGAAATCATGTGGCCAACACGTTATCACGTTTGTTCCAGAGGATGTCCAGGCCGAGGAAGACATCGCCGGATCACCGGGAGAGACAACCAACCGCTAGACAACCAGAGGACCAAGGACTAGCGTCACGGAAGGAGGATGCAACGTGGGACACTACAAAGGACTCTTTGGACTTTGGTTGTGTGGGTAACGTAGTTAGAACAGGTAGGACCCGCCTAAGGTGGAAAAACGATCATGGTGGCGATCATGAGAGTGACCGCCCCATGACCGTTTTTCTAAATTAGGGGGGAGGGGTTGTGACGATCACAGGCTGGGGGGAGGGAGGGAGAGGCTGCTTTCAGCAGCAGTAGGGATCACATGACCCTCTCCAGCCAATGGTAGCTGCAGAATCTCGCTAGGGGGAGACAGGCTGACTGAGACAGAGGGAGAAGCTGGAGGATTTTATGACAGTTAGACGCAGAAGTTAGTAGGGGAGAACAAACAAGAAGATATATAAAGTATTGAGACAGAACACTAAGAGAAATAAGAAGAGAAAGACAAAGCTTTGTCTAAACAGAGGGAAAAGGCTTAAAAGAGGCAGAAGCTATTAAGAGCCTGTGAGTTAGGGTACGAAGTTTACCTCAGAACAAGAGAAGGGAGGCCCTTTTCAGACAGTAAAACAATGTTTTAAATGAGAATTCTTGAAGAGTGAACAACCAAAGGACTTTACTCTGTGTTCCTACCATTTTAGTCCTTTCTCATGGACTAAAGGACTCAAAGCACAACCTAAGCTTATTTCTTTATTTTGTTTCATTACTGTATTAATAAAGTTTAAGAGTTATCCTTACTCTACTGTCTGCTGCTTTGTGGTAAACCTGTCCAAGGACAGACTAGCAAAGTGGGGCGCCAGCTTTTTGGAGCTATATAAATGAAAAGTTGGCAGGGTCTGGCGACCCCCACAGCTTGCTTTTATTCTGCGCCCCTCTGAGGAGTGGTGAGCATAGAAGGGGCTGAGAGGGGGACGTTACAACATACAATCAAATTCAATCGAATTTCCAAAGTTTAGTTCATGCACATCTCTATTCTGGATTTTATCTCAGAATAGGGACCTGCCATCCACATGTTAGCAGCGAATGGGTTTTTTAACATTCAGTTTGATACAAATTGAATGCTAGAAAATCCATATTCATTTGAATAGTCCCCTTTTGAATGTGGTAGGATTCTATTCAATACAAATGTATTTGTATGAATTTGTATGAATATCCAATATGTATCCAATACAAACGAATACACATCTGATATGAACGCATCAAATCAAACCTGAACCCACTTTTAATCTGCACTCAATCCATGTTGAATGCAATCAGGACCTGTTGCAGATGTGACTGGTGCAGCCTCTTTCCCACCTCCCCAACTTAATGAATGTCTGAACTAATATTTTTTGCTTTTGTTTTTTTTTATTTTTAATATATAACAACAGACATCAAAAACCCATAACATAAACCAAATATACACTTCTGAGGATCGCATAGTCCATACAGTTCAATCAAGATTTATCCAGTACAGTCTAGAATGGAAAATCTGGAAAAAGCAGCAATTTTTTTTTTTCAAAAATGATACTGAGAAAGAGGAAGATGGTCAAAGTCTGGGATCGATTTGTACCTGAATGATAAAAGGTGCCCATTTCCTGATAAATTGAGCTTCTTGTTCCAGGAGTTGCATCTTACACTGTTGTACTGTGATGAGTTCATTAATCAATAAATACCATGTATGACTGATCCATTTATCTATATTTAATTGATCTGCAGATTTCCAATGGAGAGCAATCTCTGCTTTTGCAGTGGTGATCAGAGAACGAATCAAATCCCTATTATGATTTGGCACCCCTTGTTCTTTAAATGAAAATAGAAACACTATAGTTGGTGATAGTTGGACATTTTGAGAAATAATGGTACATATCTTTGCCTGAACAGCTTCCCAAAACACTTTAACCTTAGGACATTGCCACCACTGATGGATGTATGAATGTCTGAACTATTCATACGAATGTCTGAAACATTTATATTTGCATGAATGTTGATGTATGAATATCGTAACATTCTATTCATATACAAATGTCCAAATTTGGATGAATTTGGATGAATAATGAAAGTTACGAATATTCATGCACATCTCTACATGTTAGTGCAGGCTGTGGCAGACCCTCAAAAGGGTCCACCATAGTTTGCACCAGCAGGAGGAAGACAGCTCCCTATCCCAAGATATAAATCAGTGCAGAAAGGGCCTGACTGGTAGGAGTCTTTAAACTGTGCTCATCTCTGTTCTGGAGGCTTCCAGGAGGGAATTTTTTCATCTTTAGTGCTGAATAAATATATAAAATGTGAATGGATGCAGTTTTACAACTTCACACATCGTCCCAGTATTTAGAGTCTGCAGACAGAAACACTTAGGTTGGTTGCCCATATTGAAAAAAAAAAATCATGCACTTGGGTCATTTGCAGATAAATAAAAATGCATTCTCTTTGATTTCATGCATTAATGTCCATAAATGGACACTAAAATGAATATGGAACTCCTAAAAGCAAAATTTCTCTCCTGTCCCTAGAAATGCAGCACATTTTTGGCTCATCAAGAAAAAAAAAATTGGATGGCAATTTCATCTGATCTGTGCTGTGGAAAAAATAGTACCACCAAAAAGGAAGAAACTAGAAGTTAATATATGGAAGAGAATGGCATGATGCACTTAAGTGATATTTAGCACAGTCCTAGGAAAAAAAATATATTATCCCTGGCAAAGTTGAAGAAAGAGAAGAAAATGGACCATATGACTGAAGGTAAGTACATCTTTGGGACAGTTTTGAGCTCTTCATACAGATTTATCTGAAATGACCAATATTTGTCCATACATTCACGAGTAGGGGTGTGCGCAAATGTATTTTTGGCACTCGAATTAGAGTTGATTTGAATATTCAAAATTCTATGTGATTTGAATGTTAAAAATCTGGATTTTCAAAAATCCGATTCGAATCCAGATTATTCGAATCCGTAAATTCATAAATCCAATCCGTATTTGTAAATACGAATGTCGACAACATTCGTATCGGTTTTAGAAATTTGCACACATGCCTTGGGCATCACGTTTTATCCCATATGCATCCCATTCTCATCCCGTATTATAAGTGCAAATATGCATAATTTTTTAGTATATTCAAATGCTATAGATACAAATCTATACATTCAAATCATTTGAATATGTGTTTTGGATTTCTAGAAATTCAAAAATCCATTCAAATGTCAAATTTCGAATATTGTTAAATCTGATTCAAATTCAAATGTCAATATTCGTCGAATTTGAATTGGATTTTTGAATATTTGTGCACATCCCTATTCATGGGAGCCCAATTCACACTTCGGCCTGTAGTTTACAATTAGTCAACACCTGGGCAATTGCATCTGCAGTTAAAGAGGTGCTTACTAGCTGTGGTGCACAATATAGGAAGGGAAAGGAAGTATGAAAGTGTCCCAAGAGTTAAATCCAACTGTGGCTGCATCCAGGGACTTTCTAATCATGCAGATGGAGCCAGATGAACTGGGATGAAACTTCCTTCACCCTGGATTAATATGTGGATCAGGAGGCCCAGGATCTCCTTGATCCTGATCAAGTTGTTAGTGCAGAAAGGATCAAATACTCCAAGTCTCTGTGGTTTTGCCCTTGAAAGGGGAATTTTTTAAAATGGAAAAATGTATTTTTCATTTTTGAACAAGTTCAAAATCAAATACAACTATTTGATTAAAGGTTTCACTATCAAGCTGAACAAAAAGTGTTCAGTTTAACAGCAAACCAAACATGTAATTTTTGTTCATGGACAGCAATAAAAGACACCTCTTAGGGCGCATCCACATGCAAGCCAGCTGATGCGATTTGGACACGTGTGATAAAAATCTGTGTTGTAATGCGGAATAAAGCATCCCCATGTGGTTTGGAGCAATGCGGATCCAAACTGTAACTGCCTGTCCCTATGGAATGGCAGGAACGGCAGCGATGGTGGCAGTGAGAGGAACATTGCAGTATCCCCTCATCCACCCTCCAGCAGAGTGAGCGAGTGAGGTTATTTTCCCATTCATCCTCTCCTCCCCTGCCGGCCATGGACAAGGAGGGGATGAATGGGAAAATAACTTCACTTGCTTGCTCGCTCACTCTGTCAGTGTCATGCCTTGTTCAGCCTCATCAGAAGAGGAGGATATGCCTGCAATGCTACCACAGGCTGAGGAGCAGCCACAGCATGGCATTGCAGGCATGGAAGAGTTAAGGCCGGTCCCAGGTGAGCAGCTGGACAGCTCTGATGAGGAATCCACTAGCAGTGAGCCTAATCAAAGGCTCTCTTATCACCTGCTTAGAAGCAGGTGAGACACAGATCAGAGCGATTAGCCCAGTTGCACCGTGGGCGTGGCTCTAACTCCTCTATTTAAGAACAAGCTCACCTTGCCTCATGTTGCTGCAGACAACGTCTTAGCAGCCTCGTGTTACCTGAGCTTGAAATCCTGGACTCCTTGTGACCTGCTGACCCTTTGGACTGCCTGACCCTTGCTGACTCTCTGGACTTCTAGACGCCAGACCAGAACTGACCTCAAGAATGCCCAGAACCCTTGGGACTGAGTAGCTGCACAAGTGTTTGCCTGTTGCCTGACCGGCCTGCGACGTGACAGCCAGTAATGTTGCCTCCATTTACATTGCAGGGAAGACAGGTTTGTGCTGAAGCAGATGAACTGTCAAGCAAATGTGCACACATTTGCTTGACATTTCATCTGCTTCGGCACAAACTTGTTGCCTTCCTAGCAATGTAAATGGAGGTAACGTTACCGGCAGAGCAAGCGAGCGAGGTTATTTTCCCATTCATCCCCTCTGGGAGCGTCCACATGGCGCCAGGACAATTTGTGTTAGCCCCTTATTTTGCATGCAAAACACTTGTGAAGTGGGGTTTTTAAAACACGTATTGACTCCCATGTGCCACACATTAGGGCTTTGTATGCCGCCACTCCCAAGGTGGACACGGAATCCTTTTGGATTATTTTTAGCATGTGGACGGGCCCTTAGTTGATTTCATTGGCAAAGTAAATCAGTGTTCAGGTATCATGACAATGGATGCCTTGAATGTAGGAAGGCCAATTTTTGTTCTCAAACACATTTCTCACTCTTTCAGAATGTGCAATCAACCTCCAAGAGGATCATGCTAGGGGGAAAATTAATCAGACCGGCAAGGCTAAAAAATAAACCCTTATGGTTGTGTCCCACCAGGGCAATAATCATTTTAAAGGCTGTCTTAACCTTCTACTGTACTGATAAGAATCTGGGTTTTCATACCTTTTGTGGGCCAAATTGCTGACCTCGGAGATAAATGTATTCAGGGGTGTTTTTCCACTGTCATTAGAAGTACCCATTAAGTACCCATTAATGGGTACAAAACCCCAGGTCTCAGTTCAGTTCAGAGCATTAGCCCGTTTTATTTTGGAAAGTGAAAATGAACAAGTAGTAGGGAAGTGCAAGTTTTTTTTTTCTATTTGATAAGTACTGAATCGGATGCAAGAAAATTTATATTTGTTCAAATAGACCCCCTTTGAATGTAGTGGGATTTGAATTTAATATGAATGTTCAGTCCCATACAAATCCCATATAAATCCCAGACAAATGCATATGAATCCCATTCACATTTCATCAAAACATTCAACTCAAATTTCTTTATTATTATTATTATAAAGACGTTGCTATTCCAGGGGACAGCAGAATTGTGGAGAAACAGTTGGAGAAGCTCACCAGGTACGAGGACCTGAGAATTGAACTTCAGCGACTCTGGTGAAAACCAGTGAAAGTGGTCCCAGTCATCCTCTGCACACTGGGCACAGTGCCAAAAGATCTCAGTGGGCACCTAAAAACCATTGGCATTGACAAAATATCCATCTGCCAACTACAAAAAGCCACTTTACTGGGGTCTGCTCGCATAATTTGCCGATACATCACGCAGTCCTAGGTGCTTGGGAAGTGCCCGACTAGTGATATAATACGAAATCCAGCATAGTGATCTCATTTGCTGTGTGTAACTATTGTTTTACATCATCATCATCATCATCATATCCTTTTTGAGGTGTGGTGACCAGAATTGTACACAATACTCCAAATGTGGCCTCTTACACAATGTAAGAGGGCAGTGAGTCACCCATCTCACTGTCCATAATCCCTCATATCCTAATGTTGTTACAGACATCAGCAGCGGACCTTGCTTTGCCTCCCTTCATTAATTCACTTTACTATGCTGAGTCACCCCTTTGCAGGCCAGCTCCAAGCAGAGCACTTACAAAGGCGGCCTGCGGCACTCTGACTGTCTTACAGAGATTTGTTTCTTTTATTTATTGAGGGCCCCAATGCTAATACTTTACATTTATTAGCAGTTGTACTGTTTTTATTGCAGGACGTGCTGGCGATTTACCGCTGCCATGTATCAACACCGCTTCCGCTCTCCCAATGGTTTACTAGCTGCCAGTAGCACTCATTTTATTTGGATGGCCTCATAACTTCTCCCCAGTTTCACAGGGTGGTGGGGAGGGTGGAGCTTTTATTAAGCCTTCTCTGATCTAGAGATCAGCTAGATTTGCTTATTGGGGCTAACGCTGAATGGATACAGCAGAGGAGCAAGCTTGTCTTCACTGTCAGCATGAACTTGACCTCCAAGGATAGTGAAATCTGGCTGTTAAGATGTTGCAGAACCACAGCTGTTACCCCAGCCAGTGTGGTCAGTGGCGATGAATGCTGGGAACTGTCGTTCAACAACATCCGGACTGCTGCAGCTGCTTTTACACATAGTCCAAAGATCTCTCTGCTTTGGTTTGTTTTCTTTTTGAAAGGAAGAGGAGGGAAGGGAATTAACCTGATGGCAGGAAATGCATGTCCCATCTCAAGTCCTTTTCAGCACAAATATCTTGAGGACAGAAAAGAAACCCTGCCTGTACAGATGCTGTGTGGATTATACAACGAAAATAAAGATGTGGAAATAAAGGAAAATATGTAAACAAAGGGTATGTTCTGATATAGCGTGGAAAATCCTTAATGTGGGGACATGAGGATTGATTAAGTGTTCCCGTTACTCTCACATTTGCATTATTACACAGACTCAAAACAAAATTGCTCGTTCTCTCTCTTTATTTTTCCCATGCTTAGCATGGAGAAAGTGTAACATTTTCCTTCTCCCCTCACTAAATACCCTTGGGGTGGTGCTTCCGCACATGCCCTTAAACACCCATTAAGGACACATGTGGCCAGGGCAGTGCGCCTGCACAGAAAGCCTCCTGACAGCAGGAGCTGCCAGAAGCAGCCCTGACCAGTCAGGAGGCGTGCAGCACGCAGGCACGCAGCCTCCTGGGATTCCCCGGCTAGAATTGGGGCAACGCCGAAGAGGTAAGGAGGGGATCGCGTGGGCTCTCCCCTGGGAGGGGCTAGGGAGGGCCTCATAGAAGCTCCCCCTGGCTCCAGAAGTGGTGATCCGCCGCTTCTGGGGCGAGGGTGAGCCCCAACAGCAGAGTCCCCCAGTTCGCCATGCTTGGCTCCAAGGAGCCAAGCATGGCAGGCCAGGGGAGGGCCCCCGGGACATGGATATGAGGCGGGCACTGTGCGTCCGCACAGCACCCACCTCAAATCCGTATCTAAGTCGTCCTTCCGCCGCGTGTACAGAAGGATGGAGGTGGGTAGATCCATATCTATTAGATACGGATCTACTGCTGTAAATCTAAACCAGGTTTACTAAATCTAAATGAGGTAGATCTGGATTTATATAGGTAAATGTGGAAGCACCCTTGGTTCCTTGTAAGCCCCTGTACTGCACGATAAACTTGGGAGAAACACCTGGGCAAAAAGCTCCCCATTCTAAGGGTTGAGGCCTCCACAACACCCGTGCCTCCACTCCCATTTCAAAGCTCTGCACAATGGGGAAGGGCTCAGTGAAAAAGGGGGAATGTGTGAGGTGGTCAATATTCGTGGCAGTGAAGCCAGTGGTCAGCAAATCACCTGCACCTCACCTGCCCTGCCGAGAAAGTTGTGCAGTGCTGATGGCAAACTCAGTGGTGACATGGGACACTGTTAGGGTAAAGGGATAGCATCCCCAACCAGATACAGCAGAAGCATACCCCAGCCAGCAGCACCTCCATTCTTGAAGAAAAAACATTGTAATGTGCTGCTTCTTGCAGAGTTGCAGAAGCATAGTTCTGGTTTTCTGCAAAAGTCCCCCTTTAATGAAAGAAAATATTGTTTCCCTGGTGCATTGTCAAGGGAAAATGGGGGATACATTATCTTTCTACTTGCAGGGATGGGAGAGAAATAAATAGAGGATACATTGTGTTCCTTCAGGGACTGAGGAGAAAGACAGAGGTAGATAAAGCATAACTTCCACTGTGTCTTCTCTCTTGTTGTGGCGTTTGCAAGGAACAGTTAAGTTAGGTGGAGTCAGGAATAGGTGAATGTAGGATGTTAGCGACTGGAATAGGGGGTATGGCTTGCCATTCGGAAAGGAGGGGTAAGCTGGCTCTATGAAAGAACCAATGGGAAGACGTGGAACGACAGGGGTGGAGAGATAAAAGGAGAAGCAGCGAATGAAAGGGGTTCTTTTCGCCTGTTGAATAACGACCATGGGTGGACAGGGGAGAGAAAAGGGAGGGAATCAAGTAGCTTAGTCCTGATAGCTAGGCCACATCCCCATTATAAGCTTAATCCAGTTTCCCTAAACTGAAATAATAGAACTGGATGCAAATGCGAATTTGCCTGATCCCATTACTTTCAACTCGATCCAGATTCTGAGGACTCAAGGGGGGACTCAAGTGGCTACTTTCTAAAGCCGCTTTTCGGGGCTGCCCTGCCCTCTTCCTCCTGGCGTGAACACACCACCCATAAGGGACCCCTTTACGGAGCCTAGCTGGGTGGCTGGGTGGCTGCCGCTTGCCCGGATGGAGGGAAAACGGCAGCGGGCAGCCAGAGAGTCTTTCCCCTCCTCTCCCCATTGCCCAGGGCACATACCAGCAGCGGCAACTCAAGCCTCCTTGCTTTCAACATTCACACATCTCCCAGAACCTGCAGCTGCTTTCCTTTCCCTTTCTAAAGGTCAGAACTCCAAAGAGCTAGAATTGCGCAAAATTGCAACATTGTTATCAGGTGTGAAGTGCCTGGATTGCTACAGTGTAGCAGCTGCTGTGAAGGTTGGATTTTTACACTGAAATCACTATCTTTGGAAGCAAGCTATTGGGGGAGGGAAACCCTAAACATGGGTTCTCATCCCTTTAAATGGTAGGGTCCCCACAGTAAAAAATGTAACAGGTATCAAGCGCACTAACTGGAGTGAGACATGTTGAAATGAGGGTTAACATTTACAATGCTTTGGGACAATTTAACACGTGAAAAGCGTGTTAAGCCAAACTGATGTGGGGTCTGCAAGGATTGAAACCGTATGGAAAGTGAATTAAGCTTCTAATGGGGATGTGGCCCTAGTGTTGTTAGTGAATGATAGGAATACTGTTGGCCTTAGAGTAACCGAAGAAAGCGTGGCTCATCTTGAAGAGTAAACAATAAAGCGTGTTGCTACACTTCACATTAACTGGGCCTCGGTGTGATGCTTGTAAAGGAGCTGGTCCTCATTGAGTATATAAGAACATAACCAGGCTGCAACCTCTAGGCCTCTTCAGTCTGGAGAGATGGTGTTTAAGGGGGACCTGATTGAAGTATATACAATTATGCATGGTAAAGAAAAGGTGGATAGAGAAAATTTCTTTTCTCTATCACACAATACTGGAACCAGGGGGCATCTATGAAGCTGATGGTAGGAGAGTTGGATCAGACAAGTGGAAGTATTTCTTCACCAAGAGGGTCATCCATCTATAGAATTTGCTGCCAGAAGAGGTGGTAACAGCTACCAGCCTGGATAGCTTTAAGGAAGGGTTAGACAAATTTATGGATGACAGATGTATCAGTGGCTACTAGAATGAATGCCTGGGGGGGGGAGCAGAATGCATCTAAAGCCATTTGCTGGGATTCTAGAGCAGGAATAGGTTTGTCCTTGTCTCTCCTTGAGATGCCCATGGGCAATTGGTGGGTCACTGTGTGAGACAGGATGCTGGACTAGATGGACTGTGGCCTGATCCAGCAGGGCTTCTCTTATGCCCTTATGTTCTTACTGCAACTGTACAATGTAACTGTACAATAATGTTAAATATTGTGATTGATACCTGCACTTATAGTCAATGTTTATGTAAATTTGGATTTGTCCACTCATGGCCTATTGTTTCTGTTTTCGTTCTGCATTTTGTAGTTTATTATTTATAAATAGGGATGTGCATCAAAGTGAATGCGAAGGAAATTCACATTTGTATGAACAGAGCCACTTTGAATGTGGTGGGATTCAAATCTGCTACAAATGTTCTTCAAATCTCTGCCACCAGTTGCACTTTCGAACACCCTCCAAATCTGTTGAGAGCCGATTCAAAGTGAGTTCAGAACACTTCAAATCCGCTCTGAATCCAACATTTGATTCGAACGCAGACATACGAATTTGTATGAATTTTGGATGTGATGTATCTTTGTGCACATCCATGTTTAAAAATTACCAATTACAAAAAAAAAAAACCCTGATAACTACTTGCCCCTCTTCAGTCAAATACTAATGGCAGAAATGTGAATTGCAAAAGTAGAGGTAGGCCAGTGGTTCTCAACCTGTGGGCCGCACCCCTTTGGGGGTCGATCTACTCTTTCACAGGGTTCATCTAAGACCATCGGAAAACATATATGAACCGAGACGCCGTTCCTCTATCCGTCTCCAGGCGAGTCCACCCACATGCAGATACGGTGAAATACGAGTACCTGGCGTGATGACATGATCGTGCCAACCCCATCACATACACCCCATACAAATACAGTAGAGAGCAGTAGAGAGAGCTGTGCTTGATGTGAATTCTATGCTTTAATTATGTTCAATTTGTAACAATGAAAATATATCCTGCATATCAGCTATTTACATTACGATTCACAACAGTAGCAAAATTACAGTTATGAAGTAGCAATGAAAATAATTTTATGGTTGGGGATTAGGGTTAGGGTTAGGTTGGGGGTCACCACAACATGAGGAACTGAAAATAAAATCAGATGAACTCTAATAGGCTTCCACCCTTATGTTTAGAGGAACACTCTCAATACCAACACAAGTCATCGTTGTCAAAGGTCCTAAATAAAGAGTTGGCTAATATTGGCCTCCCATTAAATTTTCTGAATGACTTTGATATTTTTGCCCAACTGGACCTAGCAAGCATAGCTAGGTCCACTGCCACCAAATTTTTAGCCTCCCATAAATTGAATATTCATCTAGAAAAAATATTTAACTATTTCCATTCCATTACCTTTAAGAAAAATGTTTACCAGGGCTAGATTCGAACAACTTGGTATCATGATGGAATCTGGACGTTATTGTAATATCCCAAGAAGTAAGAGACTCTGTGTTTGGGGTGATGAATCTGTCAAGGATGTGGAACATTTTCTTATGGAATGTTCAGCATATGATGAACTTCGATTCTAGATTTTTACATCCAATATTGTCCAAGATACAGTCCTCCAATAGAAGTGATCTTATGTCCCTAGTCTTACAAAGCCAAGAAAGAGCTTCTATAATCGGAGTCAGTCTTTTTATCTTAAAAGCTATTAACAAAAGAGCATATTTTCTGACTGAAAAGAAGAAATAGAAAGTCGGTCACTTCCTTTGCCCTCTGTTCCTGTTTTATTTCTTCTTTTAATTGTATTGTATTGAAATGGCTACATGGCTGATCAAATAAAATCTATTTACAAAAAACATGAGGAACTGTATTAAAGGGTCGCTACATTAGGAAGATCGAGAAACACTGGGGTAGGCAGAGCAAGGGAAGAAACAACAGATCTGACACTACCTAATAAGCCCAGCAGCGATTTTAATTAAATGCTTCCCCTATTTACGTGGGAAAGAACTCTGTTTCATTACCATAAAGAGAGCCAACCAGCATGACAACCCACAGGATACTAAGAAAAATGGAGATGGGTTTCTTCTGCTTCTTTTTTCCTTTTCTTTTTAACATCTATCAAGTGGTTGCAAGTGGTTGACATATGAGGTTTCTGCAGCCAACAGCTTGTTGAAGCTGAGGCTGGTGGGGGTTTTACCCTCACCAGGGTACAGCCACTGGAAACTGCTCATTAATACATAATCAGATTCTGCTGATCAGAGCCTCGGCTGCCTTCCAAAGCATCTGTTTCTCCATTGCTATGATTTAGTTCTGTTAGCAGCCAACAAAAACAGATTTGTCTTGTTTCTTTTCTCATTAACCTTATTAGAAGGGATCACCCTTGGAAATACACTTCAGAAAGAGAGGAAGAAGATGAAAACAACAGATTGTTGTAGGCTGGCAGATTTTGAGCCTGGGGCGAATCCACACAGGCATGCAATGCCGTAACATGAGTAGCCCAAGGTGAGAACCCATCCTGCCATTTTGATGTGAAACTTTCAAAAAGGAGGTTTTAAAGCATTCGTGCCTCTGTGGTGGTCAATGGAAGCTGCTGATGAAGGCTAAAAAGCACACTGAGGACATGGATGTGAGGCCGGGAGATAAAAGAGCAGGAAAGAGTTATCCATGTTCTGGTTCTACTGCATGGTTTGAATACCAATGTCCATTCAAGGATAACTTCCATGATATTGTCCATCACTGTGGATCTATATGTGGTTTCCATGACCTGTTCCATCTCTACTGCCTCCATGTATGGTTTCCGTGACTTGTTGCATCACTATGGGTGTATGGGTGGTTTCCATGACGTGTTCCGTCACTGTGGCATCTATCTGTAGCACCAGCCTAAGAATCATAGCCATTACCTTAACAACTAGAGACACTGGACAACTGCTAAGGCCGTAGCATGATTATCCACTACTGCACTGATTCTGAAATCTGCAATTTTCCATTTCATTTTTTGAAAAATAAAAATTCAATTTTAGGAGGAACATAACATAAAACATAAACATGAAAAACATATGAAGATTAATTTAAAAAAACAAAATAAAGTATAACCTCTAATAGTAACCATTATCTAATATAATACCACTGGATAATCATAGATTATTTTAACAAGAAGGGATTAGACAGCTACATATTGGCAGAAGTTGGGTTTTTAGCAGCTAAAAGGGGTCCCCAAATGGCTATGAATGGAATCTTGATATTTTCACCTTGACAGATTTTAAGTTGGTAAGTAATTCGTTCATTTGAAAAGATATTCCATTTTCAGTTTCCCACAGTGTCCCAAAGTGATGCTACTGTGTGAAAACCATGTGCAGAGACACCTCCTGATGTTGTCAAGAGAGCCTACAGTGAGAAAGCCAGTGAATGAGAAAGACATCCATCAAAGGGAATTATGACAGAGATCCTCTCAAGACATCCTTATAGATAAATTCATGGAGGACAGCTATACTGGCAGAGTCTAGGACACTGCCAGCTCAAGCCAGGGTACAACCTTTGCACTGGTTCCATGTGAAGGGGAACTAGTACAACCACAGTAGCATGCCGCATTTCCCAGTTGCTGCAGCAATGGCCAACGCACAGTACAGTGGTTTTGCAATTACCCAGCACTTCGTGAAGTGCCGGATAACTTTGGGATGAGGCAGGCATTCCAAATGTGAACGTCCTCAAAAGGCCCTTAAGCAAGGACTGTCTGATCTGTACTAACCTGCAGATGAGCCCAGAAGAGGGCTTTGAGGGTTCATATTCCAGAACAAAGGTAAGTGCAGAATGGCCCTTACTGTGTGTGAATAAAGCTTCTGCCTAGCACCATTACCCATAATCTCTAGAGAACTTAAGCCTCTTTGCACTTACCGGCATGGTATAGCATAATAACATCATACCAGGCCAGTAAGGTTGGAAAATGGTAGCAGCCATTCACACTACAAGCACTGACCTAGCCCTGTTATCTAACCAGCAGTGCTTGTAGTTCAAATAGCCAGTCTGGATCAACAAGGCAAGGTCTGAACTGGCATCCAGTGTATGGCTGAATATTGCCTACTGCAGTTATGCAGTCACACTCCTTCACTACACCACTCCTGGTCAGACTGCAGATCACTCCAGGTTGAGCTGCAGCAACTCCAGGTAAGTCACAATTGCAGACAGGGGCAGACAAAGCGATCCAGTGAGTGGCTTAGATTGCTCTAAGGCCTTTTCATGACCATTCAACTGCTAGCTGATGAAACAACTTTCAAGTTCTTATGGCATTTGCAGAACACCCAGTAATTTATTGATACTTTTCTTGTGTTGGCGCAAGCATTGATGAAGTTTTTGAAGAAAATCCCTGACCTCTGTCTAATCAATTATTTTCATCTGAGTCTATCGACACCTTCAAAGTCTTTTACCATTTTGATGTGAAGATGTTCTTATCTTTCAGACTTATGTCCATCTCTAATTATCAAACGCATTCTTTCTTTGCAATTACAGTGAAAGGAAAAAGCAATCAACATGCCTAAGAAACCTCAAAATTTAGCTTTCATGTAAAACTTTGCTCTAGTGTTAGACAAATTAGAAAATAGATTTGTCCTACTTAAAAAAATACACATAGAACAAAGCTTCTTTGGATGAGTTCATGTAAGTGCTGTCTGCTATTGACAATAGTGAAGTAGAGAGCAAGGGAACCGAGTTCTCTTTCCTTAACATTGCCCATGTCTCCTCTGCAAATGAGAAAGGGTCAAGGAGTGGTCATCTCAGTAAAGGTATCTCTTTCACCATCCCTGTGGGCTCTTCTGGCATCTCCTTTTCAGCACATGAAGGTATCTGTTGATGCAAAGAATGAATGACTTCTCTGAAGAGGGCATCCCTTGGAAAGCTGTTGCACCTTTTCACAGGTGCTGTGTGCCACCAAAAGTGGAGATGCAATGTTCTAGCCCTTTCAATGAGTCCCTTACAATGATAAATGGATACGCGGCCATTACTACACCTTCAATTTGGTGCCTTCCAGATGTGCTGAGGCTTTTCTGCACTTACCTGATTAGTCTGCCGTGAACTAGGGCTGGTAAACTTCAGGTACAAGTGGACCATTAGCATTTGCCAGGAGGAAAGCTTACCCAAAGCGACCCCTACTGGTCAGAAGTGCAAATGCTCCCCCTGTTTAAAAGCCTGTGCCACTGCCTCTGAAGCCGGAAGTCCTGCCTCCTCACTGCCACAACTGGCTGCCATCAGCTGAGTGTTTGAGTACAGGGACATGTGGACATGTGGCAGCCGATCACATCAGCACCAGTGATCGAGCATGCAGCACCCATTGCTATGTCACCAATGAAATGCTCCTCTTACGACCCTATGATTGATCAAGGGATCGATCACGGCTGCCACCGCCATCGCGCCTGCATGGACGTTGCCTTCCCTGCCCACCTCACGCAGCAACCTGAAGGAGAGCGAATGGTCACATCGTTGGGTGCTTCAGGTAAGCTTCGAGTCAATGTTGGTGAAGGTGTAGAGCACTAAACACTTTTACCAACATTAACTAGAAGCTTACCTAGTTCACCAATCAACAATTAGTGCACCTCTAGTGAGGGTGGGCATGCTTCTAGGCTGTAGAAGCCTAGTGGGTGTGCGTGTGCTCTTCACCAGAGCTGCACTAATTGCTGACAAGAGGCCTAAGTGTGAACTGGCCTTTGGTCTACAGTTTCCACCAGTTCCATCCAGCTATGGCAGCTGGAGCAAAACCCTGGGAAATACCAAACGGATGAAAACTGCTTTAGAAAAACGCAGAGGCAACAGGTGAAGGGCCTTTTTGTCTTCTCAGATTTCATTCATTTCACTTCTTCATTCAAAGTCCAAACCCATAGGTCCTCCTTTATCTGCATATCAATATATACTTGTATCTAATTACCCCCTATTAAAAACCTCTGTTGGAATATTCCAATATTTTGGTGTTTCTCGCAGTCATGTAGATTGAGTGAGTGAGTGAGTGAGTGAGTGAGTGAGTGTGTTTTAAGAAGATGAGGAATAATAGTTACTGCTTATTTTTTCTTGTTATTCTTTTCTCTCTCTCTTTTTCTAAAATAATTACCTTTGTCTTGAAGTCGCCAACAATAGCTCCATTGATTTTAACTATTGATTGCCATTATTGAACAGTAGCCCTAGAGAAAAATTCTGGCGCATAACTTAAAGGAAAAAGACTGTTGGGGGAGAAAATTCGGTTAAAGATAATGATGATTAGAAGTAACAGACTATGCTGTTAAGAATTAATGGAACCAGACACATGGAGTTTCATCCTGTGAAACCTTTCACGGATGAAGTGGTGGCAGGTAATAACTAGGACAGCCTCACAAGATTTCAGTAATGATTATACCCCTTGCGAATAAGACTCGACAACTATGACCTGCAACAAAACACTGTTGCCTGGAATGCGCTTGTTCAGGACTGTGCAACGTTGTCCTCCCATCCCATGTCCATATCCCTTTCCATTTTTATTTGTATACCACCTTTCCAAAAAAAAAAAAAAATTGCCTAAGACGGTTTACAACAAACAACAAACACAAAATGCAAAGTAATAATAAAAACATATTGAAAATACATTATAAAAATGGCACATCATACAAAGCATTGCAAAATAAGCCAAAAAAACACAGACAAATTGAGGCAGCTGAGGCCGAGTGGGCAGAGTCCAGAGCAGCTGACCAAAGGTCCCAGTCTATTTCCATTTCTATTTCCATTTTTTAATATAATGTCCTTCAAAAAAAAAAGAAAAGAAAAGAAAAAATGCTCAAGACAGTTAAAACAAACAGAAAAAAATACAATGCAAAATGATTCATTACAAAATTACATATAAAAAATACACAATAATATTTCAGGCCAGTTTAGTCTAGTGGTTAGGGAGCTGGATTCTTATCTGGGAATACTGGGTTTGATTCCACCCTCCCCCATGACGCCAGCTGGGTGACCTTGGGCTAGTCACAGCTCTCTTCTGAGCTCTCACAGTCCCACCCACCTCACAGGGTCTTCTGTTGTGGGGAGAAGAATAGAAAAGTTTTGTCAGTAGCTTTGAGTCCCCTTAAATGGGTGATAAAAGTGGGGTAGAAAAGCCAACTCTTCTTCTTCTTCATGGCTTGGACCCCAGATATCTAAAGGAAAGCCTCCTCCCCTACAGACCTGTGCTCACAGAGCCTTCCCACTCTTCTTCTTCTTCATACATTATAAAATAATACATTATAAAATCACCCAAAACTGTAGGGGAAAGGTAGCAGGCACCTCAGTGCAGGAGCAAGCCAGCTCTTCTTTCTCCTCCATTCATAGTTCTTATACATCACCATCCTCATCTTCAACTGTGTCCTGACAGGGCAAAAAATCTGAGGGTAATGCACAGCGGCATTCAATTAAAATTATTTTTGACAGAAAAAGTGGTTAAAAAAATAGTGGTTTTAAGCATTCTCACTATGGAGTACCACATTACTCTGCATTTTTCTCATCTGCATGGGAAAAGTGCATGAGAACCCTATGCACAGATCTATCAGAATGTACTACTTCACGCTGACTGTCCAAGGAGGCACTGCACTCATTACCTGAGGCTGTGGGTTTCTCTTATGTTCCTTTGGCACTGAGGTTTTTTCTTCATGACTTCAAGACACACCCTAATACACCATAAACAGGCAATTTAATACCCAGTTGATTTCAAGTGGATTTGGTTCCCATTTCTGTATATTTTCCGTTTGTACAGACGTTAAAAGACTGCTCTTTTAACACACATGCACAAAGCAGTAAAAGACATTCTTACAATGCAGACAAACTAGGGTCCTTTCTGCATTACCTTTGGACCAGTCTATGATGTAGACCATGGGTTTCCCTTCTGCATTGTAGATGGGTTCAGGGGAGGCCCTTCTCGCCACTGGTGTGCTCCATCCACACGGGAGGGAACTGAATCCAGACCCTTGATGTGGATTGCTGGTAGACCTGATTAAACAGATCTACCAGTGGGCAAGTGGGTCCCAATCCAGAGCACAAAGGCATGCAGAAGGCACAACATATTCCAAACTACTGGAGGACCCATTTCAGTGGTGCACCAAAGTGCACTGCCAAAATGATCCCCTGAAGTCTTTCCACAAACTCAGTGTAAATATGTCCATAGATAAATACATAGATAATTCATACGTGAATTAATTTGCACATGTGAGTTGGTGCAGAAACTCTCAGAAAAGCATTCATATGAAATCCTGCAAATATAATGAAACTGGAAAACAATGAAACCTAATTTAATTTGCAATTTAAACTGATGGTGAACAGAAATTACCAATTATTTGTTTGTTTGCTTGCTTATTGACATTTTTATCCTGCCCTATACCCGGGGGTCTCCAAGCAGGCAACAACATTTAAAATCAAACATTGGGTGCATTCCCACTTGACTATTTTGGTGTGGGTTGGACTATTTTAGTCCCCACTGGACTATTTTAATCCGGGAACAGGACGAAGTGCACATTTTGGGCTGTTCCCATTTACCTGATGGTAAACCAGATCCACTCATTCATTTGCACACAAGTAGATCAGCAGTTTGGGCGGGGGTGGGGGTTGGGGGTGTTGCTTTTAAAACTTTATTGCTTAAGTTGAGGAGCATGGTGCCTGTGTGTGTGGGTTGCTAGTGGAGAAGCATGGCAGCACCAGGCAGCGATTAGGGGCCCAGGCAACAGCAAGCTCAGCAGCGGTGGTGTGGAGCACAGGCTTGATTAATACACCTGTTGTAGCTTTAATTGCATATGTGTAAATGTTATAAAATGTGCTGAGGGTAAATGGCACTGACCAGGAAGGTTAGAGAACAGATGAGGAGGGGCTAAGCCCAGCTCAATTAGCATATTGAAGAAAGGGGGGCAGCCCAGAGAGAAACTAGCCAATCAGAAGGGATGGAACCCTGGTAGAGACTATAAAAAGGACCTTCCTGTCAGAGCCGTTGTTCTGTAACTGGGGCTAGACTTAGGAAGAAGTTAGACAGTGCAGATCCGGGTCCTGAGGAGAATCTAGATAGGGATTAGTCAGGGTCCTGAGTTAAGAAAATAAATTAATGTGAACTGCTTGTGTTGAAGTTGAACTGACTTAAGAAGTGTAAACAAATAAAGTTACATTTACGTTTGTTTCACAGTCACTCTGCTTGAGCCCTGATACTGGCTCAGACGCTCAAGGGAGGGGGGGAAGTGTTGTCATAGAAACGTAATGGTAACAGTGTAACTAGTGTTAAACGCTTGGTGCAGAAGAAGAAAAAGGCTCAGAGGCCTACTTAAAAAGGGAACTTGAAGTCTGTGGCTATAGTGGCCAGACTAGAAAGAGTTGGATGCTCGGCTGGGGCCTTGAAACTGGTGGCCGCCAGCTGTGGGCGTCACAGGTGGCTCCGTCTTCCTTCCTCCACCTCCTCCTCACGTGCCCAGGTCACAGCAAGCTCACTCAAGCAGTGGAGGACCATGGTGGCTGTGCAGGGGGAGTACTAGTGGAGGAGCATGGCAGCACCAGATAAGATGTTGGCAGAAGAAGCCCAGGGGGGCCCTGATGGTGGCTGAGAGAGCTCCCTCCCCGCTACTCCTTCCTGTCAAGTCTTGGCCAAGCCACAGCTCATGGCAGTGAGCCCAGCAGTAGCAGTGGTGCCTCCTTCTTCTTCCTCCTCACCTGCCTCAGGAGCCTGGAAGAGTGCATGTGCACACAAGAAGATCAGCCGGGGGGGGGGGGGGGAATGATGGCTTGAACTTTTAAATTTTTAAAAACTTTTTTTGCTTGATATATTCCTGTGTTCCAAGCCTTTTTGCCTTTTCTGTTAGCATTATGGGCATGGCGGACAAGGCGAGCTGTGAAGTCCCACCCACATATGGCTGGCATTGGCCAGAAGTCTTCAGCTCCACCTCAAATAGCCCGAGACCTTTCCCATCTAGGGGAAAAAAAGAGGGATCGGGTGCATAATTTTAGGAAAAGTCCTGTTCTCCCCAGGATTTCCCCCCCCCCCGGATTTTCACAGGATAGTTCTCAGAGAATCTGGGGACACCGCTTGCCGAATTTGGATTATTTGCCTAAGTAATGGAAACGGTAGATGCCAAATTCGAATCCAGTCCAGATTTAATTCCCCATGGGAACACACCCATTATTAAAACAATATCTGGCAGTAAAGAACAATAGTACTTTTTTAAAAGAGGAAATCCTATTTCTAGCTGGACCTACAATATATTTAGTTACAATCCTTTTGCATGCTTCTCTCAGAATTAAACCCATGGGTTTAGGAAATGCACATTGTTGTTTTTCTATGTTCTATTGTAAGAATAATGCCCTGGAAAAGGCTGGATCTTCAACAAATGTTTGAAGACCCTAATGATACCGTTATTCATTTGTTTTATCTTTCGGCCTGCTCGGTTGTAAGAGGCAAAGATCGTGTCTTAATTGTTGACCTTCTTTGTTCTTTCAGGTGCTGAACTGTGCTTTCCCTTATGTCTAAATTTAACTATGGATGTATTTTCTAAAATGTTTTTGGGTCAAAGGTGCTGGGTGCAAAATCCTTGCTTTCATATGAACTTCTAAAGCCCCTCACTTTTCTTGACACTTCTTAATAGGGTGTGCTTTCTAAGTGCATTTTCTAATTTTCTGGTTTGGGGCCCAGAAGACAAGATTCAACTTCTACTCAGTTCCAAGTGAACTTTAGAAATCCTCACTGAATGAGTTTCCACCTGAATGGATTAAATATACAGGGATTTTTATTGTTGTTGTTCAGATGCACAACAGCAAATGCATTTATTCTCTGTATTGGAGATGTGCATTTAAAATTAAACCAAGAAGTCAAATACATTGAAACACTCCATGACCTCTTTCAAACAGGGGTCTGGTTCAGTTTGATTTGGATTTGGTTGAACCATCCAGCTTTATCAAAACCAGTTTGAACCCAAACTAGTTTGGTGCATATCCGCTCTGGATGCAACTTGTGTATCTATGCATTCTTCATATGCAGACATCGAGTATTTATAAGCATCAGATAGCAGAATGAATTGTAGGGATGTGCACGAATGTTCTACACATTTGAAATTCGATCAAATTCAATTGAATGTGGACAGTTGAACTTGAATACAATGTCTACACATTCAAATGATTTGAAACATTTGAATGTACAGATACATATCTGTATGTGTCTCATACGTATCTCTATGCATTTGCATACAAAATGTATACAGATACGTATGACACAGACGGATGTTGTCGACATTTGTATCTTCAGATTCGAATTTAACATTTGAATTAATATATTCGGATGTATTCAAATCAAATTGAATTTTGTTGCATTCTATTCAAATCTAATTGAATATTTTGACATTCGATTTGAATCGAATTCAAATGCAAAAAAAAACCCCATTCATGCACATCCCTAGTCCATTGTTTTACAAAATATTCCGCCATGTATACTTTTTATATAGTATATTATGTAAACGTGGGAGGAGAGATTACTTCTATTTAGTTGTGCAATTGTTAAATTTTTCTGCCCTAGCCATTTCACCTACATGTCAGACTAATTCCAGAAGAACAACCCCTGACCAACTAGTTTGCCTTGATATAATTTTCCTAGCAGGTAGGAAAATACTAGGTTTTTGCCAGGGGACTGAAATCAGAAGGAAATGTTTCACTGCCCTCAATTTTTTTTAAAAATCTAATTCCATTTCACTTCCTAAATTGCAATACATTATACCATTCTCACACAGCACTTACTCTCCTCTGCATGATAGAATTAGTCCATAATTATCCGGAGCAAATGCCAGCTGATGAGATGGCACATACACATCCCAAGCTGAGGTCTATTCACACTACAGGCTCTAGTGCATAATTAGTGCACCTCTGGGAAAGACCATATGCACGTCAAGTAGGCTGTTACAGCCTACGAGCATGCCTGCCCTCCCCAGAAGTGCACTAATTGTTGATTAGGTGTGGAGCATGAAATCGTGCTCAACACCTTTACCAACGTTTACCTAACACTTACCTGAAGCGTCCAGTAGCACTGCCATTTGTTCTTGCCGGTACTCTGGGGTCGTTTGAGGGTGCTGCGCAAGCATACTTGCACCTTGGACAACCGTAGATGCTGCTCTCCATGTGTAGAGCATCTGCATCATCAAGGCAATGGCGCTGACGTGAGGTCACAAAGGCATCTCTGCCAAAATGGTGGCACCCAGAGGAGGACCAGGCCCTGGGATCAAATAAGGTGAATATCCAATCCCAGGAGGAGGGAGTGGGTAAAGTTGACTAGTGCTCAAATGTAAGCGCTAGTCAACATTGGGTCATCGCTCTCCTTTCCCATCCAGCGAACAGGAAGGATAGTGCAAAAATGCTTCTGAACAGCCATTTGAAACATTTGATTCTTTTCTGAATCAAAAGATCTCCCACACCCTTGTGTTGGCATGGATGCAAGCAAGTAGGGACATACCTCCACAGGTGGTGGAGTTGCCCCTCTATTCGCTCCTTTTGGATCACGATACAGGACGCAATTGTGACTATCGCACAGCAATCTGTAATTTTGGCACCTACACTGGTCTTCTTACTGCTACCCACAGAGGCTAATATCCCACTCAAACACAAGGTCCTTATCCAGTCACTGGTAACAGCAGCAAAGGCTGAGATAGCTTTGTTTTGGAAAACGGCAAATATGTTAGCAAAGGACAAATAGCTCACGAGAGTCTGGACTATCACTCTGAATGACTTCACTGCAATCCAGTTAGCATGGATGACTGCTGAGAAAGAACAAAGCTGGTTTCTGGAGAAATGCTTTCCACTCTTGGACAAATCTAAGACAAACCCTCATCTGAGACTGAATTCTTCATTTGCATCCTCTCTCATAAATCAAAAATTACAAAGAATATTTCCACATTTGTTCCCATACTGACTGCATTATGCACTTCACACCGATATTATTATTATTATTATTATTATTATTATTATTATTATTATTATTATTATTATTATTATTATTATTATTATTATTATTATTATTATTATTATTATTATTATTATTATTATTATTATTATTATTATTGTGTTGGCTGTACAGCATTTAATGATGTTTATATTGTATTGTACCAATTTAGAAGCTCAATAAAGCTATCTTTAAAAAAAGAAGTACCCTATGATCCTATGCTGTTCCCTGCATTAGCATGGGTCAGATTAAATTCTAAGCCTAACCCAGGTACCTGATACAGCTCTGCCTTCAGACAACTTTTCTCCCGCCTGAAAATTGAACCAAGGAACATTTTGCACTTAACTTCAGTGGGATGCCATCACACTAAAATTAAGTTCAGGGACAGTGGCCAGCATTCACACCACAAGCACACACACACACACACACACACACCAATTTCCTTACCAACCTTCAAAGTGTGGACGGTCCATCCTAGACCGGATATACTACCCTATCAACAGTCACAGCTACTTCCAGTGCATGCTGGGCCATTATTATGGCAAATGTGATGCAATTGCATGACTGCACAGCTGTGGCCACCTCACCCTGCCCCCATGCAGCATGCACATATGCATGGGGAAGTAGTGTGAATGCTGCATCTGGGAGTTTACCAGGAGTGTCCTAGCTCCACAGCAACAGAGGATCAGGATGACCTCACATACCCTGGACCACTCAGGGACAGAGGTACAGAACCCCCCTTATTTAAGCATCATATCTGTTACTTACAGTGATACTACACTGGGCAGTAAACCAGGCCAGCAAGCATAAAAGGACCACCCTTCCAGGCAGGGCCTTCCTTAGACCACACTAGATTGTGGAAAGGAAGTTAGTAGTCCACTTATGGGTCCAGTATACCAGCCGGTGCAGTATCACCCTTAATACACAGGGATGGGTCTCACCTTTTTTTTCCAGCCAGTTTGTCTGTATGTTCTGTGGTAAATGAAGATAACCACACCCATTTTGGCCACGCCCACTGCCAGCATGTAGCCCCAGAGGTTTGGCAAACAAGGAATACAATCCTGAGTCAAAAATGATTAAGCTTTCCTGGACTTTGTGAACTCGAAGGTGCCTAAGAATACACAAGTAAAATTCAGGATGCTTCTATCGACCTTCCTGAATGTTCAGATATCTTCTTGGCAAGGCACATATCATACAGCCCTGACATTAGAAACATTTGTCAAACACCAGTGACAGCCTCAATGACTTTGAAGAGATAGGGTTTTGAATTATCTGAGTAGCTATGCAGAAGTGCCCATGGTTTAATATTAAACTCAGATTTATAGAGATGTAGTTTCGAATCTGAATGCAGTAATCTTATTCCTACAAACAACAGAAGGTAGGAGATCATTTCCTCATATAATTAAATTACAGGAGAAACTGTCGTCGAGCTAACACCTTTCTGTGATAAAAATACCTCTTTTCAGTGCTCATTTTAAACTCACAAAACTCTAGGCTGCTGATGCGCTCAGTTTAGCAGCAGACCTTTCATTTCCCAAACAAGAGGAACCTTGAGAAGGCACTGAAGCAGTGGAGACCTGGACACTGAGCCAAACGGGAGGAAAATCCTTTTTTTCCTCCCTAGCTCCCACAGTCCTTAGCCACAGTAATCAATGGATCTGTGACTAAGGATTGTGAAAGTTTTAGGCTAAAGCATTGCTACTTGAATCTGATGGAACTGACAACAGCAAATCCCTACGGCTTTGGCATTTCATGATAGAGTAAGCAGATAGGAGCAAGAGATCAAGAAAACCCTGTCTTTGCTGCCTTCTTATTTTCATGTAAAGTTTTGCAGCCCTGATATGAATAGCTGGCAGCAGAAGATAGAGAAGACTCCAACTCTTTGCTGCCCACTACTGTTCTTCCAAAGTTTTGCAGCCCAGATATGGTTGTTCTGGTTCTCATAATTTTGGCATGACTTTCTAGTCTTGCACCTCTCTGAAGGTTCAAGAGTTGGAAGCTTACACGAGGAAACTTGTTAAGTATTGCTTTACAATAAGGATGTGCCTGGCTATTCATAACATTCAAAATTCGTACATATTTGGCTGAATTTGGACATTCATATTTGAATCAAAGTTTGGTACATTCGAAGATTGGCATTTGAAATCTAATAGAATGTTTCAATACAGTTGTATGAAGCTTTGTATGGGATTCATATGCGATATGTATGGGATTTGTATGCATTTGTATGGGATTCATATGGGATTGAACAATCGTATCAAATTAGAATCCCACTACATTCGAAGGGGATCTATTCAAATGAATATGAATTTTCTTGCATTCAATTTAATACAAATCAAATACAAAAAGAAAGTCATGCACATTATAATCTTTTACATACCTAGCTTATGAATATACCTGTGTAGGTAGTCAGGTCACTGTATACTTTATATCACAGTACCCTATTCCATTCTGGTGATGGAAAGGAAGTAGATGATGAGGCCATAACCATAAGACTTCAAAACTAGAATCTACTGATTGGAGTGATGAAAGTAGACAAAGTCCATTGACCCAAGGAGGAAACAAGTCTTGCTTAAATTTAAGAAGCACCCATTGGGACCTAGAAAACCAGATTTGGGATGGATCACAAAGAGCAGGATATATAAAGAGACCTTTGGGTATGGGGTGGGATATAAATATAAATATAAAGAAAGAAAGAAAGTACTCAAATGAGAAAGAAGTAGGGATGGGCATGAATATTTGTAACATTCATTATTTGTACAAATTTGTATAAATTCAGACATTTGTACATAAATTGAATGTTGCAACATTTGTACATTAACATTCATACAAATATGAATATTTTGGAACATTTGTACAAATAGTTTGAGCATTTGTTAAACTCAGGATATGTATTGGATAACTATCAATACGTACATATTTGTATAGGATATGTATCTGATATGTATCCGATACACATGCATTGGTATAGTATATATATCCAATATGTATGGGTTTGTATAGGATACGTATCCAGAGGCCTTTTTGCACTACAGCCGGAATGGCTACGACACTCTGGGACGCTTTCCCCATTCACACGAAGGCAGGTAAGGAATGCGTCTACACGTGTTCCTACCTGCCTACATGTGAAAGGGGAAAGCGTCCCAGAGTGTCGTAGCCTGAAAAGGGCAGGACAGGCGTGGGACTCCACTCCCAGACCTGTCTGCCATTAGCTAGCCAATCAGAGAGCGGCCAGCATGCGCAGGTGCCCTCAGCTCGCCATTTTGGGAGCCAGTGAAGACAAGGTAGGTGCTGTGTGCATGCGAGCATGTGTCCCTGCCTAGGCCCAGGCCCGGGAGGGTTCCTGCAAGCCCTAGAGGACCCAATCCTGTCCCCTAGAACTCCCAGGAATTAGGGAAGGGACAGTGCCAGGCCTGCCCACCCCTGGGTCCAGCTGGACCCAATACGGACAGGCCTGGGGAGGGGCCTGCTTCTGTCAGGGAGGGAGGCATGCAACTGCTTCCATCCCTGAACAGCTGTGGAATGGCCCCAAATACCCTGGGCCAGGTGTAGAGCACCATTAAGTGCTCTATACCCAGAACACATTAAGGGCACTGTGGGACGGGCTGGGACAGTTCCGAACAGAACCGCCCACCCAGAGGAGCGAATGCTCCATCCCAGGTCGTCCTTCACACGATCCAAAAGGCTTAGTTGTGTATCCAGAATACACATGCATTTATATCAGATATCCGTACAAATCCATACGAATACATTTATATCGAATAGAATCCTACCACATTTGAAGGGGATCTATTCAAATGAGTACAAATTTTCTAACGTTCAATTCATTATGAACTGAATGTACATCCCTAGAACGAAGTCATCATGCCTGCTTATCCATCTGATTCCTATTTTCTCTTCAAGGCCTACTGCCCATCCAGACAATATGAAATCTTCTTGATTTTTAACTTTTAACTTTTTAAACTATCTATGCTGTTTAATACTGTTTTAATGGGGTATGTATTTGATATTGTTTCTATATGGGTTTTTACTGTAAGTTGCCCAGAGATCTTGGGATATAGGGTGGGATTTAAATATTTAAATTAAATAAACATCAAGAAAGCTTTTCCTCCAGTTGTAGATATGGATTTTTTTATTTCTTGCTTGCTTATATTGCTCTAAGATCTATATAGAATAGTCAGCTTTTCTTTATTCTCTGTCCTTGCAAGAAAGCTGCACAAAAACGTGTTGAAAAGGTCTTTGCTCTTGTCTTTATCTTGGGTACACAGAAAAAGAGGAAGGAATTTATTTTGCTTCTAGAGTGAATGGAGTAAAAGATGTGTGTGTAAGTGAATGTACAGCAACTTAGCAAACACACAGTAAGGAAATTATGGTGCTGTAAAGATTAGTCATAGAGACCAGCTTTCAGAATTCATTTTTACTCTAGGCTGGGTTTGACATATGCTATATTGCTAAAATTCGGAGAAAAAAAAGTCCACAAAAAATCTGTTCTCAGTCCCGTTTTGGCAGCTAGACTGCTTTTTTTCCCCCAATGGGAACGCTAAGAGATCTGCCTTTTGGGTTGTCCCACCATATCCTTCTGGCCAATGCCTTCCTGGTAACATAGCAAATGGAGGGAGCGTCCAATTTGAAAGGGATAGTGATCGCTTTGTCCTGTCTGTTCTTTCGCTCAGCTGATTCTTACAGGGTTTGGACAAGGGGCAGGGATGAAAAGATCCTGCTTCTCCGTGCTGGGGATTTGGGCAGCTTGAATGGGAACAGCAGTATTTGAACTGAGCCCACGTTATCCTCAAGCAAATGGGAACAGCCAGAATGTGCACTCGATTCTGAATCCAGATTAAAATAGTCCAATCTAGATTAAAATAGTCAGGTGGGGACATGGCCTTGGGCATTTAGAGGACACGAGCTCTAATATCTAAAATGTTAACCATATGCCAAAAGCCATATAAAATTGTCACTTAGCATATCTGCTAGGATGACATTAAAAAGTCTGGGGCCACCACAGAAAAGGCCTTCTGACGTGCTACCACCCCTCAAACCTCTGAGGATGACAAAAGTACAAGGAGGGCCTCCCTCTGTGATCTTAATGCCCAGGCTGGTATTAAGGGCCTCAGAAAAGTCTCTTTTTTTCAAGCCTTTGTAAGTTAATCAAACTCACTGCTAGCTGAGTAAATTTAATAATCAGAGAACTGTTGTGTGCTTACCAAGAAAATAATAATTAATGTTATGCTAATGTGACCCTTTGCCATTCACTAGAGTTGCAGTCCTAATGTTGCAATATGAAAGTCTTGTTAATAGGCATTTAAACATGTTTATTTATTATTTATTATTCTTATTATTTATTTAGGATTTGTCTATACTCCTATTTTTTTTAAAAAAAAATCTCAAAGTGATTTACAGAAGGCATTTTTAAAAAGATAAAACATGCACAGAATAAGAACTAACAAGAACAGGAAGAAACAAAGGGTCTTTCTTCATGGGCTATTTTCCCAGCCTACAGAGGGTTCCAGAAGGCTTAATTCCATCCACTAGTGCAGGATAAGAGAAACCCCAACCCTCTGTAGTACATTCCACCACTCTGGATGGTCAATAGAGTGAGGGCCTTTTTCCACTAGGGCTTAGAACTCTTCTAAGACCTCATTAGGAATCTGATTAGTACCTGACTCATACCAATTGAAGGACCCATCTGCAAAGTCCTGTCCCGACGAGGGCAGGGGAAATCTAGATTTAATGGGTCCTTAAATCTGGAAATTTGGATTTCATGTGATTAAAGGTATCCACAACGGGGTCTTGAGGAATCTTCAAGATCCGGATCTCCATGAGGACCCCATCTCAATGATCTGGATCTTGAAGATCCGGATCTTTGACTGCGCACGGAAAAAGAGGGTGAGATGGGGTGCTAAGTGATGCTTTTTCACAGTCCCACAGTAGACCACTTTGAAGCAATCCACATTCAGACCACTTTGACTATTTTGGACTATGAAGGGCTTGGGGAAAGCACTATCCTGTAGTCTTGTATAAAGCTTTGTCAACACATAAAAAAGTACCACCAGAAGTGATACCAGAAGTTGGTACACACTGCTGAAAAGGCCCCAGTCAGAAATGCTGAAGGACAGGAACTTTTGTTCTCAGCCTTCAAGGATTGGGGCTGGCCCTAAAAGCTGGGCTCAGCCTTCAACATTGGTGGTTGTGTTTGGGCCTGAACACACCAACTGACCCTTAACCAAAGATATGGTCCAACCCTACTGAGCTTCATCTGATAACAATTGGACAGTGATCATTAGACTGCCAGCACAAGGAGAGAAGAATCAATGCACTGATACGACACACTGGTATTTTAAAAAAAAAATCAAACATAATTTTAACAAGTTACTACTTGGCTTCTCATGTTTGGCCATATCTGGACATATGCGCACCGACCTTCAAATAGGAAAGATCAATCCAAACTATTCAATCTGTGTTCTCAACCTACACACATCATTTCTGGCATGGTGCTGGGCGACTATGGAACTCCTCCAGAGTCCACACAAATGCCAATAATTCTGGGCTGCCTCCAGACTTGTAGAATAAACCTGCAGTTAAAGTAAAAAGCATAACTCACCTGCTGTGCAGCGACGACCGGCTATCCTGACTCACAAGGAAGTTCCGTAGCTTCCCATTGGAAGCTATAAGAGCTGAGTCGGCATGCACAGTCACATGGGTTGAGGCAGCCAATCACATGTGAGCTGCCCTCCTGCTCTTGTCCTGCTCCTCTCGCCATTCTGCCCGGACTGGCGGGAAAATTTGAATTTTGTTTCTACTGTGTCCTTAGATCAGCATTAAGGTAAATGTGCAGTAGCGATCGGATAATGCGATGCCACAACAATGCGTCGATTGTCGTGTGTGACACCCTGATCACGACTGCACATTCTGGATGCATCTCTGGTTGCCCTATTAGGTGACTAGAAAAACACCCCAGATATACCATGAAATCTTCTTTTGGAAGCTCCATGGAAGTGCATTTTGAATACCTGTCTGGGCATTTTAACAGCATACTAGGCCTCACATTGACACACATCGCTATTTTTTTTTAGTAAGATTTGTGTTCTACAGAATGCAAAAAGAGGAAAAAGACAATTATAAAATGAAAAAACTTCATTACCTAGATCTTCCTAGATATACAGTACCTACTTTCAAACTGTACCTACTTTGATTCTCCTGCTGTCTGTCTATAACCATAATTGAAAGATTGTATCTTTTGTTTTTAAAATGCACCTCTAAAAATACCTTATGGCTATAAAAAGAAAAGAAAAGGAGCAAAATGATTGCTGCAAATTATTTGTCACCCTAAAGATGGCACAGTTGTCAAAAGCAGTAACTGCATTTCATGTTCTTTGCTCCAAACATAGAGGAAAATAATTTGGACTCACTTCTGTCAGTTCTAGGATAAGGGGAAGAAAAAAAATTACTGTTGCTTTCCTTCAGCCCTTTTCTCTTTCTGCAGAGCTATTTTCTTTAAAAGGAAGCTAAATAATTATTCTAGCTGGCATAGAAGATTTGAAGCCTAGGCCAAAAATCAGGATGCATTTTTAATAAACTATCTACCTTATGCTGGAAATAAAATACTGCAATGATACAACCTCAGTACTAGTAAGCTGCTACATTTCAAATGGGATCAGCTTAGGGATTTTTAGGGTGTTTTTCCACTAGCACTAAGTACCCATTAAGGACCCATTAAGGACCCATTAGGCTCAGAGGCGGAAGACCCCATTTCCACTGCAGACCCCATTAGAGCCACATTTGTTTCCACCAGTTTCTAGGGAAATCTGGATTGAATGGGTCCTTCAGGACCTATAACCTTGATTTCCTGTAGACCCAATTAAAGGGGTCTACAATGGGGTCTTCAGGCATCAAAGCTGGATTATATGGAGCGCATTTCCACAGCAATCAGGCAACCAGGTCTAGGGGAGGCTCCGAGGAGGGCGGACCCATGGGGGTGGTGCCCCAAAACCCAAAGCTCCAAAGCCGGCTCAGGAACAGGCTCCGAAGCTGGCTCCAAAGAATAGCACAGGCTCCAAAGAGGACCCCGCATGAGAGCAATACCAATCCTACAGACCTTTGTCAAAGGCTCCAGAGAATCTTCGAAGTGTGCAGCAGATCGCTCCGGAGAATTTCTGGAGCTTATGACAAAGCTCCGGAGATTCTCCAGAGCCACTCTGGAGAATCTTCAAAGAATCTCAGGAGCGTCTACAGAGATTGCACCCCCTGTTCCCCCAAAAACCTGGGGTGACGGGCAGGCCCCATGTGGGTTGATCCAGATTTGCCACATGGGTGCTCTGACATTTCCACTGCGGACAGGCTAGCACCAATTGCTATTGGGAGTGCTGCACCACCAGTGGGGATGCATCGTGTGCCTCCCTTAAGCCAGATCTATCAGATCTGGATTAGCTGATGGATCCATTTCTTAGATCTGGGTCTTCTTAGATCTGGATTAAGGGAGGTCAGTGGAGAAAAAAACTTATTCTGATGTCTTTAAAGCATAAGTAACTTGAAAGGAGCTTGCATATGCCTTGCCCCCCTATAATGGCCATATTTTAAAATACTTACCTGAATGAGGTCTTTTTGCACTTAACTTCCATAGGACAGTTATTACTACTCCAGAGCCATCACCAATGGGGGATAACCACACATGCTTGTAACTGCTCTGCAACAGAAGCAGCTTTGGGGTGTGCAGATTATCTGAGCTGGAGCATCCCTGGGCTGTCCCAATTGTCATAGTGCAAAAAGGACCTGAGTTGCAACCTGATTTTCTACACAAGACCTTTTGCACTTACCTGCTATAGTGTTTCTATCCACTCACAGTTCAGGGGCAATTCACACTTCAGCCTATAATTCATGATATGTGAACATCTGGGCAGGTGCATCTGCCTCCTGCTTCCCAGAGGTTTACCTGTTGTGAACTAGATGTGGTGCGTGACATCGTGCAGTACAAGCTCACCAACCCTTATCCCACGTGACCGGGAACTTACCTAATGTGTCCACCCATTGACCATCTGTACTTCTGTGTGAAGCCACTTCCATTCCAGAAGCAGCTCTGAGCGTGTGGGACCATCCCGCAGTCCAGTTAGTGGTGGAGCACTAAAACACGCTCCACAATTATACAGGCAGCATCTAGGGCACTGCCAACACACTCTGGCTAGAGTGCCTGGTCACTCAATGTTAAGAGGCCCCTCTGGAGATCTTCACAATCCTCTCCAGTTTTTCCTTCCCTTAAACTAGGGTGATTCCACATTGCCTGGTATGCTAGACCAGAAGTCAAGGAAAACTTCTAGTAAGCTTGCTGGTCTGACATATTGGCCAGGGCAGAATTAGACTTCCTGTCATCAGCAAAGTTTATTAAGACATATGAGAACTTCCTCTCTTGTTACCTCTATCCAATTAAATTCCTCTGATTCCATCTGTGAAAAAACAGGCTCAGCAACAGGTATATGCCTTCTCTTTTCCTTAGTGAAAACATAAACAAAGAATTAATGTAGCTTTGCTCCAATGTCTGTGTCCTCTTTAATTGTCACTTTCTGTCCATCCATTGTCATCTAATGGTCTGACTACAGTATTTTCCTGGTTAGATTCTTACTTCTGATGTACTTAAATAAGTTCTTATTATTTCTCGTGATGTTTTTAACAATGTGTTCCTCAATATGATTGCTGCCTTGCATTTGTTCTGCCATAAATTATGTTCCTTCCTGTTCTTTTTCTTAGGACAAGCCTTCCATTTTCTAAATGAGCTTTTCTTGTGGTTAATGTCTTCTTCAACTGCATTTGCAAAAACTGGTGTCATCTTGGACTCAAAAGTGCCAATTCTTTTAGGTATGCATTCTAACTGTGAACCTTTGTTATTGTATTTGTAAATAGTCTCCATTCATTTTAGAGTGATTATACTCTTCCAACTTTCCACTTCAATTTCCTTTTTACAAGTTTCCTCATTTTGGGGAAGTTTCCTTTATGAAGGCTTAAGGTTTTGATGTTACATTTTATTGACAGCTCTAGTTTATATTTAAATTGGATGCTACTGCATTGTGGTAACTGATCCATTTTACCATATCCTAACATTACTTAGGATCAAATCCAGGATCTCTGTCCCCTTGTTTTGTTCCACAACCCTTTGCTCCAGCAAATAATTGTTTAGCATGTCTAGGGATTTTAGCATTTTTAGATTTCTAGGAATGTTGCAGGATGTTCCAGGAAAGTTGTCTGACTTTATGTGAATGTTGTGTAGACTGGGCATAATAAAATTCCATTGAGTTAGCACAAAATGCCACAGAGAAAACAGAACATCCAGGATAGCCTTGGGCAGTTTGCACAGATGTGGTGCTGCTGCAGAATGGTAGTATAAACAAGCCATAACAAAGATTGACCAAACAAACTGACAGTTTCAAAGCTGCAATTGTTTATCCTCAGGACCGGAGTGCCAGTTGGAATGTACCATGGGGTGGAAATGTGAAAAATAACAAAACCAAACATCCCTTGGTTCTGTATTAATTTTCACTTGTAACAATTCCTTCTGCTATAGCATTGTTGGACAATTATGCTATGCAACTGTTATATAAATGAAAACTTTTTTAAAATGCAGAGTAAAATGGCAAGCTTAAGAGTCTGTTTGTCCATCCTGCAGATGCTAATTCTAAATAACATTGAAAATTGCTACCATGAATTGAGACTATGACATAACAAAAGGGGCAGCTTGGATATGCATCAGAAACAACTCAAATCTCTCCAGTATCACTAAAGAAAGAAGATAGCACCTAAAGATCATCAGTCTCACCTCATTTCCTGGCTGGCAGCTGTTTTTAGCCTCCTGCTAAAGCTGAAAGAAGAAACTCTTTCTCAAGAACACTACTTTTTGTGCTGCTTTGCAAATTTCTTTTGATTCCACTTAGGAAAAGAGACCTCTGTCTCAGGAATCTGCATGAATGTGTTTTTTTCATATTTGATTTGTAATGAATTGAATGTTTGAGAATTTGTATTCATACAAATAGATACTTTTGAATGTGGTACAAATATCCGTTATTAACTAATACATATCAGATACAAAGGATTAGATATCCGAGATACGTATCTGATACATATCCTGTAACAAATCCACTCTGAAAGCAGCAAATCCAACCCGAATCCACTTTTAATTCACTCTCAATCCATGTCTGGCACAGCTGCTTTCCCACGTCTCCAGTTTAATTTATGTCCAAACTATTCGTACTAATGACCGAAACATTCGTATTCATATGAATGTCAATCTATGAGTATCATAACATTCAATTCATGTACGAATGTCCAAATTTGTATGAATTCGTATAAATAACAAATGTTACAAATATTCGTGCACATCCCTACTCTATCTCTCTCATTCTTAGCAAAAGAGCTGTTTCCACTAAAAAAAAGTGAGGATTGCGAAGCATTACATTTTCCCATTCTTCTTGGTTTCTGAGCCTGTGACTTCGCTCTCTTCATGTGCAAAGTATTGAGACAACCCTTGTCCTCTCAGCTCAATGTTTCCTTTTAGTCTAGTGAAGAGCTGCCTGAAGCCTGACTGCCAGACTGTGCTATCAGCTAATTCTCAGACTGACTGCTTTGATTATTGCTATCACTTCTGGGTATCAAGTCTCTTTGCTGGATTTTTAATAAAGTTTCTTATTGTTTACAAAAAATCTTTTGATTGTGAGTCTCTTACTGCCTTCTCTATTGTTAAAGCCTATAGCCTGCAAGATCCTTCAGTTGGTGTCTGAGCAGACCTTTCCCCCATCCCAGTGTAGCCCAGTATATAGCTCCTAATAAGGGCCATGAGATGAGTGACTGACTGCTGTCTTTTCTTTCTTTTTCATTTTTGTAACCCAGCACTGAACTACTACAGATTGGAACTATGTTCTCCAAGGGGAGAACACCAAATGAAGCAGGGTATTACCAATCCCCTACCTACAATTTCACTGGTCATCCCAACCTAGAATAGATACAGACCCAAGACTACTACTAGGAGGAGGAGAGTTGGCTTTTATACTCTGCTTTTCTCACCCATTTAAGGGGGCCCAAAACAGCTGTCAAAGCTTCTTCTCTCCACAACAGACACCCTGTGGGGTGGGTGAGGCTGTGAGAACTCAGAAAGAGACCTGTGATTAGGTCACCTAGCTGGCTTCATGCGGGAGGGTGGAATCAAACCCGGTATTCCCAGATAAGAGACCAGCTTCCTAACCATGAGATCAAACTGACTCACAGCTGTGCAAACAGTTGGGTGGAAAGATAAAGATAGGCTCAGAATGAAGTACCAGTGGTCATGTTTTTAATAAAATACCAAGCCCAATGAATTAGAAATCCAAAGCACTTTCTAACAAGAAGAAATATTTCCACAGAGGCCTCTAAAGAGAGCTGCTGTGTTCAATCTGTTTGATCTTTTTGCCTCATTTTAAGATCTGTGTCTGTGTCAATACAGATATGCATAGATGGATATATAGATAGCCAACTAATAGATAAGTAATTCTGATCAAATGCTTTAAATAAAATAAAGTACAGATAATCAACTAATACATAAGTAATTCTGGTCACCTTCTTTAAATGAAATAAAGTAAAGTAAAACACAGAAACTTCTCATAACATTTTTTCTAATCTCTGTTTTTAATTGGTAGGTTGAAGGAAAGGATAGCAGAAGTTAACTGGAGATGACACCTCATTAGATCAACCAGTCTATTATCTTTGTGTAAATATGCTCTCTCTTATATTTCTCACCATTCTGCCAAAGTAAGGTTTAAATTATTTATATGGTGGGATTCCAAAATGTACCATTTAGAAATTTTGTGTTCATTGTTAAGTCAGCAATATAAATCAAGAACTTTAGCACTGATGACTCCTTGAAATAATACCTGTTTCTCCAAACCAGCAATCAGTTCCTGCATTTATATGATTCTGAGGATTAAAGTATTCTGGATAAATGATTCAAATAGGGGGAAAAAAGCATACCTTTGTGAAAAGTTTCATAAAAATGAAAGATGAGACCTGCTGGTTCAGACTAAAAAGATATGCATACTCCAGCATTATCTCCAAACAACTGTAGAAAGCCAGATGTTGCTAGAAGAGGTCTGAAGGCATCTCTGCCTCTTTGAATGTTCCCAATGACTAACATTTAGAGGCTGATGAAGAATGGAGGATATCATGGGAGACAATGAAAATTGCCACTGAACCTGGTTATATATCATGAGCTTATATACTATGAAACCCCTGTACTGTGCAAAAATATTCAAAAGATTTGAAATTCGAATGAATTAATTTGAATTTGGGCATTCAAATTTGAATCAAATGTCTATCAATTAGAATTTAAACTTTCGAATGAATTTTTGAGTCTGTTCGTGCGAGTTCATATGTGTACGGATATGTACATGATGCATACTTGCCTGTACACATCTTTCCCGAATCTGTACACATTTGTATGGATCCATACAGGACAAAAACAGGATGCATAAGGGATAAATATGGATGTTGTCAACATTCGTATTTGCAAATCTGAATAAAAAATTCGCATGAATAGATTTGAATGTATTCTATTCAAATTGAATATAAATACATATGAATTTTAAAGATTCAAATTGATTCAAATTTTCAGATATTCTGTTCGAATCAAAGCCCAAAAACTGCATTCAGGCACACTCCTAATAACTACCCAAGAGCTCTGTATGAATGAGTAATGTTCACTGGGGTCCTTCCTGCACTTTCATGCCATGGTCAGAACCAGTGGGTCTGAATTACCTATACTCACTGGTTTCAACCATGGAAACCACAGAACAATGCCATATTCAAGATGGCACTGCTACAAACCAGCCTAAGTCCTGGCCTTGAAGGACACAGAAGCTCCAAGCACTGGCCTATTTCTGCACTTACCTTAAGAATCTTTGGGCAGGATAAGACACCTTGACCCAGGAAATGCAATCCATCCCTGGTTCATTTGCATTGGGACATGTCATTCTGAGCCAATTCTCACTGCTGGTTCTAAAGACAGCACTATATTTGGATCTAGTGCTGGAGTTTCCAATGGTCCAGAACAAAATTTTTGGCCCTCAGAGTTCCATAGGTATGTGTGTGTTTCACTGGTGCATCCTGTTCACTGGTGCCCCTGACTCACTCTTTCAGTACAAATGAGTAGCAGGCATGTAGATTGCAATATCATGGTCTACTATCAGCCTAGGGCACCATTTTGGGCATCCTAGCTCAGTTTATGCTCCCTTCTGTAACAGGAACCTGGTTTTATCTCCATTGGAGAGACCTTTTGAATTTTGTCTTGTCAATTAAATCACCACGATCCAACAACAGCAACAAAATGCTTACCAAGCCATAATGCAGACAATCCCTCTTAAGCCAATATTAAGCAAGTTGCCACTCACAGAGTTGGCAATTACATGATTTTCTTTTCTTATAAGTAAACTCTGAAGTCAGATTCATGATTCTTTTTGTGAGGTAAGTGACTTCAAATATGCCTACACCCAGAGAGAGGAAGACCGTTATCACTGCAAACAACAATTCAGGGATACGTGATACAGTCCCAAAGTAGGTGGCAAAAACTTCAATTCTGTTATCTCCAGATCCAGATTAAGGTGTATCACCATTTATGTCTTTCTTACTTACTTGTTTCCTCTTGAACAAAAACATGCATCATCTAACAGATAGAAAAATACTCAGTAACAATATGATGCTTCCCTCCTATTGGAGTAGCCTAGCATGGCTATCTAAATATTCTGATTTGAACATATTTAATGCATTTTGGACCACCTATCAAAGTAAAATGATGAGGATGTGTAAATCTGGGGTGTACAGGATCTTTTCAGAGGTCTGACCTAAACTCCCATCATCCTTGACAACGAGTTATTGCGGCAGCAAGCGAGACGTTTTATGTTCCCAAAACATCCAGAGGACCAGATGTTAGGTTTTGTAATGGGGAGACACATTGCTGGGGAAGAGATAAAGGTCATTTCGTGCTGCTCATAAATTTTACAGGGATTTTGCTCAGGTCTGGGAAAGTATTAGTCCTACTCCTTGTGAATAGATCTGGCTTATAGCCTTGAAAAACTGATTATATATGCCTCATAATTGAGCCACAATTTTATTATCTGGTTTCCATTTAAACATTTTGATTTTGCAATAAACAGCACTAATTGGATTAGAAACTGTTGGCACAAAGGAGAATGAAATATTACTATCTGGAAAAGGAAGTCAGGAGATGGAAGGGGAAAAACTTAAACCCTGTGTATTCTGTCACCACTATTGACTGAGACCATCAATTGTGAGGAAAACATTAATTAAATGGCAAAATTCGTACAATCAGTTCTTCGTTGCTGCTGTTTCAGACGCCACAGCAGTCTGAATGTCTGCTATAATTTTGTATGGAACTACCATACAATTTTGTGCTTGGAAGAACTCCTCCCTCCTTCCTGAACATGCTAAAGGAAAGGCGAGTTGCTTCCACATTCCCTCCACTTCCCTGGGTCAGAATGGGACACTCTGGTTCAGGATAGGGAATCTACCCCAAGCTGTGACTGTTTGCTCCTGGCATGAAGCAAGGTTATCTGCCTTTGGACAAGTTGTTCCACACTAGCCTCCAGGTTGGCTCTGAAGTGCATGCCAACTTCAGAGCCAGTGTGGGGTGCCTCCAAATATTTCAGACCTTCTGAGTGTCTCATTTTGATGACACGCCTTGTTGCACCACCAAAATGGGCCTCCTGTGGTATACCAGACCATGGAGGGTTGCTGACCTCATCCCTTTGTGGTCCTGTATACCAACATTTGATGGTATAGATGAGGTGTATCAGCCAGCCAGATCTGGATGGCATTTTTGGCGCCCCATCCCAGTCTATACAACTTCCTATGTGGACAGAGTGTACTAGGAATGGGAGGGGTCTGCCTTAAACTGCACCAGCATCCAGGAGAAGAGGTGTATCAATGTCTACTAGAATGGATGAGTAGGTATTTCATCCAGGCTGGAGGGGCAAGCGGGATGCCTCTAAGGGCCATATGCAGTGAGTGAAGAGCAGGTGAAGGTTTTGTGTTCATCTTCTGCTTGAGATGCCCATAAGCAATTGGTGTGGGACAGGATGCTGAACTAGATGGGCTGTGGCTTGATCCAGCAGGGATCTTCTTATGTTCTTATGACTACTTCTTGTTCTCCACTACTGACAAGGGCAGAAAGGCCATTAGAGAATTAAATGAAATATCCCAACAAATATTATGATTAATACCTTGTGTAACTAGGTTATTTCTTTTGAATTCTTTTTATGAGTGTGGTTGTTAGTTTGTTCTTGTTGTTCAAATTGTCTCAGCTGTTAATTTGTATAATCTTTAATAAACAATTTAAAAGGAAAAAATTAATAAGTGAAGTTTGCAAATGTGCACAGGGATGATTTGTTGTTGTTGTTGTTTGTTTTGTTTTATCTGAATGGAGTGCAAATTGACTGATGGTCATCGACAGAGGGATAGGTTCTATCAAACACACCACAGGATTTTTTTTGTATTGATTTCCCATTAACCAGGCAGAGATCAGACTTCCATTTTTGGAAAACTAGGCCAGTTGACTTCAGTAAGTATTCCATTCCCTACACTAAGTACCGAGCAAAACTGCAAGAGGTTGCAATTTTCATGGGGGAATGAAGAGTTTGAGCAGTAATGCAAAATCAGCTCTTGGTTCGGCACAACTGCTATAAAAATCGGAAGTGAACTTTATCAATCTCCCATTTTGCCCTTTGTGTTTATTGCTTTTCTGCATTGGCAAACTGGCCCCAGGAACCCCTGATCTAAACCAATCAGATTTCATGGAGTGTGAAAATATGAGAGAAACTCTCATTAACATCAGTCAGTGAAGCATGTAGCGTGAATCGAGTAGCTCTGGGCTTCTACTCCCATTACAAAACTGCATTAAAGCATATCCACACCATCACTTTTCTTCATCTGCTTGCTTGCTTGCTTGCTTGCTTGCTTGCTTGCTTGCTTGCTTGCTTGCTTGCTTGCTTGCTTATTTATTTATTTATTTATTTATTTATTTATTTATTTATTTATTTATTTATTTATTTATTTATTTATTTATTTATTTATTTATTTATTTATTTATTTATTTATTTATTTATAAGAATTTTAAAAATGAGGTTATTGCCTGCATGGACAAAGACAGGACAGGGTGCTGTTGCAGAGATGTTGGAGGATTCTGACTAGGGGTGTGTATGAATGCAATTTTTGAATTTGATTCAATTCAAATTGAATATTCAAATATCTGAATTCGTACGAATAAACAAAAAATGAATGTCTGGACATTCGAACTGACATGAATACATTCATATCTATTCGTAAGAATATTTGGTACGTATCTGATGATATGAACCTTATACCCATCCATACACGTCCCATTTTACCCTACACGCATCCCGTTTTCATCCAGTCTGTAGGGATGCATATGGATATGAATAAGATGCATAAGGATACCTATGTGATGCGTATGTATCCGTACACATATGAATGACTAAAAAAATTGTATGAATAATTCAAAATATTCATATCTGTTTGAATAGTAAAATACAAATATCTGGACATTCAATTCGAATGGTTGTTTTTTTTTTTTTTTTTTGCATTTGATTCGTATTGAATCAAAGGTAAGAAAATTTATATTCATTTGAATAGATCCCCTTCAAAAGTAGTAAGATTCTATTCAATATGAATGTATTTGTACAATTTTGTACAAATATCTGATATGAACGCATATGTATTCGATACGTACCCAATACATATCTCGTAACATATCCACTCTGAAAGTGTCAAATCCATCCTGAATCCACTTCGAATCCACTCTCAAACCACGTCAAATGCACTCTGGATCCATTGCAGATGTGACTGGTGCAGCTGCTTTTACACCTCCCCGTTTCACAAGTGTTTTGAAGAACTTGTACGAATACAAATGTCAGTGTAAATATGTTGTAACATTCCATTCATGTATGAATGTCCAAATTTGTACAAATTTGTACAAATATCGAATGTTATGAATATTCATGCACATCCCTAGCTTCACCTTCACCCAGGGCTCTCATGGTCCTGCTGCCATCACAGAGCGCTCATATGGAGACATCTCAAGCCAAAGGAAGTGTCACTTGCCACAACAGTTGTATACCTGTGCTCCTAACCATGTCAATAGTGCAGGTGTGGGGTTTTTTGTATGCAGTTTGAAAAATAATATTAGGTAATTTTACAAGAAAAAAGCAAGTGGCAGTAAAAGGGAAAGTGACACAGCTGTCTTCCCTCTTGTCTCCAGTTCCTCCTGGGCAGAGGCATTGAAGTAGGTCATCCATAGTTGACATGAGGGAACACTGAAGTGACCCCTGGATTCCTCTGAATTCTAGAAAGGCAACTTCCGAGGCCAAGAAGGACACAGGAAAGTCACTAGTACATATTGGCCCCATCCCCGTGCTGGCCATCTGGCGCTGTTTGGGCACTGTTGTGGCATGCATAGGCCGGGTGCGGAGCTGGGAACACATCTCAGGAATCCCCATATCATTCCCACCAACAAGGGCCAGGTTCGGGGTTCAGCGTGGATGAAGGCATCCTCATGACAAGCGTGTCGAGCCCTAGCATGGGGGAGAACTGCCACCTCCTCTCCACACCCTCTGCCCTCATTGGAAGCTGGATCAAAAGCTGCAACTCTCAGCTGTCAACTGCCTACTGCCACTAAATTGTTGCGGCTGTCGGCATTTTTAAAAAATTAAGTTCTTTCTAGTAATTAAGCCTTATTTGTGCTTCTTTTCATGCCTCCCACCCCAGCCCTGGCTGCCCTTGCTGCTAAGGGAGGATGTGGCAAAGAGGTGAGCTGATGGTGAGCTGACAGCGGATACTTCTGATTGCTAATAGTAGGCATGGACTTTTCTGCACTTGTGCTTTAACGGGAACAATGGAGAAGGTGATATTAAGGTGTGATTTTCAGTTCACGGCATTCTCTGTTGTGAGAGTTCTGATGAGCTGAGAGTTCTGATTGCTGAAAAGGAGACACGTGAGCACAAATCTCCTTCCCGTTAGCCTGCAAGCATCCCCATGTGTGGTCCCAGCTTGCTGAGCAATGCGCCGAGACTTCTTTTTTCAGGTACCAAATTTGGCACCCTTCTGGCACTGTTTGGGGGGACTTGGTATGCTTTTCATGTGCCAAATCCAAAGCCCATGGGGACACATGTACCAAATGTGCTTGGGGACAGGACTATTTGGTCTAGTGGTTGAGGAGCTGGACTCTTATCTGGGAATACCAGGTTTGACTCTGCCCTCCCCCACAAAGCCAGCTGGGTGACCCTGGGCTAGTCACAGCTCTGCTTCTGACAAATGTGAATGCTAGTGCATGCCAGTGGGAGTGCACTATTCCGACGGGAAGTGCAGAAAGGCCTGTGGATTTCAGAAAGCTCATATAACCCCACACCAGGCGCAGCCTGTTTGCAAATTGAAAGCCCATTAATGCCCCTGGGTTGTTCACCTTTTATATAATTTGCCTTGATCAGCCTGAGCTATGTTTAGAGCCTGCTGTATATTTGTTTGTCTTTTTTTGTAGCTACCCTTTCAAAAAGAATATAAATTTTAAAAAACGCAAAGGTCAGGTTTTGCATCCCAAGAGAGTCTTTCCCTTAGCTGCTTCTTTAAATCAAACTCTAGTCCACAAGACTGGTTCACACTATCACATGGATCTATATATTCACCAATAATTCTAACAATGATATGTGGCACAGAATGGTAAGGAGTGAAAAACCGAGTAAGATGGGGAATTGTTGGAAGTTCTGGATGTGCTTAGTCTGGAAAAGACACCAATGGAAATGTAACTCCCTACATATATCTTAACAAGGTTATATAGAAGATAAAGAGGCACTGAAGAAAGTGAGATTAGGATTAAGCCAAGACGACTTCAAAGATTTAAAAGGGACCTGGAAAAGAAAAAAAACAATTTTGTGTTTAAGGAGAGGATGTGTAGGAATCTGTTGGATATATTCTGGTTTGGAATCTTCTTTGCAACTGAGGCCCCTTCCAGACTAGCAGATAAAAATCCACAGTCATTAATAAATTAACAGCTTAACTGGCTGCATGACGCATTCTCCCCACTCCAAACAGAGGTCTGCAGCTTCCTCATCAGCAGCTGCGAGACTTCTGTGGCACACACGGTGAGGTATGCATCACATGGGGTCAGGCAGCTAATGGGAGCTGAGCTGCAGGCTCAGCTTTCTTTGGCTATTTCTCACTGTCCTGTTAGGGAAACTCCAAAATTACCTGATACTGTGGAGCGAGGTAAATCTGCAATAGTAGCAACATAATGTACTGCCACTATGAAGTATCAGGTGTCAGGTGTGATGCCCACACACCGACTGCACATTGGAATAAGCAGTCTGGACACACCCTGAGAGTTGAATTCAGTGGCCTAAATGTTTGTAATCTTCATATAATTGTCCCCTCCCACACACTACTTCTTCCACCTTTGATGGTGAAATTCTACTATTATCCTTTAAAGAAACAACTCAAAGCTCCACCCACAGAAAGCCCTTGTGAGGCTGGAAGGAATTAATGCTCCTTCACAGCTTCTGGAACATGCCTACAAGGAGAACACCATGCACAGAGAAAAATTCCCTAGCCACAGCATGCCTGGAAGTTCAACCAAATGTTCAGGTGAAGTTCTTAGTGAGAAATTGGTTTGGGGCTACCTTGGTTGGAGTACTTAGTCCTGGCTATTGAAAGGTCTCCCCTTTCAGAGGAAGAGGTGGGAAAGCATCTACATCTGAGACGTTTTCGCATTACTCCCGTTCCATTTGGAACGGGAGTAGGACGGGAAGCTTAAGACAGCTCCCGGCGCTTTCCCCTTTCACACACAGACGCGCCAGAACGCGTGTAAACGCGTTCCGGAGCGTCTGTGTGCGAATGCTCAAAGCGCCGGGAGCTGTCTTAGCCGGCAAAGGCCGGCCAGGGGCGCGGAGACAGCCGCGGAGGCAGATCGACAATCAGCTGATTGTCAAACAGCTGATTGTCGAAGCCGCGCCGACGTCGGAGGCGGCCGCAGCTGTTCGGGAGACAGAAGCAGGCGCGAATGCTTCTCCTCCCGAACGCCTGCGGGCGGCTCGTCCGTGTTCGAACGCATGTAGAGCACTTTAAAGTGCTCTACATTTCGAACGCGAGAAAGACAGCTGCGGACACGTCGGAGCGCAAGCCGCGCTCGGGCAATGCGGATGCCGTGTCCGCAGCTGTCTCCCATGCGTCCCGTTCACCCCCGTGCGAAAACGTCTCTGGTGTGAGACCTTCTGATCAACTCTAATATGGTTCCTTACTCTTACCCCACAACACCTCTCTGTTCTCAGTCCAATTGCTTGCCAACCTAGGGAAGTTTGCTAACATTTCCACATGAGTTCTGCATTCGTGAGTACATGTTCATCTGCAAACGTTTAGGCAGAAATGTTAACACATATCACACTAATTTGCTTTTGCTTTGCATCCCAGTAATTATAGCAGACCTTGAAAAGTCCAGAGGGTGATTAAAAATACATAGATACAAAAGTAGTAAGCATGTCCTTAAGACACAGATTTGTGAACAATTATAAAACAATGCATTGTTTGAGGCCAAGGGACTGCTAAATTTGTCCAAAGAACATGTGAAATTCCACCCCTGTTACTTTCCCTAGTATGCAATTCTTTTCCTTAGTGTGGCTGTATTCAGACATCATAAAAGGGTGCCATAGAGTCATCTGAGAGACATCTCAGAGAGACACTGTGTGGCCCTCATGTTCCCAAGCCTTCTATTCACCTTTTCTAGTCTAGAATATTCATGAGAGGGGGAGGGGCAGACTGGTATGTGAATAATCCAACCTCGAAGCCTTCTCTAAGCTGCATTGGACTATGGTCACACCTGAGGTTTGATCCAGCTTCAGTCCACCTTCTGAATGAGAGAACATATCAGCAAAGTAGCAAGCTGTTTTCTTTCAGTGTTAAATAAGTCATAAAATGCATATTTGGGATGGATAATGTGGGGAAAAAATTACTAGTCACTTTGCTGATGTGTTCTCACACTCTGAAGGTGGACTGAAACTGGATTAAACCTTAGGTGTGACCACAGCCAAGGCCCTGCGGAGATGCCTCAGCTGCAATTTTGACTGGCTCTGATTAATAACTAAGTGGTCAGCTGATAAAGAAAAAAAGATATACTGTATAGGGGAGCAGACGAAGATGAGATATGAAGACACTGGAAAAATGGAGGAAGCCACCAATAGTGACAGGCCTGGGAGGAGTGTCCTGCCCCCGCACCGGCCTTTTCAGGCTAGGCCACGTGGGGACAGGGTCCCCTTTTGCACCTAGGCAGGAAGGAACACATCCCCATGTGTTCCTTACCTGCCTGGATGCAAAAGGGGAACACATAGCCTTCGTTCACTGCAGCTGTTTAGCTGTAGTGTGAAAAGGTCTCTGGTCTGGAAGTAATGATCTGTCCCAAGGCTGAGAGCCTAAGCAATGCAATCCACATGGTGACAGTGTTTTCTAGACCAGCTCCTGTACCAGCACCAAAGCTCATGCAAGCTTTGGAGCCAGCCTGCATGTGTTCTGAAGGCCAAGAAAGAACATCCCTGGCTTTGGAGCCTATGGGGGGGGGCATTTTGGTAGTGCAATCAGGTACGTTACTGAAATAGATCCTTCTGCAATCAGAACACAAAGGCAAGTAACTTCTGCAGGCCCCTTCTGCATGCCTCCATGTTCCCGATTGGGCCATGTTGGTACACCAGTAGACCTTGATATCAAGATTTACTGGTGATCATAATCAAGGGCCCCTCATCTGAATAATGTTCAATTCCATACAGACAAAGCTTAGCAATGATGGCCATGGCCTCCCCATATTCCACACATGTGTAGAAAGAAAGCTCTTGGTGCATTTGCTGGTCACCACACCTCAAAAAAATTGTGGAACTGGAAGAGGCACAGAAAAGGGCAACCAGAATGATTAAGGGGCTGGAAACTTCTCTTATAGCATCAAAGTGCAATGTTTAGGCCTCTTCAGACGGTGTTTAAGGGGGGACCAGATTGAAGTATATAAAATCATGCACGGTATAGAAAAGGTAGATAGGGAAAACTTCTTTTCTTCATCAAACAACACTAGGACCAAGAGGCACTCTATGAAGCTGATGGGTAGGAGACTCAGATCAGACAAGGGGAAGTATTTCTTCACCCAGAGGCTCATCGGTTATGGAATTTGCTGCCAGAAGAGGTGGTGACAGCAACCAGCCATCACAGATGTATCAATGACTACTAGAATGAATGCCTAAGTACATCCTCCAGGCTGTGGAAACAGGGAGGATGCTGTCATGTCTCATGTCCTCTCCAGCTCCTCAGAGGAAGGTCCCGGTCATGCCAGCCAACGTGAGGGAGGTACACCTCTGGGGGCAAATGTGGAAACTGCTTCTGTCCCCTCCAGATGGGGATAGTTCAGACCCAAACAATACGGAACGCCCTGAGCCAAGTTCTCTCAGGAGAGAAAGACAACAGCTGCACTGCTCGGCTCACCTAATGCAAAACAGTTGTGCTGCCAGGCGCATGACTCTGTTTTCTACTTAAGAAATGCCCAACTCCGCACTCGCTGTTGCAAACAAAGAATCTCCTCGGCAATCCCCTACTCGTGTGAACCCTGACTGACTTCTCAAACTTACAACGATTCTCTGGAACCCCAACTCCTGGCCTGTTTGACTCCACATATCCCCCAAGAACTCTGGTAACTGACTTGGCATTTTGCTGACGCTAGCTGGGCACATGCATGCGAGACTGCTTCACTGTTACCGCCTGCTCTGGACACAATAAATGCCTCCAAAGGCCATTTGCTGGGAAAGAAAGTGCAAAGAAGAGAGGAAAATAGATATAGCTGCCCCAAATTTCTAATTCCAATTCTTTTTTTTTTTTCAGGGGTAGAAAGAAACTAAGATATTCCATATTTCTTCCTGACATGCAGTCGCTCCCTCCTACCCAAGCTCCACTGGAATTTACCATAAAATTATTTCAGCAAAGTCCCTGGATTTAGCATTAGCAGAGAGAAGATTGCACAGAAAGATTAAATGGACTTCTGGTCAGAGTGAAGGGAGATGTGACAGGGTTTGTGGGCCATTCATTGTCCAGAAGAAGTATTCTCAGCAGCTACAATTTCTCCCACCACCGTTCCCCTACAGCATCGAAAGGGCACCAGCTGTATTCTCCCTTCACAATTATCAGATGCTACATAGAAGCTTTTGCATTTGATCAGCCTGCTCACCGGAACCCAGATACAAATCAATTTGTTGAAAGCATATGACAGAGATCTGCTTGAAAATGAGCAGATAGGTAGGAAGAATACCAACACAGCGTTGCTGTGAATATTTATAACCAGTCCTGTATCAAACAGTGGCATTTAAAATTGAAACAAGCCGCTGTCAAAGGAAACACTTATTTGAAGAGGATTGTAGACACTGAAAAGGAGAGTTCAGTGCACCTAGTAACTGGTTTAAAACAATTAGTCATTAAGGTCAAACCTGATAAGCTGGTCATTAAATCGCAAGAGGTTTTTCTCAGCCGCTGCACTAGAATACAGCGCAAGGAATGAGCCAATAATATGAAAAGAACCAATGGAATAGTGAGGAGGTCCAGGAAATCACTTTGGAATGCTGAGCAGGCTTTTCATTGCCACATTTATATTCCGGCAGCTCTTATGCAGAGCAACAGTACAAAAACAGAGATAAGAAGGATTTGATCTTCTTCTTCCTTTTGGCAAGTTTGAGTCCATTACTGCTACAAATTGGAAGATTGATGTCAAATAGCGCTAACTATTACTCGTCGGGAAATGAGAGGGAAATTGCAGACAGATAGTCCATGATTGCTAAGTATTTTTGTAAACGTGAAGCAGACCAGTCAGTCAGGGACACACATCTCATTCTTCTGGCAATAGTCCCACTTATCCTGATGGTAAGAAAGATTGCTAGCACTTCTCCAAGTGCTCCTGAGGTTCTCCTTTCTTACTTTGAATTTCACCCTTCGAGCGTCTATTATGAAGCTCGTGTTCCCTCCCTTTTAAGCATCTGAGGTTGTTTTTTAATTCAGCTCAAAGGTGTAAAAAGATTACTTAACTGAACTAATCCCTTTCAGAAGCTTTAAAATGGTTGGATGGTAGAACAACAAAGTATTGTTAGGAAGATGAGCTTCAGAGGTGTTGTCGGGATGCCAGTGGTTAATCCACAGCTTAGGGACTTTGTGGCTTCCTCCAAAGTTCATACTTACACGCACATTAAATTGTTACTTTGCACATACACAGAAAAGTGAACAATTTTACAGGTGAAGCAATCACTTCACAGAACAGGGAGTGTACCTATCACTTCCTTGGGCATCAGAGAAAAACAAAGAGATCCTCAAATAAAGTGTAAACTGCACATCATGTCAGGTACTTCTGTGGAAGAAAATAGCTCTATAAAATTATGCACAGTACTGAAAGTGTGGGTACGGAAAACAACTTCCTTCCTTTCCCCAAATAGGGGACATCCTATAGAGCAAAATCTTAGAAGATGCAGAGCAAATTAAAGAAAATGTTTATTCATACTGAGCATAGTTCAGCTATGAATCCCCCTAGACAATCAGCTCAGATGTCTCCATCCAAGAGCTGGACAGATTTGTGAAAACAAGGGTATCCCAATAGGCTGCAGACCTATTGTTAGCATTGAAGATAATGAACCTCTAATGAGTCAGTTTGGCCTAGTGGTTAAGGAGCCAGACTCTAATCTGGAAATGCTCAGTTTGATTCCATACCCCTGCATGAAGCCAGCTGGGTGACCTTGGGCTAGTCACAGCTCTCTTCTGAGCTCTCATGGCCCCACCTACCTCACAGGGTGTCTGTTGTGAGGAGAAGAATAGAAAGCTTTGTCAGCCACTTTGAGTCCCCTTAAATGGGTGAGAAAAGCAGGGTAGAAAAGCCAACTCTTCTTCTTCTAAAGACCCACTGTTGGAGAACCGCAAATAAAGGCAGTGTTACCATATTTGTACTTTAGAAAGCAGGACAACGGCTGTGGGAACAGTCTACTTGGCTCTTTATGTGCTGAGTTTTATTCTGGATTATATCCTGGAACAGCTCACAAATAAAATGGATAGAAATGAAAAAGGTGTGAACAGTCTGATGGACTAAAGAAGGTTTAAAGTGGAGGTGTGGCTATGGCCTAACAGCACCTGAAAGAGGGGAGGGAAAGCTGTTTCCTCAGCCAAAGTCCAAGGCAAATAGGTGTCTCTTCACGGATCTCCTGAATGTATGTAAGTCGTGGTGTCTGGTGCACCTCAGTTCCAGCAGCCCTGCTGAAAAAATGAACTATATACCAAGTGTCATTTTACCACCAGCAGAAAAAAAAATCACCAGATGGAATGCTAGAAGCATTTGCTCCTTCAGCTGCTATCAATATAATTTACCTCTGCTTGAGGGAGAGTCTTCTGGGAACAGAGCAGTAGAATCACTGGAAATCTAGCACACTATGCTGTAAATACTTTGCTAATGTTTGAGACAAAGGCTACATTTCCACTGGTCAAAAAAATCCAGGATTTAACCCTTTTTTTTTTTAACCAGCACTGAGGACTCCTTGCAGCCGTCCTGACTGCCACCTCCAGCCGTTTCTCCCCCACCCTGTTCTTCTGTCTCCCACTATTTCCCCTCCCTGCCCCATTCCTCCAGCTTTCATTGTTATCCCACTGCTTGCCTTCCCCACTGTTCTCCAACTGATGGAGGAAAAGGGCAGGGGGGAGGCAAACAACGTGAGACAAGGAAAGACAGAGGAATGGGGCGGGGGGGGGGGAGGCAAACACCGGGGGAGATGAAACAGAGGAAAGGGACAGGAGAAGGTAAATGGTGGGTGGCGGTAGAGAAGATCGGCAGGCATTCCCATTAATAAATATTCATATTTTAACAGGATTCTGCAGTGAGTCCTGTTAAAATCCAAACAGGGATTCCCTTGATTATTGGACATATAGTCTGCAGAAACAGGGAATCCCGTTCAAAGTGTCGGGACGTTGGACCCTTGAGCTGGATTCAGGCTGGACCAAAGGGCCAATGGAAACGCACCCAAATAGAAGTTCATAGGAGCTAATTCTTTGGAGAGACTAAACTATGGGACACCCGTCAGCAGTCCCTCCTCAAAGTAGAGTGTGAGATATGAAAAGTTCTCCAATATATAAATGGCATGACAAAATGTAATAATTCCACAGGGGCCAGATGCAGCGTTTAGCTTTTTCCATGCCTCGGGAATTGTCTCCCAGGCACACAATAGGCACAGGTCAACAATCCATAGAGAAACTACACAACATGTAGATAATGAAGAGGAGGAAAAGGAAATGCTCAAGTAAGATCTCATTGGGGAGTTGAAATGAAAGGAAGGCAATACACTTTGCAAATGAAATGAGCTACCCAGCAGATTAAATTTGGGATTTGAAAACTCTATTAAGGAAAGACGCAGAGAAGACATGAAGAGAGGTGTTTATTATAACGGAGACTCCTAGCAGGAGAATACAGGCAAGAAAGGGGCCATTTCTCTCTGGTGAAAGAGGGGGAAAATTAATACAGAGACACACAAAATGTGCTTAGCAATTATAGGGTGTTTTTCCACTGTCACTAGAAGTCCCCATTAAGTACCCATTAATGGGTACAAAAATGCCATTAAGTATCCATTAATGGGTACTTAATGGGTACTTCTAGTGACAGTGGAAAAACACCCATAGAATGAAAGGCGGAGAAAAAGGGTATCTTTAGACACACAGTTCTAGAGGCCCCAAGGCAATTTTGAAACACTTGGGGCGCCAATATATTTAAAAACCTTTACACCATCACAAGGTCTCTGGAGGTCTCTGTTTATGTGCCCCTTTTGTGGACACCAAAGAATCATTCTCAGTCACTTAAGATCAGATGAGGTGGGACAGCTAAGGAGCTCCTGAGCCAATCCCAGCCTGCTACCACTAGAGACCCATCAGATTCATGGAAAACCAGCCATGACAACAAAAGAAATCCAAGCTCTTGTTCCAATGGAGGGATTGCTAGTAGGGATGTGCACGAATGCAATTTTCAAATTCGATTTGTAACAAATTGAATATTTTAAAATCCAAATGTATCCAAATAACATTCGGATAATGAAATAATAACAAAAGAAGAGGAACGTCTAGATCAGGGATGTCAAATAGACGGCCCGCGGGTTGGATGCGGCCCGCGGGCTGTATGAATATGGCCCCCCGCCGCCGCCGCCGCTGTCCTCCTTGGGCCTGAAGGAGGCGAGGCGAGGCGAGGGCGAGCAAGCACGTGGCGGAACCCTCCAGTGCCCGAGTGCGCGGGCGCCGCCATGGACAGCCAGCCCCTCCTCGGAGCCCTAGCCACACCCCAGCCATGCCCCCAGCCCGTCCTCTGTACCCTAGCCATGCCCCCGGCCACGCCCCCAGCCACACCCCAGCCCCTCCTCTGTGCCCTGGCCACGCACCCGGCCACGCCCCCTGGCCCTCACAGTGTTTTTTTTTAATCCGGCCCTCGGCAAAATTGAGTTTGACACCTCTGGTCTAGATAGTCAACTAAATACAAATGTATTTGTATGAATTTGCATGAATAATTCAGACATTAGTATCTCTACGGGTACATATGCAACTCGTACATACCTGTACACATACCATACACATTTGTACACATCCCATATGCATCCTGTTTTCATCCTGTATGGATGTGTATGCGTACATAAGAGATGCATATGCACCAATACAGACACAAATGTCTGAATTATTTGTATGAATAACTCAAGATATTCGTATTTGTTCAAATTCAGAAAGCCGAATGTCTGGACATTCTATTTGTATATTCATAAGAATAATGATGGTTATGAATATTCATGCACACCCCTAACTGCTAGGCTTTAAGGCCAAGGCACAATGAACGTGAGAGGCTTTTAGGTACTTGTGTGATCCAGGGGTTCTTTTTCCCTGTGACCACAAATAGGGTGTGTGATGCCCGCTAGGACCCCTCAATCCCAAAAGTACGTTTTTTAAGTTTAAAATGCAAAGTGTGGCGAACACGGTAAGTCCAGACACTTAAAAGTGTCGCCAAAGTGTATTTTCACAAGGGTAAGTAGCCTAAGGGAGGGGCTAGTTGAGCACTCCAAGGGGAGGGGTTGAATTTGCATCCAGGCGGAGCTCAGCCAATAAGGGTGAAGCTAGCCAGCCAGGCCCATATTTAAGGGGGCCTGAGGGAACAATTTCTGTTCTCTGCCTTGGGTCGTTAATCAGGGAGGTTAACGAAGGGGAGAAATGGGCTCTTAGCTGAGGAGGCTAAAGTTAGGGTCCTGAGTCTTTTAGTATATGAATGCTAAGCTTGTGAAGTTATTTATAAGGAAAGCTAACAAATTCGGAACTGATTGAAGTTTTATTCTTGAACTTGTAGAGTCTTTTGACTTAGTGTAAAAGTGAAAGACTGAACTGCTTGACAGCAAAAGTAACCACGTGTAACTAACTGTGAGAAGAAACTGACTTTAAACTTCAACTGTATTCAATAAACACATGTTCTTGTTGTTTCAAAGAAGCTTCGTCGAGTTCTGTTTATAAAGGGAGCCAAATAGGGCCAGAGTTCTAAACAGTAACTGTATCCAACCCACTGCTGGAGGTTGGCAGAGTGGGGGCAGGGTGCTGTCTGCTGCAGCATCAGAAGGGAGGCAACATTATTATCAAGCCAAAGAGTAGAGAAAAGGAAATGGAAGGTGCGCCTCTTGGAAATAACAGAGATTGATTTACAAGTAAACACATCGCTACCACACTACCAAATAAAGATAAATATATATATAAAATAGATAAGGGCGGAGAGGCGGCCTTTACAGGGTGTTCCTCTGAAAATAAATAGAAGAAAAAGAGTTGGCATTTCTACCCCACTTTTCTCACCCGTTTAAGGGGACTCAAAGTGGCTGACAAAGCTTTTCTATTCTTCTCCCCACAACAGGCACCCTGTGAGGTAGGTGGGGCTGTGAGAGCTCAGAAGAGAGCTGTGACTAGCCCAAGGACACCCAGCTGGCATCATGTGGAAGGGTGAAATCAAACTCCTTACTCCCAGATAAGAGTCCAGCTCCCTAACCACTACACCAAACTGGATAAGCACAAGACCAAAATAGGCCCCAAGTGCTATGTGTGATCCAGTGTGAGGAGGAAAAAGCTTTATGAAACTCAGTTAAATGTAGGAATGTGTTCTAAAGAAAGAAAGAATACAGAATATGTGCCTATTCAGAACTGCTTATTATTGTATAGGTAATCAATGTAGCCTTATTCACATATTAATGTAGCTGTGGAAGCTATCTGGCCACGTGACATTGGCCAAATATGACCTTTATGCAAGCTGTGTTGGGCAAAAGGAATCAAATTATGAGCCCTGTATGTAGTTTATTAGAAACTGATTATTGATGCTATGGTTAACCAAATAGAAAATCTGTATGGTTATTAAGAATAGCCTGTATGTGCTCTGAATGAATTAAAGGGTTTCATACCCTGTGTAGCAGGCAGCTGCATTCTTTATATCTATCTTTACTGAGCAAACCTCGTCCGATTTTAATAGGGTTCTAGAGAGTGGGATCTGCACTCGACTGCTGGCCTGGGCTTTGTGGAGCAGTCTCTGGAAGGTCACGCACTGGAGCAGGCCCTGGCAATGTGGTGTTAGAGCAGGCACCACTGAGAAAACGATACCAAAGCCCATTCCAAAGGAAGACTGCTTTGAGTGGTTCCTCAGGCTTTCTCTAGTGATAGACCTATGCAGCTGTTCATGTACGGATGTCACCATGAAGTTGGCTGGGTCTACCAGGCTTAAGAAGCCTTGCACCATTTCACCAGGATCTCGGAACCAGCCCAAGATGTGCACCACTCTTTGGAGCCCAACTAAAAAAATCACAGATGTCAACTTTGGAGGCTGGGAACCTTTGTGCATTGTATATTGTAAGCCACTCTGAAAATATCTTTTAAGCTTAAAAGGATATACACATACACCAAATAAATAAATAAAATAAACCCCCAGAGGGTTCATGACACATCTCACTAGATGCCTGCCAGTTCTGAGACACAGCTTTGGGCAAAGACACTCTTCGGCTAGGATTTCTTGTGTACTCGGGAGCCACATATCCAGTTCCCTTCAAATTCAATGTCTGGATGTCCCCCAAGTGTCATTTGGGCACCCAGAGTGAGCTGTGGGCCAAAGTTCAGTGGTCACTCTGTGCAGGTATTCATCTACTTCACCTTATAAAGCCAGTTCGGTCTAGTGGTTAAGGAGCCAGACTCTTATCTGGGAATACCGAGTTTGATTACACACTCCTCTATGAAGCCACCTGAGTGACCTTGGGCTAGTCACAGCACTCTTCTGAGTTCTCACAGCCCCACCTACCTCACAGGGTATTCTGTTGTGGGGAGAAGAATAGAAAGTTTTGTCAGACACTTTGAGTCCCTTGAATGGGTGAGAAAAGTGGGGTAGAAATGCCAACTCTTCTTCTTCTTCTTCTTCTTCTTCTTCTCCTCCTCCTCCACTAAAGACCTGCTTGTGCTCACAGAGCTTTCTCATACTTATGCACAGGGGGAACTTTGGGGGAACTCCTGAACAGTCCATCTGTGATGCAAGGAGCCACGTCTTAAAGATGCGTAGCTTCATGTGTGCAGGAGTTCCCCAGTGTGCTATCTGCTTCCCCAGTTCTAACTGTTCTCCATCCATGCTTCATGCTGGCTAGTTGTCTCTGCCTGGAAAGATTTAAACGGAGCCTGAGGAGGGGCGGTGTAGGTGCGGTTAGCATTAAATCGCCCTGTCACTGTGGTAATGGGACTGAGCAGCCCATTGGTGCTAATGCTGGGGTTCCGTGATGGCCACCATAATGTCATAAAAGGCTATAGCAGTTCGTAATCAGCGAGAAGTGTATATTCGGAATTTAACCAAACAAGCACACCGAGAAAATAAGGGACCAGATCTGGATTTACAGTTCATTTATTAAATCAATTTTAACATACAATCAAACAGAGGGATCCCATTCACTCACTACACACATTCATTCCATACTCACGAGCCTACTCCCGATTTGGTTGATCAGTCCAATCGTAGAGGCGATGGGCAGTCCGGTACAGCTGTCCCCGAAAAGCAAAGCCATTGTCCAAAAAGCCTTGTTTATATATTCTTTTAACAGGGTGTATCCGACGCATGCTCAGATATGTTGGTTTTCTCATTCTGCTGAGCTTGGTCTTGTCCTGTTATTCATTTACCCAATCATTGGGGTCTTTCCAACCTTATCAGTCCTCATTCCAGGGGTCACGTACGTTTCTCCATCTCTTATCGCTGTTAATCCGTTTGTCTTTCCTGTTAATGACTCCTTCGGCCTTGCCACCTCACAGTTTCGGCACTCCTTACTTTCAGTGGCAAAGTTAAGTCAAAGTCCTATTGTAATTCCACAGCCTTCGCTTTCAAATGCCAAATCACCATTTTATCATGCATTGCGAATCCTTGGTTTCGGCTCTCACTCATGCTCACTATCATGCCATCACAATAATGGCAGCAATTTGCACATCGGCAGCAATGGTGAGGTTAGTTCTTACATCCCAAAGGGCAGACACTGGAACTAAGGAAGTGAAAATGCGAAAAGGCTCTAAGATCTGCTACCTCCCACAACAGTTACAGGGAAGGGGACATGTGGGAGAGCATTTTCCATCATGGCCCGCACACTATGGAAAAGTCTCCCCTCTTAGGCTCTGGTCACACTTAGGTCCTGTCCCCATGCACGTTTGGTACGGTTCCAAGTACGGGATCAGCACTGTCCGTCCCCATGGGTTTTGGATTTGCGTGGCGAAGAGCGTGCCAACCCCTCCCAAACCATGCCAGAAGGGTGCCAAATTTGATACCTGAAAAAAGAAGTCTCAGCATGCTTTGGGGGACTAGTACGCATTGCTCAGCAAGCCAGGAACGCACATGGGGACACTATTGGGCTAACGGGGAGATTTGCGCTCACATCATTGGGAGGTGGGGTATGCTTGCTGTCCCTGCCCTGTCCACTGAAGATTGCAGCCGCTGACTTTTTAAAATGCCGATTGCAAAGGCAGGCTGGAGAACGGTTTGGGTTTTAAATTTTCTGCAATTTCCATGGAGATAATTCCAACCCCGTTTCAAGAATGCCAAGGCAGGCTGCATAATGGCTTGATTTTGGTTGCATTTGCAACCCCCGTTTCCCCGATCTGCAAGGCGATCATAAATAAAGGCTTGATTTTCAGTTTACAGCCATTCTCGCAGTTCCCGGTGGAGCAGAGGTACGCAAAACTGCTCAAGCGCCTACTGCCATTAAGCCTCGTAGTGGCTTTCGGTGTTAAAAAAAAAATTAAAGTTATTTTTATGAATGAAGCTTCATTTTAACTTGTTTCTGTGCCTCCCACCCCAGTCCTGGCTGTCCATGCCACTAAGGGAGGGGGGATGGGGCACAGGGGTGAGCTGACATCTATCTGGCTTCCAATGGGGAGAGAGGGAGCAGAGAGGAGGTGGCACTGCTCCCCCGTACCAGGGTTTGGCATGGTTCTCATGGGGACCAACCCGTGCCCAACCAGTACCTGTTTCACGTTGCCAGGAATCTCATGGGGACACCTGAAATGCATTCCCAGTCCCGTGCCCAGCCCATGCGTGCCCGAACAGCACCCAAACTGTGCCAGATGGCCAGCATGGGGACACAGCCTTAAGTTTTAATCCAGCTTCAGTCCACTTTCAGAGTGAGCGAATACATCAGCAAAGTGACAAGCTGTTTTCTTTCAGTGTTCAATAACTCAGAAAATTTACCTTTGGGATAGATAATGTGGAACCCAAACTGCTGGTCGCTTTGCTAGTGTGTTCTCTTGCTGTGAAATTAGACTGAAGCTGGATTAAAACTTAGGTGTGACCACAGCCTTAGAGAGATCAGGTACTCACTTTATAGTTAAATGACACGTGAGGATGCACTCCTTTATCCTGGCCTTTGGCTGAGGAAGCAGCAACCCCTCCCGATGTAGGCACTGTTACTATTTTAATTCAACTCATTTTACCTCAGACTACAGTGAGGAATATGTATAAATAAATCTGTCAATTCCTCGGGGCCCAAATCTAGTAGAGTATAATGTAAGGCAGCACAGAAATGCTATTGAAGCTGCACAGCAGAGGATGGTCTGAAGTTTTATATGCTTCAGTTCAGCCTCATTGAATTCCGGCTAATTTCTTCCCTAATTTTAACTTGCTCATTGAACAATACTGAAGCAAGTGGAAGATAGGAAAGCTTAAGAAGTACAGGCTAATGATGCAGCCGCCTTTTCAAGGAAGCCCCAAGTTGCATGAAAAATGCAATCTCTGGAAATGTTAATGGACTTTTATAGTACTATAAAGTTAAATGTTGAATATGATAGCCGAGTGTATGACTACAAAGTTCATATTGAGTTGTTAAGTCAAGAAACACACCTTCCTCCAGGAAAGTAAGTACTTGAGAGAGGAAATCAAAGGCAAGCAATGAACCAATAAGAAATATCTGGCAGAAGAGACAGCTTGACAGCATAATCCTAGTTATTTCAGAAATGTTTGATAGTCTTTGTCCCTGCCCCTATATAAGTCTAGATTCAACCCTACCGTTATTATAACAGTAGCAGCTGCTTCAAGCACAGGTTCTAAGTGCCATTAAAGGGCAACAAACTTTGTAATTACTGTATTTTTACTGCCATGGACGAGAGAAGCCTTTCTGGGATATTCTTCTTTAACCACAAAAACAAAGTAATAAATCTGTCTTGAGTTTGTAGCAGGATAGACAGGGCCTAGCCTTGGGCTGTCACACCTGAGGTTTAACCCAGCTTCAGTCCACTTTCAAAGTGAGAGAATACATCAGCAATGTGACAAGCTGCTTTATTTCAGTGTTAAATAACTCAGAAAATTCACCTTTGGGATAGATAACGTGGAAAGAAAATTACTAGACACTTTGCTGGTGTGTTCTCTCGCTCTGAAGGTGGACTGAAACTGGATTAAACCTTAGGTGTAGCCAATCAAGTTTTGAGCTGCTCTTCCTGATTAGCCAGCATCTTGTCAATGTTTCTTGTCACCCTGCCTGCATTGAATCAAGTGTAGGAAACTGGCTTTGTGCACTTCCCTATTAGCAGCTTCTGAACATCCTATCTGTAAGATAAGAAGTAGCCATGAATGGACAATGCATCTTTCATCATACCTGGAAGCACCCTAAGGCAGACCTCACGAAGGCTGAGACACGTGGGGACGGATCCCCCATTCACATTTGGCCAGTAAGGGACGTGTTCCCACGCATCCCTTACTGGCCAAGGTGTGAATGGGGCACCCATCTGCCCATGTCCCAGCCTGAAAAGGTTGCCATGGGGGCTGGACACCCCACCCAGGCCTGCTGTGATTGGGCCGTATCAGCCCAATGACCAGCAGGCTGGTCCCAGCCCATCCTGGGGTCCCTCATTCTCCAGCCAACCTGATCTGGTCGGCTGGAGCCCACAGGGACCCCCTGGGCACTCACACCCACCCAGGGGTCCACACTGCACCCCATCCTCACATGCTCCACTTACCTGGTTGGTGGCTGGGTGGGACTTGCCGAGTTCAATCCTCCGTATTGTTTGCAAGTGTTGTTTGCAGGCACAATGCCATAGATCAAATTCGGCAAGCCCCACCCATGGGGGCTGTCAGTTCAAACATGGGTGCCGACCAGGTAAGTCATGCACGCGAGGAGGGGGGGCAGCATGAACCCCTGGGTGAGTGTGGGTGCCCAGGGGGTCCCTGTGGGCTCCCACTGGCATGATTAGACCAGCAGCGGCCCACAGAAACTGAGGACAAACCTGGCCCAGTCTCGCTTGGCCCCCAAAAGGGACTGCCAGTCAGTGGGCCCACAGGGCCCAGTGACAGTGGGGCAGGACCGAGAGCTGTTTGGCAGGGAAAGTGCAAATGGTCTCCCTGCCAGACAGCTCTGGGACGGCCAGAGAAGCTTGGGCCAGGTGTGGAGCAAGATTTCATGCTCCACACTTTGGCCGCGATTAGGCCTCCCTGGGATGGGCCAGGACAGTTCTGGAAGGAACTGCCCAGCCTAGAGAACCAATGCTCTGTCCCTGGGCTAGCCTAATGGTTCCCCAGAGGCCCTCGTGTGAATAGGCCTACATTCTCCACTACCATGCAGAGAGCAGGTCGCCATTCCAGGATGTATTCCAAAATAAGACCAAGTGTGTAAAGGCCCACAGTAATAGCACGATATGAGCATCAAAAATTCAGGGGTCTGCTTGACCCTGCATTCATCAAGCAAACAGCGCACGACAGGTGATCTTAAGAGTGTTTTAGTGGCAGAGCCGAAGAAAGCACTCTGATTGCAACTTCTCTTGCTCTGCAGCTCTGTTGCCGCTGCCAAAAAGTAGCATCCACCCTGTTGTAGTTTGTTAAGTCCAGTTTCCCCCAAACGCAGGAAACATCCAAATTCCAGAGCCAGTTCCTTTCTTTGTGAGAACCATCCTGGCCAGCTACATCAAAGCCAAGGAACAAAAGTTCCCCAGCTGTGATGTTTGCATGGCTGAGAGCAGCAGTGGGCATACAAACTGCACACTGGGCATTTTTCTCCCTGCACTACTTGAGTAGCACTTCTACAGGCATGGATTGCCCTCAGGCAGGAACTCTACAAGTGTGCCTACTAGGAACGTTTTGCAGCTAGTATCCCACAGTGAACTAGCATGCCACTACTCCTGAAAGTGGTTAAAAGCCAGAAGAGAGCTTTTATGTCCAGTCTCCGAACACAGATAAAGCTCTAAATGACAGACTAACAACCTTTCTGTTCCTACCCTGCAATTCACAGCAATTCAATCATACCTTTATGTCCCACCAGTTAGTGGAACTAGCTAGGATGACAGGGAAATAAAATGAGAGCTGTGTAGAGCAAATGTGAAATAGTGACCTTTATTAAAGGAGAGCATGTGGTTTTGAAAAGAAGCACTTGAAAGGCAGGTGCATGGGTAACCTGGTCTCACTTCCCTGCCAGAGTGAGTTCTATTTTAAGTTCTAATTATTATGTTGACGACACACAAAGACAGGCAGCAACATATGCAGCAAATTAGCATCCTCCCTTGTGCTCTTGCCCAGGTGATAAACAGGCGGTCATCTCGCCAAGGTACTTGAGAACATCAGAGAGCACGTGTCTAGAAAACAATATAGAATTACTGAGTATCCGTACGCTCCTAATCCACAGAGCATCAAATGAGATCAAGGCCTGGACACTGGAGATAGAGGGGCTAGAGGTATAAGAGAAGGCTCAGCCAGGCTGGCTCCTGAAATGGAATAGCATAATGTGCTCTATGGGGCTGCCCTTGAAGACAGTTTGGAAGCTCCCAGGGGGCACAGAACATAGCACTTCTAGCCAGGTATTTATTTACTTAAGAATTTATATCCAACCCTACACCAGAAGGTTCCAGTGTGTGATGTATGTTCCTTTAAGATTAAATCTTCTTGTTTGCTACCTGTATAGCATTGGTTTGTGATCACCTGTATAAAAGGAGTCGAGTCTCCTAAAAAGATCCGTTTTTCGGTGATCTGTCGTCGCCCCCTTGATCCGTCACAAATAGTGACGGATCCAAATGGCGCTCACACGTCAGCACACGTGAGGGGAGGCTGGATTCTGGAGGACGGATGGAGTGGGTGCGGTGCAGACGCAAAAGTCCTCCAGCTCACACACTGGTGACACCGCCCCTGGAGCCGTGGGACTGGACCGTGCAGCTGCCAGTCACTGTGTGTTTCCGGTGGCGACCAGCGCATGGGGGAAGGACTTCATAAGCAGGCAGTCCTGCTTCCACCCTTCCCAACATGGTGGGTGGAGGGAATCCGTCCCTTCACCTGGCCGTGTGCAGAAGCGATACGTATCCTATCAGCTCTGAAATAACCGAAACAGACCTTAATCCAATTTTTAATCCTCTCTCGATTCCTATCAAATGCAATCTGGATCCATTGCAGATGTGGCTGGTGCAGCCGTTTCCCCACCTCCCCAGTTTAACAAATGTCTGAAACATTCGTATTTGTACAAATGTTAATGTAAAATTGTCCTAACATTCGATTTGTGTACTATTGTCCGAATTCAGACACATTTGTACGAATAACAAATGTTATGTATATTCGTGAACATCCCTAGCAAACAGGCATCGTCACCTACCTGAAAGGAACTGCACTGGTTGCCAATTTTGCTGCTGAGCTCCTTTCAAGGTTTCAAATATCTTGAGCAGGAAACACCAAAAAGCGTGCCTCCTCCCATTGAAAGCTGCCGATGAATTAAGATCTGTTGGAAAGGCCTTCTTGGCAGTCTCATCATCTTCAGCACCTCAAGGGGTTGGAGATGTACAAGAGAACCTTCTCTCTGATAGCTCCCAGGTTGTAGAATAGCATCATTACTCAACTCTAAACGGTTGGCAAAGACGCATCTTTTTAATCCATGCTTTTGATTAAAGAAGCAGAAATTCTCCTCTGAGAACTTCCCTTTTTATGATTGCTTTTTATTCCTGTTTTTATATATTTTAATTGTTGTGTTCCACAATTCCCCCTGAGCAAAGAATGCACACTTTGTTGCAGCTTTCCATCAAGTCCAGCTGTCCAAAATGCAAGCCCATTTTGATGACCAAACCACAGCATCCCATAAACCAACTCATCCTGTCTTCTGATGTTCTACAAAGGACTTAATATAAAATGTCAAAATATAAAAAGCAAGAATTGGGTTTTTTTTTTCCTTCCTTCTTCCCTTCCACATTACATAGAGGTCATCATAAGATAAATCCTAAAAATGTCCTTTTTTACAGTTAATTTATCTCCCAAAGCATCCTGCCAGGACTTCTAGTCAATGAAAAGCCATAACCTGATTTCCTAATTTGCACAATCATTATCTTTGTGGACATTAATAAAGTTCTTATTAAATTACTCTGGTTCAGTATTTTACAGTTCCCAGTAAATTTCTATAATAAATCTAATTCCAGAAGCATTGCAATTAATTATTTGGTTATTGACCCTATCTCTCTAAATAACTATTGGTTATTCCCCACTCCCACTACATTTCTTTTTAATGCCTAATATCCCATAACATAAGGGCCTTTCTGTACTTAGCATATCTTGATCTGGATTAGTAGGTCTGGAACACCCAATGGCCTCCTATCTGGATCATGGCAAGTCCAGCCCATCCCCCACACCAGCCTCAAGACTTGCACCCCATAATGGGTCCCATGGTAGTTTGGAAAATGAATATGTGCCTGGAAAATGAAGACGTGATTCAGAACAGCCCAATCTAGTACTTTGATGGACCAGTTTAACCAGATGCCTTTTCCCACTACAGCCAAAGGCTAGGCCAAACGGAAGACGGGTTCACCTTATGCATCCAGGCAGGTAAGAAATGCATGGGGACACATCCGTAAACATCCTGTACACAACCCGTATGCATCCCATCTTCACAAGATGTGTACGGATACATATGCAACACATACATATCCATACACATACAGTCGTCTGAATTATTCATACAAATAACTCAAAATATTTGTATTCATACAAATACTGAAGTACGAATGTCCAAATTTGTACAAATTCATACAGTTCGTATCAATGGCTACTGGAATGAATGCCTAGGTGCATCTTTCAGGCTGGGGGCGGGGGAAAGAAGGACACTTCTAAGGCCATTTGATGGGATTTGAGAGCAGGAATAGGTTTGTCCTTGTCTCTGCTTGAGATGCCCATGAGCATTTGGTGGGCCACTGTGTGTGACAGGATGCTGGACTAGATGGGCTGTGGCCTGATCCAGTAGGGCTTCTCTTATTATTATTCTTATGAACAATGCATATTTTGAATATCCGTGTATATCCCTAGCAGCTATAAGATGATATGCATGAAAGAGCTTGGCCAGAATCCAAGCTAAGCTTTTTTTTCAAAATGGCTGGCACACAGTTAGTTGATAGCATTGCACATCATCTGCCACCAATCTGAGCCCCACCAGGACAGTATCCAAGCCTTCCAGCCAATCCAAGTTTTGGTACTCATAGGCTTCCCAAATTTACAATCATTGTGCAAATTAAAGCCAAGCTTGATATGAGTCTGGATGTCAGAACCAGAGTGGAGAGACCTGGATCTGAAGCCATGCTCAGTTGTGATAGGTAATGGTGAGCCACTGACATATTCAGAATTATTATGATGATTTCTGAATACCTGCCTCATGGCATTATGGTCAGAACAGAAAACAGGGAAATGCCAGCAGGTCGGACGCTTGGCTGCAGTTCACAAACAACTAGCACAAGATGTTTTCTGACAGTTTAGGTAGCCTTTAGTTTGCTTAATGATCCTAGAACCTAGAATAGCAGTTCTCAACCTTCCTAATGCCACGCCCCCTTAATGCAGTTCCTCATGTTGAGGAGACCCCCAACCACGGGGGCGGACCAGCTGAGAAGGGGGAGGGAGGGGTCGTGGGAGATTTGTCACAACTCCTCTGAAAGGGTAGTTCGACCCCCAAAGGGGTCGCGACCCACAGGTTGAGAACTGCTGACCTAGAACTACTTGAAGAAGCAAAGCATATTGGCTTTGCTTTGTATCATCTCTAAGAATAGAAGCACCTGATAAGAACATAAGAACATAATATGGTGGATTTGTAACAAAGCGCAAACATTTTGGATACAAATAGACTTTGTTGTACAGAATATTTTAAAAATGAATATTCCACATAAGCCTCAGCTGTACTTACTGAGTATATTTGGCGAAAACTCTGATAACGTTATTGTTTTGATTCAGTATATGGTAACAGCAGCAAGAATGTTATATACTAAATAATGGAAGGAAGACAAAGTCCCTTGGGTGGAGGGCTGGTTGATTAAATTAATTGATTTAGGAGAGACCGATAAACTGACAGGTCTATTGAAGTATGTAACTGTGGATAGTTTTGTTAGGGACTGGAAACCTATTATTGATTTTCTACAGGAATTAGAAAATGGATTTATAACTGCTGGATTTGAAAAGTAAGAGACCAAAGATGACAGTCACAAGACAAAATAGGTGATTAAAAGGAATAGGTCGACCTGTTTCCGACCCATCTGACCAGGGCCTAGGAAAGCACATGTAAATACACACGTTATTGCCTGGTTGCTCTGGTGCACTGGCGCTGTTGCCATGACTCTGCAATGGCCACTGTCTGAGTGGCCATTCACACTGCAAGTAAGTTTAAAATGCTCTAGCCCTCTTCAAGTGCAGAGGACTAGAGCATTCTAGACCTTTCCCTCCCAATAACAGAAGGCAAAGTGCAAATTCACTCATAGTCAAGAATTTTCAGTCTTTGCACATCTCTCATTCAGTTGGGGTTTTTTTTTTCAGAAGGACTACGTATCCTTCTTATCTCCATAGTATTTATCATGTTGTACCCCTCTACCTTATTCTTTCTTCATTGCCTTATGGTCCCTAAACATAACAGCCCCTAATGTCGTACCCTTTCCTCATAAGGGAGTTGCTCTTTTCTCCTGCCTCAATTTTTTTTCCAACAAAAAAAATGAATTTTATTTCTCGGCTGAATCCCTGCTCTTCTTTCACACACACACACACAAAAAAAAAACCTATCACCAGTGATTCACTGACAGTCCCAGTGAGGGTTAATCAACAGGATTCGGCTTGCACATACTGAAAATTCATCAGAAATATTCAGCTTCCCAACCAACGTTCGCCCTCTTGAGCAGCACGCCAGCGAGGAATGAAGACATCCCCCTGCTAATACGGTATAAATTATTAATTCGTCCTTCAGTGAGGCAAATTAATTAATTTCCCAAAAAGTGCAACATTGACTCTCCAGGGCTCCATTGCACACAACAGCCTCCTCTGCTGTTTTTATGGCAGTGGTTTCAAGCAATAACTTCAACTCTGCTCTCGGCGGTTTGAACGCAGGCAGAGTCAAGGAGAGTTCTTGATTTTCAAAATCCCCATGGCGACGTGGTATAACAACAACAACAACGACTCCCTTAAATTAAGTGCTTTGCCATAGGGACCACTTCCATTTTAAATCCAACAGAACAGTCCAGTATCCCTTGAAGTATTTTATCAGCAAGCACCCATTTGACCAAGGTTTATTCATTCATTTATTTGATTTATTATTTATATTTCTATCCCGCCCTTTACCCAAAGGTCTTAGGGTGGGTAACAACCTTTAAAACAACAAATTAAAACCAATATTAAAACCAATAATATACATTAAAACTTTAAAAAGATTCAGCATATTAAAATACTAAAATAACAGTGTCTGCTGTGAGGGCTTGAGTATAATCACATCAGCCAAAGGCCAGGGCGAAGAGGTGTGTCTTCACCACCTTCCTGAATATATGCAGAGAAGGGGCATGATGTACCTCAAGGGGGAGATTATCTCATAAGCTGGGGACCATTACTGAGAAGGCCCTTTCCCGGGTGCACACCTGTTTCACGACTGACAGCAAGTGGGACAACCAGGAGGGCCTCAGCTCCAGATCTTAAGGCATGGGCAGGTCGGTTTGTAGTGTCTCCTTGGGTCTTTCTTCCCAAATGTAGATCTATTCTTGCCTTTCAATGCAACATGAATCCAGAAAAAAGGCCTGTTCATGCTTACCCTACAGGTGTGGTTCCAGATGCTCCTAGGGAGACACCGTCCACATATTGCACCACCGCTATCATTCCAGAACCTTCCAAAACCCACTCCAGCTGCCCCAGTCTTCACTAGTGAGCTTTCAGTCAGCAGCATTTGCACACTCTTCCACGTATGAAGCTGCAGGTGGGCAGGGTAACACAATTGTGGCTGCACGGTCACAGGCCACACACCAATCACCACGACAATGTTTGGGTGCAAGTTAGATGTTGCAGTGGCCATTGCCATGGCAACCCAGCCTTCCTAGGCCAGGTCGCCTGCACTTCAAGTGCTGGTGGTCCTGTAGGGGACTGTACCAGGGGTTATTTCGCACTTCTCTTCCCATCCACTGGACAGGAAAGGAGCACAATTAACCAACATTGACTAGCACTCACACTTGGAGCACTAATCAACTTTAGCCACCCCCCAACCCCCGGCAATTGAATACTTACCTGATTTGATTGTGGGGCAGGTTCTCTTCAGGGTGCCACCATTTTGGCTGTGGCACCTTCCATGGTACATCAGCACCATCACCATGATGATGATGATGATGTTCTGTGCATGTGCAGTCGTATCTATGGGCATCTGAGGTGCTGGTGCACTTGCACAGCATCTCTGTGGACCACTGCCTGGATGCTCCAGGTAAGCTTAGGATTAAGGTTGGTTAAGGTGTGAAGCATGATTTCATGCTCCACACGTAATCAACAATTAGTGAACTTCTGGGAAGGCAGGGCATGCTTGGAATCTGTAATAGCTTCCTCCGAGTGTGGATGCCCTTCCCCAGATGTTCACTAATTCTTGACTACCAGCCATAGTGCAAAAAGTCCTCAGGACTTCAAGTTCAGATGCCTACCTCTGTGTCTGCTCTTCACTAGAAGTTCACTAATCATGCACTAGAGGTCATAGTGCAACTAGGCCTCTGGATTGCCCAGCACATTCCACGGACATCCAGATTTCTCTTTCTCAGAGATGGAGCCATACCAAAGGACTTAATGACAATATGACCATGATCAGACACAGCAAAAATGGAGGGGGAAACATCTGTGAGGCATTTCTGAGGCTCCACAGAGACGGCTTTGACGTGAGATTGTTCACACACCAGTCTGCCCCTCCCACATCTCTAGAACATTCTGTGCCAGAAGAGGTGGACTGAAGAAGGAGTGGAAACACAACACAAGAGCCAAACACGCTACTACTTAGGTGCCCCTTTCGTAATGTCTGATCACAGCCAGTGTATTCCAATCACTCTACTTCAAATGGCTCATTTTCAAGGAATTGAGAGTCAAGGGGGGCTGCTTGGCTTTTGACAGAAAATTTGTCAAGGTTTAGTTAGCTACATTCCATGTATTTTCACCTACCCACCCATTTTCCCGCCCTTTGGTAGGCTAATGAAAGATCTGTGGAGAAGTTGTCTTGGCAACAGCTGTCACAGCTGCTGTTCTGTTCACCAACGCTTCTTCTTTAGGCTTCTGATCAAAGGTAAGAGAGTCCACAAACCACCAGCTGTGGCCCATCCCATTTATTAAATTATTTATCTTGCAGGAAATGGCTGGATATTGAGAGCGCAAGCATGAGCAATCTCATTTGCGGCAATATCATAAAAGAATGAGGTTGGTGGGGGGTGAAGACAATTGCTGGCTGCCACTCAGCTTGCTATGCTAATGTGGAACTACATTATTTAATAACTGCCAGTTAGTTTATAGATTGGGGTGGGGAGGGGGGAGGGTTCATATGAAAGCTCAGCATTTTCATTCAGATGCTTCTCTCAGCATGCACGTGACTTAGAATCACAGGAGGAATTCACACTTACCTTGGTAGTGAAGTGATGGTGGGCTCTGAGATGTGCCATATGCATTTCACAGAGCTGTTTTTGCCACAGGAATGGCTCTGCGTATCCCAGAGTGTCCCACAGCTGACCACGCACAGTGCAAGCATGGAGAACATTTGTTAAGCCCTGGTCAGCCCCTTACGCACTTCTTCCAGGTGAAAGAGGTGCTGGAGGAGCATGTGATGTGCCATACACCCATGTGACATGGCATATCACACAGTTGCCCTGTTTACAGCCCCTGCAATAGGATTCAGACATGGCTGCCATTTCAAGTAAGTATTGGGGGATGGTTGAAGTGCACTAAACATCTGCAAGTGCATTCTGGGCCCTTTTGCCCTAAGCTTCCGACAGCAGGAAGTCAAATGCGAAAAGGCCCACAGGCAGCTTATGTGTGTCCTTTGGACTATGCTAGCAGGGGCTGGGAGATCTGGCTCCACACAGCTTCCCAAGGATTGATGCTTTCTGCCCATGTCTCATAGCTAGAATGCTCCCTGACGTGCAGACTCTGCCAAGAGGGACATCAATGGCAGGTCATTTTAAAGTGGTAACCCAAGCATTATCAGCTTGTATTCTGTTCCATCCACCACCATGCAAATAGGCAGTAGAACACAGAGCTCAGTGGCATTTTGCTGTGCTCCAGAAATGGCCCACTTATGGAACGGTTTCTAGCTGTGCCAAAAAAATCTCCCTTGCCTGCAACTTTGGACCACTCCAAAGAGAGTTCATGATGAGGCCATTAAAATGTGGGTATCGACCAGCACCCTCAAGCTCACCCTATCTAGGTATGTGCACAAATGGTTTTTTTGGCATTCAATTTGAAACTAATCGAATGTTTGAAAATCCATATTCATACAAATAAATCGCATTCAAATGTGGTAAAATTCTCTTCAATACGAATCTATTTGTACATATTCGTACAAACGTTCAGTACATAGGTAGTCGATATGTATCCATACATATCTAATACGTATCCGATACGTATCCCATAACATATTCACTCTGAAAGCATCAAATCCGTTCGGAATCCACTTTGAACCCACTCTCAACCCATGTCGAATGCACTCTGGATCCATTGCAGATGTGACTGGTGCAGCCTCTTTCCACCTCCCCAGATTCACGAATGTTCCAAAGCATGTGTACAAATATGAATGTTAGCGTACAAATGTCACAACATTTGATTCTTATGTCCAAATTGTATGAATATCTAATGTTATGAATATTCATAGACATCCCTAAATTCACTTGGTTTCATGTTGGCATTCCTGGAGTTTCTTAATTCAGTTTCCAAGCACTAAACTGAGCAAAAAGCAAACACTGGCAAGAACATAAGAAATGCCCCTCTGAATCAAGTCCATCTATTTGTTTGTTTGTATTTCTATGCTGCCCTATACCCTGTCCTTGACGGTGTTGCAATACCTGGGAAGGGACAGGTGCGAAATTTGGGGGTACTCCTGGACTCTGCGCTAACCCTTGAAGCTCAGGTGGAGGCTGTGGCCAGGAGTGCCTACTCCCAACTACGGTTGGTGTGTCAACTGCAACCTTTCTTGGACAGAGATGACCTGGCCACAGTTATCCACGCTCTGGTAACCTCCAGGTTGGACTATTGTAATGCACTCTACATGGGGCTTCCCTTGAAGACGGTTCGGAAGTTGCAGTTAGTGCAAAATGCAGCCGCCAGAGTGCTGACCAGAACAGCTAGCCAGACGCATATCATGCCGGTTCTAAAAGAACTGCACTGGCTGCCAATTCACTACTGAGCCCAATTCAAGGTGCTAACTCTGACTTATAAGGCCCTAAATGACTTGGGCCCCAGATATCTAAAGGAGCGCCTTCTCCCATATCGACCTGCCCACATCTTAAGATCTGCACGAGAGGCCTTCTTGGTTATCCCACCGCCTTCAGCGGTTAGGCGGGTGGGCACCCGGGAGAGGGCCTTCTCAGTAGTGGCCTCCAGGCTGTGGAATGGTCTCCCTTTGGAGGTGGGTCAGCCCCCTTCTCTGTTTATGTTCAGGAAGGCAGTGAAGACGCACCTCTTCACTGAGTCCTTTAGCTAAATGCTCCCTACGCTTCCCCCGTTGCAAACACTACTGTTTTTTAAACTGTTTTTGTATCATCATCATCATTATCATCATCATCATTATTACTATTACTATTATTATGCTGGATTTTAAAACTTGTACTGGTTTTAGTATAGTCTGATACCATTTTAATATGTTCATTTTTAAATGTTGTGAGCTGCCCAGAGACCCTTGGGTATGGGGCGGGATATAAATATAAATATAAATATAAATATAAATATAAATATAAATAAATAAATAAAGGTCTCATTTAAAAATAAAGGTCTCATTTAAAATCAACATATTAAAACAATAACAGTATATATTAAAACAACAGTGTCTGCAAGTGGGAAGGGAGAGTGTATCTAGTTTAACAGTCTGGTCTTGCAGTGACCAAGAGGGAAACCCATGATCAGGACATGAGCGCATAGCACCTGCAGGCTCCCAAGGAACAACTTTGTGGTGTATTGCTAGCAGATGCACATCAACCCTGACTCCTTCCTATGGCATGGCATGCTGCTGAGCCTCCCAGAACCAAAACAGCTAATCCACTCCTGTACATCTCTATCCTTCACTCTGATTCCAGCTCTCCCTGATCTTTAGCTTCATTACAACTGAGCAGAAAAAGTGCTCTGGCTGCAACACAGCAATGGCAAGGCCATTGCAATGATGGCGCATTTATCCAAATCAATAGGCTTTCAGCTTATTTTTAGCTGCGTGAAGATGCATTCATACTGTGTTGCGTTGTCCACAACCAGTTGGAGGTTTAAGAGCAGCTTTTAATGCATTAGCTTCCTTCTGAGAAAAGAGGTTTTGTACGTACGCGGCTTCTGATAATTTACAGATGTGCAATTTTGGGAAAGAAAGCGAAAAGCATTGAAGAGCCACTAACTTTCAGACTATCATAGTATCACACACACAGTGTTTTGCCTTTCCATGATTTCTTGTCCTAGGGCAGCAGGTGGGAGGGATAGATGCAATAAACCCAGTGCTTGGTAAAGCCTGTGCTAAGTCTGTTGAACATTGCTAGGGAACGATACAGAGAAATGTATTTCATGTCCCTTGATCTGTAAGTGGATGACCTCCAGTTGGCTTATGCCCAGTGCTTCTCCCAAGATTCAAATCTACACCAAGGATCATCTTCAGGGGTGACTTGTAGCCCTGACATACGACTTCACCGTAATTGATCGCACCTGCTGCTATCACTATCACAGTACTAGATGCAGACATCTTTCCAAAAACAAAAGTGAAAACATATGTGTTTCCCAAAGGCAAGATTTTTCTTTTTTTTAATTATTTTTTAGTTTGTGTTATCTTACATATTTTACAAAACATCATTTCTTAATAAATGTAATACAAAACACACATTTTACAATTTCTCCCCCCAAGTGAAATAGAATTAATACAATTTAATTCAACCCAGACTCATAAGAAATTTCTTAACATCGTCTATCAGTTTGTTATTTCTGTCTTGTCTTGTGGGGTATAAATATAACCTTTCCCAAGCCGTTTCAGCAGAAATTCTTATATTCACACCCATACATTTCAATCTCTTTTGTCTATATACATCGTATCTAAACTGATCAACAATACAATAGTACCACGAAGACTTTTCTTTTTTAAAACACTTCTAGACCTCCTTCCCCAAGTGGTCAATCTTGAGGTTGAGTCAAGGAGTGTTGGAATAAGCAATACTCCACAAGTCACATTGCACCATGATGCCATGCATGAAAAGCATTTTCCAAGCATTAACCTACATAGACAAATTTCCATTGGAGAATTCAGGAATAGGCTGCACACCATGCTCTCTTTGCCATTTCTTCAGCAGAGTCAATATATGTGGCTGCTGGATTTGTGACGACAGAAACTGTGTCCAAATGTAAATGGCACTTTGCTGTCATCAACCTTCACCCAGGCAGGAAGGAGATTTTAGATCAATTCTGTGCTGAGAAGTAGGGATTAGGGAAGTGCACGAATACTCGTAATATTCATTATTCGTACAAATTTTCCGAATTCAGACATTAGTACATGAATTGAATGTTACGACATTTCTACATTAACATTCATACGAATACGAATGTTCCAGACATTCATACAAATGTTTTGGCCATTCGTGCAAATATTTTGGACATTTGTTAAACTGGGGAGGTGAGAAAGTGGCACATATCTGCAACGGATCCAGAGTGCATTCAACATTGATTGAGAGTGGATTAAAAGTGGATTCAGGTCAGATTGGATGCTTTCAGAGCACAGATTTGTTATGGGATATGTATCTGATATTTATTCATTCGTATTGGATACATATTTGTTTGTATCAGATAGGTATCCATTCATATCAGATATGTATTGGATATTCGTACGGATATACGATTCGTATTAAACAGAATCCTAGCACATTCAAAGGAAATCTATTCGAATGAATATAGATTTTCTAACATTCAAACTCACGTTCAGTCAAACAAAATAGGGGATTAGAGGCCAAGGTTTGTTAGGTGCTCTCCCTACAGCCCTGGATCCCTTTGGTTTCATGCATATACATGCAAATAAAGCCATCTGAGATATATGAATTGTAATTTATAAATAAAGAGTAAATAAAAACAAACAAAAAAGAAACTCAGGAAGCAGGAAACTTGCTTGCTTGTTTGCATGTGTGAAGGCATTATAAGGTCCTTCATTAATGGGCACTTCAGTGTGCAAAGGTGTGTCTGTGCATGAGATCATGTGCATGCAGAAATGCGTTTTGATGATGATACCCAACTCTATTTCTCCATTTCTTCTGAGTCAGGTGGGACAGCTGAGATGCTTAACTGCTTCCTGGAGCCAGTAATGGGCTGGACGTAGAACAATAGATTGAAACTGAATCGAGACAAAACAGAGGAATTGTGTGTGGTGCTGTCACCTGATTCTGGATAAATCCAGAATCCATAAGCATCCTCCTTATCGGACACCTTTTTTGCCCAAAAAATAACAGGTGTCCAATAAGGAGGATGCTTCCGGATTTATTGTTGTCACTTGAGGCTCAGGTGGCAGTAGTAGCCAGGAGTTCTTACCTCCATCTCTGGATAGGACCAACTTGACCACAGTTATCCATGCTCTGGTAGCCTACAGACTACTGTAACACATTCTACATAGGGCTACCCTAGAAGATGGTCTGGGAGGTGAAATTAGTGCAGAATACAGCAGATCACTTACTGAAGGGTGTCTCTAGCTAAATATACATCATGCTGGTCATTAAAGATCTGCACTGGTTGTCTATTTGCTACCAAGCTTGATTCAAACTGGTGATGTTAACATATAAAGCTTGGGCCACAAATGTCTTAAAGAGTGCCTTCTCCCATACAGATAGATCTGCCTGAGTTTTAGGTTTGCAAAGAAAGAGCCTTGTTGTATTCCCACCACCTTTAGAGACATGGGGTGGTGGCCTTTTCTGTGATGGCCCCTAGGCTTTGAAACACCCCTCTCTCAAAATACACCAGACACCAACCTCATATAAATGGGGGGGGGGAACCTCTTTAAAACATACTTCTTTGCTAGGATGTTCAGCTCCCTCTGAATGTTGTCCTGCCAAGTGTGTGTGTATTATATTTTAATTATGTTTTTAGTATATTAGTTGTATAGTTTTATTAATGTTGTAGCTAATCCTGGGACCTTAGGGTGAAGAACAGGCTATAAATACTGAAATAAATAAATGAAACAAAATAGATTTCTTAGGTCCAGTTCCCTTTGCAATTCTGGGGAAGAGTGTCAGTGGCTCTTTGTGTTTCTTTGTTTCTATCTGCTTACCTTCCTTCACTCTGAGATCTGTTGCTTCTGGAGGACTGAGTTCCTTCATGAGGTGCATTAAAGATGTTCCAAGACGCCAGCTCCTACTCTGAAGTCTGGAACTGAAGTCAGATGGAGTCCAAAACATCTGAAAGACACCAAGTTGGGAAATCAATATCCTATCACCATCATAAGCAGCCTGGCTTCAATAGCATGTTTGCTCTAGGAAGATAAATTAGTCAAGTCCCAGCTAACCGGAGTGAATTAAACTGGGATGGGTTGTTTATTCTGCCAAGAAGCTCCTATTTGCATGAACAATGAAGCATGAAAATTCCCAAGACTGATTAGTGTCAAATCTTCTTCCAGTTCTATATCTAATCTAATCAAGTTTCATTGTACCAACTGCTAACTCTGTTGAAGAAAGGCAGAATTCCAAGTGCCCCCTCCCATAAATACTGTGTCAGAACTGCTGAAAGCAAACAAAAGTGTGTTTTTGAGAATCAGTCCTGGAGAACGCCAGAATAAGATAACAAGCTACCCAGCTGCTTTATCACGCTTAGCTACCTAGCCATAATAAGGGCTATTTCTGTGTGGGATAAGATAGGTGTCATGAGAAGCTGTCCTGTTTACATGTAACAACTGGATTGACCACATATCGGCATCCCGCCTCTTCCTATGATGTCTCAAGCCTCACACAAGTATAATTGCTTCTATGTATTTATTATAAGAGAAGGTTTTAGAAGGATGTAGAAGAAAATAGAGGATGATAGCTGATGCTAAATGCAGTATGCATTGTATCCAGTAGTCTGCCAGGCCAAGTTATGCCAAGGCTTATAGCCATGCTGATAAGTGATCCAGAAGCTGAATGCTTCTTGTACCTGCTTTTATACTAGCTATGATATATTAGTTGTATTCATGTACTCACAGTAGAGTTAAGCTGTATAGCTGTATTTTTATTTCATATATCCATGCAACCTGTGTCCTTACATTTATGTAGTTCTTACTTGCACTCACTAAGCAATAAAATATCTTCCGTTTGGAACGCAATCAAGTCTCTGCCGAGTCTCTACAGTACTTGTGCTTCCAGTGATGTGATCTGGTTACACTGTGCAATCTGCCAAGAGTATTTTCTGCTATCTTATCACACAATAAATCTCCTCAACAAACTAGGGATGTACACAAATTATTATTCATTATTCATATGAATTCAGACATTTGGATTCAAATCAAATGTTGGCACATTCGAAGGCTGAGATTCGAATTCTATTCAAATGCTTCAGAACATTCATACAAAGCTTTGTTACATTCATGGACCTGGGGAGGTGGGAAAGTGGCTGCCCCAGTCTCATCTGCAATGGATCCAGAGTGGATTCGAAGTGGATTGAGAGTGGATTCAAAGAGGATTCAGGGCAGATTTGACACTTTCAGAGCAGATGCATATCTCCAAGCTAAACTTAAAAACTAGAATGCAAACTTTGGAAGCTGAAGGGAGCTGTCCAGCGGTGAATAGCAGGGTAAACAAGATTGCTTCTATCGATTTCCTAAAAATGCATAGGGTACAGTTGTCTCATACATTGGATTTCTTTTTCTCACAGGGTGGCCCAAAAAAAAAATGATAGGAATTCTGTAAAGTGAACACATAAGTACTCCTCTGGTAGCAATAACAGGCTTTCCTTTTTTCCTATTTAGGAAAACAATATATGTCTGTTTCCTTTATTATTTGAATAAATATCTCACAAAAAGTCCTTTCTTCCCTAGTTTGCTCTTCCCTGTTTCTTATAGCTATCAGAAGCTGGAGAGCTCCTTCCTTGCTGCAAACTCTACTGGCTGGGGGGGAGAGGAAGAGGAGGAAGAGGAAGAGGAAGAGAATTTGGCTTTTATACCCCATATTTCTCAACATTTAAAGGGACTCAAAGTGGCTGACAAACCTTCTGTTCTTCTCCCCACAACAGACACACTGTGATGTAGGATGGGCTGTGAGAGCTCAGAAAAAGATCTGTTACTAGACCAAGGCCGCCCAGCTGGTTTCATAAAGGAGTGCTGAATCACACCTGGAAACCTCCAGATGTAAGTCTAGAACTCTAACCACAAGACAAAACTGGCTCACACAGTTCTGATTGAAAGCCTCGATTAGTTACCCTCGACCACTTTTAGATGCACTCCAGACCAAACTGGAGTTTGGGAAATTCAAAGGGAGGCTTTGAATCTTGGCCATCCCCCAGGAGTGCCCGAGCTCAGTCATGGAACGGGTGCCCTTTATGCAATCATCCCCCAATTCACCCCCTGGCATCTTCAGGAAAGGATGAGGAGGACACTTTGTAGAAATCCTGAAAGCAAATATCCCCTTCAAGTCCAGATTTCAAAGATATGCATATCTAAGAAAAGGTTGCTGATTTCATGGATCTGGCTTTTATTGTAAGCAATAGACCCATGCAGCAGCAGCAGCAGCAGGAGTGAAACTTTGATCTCCCTCTTCTATCTCGGCAACCCACAATTTGATCTCCTCCAGAACAAATAATAGTTCAGAGAGATGGCTACTATCTGATAGCCTCAGCAAAGAAGCGTGGCAAATATCTTCTAATGTTCACTATATTATCCAAGATGGATTAGACAGAAACATTGCTCTTAGGAACGTGCATGAATGGGGGTTTTTTTGCATTTGATTTGTAATGAATCGGATGTAAGAAAATTAATCTCCATTCAAATAGATCCCCTTCAAATGTGGTATATCCCCTGCCATATGTATATATCCAATACGTATCCTGTAACATATCCACTCTAAAAGTATCAATTCCGCCCTGAATCCACTTCGAACCCACTCTCAAACCATGTCGAATTCACTCTGGATCCATTGCAGATGTGACTGGCACAGTTCCCACCTCCCCATTTCACGAATGTTCCAAAGCTTCGTACGAATGTTCCAACACATTTATATTCGTACGAATGTCAATGTACGAATGTTGTAACATTTGATTCATATATGAATGTCCGAATTTGTATGAATTCATATGAATAATGAATGTCATGGATATTCGCACACATCCCTAATTGCTCCACACCATGGATTAGTTGTCCTTTAGAGGACAGGCAAAGGGCAGGGAAAGCCCACAGTTCTTAGCCTTAGGACCCTCCGAGATCGTATTTCAGAGTGCACTTTGGTGCACCCCCAAAATTGCTCCCCCATAATCCCAGACAAGTGGATATGCCTCTTCACAGCATCCCTCTGAATCCCTAACATGCTCAGTCAGAGCCTCCCTGATTGGGATCACGCTCCATGAAAAGCAGACGGCCTGGCTGCAGAGATCTACGTTAATGTTCAGATATAATCAGCCTACTACAACCTTTCTAAGTGGGCCCTTGATCTTGATTGAGGGTCAATGCAGTAAGGGCCTTAGACAAATAAAAATACATAAAACTCTATGAGCAGTTAATTGCATTATAATAATTATATCAAATAACTATAAGAAATAAGAATTTCTTTGCCACTGTCCTATGACCTATCCAGCTAAAATACATGCAGATTCTTCGAATGTTATATAACAAGTAAGTTTAGCAGGGTAAAATTATTAAATTGAATGTCACAGTACACCCCATTCCTATAATACTTCCATTCTCCCCCGCTCCGCCCCCCCCAAAAATCAAAATTCGGTCCAGTTGTTTGTTCTTCTATATACCTCTCCAAGAGACTAATAAATAAAACTATGAGCAGCAACTTCCCAGGGGAATGTATAGCCTAATTGTCCTTGGAACAATGATATATTTGTTGATTTTGACTCATGCAATTTTTTTTTTAGGACAGCCAACAAAATGTTAGCAACATCAATAAATGATTGGCTGATGTCTCTTTTGTTTGTGCAGTTGTGTATGAGTTCCAGCAGTAATTTGTTCTAAAATAAATAAATTCTTCCTGCTGAGAGTATTTGTTACCATGAATCAGTACAGATGGGAAGTGATACAAGAGAGACAATCTCAAACTGTTCATTATCATAGTCACCACCAATGGTAGTTCAGATTCAATTTTTTTATTTGTCTTTTTATATCAGTCTCATCTTCAGAGTCATCAGCCCTAAGTAGCTGAACTTGGACTGACCCAGGCAATCAGAGATTCTCATAAGGCTGAATGCTGCCTAAGAAGTCTTCTAAAAATGCCAGTAAGCCAGCAGTGGCAGAAGGTGCCCTTTGGGTGACTGCTAGAGGACAGTTAATGGGTGGTTTACCCATGGAGCAATGACAAAACAAATCTCACTATATCACATCAGAGAAAGAATTCGTAGGGACAAAGAAGTCTCTTAGTGGTTGGCGAGAAAAATAGGTGCAGATATAACACAGCATCTTCCTATTGACTAAGGGCCTTTTCCCACTACGGCTTAGAACCCTTCTAAGACCCTATAAGGAACCTGTTTAGTACCTGATTGATAACAATTGGGAAGGCCCTGTCCCCATGAGGGCAGGGAAAAGCTGGATTTAATGGGTCCTTCAGGCCCTTAAATCTGGATTTCATGTGGACCTCATTAAAAGTGTCCACAATGGGGTCTTCAGGCATCCTCAAGGTCTGGAGCTCCAAGAGGACCCCATTTCAGAGATCTGGGAAATCTGGATCTCTGACTGTGCATAGAAAAAGGGGGCAAATCTACTAGCAGGTCCTTGATCTAGATTAAATAATAATAAATAATAAATAAAACGTTTATTTCTAATGCCCTTTCTTCCAAAGGGCCTGACAAAATAAAACATATACAATCAATGAGAATATACACAGACAACAACCTACAATGAAACTTCTCGCCTACCCTCCATAGCAGATTCACTCAAAGAGAAAAGTTTTTAACTTCCTTCGAAAAGAACCAAGATCCTCTTCCAGCCTTAATTCCAGTGGAAGACGATTCCAAAGTTGCGGGACCAAATCCTGGAAGGCCCGTAATTTTGACACCGCTGTTGATGTTGAAGGAACTACCAATAGACCTTGCGAAGCGGAGCGCAAAACCCTAGGCGGGATATATCCTACCAGGTAGGCTGCCAAATAACTAGGTGTCCCCAGTCGCAGGGCCTTAAATGCTAGTACTAACAGTTTAAAGCGGGCCCTAGCGCGAATTGGTAGCCAATGCAATGCTCTACGATGGATTGAAACATGGGAACATTTAGGAAGATTTAATACTATTCGAACCGCATTATTCTGAACTAGGGTCAGGGGAAGCAGAGTACATTGTGGTAAACCTGCTATTAAGCTATTACAATAATCTAGGCGAGATACGACCAAAGATTGAATCAAAACCTGAGCCGTATCCACTGATAAGAACTTTCGGATTTTCCGCACATTAAGCAAGTGAAAGTTACACACTTTCACCGTGGCGCTAATGAACGGGCGCAGGGATAATCGGTCATCCAACAGAACCCCAAGGTTCCGAGCAAATGAGGTTGGTGCCAAGGAATACTTCTGCAAACTCACAGGTGGGCTTGCCAGCGGAGCCATTGGACGATCAGGCTGAAACACCAAGATCTCTGTTTTATCAGTGTTCAGTTTTAAGCGATGGTCAGTCATCCAATTTGAAACCTCTGACAAGCAATCTGATACAGCATTCCACGCCAGCGAATCCAATATCTTAAAACTCTTAAAAATTTGAGTATCATCCGCGTATATATGATGTTGAAAACCCCTTTCAGAAATCAAAAAACCCAAGGGCAAGATGTACAAAGAAAAAAGTAGAGGACCTAGCACGGATCCTTGTGGAACCCCAGTGGAAACAAATACCGGCTGTGACATCAACCCTTGACATGCAATTATCAGGTAAGTGCAGAAAGGCCTCTGATGCTCAATCCCTAGCATTTATGTTTACTTATTAGATTTATCACTCACACTGGGTCTCTAGGGTAGGAAACACTGTAAAAACAATTAATTGAAAAATCAAGGTTTTGAAATAGTCGAACTGGGAAAGTAACTTCAGGGTCACTGCTAGTCATTAACTGGTCAGTCAAGATTTATCCTCAAATAATATGGAAAAAGCTTTCTTGGAGGGAATATAATCTTCATTCAAAGGATGTACCTGAAAATGTCATAGTCGGACTGCAAACTTGTTTCCCAGTTATTTGAACAAGGTGTTTGAATAGTCCCTCGTGAAAGAAATAAAGCAGTTCATTTTTCATTCTGCTCCTACTTAACACAAACTCAAATCTGAGGATATAGAGATAAAAGATTTCTATAATCACAATTCCCAAAGAGTTAAAGCAGATTTTGGGGGGGGGGGAATCCTCCATCCTAAAGGCTTTCCCCCTATAATCGGTATTCTTTTCTCTGCTGCAAAACTGGATTATATTTATCCGTAGAGAAGGCAAAGCATTTCTACTGATTTGTGCCCATTAATATGCTGATTGGGGTGTTCCTCTAGGGAAGCCACACAAAGGAACACTAAAGGGGACCATTTTAATTTCCAAGTTTTCTTCCCTGCAACAGATCACAAGACAAATAAGGAAGAATAGCGAGAAGAAATGGGTTAATTGCAAAATTCTTTAAATTTTCCATTGTCACATATATGTAGCTTTTCAAAGATTTGCAAGTGGGAGAACTGCCTATAGGTGATCAATAATGTTCAATAAATTAGGCAAAATATTTTGCTTGCTATCTGCACCTTTGGGGGGGGGGAGGAAGGAGGAAGCAAAATTCACCTTCAGACAGAAGCAGTTCCCCGCACCCGACTTGAGGAAAGGAAGGTCAAAACTGCACTGTCATTTCAATGGATCCAACATATTTACAACATGGAGCATAGTGGGTTTTGTCCACACTAGCTAAGCCTGGATTGAAGAAGAATGCATACTGATAAAACATCTGTCATTGTGAGAAAAGAGAAGTGGAAAGGTACAGACAAGAAGCCAAGAAAGGAAAAAGACATAATTATGTAACTGAAAACTGCCAACTTTTTGGAGGAATAAAGGGGACAGTTAAAAAGCAAATAGCTAACTCAGGGTAAAAGATACTGGCCTCAAATAGAACAAAGGTTGAAGAAGAAGAAGAAGAAGAAGAAGAAGAAGAAGAAGAAGAAGAAGAAGAAGAAGAAGAAGAAGAAGAAGAAGAAGAAGAAGAAGAAGAAGAAGAAGAAGAAGAGTTAGCTTTTCTACCATTCTTTTCTCACTCATTTACGGGGACTTAAAGCAGCTGACAAAGCTTTCTATTCTTCTCCCAACAACAGAACACCCTGTGAGGTAGGTGGGACTGTGAGAGCTCAGAAGAGAGCTGTGACTAGCCCAAGGTCACCAGGCTGGCTTCATGGGGGAGGGCAGAATTGAACCCAGTATTCCCAGATAAGAGTTTGGCTCCCCTAACCACTAGACCAAACTCTTTGGACCATTAAGCATTAGTCCTTTTTTTGGATTATATCCTGGAATAGAGGCCTACCATCCGCATGTTGCCCACAAGCTACAACTACAGCAGACCATGCCCAGGGGCTGTCATAGGGTATGTTCAAACACACGTTCTTAGATGCCCCTGGAGTGATTTTGAGATGGTTGGGATAACCATAAAGGATTTTAAAAAAAAAACTTTACCTCATTCCATAAAGAAGTGGTGTAGGGATAATAATGCAGAAGACAAATTCCCTCAAGCTACTCATCCACTTCTTATTGTGCCTCCTTCCATGCCCCTGCTGCTAGATGGGATAAAGTTGTAGCACACATGCACAACCAGATACCAAGGCCATGGGCAATGGGAAGAGTTTTGCAAGTTGTCTTGGTCACTACTTTTTTTTGCGGGACCTAATCAAAGCTTACTAGACCCTCACCATGCAAATGAATTCATGCACATCTATGTTTCTATGCAAGCAAGTCTGCAAATAGTTAGTAATATTTCCATTTCACAGCAGGCAAGATGGTTAGTCTTGCAAATAAATCACTTCAGTGGAATTTTTCAATTAGTTTTTACTTCGGTCCAGATCACTCCCATCACCTCAATGAATTCACTCATTGCTTCCCAGCAGCCTTTCAACTAACCAATCTTCCACTTAGAAATCAATTTTTCCTCCCTTCATCTCTATTCATGAATTAACCATGGGCCCAGCTACACCTAATTTTAATCCATCTTCAACACACCTTTAGAATGAAAGAAGACATCAGCAAAGCGACTTATCATTTTCTTTCCACACTATCTAACCTAAAAGTAGATTTCTGAGTAAGACAATGTGGGAGGAGAAACTTTGCTGGTGCGTATGGATGGACGGACAGAAGGACAGATGGACAGACAGGTCTTTTTGCACTTGGCTTCCCAACTGTCCAAAGTATTGGGCAAAACAGCCTCAAATGCACTAAGCATCTATACTTGGAGATACTTAGTGCATTGAACCCTCTCCCAATCTCTCCATTAACTTACCTGAAATGCACATGGCTGCTGGATGGCAGCCATGTCTGAATCCTGATTGTCGGCACTGTAATCAAGGCAACTGTGTCACATGATGTGGGCTCATGACACATCAAGTGCCACTCTGCAAATCAGGAAGTGTGACTGGGGCATCTAGAGCTTGACTAGATAACTGGCACTTTAACCTTAGAATTCATAAGAACATAAGAACATAAGAGAAGCCCTGCTGGATCAGGCCACAGCCCATCCAGTCCAGCATCCTGTCGCACACAGTGGCCCACCAAATGCTCATGGGCATCTCAAGCAGAGACAAGGACAAACCTTCTCCTGCTCTCGAGTCCCAGCAGATGGCCCTAGAAGTGCCCCATTTCCTCCCCCCCCAGCCTGAAACTAGCACTTAAACCTACACCACTACGTAGTTCATGCAGGTAATGCTCCCACATGGAAGAAGCTGTTTCTGGTAAAGAAACAACTCCTTCCAGTGCAGATGATCCACCTGGGTCCCCACACAAACTGCCAAGCCAAGTGCAAAAAGGACCTAAAGTATTATATATCAATGGGTGTTTTTCCACCGCGCTCCTTTAATCTGCATCTAAGAAAATCTGGATCTAGGGAATGGGTACTTCTCTAGTAGATCCAGATTAAGGGAAGTACCTAATGTGTTTCCATGGGTGGTCTAGCACCCAACAGCAATGGGTGCTAGCCTCCCTGCTATAGAAACACCGAAGCACCCATTTGGAAATCCGGATCTACCCACGAGGGGTCTGCCTGTCACCCCAGGTGTTTGGGGGGACAGGGGGTGCAATCTCCAAAGCGGCTCCGAAGTCACTTCGAAGTCTGTGCAAAATAGCTCTGGGGCATCTTTGAAGTCTGTGCTGATCTTCGGAGTAAACTTTGAAGAGACTTTGGAGTGACTTTGGAGTGACTTCGGAGTCACTTCAAAGTTCACTCCAAAGATCAGCACAGACTTCAAAGACGCTCCACAGCTATTTTGCACAGACTTCAAAATGACTTCAAAGCTTAGGTTTTGGGGCTCCCCCCCAAGGGTGCCCCCTCCCCCTAGCCTCCTCTAGGCCCCATTGTCAAACTAACGTGGAAACAGGCTCCCTTTAATCCAGATTTTCTAAAGAAATTTTCTAATGGGGTCTACAGAAAATCCGGATTAAAGCCTGAAAAGTACTCATATAATCTGGATTTCCCGAGGAACAGTGGAAACAAATGTGTCCCTAATGGGTGCCATGGTGGAAATGGGGTCATCTGGCTCTCACCCAAATGGGTCCTTAATGGGTGCTAAAATGGGTACTAAGTGACCGTGGAAAAACACCCTATATTTCTATCCTGCTGAATACCCAAAGTCTCAGGGTGGGTCACAATAAAGTCAGTTAGCAAAAATGGCGACAGTGTCTGCATTGGGATGGTGTTCCCTCAGCCAAAGGCCAAGGTAAAGAGATGCATCCTCACAGACATCTAAATATATACAAGGAGGGTGCCTGGTGCAGTTCCAGGGGTGAACTAAAAGTGGATTTAAACTTAGACATAGTCATCCTGAGAAAGGCATCATTTTCAACTCCTTTCCCAGGAGCAATGACACAGAAGAGAAGGGCACCTATTTTGTGCTTGCATCTCCCACTCTGTTATTATCATAAGATGTTCTCCTAAGGTGATGTTTTGCTTTTTTCGTGAAGAATAAATAGGAAACATTTGTTGTAATAGAGCCTGTATGAGAACATCTCATTGGATTGCATCTAGTAGAAACGTTTGCCCTCTTTTTCTCACTAGGCTCAAACCGCTTACAATAAATAATGCTCTATAGTCAAATTATGTGCTTCTATCTACTATAAAATGGAAGTTTTGAGATGTCTCATATTCCATAGCTGATGCCCTGCTTATCATCTCTGTACGTTTTGCCTTTTCAGCAACTCCAGACAGCTTGATCTGCCACCAATGAAATGGCCACTAGAGATTCAAATTCTAGCTTTGACCATTTCAAGTATATAGCATTCCCCCCCCCTCCGCCATATGTACAAGCACAATTTAATCCTTTTTCAGGAAACTCTTACCTATTATTTTCATGCAACACAATCTTGGCAATGCTAAAGCAAAACCTCTCAAGTGTTTTTGAGATTATTAAGCAAAGCCCCTCTGTCCAAAAAATAATTGCACAGCCAGATCCCAGCTACTCTGCAATTATCATAAGCTATATTAATTCCATGCAGCCTTCTTTTTGTTGTGTAATTTGGCCCTGTTTTTTCTTAGTTAAAAAATGCAGTTCTGATTATTCAGGTGCCCAACGACTATCATGGCAGGAAACAGTTGCTTTGCATCCCCTGTTGCACTAATTGCAGGAAATATTAACTCATCACAAAGACCAATCTGTCTACAATGATCTGCTTTGGAGCCCATTGTATATTCAAAAAGACAATACGCCTTGAAGCTTCATGCTCTAAAGCACTGCCTTGGTTTTGCAACTCATTGCTGTAGCATAAAGCCATGGGAAATTATGGCTGTGTTCGGACAGAGCCTAAAACCAGAGATTTATCCTGGCTCAAGTATCCAAGGCAATCCCAGAATAGTCCCAGGATATAAAGGTGAAATCTCAGAATATCATCATTATTCTGTGGGAATGATCTCCAAACTTGGGTTTCCCCATACTAGTGATATTTCTTACCTTGGTCCTTTCTGCACTGTGCCTTGTTCTGGGTTATATTTTGGAACAGAGACCTTCCATTTGCATGCTGGTATAGACAACAGCAGGCCCTAGTTGGGGCTTGCCATAGCCTGCTCTAGCATGTGGATGGCAAATCCCTATTCCAGGATATAATGCAGAATAAGGCCCAATGTAGAAAGGGCCCTTGTCTGAGCACTTGTTCCAGATCAATCTTGTTGGAAATTCCCACTAATGAATGTGCAGGGGCCAAACCACAAGGTCAGGTTGTGGGTATTTTGTGCTACTGGAATGCCCAGATATACCCATGGGAGCAAGTACCAGGCAAGGTAAGGGCCCGGGATTGCCCCATGATGTCACTCTGCTGTCTGGCATGGATGGCAAGGGATAATTACAGGATCTAAACAAGACCCTGCATTTTTCTTTCACCATCTGGAGGCACCCTATGTTTCCTTGTCTGCACTTATATTACAATAGGACACTATCAACATGACATCAGAAGAACAACCAGAGGTCAGCAATATCAGATGCATCACGTTCCCACCAATCACACTGAGAGAAGCAACCTGGTTTAATTCTCTAAGGTAGGGATGTGCACAAATCGGGTTTTTTTGCATTCAAATTCTATTTGATTTGATTTGAATGTTTAGAATATGAATCCGATTCGAAGCAAATACATTCGAATCTATTTGTTTGAATGTTGGATTTGAATCTGAAAATACAAATGTCGACAACATTTGTATTTGAAGATATGAATGTTGACAACATTCATCTGTGTTATACACATCTGTACACATTTCGTACGCATCCTATTTTATCCTGTATTCATCCTGTCTTCGTCCCATATTATAAGCGCAAATGCATACAGAGATGTATAAGATTTGAATCATTCAAATCATTCAGAACTTTCAAAATCATTCAGATGTTTCTGAACATTCAAAATTCTTTCAAACATTTAAATTCAAATGTGTAGGCATTCTATTCGAGTTTGAATGTCCACATTCGATCGAATTTGATCGGATTTTGAATGTTAAGAACATTTGTGAACATCTTTACTCTGAGGCCACTTCTCTCAGTGGGCATGGAAGGGCATTTGGATTCCTTCCCAGGCCCCATGTTGCGCCTTCCTCTGGAAGATCAGGCTGTGGACACACTCTACAGTCTAACTTCTGGGTTCATGTCCAGTCCACTATCAGATAGACTTTCCAAGTACTACAGGGCTCCATCTTCCGGTATGTTCGTTTGCCAGTAGCACTCCCACCCCTAACATGATTCACAGGCTGTGATCACACCCATAGTTCAAGACGGCTTCTGGCCATCTTAACATTGCCTTGCTTAGATTTTTTTTTTGCTGGGATTGTCCTGGGGTGGGCTATTTCTATGATGATGAGGAGGATAATGAGGATGATGAGGATGTAAAAACAGCAGTTACACAGAGCAAACAAGATTACTATGCTGGATTTCGTATTATATCACTAGTCGGGCACTTCCCAAGCATCTAGAACTGCGTGATGTATCGGCAAATTATGCGAGCAGACCCCAGTAAAGTGGCTTTTTGTAGTTGGCAGATGGATATTTTGTCAATGCCAATGGTTTTTAGGTGCCCACTGAGATCTTTTGGCACCACACTCAGTGTGCCGAAGATAACTGGGACCACTTTCACTGGTTTTTGCCAGAGTCACTGAAGTTCAGTTCTCAGGTCTTCATATCTGGTGAGTTCTCCAACTGTTTCTCCTCAATTATGCTGTCACCTGGAATAGCAATGTCGATGATCCACACCTTCTTTCTCTCAACAATTGTAATGTCAGGGGTGTTATGCTCCAATTTTCTGTCAGTCTGAAGCCTGAAGTCCCAAAGTAGTTTTGCCATTATTAGTATTAGTATTAGTATTAGTATTAGTATTAGTATTAGTATTAGTATTAGTATTAGTATTAGTATTAGTATTAGTATTAGTATTAGTATTAGTATTAGTATTAGTATTAATATTATCATCATCTCTGCCTAATCTTCTACACAAAGGGTCCACTTTCTCATTTACATGGGCTTGATTCACAGACTATTCTTTGGCCTTTTCATCATACATACCATCTCAGAAATGTGAACATCTGCCTAGTTATAATATTAGCAGATGGCCATTAGATAATTAAGCCAATCGTATGTAGTCAGGTGCTGATAGCCAGATTCTACAGAAGGCAAAGACCAATGGTTCATAAACAGAAGGAGTGTCATTATGTAATTAAACCTGATTAAGAGCTCAGTTGGACTTGCCTCGGATAATAGCTAGCATTTTCTTCTTCTGCTGTCTAGCTTTCCCCCCCCTTTTAAACGACATATTGCTGAACAACACAGCAAGCACAAAACCTGACAGTTGCCTCATTGTTCAACAGTGTCAGACTGTTAGATGGAAACATTTGTTCAATATTATATTAGAATCCAAGTCATATGGAAGCAAAGAAAAAACGGATCTCCCAAAGATGATGGAGAGAAGTTTTCTTTCTTCCACTCATAATAAGATCAGGTAATGAAAATGAACAGTGGGGGAGCTGGAACATATAAGAACATAAGAACATAAGAGAAGCCTTGCTGGATCAGGCCACAGCCCATCTAGTCCAGCATCCTGTCACACACAGTGGCCCACCAAATGCTCATGGGCATCTCAAGCAGAGACAAGGACAAACCTTCTCCTGCTCTCGAGTCCCAGCAGATGGCCTTTGAAGCGCCCCAGTTCCTCCCCCCCCCCAGCCTGGAAGATGCATCTAGGCATTCGTTCTAGTAGCCATTGATACATCTGTCATCCATAAATTTGTCTAACCCTACCTTAAAGCCATCCAGACTGGTAGCTGTCACCACCTCTTCCGGCAGCACATTCCATAAGCCAATGACCCTCTGGGTGAAGAAATACTTCCCCCTGTCAGACCTTATTCTCCTACCCATCAGCTTCATAGAGTGCCCCCTGGTTCTAGTGTTGTGCGATAGAGAAAAGCAATTTTCTCTATCCACCCTTTCTATACCGTGCATAATTTTATATACTTCAATCAGGTCCCCTCTCAAACGCCGTCTCTCCAGACTGAAGAGGCCTAGACGTTGCAGCCTGGTTTCGTAAGGGAGGTGTTCCAGACCCTTAATCATTCTGGTTGCCCTTCTCTGCACCTTCTCTAGTTCCACAATATCCTTTTTGAGGTATGGTGACCAGAATTGTACACAATACTCCAAATGTGGCCTCACAATAGATTTATAAAGGGGCACAATGACACTTGCTGTCTTATTTTCTATTCCCTTCCTAATTATTCCCAGCATTGAATTTGCTTTTTTCGCTGCTGCCGCTCACTGGGTTGACACCTTCATTGAACTGTCCACCAAAACCCCAAGATCCCTTTCCTGATGTGTTGCAGAAAGCTCAGACCCCATCAGTTTGTAGATGTAATTTGGATTCTTGGCCCCAATGTGCATTACTTTGCACTTGTTAAGGTTAAAGCACATTTGCCACTTGGTTGCCCACTCACCCAATGCTAAGAGATCCCTCTGGAGCTCTTGGCAATCTCTTTCAGATTTTACTACCCTAAATAATTTAGTATCATCAGCAAACTTTGCTACTTTACTATGTACCCCTTCTTCTAGATCATTGATGAATAAATTAAAAAGCATTGGTCCCAGTACTGAGCCTTGAGGGACCCCACTTTTTACTTCTTTCCACCCTGAGAATTTGCCGTTTATTACTACTCTCTGCTTTCTGCCCTTAAGCCAGTCACAAATCCAGGACAGAACTTGTCCTTTTATTCCATGGCTGATGAGTTTACTCAGTAGCCTTTGATGTGGGACTTTGTCAAAAGCCTTCTGAAAGTCCAGATAGACAATGTCTACTGGTTCACCTTTATCCACGTGTTTATTGACTCTCTCAAAGAATTCCAATAAATTTGTGAGGCATGATTTACCTTTGCAGAAGCCATGTTGGCTTTTGTTCAGCAATGCTTGCTCCTCCATGTGCACACTAATTTTGTCTTTAATAATGGTTTCCATCACCTTACATGGAACTGATGTTAAGCTAACTGGTCTGTAATTGCCTGGATCACCCCTGGATCCTTTTTTGAATATTGGTGTTACATTTGCTACCCTCCAGTCCTCAGGTACGGAACCTGATGTTAGGGAAAGATTGTATATTTTTGCTAGAAGTTCAGCAATTTCGCATTTGAGTTCCTTAAGGACTCTTGGATGAATACCATCTGGTCCCGGTGACTTGTTCACATTTAGTTTATTAAGACATGCCAGGACCTCTTCCTTGGTTATTTCTGTAAAGTTTAACTCTTCAGAAAATACAGGCTCACCTACTGGCATGTGTCTTCTGTCTTCCTCCGTGAATACGGAAGCAAAAAATTCATTTAGTCTCTCTGAAATCTCCGTGTCTTCTTTAATTACCCCTTTCTCTCCTTTACCATCTAGTGGTCCAACTGCTCTCCTGGTTGGATTCCTACTTCTGATATACTTATAGAAGTTCTTGTTATTTCTTTTGATGTTTTTAGCAATGTGCTCCTCAAAATCTTTCTTAGCTTTCCTAATGGCCGTCTTGCATTTGTGTTGCCAGTGTCTATGTTCCCTCCTGTTCTCCTCATTTGGACAAGCCTTCCATTTCCTAAATGAACTCTTCTTGTTTTTAATGACTTCATCTACTGCATTTGCGAGCCACATTGGTTTCTTCTTGGACCTAGAAGCCCCCTTTCTTCTTTTAGGAATGCATTCTAGTTGCACTTCCATTATTGTGTTTTTGAGTAGTCTCCATGCATTTTGAAGTGATTTAACTCTTTTGACTTTCCCTTTCAATTTCCTTTTCACTAATTTCCTCATTTTGGGGAAATTTCCCTTATGAAAGTTTAAGGTCTCTGTGTTAGACTTTATTAAGAACTTACTCCCTGTATTTAAGTTGAAGGTTATTGCATTGTGGTCACTGTTCCCAATTGGATCAGCTACAGTGATGTCCTTTACTAGGTCTTGAGCATTACTTAGGATCAAGTCCAGGACTGCATTTCCCCTGGTTGGTTCCATGACCATTTGCTCCATGGAACAGTCATTAAGTAGGTCTAGAAATTTTCTCTCTCTATCCTGAGTTGAACAGGAGTTCACCCAGTCTATGTGAGGATAATTGAAGTCCCCCATTATAACTACCCTATCTTTATGGGATACCTCCTTTACCTCCTTCTCCAACTGTTCATCTCCTTTGGGCGTATGGTTGGGAGGACGGTAGCATGTCCCTATATAACAAAGGTCCCTATCCAAATTCATAAGAATTCATATCAATAACAAATGTTATGAATATTCCTGCACATAAGTACAAGTTCGCAATTTTGGATTACCTAGTTCAGTCTGCATTCCAATCAATGTGACTGGAATACCAAGATAGCTGTGAACGTGGCCTCCCGTGGACTGTACCAAGTTGTAGAAGAGAGGAACCATTCTACAGGTTTCTGAATAGGTCATTCACCCTTTTGGAAAGGAGATGGCACTGAAATTTCAAATCTTACCAGCAAGTGAAACATCCATGACAACAAACTTTCTAACAGCCCTCTTATCGATAGATTCTCATCAACCCAATTTGTAGCAAAGACCAAATGAAAGGTATGTCCTGCTCCAAGAGTTGGGCCAGTAACGTACTTAAAACAGCCACATTCCCCCTTTTTCCATGCACAGTCAAGGATCCAGATCTTCAAGATCCAGTCCTTTGAGATTGGGTCCTCATGGAGATCTGGATCTTGAAGATGCCTGAACACCCCATTGTGGACACCTTTAATCAGGTCCACATGAAATCTAGACTTGTCCTGCGTACGGATACGAATAAGATGTGTACAGATACGTATGTAATGAGTACATATCCATACACATACGAATGTCCAAAAAATGCTTACAAATGATTCAAAAGATTCAAAAATTCCAATTCCAATGTCCAAATTCGATCAAATTTTTTAATGTTTTGAGTATTTATACACATCCCTAATCCTGAGACCTATGGCATAGGACAGGCTATAAAACAAAATTTAAAAATAATCTTTCAGAGACTTCCCACAATTGATTCAGCAGACACTGTTATTATTCCTCTTTAGGTATTAAATTAACGGTTCCCCAAACACGGAGAGCCATTTAAGTGATTTCTCAGCTGTTTTATAGCTCTAGTAGTTCTCTAGTAGTTCCAGTTTATAATCTTCTCTTTTACTGACTGTAGCTGCTACAAGGGTTTTTTTTATTGATGAATGTTCTGTGTCTACTTTTTAAATAGTTTAAATTTTTTACTGGGTTGCAGTTGCTTTTATTTGTTTCAAATACCGTTATAGCAAAACAGTAAAAATAAATATAAGCCTCCTTATGGTTGGAGATTTCCCATTTCCTAATGCCAGTATTTGTGTGAGAGAGTCTATGTGCAATGGATGGAGAAAGAGAGAGAGAAATTGGGTTATATATATTTATTTCTCATATGTCATCCTATTGCACATATAACACTGGGAAGATCTAGTGAGCATCAGTTGGGGACAGAGTACAAAGTTCTGTGTGGAACGAAATACAATTTGACTTCTCCCCGGACATTAATTTCAGCAGGACTCCTGGCAAAGGTGGAATTGCCCGAAAGCCATCCTTTTGGTCAAGGAACACTGTACTGTATATTTTCAGAAAATCCATCATCTGTGCGGCTGCTCAGCTGACACCAATCTATACTGGAAATGCAGGAAAGAATACCAAGATACTTTATCATTTCTGTTCTGGATCTAATGGGAAGAGTTTGACTCACATGAGGTAATAAACTCCCCAACAGATGTCTTGGCTGGAAGTGATATCGCTTCACGATCCAAAATGCAAATCAGCATTGGGAAATGCCAGTGGAACTTCTCTCACATAGAGAGCTTCAGACTGTCCTTTTAAAGGAGATTGGAAACACATTTAGCATGTATTTTAAACAAAAGCTTCATTGGGACTCTTTGGGCGTAACTCAGAGGTTTTTTCCACTTACCCCCCTTAATCCGGATCTAAGATGATCCAGATCTAAGAAATTGGTCCTTCAACTAATCTGGATTTAGAAGATCTGGATCTACGAAAGTACTCAATGAGTCTCCAAGGGCAGTGTAGCACTCAATAGCAATGGGTGCTAGGCAAGCTCACAGTGGAAACACCCAATGTGGAGCATCCATCTGTACCCAAGTGGAAAATGTCTGTCACAGCACGTTTTTGGGGGGCGTGTTGTGTCTAATCTGGATTTGATGCCTGATGACGGGACTGTAGACCCCTTTAATGGTGTCCACAGGAAGTCTGGATTATAGGTCCTGAAGGACCCATTTAATCCGGATTTCCCTAGTACAGGTGTGAACAAATCGGGTTCTAATGAGGTCTGCAGTGGAAATAGGGTCTTCTGGCTCTGAGCCTAATGGGTTCTTAATGAGTCCCTAATGGGTACTTAATGGGTACTTAGTGCTAGTGGAAAAAAACCCTCAGTGAGATGGTATAATAGTATTATCCCATCGAGACAAAGGTCAGGCTCTGAGGGAGGCATCTACATCTCAAGTCCTGGTGTGGTCCCCAACAAAACCATCAGCACATGAAGTGCAGAAGGCCCAGCTCAACCCAACTGGATCACCATGGCAATGACATCTTCTGGCATGCTACAGGACACTGTGATGGCAATTGGCCAGTGATGCACAACTACATACAACTTACCTGCCCACAGTTGACAGAGGTCAGGGCATCTGGAGTGAGTTTTCAGACGGTCCAGCGTGAGGACAGACCTCCCCTGGAGCACCTAGAGTCACTCCAAGACGATGTGCAAACAGCCCCTTATAGTTTTGACAATAGCATATAACTTGGAAGTGAGTAAATGGAGGGGTGGAAGCATGGAGAAAAACAAATGTTTTATTTTTTGAAAATCCCAGCTCTGAAGGGCACAACCTCAGTACTGTAGTATTCCTTTGACCCTTTCTGCACTAACCTCAAAATCCAGGTCTAAGGGCCTCTGGTCTGGTCCTTGGGCCTCCTAATCTATGCATTAATGCAGATCAAGGAGGCTTTGCTGCCCTTTAGTCCAGCTCCTTCTGCATGGGGCACAGATCGAGATTAAGGGCCTTTCTGCACTGGCTCTAAAAACGGATTTAGAGCCAGATGTGGAGTGGATTTAGACCTGGCTTCCGCATAGGGGACAGAATTAGGACCCCTTTGAGGAAGCCACGCGCCCGCATATCGGCAGGCAAAAACGGTTGTTTAAACCATTTTTGCCGCCGAAATCCTACCCAGATTTAAGACCTGAAAAAATCAGGTCTTACATCTGGCTTTCCCTCTGAACACGGTTTGGAAACTAACGTTTCCGCACAGGAGGGGGAAAAGCCAGATTGCCGGCGCATGCTCAGCTGTCAGAGAGGCAGAGCGCATGCTCTGCCACTCTGACAGGTGGGCGAGTCTGGCAGCCAGCTTCCCTGCCTTCCCTCTGCCAGAGAACTGACAATCCTCGGTTCTCTGGCAAGGGTAAGGCACCCCCCACTCCTAGTTTCACTCCCACCCCTCCAAGAATCCCTCCGACGTACTTGATCATGTGCAGCTCAATTCTGAGGCTACAAGTGCCGGCGCCAATCGCTGACGGTCCCAGCAGCCCAGGACTACATTTCCCAGCATCCCTGGGGTGATGGGACCGGCAGGGCCATGGCACGCGCATGCGCAATTGGCACCGGCGCTGCCAGCCTCAGAATTGAGCTGCACACGATCAGGTACGTTGGTGGGATTCCCAGAGGGGTGGGGGTGAAACTAGGAGTGGGGTGTGCCTTACCCTTGCCAGAGAACCGAGGATTGTCAGTTCTCTGTCAGAGGGAAGGCAGGGAAGCTGGCTGCCAGACTCGCCCACCTGTCAGAGTGGCAGAGCATGCACTCTGCCTCTCTGACAGCTAGGCAGGCGCCGGCAGGGCCGGTTTGGGATGGGTGCTGGTGCATTCGCACAGCACCCACCCCAAAACGTTTCCAAATCCGGCCCTGCTGCTGCTGCCCCGCGCGTATGCATACACGTGGGGCCTCCAAGAATCTGTCTCTGTTTGAGACAAATTCTTTTTTAAAAACGTTCCGCCTAAAAACGGATCTTATAGATCCGTTTTCGGCGGCAAATGCGGAAAGGCCCTAAGAGTCCCATAATCTGGATCTGTTGCAGACCTGAGCTTCACAGTCTCAGTGCAGACATCACTGATCCATACGGATATGTATGGGATGAAAATGGGATGCATACAGGATGAAAACAGGATGCATACGGATGTGTACGAGATTCTATCATAGGATACCTATCAAATATTCATACCGATAGATACGAATGTATTCATATCGGTCCAAATGTCCAGGCATTCATTTTTCTTTATTCGTACGAATTCAGATTTTCAAATATTCAATTCGTTATGAATTTAATGTCAAAAATTGTATTGTGCACACCCCTAGTCTACACCAGTATGCAAGTGACAGGTATATTCCGGAATATAATCCAGAATAAGGCCCAGTGTGGAAAGGATTTGTTCCCATCCAATATATAACCAGCTTAGAAGCCATTTTGAATTTTCAACATTCCCACAGTTTTTAAAGGCTCTATACCCATTGTGGAGTAAAACTCCTGAAAAGTGGATTATCTGTATGGGGATTAAATAAGCTCTCGCTCCTGTTCTGACGATCAGATTGTTTTCTTTTGCACAGTGGGGACAGCAATGAGTTCCAAAGCTGTTTTTATGCATGTTCTTTTTTCCTCAGAAAGATATGACATTTAGGGTTGGGATACTTTTATGGAGATTGGTTCTATGCTTTTTGAATGCATGCATGAGAAGTAAGAAGAGCTTTCTGTTTCTCCACTGTTACATTTCCATACAAGAAAAAAATTATTGTATTGATTCTGTGCTAAGACTATTTGCCAGCTGATTTCTCCTTGTTTTTTGCAATCTCTTGAAATGCACACATTCTCTTTGCATCTATTGTTTAAGTAGTAAGGCAGCAGATTCCTGAAACTGGAGTGAGAAATCTTATTCCATCCTGCACTATTAGTGCTAAGTTGCATATCTCTGGGAACCTTAGACGTTTTCGCACGGGGCTGAACGGGACGCGTGGGAGACAGCTGCGGACACGGCATCCGCATTGCCCGAGCGCGGCTTGCGCTCCGACGTGTCCGCAGCTGTCTTTCTCGCGTTCAAAATGTAGAGCACTTTAAAGTGCTCTACATGCGTTCGAACGCGGACGAGCCGCCCCGGCGCGTTCCGGGAGAGAAGGGTTCGCACGCTTCTCTCCCTGACAGCCGTCGGCCACGCCTCCGCCGTCAGCATGGGCCGGATTTCGGCCCAGCAGCTGATTGCTGTCGGGCAGATTGCCTGCCTTGCTGGGCTGCGGATCATCCCCGCAGCCCGGCAAAGAGGCTGACAGCTTTCTGCGGGGGGGCGGAAGGGGGCAAGCTAGGCCCTTCCCGACCCTGGCAGCCCCATGGCGGCTGCCAAAGTCAGGGAGATGGGAGCATCGGGTTCCTCTAGCCCCTTTCCGGGGCAGCAGGAGGCCGATGCCCGGGAGGCGGGGGCCGATGAACCCCTTCGGCAACCGCAGCGCGTCGCTAGGGCCGCCCAAGGGTCCCCCCCGCCCCCGCCCCCGGATCCGCCACTCCCAACCATCCTCCGCGCCGGATCGGGCCCATCTACAGGCTGCAGGCGCCTGGATCTAGGCGCCTGCAGCCCGCAGATGAGTCCCACCCCCCCCAGTCCCCCAAACCCCCACCCCCAACCACCCTCCGGCCCGGATCGGGCCCATCTTCGCTCTCTGGGTGCCCACAGCGGGGCACCCAGAGAGCGAAGATGTTTCCCCCCCTCCCCCAGGGCCCCGGGAGGACGCGGCGCGACGGAGGACTTACCTCGTCACCGTCCGCCGTCCGACTGAGGGAGGGAATGCCGGGATCGCGCAGCACACGGCGCGGCGAGGCCCCCTACTGGACGAGCAGTTCACGTGAACTGCTCGCTCACTAGGGAGCCACTGCGCGCGCACGTGGACGGCGCGCCCACCTCCCCTCTCCCATTGGAAGCCCGGGAAGGTAGGTCCCCTGCGCGCGCCCATGGTGGGAGTCGGGGGGTCGGGGTGATTGGGTCGGGGGTGGTGCTGATGGTGCTGGACCCCTTCCCTCCCCCCCCTCTGCGGTCTGGCGCGGAGAAGCCTTGGCCCCGGTTCCACTTTGGAACCGGCAGCAAAGGGGCTCCTTCGCGCGCGCAGATCGGGGGAAGGCAAGGGAGGGGCGAGCCGCCCCCTCTGCCTCAGGAGGGCACTGCCAGTGCCCGCCAGGAGCAGGAGGGACGGGCCCCCGGCGCTCCCCCCCCCCTCCGCGATCTGGCGCGGAGAAGCCTTTACTCCGGTTCCACTTTGGAACCGGCAGCAAAGGGGCTCCTTCGCGCGCGCAGATCGGGGGAAGGCAAGGGAGGGGCGACCAGCCCCCTCTGCCTCAGGAGGGCACTGCCAGTGCCCGCCAGGAGCAGGAGGGACGGGCCCCCGGCGCTCCCCCCCCTCCGCGATCTGGCGCGGAGAAGCCTTTACTCCGGTTCCACTTTGGAACCGGCAGCAAAGGGGCTCCTTCGCGCGCGCAGATCGGGGGAAGGCAAGGGAGGGGCGAGCCGCCCCCTCTGCCTCAGGAGGGCACTGCCAGTGCCCGCCAGGAGCAGGAGGGACGGGCCCCCGGCGCTCCCCCCCCCCGCGATCTGGCGCGGAGAAGCCTTTACTCCGGTTCCACTTTGGAACCGGCAGCAAAGGGGCTCCTTCGCGCGCGCAGATCGGGGGAAGGCAAGGGAGGGGTGAGCCCTGCCCCCTCTGCCTCAGGAGGGCCCCCCCGGGGCCCGCCAGGAGCAGGAGGGACGGGGCCCCCTGCCCCTCCCACCCTGCGAGCCGGCCGCAGAACGCCTTACTCCGCTTCCGAAGTGGAAGCGAGACGAAAGCGGCTCCTTCTGCCGGCCAGACGTGCCGGGCAAATGGCAGAGGTTTCAGTCCTCTGCCTATTCCATGGAGGCACAAAAGTGCCCCCCCTGGAATAGGGAGGCCAGGGCACCCCCAGCCCCATCCTGGCTTGCTCCCGGGCGTTTGCAGTGGGCTAGGGAAGCCTATCCGACTGCCCCTTCCCTCCCTCCCCCCCCCCCCCCGCCAAAGAGCCATTTGACAGTGCGCACATCCTCGGGCACCTCTCAGCCTTCTGTTATGGGGGAATGCCGGGTTGCATTCTCCCCCCCCTCCCCACAAAGCTGTCGGGGTGATCCTGAGCCAGACAGAGCATTGTCTGAGCTCTCGCATCCCTGCCCACCTCACGGGGTCCTCTGCTGCGCAGAGAGGAACGGATGTTCCGTCAGGAGCTTTGAGTCCCCTTACGTGGGTGGGAATAGCGGCGCACAGAAGCCAACTCCTCTCCTCTGCCTCCTCCATCTCCATCTCTCCCATCCCCCCACGGAGCCAGCTGGGTGAGCTGGACCAGTGGCAGGTCACATTCCCAGCCCGCTCGCCGCCCGCCCAGCACCACCGGCTGATCGGCTGTGCGGAGGACGAAGGGAGAGTCCGTCAGCAGCCGGGAGGCTCCTGCAGGGACCAGATGCTGGGAACGTGTGTCAGCAGCTCTGGGACCCTTGAGAGGGCAGGATCTGAGAATCGTCTTCCCCCTCCCTCTCTCATAGAGCTAGCCGGGACCCCTCAGGCCGCTTGCCTTTCTGAGTTCAGCTCCCCCCCCCCCCCGCCTGACAGGTTGCCCAACCGTGAGGGGCAGAAGGAGGGAAGTTTCATCGGGTCCCTTAGCCCACTGAGGGGCAGGGGTGGGAGGGATCCCAAGAGCACTGAGGAAGACGATGGGGAAGTTCGTCAGCAGCTCCGGGTCGGATGACATTCGTCAGAAACTCTGACAGCCCTAGGGATGGGTGGGGAGGGAGCACTCGGAATGGCAACCGTTGATCGTCCTCCCTACCCCCCTCCCCGGTCAGCTGTGTGGCCTTGAGGGGATCACAGGTCCCTGTCTCAGCTCGTAGGAGGTGTAAAGGAGACAGTGGGCATGCGCACCCTTGCTGTGGAATGCATGCCCTTGCAGATGTTCAGATGGGCTGCTGAACAAGAAATAGCCCCAATAAATGCTATGTCCCTCCCATTACATCCACAGAACTATGTTTTGCAATACCTTGATACAATTCAGATTGCATCTGACATTAAAACTCTCTTCAGTGTCATACAACATTAATAATAATAATTCCTAAGGGAATGCTATGCAGATCATTGGGGCATTGGAACATATCTATTTCGGATGAACATGTTTGCAGAAGGAAAGCCAGAGCTGTGGAGGACAATTTGGGTTCTTTTTATCTGGGCTGTGGAAAATAATGAAAACATTGATATACATCATGAACCTCATTTCTTGAGAGTTGTAAAGTACATTTGTACTTTAAGAAGAAGAAGCAGACACAGAAGAAGAAGAGTTGGCTTTTCTACCCTGCTTTTCCCACCTATTTAAGGGGACTTAAAGCAGCTGACAAAAGTTTCTATTCTTCTCCCCACAACAGAACACCCTGTGAGATACGTGGGACTGTAAGGGCTCAGAAGAGAGCTGTGTCTCACCCAGGGTCACCCAGCTGGCTTCATGGGGGAGGGTGGAATCAAAGCCAGTATTCTGAGATATCAGTCTGGCACCCTAACTTCAAGACAAACACATCCATGTCCAGGGAAGGAGGAGGAGGGTGGACAGGGAGGGTGGTTTACAAACTAAAGATCTACAAGCACTTCAGTTATAGAGACTTATTAAAATAAGGCTGGGGACCAACATGATATCGGTGAATGAAGCCAGGCCACCTGGCTTGTGTTGACAACTTCATCTCTCCCCTCTACTCTCTCTCCAACAGTGCTGCAGGAAATGGGCAGCATACTGGTGGGAGGATTGTCTCTGTGCTGAGATGTAATCCAGGGGCCATGACCCTTGTGGCCAGTGGGTGGGTGGCAGATGAGACATATCCACTCCTATGAGGGAAGGGGGAGGGAGTGTAAGTGGACTAACTAGCTGGATGCTGGCTGCACCCCTGGGAGACTGGCCTCTGGGAGGCTGGCCTTGGCTGGATGGCATCCTGCTGTAGGCAATGGAAAGGGGGGAGGGAGGGCATGGGACATTTGCAAGCAGAGATTGCCATGCAGACAGCCCATCCCAGCAGCTTACAGCCCCAGGGAACTCAGAGATGTGCTGTGCCAGACTGCATCAGCAACCATAAGGAAGGTGAACTGTGGGTTTGTGTGTATATATAACTACACACCTACAGAGTGGTAGGCAGTGCAAGCGGGGGCAGGGTCAATGTCTTCCCCATCCCAAACAGGGACACTGGGTGTTGAGGAGGATGCAAATGTCCCTCATTCAAGCTTGGACATGGAGTGGAATGACCAATGGGCAAGAGAAGATACTCCTGCTGCCGCCGCAGCAGCTCTCCCTCAGCAAGAAGCCAGGCAGCCCAATCCAGACATGGGGTGGGCAGAAGGCATTGGACTTCAGATGGTGGAAGACACAGACATCCTGGTGCATGGGGGGAATGGGAGGCAGGCACCGCATGCAAGGGTCCTTGCAGCCTGGGTTGATGCCATACTATGGCTCCTGGCAGAAATGCACAAGTGCCTCATAGTTGCATGTCAGCCTCCCATCCAGCTGCTGATGCCTGTTGGAATGCAACGGAAGCATCGTTTTTGGGTTTTTCCTCGTTCCGCATGCTGGTGGGACCATTTTGCCAATGGCTTTTGGGGTGATGCGCAATGGGTACGGCACTTCCGTATGACCAGGAACACTTTTAACTACCTGGTAGGAGAATTGGCACCACACCTCAAGAAGCAAGCAACCCAAATGAGGCCACCCATACCTGTTGCCAAAACAGTGGCTGCAACATTATGGTGGCTTGCAAATGGATGCAGCTACCGTGTTGTCTCAGAACAATTTGGCCTCGGGATCTCATCCGTTGCAGAAAACGCAATAGATGTGTGCCTGGCAATCGAAGCACATCTGTTCAGGCGCTTAGTCTGCTTCAATGACATCAATGAGGTGAGTCAGGGCAGCTATGCCACATGTTGGGTCGGGGGGGGGAGGTACAATGGTCACCATGCATGGCTAGGTTGGCTCCTGAGGGCCCCTTGAATAGGCAAATGGGCTGTGGGTCTTTAGGGATCTCTGCATCGAAACACGCAATAAGGGTTGAAAAGGTGATTGGGGATTGGAGTGGGTGTGGAGGAGGGCAACTAGTATGACAAAGGGGCCACATCAGCTCCCTTGTCATGCTGGACCATGACATGTAGGTGCCCTGGATCTGAGAGGATGATGTTGATGTAAGTGCATGGTGGACATGTATACAATCTTGAGTGGTATAGAGGATGTGGATAGAGGAATTGTCCCTCAACCATCACTGAACATTGGAGCTAGGGAGCACCACTTGCAGCTGCAGGGTAGTGGGGACAGTGGGACATATCCCTTGGCCCAGGGGGTCATTTACCTGTGGGTGTTGTCTCCAGGAGAGTTGCTAAAATCATTTTGCCTAGATGGTTCTGAGGAAGGGTTGGCCAGGTTCCCACACATATGTGTTGATGGCCACTAGGATGGATCCCTAAGTACACCTTCCATGCTGTGTGGGACAAGCAGGGGACCTCCAAGGGTTGTTGGTTGGATTTGAGATCAGGGGAAGCACCTCCTTTGTCTCTCTGTGAGGTGCCCATGAGCAAGTGCTGGGCCACACAGCACCGTACATGATGCAGGACTAGGTTGGCCGTGGCAGAGCCCCTCTCATGGTCCCATATCTGTGGCCTGGGGCCCCTGCCACATTGGGAAATTGCCATACCTCTGTGATGGTTCTAGCCCCACATTCTATGATATGCTAGCTACTGTGTTGTTGCACATTGCACATAGCAAGCCTTTAAGTCCCTCAGTGGCGCCCTATGCCCTTGTCCACATGTCTAGGACACCTCAGCCGCTGCCGCTGCCGCCAGCCTGCTGGGAAGTCCTGCTTCTCGTGGCCTTCGGGTTCCCCATTGTGGCTCCAGGATAGGATACTAATGAAACCATTAGCAGGATGGCCCTATGGATTCTGGCAAGGGGACCCATCTGCAGAGCAGGCAAACTGGCCCTTCTAGGGGTACATCATGCCTCAGACCTAACATAGCCCCTCATAGGATGACATTGCCCCATAAACAGTGGGTCACAGTGCAAATGTAACCCCTACGTGAGGATAGTCCCTTAGACACCCCCACCTTGATATCGGCCCATGGTGGGAATGTAGACACCAGTCCCACAATCCCCCAAATAGCAATAGCCACCACCTAGACATATGGCTCAAACATGGATACTGGCCCCCTTACCTCTCCCCAAAGGCACTTCATCATGACAATGGTGCTAAGCTAGGGGAAAAGTACACTGTCCTTGTGGAGCACAGGCTTGATTAATACACTTGCAGTATCTTTGATTGCATATGTGTTAATATTATATAATGTGTTGAGGGTAAACAGCACTGACCAGGGAGGTTAGTAAACAGAGAAGGAGGGGCTAAACCCAGTTCAATTAGCACATTGAAGAAAGGGGGGCAGCCCAGAGAGAATTAGCCATTCAGAAGGGATGGAACCTGGGCAGAGGCTATAAAAAGTGCCTTCCTGTCAGAGCCACTGTTCTGTGACTGGGGCTGGACTCAGGAAGAAGTTAGGCAGTTCAGATCTGGGTCCTGAGGAGAATCTCGATAGGTATTGGTCAGGGTCATGGGTTAATAGAATGATTAAATGTGAACTGTTTGTGCAGAAGTTGATATGACATAGGGGTTGTAAACAAATAAGGTTACAGGTACATTAGTTTCAAGGTTACTCCACTTGGGGCCTGTTATTGTCCCAGATGCTCCAGGGAGGGGGGAGTGTAGTCACAGTAAAATGGCTGGTAATGGTGTAACTAGAGCGTGATGCTCGGTGATGAAGAATAATAAAAGGCTCAGAGGCGTAATTAACTGGGGACTCGAACTCTGTGGCTAAGGTGTCCAGATGGGAGGGTTGGATGCCTGGTTGGGACCTTGCAGCCAGTGGCCTCTGGCTGTGGGCACAGAGGCTCTCTGTTTCCAAGCCGCTGGGAACATGGGTGCACTGCTTGTGATGTGAGTGCACTGTGGGGTATCCCCATTGTGCCTCCCATACTGGGCCCAGGCAGTGCATCTGTGCTCCCAGTACCATGTTGGGTGTAGGCCAGGAGTGGCCCATGGCCTATACAGTTTGGAATGCTGGCAGTGTTCCCAGATGCCATTTCAGCACTGTGTGTAACAGTATGGGTGAGGTGTGTCACACATGACCAATATGCCATAAGTTCACCTTTGCAGGGCATGGTAGGATTGTTGGGCCCTATATGGACAATGTGTGCCCACAGTGCAACCATGGGGGGGGGGGGACCGGAGCTATCATGGGCATGGGTGGGTCCATGTATAGGTTCGCAACATCCCTGGGGACAAGGGCTGGAGTGATTATCAGGGCTATGGATTGCCAGGGAAAGGTGAAGTACAGGTTGGACCCTTCTTGACTGATGCACACTCTAATTTGCAGACCATGAGTGGCTTCCAGCAACTAGGATTCCCGTACTGCATTGGAGCCATAGATGGAACGCACATCCGCATTTGTCCCCCCGCAGGCCGGTGTGCTGATTTCACAAATCGCAAGAGTTACTGCTCCATCATTGTCCAAGCAACATGTGACCACCGAGGTGTCTTCCAGGATGTGCTTGTGGGATGGCCAGGAAGATCGCATGATGCGAATGTATTCAGGCACAGTGCCCTCTGTGAAGCCATGGACACTGGGGCACTGTTTCCTGGGCATCCCAGCCACCAGCTATATGGTGTGACTGTCCCACCACTGATCATATCAGATGCAGCGTACCCAATGCGGAAGTGGCTGGTGAAGCCATACCAGGGCATCCTGACACCCTCCCAGGCCCATTTCAACCGCTGTCTTTCTCGAGCCCGGTTAGTTATTGAACATTCGTTTGCTCGTCTAAAACAGAGATGGCGATGTCTCTTTGGGCCACTGGAAGTGAGGATGGAGAATGTGGTGCCAGTGGTGACAGCCTGCATCTGTCTTCATAACTTATGTCAGATACGCGAGCCTCAGTGGGCCCCGCGGGACCCACTCCCAGAGCACGTGTCAAGTGGTGAGTGGGTGGGATTGCCCAGAGACAGGGTGAGAACAGCTCAGGGCAAGGCGGTAAGAGATGCAGTGGCCCGCTACCTATGGGAAACTAGGCACAGTGCAAGGGGTGCTGTTGCCTAATGGGGCCACCAGGGGTAGGGAGTGGCTGGCAGCCATTATAGCCACATGTGACACTGGTAAACCCCACAGATGTGAGCCTTGCTTGCTTCCTGTCCTGCCAGTGTATCCCAATGGCACACGGGCAGGTGCATGTCTGCAATCCCTAGTAGCTTCATGATCACTGTACCAGACATCCCTGCCAGAAGATCAGTAGAGGATGGTGGCACTGGCTCGTGCCATCACCCCAGGCTGGGTTTGTTGGTCAGTTACTGTGTCTGATCCAGGTGCTTACCTATTGTCATGGAATGATGCCCACAATACACATCACAGCTTCTGTGGGGTGTGCTAGCCATATGCCATAACATATACCTGTAACTGCCTGGTTGTCACACATAATGCAATGAATGAATCTACCTGCTTCTCTGATTGTTACTGTGGTGTGGGAATCGAGAAGGCAGTGCATTATACCCATTTCCCAGCTCCCCCAGCACATAATATGCAAAGGAATGCACAGCGCTGACAATGGTGGATGGACACTACCACAGCAACAAATGCCTAGAGAGGCTGAGGTCACCAACCACTGTAGCTGCATTCAGGTGCCCATCACGGTGCTAGCAAGGAGTGTGGTGTCTGCCCTAGCACATGCCACACCTGCTGCGAAGTGGTAGCCCCAGGATCACAAGGGGAATTGGCACAACCTTTGGATAGAGCTGGCTCATGCACTCAGGCAGCCGCAGTCTGTGCTGGCTGCAACCTCTGGAATGTCTTCAAGAGCAGCCCCATGTACAGCGCATTACATTGGTCCATTCTAGAGGTTACCACAGTATGGATAACCGTGGCCAACTTGTCTCTGTGCAGAAAAGGCTTCAGTTGACACACCAGCTGTAGTTGGGTGTAGACAGTCCTGACCACGGCATCCACCTGAGCTTCAAGCTTCAGTGCTATGTCCAGCTGTACCCCCAAATAATGTACCTGTCCCTTCCAGGGTATTATGACCCTGCCGAGGATGGGCTGCCTCCCAACTATGCAGACCCTGGAAGTGGCCTCAATCCATTTGCCACCATCCAGTGCCTCCAGGCACCTGTCCAGCACTTCAGCCGCCTCTCCTGATGTAGATGTGTGGTGGGAACCCTAAAACCTTTTGTACCTTGGTGTGAATAAGAAGAACCAAATTGTATCCATTGTGGAATTCCTTAGTATAGTCTACTCTGAGGGAAGAGTCTCAAATTAGAAGGTTCCACTTTAAGCCGTAAATTCTGCCAGGCCTACGAGCACCTGTTGCTTCAAGGACAAGATAAGCCCTCACTGGGAATTTTGCTGTCAATTCAGATCCAAGGGCAGTTCTCAGAACAATTACCTTTCCTAGAAAGACCTCAGCTTGTATATTGCTATTGGATTGTACCTGTCACGTGTTATAACCAAAAGAAAGAATATAACTTCACTGGATGAATCCGGGGGATATATCTATCTGTGTTATCTGACTCTCTGGCTGCTATGCTAGTTTGAACTCTGATTCATTCATCTGTACTCTGTATATGCTACACGTATCTTTTGCTGTGCTACCAAGAGGCTAGTGGCTTGCTGATAAAAATTATCCTTTGTAATTAAGGCTGTACCGCATGCGGGTGCATGACTGACCCTTTCTATTTTGCTGAAGATGCCTGTTTGGTACTTTGACTCATGCCTGGACCTCTTTCTTTAATAAACCACAAAAAACCCACGTGGGTCTCTGGTGACTTTGCTTGGTCTGTACCGGTAGGGACGGGGCTCTGGGGCGTGAAGGCACACTCAGGAACCCTGGTTCCTGCTATAAGGGCCGCATCCCCACGACGTCGTTGTCTCGAATTCAAAACGTTTTGATTTCGGGCCGTGCACACGTCACTTCGGCTTAATTCGGTATTTCCGTGATAAACCACGTTATCCCGATTTGAAATAAATCCTGATCTCAACAGGTCTCAGTCCGGAACATGCCCTTGACACGTGTTTAATTTTTTACTGTGTGGACAGTATCGTTCCGGGATGAGATTCCGTGTTAAGGCTGTCCCGCCCCCCCAATCGCACTGTAACCAATGGCTGAACGTATTAGAAGCACGTCATGTTTAGGGTTTCCTTCATTGAAAAAATCCACCCTCAAACACCCACTATAAACCTCCAGTCCTTAAAGCTGAAACACTGTATCAATATAAGCACTTCACACCTTAAAAACAATGTTGCAATTTGCGCAATTTCAGACCTTTGAAGGTTCGGAACAGTGGCTTTCAGCCCCCTTAAGGGTGAGAAGGCTTGTCAGCCACTTAGACCCTTGAAGGGTGAAAACAGAATGTCAACCGCTTTGAGCCCCCTTCAGAGGCTACTTTGCCTCTGCCTGTGGTCACACCTAAGGTTTAATCCAGTTTCAGTTCACTTTCAGAGTGAGAGAATACACCAGCAAACTGACAAGCTGGTTTCCTTTCAGGGTTAATAACTCAGAAAATCCACCTTTAGACTAGATAATGTGGAAAGAAAACTACTGGTCACTTTGCTGATGTGTTCTCTCACTCTGAAGGTGGAGTGAAGCTAGATTAAACCTTAGGTGTGACCACAAGCCAAGGTTTTAATCCAGCTTCGGTCCCTGTGAGGTGGGGGGGCGGAGTTCCCTCCCGGCCACGGGGGGGAAGAGCAAGCGAGGAGCCCCCTTCGCCCTCTCGTCCACCCCTTGGCTCTCCTCCTCTGCGGGGCAAAGTGGCGGCAAAGCGGGGGAAAAGCGGCAGCGGAGCCCCAGGGAGAAGCCGCTAGCGCCGCAGCGCCGCAGCGCCTGGATGAATGGATGGATGGATGGATGGATGGATGGATGGATGGATGGATGGATGGATGGATGGATGGATGGATGGATGGATGGATGGATGGATGCTGCTGCTGCTGCTGCTGCTGCTGCTGCTGCTGCTGCTGCTGCTGCTGGGAAGGGGGAGGGTGGATTGGGCAGGGAATTCCCGGCGGAGCATGACGCAAAGAGAAGGGAGGGTGGGATCCTGGCAGGGAAAACCAATCACAGGAGAGAGTGTGGGCAATGGGCAGGATGACAATGCTGCCGTGTGGACTCCGAGTATTGATCCCGTGTTAAGGCTGCCATCGGAACCGGATCAACTTGCAAGTCGTCTGGACAGCTTTGTTCCGTTTCTTTTATTTCGAATTCTTTAAACTGAAATAACACATGCCATGAAGACGCGCCCAAGATGGCACAGACATATAGTGCTGGATAGCATCCACATATCAATGATACCTCACCACATAACCTTTCTGCACTCTTCCCTGATCCATGACATCATTCCATGAGATGTGGTTCCGCCGTAGTTTTATGGATCGGTGAAATGACACTTGCCGGCCTATGCTCCATTTGCTTCGCAGTTAGTCCCAGCATGGGTGAGTCCATATCCCCTTGCCACTTTGGCTCCGTTCCAGACCTGGGATCAGCAAGGTTCGTCCCCGTGTGCTTTGGAATTGGTCCTCAAAGGCAGCACAGATTCCCCCCCCCCCCAAGACTGTGCAGGAAGGGTGCCAAGTTTGATACCTGAAAGGAGTCTCAGCATGGTTTGGGGGCCCATGTACAGAGCAAGGCATTGTGAGGGTCCAAGGCTATGTGAAGGGGCACAAAGGACAGGTTGCCCGGTCGCTGGTGACCCTGGTTGCAAAGCTGATGCATCATCAGGCCACGCACACACCCTAGGCGCTGCCGCCGCCACCACCACCACCACCGCCGCCACCATGTGGGCAGGGACCATCCAGCCCGTCTTGACCCCACCCACACCTTCCCCTCCTGTATCTTCCCCCTGCCCCTGTGTGGACCTCTTGTCCATCCCTCCTTCCTCCCTGACCATTCCTGCCCAGCAGGCAGCCCTGTGATGCAACAGGCTCATGCATCCCTTCTGTGTTTTAGACCATTCCCCCTCCCTCCCTCGCTTCCCCACCCACCATGCTCCTCGGCTTTGCTTTCAGCCCATTCCCTTCTCCCCCCACTACCCTGTGACATAACAGGGATGGGGCTCCAACCCCAGTCCTGACACAGTTGTCCCATCCATGTAAATAATGGTTCTTTGTCAAGACCACTCAAAACTGTCCTTCTCATGTTTATTCCATGGCATTCACTCTGTCATTGGTAATCCCATCCCACCAAATTACCAAAGGTCATGTGTGATGTCCCGGGCAGCTCTGGTACCACCTGCCTCCTTTTAGCGGAGCCTGACAGGCTAACAGACAGCCCAGGTGCCCATTCACTCTGCCAGATCCTCTTAGATCCTCAGCAAAGATAGGATCTTCACTGGCCCTCTGTTTGCTAGTTCTTTCTAGATGTTACCATGAACAGAATACTGACTCGTTAGTAAATCAAAAACCTACAGTTTATTGTTACAGAGTAAATAGAAAAAAGGAGTAAAATGTAAGATTGAAACAGTTATGAGTCCTATAATAATTGTGAAAGGAACTAAAATGGTAAAGGAACAGAGTAAGGTCCTTTGCATATTCGCCCAGCAAAGCTTCCCTTTTCATCATGGAGCAGGTAAGGACCATTAGAAAGATGGATCCAGGTACATAGGGTCACTGTAAATATGCTGTGTCTTCGTATCTATCCTACATATTGGAACCTGATAGTATCAGTGGCATGGGCAAACATTTACTCACTGTAGCCAGAGGCCAGGGCATACAATTTCATCACCACTGCCTTCCAGGATATATTCAGGGAGGGGAGAAATGACCCACATCAAGGGGGAGGTTGTATGGGAACCCAGGGTCCAGGACCCAGGAAGGCCATTTACCTCATTGGCCACCTTTGGCACTACAGAGGGCCATGCGACCACAGGAAGGGCCTCACTCCTGAGCCCTAAGGCATGGGCAAGCCGGTATGGGAGAGGGCATTCCTTCAGGTACTTGGGGGTCGGGTAACCCAGGGCCCTGTGAGCCGGGGAACGCACCGTGAATGGGCCTCACTTGTGAGGTGGTGACCAATGCAATCCATTCATGACTGCCATTATGCGCATCTGGCTGTTGGCTCCCATCCAGACTCTGGCAAATGCATTCAACACTGGCTGCAACATCCTCATAATGGTGAGCCACTCTAGAGGTTGCCAGCGACTGGATAACTGAGGCCATATCATCTCTGTGTGGAAGCGGCTTCATATGACGTCCCAGCTGTATCTGGGAGATGGTGCCTCTAACCACAGCCTCTGCCTGGGCTTCAAGCATTAGAGCATGGTACAGGAGCACTCCTGGAAGTTGCACCGGCCCCTTTCTGGGCATTGAGACACGGGCACAGACCAGGTGCACCCGAATGCACATATCTGGGCCCCTGCAACTCACAGCAACACTGTCTTGACCAGTTTCCACTTCGCTACAATGGCCCTCAGGTGGGGCAGCCGATCACCACCTCTGGACACCTGTCATGCCACTCAACCACCTCTCCCCATTCCGGTGGCACTGAGGAATAGGGACAGGGTCACCTGACCCCAAGCCCCCTGATGTTCTAGCAACATGTGCTGATTCCCCTGCCTCTGGTGACCCTCTGCTGCCTTGAAGTGACCTGTAGGGTAGCTCTGAGGAGGGTGTACATTGGACCCCTGCCCAGCACCTAAGGACTGTACCGCACAACAGGACGGCGTGTACGCTTATCGGAAACCCCACTCGGTGTCGGCATACCATACATGCCCTGAGGGGTGACGGCCTCTCCCTCTGGTGCCTCTGCACCAGCCACATCCACCACGCTGCCCCCTTGGAAGGGTGAGATGGTTCCCTCTGTTTCCGGATGGGCTGCGGCAGGGCTGCCACCCAGCTCCTGCCCTTGCTCCCCAGCCACCCTGCTGCCCTCCCCCATCCGCATCACCTCAAGTATCTCCCTCAGGGCCTGGGACATCGAGCCCATGTGGCCCTCAATGCCCCCCAGGCGGGCATGGATGTTCTCGGTGTGCCTAGCCATTGTACACCTCCAATCGGTCTCCTCCCGCTGCTGCTGAGTGTCCAGCTCGGTCATTCTCCTGCCCATATTGCCCAGGGTCACAGTTAGCCTATTGGCAATGGCCAGGGTGCCCTCCCTGGCACTTCTGCTCTCCCTCTCATACAGCTCCAATGCATCTGCATATAGGTCACGCACAGTACTCTTCTTCTTCCGTCCCCGCCTCTGTTGAAGGCGCTCCTCGGCTGTGGGTGCCTCTGCTTCGTCTGCCGACCCTGCTTGGAGACATATGAACAAGGGCCATGTTGGACCTGGAGCGATACGGACTGGACACGCAATGGCACAAGGCCATCAGCTGGCATTGGTCCCTGGGCATCTGTACCAAGCTCACATCACTGCATGGGTTTGGACGAAGGCCATGCCCCCTGACCCTATGACAATAGCCATGTCATATTCAGCGGCTGCATTATGACAGTGGGGCTGCTCTGTGTGGCAGTGCTGGTGTGTGGGGCTGGGAGGGCCATGTCATGTACGCCATACTAAGCCATCTCGCAGTAGGGCCCAAAGCTAGCCAGGAGCCTGTGTGGTAAGGTGGACTGTGCATCCCTTATGGCCCCCTGTACTTACACACCGAGGGGGCTGCCAGGGGCCAGGCATCTCTGTCCATGTGTGGCCCCAAACGGTTCACCGAGGGCTGTTGGGATTCTGGACCCTAGGCTAGGTATGCCCGAGCCTCCAGCACCTGCGTAGGGCCCAAGGGCCACTCCATGTGCTCCACACTCCCTGTTCCAGGGATCTGGGACCACATTGCGTGTGCTCTTAGTACATAGCCTACGGATGCCTTGACATATGGTCCACCAGTGTCATATGGACCCAGGCTCACCCTATGCCCCGCTCTCATGGCCAGTCCAACCTATGGACACCAGTAGCTCATGTCCATCACCCATGTTTAGGGCTAGAACCTTCCCTGCCTAGTGCAACTCTCTTCCCATCTCCCTCTGTCCAGAGGTCCGGCACAATGGAGCCTGCGGCTCCAAATGGCCATAACACATGGCCAACCCTTACATACCTGTTGCCTCCTGCTCGTCTGCACTTCCTGCTGCCCCGGTGGGTGTCAGGGCTGCAGTGGCATGCTCTCTCCCTTCCTCTGCGGCCATTGGGGTTGGAGTGGCCCCTCTGCCTTGGTGGGTCATGCCAACCCGAGCCATCCGTGCTGGAGCCGGCTCCTCACGGATGTCCATAGTGGCATCTGGCTCGAGGAGTTGGATGGGATCATTGGTGTTGCTGCTCTGCTCTTCTGTGTACCCTTGGCCACATGGCAGTGGACTATCATCATCACGAGGTTCCTCATCCCCTGTGTCAGGCATGCAATGTGTGGTGGGGCTCATGTGGTCCGTGGCACCGAGACTGGGCATGTCCTCTGTGACTGCAGGTTCATCCTCATCTGTCCAATCACGGTTGAGGGCACTCTCGCATGAATCTCCATCCTCATCACACTCAATCCCTGTTGACAGTACACGCCTATGATGATTGGCAACATGTTAATTTCCCTCCACCTATTGCCACCGTTATGGTTGGGGGCTGGCCCCTGCACCAGGGTCTGCTGTTGTCTGCAATGCATATGGTGCTTCCAGCCACCACAGGCAGGGGGGCCCCTCCCACCACAGTGCACCCTATGGCCAGGTTCCTGGTTGATAGCGATGCTGTAGGCCAGGGGCAGCATCCCTCTCCAGCCACCAATGCATGCCATGTGCCCTTCCCCATGCTGCACTACATCCCTAGGCACATAACCTAATGGCACCTGCTCATCCATGGATGCAGGCCAGTGTGGCCTATGGTACCGGCCGTGCGTGCATAGGCACCTGCCTTTCCCATTGCTGCTTCCTTCCAAAGGCCAGATGGTAGTCACTGGGGCCATGGAACAATGGGATCATAGGGCAGTAAGGGAAAGGGGGGGCATCTGCCACAGCGGCTTGCTCTACAAGGAGTTCCCTGGGCCTTCCCTGGGCGGTGTGAGCCTTCCCTCTCTTTGAGGCCCTCCAGCACAGGGGCACACACTAACCTCTCCCAAGCTGCGCTCACACTCAAACTCTAATCCATCCGCAGTCCACTTTCAGAGTAAGGGAACACACCAGCTAAGTAGCAGGGATGTCAGCTTCATCTGATGCAGAGAAGCTACGTTCGGGTCAGATAATGTGGAAATAATTCAGCTTCCCATTTTGCTGATGTGGTCTCTTGCTCAGAAAGTGGACTGAGGCTGGATTAACACCTAGGTGCAAACCCATGCCAACATCAGGGCCTATTTGTATTCCTGTATTTAAGGGATGTATGAAATGGTCCCAGGGCAGCTTCAAATAAGAAACTGCCATATCAAGGTATAATACGGAATATGCCCCCCTCCCTCCATTGCACATACATCCGCCCTCCCACATACACCCTCCCTCCTTAACAGGACAGCTCCCTGAGGATTCCATTTCAACGGCAAATGCCTGGCTGAGAAGCTATGTTCTCAGCAGGCACCAGAAAGTGTATAATAGAGGCAACTGGCAAACCTCAGGAGGGAGGCTGTTCAAAGTACCCAAACAATATGGACCCCGTGGAGGCCACAGATGGTGGGACAGTGTCCCAATGCACATGTGTACATGATGATGTGTGCTGTGATAGCCCTGCAGACATGTCAGCACATATGGCATGGCCCTTTCACCTCCAGCCGGATCAATGCCATCCCTGGGCTTGCATGATCCATGGCTGATCCCAGTAGACAGGGCCAGCAGGAATGCGCAGACACCCAATGACAGGCCCAGACCGAGGCCTTCTCCATTTCCCCCCTCCCTGGTCCACATGGAATCCCTCGCCCCTTCAACCCTTCCTGTTACAATGTCGAGTCCACAACACAGATCCCCCAGGCTGAGTCCCTACAGACAGGCCCCGGTGTGTCATTGCCATTGTATGGTTGGTGTGCACAGACACAGAGACACTATTGTAGGTGCATCGTCTCCAAGATGGACTGCATCTGCCTAAACACCCTCTGGGTTCCAAGGCCCCACTCTCGGGCAGAGAGGCCTTGGGGGTGGGTCCTGTCACAGCAGCATCATGGTGCTAATTTGTGCACATTCAGGCACTCAGAAGTGCAATCAGCTACCTGTCCCATCCGCCACTACTCTGCTGGATACACCGTCGTCAATATTCATTGTTATGTTTGTCCTGCCCGTGATGTGGGTGGCTGCTTTGAGCAGGGAGCAAAGCAAACCCATTACATCCTGCTGGGTGATCATATATATTGGGCTCATGCACGGTCCCTGCCCCCCAGCCTCCTAAGTGGTGGCCATGCCCCCCAAGCTCAGGGTCACCCGCTGGACTGATTGGTGGCTCCACAACACCCCCATCCACCCCTCCCATGCTCAGACAGGTGGGAATGCCGGAGGGTGCTCTGGTTGTCTTTGGAGGCCCAAGGTCATTATACCCATGTGTGGGCTTTGCACATGGCCCATCTGACCATTCTGGGGCACATGTCATGACTGCCCTGCCCCTGAAATGGATTTGCCAGGCCTACCTTGGAACCAGAGGGGGTCCCTTGTGTCTCCTGGATGGTCACCTGCTGCAGCAGCCTCCTCCACACTGGGCGCGGTCTCTGCAACCACACAGGAAGATTAGCAGAGCTGTGAGTGTGGGGCCTCACAGTCATTGCACGTGTAGCCTGTGTGGCATGCTGTAGCCCCCCTTTACCACCTGTAATGGCACAGCCCCTGCTGGCTCACCTGTTGAGCTTGCCAACGCGCATGGCTGCAGAGCTTGGCGCCCTGCCAAGGAGCTACTTGGTGCAAAGGACCTTGATGCTGCAGAATTCCAAGGAACAAGGTGTCACATTGGGGGGCGTTACTCCCCTTCCTCTGGCCCTCCTCCCATGTGCCCCAGCACTATACAAGTGTGTTCTGCTTGAGGAACACAGCCAGGGCCATTATGACCATGCAAACCGCCAATGGGGTGAGCTGGACAGCTCCGGGCATGGCCCAGAGCAGCATACCTGCCGGTTCCATGCTCCTCGTTGCCGTGGGCACCTTCCGGGCCATTGCAGGAGTGACTGTGGGTGTGGCAGGTCGGGCTGCGGAGCAGAGGGGCAGAGGGGCATCTCAACCAGGGCCGTCCCCGGCACTGCCGTTGCCCAGCGTTTGCCAGGGGCCCCCGCCCCGCACCCCGGCTGTGCAGCGGGCACTCACCACCACTCACCCCTAGCTAGCCAGCCAGCCGGCAGGCCGGCAGGCCGGGGGAGCATACCTGCCGGTTCCATGCTCCTCGTTGCCGTGGCCACTTTCCTGGCTGTTGCAGGCGTGACTGTCGGTCTGGCTGCTTGGGCTGTGGAGCAGAGGGGCACCTTAACCAGGGCCATCGCCCAGCGTATGCCACGGCACCCAGCCCCGCACCCCGGCTGTGCAGCGGACACTCACCTGGACATGGTGCCCTCTGCAATGAACGTCCATGTGCATTCACTGATCCTGTCTCTGAAGCTACACTGTCCGTACTTGATTGCACTGTAGCTGAGCACATGGCAAGATTGAGTCAACAATGGGAAAGTGCATGAGCAACCTAGCTTTCAGGACATCCACCACCCCACTGCCATCCCAAACCTGTGTGCAATGTGGATGTAAATGGGGCAGAGCCTGCAGATGCCTCTAGCGTGGCACCTAGCCTTGGGACAATGGGTTTCCATTGTAAGGTGCATTGCTCCTTAGGGATTGATGGCAAGGGTGACTTTGCTCTTTGCAGAGCCAAACGGAGGGGATGGGAAAGGCACTCCTCTTGCACACCTATGGGAGGTGGTGCTGTGGAATGAGGCCATGTGTATCACACTTATGGGAGGTGGTGCTGTGGAAGGAGGCCATGTGTATGCATCTGGGAGATGGCTGGATGTCCAGGGATGTCCATTGCAGCAGCCCTCCTGCATTCCCCATGCTTCCCCCCCCAAACGGTATTACGCAGCCTTGCATTCTGAGCTTGTGTTTCCCCTCAATCCCTCCCGTGGTGATCAGTGTTTCCCAGGACACACATTTCTCTGCCTCCCTCAATTTAAACAGGGGTGAGTTTGTATGTCCATATGTGCAGCCTTTCAGTGATAGCTCTGTTGAAGATAGAGTACAGCTGTGTGAACTTTTGGCTGCTAGCTTATGCGGGCTGCCCCCCCCTCCCAATGGTGATGAGTCTGCATTCCAAGGTCCTCCTCCCCCAGTCAAGCGGAATCCCACGGGAAGCGTTTGCCCAAGGGCATCCCACACCAAGGGAGAGACGGCTGGCATCCTGTTTTGGTTATCTGAAAGGCTTGCCACTCTCCAACATGCCCCCTCCCTCAACAGCGAGGATGCTGAATGTTCCCATGTTTCCCCTTGCCCTAGGGCAGCTACAGTGTTTATACATGCACTTACCACGGCTACCCCCTGCTGTGCGTTTAGCAGGCTGCTCATGGCTTTTGCGTTGTCGTTTCTCTGCACCAGTGACAGCCGTTAGCTTAAGGCTCTGTGCAACCCTGGTCGGCCTGGCTGTCTCAGCTGTGGGATGTAGGATTCTATGCATTTGCTCATAGAATCGAAACCGCGATGGGCTTTGTCCCGTTTTTGAATGTTTCTGAGTTGCTTCCACATATTGTGCTCGAAGACGACGAATTTTATCCTGACATTCCTTGGCATCTCGGTTATATCCAAAAGCATTTAGCTCCGTAGCGATCTCGGTGAATTCAGCCTTGCTCCATATGGATTGATATTTCTCTTGGCCCCAGACTCCCAAAAGACGTTCGGTTTCCAGATACCCCCAGGTTTTTGCACGACCCTTGTCGGGCACATCTTCATGGCTCTTAGCTCCTCCCGCCTGCTTTGGCCCCATGCTGGAAGTGTGCCTGGGGGCACTTGTGTGCAGCTCTGTGTTTGCCCCTCTTGGTTCCTATCCCTCAGAAGCAGAACTAAGGTGGAGGTCTCTCCGCTACACCTGCGATCTGGCCTTACTTAGGCACTCTGGAAATCACAGCATCAGTGCAAGGGCCAGCATGGAGGGGAGGGGTTGGCTCTGCGCTAAGCTGTATGCGCACACGCATTCACAGGAGGCTGCCTGTCCGGTCCTCAGCCCATCTGAACATCTGCAAGGGCATGCATTCCACAGCAAGGGTGCGCACGCCCACTGTCTCCTTTACACCTCCTACGAGCTGAGACAGGGACCTGTGATCCCCTCAAGGCCACACAGCTGACCGGGGAGGGGGGTAGGGAGGACGATCAACGGTTGCCATTCCGAGTGCTCCCTCCCCACCCATCCCTAGGGCTGTCAGAGTTCCTGACGAATGTCATCCGACCCGGAGCTGCTGACGAACTTCCCCATCGTCTTCCTCAGTGCTCTTGAGATCCCTCCCACCCCTGCCCCTCAGTGGGCTAAGGGACCCGATGAAACTTCCCTCCTTCTGCCCCTCATGGTTGGGCAACCTGTCAGGCGGGGGGGGGGAGCTGAGCTCAGAAAGGCAAGCGGCCTGAGGGGTCCCGGCTAGCTCTATGAGAGAGGGAGGGGGAAGACGATTCTCAGATCCTGCCCTCTCAAGGGTCCCAGAGCTGCTGACACACGTTCCCAGCATCTGGTCCCTGCAGGAGCCTCCCGGCTGCTGACGGACTCTCCCTTCGTCCTCCGCACAGCCGATCAGCCGGTGGTGCCGGGCGGGCGGCGAGCGGGCTGGGAATGTGACCTGCCACTGGTCCAGCTCACCCAGCTGGCTCCGTGGGGGGATGGGAGAGATGGAGATGGAGGAGGCAGAGGAGAGGAGTTGGCTTCTGTGCGCCGCTATTCCCACCCACGTAAGGGGACTCAAAGCTCCTGACGGAACATCCGTTCCTCTCTGCGCAGCAGAGGACCCCGTGAGGTGGGCAGGGATGCGAGAGCTCAGACAATGCTCTGTCTGGCTCAGGATCACCCCGACAGCTTCGTGGGGAGGGGGGGAGAATGCAACCCGGCATTCCCCCATAACAGAAGGCTGAGAGGTGCCCGAGGATGTGCGCACTGTCAAATGGCTCTTTGGCGGGGGGGGGGAGGGAGGGAAGGGGCAGTCGGATAGGCTTCCCTAGCCCACTGCAAACGCCCGGGAGCAAGCCAGGATGGGGCTGGGGGTGCCCTGGCCTCCCTATTCCAGGGGGGGCACTTTTGTGCCTCCATGGAATAGGCAGAGGACTGAAACCTCTGCCATTTGCCCGGCACGTCTGGCCGGCAGAAGGAGCCGCTTTCGTCTCGCTTCCACTTCGGAAGCGGAGTAAGGCGTTCTGCGGCCGGCTCGCAGGGTGGGAGGGGCAGGGGGGCCCGTCCCTCCTGCTCCTGGCGGGCCCCGGGGGGGCCCTCCTGAGGCAGAGGGGGCAGGGCTCGCCCCTCCCTTGCCTTCCCCCGATCTGCGCGCGCGAAGGAGCCCCTTTGCTGCCGGTTCCAAAGTGGAACCGGGGCCAAGGCTTCTCCGCGCCAGACCGCGGGGGGGGGGAGCGCCGGGGGCCCGTCCCTCCTGCTCCTGGCGGGCACTGGCAGTGCCCTCCTGAGGCAGAGGGGGCGGCTCACCCCTCCCTTGCCTTCCCCCGATCTGCGCGCGCGAAGGAGCCCCTTTGCTGCCGGTTCCAAAGTGGAACCGGAGTAAAGGCTTCTCCGCGCCAGATCGCGGGGGGGGGGAGCGCCGGGGGCCCGTCCCTCCTGCTCCTGGCGGGCACTGGCAGTGCCCTCCTGAGGCAGAGGGGGCGGCTCGCCCCTCCCTTGCCTTCCCCCGATCTGCGCGCGCGAAGGAGCCCCTTTGCTGCCGGTTCCAAAGTGGAACCGGAGTAAAGGCTTCTCCGCGCCAGATCGCGGGGGGGGAGCGCCGGGGGCCCGTCCCTCCTGCTCCTGGCGGGCACTGGCAGTGCCCTCCTGAGGCAGAGGGGGCGGCTCGCCCCTCCCTTGCCTTCCCCCGATCTGCGCGCGCGAAGGAGCCCCTTTGCTGCCGGTTCCAAAGTGGAACCGGAGTAAAGGCTTCTCCGCGCCAGATCGCGGAGGGGGGGAGCGCCGGGGGCCCGTCCCTCCTGCTCCTGGCGGGCACTGGCAGTGCCCTCCTGAGGCAGAGGGGGCGGCTCGCCCCTCCCTTGCCTTCCCCCGATCTGCGCGCGCGAAGGAGCCCCTTTGCTGCCGGTTCCAAAGTGGAACCGGGGCCAAGGCTTCTCCGCGCCAGACCGCGGAGGGGGTGGAGGGAAGGGGTCCAGCGCCATCACCACCACCACCGACCCAATCACCCCGACCCCCCGACTCCCACCATGGGCGCGCGCAGGGGACCTACCTTCCCGGGTTCCAATGGGAGAGGGGAGGTGGGCGCGCCGTCCACGTGCGCGCGCAGTGGCTCCCTAGTGAGCGAGCAGTTCACGTGAACTGCTCGTCCAGTAGGGGGCCTCGCCACGCCGGGTGCTGCGCGATCCCGGCATTCCCTCCCTCAGTCGGACGGCGGACGGCGACGAGGTAAGTCCTCCGTCGCGCCGCGTCCTCCCGGGGCCCTGGGGGAGGGGGGGAAACATCTTCGCTCTCTGGGTGCCCCGCTGTGGGCACCCAGAGAGCGAAGATGGGCCCGATCCGGGCCGGAGGGTGGTTGGGGGTGGGGGTTTGGGGGACTGGGGGGGGTGGGACTCATCTGCGGGCTGCAGGCGCCTAGATCCAGGCGCCTGCAGCCCGTAGATGGGCGAGATCGGGGCGCGGGGCGAGCCCTTGGAGATCAGAGCCAGGGGCTCTGATCTTCAAAGGGGTCCGGCCCCATAGGGGCCTTGCCCCGGGCCCCATGATGGGTGCCCGGGTGCCCGGGCATCTTCGTGCCAGCCCGTAGAGCTGGCACGAAGCACGGGGCGGGTGGCTTGACAGCGCTGCCCGCCCCTTGGGTGCTCTCACCCAATGGACGGCAGCGCTGCGGCCGAATCCCCGCCCCTGGCCGGCCTTTGCCGGCTAAGACAGCTCCCGGCGCTTTGAGCATTCGCACACAGACGCGCCGGAACGCGTTTACACGCGTTCTGGCGCGTCTGTGTGTGAAAGGGGAAAGCGCCGGGAGCTGTCTTAAGCTTCCCGTCCTACTCCCGTTCCAAATGGGAGTAATGCGAAAACGTCTCTTGTCTGTGCAGAGAATTCGCAAAGGAAACTCACACAGAAAATCCCGCATTTTAAAAAACCTTTCAAGCAAAAGATAAATCTTTAACATTTTTGGACACATGTCGCATGTGTTTTAAAGCAAAAATGATATTTTTTTTGCCTGTTTTTCCCAGCAGAAATGGCATGCAAAATTAAAACATATGTGTAGTTTAACTAGAACCTATATTCTGATCTATAAGCAAATACAGAAACATTGAATTAGGTCAGTGATGTGCCAGAAGCAGACTAAATAAATGTCCCCTTTGTCCTTTGCCACGCCAGCTCAGTGAAAAGTATCGGGTAGAGATGTGAAAAATTCAATTTGCACTCCAAAATTCAGTTGAATAGTTTTGTTGCACACATTTGCATCAAAATGAGCATGGAGTAGTTTGTACATCCAAAACTTTGAGCAAACCGAACTAGTCTCCCACCTGTGAACATGAACAATTTGATTGAACTATGTTTTTGCCCATGAAAAGGGCTTTTTCAATGGGAAAAAAACAGTATTTTTCTGACTGAATGCAAAATCAAATGAGAACTGTTTTTTTTTTCAGTTAAAAGGTTTGACAGCAAGGAAAACATATGCACATCATAGTGTCTGGTAAATCCAGAATTAACAAGGGGGGGATATTTTCTAGAGCTGTATGTCTGAAATTTCATGAAATGAAGTACAGGCCATAGCCTTGGTGTATGGAGTCTGGCTAAAACTCCTGAACACCCAAGTTGTTCTAAAGTTCAACTTTGCCTGCTTGAATTCCTAGTGGACCTCATATATACTTTAGTCTCTGTATAGACATATAGCCCATAGTACTGCTGGAGGGACCTTGAAAACTGATGGTAGTATGGGAAAGCTTTGCTAGCTAAGCCTGTTTGAAATATTCACTGCAAGCCTACAAATCCTGTGTTCTGTTATTGACAATAAATGGAGGGGCATGTTATGAACCAACTCTTGTCTTGTTATTGACTTTCTGGGCCATGGGTATTGATTCTGATATTTGGAAAGGTTGAGAAGATATACCTGCAAGCATCCATAAGTCAAGGCCTCGGGGACTCCAGGACCTCAGTTTCATAAATGGAGAGGAGCTGTAGCTCAGAGGCAGAAGGGATTCATAGACAGAACAAAGACTGCAAGGGTTAATTGTCACCAGGAGTCCAGCTTGATTTGAGAATAGCTGTACTTTTACCTTTTTTATATTGGTAGAGAAAGAAAGAAAGAAAGAAAGAAAGAAAGAAAGAAAGAAAGAAAGAAAGAAAGAAAGAAAGAAAGAAAAATAGGTAGTCCCAGTGCAACTGAAGTGGTATAAACATATTTTTTTAATTGAGTTTTTCAATATTTTCTCCCCAATAAAGTGGCAACAACAGTGGAACAGTATTTAAATTTTAAACTATATACATATAGCACATTGTTTATTTTACTTTTTCATTTCTGTATATCTGTACATATTTCACATACTCATCTTATTTCTAGCCTGACCAGATATATATATAGGTTTAGTAGCAGGTTTCCATGTTTTACTTCATCTTTTCCATGATAGTCTTTACAGGCAGATGCAAATAATTAATCTGGGGAATTATTTCTAACAATGGCTGCCGTATTTCCATCACTGATTTTTATTAAGTATCTCTTGCATCTTATTTCTTTATTCTGTGATGAATTCATCCATAAATATCTCCCAAATCCTTTTATACCATTCTGCCATAGACAACCCGCCAGCATGTTTCCATTTCTATGCTATTAATAGCTGTCACATAAATAATAAATTTAATGTTTTTTAAAAATAATAATTTGATATTATAAACTCCTGTTGACCTAAACATAGAACTTGGCCTATTGATATTTGCAATATTTACAGTTAATAAGCAGACTGAACCGATATACTGCTATTGTGTGTAAATGTGTGTATATGTTTTGTGTGATTTCTAGCTTACCATTCACTCAGGAGTTCCCAGATAAGAGAACCATCCATTTATGAAGAAAGCCAACAAAATAATAAAACCAGTACACAAAGAGAGAGAGAGAATGTGGGAAGTGAATAGATATTAAAACAGTGAAAAGCAAGAATGTAAAACAGCAGTGACTGTAGCATTTCTAGAGACCCTGGCAAATTCCACATGCATACTGTAAAGATGCATTCATTGTGGAGATCACTCCAGGCCAGAGTACTATGTCAGGGCCAGAATGGAAAGGAGAAAGCTGGACAACCATCTCAGCTCAGCCTAACTTTGAGGTCAGGGAGCAGAAGTTCCCCAGCATTAAAGTTGAAAACTGTGGACATTTCCCCAGGTATGAGCTATGGGCTGATTCTGCTGCCGCCATCTTTCTTCATGACACAGGTTAGGAATAATTTGGGCCCACACTCTGTTTCTGGAGTGCATTCTTGAACTCTGTAAATACAGCACTCCCAGGCACAGATTGTGCCCCTGGGAGCAGGCCAGGAGTAAGTGATGGGCAATCGACACAAGCCAAAAAGAGGCTGGCTTTCTTTGGCACATGCTACTGAACAAACTCTGAGCCTTCCTGCACTGCCTCGCCATGATCCAAACCAGGGCGTCTGGACCAGTGAGGTCCAGAATAGAGAAGTGAATGAGGGCACAGGGTAGGAGCATAAAATTAAGAGAAAGGGAGATGGCATATGGTAGGGCAAGCAAGCAGATTAAGTGAGTGAACGGAGGAAGAGGCCAGAGGCCTCTTTGCACTATGGCTAGTAGAGCACCATTAGTGAACTTCTGGTGAAGAGCATCTGCACATGGAGCAGACTGTTACAACCTACAAGCATGCCTTCCTTCCCCAGAAGTGCACTAATCATTGATTAGGTGCGGAGCACAAAATTGTGTTCCACACGTTAACCAACATTAGCTAATCACTTACCTCAAGTATCCAGTAGTGCGGCCATTCACTCTTGCTGGCACTCCAGCATAGTTTGAGGTCCCACACAAGCGCGCTGGGGCTTCAGACAACTGTAGACATGACTCCACACATGCAGAGCATCAGCAGTGTCAAGGTGACTGCACTGATGCACATGCAGTTGTGGTGGCACCCAGAGGAGGACCAGGTCCCGGGATTGATTAAGATGAGTATCCAATCCCAGGAGTAAGGAGCAGGTAAAGGTGACTAGCGCTGAAGTGCAAACGCTAGTCAACGTTGGGTCATCACGCTCCTTTCCCATCCAGCAGATGGGAAGACTAGTGCAAAAATGCCTCTGATGAGATGGGGGGAAAGGGAAATGGGATGAGCAATTGTGGGGCAAAGGAAAGCAATAGCATGGGTGGTGTAAGGCAACCCAAGGACAGAGAAAAGGAGGGCAAGTGGTTGCATAACAAGGAAATGGAGCTGAAGTTGGATACAGGAAGGGCTGTGAACCAGTTTGGTCTAGGGAGCCAGACTCTTATCTGGGAATCCCGGGTTTGATTTCGCCCTCCTCCATGAAGCCAGCTAGGTAACCTTGGGCTAGTCACAGCTTTCTTCAGAGCTCTCACAGCCCCACCTACCTCACAGGGTTGTGGGGAGAAGAATAGAAAGCTTTGTCTGTTGTGGGGAGAAGAATAGAAAGCTTTGTCAGCTGCTTTGAGTCCCCTTAAGTGGGCGGGAAAAGCAGGGTAGAAAAGCTTCTTCTTCTTCTTCTTCTTCTTCTTCTTCTTCTTCTTCTTCTGTAGCTCAGTGCTAATGCAAGCAGCCTGGCAAACAGAAGGTTGCCAGTTTGGTCCCCAGCCTCTCCCTAGACACAGGCAATGCAAATCACTTCTGAATCACAGCCAGGAAAACTGCCTAGAGATGTCCATGGAGGTGCCCATGCAGTCAGTCCAGAGTCAGACATGACTCAAAAGGTACCCAACAACAATCAACAGAGATTTTAGTGGCTTGGGAGGTAAGAGAATGTGCCCAGGTCTGCACTGCCTCTGCATTTGGTGGGCCCTAAGAAAGGATTAGATAAATTCAGAATGGATGCTTAAAAAGGTGTTAACTTTGACTTATAAGGCCCTAAATTACTTGGGCCCCAAATATCTAAAGGAACATCTTCTCCCATATCAACCTGTCCATGCATTAAGATCTGGAGGGGAGGCCCGTGGGCATCAAGGAGAGGCCCCTAGGCTATGGAACTGTCTCCCCCTTGAAGTACGTCAGGCTCCTTCTCTGATTAGGTTCAGGAAGGTGGTGAAGACGCACCTCTTTACTGAGGCCTTTGGCTAAATGTTGGTTATGTTTGCCCCCCACTGCAAACGCTACTATTTTAACTGATATCTTATTATAATTCTAATGAAAGATAGTATTATACTGTTTTACTCAGAGAATCTTCTTATTTGCCTTTTTATAAATACTTGTACGTTTGGTGTATTTGTTATAGCCCATTGCGGCATAGACGAAAGAAGTCATCACCATTTGGGATGATCGTTAAAAGCCACTGAAGAAGACGACTTGTCGAAACGCGTCTGGCTTTAGATCCCCATTATTTGTTTTTTTATACACCATTCTTTTTGTCTTTTGTAAACTGTTAACTTTTTTAAGATATTATATTTTTACCAGTAAATTTACTATTATTTGTATATAAGGGTGTATATCTTTTCCTCCCCTTTTTTGGCATCAGGGCACTTTATTTAGTTTTCTCATATTAGAAGGACCTTGGTTGTTTTTTTCTCCTTGATAGATCTTTTGTGTTCTCTCAGGTGGTGAAGACGCACCTCTTTACTGAGGCCTTTGGCTAAATGTTGGTTATGTTTGCCCCCCACTGCAAACGCTACTATTTTAACTGATATTGTGCTGTTTTAAACATGTTGGTATTAAATTTTAATATTGTTTCTTTTGATATGCTGGTTTTAAAACCAGCGTATGTTACCCACCCCGAGACCTTTGGGTGTAGGGCAGGATATAAATATAAATATTAATCAATTAATTAAAAGTGTCCCTGCACACTATTGTCTCTTTAGATTGTAAGCCTGAGGGAAGGGACCTGTCTTAAGATATTTATAATATTGTAACCCACCGTGAGACCTCAGGGTATAGGGCAGGATAGAAATACAAATAAATAAAATAAAAAACAAAATGCCTAGGTTGAGGAGACAGGTGGGATGTCCCTCAAGGCCACTTGCAGGCAGTTGAGAGCAGGTGAAGATTTTGCCTTTGTCTTCTGCTTGAAGCCCAAAAGCTATTGGTGGCCCACTCTGTGAGACAGGATACAGGACTAGATAGTCTGTGTCCCAATCCAGCAGACCTCCTCCTATGTTCTTATGCTCTTTCTGCCTTGCATTTGTGGGGTTTTATAATAAGACCGTAAGACATGAGCTCCGCTGGATCAGGCCACACCCCAACTAGTTCAGCATCCCGTCTCACACAGTGGCTCACCAAATGCTTCCGGACATTCTCAAGCAGAAAGACCCAGTACAAAAAAGACAACACTGAACAATAAGACAATAAAACAAATATATGATCAAATGGAAGACTATAAAACCACAGTGAAAGAGCAAATTAAAATAAATTAGCACTACAAGAGCAAATAAAAAGTAATCTGCAGGGGAACAAATTAAAACCTTAGAAGACATCATGCAATAAAATTCTGGTTGCTATCTGCCTTGACCTCAATAGTGAGACTCCTCTATGATGTCACTGAGATCTGGTCCTGCCTATAGATTTCAGATCTCAGTTCTGGATTCCAGGGAAGGCCCCCAACTACCGAACTATACTTGCAAAAGCTTGCTTCTCACACTTGTAATATATGGGTCTTCTTGAGGAGCAAGCATGGAGTGTTTCTTGTGGGGTTCCGCCATGTTCCATTCCTCTGTATTCATATGCTGCTAAACACAGGAAGTAATCATTTTTGTGCCAATTGGTTACACCCATGACCTTATGAGAGGAAAGTGATGAATTAGGAAAGCTGCAAGGAAAAGACAGCCTATACCACCCTCAATGGTAAGTTCCCTGAAACACATTTTTCAAAAAATTACAGACCTCAAAGTCAGTTCTTCCTACCCTACAATCTTCTAAAATTTCTGAATCGAAGGGTGTTTCCGCACAGGCCGTTAAGACCCCATTAAGCGCCCGATAAGGATACATATGGCACACATCTGCAAGTTACCATCTGCACAACAGAAGAGATTAGGGCCATTTCAAGGATGCCACTTCTGCACAGCCTTACACGAGATCTGTCTCTCATGGGGTCTAGAGGCCACCGAATCCAGTTTTTGGGAAGACCTGAAAAATTAGGTCTTCAAACTGTTCCTGCCTGCAAATTCCAGATCAAAGGATGATGCTTCCGCACATGGACAGGAGAGGGAACGAATGTGGGCAGGACAGGAAGTCGCCATGTTGAGCGCAGCCAGGCAGCCACAGGATCTCAGGCACGCTGCTGATTGGTGGGCAGTCTGTCCCTGACACACCCACACACAGTGGGAACAAATGGTGACTGACGGCTGAGTGCTCCAATCATGTAGCACCTTGGGCGGCAGGGCCACAGAGAGGCCTGATCCTTCTGGATATTGGTGCTCCGGTGTCCGCACAGCAAACACATGATGTGTTCCTCGCTATCCGTGCTTCCCATGTGAGTGCAGATGCGTTAGGCCTCATGCATTTGGATCCATCCCTATTTCAGATGGATCTTCCCAGGGACAAATACGGATTTCAAGTGGTAAGTGCGGAAACACCTCAAATCTATACCGATAATATTTGGCAAAATGAAGCTATTCATTGTTACTATAGTATAGCCTCCATATAATTCCCATCCCCTATGTGCTCATAATTTGGGTGTTTTTCCACTGTCACTAGAAGTACCAATTAAGTACCCATTAATGGGTACAAAAATGCCATTACGTACCCATTAATGGGTACAAAAATGCCATTACGTACCCATTAATGGGTACTTAATGGGTACTTTTAGTGACAGTGGAAAAACACCCTTTGTCTCCTTTGTTTGTCTTGTTCATCTGATTTACATTGTAGAATTGTAATTAACGGCATCTTCTTGCATCACGTATGTCCATACAGTGAAAGTCTGATTAATTTCTGAATGTTGTCCACTAACCCTTTAGGATACAGGAGCATGGCAAATAGGTATGTCCTTGTCCCTGAGTGTTCAAGGCCAAGGCAACCATATGGGTAAATCGAGTGGGGGAAAATTAGATCAACATGGGGAACAGGCCAGGTCCCTCTCTTTACAAAGTCCTACATAACTGTAAAATGACAATAATTGAAAATTGTATAGATGGATGTACACATATATTCTAAAACACACATTGCAAAAAATAACAAGAGTAAGGACCTGTGTGTTAGGAATGTGCATGAATATTCAAAACATTCAAAATTCGATTGAATTCTGATCAAATTCAGACATTTGAATTCGAATCAAATGTCTATACATTCAAATTTAACATTTGAAAAAAATTTTGAATCTTTTGTACAAATTATTTGGACATTCGTATGTATGTACATATGCAACCGTACACATCTTATTCATATCCATATGGATTTGCACAGATACATGCAGGACTAAAACAGGATGCAAACGGGAGAAAACAGCGTATAGACACATTCAAATGTTCTCAACATTCATATCTTCAAATACAAATCAAATATTTGCACAAACGGATTCAAATGTATTTGATTCGAATTGAATGTGAATACATTCAAATCTTCAGATATTCTAGTCAAATCGAATCACGAAAATTGCATTCGTGCACACCCCTACTGTCTGCACTTGCTGGTTTTCCCCACAAATAAGTGTACTGGGGATCTTCTTTTTTCACAGTACTGTAGAATACAGGAGACCCCACCTACTGCTAGTATGCCCATGATGACACTGACCCTCTGCGCACCTGCATTCGCAGTAGGAGGGCAGCAGATCTGCCAGTGTGCTTGCGCAGCAGCTGTGTTGACCTCCTCGTCCAGCTGAAGAGCGAATGCTCCCCAGCTGGACATGATCAGGTAGGTCGCGGTAAGGGTTGGTAAAGATGTGGAGTACTATTTCCTGCTCCACACCTAGACAAGAATTAGGCAACATCTGGGAAGGCAGGGAATGCCTGGAAGCTGTAACAGCCTCCTTGAGGTCCAGATGCTCTTCTCCAGCTGTTGACTAATACTTGACCATGGGGCAAAGTCCAAAAAGGCCCCAGATCTATGATAAACCAGTTTAATCAGGGTTACAACTGGACCAAGAGCCTTGTTCTGGATAACAGGAGGCATGCAGACGGCACACCTCTGTGATCAAGAACTACCGGGATGTGATTTTCAGTGATCTGCCATAGCATGCCACTGTCATTCCTAGCTTTTGGAGGCGTGAGAGGGGCCTGTGAAGCTCGTACAAGCTTCACAACTGAGGGAAGGCATGGTCCAGATCAGCGCCATCACTGCAGACAGCACTGATCTGGACCATGACTCCATGTAATCCAGATCGGTGGACCTCCATTTAATCCAAATCAGTGAGAACCACTGATCCGGATTAAGAGACAGTGAGCACATAAAAGGCCAAAGGCACACTTCTTTATGCATGCTGAAGACTCTTTGGCCATCCCTAATGGCCACTTAATCTGTTGTCTACAATGGTAGAGTTCAGGCAAGTACTTGAGAGAGCTTCTTTTTAAGATAAAAGGCAAACATTTCTTAACAAAACCCTCAAATACTATCTTTCATATACATGGTGGACACAGGACACAAAACATTTATAAGTAATAGTTGAACTTTGTAGCCCCGTGAGGCAGTTTTCGGTCATGTGGAACCAAACAATGATCATGCAAAGCAGATGAAGCAAGATTCTCCCTTCAAAAATGCATGACAGAGGCATGGTGCAAACAATGTTTAATGCTATGCATGCAGGGAGCCAGTTCCTTTATCTATTTTTTTTTTAATATGTGTGAAACCCCTTGAGCTGTGGCAAGGCGCACCGCAGAGTGCGATATCAGTATCGCAACACACCACGCTTCATGCACACCAAAGGAAATGTCCCAGAGGCCTTTTCCATGCATAGAATAATAATAAACAATTATAGAATACTTTACATTTATATAGAGTTTTTACAGTATATACTGAAGGATCCCAAACTACTTGGCAGATTTTAACCCAATACAGAGATTTACACACAGGGAACACTTTTTCCCCATCCTCTGAAACAAAGACAGCCATATACCCAATGCGGTACAGATCTAATTTGTCTAGTTTAAAGCCAAGAGTAACGCCAGAGTTAATTAGAACAGCACAGATGCTGGAACGGGAACACAAGCTGCATTTGGAATGGAGGTGCAGAAACTGAAACTCAGTTATGAAACATTGGGGTTCCTTCCTTATGCATTTTTTTACTTAAGATTATCTAATTGCGCTGCATTGGTTTGAAATTCAGAATTTCAAGGAAGCTGAAATTAAATTCCCCACCAAATTCCTTGGCCAACAGAAGGACACATGACAGCATTTTCTCTGAATATTCTCCACTGTGAACATAAGAACATAAGAGAAGCCCTGCTGGATCAGGCCACAGCCCATCTAGTCCAGCATCCTGTCACATGCAGTGGCCCACCAAATCCTCATGGGCATCTCAAACAGAGACAAGGACAAACCTTCTCCTGCTCTCGAGTCCCAGCAGATGGCCTTAGAAGTGCCCTGGTTCCTCCCCCCCCCCCTCAGCCTGGAAGATGTACCCAGGCATTCATTCTAGTAGCCATTGATACATCTGTCATCCATAAATTTGTCTAACCCTACCTTAAAGCCATCTAGACTGGTAGCTGTCACCACCTCTTCCGGCAGCACATTCCATAAGCCGATGACCCTCTGGGTGAAGAAATACTTCCCCCTGTCAGACCTGACTCTCCTACCCATCAGCTTCATAGTGGTTTGTGACAGTTGGAGTCTGCTCACACTACAACATGATATTCACACTACAGCCTCCAGTCAGTCATGTACACCTTTGAGGAAGAGCATATGCACATCGAGTAGGCTGCTACAGTCTACAAGCCTGCCTGCCCTTCCCAGAAGTGCACTAATCATTGATTAGGTGTGGAGCATGGAATCATGCTCCACATCTTAACCAATGTTACCTAATTACTTACCTGAAGCTTCCAGTGGCATGACTATTCACTCTTGCTGGTGCTCCAGGGTCATTTGTGGTCCTGCGCAAGTGCACTAGGACCTCTGACAACCATAGACATGACTGCAACTGTGCATGCGCAGAGCATCAGTGTTATCAAAGTGCTGCCACATGCACAGTCAAAATGGTGGCACCGGGATCAAATAAGGTGAGTATCTGATCCCAGGAGGAGGGACCAAGTAAAGTTGATTGGTGCTCAAGTGTGAGCACTAGTCAATATTGAGTCATCGCGAAAATTCCTCAGGGCTGGTTTTGGCTTCTTCACACCTACTTGAGGTGAGGTGAGGTGAGGTGGCTCCAGGGGTGGTGCAGATAAGTGCTGGGTGGCAGTGGGTGGATGAGGGCATGCCTGGCAGGACAACTCAGGTCACCTCCAAGGACTCTGGGCCCTGAGCCCCCTGAGCTGCCCTCTACATTGTGGCCTAGGGCAATGGGATGCCCTTCCTCAGGAAAGGCTTGGTGAGGTGACTCCAGGGGCAGCACAGCCAGATCATGATTAGCAGTAGATGCACAAGGTTGCGTTGGGCAGGGCAGCCCTGGTCACCCCTTCTGGCTTCAGGTACCAGGGCCTGCAGGCTGCCCTCTGCATTGCAGACAAAGGGAACAGAGATCATTGGTCTTTTGCCTAATTGACCAGAAGGGTCCCACACCTGCTTGTACCTTATGTTCTGAGCACAGATCACAGATTAAGCCACAGCTGTCCTTTTGGTGAGGGGTGTTAAGGACTGTGGTCTAATATGTCTTCTGCAAAAATTAAGCTCTGTCCAGCCACCAACCTAAATGAGGGATATTTTAATGCTAGAGGCTTTAATAATGATAAATTGGCAGTGTATTTAATTAAAAAAGGATGTCGCTGAGATTGAAGGAGGGAATGAGCAGCTTGCAAGAGGAGACAGGCTGGTCTGAGTCAATGGCCATCTTCAACTCCTCTAAGCCTAAAGGTCATTCTTCCTTCTTAAATCTTAGTAGGAGAAGAGCAACAGCCTGACTTTTGTTTCAACATCAAAAGAAGAACATCTCACCCTTAAGGGGACTCATGGATGCTGAGGAACCTTCTGTTCTTCTCCCCACAATAGACACCCTGTGAGATAGGTGGGGCTGTGAGAGCTCAGAAAGAGAGCTGTGACTAGCCCAAGGTCACCCAGCTGGCTTCATGGAGGAGTACAGAATTGAACCAGGAGACTAGCAGTACAGAAGGCCGGTGAGGATCTGTTGATAGAAGGGCTGATGACAAGTCTGTTGCCATGGACACATCGTCTACTGGTGGATTTAGAACTATAATGACAGTACCCCATTCTCAAGGGTAGCCCACTCTTGGAGGCAGGTCGATTGCTATGAATAGTGCTCCTGTTGAGACTTTCGCCTCAGTGTGGCATCACAAGACAAACAAGGGCACGATTGCTTCCAAACACCTTTAGTATCACAGTGCAGAGCTACAGAAAATGAAGCAGTAGGATCAATGGCTGAAGCATAGGTTGCTAGAGCACAGGGGCATCGGCGGACTTGTACCAATGTGTGCCTTAACTTTCGAGGGGAAAGGTAAATGCTATTATCCTGAACTTTGTGGTGTTGGTTCAAAGGTTGCTGAGACACTTTCTGCCCAGAGGGGTGCTTTAGTTTCCCATGCACATGTTAAATTCATCCAACCTATTTGTATATATGGAACTTCCCCTTTAAGAAGTATCCATTGGCAGTTGGAACAGTTAGAACCAGGCAGAATTTTAAACAGTCAAATGGATTCAGATCTTTGGATATTCGATTCAAATTGAACCGAATCCCAAAAATTGCATTCGCGCACACCCCTAACCTGTGTTTTCATTGTCTGGAAAGGCAAAAGAACCTGCTGCCTTGCTAGAAAGGCAGAACAAGGTACTGGAAGCATCAAAATGCAAACGAAAAATTTACAGCTGACGAAATTTATTACACCAGCATTTTCTACCTGTTGAACTCTGGTAGAGCTGAAGTTTGAAATGTATCTATTCAAATCCACAGTAGAGTAGGCTGATGTGCCAGCTATTGAGGTCAATTCCTCCTCAAGTCCGAAGTGCAATCTTTTGCAATTCAAATGTCATAGAAATTATTCAAATGTATGTGAGAAACTTGAGAGTCTTTGATCGAGGCATGTAACAACATTTTCAGTTTTTAGTGGCAATGTTAAGATGCTGGAAGAAAATGTCTCTGCTGGAGGGCATATTCTGAATTTAAAGAAAATGTATAGCCTAGAATATTAAGAATGTAGACTTGGGTTAAGGTGAACAACTGATCAGGGTTATGTGCTCTTCTGCCCCTTTCAGATAGGTCAATATGATGAAATTTCGAGGTGCTTCCTGGGCCTGATTTAGGAGAAGGAGGCAATGGATTGTCTAAAAGATAGTGATGAAGAAGATAGCATAGAAAAACCACTTCAGTCTCACGAAACCTACCTGTGCCAGGGTAAGTCTCAAAGTTGCATGAATGAGCCTGACTGCCTCTTTAATCTAGGAGGAGCTTCCATGACAAAGCACAATAGGGTTGGTGTGAAAACCCAAACAACAATGCAGATTTGTCCTCCCCTGAGTTACAGTGTTAAGGGGATCATTTGGCTTGTGTCTCACCCAAAAGATGTTGCAGCTCAGAAGAAATCAGACTCCACATCTGCCTTTATCCTGGGGATAAAAGGAAGCTCCACAGAATTACCACATGGCCCAAGACGTTAGGCCTTTTCGCAAGAAGCCTAGGCCACATGAGGACAGATTCCCCATTCACACCTAGGCAGGTAAGGGACACGTGAGAACATGTCTCAGTGCAAATGGGGAATCCGTCCCCACGTGGCCTAGCCCAAAAAGGTGGACACATGGGCCAGAGTCCCCACCTTCTGCTGCTGCCATTGGGTTGAAATTGACCCAGGAGCGGGCAGCCAGGGTCCAGATGGTGTTCAAAACTGTCTTCCCTATGTGCTTCAAAATGGTGGGAAGAAATGGTATGGGGAGTTCAGAGCAACAGGCTGAAATGTTTTGTCAACTTTCTCCCTTTCTGTCCTTTATTTCTGAGTAGGTTTGAAACAACTATACCAGGCCCAACAGCTCTGTGATGTCACCTTGGGAGTTGAAGGAAAGAGCTTTCCTTGCCATAGGTAAGTTTTCAACATGTGGAGCAACCCTGCCCAACCTGGTCCAAATATTCTGGACTCCAGATTGTTACTTGGAAACACTGGAGTAGGCAGCTGAAAATTGTTGTCCCACATTCAGTAAGTGGCACAGTTTTGCATGTATTGACACTATTCCCACTGTGACCAAATCAGAAGATAGTTATATCCTGTAGCATCAACAGCTTTTCAGGTGCACTTGATTCTATTCATTCTACTGTTCTAAAACATGAGTGGCACTTGCATAATATAGACCATACGTTCAACTGGAAGAGCATGACTCAGACAAAGGCCCTTTCTGCACTTAATCCCTATTAGCTAGATCCATATTAACTAGATCTGAATCAACCACAGGCAGAGGCATCTACATTGATGGGGTCAGAACAGCAAATGTGTGCTAAGGAGTGCTAGCACAGATGTAGACCACATTTATCTGGTCTATTACCAATCCAGATTAGTGAGCCCTTAGCACACTTCTGATCCGGATCCACTATATTCCAAGGCAGATGCTGTGTCTTAGCAGCTCTTTGATCCAAATTTCCATGCAGATGATATGTTCTTAGCATTCCCTTGATCTGGATTAACAAGTGCAGAATTGTAGATAGATCAGTTCCTTCATTCAGGACTTGATAATGATTTGTCTTTGTTTCAATATATGGGTCTTTGGTCCTTCTGCACAGGACCTTATTCTGGATTATATCCTGAAATAGGCACCTGCCATCCACATACTGGCAAGTAGAATGCATGCCTAGGTTGCTCCTCCAGTTTGGAGAGACAAGCAGGATGCCTCTAAAAGCCTCATGCAGGTATTCAAGGGCAGGTATTCAAGGTTTTATCCTTGTCTTCTGCTTGAGATGCCCTGAAGTAATTGCTGAGCTACTCTGTGGGACAGAATGCTGGACTAGATGTGCTGTAGCCTGATCCAGCAGGTTTCCTCTTATGTCCTCTTACAGCCACAACGGTGGACCGGAAGCTGTTTTTCCTTAATCTGACAAAGGAAAAAAATAGAGATAAATGTTGATATATTGATGAGACAAAACATTTGGATTCTTTGGAGCTGTACTTAAGTATTAATTATTTCAAGAGACGCTTTCAATTTCTCTATAGAACAATAGGTAGGGTAATGCTCACCCATTCCTTTGATCTAAAAATAATCCAAGATGTAGGAAGAAGTAAGTGCCACTAGGTCTTTATTCTGAAAGACACCTGTAGTGATTTTATAGCCAGTCTTACAAAAGACTATAGAAAATACTGAGGAAGTCGGCACATTCTGCCTGATGGCCAAACAATGCTATCCTGGATTTTCCTTTCATGATTCTATGCATTATTTGTATTGGCTGCCATTTTTGGAACATCATCCCCAGATAGGCCCATCTAGCACTTAATTGAATGTCTCATTGCCATAACAGATTAGGGATTTGCATGAATATTCGTAGGCATTCAAAATCCGATCGAATGTGACAAATTTCAACATTTGAATTGAATTTTGAATTTTGGATCTATTCATTCAAATTATTCGGACATTAATGTGTGTATGGGTTCTTACACGATGTGTACTTAAAAGATCCACATCTTTCCCACATCCATACAAATTTGTACGGATCCATAGAGGACGAAGATGGATTTCATGTGGAATAACTACAGGATGCATATGGATGAGTACGGATGAGTACGGATGTGGGTAAGATGCATATGTGCACATATGAATGTTGTCAACATTTGTATGTGCAGATTCGAATCAAAAACTCAAACGAATAGATTTCAATTTGGTAAATTTGAATTGAATCTTGTTAAATTTGAATTGAAAGGATTAGAATTGAATTGGATTTTCTGCTATTCAATTTTAATAGAATGTCAAAAAAAACACATTTGTGCACATCTCTACACCTAATGCCTTTGGTATCCACAGGTTCTAAATTGCTTTAAAATTTACTTTAAAAATTAAAAGAAATCCATGTAAAATTAACTTCTATTTTGCTGCAATTGTTGAGCATCTAAAAAAACTTAGGCTAAGTTCAGAGGCAGTAAGAAAAAAGGAGGCTAAAGATGGTTCAATACCTGGGTTCATGCCTCCAATCCAAACACCACACACTATTGTCTCTAAGGTGCTCTTGAATATTTTCTGTGAACACAGCCTCTCTACTTTTCCTATGCTGTGATCATACCCAGTGAGTCTGGACCAGCAAGGTCTCTTTTAGCAAGGTCTGGACCAGCACCATCCGTGCAATCACTCTTGTCCAGACCAGCTCCTGCACCACTCCAAAAGTTCTCAAGAACTTTGAAGTTGGCCTCTGAGAGATCTAAATGGTTAGGAATGAAAGTTCCTAGCCTCAGAACTCCCAGGGAATCCATTTCAGTGACATGCTTTGGTGGACCACCGAAATGAGTCCCCTCAGAGTCTTGAAAGCAGAGGCATGCCTTCTGGATGCCTCCATGATCTGGACTGACATGGGCACTTGAAGCATTGGTCGTTACCCGTTCCTCCCCCCTCTTCTGATCGAATACTTATCTTGATTCAATTGCAAGGCCGGTCCTCTTCAGGATACTACCCTGCCCGACTGCATGTGTGTCAGCACCGTCACCATGATGACACTGACACTCTGCGTCTTTGGTCATTTGAGGTGCCAGCACACTTGTGTGGCACCTCAGACATCCCTGGAGCACTGGAAAAGGTGTGAATGGCTGCTGCCCAGATGCTCTAGGCAGGGGCGTGCACTAATATTCAAAGACATTCTAAATTTAATCGAATCTGCCAGAAATTTGACATTCGAATTTGAATCGAATGTCCATAAATTCAAATTTAAAAATTTAAACGAATTTCAAATTTTGAATCTATTCATTCAAATTATCTGGACATTTGCATGTGTACAGGTTCGTACATGATGCGTACTTGCAGATACGCATCTTACCGGCATCCATATGCATTTGTATGGATGTGTACGGGATGAAAATGGATTGCATACGGGATAACTACAGGATGCATAAGAACGCGTATGGATGCGTACGGGATGCATATGGGCACATATGAATGTTGTCGACATTCATAAGTGCAAATTTGAAATCAAAAATTTAAATGAATAGATTTGAATCTGCTTAATTTGAATCAAATTTGGTTAAATTCGAATTTTAAAGATTTGAATCAAATTGAATTTTCTGGTATTTCAGTAACAGCCTCCTCAAGGTGCAGATGATTTCCCCCAGAAGTTCCCTAATCATGCACTATGAGCTGTAGTGTGAATAGGCCCTGTGTCTCCCAGGGAATGCTCTGGCCACATAGGCCCTAAGCTTGGAGCAATTCCCAGCATGAAAATCCCTCCTCAAGCTCCTGGGCCAGGAAGTGAGCTCCACAGCAACATTTGGCATGTTAAAGCTTCCTCTTCCACTAATCCTCACACACACACACATACCTTTTTTAATTACTGTGTTTGAAACTGGAAACTAAGTAGAATCCTTCTTTCTAAATGCAGGATGCTCCTAGCATCAGTCAGTCCTTATTTCAGAGACATCTTCATCAACAATGAACCTCAAAATGGGGAGATCCAGCTTAAGGACATAGCTGCCTCCACTCTCCACTGCCTGTTGGATTACCTCTACACCGAAGAACTGTCTCTCACACCAGACACTGCCCAGGACCTCTTCACTGCTGCCAGCAAACTCCAGATCCTCCCCCTGAAAGAGACAGCTGGAAGGTAGAGCTTTGTTCCAAATTTGTCTTTTTCACACACCACAGTTGACAGAACACCATGTGAATCCTTGGTTCCCTTGGACTCCTGTTCAGATCGTTAAGTAGCCTCTGCTAGGAAAGGTAATGGCTGCAAACCGCCTGGATTAATACATGGAGGAAAAGTATATCAATGGCTACTAGAATGGATTCCTAGGTAATCCATTCAAGGTTAGAAAGACAGGCAGGATGCCCCTAAAGGTATTTGCAGAGAGTCAAGAGCAGGTGAAGGTGTTACACTCACCTTCTGCTTGAGAATGCCCATAAGTAATTGGTGAGCCACTGTGTGGGACAGTAAATAAGAGGAGCACTGCTAGATTGGGCCACAGCCCATGTAGTCCAGCTGGACTAGATGGGCCTGATCCAGCAGGGCTCCTTTTCTGACCTTATGTTCCACATGGCGAATGGAGGATGCAACATCCAGAACATCCACATGATGGAATAGACCTCAGAAGGTCATGCGTCCTGGGCACTGCTCCATCTGCATGGGCCACTCCTTTGTGCAAAACTGGCATTGGGGGTGCTTGCCCTGGTGGACCAGTCCAGCTGGCTTCTAGAAACAGCCCTGAAAATGAGCTGTTTCTGGACACCCACCAAACATACCTCTGGCTAACAACTTTCAGAGGCTGGGAACATTTTTTCCAGCATCTGAACTTAGACCAGGGTCAGCAATACAGACAAGCTACCAGCATGGTCTCTACCACTTCACCATTGTGGTTCAAATTAAATCTTCCAGGCAATAAAATGCTTGGTAGCCTACCACATCAGGGCCAGCCTTCCAGAAATGCAGCAGGGAAGAAGGTAACAGGTAACCTGATTCAAAGTCCTTATCCAAGTCTGATCTGAGTCAGCTAAGGGATGCAGCACAAAGATTTAGGATTCTGGAAGCAAGGAACCTGGAGGCTCAAACTTCTGGCAATAATTGGTATCCACAGTGGACAACTGACTGAGACGCAGTAAAATAACAGTTTCCCTGTGCAGCTGGCTTCTTCATGCCAACCAGGCCACTGCTTTCTCTTGTTTGCAACACTCTATCCCAAAACATATTGCCTTCCCTCTTCAGCACCTGGGAGTTTCCACTCCCTCACTCTCATTCACTTGCTGAGGTGTAAAAGGGCATTGTCTGGGAGCAAGATCTTTATCTGCCATGGGCAGAGTCTCTTACTCATCTTCATCCTCAGAGCTGTCCATGATATCCGTGCTTCCTGGCCAAAATTGCTTAATTCAAGCTATGAAGGAATCTCCGGCCCTTTTTGCACAGACTCTTAATCCAGATTAAAGGCCCATGTAGTACACAATCTAGGCCTCCATATCTGCAGGTTAATGCAGATCAAAGAGCCCCTGCTCCACTAATCTGGCTCTGACTGCATTAGATAGATCCTGAAATGGATTAAGGGATGCCTTAATCTGGGTTAGGAGTGTGTACGGATATTTGAAGGTATTTGAAGTTCAATCAAATTAGTCCAAATGTCAACATTCGAATTTGAATCGAACGTCCATAAATTCTAATTTAAAAATTTGAACAAATTTTGAATTTTGGATCTATTTGTTCAACATTCGCATGTTTACGGGGTCATACACAATGCGTACTTGCACATACGTATCTTTCCCGCATCCATACGCATTTGTATGGATCCGTACAGGACAAAAACGGGTTGCAGATGGGCTAACTATGGGATGCATATGGATGTGTACAGATGTGTGTGGATGCATACAGGATGAGTAATGATGCGTACGGGCACATACAAATATTGTCAAAATTTGTAAGTACAAATTCGAATCAAAAATTCAAACGAATAGACTCGAATTTGCTTAATTCAAATTGAATTTGGTTAAATTTGCATTTTAAAGACTGAAATCGAATCAGATTTTTGGATATTTGATTTGAATCGAATCCCAAAAAATGCATTTGTGCATACCCCTAGTCTGGGTCTCTGGTAGTACCTTTTAATCAGCACTGCCAGTGGGACCAGGGCCCTCATCTCCAACATGGGAGGCATACAGAAAGCCACTTCCTGTTTGGGGGAGTGTTTTTTCAGGGTACCGCTGAAAAACATCCCATAGGCCCTGGGGCTACGAACATCCTAGCCTTTGGAGGCACTGGGGGGTATGCCTATGAAGCTTCCCCCCCCCCAAGTTTTCCAGCCATGATGTGAGTTAATGCAGTTCTGCACCTTCAGAATCTCCATGATCCAGATCAGTAAGTCAGGTTATTCTGGAATGTGGAGCCATTTTTAGGTTCACAGAAGTCAAGTTGGCTTAATTATTAGCTTCCAGATGTCCAAGATTCTCTTACTACCACAGTTAAATGTGGATGTCCTTTCCTCTCTCTAAAACTAGCAGTGTCAGAGATGTTCACGAACAATGGCACCTTTGAAGAGTCACGCAAACATTTCCCAAGTCTTTCTCAAAGGGGTTAGCTAGAACCAGCAGAAGTTTTTGAATTAATGACTCATTTTTAATATGTTTCTACTTTATAAGCCACTGAGTTCTATAATTAACAGCTCTCCTAATTTTCAAGGATAATCCCTTGTTAAAAGTAAATTGTTTTGTTTACTAATTCTGTCTCAGATGCCAACGTTAAGCATTCCATGGAAAGGAAAAGTGTAAGGCTTCACATAATACACAAAAGAGTCGACTTCTGCAAGTGCTTTTAGAATGGAAAAATGTCACTGGCAAAAACCTGAGTCCCGAAGGAGTTCTACCAAAAGAGAGCACAGATATCATAATGTACCAGGAATCTGCTCTGCAAAAGACTGAGTCACTCCTGTGGTCATCATGGGGCCAACAGACCAGCCCTACCTGCTCAGACCCATGAGACAGAATGCCAGAAATGGCCTACAATCAGGATCCATTTCTGGTGCTACTCATCATGGATCCAGTTGGAAACCTTGGCACTAGAGAACTTTAGTTCCCTGGCCTCAGGATTTGCATGGGCAGGGGCACACAGCCTGAGAGGATAGCCTTCCATCCCATTCCAGTGCTGAAGTAAATGTTCTGGCCCAGGAATGATTTCTCAGACACATCCTTCATTCACACAGATCTTGCCTGTATTATATGCCCATCTAAAAGTGCTCCACAGCTGTGGTGCCGTCTCTTTCTCTTGTAGGCAGATGATGCCCAGGCTTTTTAATAGAAGTCTAGAAAAAGGTATTTGTCTAGTGCAGGGCTACTAGAATGGATGCCTAGTTACTTCCTCCAGGTTGGAGAGACAGGCAGGTTGCCTCTACAGGCCATTTGCAGGGATTCAAAAGTAGACATAGGTTTTGCCTTTGTCTTCTGCTTGAGATGCCCATAAGCAATTGGTGGGCCACTGGGTGAGACAGGATGCTGGATTAGACGGGCTATGGCCTGATCCAGCAGGTCTCCCCTTAATGTTCTTATGAAGATATGAGTGGGGGAAAGCTGACAGGAGCTGGGCAGTACCCAGTTCAGGAGAGTGTACCCTTGAGTAAGTTGTTAGTAAAATTTAACACAGAGACCTTAAACTTCCATAAGGGAAACTTCCCCAAAATGAGGAAACTAGTAAAAAGGTAATTGAAAGGGAAAGTTAGAAAAGTTCAAAATGCATGGAGTCTATTTAAAAACCCAATAACAGTAGCACAACTAGAACACATACCTAAAAGAAGAAAGGGAACTTCAAGGACCAAGAAGAAACTAATGTGGCTCACGAAAAGTTCATTTAGAAAATGGAAGGCTTGTCCCAATGAGGAGAACAGGTGGGAACACAAACACTGGCAACACAAATGCAAGGTGATGATCAGGAATGCTAAGAAAGATTTTGAGGAGCACATTGCTAAAAACATCAAAAGACATAACAAGCACTTCTATATCAGAAGTTGGAATCAAACCAGGAAAATGGCTGGACCATTAGATGATAAGGGACAGAAAGGGATAATTAAAGAAGACACGGAGATTGCAGAGAGACCAAATGAAGTATTTGCTTCCATATTCACAGGGGAAGACAGAGGACGTGTGCCAGTAGCTGAGCCTATATTTTTGGAAGAATTAAACTGGATAGAGATAACCAAGGAAGAGGTCCTTGCTAGGGATGTGCAGGAATATTTGTAACATTTGTTATTCGTATGAATTTGTATGAATTCGGACATTCTTATATGAATCAAATGTTACAACATACGTTCATTGACATTCAGACGAATACGAATGTTTTGGAACATTCATGAAATGAGGAGGTGGAAAGCAACTGTCCCAGTCACACCTGCAACAGATCCAGAGTGTGTTTGACATGGTTTGAGAGCAGATTCAAAGTGGATTCAGGGTGGATTTGATGCTTTCACAGTGGATACGTTACAGGATACATATGGGATGCATATGCATTTGTATTGGATATGTATTGGATGCATATGGCATATGTAGATGTTTGTATCAGATATTCAAACAAATTTGTACAAATACATTTATATCAAATAGAATCCTACCATAGTTGAAGGGGATCTATTTGAACAAATACCAATTTTCTTACATCCGATTCAGAGCTCCTCTTATGTTCTTATTGTTCTCAAATTAACTATTTTTCAATGTTTTCCTTCCAGGTTTCTTGAGATGAACATCTCCATAGACAACTGCCTTAGCCTTTATAATCTGGCTCATCAACACAACCATCAAGCTCTGCTCCAGGCAGCCTCATGCTACATCAAGCAACATTTTGGACACCTTGCTAAACAGGAGGCCTTCCTGGGTCTGGAGCGCAATGCTCTGATCAACCTCATCTCCTCAGACTGCCTAGAGGTGCCCTCAGAACTGGTTGTCTACCAAGCAGTGCGAAACTGGGTAGAAGCTGCAGCCTCGGAACGTCTACCATTGTTCAAGCAGCTCCTTGGATATGTGCGCTTTCCTCTGCTCACTCATGAGGAGCTCATGGATGTCCAGGTGGACATTGCCGAGTACTACAGGCATGTCCGGCTGAAGTGGAAGGAATTAAATGGCGTAGGGAGGCTGGAAGAGAGTGGTGGTCTGCGAAAAGGGATGTATGATGACTATTTTGTGTGCGTGGAAGTCAATGAAAGCAGGATTGAGGATGAAGACAACCCTGAGTCCTACTTGCGCTCCTTTGATCCTCATGCAGAGAAATGGGGCGAGTTGCCACCACTGAAATACCTGAGCTACTCTGGTTGCACTTCCATGGACTGTAAGCTTTACTTGTCTGGAGGTCAGAAGGATAACTGCCTTTTTGTGGACACGCTGCATGAGTTCAATTCCTTGACCAGCCAATGGACGCAACTCCAGTCTATGTCCACAGCTCGGGCAGTCCATTCCTTTCTCGGCTGCAATAAGTCTTTGTATGCCTTGGGAGGCTGCAACAATGCTGGTCCTCTCTCTTCTGCTGAGGCCTTCAGTGTGGTGCAAAAAACATGGCTTCCAATCTCCAGCCTACCTCTCGCCCTGATGTACCCTGCTTCCGCTGTGCTTAGGAATAAACTTTATCTCATAGGAGGAAAAGCCTCCAGGAGTTATCGAGGGCTTCTTATTTATGATACAGCTGAAGACTGGTGGACAGAGGTGCCCATGGAATTTGCCTGTTATGGAGCAGCAGCTGTCTCGTTTGGGGCTGGAATATATGTGTTTGGTGGATACACAGAAGAAAGGGGCAACTTCCTTGTCCACAGTGCAATGGACACTGAAGAGGTCCCTTACTGTACCAAAGGCAGCTTTTACCTCTATGAAAATGGTCGAGTGGGCTGGGAAATCAACATCCCAGAGCTGCCAGTCGCCCTGGCTTTTGCCTGCGCAGTGGAATGGCAAAGTAAGATTTACCTTTTGGCAGGCAAAGATGAACATCATTCGTACAACACCATTTACATTTGGGTTCCAGAGGATACAAGCTGGACTCGGTGTCCGGAAGAAATTCCCACATCTGCCGATGCAAAAATATTCAGCTGTGCAACTCTGAAGATGCCAAAAAAACCAATCCAGATCCTTCTGCTTGAAACAACAACTACCTCAGCTGTGATAGGAGTGGACAATGCCAAGAAAGGACAGCTAAGCTCCATTGCTCCGGAGGGCTGCAGCCTTAATTGCTGTTGGGGTGGAAGTTAATCCCTCAAAGTTTCCCAGCATCCTTTAACAACAAACCCCCATAAGAGGGGTCTGCCTCTTCTCAAAGCAGGGCTTCCCAATCCCACTTATTTCACTGGTGCCCCCAGAAGTAACTGGGCTTCTTCAAGCAGGCAAGAGAGCTGAAAAAAGTAAATCCATGGTTGGTTGTCCCTTTCTGCTAATTAGAAAATGTTTGACTCTTATTAAAAATTCTCAGCCTTTACTTGAACTTCAGACTGTTTTTGCCGTTCTCTCACTTTAGCTCAGATGGAAATTAGTTCTTCGATGCTTTTATTGAGATTGCAGTTGCCGGTGACCAAATGACTCCAAACATCTTGCATGTGGCTCTGAATGATGCAGTTTACAGATCTGGGCTTGTACAGTTCCCAGAATTTTTTTTGTAAGTGCCTTGGAATCACTTAAAGATACAACAGGTCATAACTGCTCTGCGGTAGGACCTACCTTTCTGCTATTTCGAAAGCACCTACAATTATAGTTTTTAAGTGCCTATCACTCTACTAAGGGATTTGTCTTTTCCCTGACCTACTTAGTGTTCTGTGACTCAACAGTGTGTCATCACCCATTGGGTGAAAGGGATGGCAAATTCATGCAGTATCCACCCACTATAGCATGGTTCAGTCCCCTTTAGTCCACTTCCTTGATCACACCTGAAAAATGAAAATGGATTCACACTCTAGCTGTGGTCACACAAGCAGTTTAGGTCAACCTCGGGTCATCCTTGGGTTGTGTTACTCACATTTTTATTATAAGTCATTTTCAAAGCCCCGTTAGACCGTCTTAACCTAGAGTCCTGTTCTTAGAGACAAGGACTCAGCCTATCCTGGCATTCCATCCTGGCGTCTTCACTTTCTCAAAATGTAAGTGGAAGGGCAGACAAAAGGAGGCTGAACTATGCTGTGATGGGTGGGGTCTAGTCTTTCCTTTGGCCAATCAGCACGTGCAGAGTTCATGAAGCACTTCCCCTTCTCTCCCTAGTTTATGTGTATGATTCCCCTATCTAGTGTTTTTCTGCAAATTAATGTTTTTTTAAAAAAATTAATCTCACAGAGAAGAAAATCACATTAAAAAGGGGGGGTGTGGAGGTGGGGGGCAGGCTTTAAAAAGAACTTGCCTCCCTTGAGTGACACAACAGCATCCAATCAGAAAGGAGATAGATTTGATGCAGCAAAAAGGGTGGAGAGCCAAATGTTCTGTGTACAAGGCTTGGGTCAATTGCACAGAAAGGTGTAAGCGATGCAGCCAAAGGTGGGGATGGCCTGAGGATGACCTATATGTGACCAGCACTGGTATGACCTGAATTTGAATGAATGAATAGGCCGTCCTTAGACTTGTGTGACCAGGGCCTCTATAATGTCTTGAGACCTATGAAATCAAGACTTGGGAAAGTATGCTTGAAGAGAGGAGAGTCAACAAAATAGATACTACCAAAATGGTCTGCGTGGTGGGGTCCAAAGAAGGACTGAAGAAGGATTAAGGTGACTATGGGAACAGAGCCAAAGAGAGAGAGCAGAGACAGGAAAGGCCATCTCTGATAAAAATAAGTCTACATGCAGAGCATGAAATTGTAGTCAACCAGCAGTGCACTCCTGCATGGAAGGAGTCATTTCTGCGTTGGAAATGGCTCCTTGCAGTCCAGATACTCTCTCTGAGAGCACACCGCTGGTTGACTCCAAGGCAAAGTGCAGAAAGGCCCCTGAATCAGATCTGTACTAAGGCTGCAATAATGCAGATTGATGGTGGACTCAATATATCAGTACCACAACTGTACTAGTGCTGTGTCGCCTGAAAGAAGGATGGGGCGTCCACATGTAGAATGGGACTAGGAAGGTCATTGGTATGGCATCAAGGAACATGTGGCAAGACTGTGAAGACACCTCCATTGTCCATTCAGAACAGCAGTTGTCTTAACTGCATTAGTGACTTTGCATTGCCTGCGAAGGAACCTCATTCCCATTGCCTGTGAAGACACCTCAGCCCCCACTTCTGTGATGCAGCATTTGACCAATGGGGATGGGGGCCAATTCCATCAAGTTTGGGAGGTACCATCACTGATAGTTCATACCTACTAATACAGAACAGGGCATAGCCATCTGCACTGAGTCTCCCCTTAGATCACATTTACCACCTTCAAGCCCACTTAATGCACATCACTCTGCCTTTGGCGGACCCGGATCAAGCTAATCCAGATTCTCAAATCCAGATTAAGGGCAGTAAGGGCAGACAAGTTCTTTGTCTGCAGGCCAAGTGAAACAATGGGCAAGAGTGCAGTCATTGTGGATACACACATGCACTGGGGGTGTGCATGAATATTCAAAGGTATTCAAAATTTGATTGATTTCATCTGAATTTTGACATTCAAATTCGAATTGAATGTCCATAAATTCGAATATAAATATTCAAACGAATTTTGGATTTTGGATCTGTTCGTTTGAATTATCCGGACATTCGTATGCGTACGGGTTCATACACAATGCGTACCTGCAGATATGGATCTTTTCCGCATCCGTACGCATTTTACAGATCCGTATGAGATGAAAATGGGATGCATGTGGACATTTATGGATGCATACAGATGCATATGGGATTCATAACAACATGTACAGGCACATACGAATGTTGTCAACATTCATAAGTGCAAATTCGAATTGAAAATTTGAACAAATAGATTCAAATTGGCTTAATTCGAATTGAATTTGGTTAAATTCAAATTTTAAAGATTCAAAACGAATAGATGTTTTGGATATTCGATTCAAATAGAATTGTATCCTGAAAACTGCATCCAGGCCCGCCGCTAACACACACACCAAAAAAGTGTGGAAGTTGCTCTCATTAGGTGAACAAGAGGAGGCAGATAACATTTTTAAAAGGCCATTTATTTCTGTCTGAAAAATCAGGGTGACATTCCTTTCGGCTGCCTTGTTCCCCAAGGGTACCAACTGCCACTGGTTAAAGATCAGAACAGCAAAAGCCCTTCAGGGCAACCATTCCAAAGAGTATATTTGTAGAAATTCTCTCCAGGTGCTCTACAATCATTATGCACCCTGATGAGTAGGACACCTTAATTGAATACATATCCTGGTGGCATAGGCTTTTAACTCTCAGTGAAGTTTGAGCTTTTTACTCTTCAACCATCTGTTTGATGCATTTCCAGCACTCTGGCAGCAAGAAGAGATTCCCTTCCCTGCAAAGGCGAGCCATCAAATGGATGCCACACGATTGCTCTTGGCATTAACTCGTTAGTCCATCAAGGCCTGAGCCATGTCAACCAATTAAAAACCATGTGCAGCCAGATGAAAATAACTGGGCTCCTTTTGGTGACAGAGATGCTGAGCATTTTGGGGGGGGGGGGTGATGGATGGGGTGTCAAAGCCAACAGCTTGTTTTCCCAGTAAATGTCTGCAGTTAGTTTTTTAAAAAAATAATAATAAAAGCTCCTGGAGAAAATCGCAAGGTAAACTTTTGACTCTGCCAAATCTTTACTCTGTTTTTCAAGAGTAGCAGATAATTTTCTTGTCCTCAGTGTGTGTCTTTAGTCCAGTTGCTTGAATATTGAGAAACTTAATTTTTCCTGCCTTTCCCTATACACATTAAATAAGAATAGGGATATGCACGAATGTTCTAAACATTCAAAATTCGATCAAATCCATTGGATGTGGACATTTGAATTTCCATTTCCATTTCCATTTTTATTTATATACCGCCTTTCCAAACAAAATTTGCTCAAGGCGGTTCACAACAAATGGAAAAACAAAATACAATACAAATTCAATCATTATATCAAAGAGTACAGCAAATAAGAATAATCAAAAATACATTACATGTTATAACAACTAATACAATATACAATAATAATAATAATTAGAGGAAAAAACCCTATAAACAGGTGGGACAACTGGCTACTGAGTTTTTGTAGTCTTTGTAGCAGGTGGAAATGATCGAGCACTCTTTCGCCCTCCTCCCCACGTCTATGGCAGCATTGGAGCATTGGGCTGGGTGCTGCCTAGTTTTTGTAGTCTTTGCAGCAGGTGGAAACATTTGAGCGCTCTTTCTCCCTCCTCCTCTCGTCCATGGTGGCGTTGGGGCGTTGCCTGGTTGGGGCGTTGCCGTATTTTCCGGCGTATAAGACGACTGGGTGTATGACCCCCAATTTTTCTACTTAAAATGGAGATTTTGCAAAACTGGGGTGCAGCCTAAACCGAGCCTCGGACTTGGGGAGAGACGGCAGCCTTACCTGCTAATCCCAAGAATGTGCTTGTAGCTTTCCTTCTGGCGCTGATGTGAGGGGAAAACTTTGCTCTGATAAAGATCTGTGGCTGCAATGCAGCTTTGGAGTCTGCCTGTCTAGCGCGATTTGTCTATGATCCTGTAGGGGAGGGGGTGTTCCACCGAGCGAAATATAAAGAATCCTGCCATCATTTTCTCTTCAAAAGCCTCTCTGCTTTCAACCCCTCCCCTACTGGACCATAGACGAATCTCACACTAGAGGGGCAGACTCTGCTAAAGCAAAATGAGGGCAGGATTCTTCATATTTTGCTCCGTTTAGCAAGGTTTTTTCCTCCTGTCGGCTCCAGAAGGAAAGCTACAAGCCACATTATTGGGATTAGCAGGTAAGGCTGCTGTCTCTCCCAAGTCCAAGGCTCGGTTTAGGCTGCACCCGTTTTGTGCTGGCAGCTGTGGCCAGCAGGACCCGGGTGAGAGTATTACTGGTGTATAAGATGACCCCCAACTTTTCAGAAGATTTTTTGGGGTTAAAAAGTAGTCTTATATGCAGGAAAATACGGTATCTGTATGAATCTCATACGTATCTGTATGCATTTGCACTGATAGGACGGGACAAAGACGCGATGCATACAGAATAAAACGGGATGCGTACAAAATGCGTACAGATATGGATAACACATACGAATGTTGTCGACATTTGTATCTTCAAATGCAAATGTTGTCTTCAAATTCGAATCTAACATTTAAACAAACAGATTCAAATGTATTCTATTTGAATCGGATTTTGTTGCATTCATATTCTAAACATTTGAATTGTGTCAAATATTTGGATATTCGATTCGATTCAAATTTAAATGCAAAAACAAAACCATTTGTGCACCTCCCTAAATAAGGACAGCTAGCTTTGATAACCCGTTTTTCTCACCCATTTAAGGAGGGGACTCAGAGAGTTCTGTTCTTCTCCTCACAACAAACACCCAGTGAGGTAGGTGGGGCTGTGAGAGCTCAGAAAGATAGCTGTGACTAGCCCAAGGTCACCCAGCTGGCTTCATGGAGGTGTGCAGAATTGAACCAGGAGACTTCCAAATAAGAATCCAACCCTCTATCCACAAGACCAAACTGGCCCTTTCTTCAGTCCCTATTGATCTAAATAAAGGAGCCTCTTAATCCAGATCACAGGCCTCTGGATCCACACATGAAAGCAGACAAAGGAGACCCTGTATCGTAGGTCTGGCTTCACCTGCACTGGACAGAGTGACATCCGGATTAAGGAGGCCCTTAATCCAGATCTGTTAAAAACCCATTTAATCAGTCCCACAACGGGGGGGGGGGGTGACTTTCAGTGGCACAGCACACAGGAATGGGGTAGCCTGCAACTTTTGTGTCAGCTTCACAGACACAGGGAGGCTTGGACTAGATGAGCACCATCAGGGAGAGAGTGTCGGTCCAGTCTACACCTCCAAGTAATTCAGATAAGGCCAAAATTTGGCAAACAATGATCCAGCCATCCCTTTAATACAAAAATGCATTGGGGGAATCTTGAGAAACAGAGAGGAAAGGAACAAAGTAATTGAGATTATCTTAGAGGTAATAAATCATTCATAACCCACGAGATGTAAGGAGTGATGTGGTCTGTGTTCTGCCTACCTAATCCATGTAGGAGCTCAGTTGAATTTCTGGATTTCAGGAGGCTGTCCCCAGTGGGCAAGAACAGCTCATAAGGCAGTGGGGAAAAGGTTAAATTTAGCCTGCAGGGAAAGCTAAATCCTACTTTGTTGGGAAGCTTGTTCCAATCCTCTGAAGATGAGTGGAGCATTAAAATTGCACTGCTATTATGGGATAACATTGGCACTGTTTAAGACACAGCTAAAAGATGAAGGGAGATTTCTGAGTATTCCTTGATTGTCCTGTTTCTCATCACTATATTGTACATGGTAGCCCATAACTGTAAGTGGTCAAGGTTAAGCAAAAGGGCACACTTTTGAACAAGGTTCCCCATTCTGCAATGGCAGAAACTGATATGAAGTGAAAAGTACAACACAGACATTGTCTTGCATTCTCACGGCCTCCGGTGCACTTATGAACAAATGTGTGTGAAGGACCACGCAGTGGTGGATCCAGCCATGGAAGGTAAATGTTACCTTGAGAACAACAACAGCCCACAACTCACAGGACCAATGTTTAAAAGCAATGTCTAGGCCTCTTCAGTCTGGAGAGACAGCGTTTAAGAGGGAACCTGACTGAGGTATATAAAATCATGCACGGTATATATAATATAACTTTTATTGATTAGTCTGTTTGACCATATCAAAATACAGAAACATAGAGTAGCACACAGCATCGTGCACTGCACATAATTTAAAAACTGGTAAAATCAGCACGGTATAGAAAAGGGGGACCGAGAAAATTTCTTTTCTCTATCAGACAACCCTAGAACCAGGGGGCACTCTATGAAGCTGATGGGTAGGAGAGTTGGATCCGGCAAGGGGAAGTATTTCTTCACCCAAAGGATCATCGGTTTATGGAATTTGCTGCTGGAAGAGGTGGACACAGCAACCAGCCTAGATGGCTTTAAGGAAGGGTTAGACAAGTTTATGGATGACAGATGTATCAGTGGCTACTAGAATGGATGCCTAGATGCATCTTTCAGGCTGCGGGGGGGGACAAGCAGGACACTTCTAAGGCCATTTGCTGGGATTTAAGAGCATGAGAAGGTTTGCCCTTGTCTCTGCTTGAGATGCCCATGGGCAATTGGTGGGCCACTGTGTGAGACAGGATGCTGGACTATATGGGCTGTGGCCTGATCCAGCAGGACTTCTCTTATGTTCTTATGTTCACTGCCACATCATTCAGGACACCACACTTGTGAGCCAGTTTGGTCTAGTGGTTAAGGAGTTGGATTCTTATCTACAAATATTGGGTTTGATTCCGCACTCCTCCACAAAGCCAACTGAGTGACCTTGGGCTAGTCACAGCTCTCTTCTGAGCTCTCACAGCCCCACCTACTTCACAGGGTATTCTGTTGTGGGGAGAAGAATATAAAAGCTTTGCCAACCACTTTGAGTTCTCTTAAATGGGTGATAAAAGCACAGTAGAAAAGCCAACTCTTCTTCTTCCTCTTCTTCTTCTGTTTTTTAGGAATCATCTGAAAATGCATCTTTTTGCCCAGGCCTTCCTAGAATGAATTGCTTGTTTGTTTGTTTGTTTGTTTTTGTTTCCCCTTCTGTGATTTAAATCATCTTTTTATATAACTATTATTATTCCTGTTGTTTTTATTCGCCATGTTTTATAAAACGCTTTGAGATTATGCTTTAATGGGAAGTGGTATATAAAATATTTTAAATAAATCAATTCAGGCAAATCTTGGATTTGTAACTCTGCTTTTCACACTACAACCCCTCTATCTAGACGCACAGCGGGGTTAAACCTACCTAAGAGACCCTCAAAAGGAAAGAATATTATTACTGTTGTACAAAAAGTACGTTACTGATTATATGATAATGTGATGTTCTGTTGTTTTAAACTGGCCTCCCTCCTAGCCCCTAACAAATTCACTCCTCCAATTACTTCTTTATCATCGGGAATCTCTTCCCCCACACATTGTCTCTGAATTATATCCATCTTTCCTGTGTTTGCCCTATTTCCTTCTTTGCCATATTCCCTCAAAGATTTCTAGACAGTTCCAGTTTGCCACCCATTTGAAACAACAAAAATCACAGGAAAGTCACAGATCAATAATAAGTAAAAATGAAAGCCCTTTCCCTCCCACAGGCTGAAAAATAAAAACTGAAAGGATGTATCTCATTTGCAGCCTTGCTGCTGATTCATATATTAAACCAAAACTATATGCTACAGGGAAATGTGATACAGATAATGCATGACCTGACTTTGGCTACCTCCAGACAGTGGCCCCAATATCCCACTTGCAAGGGATAATCTGGGATATTGATCCCTAACCATTATCCTTTGGTAGCTTGACAACACCATAGGCTGTCTTTGCACGTTTTACTGACACATGGATGTGGCAAATATCCAGATTAGGGATGTATATGAATATTCGTAGACATTCATAATCTGATCGAATGTGCTGAATTTTGACATTCGAACTCGAATAGAATGTACTGAAATTTATATGTAAACATTCAAATCAAAATTTGAACTTCAGATCTATTCGTTTGAGTTATCCGGACATTCGTATCTGTACGGGTTCATACATGATGCGTACTTAAAGATCCTCATCTTTCCCGCATCCATACGCATTTGTATGGATCCGTACAGTTGCATACGGGATAACCACAGGATGCATACAAATGTGTAGGAATGCATACGGATATGTACAGATGTGGGGAAGATGAGTACATGCATGTACAAATGTTGTTGATGTTCGTATGTGCAGATTCGAATAAAAAATGCGAAAAAAAATAGATTCAAATTTGGTAAATTTGAATCCAATCTTGTTACATTAGAATTTGGTAAATTTGGATCGAATCTTGTTAAATTCGAATTTAAAAGATTTGAATCTAATCAGATCTTTGGGTATTTGATTCAATTTGATGTACATTCATGTACATCTCTAACCCAGATACATGTGTTGGCACTGCTGGGCATGCATGGATGTCTGTTTCAGCCTCCATGCATGCATGGTGGTTGGAGCTATGATGGTATCCATAACTTGAGTAAAAAGTGCTCTTGCTTTGTTTCCCAGCAATAGTTTATGGCACTTTGGGGAGGGGAGAGTAAAGTTATGGTGGGGATGGCTCAGATATGTGAGGCATTCCCATCATAATATTGCTGTAATGGTAGTATCTTCTCTCTGCCTGGACAGGCCCTCGGGATGGCTCAGCTCAGCCCCAGCCTTGAAGTGCTTATTGCCAAGAACAGTGACAGGTATGCAAACAGCTCACCACCGCTGAGGCCACTGTCAGTATGGCAAACAAAGATCACTCTAGGAGCATTTACTAATCAGATGTCACCATTGTATGGATCCTGCCATAGGTCTCATGTGTGTGCTGCACCAACCACAGCCCACAGCTCTTATAGGTGCTACCACCAATCACAACCCACATCTAGGCCAGAATTCCATGTGCATGAGCACTGATAACTCATTGGTTCTGTTTTCCTCAAAGCTCAGTTTCCTACCATTTCCTGCATCACAGATCCATATTCACAGAATGGGTGAAAGGGTCATTTGGTGCAAAGCCACAGTGACACCACTTTGTAAAACTAGCATAGCACTGCCCCGTCACCCAGCCACTTCCCACCACATGGCAGATTCTTGTTTCCTCTTGCATCCACTATTTCTGTTTCTTCACATTTCTGACTGCTAGGGGGAAATAATTGCAAGTGTTATAATAGGAAAGAAGAAAATGAAGTTAGCTGAGAGTTTCTGTTCTAAGATCACAGGCAAGGAAGTACTGTGTTGAGAGCAAGTCTGAGAAAGGTCCCTCCATGGAGCAAAGAGGCACTTTAAGCCTCTCAGACATTTCCTACCTCTGGTGATTGCAGGATGGAATCTTTCAGATATTTAAACAGGGAACACTTGAATAGCTTTCACTGCAGGAATCCTAATGCGCCAGGTGTATTCAGGCTCTTAAGTTTGTCCAGGAAACAGAAAAATAACATTCTGGTAGGAGGCATTGTCTCACAAATACTTGCAACTGAGAAAAAGCAGGCAACAGAGCACTTCCATTCCATGAGAAATCTCCTCTCCCCTCTCCCCATATCCTTTAATGTGACAGCAGCTTCTCCTGAACCAAAGTATTATTCAGATCATTTCTCACTCTCAAGCTGTTTCCTGTCTTTGGCAGAATTCTTGGCTTCTTTCCCTTAGGCAAATTTTGAAACAAAAATTAAAGCGAAACGTGTTTCCATTTGTCAGCCACATTCTCTGTGCTGCATACTAGCCAAATGTGCTCCAGAAAGAAAAGCTACCTTTCCCAATCTCACGGTGCATCAATATTGATTCAGAAGGTTTTCCTGAAATAGCACTAAATCCTAGAGGTGTGCATGAATGTTGTTGTTGTTTTGACGTTCTATTTGAATTGAATTGAATAACTGAAAATCTGATTCGATTAAAATCCTTTAAATTCAAATTTAGCAAGGGTCCATTTGAATTTAACAAATTTGAATCTATTTGTTCAAATTTTTTATTCAAATCTGCACATACAAACGCCGACATTTGTATGTGCACACACACATCTTTCCCACATCCGTACACATCTGTACACATCCGTACACATCTGTACGTGTCCTTATGCTTCCCATAGTTATCCCATATGCCATCTGTTTTCATCCCGTACAGATCTGTACAAATGCATACGGATGTGGGAAAGATCCGGATCTCCAAGTACGCATCATGTACGAACCCGTACACATAAGAATGTCTGGATAATTCAAACTAATAGATCCAAAAATCAAAATTAAATTTGAATGTTTACATTTGAATTTCTGGACATTCTATTCAAGTTCAAATACTGAAATTTGGCACATTTGATCAAATTCAAATGCCTATGAATGATCATACACATCCCTACTAAATCCTACCTGTCTGGATGCTGCCACTGGGAGCTACCATCTTGAATATGCCCGCTGCACTTGTGTGGGCATGAAAAAAGTAACTGTGCATGCATGGTAGCGGCAATTGTGTACTTCCATTGAAATGTCCAAATGTATGTAACATTATATCAAGCAAGGGAAACATCAGCCCAGTTCGGTTCAGGCAACAAGAAATTATTTCAGAGTTGCTTTGCTCCAGCATAGTGCTTAAAAGTGTGATTTCCAAGTGGCATCTGGCCACAGCCCACCTAGTCCAACATCCTGTCTCACACAGTGGCCACCAATTACTTATGGGCATCTCAATCAGGAGTCAAAGGCAAAACTTTCACCTGCTCTCGACTCCTTGCAAATAATCTTTAGAGGTATCCTGCCTGTCTCTCCAACCTGGAGGCAGTGCCTAGAGATCCATTATCTAGGATAAATTTGTCCTCCATGAATTTGTCTATAAAAACATCAGGGGAGCCTTGATGGATCAGGCCAGAGTCCCTCTAGTCCAGCATCCTGTCGCACACAGTGGCCCATCAATTGCTTCTGGACATCTCAAGCAGAAGACAAGAGCAAAACCTCCATCTGCTCTTGAGTCCCTGCAAATGGATTGAGAGGAATCCTGCCTGTCTCTCCAACCTGGAGATGATAAGAGCATAAGAGAAGCCTTGCTGGATCAGGCCACAGCCCATCTAGTCCAGCATCCTGTCGCACACAGTGGCTCACCAAATGCTCATGGACATCTCAAGCAGAGACAAGGACAAACCTCCTGCTCTCGAGCCCCAGCAGATGTCCTTAGAAGCAGCCCGGTTCCTCTCCCCCCTCCCCAGCCTGAAAGATGCACCTAGGCATTCGTTCTAGTAGCCATTGATACATCTGTTGTCCATAAATTTGTCTAACCCTACCTTAAAGCCATCTAGACTGGTAGCTGTCACCACTTCTTCCAGCATCCATTCTTGTAGCCTTTTATACACTTCCATTAATTTATAATAACATAAGATAAGCCCTGCTGAATGAGACCACAGCCTATCTAGTCTAGCATTCTATCTCACACCATGGCCCACAAATTGCTTCTGGATATTTTCAAGCAGAAGACAAGAACAAAACCTTCACCAGCTCTCAACTCCCTGCAAATGACCTTTGGAAGCATCCTGCCTGTCTCCCCAGCCTGGGGGAAGTACTTGGGCATCTAAACTACTAGCATCCAAACTACTAGCCATTGATACACCTGTCATCCATGAATTTGTCTAATCCTTTCACTTATCTAAGCTGGTTGCTGTTTCCATCTTTTCTTGCAGCAAATCCCATAGACCAATGGAATAGGCCATCATATAAAATAAATTGAATTCCCATGCTCTTTATCTCTAATTGATAGGGGGGAGGGGTATTCAAAGGGTATTTCTTCCACAACAGTAGGCTCTTGAAACATCTTGGGTGTGATAACAAATTAAGCATTTGAGGCAGGAGCTGAAAGAAGAGAGATGGAGGGATAATTTGTCAACCACAACCATGTAGGCACATTACTTAAAACAATGACTGAATGGAGATAAGCTACTTAGTTTGACATTCCAAGCATTTGCTGGGATTCTAAGCTTTATCTTTTGGATTAGTAGTAAAACAAAACAAAACCCAAACAGCTTCTGGGAATTATAGCTATCGTTGCGATAGAAAGATCTCAACATTTTCATGGTGGGAATGTTACATAACGAGGAATAATGGGTTTTTGTGTTTTCTGAGGCTCAAATTCATTTGTATAGCAAAGAATTATTCTCTGCTCACTGTACTAGTTACTTGCAAAAATATCTTTTGAAATAAATAAGTTAAATTGTTTTCTCATCCCTTTCAGGTAGTTAGTTAATATGTCTACCACAATCTCAGGTTTTCTACCAAAGGCCTGGGAGTTTGAGGGTCTTGAGTAGTATCTCAGTTGTTTCTAGGGGTGTTTCCACACTTACGGCTTGAAATCTGGATTAAGGAAATCTATCCCTGGGAAGATCCGTCTGAAATAGGGATGGATCCCAATAAGGCCTAATGCTTCTGCACTCACATGGGAACCGTGGATAACAAGGAACACATCATGTGTTTGCTGTGCGGACACCGGAGCATCAATACCCAGAAGGATCAGGCCTCTCAGCAGCCCTGCTGCCCAAGGTGCTGTGTGATTGGAGCACTCTGCTGCCAGTCACCGTTGGTTTCCACCGTGCGTGGGTGTGTCGGGACAGACTGCCAACCAATCAGCAATGTGCCTGAAATCTTGTGGCTGCCCATCTGCATAGCCTGCTTGGTGCATACCCAAAGCAAAGCATGTGTGGGAGGGACTCCATAGCCAGAATGTGGTGCTGCTGCCTCACTCAACATGGCGACTTCTGGTCCGGCCCACATGCGTTCCCTCTTCTGCCCCTGTGTGGAAGTGTCATCCTTTGACCCAGATTTTGCAAGCAAAAATGGTTTGAAGACCTAATTTTTCAGGTCTTTCCAAAAACCAGATTTGGCGGCCTCTAGACCCCATTAAGACAGATCTCACACAAGGCCACGCAGAAGCGGCATCCTTGAATGGACCCTAATCTGTCCCACTGTGCAGAAGGTAACTTGCAGATGTGTGCCATAGGTGTCCTTATCGGGTGCTTAATGGGGTCTTAACGGCCTGTGCAGAAACACCCTAGGACTGCACTTTTCTGAAGAGAGATCTTGAGATCAGTTGAAGCCATGAGTGTTTCTGCACTTGACTTCCGTTCTGCTGGACAGGAAAAGTGTAGAACCCACTAATGTGTACCAGCTCTTGCACTTGGGAACGCTACTACACACCACACCAAGCCCCACACACCCGGAAACTTACCTGTGTCAGGGTGCATGTCCAGGGACTACCATCTTCCTTTTGGAACCCAGCAGGACTGTGCATACACATCGCTGTAGCAACAGTGACACCCTGCTCACACAGAGCCACATTTGGGGTCATCTAAGGTTCCAGTGTGATCATGCAGCATCACACTGGAAATGGTGTGAACGGTCATGGCACTGGACAATAGAGTTCTACAAAGGGTTGGGATGATGTTCCCCTCTCATGAACTACAGGGTGAAGTGTGAATTGGCCTTATGTTTCCATCTTGAGGGTCACTACCCTGAGTATTCCTATCACTACAAGGACCACTTTAGCCACAGCTTCAATTCTTCTTTCACTCCCTGATATTGCTCTAGTTTCCCCTGTTCTTTCTTCCTGATGTTACCATCATTTGGGGCTGCTACATCTATTATCAAGAGACTGTCTTGTCTTTGGGCCTTTTTGCACTTAATTTCAGTGGGATAGTATCCCACTGAAGTTAAGTTCAGAAATCTTCGTGCACCAGCAACATCCGAAGCTTAATCTATGCCTGTCACAGCATGGATAGTTTGCCCTGGACCATCCGCATCACAATTTTTTGCCATGCACTGGACTGTCTCTATGGACGTAGTTACCCTGCCCCCATACAACATTTGCACAAGGAAGCAGTGTGTAGGGATGTGCACAGATATTCAAAAATTCAAAAATCCGACTCAAATTCAACTAATATCAGAATTCAAATTCAAATCGGATTTTCAAAAATCCAAATTTCCGAATTCGGATCGCACCTGGATTTTTGAAAATCCAATAGGAGTTTTCAAATGATTCGACTGAGTTCGACATTGGATATTGCATCCAAATATCAGGTTTATTTGCACAAACATGATAAAACGGGATGCAAGTGGATTCAAAAATCAGAAATGATTGTTCCCTCCATTCGCATCATTCTGTTCAATGGATTTTTGAAAATACAGATTTTTGAATTTTGATTCAAATCAAATATCAAATATTCTATTCAAATCAGATTTGAATGCAAAAAAATGCATTCGTGCACATCCCTAATAGTGTGAAAACACTGTATCTGGGACTTACCAGGAGCATCCTAGGTGCCACCAGTAAAGCTGTAGAGCAGTTTTTTAGTGCTTTAAAGCTACTGTACAGAAGATCTAAGCCATTTCTGCACTGGGCCTTATTCTGGATTATATCTCAGAACAGGGATCTGCCGTCTTCATGCTGGTGCAAACTATGACAAGCCCTGCATGGGACCTGCCATAATGTGCACTAGCATGTAGATAACAGCTCCCTATTTTGGGATATGATCCAGAATAGAGGCCAGTGCAGAAAGGGCCCAGAAGATCCATGCACAGTCTGGGTCACTCTGGGATGGAGGTGGTGCTACGGCATTCAAATAGAGCATCCCAGAGCATGTGTGGCCATCCTAATTGCCTAAGTGAAAAAAGATCCATGGCATAATACTGTGGTGTCTGGTTGATTGATCAGTAGTTGTTTGTTCTTCTAGGTATTGAAGCACCATGGGATCTTGGCTCTGTTGTTCTCAGTCACTTTTTGTTATGGAATATATATCTGGATGAAGAATCAATTTCCTAAGAGACAACTGGTGCTCGTTTTAATCATACCCTCAGAGAGCTTAGGAAAGGATCTTCAATTGATGAAGTTATTTCTATAAATGCCACCAAGCTGTTAAGTGTATGAACACCAGCAAAAGACTTTTGACTTCCTGGATGAAAGACAAAACAGCTTAGCCACAGGAAATGAGAGGGCAGTCGCTTGCGGAAAGCTTAAACATTAGACAAAGTTGACTATTTACATATGAAAAACAAAACAGGTACTGAACTGCTGTTCTTACTCTGCCTAAATGTAGGATCAACTAAGTAGAAATACTGGCTGCATTCACAGATTGCATGAAGCAGCATGAGATATAGGAACTGTTCACACTAAGGTGATTGGGATCACTGGGTGTACTCTGAGACAGAGCATATGTACCTTGCAGTGCTGCCTCCATACCAGAGAGAGCGAAAGCCGCCTTCATCACCATGAGCTGGCAGCTCCAATGACCCCCTGACCTGACTGCAAATGTGCAGAGCATCAACGTCATCATAGCAATGGCACTGATGCTCACACAGTCGCGGAGAGCACTGCACTCAAGATGGTGGCACCCAGAAGAGGAGCAGCCTGGCAATCGAACACAACAACTTGGGAGTGGGCTGTTAGCAAATGCCCCTGCTTGGTGAGTCACCTGCACTTCAAGTGTAGATGTTTCCCTCCGTTCCTGATCTTTGCTTCCCTGAAATGGCATACTAATACGATTCCAAAGAGCTAAGCGTGAACACACTCCTTGTTGACTCCCCAGTCACTTCCATACGACCTATATGCAGCTTTATTAGCAGAGATAGAAAAATAGTTTACTACTGCCTACTTCTGGAGAGAGGATTGGAGTTGAGCTTCTTGCCCTCTGCTTTCCAGGCAGCTTGCTCTACCACAGCTACTACCAAGAAGTAAAGTTGTAGTTTATTTTTCAAACCCAAATTGTTTCACATGCATTGCAGCAGCAAGGAATGGGAAAGAAAATATTAATAACAACCTTTTCTTCCAGTATCCAAGGGTAGGATTTTTGTTGTTGTTACTTATTGAATCATAAATTCTCACCTTCCCTTAATATATGTTGAGACTATAATAATAGGGAAATTACAATTTTCTGTGGCTGGAGTAAAGTAATTGAAACACAGAGCAGGAGGAGAAAAGGAGAATGCATAGATTTTGTCCCCAGCCATTTCCCACTTCCATCTAACTTTTAAAGAGAAAGCAAGAGAGAACTTTATAGCCCATCTAGCTGTCCCATGTTGATAAATAAACATGCATATTTGCTTTGGTTACTACTTCTCAGCATGCAAATACAATGCATTGCATCTCTTTCTGTATATGACTAAAAATAACAGATCTTTAAACTCTATAAACAATGCAGATGTAAGAAAATATACATCTTGGTTTCTTAAAATATAGATTATACTTTGCAGTATCCCTGCTGTTACTAAAACTGGTCTGAGATTTTTTTCAGGTTTTTGTAGGCTGATTGTAACTTCTCTCCTTATATGCCAAACCCCAAAATGATTGTTTTTGTTTGTTGTTAATGTTGGTGACTGTAGCCTTCTGAAAGATCATTTTCACTAGCAGGAACGAATATAAATAACTTTCAGAGTTAATGCACTTAAATATAAAAACAATTTCCCAAATCTGTTACCCACATTCTGTCTGGATCTCGTCCTGCCTTCTGCAAGAGTCTGACACAGTGCTTCCTGTCTATCTGTGCGGTGGTACTTTGTGGCTGATTCCTTAGGCAAAGAACTGAACGATCAAATTGATTAACCAAGGACCCTTCTGTCAGTCAAAGATTTGGATTTCACACCTAAGCTCACTGCTTTGGTCCTAAGGCTTTATATGTCTGCAAAGCAGCAGATGAAGATTAAGAGGGTTTGGGGGGCATTTGGTACAGCTCAGCCCCTAGTCCTCTTCAATGCCTTATTTCACACAGTGGGGTGGAGCAGAGAGGCTCCATCTAAGGATGTGCATGAATATTCATAACATTCATTATTCATATGAATTCATACAAATTTGGACAAATTCGGACATACAACATTCGTACATCAACATACATATAAATACAACTGTTTTGGATATTCATATGAATACGAATGTTTTGGACATTCATACCAATGTTTCTGGACACTTGTAGGAATGTTTCCAGACATTCATATGAATAGTTTGGATATTATTAAACTGAGGAGGTGGAAAAGCGGTTGAACCACACACACATCTGCAATGGATCCAGATTACATTCTACATGGATCGAGAGCGGATTCAGGTCGGATTTGATGTTTTCAGAGCACAAATTTGTTACGGGATACGTATTGGTTACATATTCATTCATATCAGATACCTATGCGTTCATATCGGATATTTGTACAAATTCATGTGAATACGTTCATATCGAATAGAATCCTACCACATTTCAAGGGTATCTATTCAAACGAATATGGATTTTCTAACATTCAGTTCATTATGAATTGAATGTCAAAAAAAAACATTTGTGCACATCTCTAGTTCCATCCCCTGCTAGAATGCTCTGTCCACATTGGACAAAGCATAGAATAGGCTAGGCAGCCTAAAAAGGCCACGTAGTTCAGGACACCAGTGGACATATTGCAAAAATAAATAAAAAAAGATAGGAAGAGAGAGGTCTACTGGCAGTCTAGCGCTGCATAAACTGAGGCATGGAGACATGCAATTGTGGCACATGTCTCTGTGTTCTAGTTTAGTGGGGGACCCATTCTGGTGGTGCACCAAAGCATGCCTCTAAATAGTTCACCCAGGGGCTCTGAGACTAAGAACTTTCATTCCTGGCCATCAGAAATTTCCGAGGTAGGCTCTAAAGCTCACGTGAGCTTCAGGGCCAGTGCAGAACAGGCATCCAAATGTAGACAACATTTTTCCAGAATATGTGGACCCATTCAGCTGGTGGATCTTTCCATTAGGAACAGACCAGCTCTAGTGGTCCACCTCAACTTAAGTGCAGAAGCAGCCAAAGGCAATAACACTGCAGATCTGGCTGACATTCTCTTACACGGAGGCAATTTGTGCTAATGGCCCATACCAGAGGGTTTCAATCGCAAACAATTATGTAGTGTTAATGCTTTCATTTTGATCAAGGTGCTATCAGAAAAGGAACTTGGGAAAGATGGGAGATGGTGTTGCAGAAGGGAAAACAGAAGAGCATAAGTGTAGAATAACTGAAACATTACAGAAACTAATATAATCAGGGCTTCGTTATTACTACTAGACATCGGGTGACATCTCTTTTCGCACTTGGTCCAGAAGGTCACTCTGAGTATGCTCCCACATGGAGCATACATACTGCACAGAATTGTTTCTGTCCTAGAAGCTGCTCCATATGTGCCAAAATGTCCCCAGATGTATTGCTGTAAAGTACAAAAACACACTCTATAGCTATACTAGCTGAGGGATGGTAAAGCCCAGCATGGTTTCGTTCACACATCTTCCAGGTGAACGGAGCCTGGGGTGGTGTGGGACGGCGCCTGCACAGTTGCATGCCATGTCACTACAGCAACGGCAATGCACATGTCTGTTGGTGCCATTGTGGCAACAATGCAATTGCCTCTGGTACAGAGGGAATTCACACTTAACCAACACATCACCAAGTACCAGGTAAGTTTGGAATGGGTCCAGTGTCCAACAGTATGGACACCAGCTCCACTCCCTTTTCATTTCCCTGGGACACTTTCCCAGGGAAGTGAAAGCACAAATAGGCCCATGATAAATCATATGAGGACCTTCCCACAGAGCTTTCAAGTAAGTGTGAAACTTCTCCCATGAAACATGAATAACAGCTTACTGCTTATGGAAATTATGAACGATGATCAGGATTTGGTCTCAAGGCCAGCATACTGAGTTCTGCATGTGGCCAGAGCAGATTGCACAATCTGCAGAACCCCTGAGGCCTGCCACACTCTGCAGTGGCAACAGATCCCTATCTTGAAATATATTCCAGAATAAAGCTAAGGGCAGAAAGGGCCCTAGACGGCTATTTCTGCACTTGTGAAGGTTGCAATGGGTTCAGGCTAGAAAGGACCACCTGCCCCAGAACAAAACCACCTGCACTTTGTTGCCCTATCCCAGGACAGGCCACACGGCACCCCACATTACTCATAGCCTGCCTGCATGCAAGGCCTCCAATAAGAGCCCAAGGGAGTCCCATTTTTGAGAGCATGATTAGGTGCACCAGCAAAAAGGATTGCCCTGATAAACAGACCCATGGTATCGAATGTTACAACATTTGTATTCTTACAAAAGCTTCAGAACATTCGTACAAATGCTTTGGCACTTTTGTGACCTGGGGATGTGGGAAACCAGCTGCACCAGTCACATCTGCAACAGATCCAGGGTGCATTCAACATGGATTGAGAGTGGATTCAAAGTGGATTCTGGGTGGATTTGACGCTTTCAGAGCGGATATGTTACGGGATATGTACCGGATACATATTGGATGAATATCAAATTCATATGCATTTGTATCAGATATTCATATGAATTTTAGAAATACATTCATATTGAATAGAATCGTACAACATTCAAAGGGGATCTATTCAAATGAATACTAATTTTCTTATATTCAATTTGATATGAATCAAATACAAAAAAAAAAAAACCAACCATTCATTCACATTTCTAATGGCAGTGATTTTTGTCACCCAGACTGGGATGCACAGCATCCAATGAGAATACAGTGACAGGGGGCAGGATTTATCTCATCTGGACCAAAGTGTGGAAGAGGGAGGCACTGAAATGGATTAGTTCCCATCCTGGGCAGTTCCAAAGCTAAGTTCAAGATGCCCCCAAATCTCTAATCTGACGTAAACCTCACTATATGATCTTGAGGCTTGCAGAATTGCCTATCCCACAGAAGTCTTGTGAGAGTTATACGACAACAATGGTCACTGTCTTCTATTCCTTGAAGGACAGAAGTTTCATGTGCGTCATAATTGTAAATGGAGAGCCAGACCCTGAATAACGGTCCCTTGTTCTGCCCCCCTAGTTTCCAACTGCTCAGCTCCAGACCCTGGTGATAAGGATAGCCCGGACCCTGGTTTCCGGCTGTTACTGGTCAATGCAAGGTCGGTGAAAAATAAAACTTTCCTCGTCCATGATATGATCACGGACGAGGAGGCCGACCTTGCTTGTATTACCGAAACCTGGCTGGGCCCCGAGGGGGGGGTTCCCCTGGAGGAGATCTGCCCAGCCGGGTATGAGGTATGGCATCAGCCGCGTTCCCAGGGAAGGGGGGGAGGAGTGGCAATTATAGCCCGAAGGTCGCTTGGTCTGCGCAGGCTCTCTGTTACCGAGATCAGGGGTTGCGAGTCCCTCCTCATGGTGCTGGACCTTAACGTTCAGGTGGGCTTGTTGCTCACGTACCTGCCTCCTAGCTGCGTGACAACTGCCCTGCCCGAGCTAGCCGAGGAGGTAGCCGGGTTGGCGGTTGAGTTCCCCAGGTTAATTGTCCTGGGGGATTTCAATCTGCCGACTCTGGGGGAATCCTCTGGGCTGGCACGGGAGTTCATGGCCTCCATGACAACCATGGACCTGAATCAAATAGTTTTTGGTCCGACTCATGAGGGGGGAAACACCCCTGACATGATATTTCTCTCGGAGCAGTTGAGAGATGGTCTAGAGGTTAGGGGCTTAGAAGTATTGCCTCTGTCATGGTCTGACCATCATCTGCTGAGACTTGACTTTCGGAAGCCAATCCTCCCCCGCAGGGAGGCGGAGCCTATTAAATGGTTCCGCCCCAGGTGCCTGATGGATCCAGTGGGTTTTCAGGCGGCGCTTGGGGTTATTCCGGACTCCCTTATCCACAATTCGGCAGAGTCCCTAGCGGAGGCCTGGAATGTGGCCGCTAAGAGGGCTCTGGACCGGATTGCGCCTATGCGACCTCTACGAGTCGCTGGCCCGAGGAAGGCTCCTTGGTTTACAGAGGAGCTCAGAGGGATGAAGCGCCTGCGTAGACGTCTAGAGAAGCAGTGGAGATGCAGTAAGTCCGAGTCGGCGCGAACCAGGTTATCCTCGCATGTTAAGAGGTACCTGAGAGCGATTAAAGCGGCAAAATCTGCGTACTTTTCCGCTTTAATCGTGTCCGCGGAAAACCGCCCAGCGGCCCTGTTTAGGGTGACGCGCACTCTCCTAAGTACAGGGGGTGTGACAGATCCCTTGCAGGGCAGTGCCGAGGACTTTAACAACTTTTTCGCGGACAAGGTCGCAAAGATCCGGGCGAGCCTAGACTCCTGTTGCATAGATACCGAGGTACTAGGGACACGTCTTGAGCATGTTATCTGGGATAGTTTTGAACATGTTACACCTGATGAAGTAGACAGGGCCATTGGAGCTGTGAGTTCCGCCACATGTTTGCTGGATCCGTGTCCCTCCTGGCTGGCTTCGGCTAGCAGGGAGACTACACGGAGCTGGATCCAGGCTATTGTGAATGCTTCTTTGGGAGAGGGGTCCTTTCCGGCTCCCTACAAGGAGGCAATTGTGCGCCCCCTTCTCAAGAAGCCTTCCCTGGATCCAGCCGTTATAAACAACTATCGTCCAGTCTCCAACCTGCCTTTTGTTGGGAAGGTAGTGGAGAAGGTGGTGGCACTGCAACTCCAAGGGGCTCTGGAGGAAGCCGATTATCTGGGTCCCTTTCAGTCAGGATTCAGATCTGGCCATTCCACGGAAACTGCTTTGATCGCGTTGATGGATGATCTCTGGCGGGCCCGGGATAGAGGTGAGTCCACTATTCTGGTGCTCCTGGACCTCTCGGCGGCTTTCGATACCATCGATCATGGTATCCTTCTGCGGCGGTTGGAGGGTTTGGGAGTGGGAGGCACTGTTTTACGGTGGTTCTCCTCCTACCTCTCTAATCGCTCGCAATCGGTGTTAGTGAGGGGTGAGAGGTCCACCCCTAGGTTGCTCCCTTGTGGGGTACCCCAGGGGTCGGTGCTCTCCCCCTTACTATTTAACATTTACATGAAACCGCTAGGGGAGATCATCCGACGACATGGGGTGGGATGTCATCAGTACGCTGATGATACTCAGCTGTACATTTCCACTCCATGCCAAGTCAACGAAGCAGCGAAAGTGATGTGCCAGTGTCTGGAGGCTGTCAGGGCCTGGATGGGTGAGAACAGACTCAAACTAAATCCCGACAAGACGGAGTGGCTGTGGGTATTGCCTCCCAGGGACATTTCAAACTGTCCATCCATTTACCTGGGGGGTGAACATATTACCCCCTCAGAGAAGGTTCGCAACTTGGGAGTCCTCCTTGACCCGCAGCTTAGTTTAGACCATCATATAGCTGCGGTCTCAAGGGGGGCGTTTGCCCAGGTTCGCCTGGTGCACCAGTTGCGTCCTTATTTGGATCGTGAGGCCCTACGTACAGTCGCTCATGCTCTTATTACCTCGAGGTTAGATTACTGCAACGCTCTCTACATGGGGCAGCCCTTAAAGAATGTTCGGAGACTACAAGTGGTCCAGAATGCAGCCGCGAGAGCAATTGTGGGACTTCCTAGACGGTCTCACATCACACCAACACTCCGCGAGCTGCACTGGCTGCCTATTGGTCTCCGGATCCGATTTAAGGTGCTGGTTATAACCTATAAAGCCCTACATGGCTTAGGACCAGTATATCTGAGAGACCGTCTCCTGCCTCATGAGTCCCTCCGACCGGTCAGGACCCATAGACTGGGGCTCCTGAAAGTTCCTACATTAAAACAGTGTGGAAGAGCGACCCCGAGGGGGAGAGCCTTCTCGGTGGCAGCCCCCACCTGGTGGAATGAGCTCCCGCACGTTATAAGAAACGCCCCCACCCTCCTAGAGTTTAGAAAGCTTGTTAAGACCTCCCTGTTTCGGGAATGGGTATGAGGGTGGGTGTTTTGGCGTTATTGTTTTGTTTTTAACTGTCATTGTTTTAACTATTTTACTATTGTTGACTTGTTGTAAGCCGCTCCGAGTCTTCGGAGAGGAGCGGCATAGAAATTGAACAAATAAATAAATAAATAAATAAATGCATATCAGCCCAACCTTGTAGCGTTGTAAGTTTCCAAGCAAATATAAGGTTCTCAACTTATGATACCCCTGGAACAGTAGGCTTCCAGTTCAAACATTCAAAGCAAATAGAGAGATCATGCATTGATGAGTAAGGGCAGGGTTTACAACTCATTATCCATGGGCCGTCATTGTATATGCTTTGAATGTGCCTAATTAGAATATTTCCCTTTGCATGTTCAGGTCTCTGCACATGAAAGACAATGCCTGGAGCTGCACTGCAACCTATCAATTTATTATGCAAAGGTGAAGGTACTGCCTTCGTGCTAATTCATCCACAGTGTACATTGAAGTGCCTGAATCAGACAGATAAACTGGGGTTGAAAAGACACATTCAGAGGAGAAGCAAGCAACATATGGGAAGGGCAAGGGATCTTAATCCTTCGTATTTATCCCAACCTTCAGCTGACTGAACAGCATGTCCACCTTATGCAGGCACTATCCCTGTTTTAACTAACACATTTTAACTATTTCTATGCTGACATTTTGTATGTGTGACCTGTCTCATGACCTTTGGGTATAGGGCAGGATAGTAATTTCAATGAATGAATGAATGAATGAATGAATGAATGAATGAATGAATGAATGAATGAATGAATGAATGAATGCATGCATGCATGCATGCAAATCAGGCTACAAGAATGGATGGCTAAGTACATCTTTCAGCCTGGGGGGACAAGCAGGATGCTTCTAGGGCTATTTGCAAGGTTTGTCCTTGTCTCTGCTTGAGATGCCCATGGGCAATTGGTGGGTCACTGTGTGCCACAAGATGCTGGACTAGATGGGCTGTGGCCTAATCCAGCAAAGCTCCTCTTATGTTCTTATGCTCTTATGTTCTTATGGTTTGAGGAGGTCAGTTTGAGAAAGATCTCAGTGGAGGAATGAGGGCTTTCCAGAGACTGAACACAAACTGATTGGGAATTTGATAAAATAATCTGGAAAAATTGCTGCTGCACTGTGGTAAGTTTGGGAGGTAGGTCCTCTGGTTTTTGGGCAGAGTTTGGGGGACTTGCTATGTTAGCCAGTTCAGGTAAAATCCAGGTCAGTTTGGGGGACTTGCTGTGTTAGCCAGTTCAGGTAAAATCTAGGTCAGTTTGGGGGACTTGCTGTGTTAGCCAGTTCAGGTAAAATCTAGGTCAGTTTGGGGGACTTGGGGTGGCAGCTAGTTCAGGTTATTCTAGATCAGGTTACTGTAGGTCAGTTTCTGGGAGACCACATTTCTTTGCTTACATTTCCTTGTTTATATTATTTACTGCTGCTGCTCAGGCAAGGAATAACAAAAGGACAAAAAAACTGTTATAGGATTAGCCAGTTTGGAGCTAGAAGGAGTGGCTAGAGGTCAGTGAAGGGATGTATTAATTCGGAAAAGTTTCTATTTAAGGAAAAATATATAATACTTTTAAAGTTAATTTTTCAAAAAATAAAACAAGTCCATTAAATAAAATGAAGGTAGAATGCCAGCAGGGTGAGGGGGTCTTCCCAGTGTTTTGCACTGAGTCTCATATATATGACTACCTGCCCACTTGGTAGAAGTCCTGGGTCTGTGCTCGGTGCAATGAGCTCCAGGCTCTCAGAGAACATTTCTCTTCCCTTGAAGCCAAGGTAGCAGACCTGGAGAAGGAGACAGAGAGCAACAGAGCTGAGGGTGAGGGCTTCAGGGATGCAGTAGGAGCATCCCACTCCATGACAAGCAGCTCTCCAGCTGCCTCGGAGATTGGAAGCCTCAGGTAGGGAGAACCTCAAGCCAAGGAAGAGGGACAGGCTCCCTTAGTTGCGAAACCTTCCTTAGTGGATATGCCTGTATCCTCCTGCACTGAGGATACTCCTCCATGGGTAGTGGGAGGAGGGCTTCTTGTAGTGGGTGATTCGATTTGATGGGTGTGTTGACCACATGGTGACTTGCCTGGCAGGTGCTAAGGTTACAGACATCATGCGGCATCTAGATAGGTTAGTAGACAGTGTCGTGGAGGAGCCAGTGGTCATGGTACATGTCGGTGCCAATGACATTGGAAAGGCGAGATGGAGCATCCTGGAAACCAAATATAGGTTGTTAGGTAGAAGACTAAAGTCCAGGACATCCAGGGTTGCATTCTCAGAAATGCTACCTGTTCCTCATGCAGGACCAGCCAGACATTCGTATGAAGCTTCGAAACATTTGTGAAATGAGGAGGTGGGAAAGTGGCTGCACCAGTCACATCTGCAATGGATCCAGAGTGAATTTGACACAGTTTGAGAGCAGATTCAAAGTGGATTCAGGGGGATTTGAGGCTTTCAAAGCAGATACGTATGGATGCACATCGGATACATATCAGATATTTGTACAAATACATTTATATCAAATAGAATCCTACCACATTTGAAGGTGATCTATTAAATCAAATACGATTTTCTTACATTCAATTCAATACGAATTGAATGCAAAAGAAACCCATTTGTGCACGTCCCTAGACTCAAGCCATGAAATGGGAGTCACTGAACACCAGCAAGTGGGAAAAGGCCCAAAGACTATTTCTTGTGTGCACCTAATCCTGTGTTTCTACCCTAAAGTGTTCCCTGGAAATCTTGGCAATGCACTGTAGTTCCTTTCTGAGTGTGAAGGTTTCTTGTGCAAAAAAAGTCATCCCTGTCTGTAAAAAGGCTGAAATATTTTGCCAGAAATAAAACCATTCATTCACCACTGCAAAACAAAACCAAGGGCACAAATGTTCTATGTGGGCGTCCTAAAGGCAGCGAGCGTTGTTTAACACCAATTGTTCCATATAATTTTGGAAATGCAATTACTTAAACATGTTCAGGATGTAAACAACAGCGCAAATTGCATTGCTAACTATTCCAACTGTACCCACAGTATAATTGGAAGTAGTAATTTATTACTCAGTGTAATAATTGGATGTAATTAACCACCACAAGTAAATTAGAAATAGTGATCCATTTCTCCTTATAATGAGCTGCTTTTTCCTGGTACATGGGAGAATATTTAGCAGCTGATAATTACTTCAAAAATTGTTCTCACAACTTCCATACCCTCCTAGCACCAGAAAGTGCTGCTTGCTGCCCTCTGCTGAAGGCACTGGACCTCAAAATACAATGAGCTTACTGCTTATCAGAGCAAGCTCATAAGACGAAGAAGACTTGGCTTTTCTACCCCACTTTGCTCACCCATTTAAGGGGACTCAAAGCATCTAGCAAAACTTTCTATTCTTCTGCCTACACCAGATACCCTGTGAGGTAGGTGAATCTGTGAGAGCTCAGAAGAGAGCTGTGACTCGCCCAAGGTCACCCAGCTGGCTTCATGATGAAGGGTGGAATCAAACCCTATATTCCCAGATATGAGTCCAGCTCCTTAACCACTAGACCAAGCTGTCACTAGAACAATCATAACATTTTGGAATTGGGCTATTCCCAGTGGGTGTGGTGTAGGAGTGGAATGCTGGGAGCTGGTTTTCCAAGACCAGCTGGAGGACCATAGTTTGAGAAACACTGGTCTAATTCAGTTCCTGTACAGGAAACCAGAAACAGCAGCAATTCTGGCAAATGGCTAACTATTCATCCTTCTTAGGGTGCCATCAGACTTAATCTTTTGAGTCAGCCATCTAAAAAGAGGTGCCACATCTTGAGGCACCACCAGAAAAAGTCTTGCATACTTGTTCTCCAAGTAGGCACCAAAAGCCTTAGTGGCACTATATTCCCTATGTCTGGATGAGGCCAAAGTCCCAGGGAATAATCACGTGGAGGTTGTAAAACGAGGGAGAAACAATCTTGCCATTCCTCTTCCTTCTCTGCAAATACTATCTTGGTTATGAAGGAATCATGCCTTTTCCCTCAGAAAATGGACAGATTCTTGTCACATTTAGGCAACTCTACCAGCACCATTTTTGATGTGTCTCTTTTTCTTTGAAGCAACTGGCAAAGGTTGGCTAAGGTCAAATAAATGGGAACAACCAACAACACTTCCCAAGCTGTGTGTTTCTTCTCTGTGAACACCTGAGTAGAAATTTGACTTGTAAATGGCCGCACCACTGCTTGAAGTGTTGACAAGTTTCTGCGTGCATTCAGTGAAGCCCGTCAGAAGTAAGGACATGACTTTATTTCCTGATCATCAGTGTGGAGGAGGGTAATGTCATTTTACGGACATAACTGTCAAGCTTAAGAGGAAAGAGTTTGGTCAAAGCTTTTTCTTCAGCTGAATCATAAAATTGTTTCTTCGAACCATCATAGGCAATTCTCACTAGAAACTCCAACTGTCAAACACACCAGAAAATAGCCCAGAATTAAGAAGGGGTTGAGGCAGTGCTTGGTTTCAGGTTCTAATGTGCACGTGCAGAAGGGAATAGAAAACAAATCAGCAAATGTCATTTTGCCTCTTTGTAAATCTATGGCAAGGCCAGATTTGGAATATTGGCACAGTTTTGGTCACCACATCTCAGAAAGGATGTTGTGGAATTGGTAAAGGTGTAGAAAAAGGCAACTGGGATTATCAAGGGACTGGAACACTTCTCTTACGAAACCAGGGCCACATGCCCATTAGAAACTTAATCCAGTTTCCCTAAACTGAAATAACAGAACCGGATGCAAATGCAAACTTGTCTGATCCCATTACTTTCAGCCAGAATCGCGTTCAATCCAGATTCTGAGGATGTACGTGACTCAAGGGGGGACTCCAGTGACTACTTTTTAAAAACTGCTTTTCAGGGCTGCTCTGTCCATAAGGGACCCCTTCACGGAACCTAGCTGGGTGGCTGGGTGGCAGCTGCTTGCCTGGATGGAAGAAAAACAGCAGCGGACAGCCAGCAATTCTTCCCCGTTCTCTCCTCATTGCTCAGGGCACACAGCAGCAGCCGCAACTCAAGCCCCTTTCCCCAGTCACCGTCACAGCCTTTAAAACACACATCTCCCCAAATCTGCAGCTGCTTTTCTTTCTTTTTGCTTTTTTAAAGGTCAGAGCTTTCAAAATGGCAAGATCGTTATCAGGTGTGAAGTGCTTGGATTACTACAGTGTAGCAGCTGCTGCTTTAAGGGGTGGATTTTACAGCAAGCTTTGGAAGCAAGCTTTGGAAGCAAGCGCATGAACTGGAGTGAGACCTGTTGAAATGAGGATTAACATTTACAACGCTTTGGGGCGATTTAACACACGGAAAGCGTGTTAAGCCAAACTGACGTGGGGTCTGCGAGGATTGAAAACAGTTTGAAACCGAAATAAGGTTGTGATGGGGATGTGGCCCAGAGGTCTATCTGCACTTAGGCCAGTAGTCTTCAATTAGTGAACTTCTGGTAAAGAGCATCGGCACATGGAGTGAGATGTTACAGCCCCCAAGCATACCCTGCCTCCTCAGAAATCACTAATTGTTGATTAGGCATGGAACACTAAATTGTGCTCCACAGCTTTACCAACATTGATCAAAAGCTTACCTGAAGCGTCCAGTGGTGTGACCATTCACACTTCTTTTGGTTCCTTGCAGTCGGTGGGCAAGGGAGATGGCGTCCATGCAGGCGCTTTGACATTGGTGGCCATGATTGATCGCTGACCTCTGGCATGACCAGACCACTAATTCCCAGGAGTGGCATCTGGTCATTGGGTCGCAAAAGGGGTATCTGATTAACAGCCAAGTAGGGCGCTGCACATTAGATCACAGGCACTGATGTGATTGGCCGCAATACATCCCTCTGCAATAGGGATGTGCATGAATGTTCTAAACATTTGAAATTCAATCAAATTTGATTGAATGTGGACATTCAAACTCGAATAGAATGTCTAAACATTCTAATGAATTTTGAATGTTCTGAAACATTCATTTGAATGATTCAAAACATTCAAAGTACAGATACGAATATACAGATACGTTATATGTATGCATCGCATACATATCTGTATACATTGGTGTATGAAATACATATGACACATACGAATGTTGTTGACATCTGTAGCTTCAAATACGAATGTTGTCGATATTCGTATCTTCAGATTCGAATCTAACATTTGAACAAATAGATTTGAATGTATTCGATTTGAATTGGATTTTGTTGCATTCGGATTCTAAACATTGAATTGAATTGAATGTTTTGACATTTGATTCAAATCGAATTTGAATGCAAAAAAAACATTTGTGTACATCTCTGCTCTGCAATGGCATCCAAGCATGCCATAGAATGGCTAATTGCCAAAGCAAGGAGGCAGAACTTCTGGCTTCGGACGCAGCAGCTAGGGCTAGTAAATGGGAGACCATTCGCACTTCTGGGCGATAATGGATGCTTTGGGGAAGCTTTCCTCACAACAAGTGCAAATGGTCCACCTTTACCAGAAGTTTACCAGCCCTAGTTCACGGCAGCCTAATCAGCTAAGTGCAGAAAGGCCCCTGGCTTCAACATCAAGGCATCTTCAACCATGAAAGATGGCATTTAAGAGGTAACTTGATTGAAATAAATTATGTACAATGTGGAAAAGGTGAATAGAAAAAAAATTATCTTTCTCACAACACCACGGGGCGCCTGATGGGGATGATAGGAAGGAAAGTTAGGAGGAACAAGGGGAAATCTCTTTTTTCTACCCACAGGGTCATTGGTCTATGGAATTTACTACCAGGAGAGGTGATGCCAGCAATCAGTTTCAAGAGCTTTTAATGAGGGATTAGATAAATAATGGAGGACAGGTATATCAATAGCTACTAGAATGGATGCTTAGGTACTGCCTTCAGGTTAGAGAGATAAGCAGGATGCCTCTCAGGACCATTTGCAGGGGGTGGAGAGCAGGTGAAGGCTTTGCTTTTGTCTTCTGCTTGGTCATGCCCAGAAACAATTGGAGGGCCACTGTACGTGGCCTCATTCTGGTGTCTCCATCAGTTAAAATGGAAAAACTTCCAAAATTAGCAGGGCCAGGAGTCAGTCAGAAGTGATGGAACCCACCAACCAACATAATTTTTGAAGGGTTCATATTGAGTAGCTGTGCTGGATTTATTTATCTAAAATCTTTGCCTACCAGCTGGATGAAACTAAGTTTGCTTATTGGATTTTGTCCATATTTTATCATGCCAATGATTTATGCTCCTTTGAAATCTTTCGCGGCCTACCCACTGGGAAAATTAATTATAAAAATAGTGCATATCTCACAGCCTCACAGATATAATTTTGAGAAGAATCAGTGGATACAAGCTTTCATATTTGAGATGCATATCCAGGAGGAATTAAAGCCTAAAACAGCATTAATGGTTCATAACTGAAGCCTTATACAATCCGTGATTGATTCAAATAAGATTTCATAGGCAGAAATGTATAAGTAAGGTTTCTATTGAGCACAAGTACTTAGAATTTTAATGCAAATTGAGTATTTATTAAAGAGGGCTTTGAGGAAGTATTATTTTTTTACCCTCAAATCATTAACAGTTAATTATTTCAAAAGGTGGGGTGGGGGTTTATACCATAAAGAAGTGTGCTAATGTAGGACCTTTTTAAGAAGTGCTGCTAATTCATCTCTTCTTTAAAGATCTTTTCAAAACTCATCTTTGTGTTGTGTTTTATGAGTGTGCACGAATCATTCGAAGGTATTTAAAATTCGATCAAATTTGTCCAAATTTTGACGTTCAAATTTGAATTGAATGTGCATAAATTTGAATTTTAAAATTCTAACGAATTTTGAATTTTGGAACTATTTGTTCAAATTATCTGGATGTGTATGAGTTCATACACAATGTGTACTTGTCAATCCGCTTCATTCCTGCATCCGTATACATTTGTACGGATCCGTGTGGGACAAAAACAAGTTGCATACAGGATAACTATGGGATGCATACAGACATGTATGGAAGTGTAACGATGTGTATGAGCACATACAAATGTTGTCGACATTCGTAAGTGCAAATTCAAATAGAAAATTCAAACGAATAGATTTGAATTTGCTTAATTCAAATCAAATTTGGTTTAATTCAAATTTTATAGAATTGAATTGAATTTGAATGGAATAACGAAAATTGCATTTGTGTGCACCCCTATTGTGTTTTGTCTTTTATTCTAGTTTATGCAAAGGTCTAGGCATGCACACAGAAATAAATGTTAAGGCCCCTTTCTGCAGAGAAGGGCAACCAGAATGATTAAGGGGCTAGAACCACCTCCCTTATGAAACCAGGCTGCCACGTCTAGGCCTCCTCAGTCTGGAGAGACGGGCGTTTAAGAGGGGACCTGACTGAAGTATATAAAATTATGCATGGTATAGAAAAGGTGGGTAGAGAAAATATCTTTTCTCTGTCACACAACACTAGAACCAAGGGGCCCTCTATAAAGCTGATGGGTAGGCGAGTCGGATCCAACAAGGGGAAGTATTTCTTCACCCAGAGGGTCATTGGCTTATGGAATGTGCTGCCAGAAGAGGTGTTAACAGCTACCAGTCTGGATGGCTTTAAGGTAGGGTTAGACAAATTTATGGATGACAGATGTATCAATGGCTATTAGAATGAAAGCCTGGGTGCATCCTTCAGGCTGGGGGGGGGCAGGAAGAGGGGTGCTCCTAAGGCCATTTGCTGGGATTCTAGAGCAGGAACAGGTTTGTCCTTGTCTCTGCTTGAGATGCCCATGAGCATTTGGTGGGCCACTGTGTGTGATGGGATGCTGCACTAGATGGGCTGTGGCCTGATCCAGCAGGGCTTCTCTTATGTTCTTATGCACTGGGCCTTATTCTAGATTGTATTCCAGAATAGGGCCCTGCCGTCCACATTCTAGTGCAGCCTCTGGCAGGGTTGAGGCACACCCTGCTGTAATCTGTACCAGCATGCACAGGAATATTACAGTCTGGAATATAATTCAAAATAATAGGCCGAGGTCCTTTCACATCGACACAGTTATCAGAAGTTCACAAGATTCATACAAACTGCAGACAGCATAACATGTACAGTTTATATGAACTGAATTCTTTACAGTTTCCCAAATTTTGGTACAGCACAGTGGCTGCAAAACCAAGGAAAACTGAATGAATGAATATCAGATTACTTTTTTAAAAAAGGCCACAATATGTATATGACAGCACCTTATTTACTGATTGAGGTTATAACTCGTTATAACTCGTTATCAGAAACTTCTATTTTTGCTGCAAGAGTTTGGACCATTGACTTGCTCTCAACTTCCTAGAAAGTTTTGGTCCCTAATAGGGTCAGGAAAGGAATTTCACTTGCACAGAAATATATACAGAAGGACGGACAGAGGCGGAGATTTCCCTTCATTGGATTATTTTTTTAAATAATCCAATTATTTGGTGACCAGAGAAGCAATTGAGGTGACCAGAGAAGCAATTGTTGGACCACTGTGTGAGACAGGATGCTGGCCCAGATGGGCAGTGGCCTGACCCAGGAGGAGGGGGAGGAGGAAAAGAGGAGGAGGAGGAGGACAAGGGGGAGGAGGAGGAGGAGGAGGAGGAGTGGTGAAGCTATGATGTGGAATCATTAAGATATTAAGTGCTGTAGCTCTAAGATGGCTCCCCAATTGTCCTCCAGCAGCTTCTCTAGAAATTCTGCTTCCCAAGAAGGAGAAGCATATAAAAGTCATCTTAGGCAGTTCAAGCCCTGTCCCTGTTGGTTACACATCAAAATCCTATGTCAATTAATTTCTGCATTTATATCCATGAGCTAAACTGGTGAGCGAAGCAGAATGCCAAATTACTGCCCCCTTCATAGCAAATGGCAAATGAACCACAAGTGCCTTGCAGCGGACACCCTTCTGCAATGAGCAATTGCTCCCGGTTTCCTTCTTTCACTTCCAGGCTTTTTCTTCTGCTTTTACAGTCTTTTAAAAAGAAAGGTTATTTTTTAAAAAAGAGAAAAACTCCATTGCATTGTGGAAACTTTATACATTCATTTCATTGGAATGTCTAACAGGTAATACAGAATCAGACTTGTAAACTGTTCAGGCTGTCAGTGTTTCCCAGACTCCAAAACTTACAGCTGCCAGTTTGGTCTAGTGCGGTGATGGCCAACCTATGACACGCGTGTCACAGGTGACACGACAAGCCCTTTTAGGTGACACACCTGGTCACCCCGGCACCTGGGCATGTAGTGCTTGCTTGTTCTTGAAGTCTATGAAATACCAACTTTCAATTGAAGATTTAGCAAATGTAAATAATTATTCATTTTTGCTTTTAATAAAATACATATATCAAAAATATAACTTTCTTACTAGAGCTACAAATATCACAAAATTATGGATATTTCTGGAAGTGACACAGCACCCGAGTTAAGCTAGGTTTTCTTGGGAATTTTGACACACCAAGCTCAAAAGGTTAGCCATCACTGGTCTAGTGGTTAGAGAGCTGGACTTTTATCTGGGAATACCGGGTTCGATTCCACCCTCCCCCATGAAGCCAGCTGGGTGACCTTGGGCTAGTCACAGCTTTTTTCCAAGCTCTCACAGCCCCACAGGGTGTTTTGTTATGGGGAGAAGAATAGAAAAGCTTTGCCAGCCACTTTGAGTCCCTTAAATGGGTGAGAAAAGCAGGGTAGAAAAGCCAACTCTTCTTCTTTGAAAGAGGATTTGGGGGGGGGATGAAAGTGCTGCAGCTGGAGACAAGATGTTTCCATCTGCACAACTGCAGGTGTTGATACAGTTCAGCCAGCCTCATATTATCCTGCACCATAAAGGGCCTTCTATCAGCATTTCTGTCGTTACATATCCAACCGTTGATAAGATGGAATAGCATCAAAATATTATCTTTCCTTGGCCGGCAGTAAAGGGAGAACAACGGTTGTGCTAAGTCTTCTGGCATGAAGCTATGACTATTTCATTCCCTGTAATTATTAACGCTTGCATTCTTTGTCAGTAAATGAATCCAGACGTATTTTCAGTCCTGAATATTTAAAAGAAAAAAGTGGTTTGGAAATGACACAAAAATGGAAATGGACTCCGTGCTCATCTCTACAGGGAAGTCTGGATTCTGTTTGGGATGGGGCCAGCGCTCACATTGCAAACACTGGACACCGTGCCTGATCTTAACTTCCGTGTTTCACTCTTCTATGGAAGTTAAGTGTGAAAAGACCCTCCGTCTCTCACAGGTGTGCATCACTACAGGAAAGGGCAGTGCTCTAATGATCCTGACATTTGTTATCAGAGAAATGTCTATATCCTTCGTCATTTGGTCTAAGCTTGCCATCACCCTCTTAGAATTATTATTGCCCTCTATACTCCAGCACGCAGCCCATGGAGAACCGGTGGATCACTTGTTCCAATGGATGCATCTCCATCATGGGGAGACAGTCAGGCTGACGCTCAAGACCGTTTGCAGGGATTCAAGAGCAGGTGAAGGTTTTGCCCTCATCTTCTGCTTGAGATGTCCAGGAGCATTTGTTCGGCCACTGTGTGAGTTGGGCATGCGGGACTAGATGGGTTGTGGCCTGATCCAGAAGGGCTCCTTAGGCTTTTATGTTCTTATGTTCTTTATTTGGAGCAAGAGTATCATAATATAACTGGGAGGCAGACCAGAGACCTCTTCTCCAAAGGGCAAACTTTTAGAGAAACACAACATATTTGGGGCAATGTGCCATCTACTGCATCACACTGGCTTTCTTGGCCTTTTTAGCTAAGGAACATGGAGATAACTTTGCCAAATATGAGAAATTGTGTATATGCTTTCATGGGAAAAACGATAGCTCTTTAGTATGTAAAAGAAATGTTTATGGAATACTTTGCCAGCTACCTACAGCATCCTTCCTTTCTGAGGATTTGCAAAAACTCCCCAGGTCTGAGGTGGCCTCAACCCTACAGCTTGATCTAGCTTGCAATAAATCCAGGGTACATGGCACCCAGAGATAAGCCTGTCTTCCTCTTTGAGGTGGTGCTCTGGTCTGAAACCAAAAGCAACCACTCAGACAGTGCAGAAGATGATTAAACGGTTGATACAGAGAGGGATGAAATCTAAGCAAGTGAATTTTCATGCTGATTCGAGCAGCTTAAATGACAATTTGTGATGTTCACGGAAAATGTCTCAGTCATTAATTCTGATTTTCAAGTTCTTCAATTGGCCGGGACATTATGCAGACAGACACACACATACACATATAAAAGAATATTTTTGTTTATGCATACTTATAGCAGAACTGGTGTACCACTGGCATTATCAACACCTTTTACCAGCCTGCACATCAAAGTGTTTAATCTATGGCTGTCTAGATGGTTCAGGACTACGATTCGCACCAGCACCAGCCAATACATCCAATACCAAGCAATTTATCATTCAGATGTTAGCTACTCTCGATCCAGATAAACGTGTGTGAAGCCCTTATTATCAATGAGGACTTATATTTGGAACCTGCAACATAGGGGTTCTTATTAAAGGGGCCAAAGTGCTTGAAAACATGTACCCCAAATTTGCTCCACAGGAGCGGGGAGGATTATGGAATCCATGGTTTTTGAGGTTCGGTCCATGTTCATCTTTACCTTTGACGCTTGCTTTGGCTTTATGGCAACAGCTGTAAGATCAACATATAGGACAAGCAAATCCATCTCAGGGTGAATTCCTATTACAAGCTTAAAATGGTTTTGAAATGGTTTCAGTCCTCGCAGTCCCCATGTCAGGTTGGCTTAACACGCTTTCCGTGTGTTAAATCGCCCCAAAGCGTTGTAAATGTTAACCCTCATTTCAACGTGTCTTGTTCGGGTTCGTGCATTTGAAACGTTTTACATTTCTTACTGTGGGAACAATACCGTTTTAGTGGGATGAGAATGCATGTTTAGGGTTTCCCTCCCCCAATAGCTTCTTTCCAAAGATAGTGATTTCATTGTAAAAATCCACCCCTTACAGCAGCCGCTATACTGTAGCAATCCACCCACTTCACACCTGATGTTGCAATTTTGTGCAATTCTGAAAGTTCTGACCTTTAGAAAGGGAAAAGAAAGGAAAGCAGCTGCAGATTCTGGGAGATGTGTGAATGTTTTTAAGATTATGGCTGTGAGCGGGCGAAGGGGGCTTGAGTTGCTGCTGCTGCTGTGTGCCCTGGGTAATGGAGAGAGGAGGAAAAAGAATCGCTGGCTGCCTGGTGCCGTTTTTCCTCCATCCAGGCAAGCGGCAGCAACCCAGCCACCCAGCTAGGCTCCCTGAAGAGGTCCCTTATGGGTGGCGCATTCACACCAGGAGGAAGAGGGCAGGGCAGCCCCGAAAGGCGGCTTTTACAAAGTAGCCACTTGAGTCCCCCCTTGAGTCACGTACGCCATGTACAATCCTCAGAATCTGGATCGAACGCGATTAAGTTGAAAGTAATGGGATCAGGCAAATTCGCATTTGCATCCGGTTCTATTATTTTGATTTAGGGAAACCGTATTAAGCTTGTAATGGGAATGTGGCCTCAGTATCAAACTTGTGTCTGAAGTCCAATATGAGATACATCCAGAATGACTATAGGAAGGTTATATTTTTAGGTCTTCACAAATAAAGACCCGAGGGAAGATTGACAGACCAGAAAGCATAATTCCATCCATGGTAGGGATACATATGCACAAATATTTGTAACATTCAAAATTCAGCCAAATTCGGACATTCGAACTCAAATCACTTGTTATGATATTCGTATGCTAACATTGGAACTAATATGAATGTTTCCAAACATTCGTACAAATAGTTCGGACATTTGCTAAGCTGGGGAAATTTATCAGATATGTATCTATTCATATCAGATACGTATCTATTCATATCAGATACATATCTGTTCTTATCAGATATGTATCAAATGTCCATACAAATATATATGAATAGATTCATATCCAATAGAATGTTACCACATTCGAATGTGATCTATTCATATGAATACAGATTTTCGAACATTCAATTCATTTCGAATCAAATGCCAAAAAAAAAAAATCATGCACATCCCTAATCCAAGGCCCTTTCTGCACTGTGCCTTATTCTGGATTATATCTCAGAATAGGAGCCTGTCATCTGCACACTTGTGCAGTCTATGGCAGACCCTGAATGGGACCTGCCATAATCCAGAATAAGGCACAGGTCAGAGTGGGCCCAAGGCAACTACAGAAAAAGGTACAAAATCATGGGTCCTAACTGCATGGGCCCATAATTCAGATTGAGTCCAAGGGTGTTTTTCCACTGTCACTAGAAGTACCCATTAAGTGAGAGTGGGAAAACACCCCATGTAGTACACATCCTGGGCCTCCCATTTGCACGTTAATGTAGATCAATGAGGCTTCACTCTCCACTACTCTGGCTCCGTCTACATTACGTCTGCCCTTAATCTGGATCTTCTGTAGTACCATTTAATTGGTACTACCAGAGGGACCAGAGTCCAGATCCGAAACATGGGGAGCATGCAAATCACATGGTTGTATATTGAGCTTATCAGAACCTTGGGATCTTACCCAGAGACCATCTGTAGCAATAGGACGTGCCCTTAGGTCAGAATCCCATTCCAGGAAATAGATTTGGAACTCACAACATCATCACATACACACACACCCTCCTTGCTAGGACCACCATCTCAGAATTTTCAACCCTACCTGTTGTTTGCACCACACCTTAGGGCCTTTTTGCACTTTGCACACACCATGGTGCAGCCTCCATCTCAGGACAGTCTGGATCTTCTGAAGCCGTGGAGGTACCATGGCATGCTGTTCCAAGGGGCACCTCCAAGCTCCAAGTAGGCAGAAATTACATCAAATTCCCCATGTGCCCTGAGCTCAGCTGCCTTCATTGTCAAATGCAGACACAGCCCTGACTCTAGTCTATAATAGAAATGTGCATGAATGGTGGGGTTTTTTTGGCATTTGATTCATAACAAATAGAATGTTACAAAATTCATATTCATTCAAGAAAATCCCCTTCGAATGTAATAAGATGCTATTTGATACAAATGTATTCTTATGAATTTGTATGGATATCCAATACAAATGGATACGGATCCTGGATACAGATCCTATACAAATGCATACATATCAGATACGTATCCTATACCAATGCGTACATATCAGTATGTATCCAATACGTATTTGTACTTATGTTCCAAAACATTTGTATTCATATGAATGTTAATGTACTAATGTTGTAGCATTCGATTTGTGCACAAATAACAGATGTTACAAATATTCATGCACGTCCCTAGTCTATAATGCTCACATTTACACTCACACACATCTCAGTAAGCAGAAACTGTACATACAGGACTTCCTGGAGAGCCATTCCAAGACCATGCCTGCATCAATAATCTCTTTACCTGCTCCAATAATGCATCAATTAAACTCCTCGTTAAACCAAGGAACCATAATTCATTTTCTACAGTAATTGAAGGCGTCATTTTCATAGCACTAGATAATTAATATATCCATCTCATTTTATGGCCAATACATTAACACAAATACACACACACCACTTTAAATAGTACTTCAAACAGGAATTGAGTGAGAAGGAAAAGTGTACGGATGCCTGTTCTGAACAACCTAAAGCATGGCGTCAGGCAGAATTATTCATTCAATCCTAACAGCTAGAACTTCCTTGCTTCTCTGAGGCCATGGTCACACCTTCATGTGAAACCTTCTTCAGTCCATCTTCAAGTCTGACTCCTCACACCTTCTCATTTCTATGGCTGAATCCCCAAAAGACTTATTTGCCTCTCTGAGTCCCCTCTAATCAAGCAGACTTTAAAAGTGCCATGCACTTCCGCAATAATCGTCCGCATGAGGCTCAGCAAAACGCTTGTTTTTAACGCACTTTCTGTCCCCAAGGAAGCCTGTTTCCTTTCCCCGCATCTTTTCCCCCCTCCCCCTCTCTTGTTAAAAGGAAAAATAGCCAGATCTCCTGAAATGGCTTCCCATCCTTGCAAAGGCAGATGATCACTCACTCATTCACTTTCAGCACTTACTTTCACTCAGTTCTCTGTTAGAAAAGGCTTCCCGTCCCTGCAAAGTCAGTGGCTGCAGGCATCGGCAGCGCGATCCTTCGCTCATTCACACTTTTAACACTTTCACAGATCACCTGATAACAATGTTGCAATTCTGAGCAATTCTGGCTCTTTTTACAAAGGAAAGGAAGGGAACCTGCTGCATTTCTGAGATGTGTGAATGCTTTTTGGCTGTGTGTGCAGGCAAGCAATCACCGCCCCTTTTGCCACGGAGCGTCCCCAAGGTAAATGTTGTGAGGAAAACCCGTGACTTCCAAATAGAGCCCTGAAAGTCTTATTTAAAGAGCATGTATTTTGTCACGGGTTTTCCTCATTTTGCAGCACTGGAAGCACCTTGAGAAACCTGGCATGGGGGCGCTCAGAGGCAAAAGAGGAGTTCCAGCAGACTTTAAACTGCTTGGGGATGCACCCTATCTGTTTTATTTGTGAACCTTCCATTCAGAAAAGTCCACCTTCACTTCTCCATGTGCTGGCAAACTGCATATCGCCTACATACTGGAGGCGATCATGAAGCTGCCACAATGGTGCCAATGTGCCTACAAGTCACTGTTGCCACTGCAACTGGTCAATGTTCCATTTGTACCTCTTCAACCCAGAATATGTCCAAATGGGAACATACAGGGGTTTCCCAGCCCTGCCACTAGTATACAGGTGGAGCCGCTATTCACATGGGAGGAACTCCCGCACAGGTAAAGAAGAGGCTCTGTGCAGTGCAGATGGAGCATGTGAGACTATCCTAAGAGTTCTCCCTGCAGGTAGGTGCAAATTTGCCCTGCATCCTGCAAGTCAGTTTTAAGCATATTAATAGATCAAAAGAGACCGTGGGTGTTTTTCCACTGTCACTAGAAGTACCCATTAACTACCCATTAATGGGTACAAAAATGCCATTACATACCCATTAATGGGTACTTAATGGGTACTTTTAGTGACAGTGGAAAAACACCCCATAATGCTTTGATTTATAGGGTGATTTCTCACTGACTGGCACACGGGACCAACAAGTGTCCTAAGTATGGGGTGTTCATTAATGCAATTTTTGGCATTCGATTCGGTCAAATTGAATATCCGAAGATTTGAATAGATTTGAATGTTTGAAATATGAATGTATTCACATTCTACTTGAATCAAATACATTCTAATCTATTCATACGAATATTTGATTTGTATTTGAAGATATGAATGCCGACAACATTCAAATGTGTGCGTACACATCCATGCGCATCCTGTTTTTATCCTGTATGCATTCCATTTTCATCCCATACATAGCTGTACAAATGCATAGATACGAATAAGATGCGTACATATACATTTATTTATTTATTTGTTTGTTTGTTTACATTTCTATCCCGCCCCATACCCTAAGGTCTCTGGGCGGGTAACAGCCAATTAATCACAGGATACACATTAAAAATGAAAAGTAAATTAAAAGCAATATAGACATAAAATATAGAATAAAAACACTTAAAAGTTCAGTAAATTTAGAACAGTACATTCCCTATTGTTCCCATGAGTTCTCATCTTGTTTGTAGTGCCTGTGATTAGGGAAGGAAAAGAATATAATCATCTCGTCTTAGCCAAAGGCCAGGGTAAAGAGGTGGGTCTTTACCGCCTTCCTAAATATCTGTAAGGAGGGGGCATGACGCACCTCAAGAGGGAGGCTATTCCATAATTTGGGAGCTATCGCTGAAAAGGCCCTTACCCGGGTGCCCACCAGTCTCACTATGTGATGCATACGTATTCGTACACATACGAATGTATGAATAATTCATACAAATGATTCAAAAGGTTTGAAAATTCATTTGAATGTTAAATTTGATGGAATGTTTTGAATATTCATGCGCATCCCTGGTATTAAGTCAGTTCTTACTTATCTTGACTTGTAAGCTTCAACACTAAGATTGACCCAATGTTCTTTAATCAGATTCCGTCCCTTTGCATGTTGTCCAACGGAAGCTCCTTTGTATCTTTTAACAACAATGCCAAACTCTTCAGCATTGCATGGAAATCTTGGTGAAAAGATAATTCCCTGCTTAAAGTTACCTGCTTCCTCGGGTGTAGGTAGCTCCAGGTGACTAACAGCTTGCTGTAGAATGGTCAGGGAGAGAAGTCACAGCTGCAGTTAGCAAACAAGATGAAACAGCATTTTGGATTAAAACTTTGCTTGCTGATTTCAGCTGCAGCCTCAATTATCTATCTCTCTCCTCCTCTAGCAGCAAGCTGTCAGCCTTCTGAACTTACCTGTGCTGGAATAAGCAGATAACTTCAAACAGGCAATGAGTTCATTTTGGTCCATCTCCACCACCCATTCAAGGGCGTACAATGCAGATAATATAAATACGACACTGCATTCCCTAATTTAAGGTTCTTCTAAGATGCTTGGGGGTCACCAAACTACCATTGCTTGTGAATCTCACACATGTAATTGGAAAGCTGGACATTTGTTTGGCATACTTTTCTGCACTATCCCAGAATGTGTTCAAGCAAATGGTTAGGGACACCCCCAGGGCAACTTTGAGTCCCAAGAGACACACATAAAACATAAAGAAATAACTTTACCACATCCCGAGATGAGCTCTCTGTATATCTCTTTTGCTGACGTGAAATAAAATAACTATTAGGGCAACTCAAGAGTTTTGGGTTGGGATGGATGAGAGGCTATGAACCTCTGAAGCTAATCCCAATTTCCTACAACTCCTGACTAGGGATGTACACAAGTATTTGTAACATGTGTTATTTGTACAAATTTGTCTGAATTTGGACATTCGTACATGAATTAAAGATTAGGACATTCGTATGAATAGCTCAGACATTCATTAAACTGGGGAGGCAGGGAGCTGTGCCATTTAAATCCACAATAGATCCAGTTTGCATTTGACATGGATCAAGAGTGGATTAAAAGTGGATTCAGGTCAGTTTTGATGCTTTATCTTATGGGACACATATCGGATACATATTCATATTGAATATTTATTTGTTCATATCAGATACGTATTGGATATTCATATGAACTCGTACAAATACATTCATATCCAGTAGAATCCTACCACATTCAAAGGGGATCTATTTGTACGAATATGGATTTTCTAACATTCGGTTCATTAGGAATCGAATGCCCACTCCTGACCAATCATGTCCATGAAAAATCAAGATAATGGCAGCCAATGAGAAGTGAGTGAGCGAGGAAGGTGACGATAAGGAGGAAAGAGAAGAAAACCAGCCTATTTTTAATCTGTCTGGTATGCTGGGGAGGGGGATGTGCCCAAATATTCAAATATTTGATTCAAATCCAACGAATGTTGACTTTCCAAACTCGAATCGGATTTTCGAAAATCCAATACAGATTTCTGAATAATTCGAATGTGTAGATTCATATCTGTCGTATATGAATCTGTGCTAAAATTATAGGTATCTTGCACTTAAAATTTGGGGTTAAAATGAGATGCATACAGGATAATAGGGGATACATACAGGTTTTTCTGGCATGTGCACAGATAAGTATAACAGATACAAATGTTGTCGACATTCGTATCTTTAAATACAAATCTAACATTCAAATGTTGCAGATTCGAATAGGAATTTATGACATTCGGATCTTAAATATCCGAATCAAATCAGATTTTTTGACATTCGAATCTACTTGGATTCGAATGTCAAAAATACACTCGTACACATCCCTATTTCTAACTACATGGATGGGGAAAACTGCCGAAAATACATACCCAGAAAACCCCCTGTGCAATCACATCACAAAGTTGTTATTTTTACATTAAACTTCTCCCTAGTTCCCCCTCTATCTCTCCAGTTTGGGCCTGGTAACACGCATGTAACTTTGAGAACAAATAAGTTCTTTTTTAAAAATTGGAAAGGCAGAAACATCACACATCTGTTGCTGTTACCATGGTAACCAGCAATAATGGTGAATGAACTTTGAGCATCCGGAGAATTCCCAATTAACACATTACTTCGCAAACATGGGGATCACTTCTCTTGCGCCTGCTGACCAACCTCTGGCATGTTATTTATCAAATGGGAAAATACAGTATTCAGTATTCTATTCTTTGTACAAAATGTGCTGGTGAATTTTTAAAAAATGCCTTAATAGAAATAGAAGGGGAAATCCCAAGCGAACCTTTGATCTCTTAAACCCTGCTATTCAGCATAATACACAGAACAGCATAAAAACATGATTAAAGCCATTGCTGGATCACACCAACTCATACAGTGTATCACTCTGGACCTTTCAAGGCAGGGGGAGCTGCCAGACAGTGCCATCTGGACCCCATGGAGCCATTTCTTCACCAGCAATTGTTCTGTGCATCCCAGAGCATTCCCCTGGCAGTATAAACATGGTGCAGTTAAAACTGCACCACATGTATACTAGTGGCAGAGCTGGTAAGGCTCTGAATGAATGCTTGGAAGACATGCTGGAGGAGCATGTGACTGGCAGTGCAGGCATGATGATGTGCTACATCACTAGGTTGCCACAGTGACAGCGCTGTTCCATTCTAGCATTTGATTTTAAGTTAGTGTGGAAAACTGCCATGGATAGCACACTTCCACTCTCCAGTAGACAATGGGCCTATTTGGGCGGCACTCTGCTGAAATGGGGACCTCAGGAGCTGGCCTTTGGAGCACGAAGAAGAAGAGTTGGTTTTTCTACTCCTCTTTTCTCACCCATTTAAGGGAACTCAAAGCACCTGACAAAGCTTTCCTATTCTCCCCACAACAGGCACCCTGTGAGGTAGGTGAGGCTGTGAGAGCTCAGGAGAGAGCTGTGACTAATCCAAGGTCACCCAGCTGGCTTTGTGGGGGAGTGCGAACCCGGTATTGCCAGATAAGAGTCCGGCTCCCTAACCACTAGGCCAAATTGGCAGAGTATTTAGAGCTATTGTAGAGGATGGTGTGGAACAGGCCATCCCAATGCAGACGGCCTTGTTCCACACCAGAAACAAGCAGTTCCAGTTCAGGATGGATTGCCCACTCCAAACCAGAGCACCCCATTCTGATCCAAGCTATTGATGAGGGGGGTGATGTGGAAAGATAAAAATGCAGAGGAGCTCAGCCTTTATGCTATCCTCTATACAAAGGAGAGAGTACTAGAGTAGCTTTGCAGCCATGCAGAATTTGGGCATGTGACGAATTCTGTTCCACCCTCCCCAATCCATTCATGGGGCTCACTGTGGCACCACTGCTTAAGATGTCAAAAACTGAGGGCCAGATGAAGCCACAAAGCCAATTGGACCACTGGCTCATGGTGGCAAGGGTCAGGAGGGCATGAAAAACAGTTGGTCTCAAGCCAAGGAGCTACCCTCGGTGGTAGGAAGATCTTTGTACCACTTTCCAGGTGCAGGCCTTGCAAGAAGAGGACTTCCTCCCATTGGAGGAAGGAAACAGGTAATGTCCGGAGCCTCTCAGTGAGCTTGGAGTGGCACCTAGTGGCCATTCTCAGAGACACATTTCACAGCTGGAAAGAGTCTGTAATTAGCTGTCCTTAAAAGAATGTTAAGAAGACCTCCCTACTATATTCAGTCTCAAGTTTTCTGGAGAGGGCAGTTCTTTGCCATTCTTGTTCCTCACTTCCTTGTTCCTGTGAGTTTATTCCTGCACATGATTTCTGACTTTTAACTTCTGGTCAGTTCGCTTAGCTCCTCCTCTGCAAAATGTGCTTGGAAATGGTGCAAGAAAGTTTGGATTGCCTGGGCTATTGGGTTTAAGTATAGAAGAACCCTGAGGACTCTTAGGACAGTCTACTCCAGGAAGGTGAAAAAGGCAAGCTTTTCTTCTCTGGCTCCAGACAAACCCAACTTGGATAGCTGACTTGTAAGTAGACCCTGTTCTTGACTTACCTCCTTTTAGTTGCAAAGTTTGTTAGAACTAGCCACTTAAAGGATGACAGTCCTGTCTCCTTTGCTACCATTCTGCCTCATGCCATCTGTGGTAGAGATCAATGGTCACATGGGTCAGTCCACCTCTGTGGGTGCCACAAAAACCCTGTTTCTGAGCATCAAGCAAGTTAGTGCGAGTGCATGCGTGAGTGTGTGCATGCGTGCACTCGCATGTACGTATCCTGCTCTATACCCAAAGGTCTCAGGGTGGGTTACAACATATATAAGAAGCTCATAGCAGTTAAGTGATTATTTTTTGTGTCTTGTAAATATGAGTCATAAATGGAGTCCATCTCATCTTGATCAGAAAAATCCCTCTGGGCTCTAAGAAAAAAAGATTCTGACTTCTAGATTATTTTTAGAAAGAATTAAAGGAAGACCAAAATGGGGTGAAAAGTTTGAATTCAGAATTTTGTAAACTTCAAGCAGATATAGAGAACTGTAGAATTCATGGTTTAGGTTAAACCAGAGACAAATTCCATAGATTCTTCAAATGCATTCAGCACACATCCTTGTTGAGAAATAATTGCACCCCGCTCGAAAGCTCTCTTTCCAATTCCATTTGTTAACATCTTCCCCGATGTAGCCCTTTCCACACTATACACACCCACTGATGTTTGCTGGTTCCGCTTTCTCTTTTTGCAAAGGACATCGCTTTGTCCTTTTTTGACAAAGGCCACATGACTGCTCCCGAATGGGATGCTACCATGACCAAGGCCCTGCCTTTCCCAGGCTCCTCCTTCTGCTGCTCACAGCAAGGATCTGGTGGACCTGTGAGAAGAGATAAGCAGAAGGGAGGAGCAAGGGAAGAGCACTGCCTATGGGCCTGATACTGCTACTCTTTACCCTAGTGTCCCTTCCTTCTCCAACCTGGATAGCTGTACCAAGTATTGTCTGAGCTGGTCAGTTCGGACATCTCAATGATACAGCATGTATCAGTCACCCCTTGTGCTGCAGCAACCTTACCATCCCCAGACCCCAGGCCCCACCTCCCATATTTTGTGCCATGCCACATCACTTTCCCAGACTATCCCCCATGCCCCCCCACCTTACACTAAGATGCTTGCCGCACTGCCCTATGGGTTCTACTTTGGCTCAGGAGCACCTGACCTCCTAAAGCCAACTCTGGAAAAACCCTTTGGCTGAAGATACTTCAAGGGCCAGGTAGTTATTGATAACCTTGTCTCCATGGGTTTGTCTAATACAGCTCTGTGGCTGTGGTCAGACACAGCAAAAAAGCACCTGTGAGGCAGCTTAGAGAAGGCTTCGAGGTGGGATTGTTCGCACACCAGTCTGGCCCCACTTCTTTTCATAAACATTCTGTGCTAAGCAAAGGTAGATTAGAGAGGGGTTGGGAATAGGGGTGTGCATGAATGCAATTTTCAATATTCTAAGAAGATCCATTTTTCAGTGAGCAGCCCTCCGGAGGATCCGTCTGAAATAGGGATGGATCTGAGGAGGCCTCCCCACGTCCGCACATGTGTGGGGAGGCTGGATTGGGCGGAAGGCACAGCACCCATTCAAAAGGTCTGCCGGATTCCCGTGCCACCGATGCCCCCTCCCCTGGAGCCACAGGACTGGAGCAGGCAGCTGCCAGTCACCGCATTTTTCTGGTGGTGCACAGCACATGAGGGAGGAGCTTCCGAGGCAAGCTGTCCTGCTTCCACCCCTCCCAAAATGGCGGCCGCCGGAACATCCAACCCTTCACCTGGCCATGTGCGGAAGCGTCCTGTTTCCACACAGATCCAGGCGAAGGGACGGATTGAAAACCTAATTTTTTAGGTCTTCAATTTAAACCAGTTTTCGGCAGCGAGACCCATTTTAGAAACAGATCTCGCCCACCAAAATGTAGAAGCGGCCACCTCGAAGGGTGCCAAAAGAGGTCTCCAGTGTGGAAGGTAAGTAGGGAAGTGCCTAAAATGGGTCTTAATTGAGGGGTTAAACCGGTGTAACTACTCAGTGCGGAACCAACCTAGATTATTGTGGGGGTGCGATTTACCCAGTTCAGCTAAAAGCTAAAGAAGCAGTTGTTAGGCTGAAAATATTAGGACAAAGGATAAAACCTTGGGTCATTGTAACTTTGATATATCTTGTCCCAAGAAGTCATAACATCTATATCACTTCCAAGGATGCTGACATGAGATGTCCACATGGACAGAGACGGGCTTCTATTGGTCCTCACCATAACACCATATATGGCATTTCCTATATAGCACTATCCTTACATTTAGGCTGTTATAACTGGGTATATACTGGTTCAGTCCAGTTCTCTTGTTGTAACCAAATATGGGTTTCCTGAGTGTACTTTTCCATTGTTCAGAGAAACTGTATAAAAAGCCTTGTCATGTGTTAATAAAAAAGGGCTTACTACTTTCACTTGGCAACCATCCTGCGTGTGAGTTCTAATTCGTTACTACAGATTATTTTGTCCCAAATGTTATGCTCGCCACAGGCTACATCATAGGATTTCTCCAGAAGGTTTGGGGTTGGAGAATGTGCATCTCTCAATAGGATTTCTCAACAAATTATCAAACATTAGGAAAAACAACTCCCCCCTCCCCTCAACTAAGTTTATGAAAGTCAAAGCTGAGCAAGGAACTGCTTTTAAAAGAGACAGGCAAATCGGCTTTTGCAATATCTGTTTTCTGCACTCAGTTGCCTTTATTGTGCTGAATATAACCCAGGAAAATCCCAAAGAAAACAAGTCCTCCAAGAAGAGTCTGGAAAAGAAAAACCAGGACAGTGCCTCGGGTCTTCAGATATTTTAATCTTCTGTATTTCTGAGCAAGTAGTTTTGGCTTATACATGTGTGCCGTTTCCTGTGGCTATAGAAAAGCCCTTCCCCATCTAGGTGGCTTACAGCTTCCATGATCTTTCCAAGCCAGGGCTGGTGAGTGCTGCAAAATGTAAACATCTGAAGTTTATGATTGTATGGGGATTGCTGCTATAACACGTTAATATAAGCCCTCACTCCGTTTATTCTTGAAACTTTGTTAAGAATGAGAGTTTGGGACTAAGGATGTTCACAAATGATTTTTTTGTATTCAATCCGTGTCAAACTGAATGCAAAAAAAGTTGTATTTGTTTGAATAGATCTTCGAATGTAGTAGGATTCATATTTGCTACGAATATTCAGTCCCATACGAATCCCATACGAATGTATACAAATAGCTTATGAATCCCATACAAATCCCAAATGAATGCATACGAATGGTGTATGAATCCCATATAAAACTTCATATGAATGTATCAAAACATTTTATTTGAATTTGAATGTCAATCTTTGAATGTGCCAATATTTAATTCAAATTTGAATGGCCAAATTTGGCCAAATTCATACAAAATTTTGCATGTTGTGAATGTTCACGTGCATCCCTATTTGGGATCCCCGTTTCCAACTTGCTCTGAAAGTGTAGGAATATGATGTAGAAGACAAGGGGTGTTTTTCCACTGTCACTAAAAGTACCCATTAAGTACCCATAGGATGTGTGTGTATGTGATGATGGTGTGAGTTCCAAATCTATTTCCTGGAATGGGATTCTGACCTGAGGGCAAGTCCTATTGCTGCAAATGGTCTCTGAGTCAGATCCCAAGGTTTTGATAAGCTCAGTATACAACCATGTGATTTGCATACTCCCCATGTTTCGGATCTGGTCTCTGGTCCCTCTGGTAGTACCAATTAAACAGTACTACAAAAGATCCAGATTAAGGGCCTCTTTATCAGTCTCAATCTCTGTGTAATGCAGACGGAGCCAGAGTAGTGGGGAGTGAAGCCTCATTGATCTACATTAATGTGCAAATGGGAGGCCCAGGATGTGTAGTACATGGGGTGTACTACATGGGGTACTTAATGGGTACTTGTAGTGACAGTGGGAAAACACCCAAGGTTGTCTTCAGCATCAAATCTACCGCAAAAGGAAAGCAAAGTGGTGGAAGAGAGCAGAGGACAGAGGCCACCTGAAGATCCTGCTTCCAGACGGTGAGAGAACTCCAGATGGGATTTGTTTAGATCCAGCAACTGTCTCTCACTGTCTGTGCCTGAAGGCAGGACAAAATCACACTTCCCTGTCTGGATACTTGTTTTTGCAACAGAGCACTGTACACATCCAGGTATTTCAGTGGCACAAAACATCTTGGATGAGATGTGCACGAATGGGTGTTTTGTTTTTTGCATTTGAATTCAAGTCAAATCAAATGTCCAAACATTCAATTCAATTTAAATGTTTAGAACTGAACTTCCTTTCCACTTGTTTTATTCTAATGTGTTCATGATTATATTATGCGTTATTTTAATTTGACTGCTCTAGTAATTTTATCTGTATCCTTTTACTGTACTGTCTTTTAATATTTGTAGTTCGTACAGTGCTATGTACGTTTATAGTGCTCAAGAAATAAACTTTAGTAATAATAATAATAATAATAATAATAATAATAATAATAATAATAATAATAATAATAATAATAATAATAATAATAACCCGAACGCAACAAAATCCAATTTGAATCAAATACATTTGAATCTATTGAATACATTTGAAGATACAAATGTTGACAACATTTGTATGTGTTATACGTATCTGTATGCATTTCATACACATCCCATTTTATCCTGTATGCATCCCATTTTCGTCCCGTACTATCAGCACAAATGTGTACAGATACGTATGAGATTCATACAGATACGTATGCAATACATATGTATCTGTACACTGGAATGCATTGAATCATTCGAATGAATGTTTTGGAACATTCAAAATTTGCTCAAATGTTTAAATTCGAATGTGTAGACATTTTATTCTAATTCAAATGTGCACGAGCATTCAAATGTTTAGCACATTAGTGCTCGTCCCTAATTTCTAGCCAGATTTCAGCTCCCTGCCCAGTGAGGAACAGTTCTGGTCCCCTGCATATGAGTGACAGTAATTTCCTGTCTGGAATGCAGAAACAGTCAAAGGGTGTTTTCCCACTATCACTAGAAATACCCATTAAGTACCCATTAATGGGTACTTAATGGGTACTTCTAGTGACAGTGGAAAAATACCCAAAGAAAGTGAATGTGGACAATGTGAACAGGAAGCACCTAGTGACTTCACCAATATGTCCTTTTCTACTGCCACTGGTTTTAAAATAACTATTTTGCTGCCTTGAGGAAAGACTCTCCTTGTTTGACCTGGACCCTATGAAAAGGAGGAGAAACTGTGGGGTTAAGGGTGCCTCCAGACATATTAAAAATGAGCTGCTTACCTATGCTCCAAAGTACGGATGTACATAGATATTCAAAAATTTGAAAACCCTATTTGAATCTGGCAAATATTGACATTTGAATTTGAACTGATTTTTGAAAATCCAAATGTGCACATTCGACCAGACTTCGGATTTTTGAAAATCTGATATGGATTTTTGAATAATTCAAATGAATAGAACCGCAAATATTGCATACAAATATAATGCACATTTGTGATTTAATGCAGGATGCAAATGGGATGCATACGGGATGAAAACAGGACGCACACAAATTCAAAAATTGGATATGAATGTTGCCAACACTCGTACTTGCGAGTTCAAATTGATTTTCAAAAAGACAGATCCGAATAACCCGGATTCAGATTGGATTTTCAAAAATCTGGATTTTTAAAATTCGAATCAAATCAAATTTTCAAATATTTGGTTTGACTCAAATTTGAATGCAAAAAAAATGAATTTGTGCACACCCCTACTCTGAAGTAAAGTGCTTCCAGAGGGGAAATGATTTGCCCTCACAAATACTCTGCATTTTAAATGCTGCAGCAGCAAGGATTTTTCCATTCATGTGCTCAGCCCCGCCCTGAGTGCTAAGCTCAGATAGATCCACATGTTCTCGAGTGAAGGTGAGTTTTCATGCAGTTCAGCCAAAACAATGGGGAAATGAGGAGCAAATTCCTTTAAAAGTACTATTTGGGTGCATCCCCAAGCAATTTAAAGTGTCCTAAAAATCTTATTTTGCCTCTGAGTGCCCCCATGCCAGGGTTTTGAATGAGCTTCCAAGTGCTACAAAAGCAGGAAAACCCGCGACAAAATACCTGCCCTTTAAAGAAGAATTTCATTGCTCTTTTTGGAAGTTGTGGGTTTTCCTCGCAGCATTTACCTTGGGGACGCTCCGTGGCAAAAGGGGCAGGGATTGCTGCCTGCACGCACAGCCATAATGCCATAAAGCATTCACACATCTCCCAGAAATGCTGCAGTTTCCCTTCCTTCCCTTTCTAAAGCACAGAACTTTCAAAGAGCCAGAATTGCAACATTGTTATCAGGTGTGAAGTGGATGGATTGCAACATTGTTATCAGTCACTGCTGCTCTACCAGGTGGATTTTGACAGTGTTCTGTGAAAGTGCTAAGAGTGAATGAGCAACCGATCGCCCGGCCAATGGCTGCAGCCGGCATGGAAAGCCATTTCGGGGGACAGAGATCTGGGAGACAAACAGAGAAATGATGGCTATTTTTCCTTTGAACAAGAGAGGGGGCAGGGAGAAAAAGAAGCAGGGAAAGAAAACACGCTTCCGTGGGGTCAGAAGGTGTGTTTTAAATGCGTTTTGCTGAGCCTCATGTGGATGCTTATTTCGGAAGTGCATGGCACTTTTAAAGTCCGCTTGAATAGAGTGACAGTAGAGGGAGACTAGAGAGACAAATAAGCCTTTTGGGGATGCAGCCTTTTTAGAGTATTGGGTTATAATGCGCAGCTTCTGCAGATAATCATAAAACCTATCTGGCCAATTGAAAGCTGCTGCCCCACAGGTCCCTTCCAGGCCAGCATTTTTGGTTGTTTGGATGAAGCCATCATGTGAAGTTCTGAGAAACCAAAGCCAAGGCTGCAATCACAGCTCCCTAACACCACCATGGATTTTCTTTTTTTCATGCACTGCTACTGTCCACGAAATTTGGTGGTAGACCCATACATGAGCCGCCTCTGATCTAGGGATATGCGTGCAAGAATCTAAAAAATACCTGTTTATCTCCATGTCAGCTTCTTTCCAAAGACATCATGAAAAAACAACGTGCCCAGCTTCTTTAACTTAATGCTAACTCTTTGAAGCAGCATGAAATCTAGCCAACAGCGCCATGACTTTGCTGCCATTTTACTGCCTCAGGGAAAGACTCTTGCTTGTTTGAAGGAAGGAAGGCAAACCTCTCTGTCTAGCCTGGTTGCTCACAAGCATATGCAATGAAGGGACTTGTATTATGTCTGGGGCTGTCAGGTTCTGCATGCCACCATCGGCAACATTTTCCCGCCGCAACACGGATATACACACTTTAAAAATAAAAGACAGGAGCAGGGGCCAACGCTTGCTCAAAACTTAATTTAGCTGATGAAAGTGCCATCCAGAGGGGCAGGAGGAGAAAGATGCACATTGAAGGACAGTTGCAACCACAGGAATATTTCAGGGAGGAATTATCCCTGGATGGGACAGTGATGGTGTTCTCCATCTGTGAATCTCTATTGTGGCACATAATTAGGAAGTAGTTAAATACACAATGGCTTCTTGCTCTTTTGTGGGCCCACCAAGCATGCTATTTTGCTGAGGAACAGATGGAGTTTCTGGCGTGGGATGGGGGGGTACATACAGTTATGTGAAATTAAAGCCGACTGTGGACCTTTCTGTGCACGGTCTTCTGTCCCCCATGCGGGAAACTTGCGGGACAACTTTGCATAAAGTTATTTTTCTTGTGTGGGGAGAATAATAGAGTTTAATGGCGCTGTTCAATCATATGTTTAATTGCAAACATACAGGCTGAGGAAAGCAGTCAGAAAGAAAAAAGAATAATCCCATTGCACCATCAGACCAGCATGGAAGTGCATTAAAAGCTGCTTCTGGCACACAGGAGCAGCTTAACTGCAGCTCTGGGTGGCCTCAAAAGGTAAATAAGGGGAGGGTGGCGTTCTCAGCGGCAGCTAGTTATGAGAGCCAATATGGTAGGGGGTATTTCTGTAAATATTTCAGGGATTTGGGAGCATAAATAAGGCAAGTGGTAATGTCATTCACTGTCACTCGAGACCCATGTGGCAGCGACTGCCAGAAGTACCTTCCACTATCTCCATCAGGTCTACCAACTTAAGCCTTACCTGGATAGGGGTAGCTTGGCGACAGTGATCCACACTCTGGTAACCTCCAGATTAGACTAGCGCAAGGCATTCTACATGAGGCTACCCTTGAAAACAGTCTGGAAGTAAGAACTGGTGCAGAATGCAGCAGCTCAGCTGTTGACGGGAGTCTCTAGCCCAGTATTGGGCTGTACCAGCATTTGAATATGGATTGCCACTGTCACACTGGTTCTTTACCTCACCAGACTAATCTTAAGTTAGTCTAGTTGCCAGTTTGGTCTAGTGGTTAGGGAGCCGGACTCTTATCTGGGCTAGACAGGCTGTGGCTTGAATTAATACCAGGTTTGATTCTACACTGAAGCCAGCTGGGTGACCTTGGGCTAGTCACAGCTCTCTTCTGAGCTCTCACAGCCCCACCTATTTCATAGGGTGTCTGTTGTGGGGAGAAGAATGGGGAGCTTTGTAAGCCACTTTAAGTGGGTGAAGAAAGCAGGGCAGAAAAGCCACGTCGTCCTCCTCCTCCTCCTCCTCCTGGCCTGTTCGCACTTCCTTCACTGGAATGGTATAACAATACCAGTAAGTAAAGAGGAAGCACAGAGGAAACCATCTCCACTTCAAGTGCTAGTGAAGTCCTGAACCAGACAAGCAGCACTTGAAGTGCAGATGACCAGGCCCGGGCAGGCTGAATTGCCATGGTAACGCTGGCAAGGTGATTGGAATGCAGCATATATCTGCACAGCTATAGTCATGCCACCACACCACAGCCACCCACAGTGCTACACCCAGGAAAAGGTATGAGTACTGATGACCAGAAGCTACTCCCAATCAAGCCATGGACAGCATTTTAGTTGTGCCCATCTAGTTAGGACTGGAGCAACCTGGTGAGCTCCAGGACAGTGGCAGCAGTGGCATGAGGATGGGCCTCGACAGGGAGCAGATAGAACCGCTCTACCCGGTAAGTGTGAACAAGACCTTAGTCAGTCAGTCAGTTAGTTAGTTAGTTAGTTAGTTATACTATTGTATACCTTATATTTCATGCTTTCAAGCCAAGTCATAATATGGAAAAAAATAATATAGTCAATCAATCAGCTTTTATTGCAGTCAAAGACCCAGAGGATTTAAAATAGCATACAATGATAAATAAAATGATACAATAATATCAAGGTTTTTTTAAGGGGGGGGGAATGCAGTACATCCATAAAAAATTTAAAAGAGTAGTTAAAAAATCATAAGCCATAAAAAGATTAGAATAAAACTGTTCAGGACAATTTATTGCCAGAGTCAGGAACAAATATCTTGGTGAAAAATCTAGGTAAAGATATAGGCTTCATATACCTCACGGACCTGACACAATTCTCCTTATGTTCTCAAAACAGGCCCTGGTCAGAATGCCTCAGGTGCTGGAGGTGCAGAAATCACTATGAAGGAAGCCACTGCATTGGGCAAAATGCCCACCCCTTGGAGTGGATTGTAGCCTCTGGAATCGGGCTGCAACGTCTAGGCCTCTCCAGTCTTGAATGACAGGGTGTTTCCGCACAGGCCGTTAGAACGCATTTAGAAACACATTAAAGACACATACAGAACACATTGGAACTTGCCTTCCACATTGGAGGCCAGATCCGGGACATTTCAAGGACGCCGCTTCCGCAAAAGCTCACGTGAGATCCGTCTCTAATGTGGTCTTGGCGCCACTAAAACCAGTTCCCGGAAAGACCTGAAAAATTCAGTCTTAATCCGTTCTTGCATGGAACGGAGGAGGACACTTCCACAGCAGACAGGAGAGGGAACGGATGTCCCTCTGGCTGCCATGTTGGGAAGGGCGGAATGAGGACTGCCTGATTCCCCTGCACACCAGGCGTGACCAGAAAGTCAGAGTGACTGGCAGCTCACCACTCCAATCCCGCAGCTCTGGGGGTGGCATTGGCGGTGCACGAGCCGGAGGACTTTTGGAATGAGTGCTGATGCGTCCACACATCACCCACTCCATCCGTTCTCCAGCATCCAGACTTCCCACGCGAGTGTGGAAGCATGGGGCCTTATTTGGATCCATCCCTATTTCAGATGGAGCTTCCCAGAGATAGATTTGAGAAAAACAGTTTCCCTTAACCCAACTTTTAGGAGGTATGTCCAGAAACACCCACCGTGTCTAAGAGGAGTCTTGATTGAAAATTATAACATCATGCACAATGTGGGGAAAGGTGGATACAGAAAAAAATATTTTCTTTATTACACAGCACTAGCACTAGGGGGCACTCTATGAAGCCGATGAGCAGGAGAGTCAGGACTGACAATAGGAAGTGTTTTTGGTCTAGGGATTTACTACCAGAAGAAGTGGAGTGGCAGCAACCAGCCTGGATAGCTATAGGAAAGGGTCAAGCAAATTCATGCAGGACCAGGGGTACCAGTAGGCCTTTTCACAACTGCACTTCAAGTCAGGGACGGTGGCCAACACAAGCACCATCCCCATCCCCAACTTACACAGTGGCCCTTGCAGTGTGGAAGGCCCATCCCAGACCATCTACATTGCCTGACAAGTTGCCATACCCCAGGCCATTGCTATGGAGCACATGACTGTGTAGCTGCAGCCCTGATGCCCCAAACCCACACAACGTTTGTACAGAGTAGTGCAGATGTCATGTCTGGGACTCTGGCAGTAGCATTCTAGATACTCCCAGTAAAGCTGTGGAGCACGTTTTCTGCTCCACAGCTGGAGACAACCGGGGCAGTCTTGACACTTTGTGCTACCCTGGGACATGGGTGGGACTGCAGAGTGTGGATACAGCATCTAAAAGCATGTATGGCCGTCCTGATTGCCTCGGTGCAAAAATCCCAATGAGCTAGTTTGGTCTAGTGGTTAGGGAGCCAGACTCTTATCTGGGAATACTGGGTTCGATTCTGCCCTCCCCCACAAAGCCAGCTGGGTGGCCTTGGGCTAGTCACAGCTCTCTTCTGAGCTCTCACAGCCCCACCTACCTCACAGGGTGTTCTGTGGTGGGGAGGAGAATAGAAAAGCTTTGTCAACCACTTTGAGTCCCCTTAAATGGGTGAGAAAAGTGGAGTGAAACTCTTCTTCTAAACTCGATGCCTAGGTATTGCCTCTCAGCTGAAGGGGTTTTGCCTTTGTCTTCTGCCTGAGAATGCCCAGATGAAGTTGGTGGACCAATGTGTGTGAGCTAGACAGGCTGTGGCCTGATCCAGTAGGGCTCCTTATTTATTTCACAATATTTGGATATTCCAGAATAAAGCATGGATATTCCAGAATATTCATCCTTCATTCCAGAATATCCAAGTATAGTGGGATAAATAAGCAACATCTGGATGCAGCCTTAATGTACTTATGCCCTCTTATGCCATGGAATGCATACTAGAAGAAAACACCTCCCAGTCCTGTTGTTATTTCTTCAAATGCAGCACCGAGGACTCTTCCACCAAAGCTAATTAAATTAAATGCCTCAGCAATTAGATCAGAGCAGAGCGTCGCAGCCATGAGCTCAAAAGTAGCTGATGCCCACGTGCCAGAAATGACTTCAGCCCACAGCATTGACCTTAGACTTGGATGGCTTTGAAATGCAGATTATGGGTTGAGGGTTTATACCATTCCGTTAAATTGCCAGCTGCACATGGAGATAATGAACGTTCATTTAAAATATCAATTAAGAGAAACATTTGCTCTGAAGGTGGAGAAGTAAGGAGATTTTATCAGTGGCCATAATTATATGGTTGCTGTTTATTATTTATTTATTTATTTATTTATTAACTAGATCTTTAGAGCTACTCTGGGAGCTCACAATATACATTGAGATTAGGGGTGTGCACAAATGCAATTTTTGGGATTCAATTTGAATCAAATATCTGAAAATTCTATTCCATTAGAATCTTTAAAATTTGAATTTACCCAAATTCTATTAGAATTAAGCAAATTTGAATCTTTTTGTTCAGATTTTCTATTTGAATTTGTACTTATGAATGTCGACAGTTAGTTGGCCCTCATAACCCTTTGCTGAGTTTGCTCCCTATCTGATTATTGGAAGCAGGAAAAAATATACATATTCTTAAACAGTTTGCATAAGTGATGCCTTTTAGGGCCCGTCTCCATGCAATTTTTAGTCCGAATTTAACCCTGCTTTGCCTCGGGAGCGTCTCCATGCAAAGCCCTAATACGGGCTACATGCAAGACAATACGTGTTTAAAAAAACCCACTTTGCAAGTGTACAACATCTGAAATAAGGGGCTAACACCTATTGTCCCGGGGTCGTGCGGATGCTCCCAGGTTATCATTCATTAGGGCTGTCATTAAGAGGCTGTCCTTTGTGCTGTCATTTGTCTTCTCCCCACACAAGTGCTCCCAGGGCTGCAGAACGGGAGAACTAAAGGATTCAAGCTGCCTGTTGCCTCCGCGCCTTAAAGAGGTGCAGATTAATTTCTCCTTGCCGGCCAGGCTGGTTGGAGGCTGATTCATCGGAATTCACAGACAGAGGGTGCATCCCCATGGTACTCTTTCCTGTCGCTAATGTCCCTCTACTGCAGCGGATCTAACAAATGCACATTCAATTCTGAATTAAGTGTCCCCAGGGGGCTCAGCAAAACGCGCATTTAAAATGCACTGACCATCCCCAAGGAAGCGTCTTTTGCTTACCCACATCTTTTTCTCCCCGCCCCTCGCTGTTTCATTGGGTGCTCGCACGATCATGCGCTCATTCACAAGTCCAGAAGAAAAATTTACAAGTTCGCTGTTCATCTCCCCTGCTTGCGAAGGCAGCCGGGCTGCAGCCAGCACTATTTACAAGATCTCCAGCTGCCGAAATGCCTCCCCCAGCCAGCAATCGTGCGATCGTGTGCTCATTCACAAGTCCAGAAGAAAAATTTACAAGTTCTCTGTTCGCCTCCCCCAGGCAGCGATCCTGCCTCATAGACTTTCACTTGCCTCATACACTTTGCCTTGATATAAGCAATTCATTACAATGTATTTTGCTGTTTCTCTTTGTGATTGGAATGCCTGCCTACTGTTTTCATATCATGAATGCTGGCTGTGGATGAGAGGCAAAAAGAGAGAGAGAGAGCTTGCCGCCTCGGAGAGAAGCCCCGCCCCTTTTGCCACGGAGCGTCTCCATGCAAAATGTTGCTCTGAATACCCACGTCTTCCAGGAAAGTGCACTTGCAGTCTTCTTTAAAGGGCTGTTTTTTTGCAGCGCATTTTTCTAATTAACGGCGCTGGAAGCCGGATAAAAGCCGTGCATGGGGGTGTTCCATGACAAAAGAAGATTTTCAGCGGGCTTTAAATTGCATGGGGATGCACCCATTGAAGTGCGTATTAATTAGCTCCTTGCTGGAGCTCACAGATGAGCTAGAGAGAGGTGCATATTTAATTAGCTCCTTGCTGGGGATCGATCGGAGCTTACTGGCACTGGGAAGCAAAAGCTGCTTCAACATTTTAGGTCAGTTGTCTGGCTCCCCTCTTGTTCTCTGACTGTCATGCTTCAAGGGTGGAGGAGGAGGGGGGATCCCTCCAGCCCAAGCCCTTCTTCTGCAAGCACACATGCTTGCTGTCATGCAGACGTGCGCGCGTCTGCTAAAAGCTTCCAATCAGGGCAAAGGGGGTGGAGAAAAAAGGATGTGGTTTCCCTGATGCCAGGGTTTACCACCTTTGCTTGGGGATGGGTGAATTCGAACTGTACGCACGCTCTCCTCCACCTCATGGGGACATCTTAATCCAAACTACAATTTGGATTAAGGATGGCCCGATTCTGCAGCACAATAATTGGAGACCATGGGGATAAGCCCTTACTGCCATAACTTCAACCCAAAAAAACCAAAGATAAAGAAAGAGACAAAGGGCCTGTTCACACTTACTTTTGCAGTGCAAATTGGGGCAATCCAGAACATTCCATTCTCCACAAGTGCCCCAATCCTCCCTAGCTGAGGATCTAGGCCCAAAGAAAGAAAGGCAAAAAAAAAAAAATGTATATGTCTTTCAAGCAGCAAAAACCCTCCAGCATCCAAGCGAAGGACATCAGCTTTTTTTCTGAGCCAGCCTCTTCTACCTACGGGCTTGTTTATTTGATCTTTCAGCTTCCAGAAGGGATGGGAAGTGAAAATATATTGAAAGGAAGTCTTTAGCCCTTGGCAAGATCACAGGCTTGCGGCTCACCTTTCTTTTTGTCTGGCTCTTTGTGAGTCTTATAAAGGGGGTGGTTGCTTTTGCTGGTGGGTTTCAGGGGACATTTCAAGGCTATGAAGAAAGAAATGGAATGGGAATGGGATGTAGTGGTATTATTAGGCTGCATGTTTTTCTTTTTATCCGTGTTAAGTTTTTCTGTCGCTCTAAACTTAACAAGACTGGTGCAAAGAGACGGGTGGAAACAGCTGTAGTAGATTTATCTATTCATGTATCTGCGTTTCTACCATGCCCCAGATCCTTAAGGTCTCATAGTGGGTTCCAATAAAGCCTGTGTTAGAGCAGAGAAGGCAGCTGGTGTCTGAGACAGACACCTCTGATATAGCAGGACCCTGCATGGCCCTTGCAACAGCTTGATTGTTCCATTGAGGCCACACCATCAAGTATCTATGCCTGTTGGATGTGGGGCACCCCTCGCCCTCCTCACCCTCCATTTGGAGGCCCAGCAAACCGTTACACAAACACAGCGTGCTTCATCACAGCACGAGCCTGGTTCAGCGTGCAAGAAGCATCCTCAGAGCCACTACTCACACAGTGAGGTTTTTCAGCTATTAAGGGTATTCAGTGGGGATGTACACAAATGGTGTTTTTTTAAATCTGATTCATATTGAATCGGATGCAAGAAAATTAATATCTATTCAAATAAATCCCTTCGAATGTGGTAAGATTCGAATAGGATACAAATGTTCCACAAAACCAGCTGGGTGACCTTGGGCTAGTCACAGCTCCCTTCTGATCTCTCAGTCACCGCCCCACCCACCTCACAAGGTATTCTGCTATGGGGAGAAGAACAGAAAGGTTTGTCAGCTGTGTTGAGTCCCCTTAAATGGGTGAGAAAAGCAGGGGAGAAAAGCCAACTACCTGTGCTGGGTCTTCCAGCAATAGTTAAGGGCAATTATTAGGGGTGAGAAAGCAGGTCTGTGGTGGGGTTGCTGGTGATTCATGAGCAAATCTGCCATATCAGCACTGTGATGGCATTATATCTGCTGCAGCTGGATGCAGCTGCAATCATCCCTTATATAAAGCTGTGATTTGCTCTCTGCAAACAACATTCTACAGATAATCTCCCTTACAGAAGACTGCTGGGGCCTTTGTGCACTTCCCATCCCATCCCAGGATGGGAATAGTGCACTCCCACTCATGTGCACTTCCATTCACATTTGCAAGTGCTAGTGCATGCCGTCCATCTCCCCCATGCACCCACAGACCTAGAGGAGTTCCGGACACATGTCGACGTGATACCGTCTTCATTCCACTGGTTGGCGTGACCACGCTTGCACCATTGCTATCACCAGGACAACAGTAATGCAACATGCATGCAGACTAGTGTCCTAGGTCACCTGACATGCCAGCATGCTTGCACAGTACCTCCGATGACCTCTGGCACCGGAAGAGGTGCAAATGGTCTCTCCGCTGGCTGGGACAGGAAAGCTTGTGGGTGCGTGCAGTGTGCGATTTTGTGCACATTTTCTAGTGTCTGCTAAGGTAGCTTCTGAGATAGCAGGAGCCATTTCTGGTGTGGAAACGCCTCATACAAGTGTAGATGGTGCTTTCCAGAAGCAACCCCAACGTGTATTAGCAAGCCAAGTGCAAAAGGGCCTCAAGTTAGAGAAACCTCCAAGTAAATTATTGGTGACACAAGGAGGAGATACAGGGGACTTCTAGACAAGGCCTCAGAAGAATCATTTAGGCTGCGCACCAACATGTAGATGGCAGGTCCTTATTCTGGGATATAATCTGGAATAAGATTGAATGCAGAAAGAGTCAATGGTGCTATAAGACCCAAATCACATTATTTCACTTTTCAGGGACTGCATTTAATTTTTTAAAAAATGAGGAAATCACATTTTATAGCCACCATAAGAGCAACACTATGCTGTGCAAAACATAATTATAAAAAGCAAGTCGCATTGTATCAATCACCCTTGAATGCAAACATGCTGTGCAAAACTGTGTCATTAGGGGCAACGACATTCATAATGTGTCATGCATTATTCTGAAAACCATTGCTCTAAACCTCCATGTAGATTTAATCCAGGCAAAACCACCTAGCCATAATCAGCTTCCAGCTCATCTGTTTTCCCAATAAGTGCCTCCACAGAGCAAAAGCCTTTCTGTTTCCAGATGTTGCCAATTTCATGATATTTATGAGCCAAAGAATTCCCTTCTGCGATGTGTTCCCTCTCCAGGGCCGATGCTACTCCAAACAAAGAACCCAGTTGCCCGAGGCTGCAAAAGGCTTAGAGAACATTGATATTGTGAGAGTTAGAGCTGGTGAGGAGACCAAAAGCCTCTAGGTAGTGTTGCTCTTTCACAGACTGCTGTGGAATAACAATGAAAGGCCATGATCAGACACAGCAAAAAAACCTTTTCTGAGGCGACTCAGAGAAGGCTTGCAGGCGAGATTGTTCACACAGCAGTCTGCCCCTCCCCTGAACATTCTGCGCTAGAAAAGGTGGATTAGAGAAGGGATGGGGACACAAGAGCCACACGTCTCTCTGAGGCACCTCTGGGGTGCCTCTTCTGTTATGCCTGAGCACAGCCTTAGTTAGCTTTTATTCCCTGTGCAAGTTACTAAATAATGGATACAGCTGACTGGGGTGGGGGAGTGATAAAAGGAAATAAAAAAACAAGGCTGAGTTCCCATTATCACTTAAAACTGTTTAAAAACAGTTTAAAAACTGTTTGGATCCTCACCATGTCCACCCCCAATCTAGTAAAACAGTTTAAAAATTGTTTGGATCCACGTTGTCCCCATTGGCAATCAGTTTCAGGGGTATTTTGAGGATTATTTGGCTTTAAAATGGAATAAACAAACACCTGATTTTTCAGGTGTTTTTTCCGAGTTTGGCTTTTAAAACGCTTCTTCCTTACTGTAGTGGGAACACTAGAGCAGTATTTGGGCAAATACGTCATGAAATGGATTGGGGTTTCACCCTGCAGGTCAGCCCTTTCGGTTAAAAGGTACAGCAGCCGGTTTCATTGTAAAAATCCACCCTATACAGCAGCAGTTTCAATGTAGCAATCCACCCACTTCACACCTGATAACAATATTGCAATTCTGTGCAATTCTGACTCTTTAAAAGTTCCAACCTTTAGAAAGGGAAAGGAAATAAAGCTGCTGCAGGATCTGGGTGATGCGTAAATGTTGAAGGCTATGTGTGCAGGTGGCAGCGGCAGCAGAGTCAGGGGGCTTTTGTCAGACGGAACCCCGGCTGGGGATGGTGGCTGTGGAGGTGAGCAGGCGAACTGTGGAGTTGCTGCTGCTGTCGTGTGCCCTGGGCACTGGGGAGAGGAGGGGAAAGAATTGCATTTTAAGTGTTTAGAGTGGGGACAGAAAATTGGGATTGAATCCGATTGCCAGATGCTCTTTGCTTCCTTTTAGCACGCTTCTCATATCGATGCAAATCCCGATGTAAATCTTGATGTATATTCCGTTTTATTTTTTAAATGGGAACTCACCCCAAGTGTCCTTTTTTTCTTGCCAACTGCAAAGTAGGCCTATAAATCTGGTTTCAGAAAGATTGTGAACCAAGATTCTGTCAATATAATTCCTTTCCTTTCCTTTCTTTTTTCTTTCCTTCATCCCCCATCCCTCTCCAAATGGGTCCAGGAGAAAACTCATCTGGGAAGGGTATTTTGCAGCAAATTCTGCCTTTGTAGTTATTGCTCACCTGAGCCTCTGTTCCTTCAAAGAATCCAGGGCTCCTTCCACAAAGTTTTCAGGAAAAGCTTAGAATTAACTCCAAATGCTCCACACCTCTGATTACCTCTGCACATTGCTTTGAGCCACAGAGGTGCCTGGCCCTTAAATTATCCTACAATCCATCAGGAACAGATAATTCAAGGAAGATGACCTTACAGCCCATTACTGCAGGGGATTCACTGGAACTCTGCAGATGTTCTTGAATAGGAATGAGCATAAAGCCCATTTCTCCCCTTTGATTTGCTACAAATTAAAGGGGGAAATATTCGGCTTCATGCAAAGCCCACCCCCCATAAATGTCCCACCTTTACCCCACGCTCACCTTTCGCTTTCACAAACTGCTACAGCCTCCACTGCCACCACCCTCTACTCCAAGGCTCAACTAGGCCTTCCAGAGGTGCGCACGCAGCTGGAAATCCCATCCCCACATCCAGGAATCATGGGAAATCAGAATTCAGCAGTGGTTCATGGAGTTTGTTTTTGAGCATGCCAGGGAGGTTCCCCCTGCCTTTATTCCAATTTCCCCCCTACATTGTTCTCTTTCTGTTCATCTCGTCTGTTGCTTCACCCTTAGCCCTAAGTCTTGTGAAACCCCTTTTGATGGATCCACTTGGGCTGTGGTCACACCTAAGGTTTAATCCGGCTTCAGTCCACCTTCAGAGCAAGAGAACACATCAGCAAAGTGGCCAGTAATTGTCTTTCCACATTATCTATCCCAAAGGTGAATTTTCTGACTGACTGACTGCCATTTTTATCCCACCCTATACCCAAAGGTCTCCAAGCAGGTAATGACATTTAAAATCAAACATCATTAAAAAAAAAAAACCCAACAGCAGCATGTATTAAAACAGTCGCATCTGCAAGTGGGAAGAGAAAGTGTATCCCCATTTAACCAAAGGCCAGGGCAAAGAGGTGCGTCTTCACTGCCTTCCTAACTGTGTACAGTGAAGGAGACAGACACACCTCAAGGGGGAGATTATTCCATAGCCTAGGGGCCATCACTGAGAAGGCCCTCTCCCAGATGCCCACCCCTTAAGCCCCTGAGAGCGGTGGGACAATCAGGAGGGCCTCCGCTCCAGATCTTAAGGTACTGGCAGGTCAATATGGGAGTAGGTATTCCTTCAGATATTTAGGACCCAAGTCATTTCGGGCCTTATAAGTATTAACACTGAAAGAAAACAGCTAAAATATTATCTCACTCTGAAAGTGGACTGAAGCTGGATTAAACCTTAGGCATGACCACAGCCCTAGTCCAATTGCTCTAACACCAATAACTGCTCTTCCTAGGACTTTGATCATCATTGTAAAACAGGCAACCGGGGTTGAGGAGAGAGACTCGTGTGTGCAGTCCACAGTACCATTTTTCTCCTCTGGTAAGGAATTAGCATGCTTCTAACAAAATTAAGCATCATATTAATTATTCAGTAGAGCAAAATTTGAGCAGACTTCCAGAAAGAAAGAAGGTAGGCAGTCTGTCAGCCAAAAGGAAGCTTTGCTTAACTATGGGACAAGCTAGGTTTCAAGCAGATCTTGTGCCCCCTCTACTGGCCACAAACATTGCAAAAGGAGGTATTGTATGCGGCTAAATACTGCGAACTTGGAATGCTTCTAATATCATTGGCATATTCTGCATAAAATATAGTAATCTAGACATGTGCATGAATATTCACAACATTCGTTATTTGGACAGTCATACATGAAACAAATGTTATGATATTTGTACATTAACGTTTGTATGAATATGAGTGTTTTGGACATTTGTACGAATAGTTCAGACGTTCATTAAATGTGGCAGTGGGAAAGTAGACGCACCAGTCACATCTGCAATGAATCCAGAGTGCATTCAACATGGATCGAGAGTGGATTAAAAGTGGATTCAGGTCTGATTTGATGCTTTCAGAGCAGATCCCTTATGGGATATGTTTTGGATACATATGTGTTCTTGTCGGATACGTATTGGATACATATGCCTTCATGTTGGATACAAAGGCATTCATGTCAGATACATATTGGATACGTATGCATGTGTGTCAGATGCATATATGATACTCATACAAATTCATACAAATGTATCCATATCAGATAGAATCCTACCACATTTGAAGGGGACCAATTGGAACTAATACAATGCGTCCACAATGGGGTCTTCAGGCATCTTCAAGATCTGGATCTCCAGGAGGACCCCATCTCAAGGATCTGGATAGTGAAGATCCCGATCTTTGACTGGGCACGGAAAAAGGGGGCTGGCGTCTGCAGAGATGTGGACTAACCTTGCCCATTCGCCCTGGCTTGCAGTTCTGATCCACAAGCCACTTCTGCACAAGGAGTTCCTGTAAGGCTAAAGTAGAACAGAGACCCTTTGCTTACAGGGACCCCCAAAGGGATCTGTCTGGCCACAATTAAGACATACAGCTGGATTAGCAGAGACAGCTAATGAATCTTCGCTGGCGGAATGGTATCGTGGCAGTTGGCCAGGATACCCAAATATCTTGTATCATGAAAACATGTGAACCAGTTTGGTTTAGTGGTTAGGGAGCTGGATTCTTATCTGGGAATACCGGGTTTGATTCCACCCTCCTCCATGAAGCCAGCTGGGTGACCTTTGGCTAGTCACAGATCTCTTCTGAGCTTTCACAGCCACACCTACCTCACAGGGTGTTCTGTTGTGGGGAGAAGAACAGAAAGTTTTGTCAGCTGCTTTAAGCCCCCTTAAATGGGTGAGAAAAGTGGGGTAGAAAGGCCAACTCTTCTTCTTTAAATGGATCAAAGTCCAGCTCAGCAGAATGAAACCTGCTTCCTTTCCCAACCACCCTAATGATGCTGATTTACCAATGCCCACTATGGACTCAGCATCACTGTGGCTGTGATCAGACATCACAACAAGAACAACAAAAAGCAGCTGAGAGACACCAGGGTGCGGTCTTCATGTTCTCGTCCCATCTCTAATCCATGTTTTCCTAGCCTAAAATGTTCATATGAGGGGAGAGGAAGAGACTGGCTTGTGAAATACCCCACTTGCAAGCCACATCTGAACTCCCTCAGTGGTAGAGATGGGCACAAATGCAATTTTTGGGATTCGATTTGAATCAAATATCTAATGATTTGAATTGATTCAAATGTGTAAAATTTGTATGTATTCACATTCAATTTGAATTAAATACACTTAAATCTATTCATACGAATTTTTATTCGTATTTGAAGATACAAATATCGACAACATTCCAATGTGTCCATATGCATCCATACACATCCCATTTATATCCTGTATGCATCTCGGATATGAATAAAACCTGTACGGATACATATGTAATGCGTACATATCTGTACACATATGAATGTCTGAATAATGTGTACAAATAGTTCAACGGATTTGAAAATTCATTTGAATGTTAACTCTGAATTTAGAGACATTCAATTCAAATTTGAATGTCCGTATTCGGTCAAATTTGATCAAATTGTGAATGTTTTGAATATCCATTCACACCCCTATTCAGTGGTGCTTCTACCATGTGCATTCAAATCTCAGTTTGGGAGCCAGTTTGGCCTAGTGGTTAAGGAGCCGGCCACTTATCTGGGAATACCAGGTTTGATTCCACCTTCCTCCATGAAGCCAGCTGGGTGACCTTGGGCTAATCACAGTTCTCTTCTGAGCTCTCACTGCCCCACCTGTCTCACAGGGTATCCTATTGTGGGGAGAAGAATAGAAAAGCTTTGTCAGCCACTTTGAGTCCCCTTAAATGGGTGAGAAAAGCGGGATGGAAAAGCCAACTCTTCTTCTTCTTCCATCCATATTTCTTGACAGATATGGAAGTCATTTGCTATCAGCCTCATCCAGAGAAAATGCTTGAGATCAAAACTGCAGTTCTTTGTTTTCAAAGCAGTCACTCTGCCTCTGCATTATGGCCACATTGGTCAAGGTCAGCATAGGAAGGCAACTGGTCTGATCCAGCCGGATTCTTCTTACAGTGATCCCTACAGGTCTGTTTATTATGGCAGCAAAAGTTCATGGCTCCAGCAAAAGGAAGGAAAGAAGAATTTCCTTGTTCACAGCTAACACATTTAAACCATTATATTATAGCAGACCATATGCCATCGTAAAAGAATGACTCGTTTGTTTTGGAATGCATTTTTGAAAGCTGGGACTTAAATGCATACACACATAAATAGAGAGAGCCATGAATAGCAAATAGTTACTATCACCGATTTATACAAAATACTCGGGGTTGGAGTGCTGAACACTGCTGTCCATTTAAGGACAGTGACATTGACAGACTTAGAGAAACATTTATGAGACAGTTTAGTCTAGTGGTTAGGAAGCCAGACTCTTATTTGGGAATGCCAGGTTTGATTCCACCCTCCCCCATCAAGTCAGCTGGATGACCTTGGGTTAGTCACAGCTCTCTTCTGAGCTCTCACAGCCCCACCTACTTCACAGGGTGTCTGTTGTGGGGAGAAGAATAGAAAAGCTTTGCTAGCTGCTTTGAGTCCCCTTAAATGGGTGAGAAAAGCGGGGTAGAAAAGCCAACTCCTACTCCTACTCCTACTCCTACTCCTCTTCTTCTTCTTCTTCTTGGGCTGCATCCCCATGCACATTTGATACAGTTCCAAATGCAGGATCGGCAAGGGGCGTCCCCATGAGTTTAGGATTTGGTCCGCAGAAAACAACCAGACTGGAAGAGGCAATTCTTCCATTGCCTTTGGTATTTTACACTCCCAGTGATCATATTTCATATGTGTCCTGCATTGGGCTATCTGGGCAGTTACCAGCAAGTGTCCAAGAGTGCTGATTCCACACGGGCCAGAATACCAGACGAGCAAGTGTCCTAGAAGCCTCCTTGCCACATGGTCTTTAGCTCCCGCAATTGCCGCTCACTGTTCCTTCTCTTATTCTTCTTGTTCCAGATACTCAAATGCTAAACAAGCAACCTCCCACTTACCTTTGGGGTTTCCCCCCCATCATTTCTGAATTTCCTGTAATAGTGATATTTTGAGTTACCACCTTGATACCCTGGGATTATATCAGGAACACCACAAACTGTCCCAAGAGAATCATGGGTTCGAACTTGCACCTTGAGATTCCCTATGTGTGAATACAACTTAATAGCATAAGGGGAGCCCTGCTGGATTAGGCCACAGCCTTTCTAGTCCCACATCCTTTCTCACACAGTGGCCCACCAATTCCTTCTGGGTATCTCAAGCAGAAGACAACGACAAAACCTTTGCCTGCCCTTGAATCCATACAAAAGGCCTTTAGAGCCATCCTCTCTGTCTTTCCAGCCTGGAGGCAGTATCTAGGCATCCATTCCAGTAGTCATTGATATACCTGTCCTCCATGAATTTGTTTTCTTAACGCCTTCTCCCATATCAACCTGCCTGTGCCTTAAGATCGAGTGGTGAGGCCCTCCTGGTTGTCTCACCACCTTCAGTAGTGAGGCTGGTGGGCACTCGGGAGAGAGCCTTTTCTGTGATGGCCCCTAGACTATGGAATAGCCTCCCCCTCGAGGTGCGTCAGGCCCCTTCCTTATATATATTCAGGAGGGCGGTGAAGACGCACCTCTTTACCCTGGCCTTTGGCTGAGCTGATTATATTTCCCACCCAGGCCACACACTATCATTTTAAACATAATGTATATTGTTTTAAAGTTGTTAAATTTTTAAAGTCTTTTAATGTACATTCTGTTTTAATTTGTTGTTTGAAGGTTGTAACCTGCCCAGAGACCTTCGAGTATGGGGTGGGATATAAATGTAAATAATAAATAAATAAATAAATCCGTCCAGGCTCATTATTAATAGAAATAAGGGTAACAATAGAAGTATTATCTTGTTAAAAAGTATTGATTATAGTTTAGTAAATGTTAATAGTAATTGAAATGATGAAAGATTGGCATCCCTTTAATAGCCATTCACAAAGAAAGATGATTAATTAAGATTGGTTCTGTGATGTCTATGGGGTCAGCTGAAAAACAGAAAGAAGCATTCAGAGCACTGATGGAGAAGAAGAAGAAGAAGATGTTGATGATGATGATGATGATGATGATGAGTTGCCTTTTCTACCCCGCTTTTCTCCCCCATTTAAGGGGACTCAAAGTGGCTGATAAAGCTTCTATTCTTCTCCCCGCAACAGACACCCTGTGAAGTAGGTGGGGCTGTGAGAGCTCAGAAGAGAGCTGTGACTAGCCCAAGGTCACCCAGCTGGCTTAATGGGGGAGGGCGGAATCGAACCCTCAAAGAGATGTTTGACAAACAAGGAAGTCACTCAAAAAATAACAAGTTGGAGAGATATCATTTCATGATAATGGCTAATTGTGTGGTTTTTTAGGTTGTTAAAGAAAAACCATTTCAATAACAAACATTTCAAAAAAGAAATTAAATCTATCCAGGCTGGTTGCTGAGACTCCAGCTTGAGAGAATTTGTCACTTTCCCTCCTCTGTTTGTAGATAATTCTGGGCTTGTAGCAACAGAAGTAAATATTGTACACGTATGAGTCAGTTATCTCAAAGGTCACCTTTATTTTATCTTCCACGTGAAAAGAGGAGCATAAGGCTTTTTTAAAAACACTTGCTTCTGCTCTGGATGGTACCCAGCTTCTATTGGCAGTGAGTCACCTCGCTAGGCAGAGCTATAAATGACAAACATTGGTAAATAAGATAATATTAATTATATTGGTGACTCAACTGAAATCAACAGAGTCCAGTGGCTGTGAAGTGGAAATAAAAGTGCCTTATCAAAAAGAAAGAGGAAAAACAAGCAATGTTCACATTAAAAACAGGATAATCAAGGCCAGCCTGGCATGAATCAATATATTTTAACTGACAAGAAAAGACCTGCACTCCACAGATAGGGTGGCCACCTGCTTCCCTGATCCTGATCCTGTTTCTTTAACCACCTAAGCTTTAATCCAGCTTCAGTCCACTTTCAGAGCAAGAGAGCACAGCAGCAAAGTGACCAGTAATTTTCTTGAAGGTGAATTTTCTGAGTTATTTAACACTGAAAGAAAACACCTTGTCACTTGGCTGGTATATTCTCTCCCTCCAAAGGTAGACTGAAGCTGGATCAAACCTTGTGACCACAGCCAAGAACACAAAAATGTGACACTACGTTTGTTGGTACCCGATAAAAACAAAGTTAAGTTCCATTGAAAGGATCTTACTCAGTAACATTTAATATAGGGTTTCAAGCGGTTCTTAGGTTATTCTTGATAGAAAAAAACAGATAAAAAGCTCCATGAAATGAAGATTCAATTTCCCCAGAGTTGTATGTAGAGGTGTCCAAAGCTCAGTTTGTGTCTGAAAATTTAGTTGACTAGGGGTGTTTTTCCACTGTACTCCCTTAATCTGGATCTAAGATTTTCTGCCTGAAGACCCCATTGTAGACCCCATTAATGGGGTGTACAGAAAATTCGGATTAAAGGCCAGAAAGTACCCATTTGATCAGGATTTCCCCAGTGGCAGTCGAAACAATTGGGTCCCAAATGGGTGCCATGGTGGAAATGGGATCATCCGGCTCACACCCAAATGGGTCCTTAATGGGTGCAAAAATGGGTACTTTCTGTCAGTGGAAAAACACCCGTTTGTGTTTGAAGATGTTTGCATTGAACCAAACATGAGGTTGTTCAAGTATCAGGAAATTTGATTGAACTGAATCAGTCTGACACTCCTAAACATGAATGATTTGATCAAACATTTTGTGTTTATTCAGTTTTTGACCTTGAAAGGGCCTTTTTTTAAATGAACAAAATGGATTCTAGTTCAAAAAATGAACACAAAGAACTACTGATTTTATTAAACTGTTTGCCATCAAGTCAAACAGATGATTAATGCACATTAGAGAAGTGCACAGAAATTGTAACATTCGTTATTGATGAATTCCATCATTCATACACAAATCGAATGTTATGATATTCGTACATTGACATTCGCATGAATACAAAAGTTCTGGACATTTGTACGAATAGTTCAGACATTCGTCAAACTGGGGAAGTTTGCTTTCAACATGGATCGAGAGCAGATTAAAAGTGGATTCAGGTTGGATTTGATGTTTTCAGAGCGGATTAGTTACAGGATATATATCGGATACGTATTCATTCATATCTGATACTTATTTTTTTGTATCCTATACTTATTCATTCATATTGAATATTCATACGAATTCATATCGAATAGAATTTTAGCACATTCAAAAGTGTATTAGTATTAATATGAATTTTTGAACATTTGATTCATTATGAACTCAATGTCAAAAAACACATTCATGCACTTCCCTAATGCACACTGCTAGCTGTGTCTTAAAAATGTTTAATGTCTTAGAATTCATTTTAGTAATAACAGTAAGTTTATTTTTACTGCTACTACCCTTAAAAAACTGTCCTCCAGCACTTAGCTTGCTTGTTTCATACTGTTATTAGCTGTGGTCAAATTATCAATAAATTTGAATTTGACTGGCAAGTCCTTTCCTCACTTTTTATTTCCATAAGGCTGTTGGCCAAATAGAAGTAGCAGAGCCTGGACTCTTCTCATTTTTAAAGGCAGGTTATTCTGTATGCAGACGGGAGTGACATTTCACGCATGTGAACAAAACGTCCCAGTGATCCCCTTGTTCACATCTGTTAGATAAGTACAGAAAAAGTCCCGGAAGCAGTACAGCAAAGGCAAATAAAGGAAATCATTATATGGAAGAAGATGGAAATAGCGTGTCATCCTTGCATCTGGGCTTCTTAGCTTGTCCCTATTTCACCAGCCAGCCTATCCCTATAGCTTTTCCTCAGTGACGGTCTCAAGAAGTACCCATGAACCACCGGGAGCCTGAAGGACATATGGAGGCTTCCCTCCTCCAGCTGGACATGGTGACCTTTCACTTTGGCTTTCCCCTGCTGACTCTTTATTAGAGATGTGAACAAATGTTCTAAATATTTGAAATTTGATCGAATTCAATTGAATGTGGGCATTCAAATTCAAATAGAACATCTTCAAATGTTCCCAAACATGAATGATTCAAAACATTTAAATGTGCAGGTTCGTACGTATTACATATGTATCTCTATGAATCTCATTACATAATTGTACACATTTGTGCGATAGTACAGGACAAAAACAGGATGCATACGGGATAAAACAGGATGCGTATGAAATGCATACAGATACGTATAACACAGACGAATGTTGTCGATATTCATATCTTTAGATTCGAATCTAACATTCAAACAAATAGATTCAAATGTATTCGATTTGAATTGGATTTTGTTGCATTCGGATTCTAAACATTCAAATCAAATCGAATGTTTGGATATCCGATTCAACTTGAATTTAAATGCAAAAAAAATTCGTCCCTATTCTTTATATCTTTCTTCAGTTCCTTCCTCTGTGTCATGTCCTTAACTATTACATCTGAAAACTGGCAGAAAGAGTTGTGTTCTTCCCAGGGCCTGAGCAAACATGGGCTCCTTGGCGGGGGGGGGGGGGCGACGATCTTTCTTCCGTCTTTCCCTTGTGCAACGTGGCCTATGCTGCAGCTTTGAACTTTACATGCATAGCCACCATTGAGCAATACTAGCTCTTAGCCACTACAGTTGGTTGGCTTCTGAGCTTTGTGTTTATTTCTTGTTGTACTCTGTGCATCTTCACGGGGCCATCTAATGGGCAGGAGATGCACCATTCACCCTGCCAGCACCTTGTGCCTTAGCAAACTTCAAAGCCAGGAAGCAAAAGTTCTCTGGCCTCAAGGGTTTTGCCAAACGCAATCAAAGGGTGAACGGGAAATGACAATGAGGGTTGTCCATTTTCTGCCAGGCAGACACCAGCTCAAGTAAGTTGCCCCTCTTGCTGTCATAGCTATGAATGGCAGCAGAAAGGTAAGAGAGTTTGTTTATGTACCACTTGCTGTTGGTGGAACAGAGGCTCTGTTCCATCTTCAGTCCACTTTCAGAATGAGAGAACACGTCAGCAAAGTTGACAAGCTGACTTCTTTCAGCATTATCTATCCCAGAAAATCCAAGTTTGAGTTTGATTATGAAGAAAGAGAATGATGGCTCACTTTATTTATTATTTATTTATTTACATTTTTATCCTGCCCTGTACCCTGAGGTCTCTGGATGGGTAGCAACATCTAAAATCAAGCATCATTTGACATCATTAAAACATTAAAACAATAACAGCATCTGCCAGTGGGAAAAGTATATCCCCATTTAACTGAAGACCAGGGCAAAGAGGTGCGTCTTTACTGCCTTCCTCAACATATACAATGAAGGTGATAGACGCATCTCAAAGGGAAGACTATTTCATAGCCTAGGGGCCATCACTGAGAAGGCCCTCTCCCGGGTGCCCACTCCTTTTGCTGCTGAAGGTGGTGGGACAACCAGGAGGGCCTCCTCTCCAGATGCATTCTTCCATTCTGAAGGTGGACGGAAGCTAGATTAAAACTTACACTTGAACAAAGCCAAAGAAATGAACTGAGTGGGAAGTATCTTTCATGGCATCTACCCTGGTGCCATTGCATGCCCATCCCCCTGGCTTTCTCAGGAACAATATTATGCACCTGCCCCCTACCAGCACCTGGGCCAAACCAAAAGCCACCTTACCTGAAAGCCAGATCCAACTGCTTTCACCACCACCATAGAGGGACAGAGGAGGGAGGAGTTAATGTACTAGCTTGGCATTTGGCCAGGTCATTCCATGTCAGACCAAAAGCAGACTTGGAACACCACCATCTTTTGCCATGCTCCCCACCGCAGGGGCAGCTTGGGTATGCTTTGCATGAAGTTCCTGACATCTGGATTTCCAGAGTCTGAAAATCATCCCTTTTCAGACAGCATCTTCCATGGCACCAACCTCCTATGCAACTCTCACCAAGGACACTTTCCCTTGTGGTTATCTAGAGTCTTTGGATCTTTTTGTACTCGGTCACTTAGGACAGCCTCACGTACTCTGGGAAGCTGGGTCTACAAACTGAAGCTGCTTTGATCCTGAAGCAGCCCAGAATGTATCGAACCATTCAATTCAAATTTGAATGTCCGAATCTGGCCAAATTTGCACGAATTTTGAATGCTACGAATATTTGTGCCCATCCCAAGCCCAGAGTGTGCATGGCTGCCCCAATACCAGTAAAACTCCTCCACAGCTTTACCAGGAGCATCTACCCTGCTCCCAGTGCAATCCCAGGTGCAGCATTTGCACTGCTTCAGGGGTGTGCACAAATGTAATTTTTGGGATTCGATTCAATTCAAATCTTTAAATATTCGAATTTACCCAAATTCGATTTGAACTAAGCCAATTTGAATCTGTTTGTTTGAATTTCCTATTTGAATTTGCACTCACGAGTGTCGACAACATCCATATGCGTCTGTACGCATTGTTACACATCCATATACATCCCATAGTTATCCCTTATGCAACCCATTTTTTTCCCATATGGATCTGTACAAATGCATACAGATGCGGGAAAGATGCGTACGTGCAAATTCTGAATGTCTTCAAATATTCCTACACATCCCTACTTCCTTGTATGAATGCTGCAGGGGCCAGGGGCACAGCTACAGCTGCGCAGTTGCACGCCACGTAGCAACTGCCATAGCAATAGCCCAGTGCACAGCGGAAGTTGCTGGGCCATTCCTAAGTGAATGTGGACAGTCCATTTCAACAGTGCACCAAAGTACACTGATAGAATGGATCCCCCAGGGTCTCCTAGGCTAGGAACCTTCACTCCTAGCCATCAGAGGTTGGCTCCAAAGCTTGTGTGAGTTATAGGGCTGGTGCAGAGGTTAGAGAGGAACAGCCATCATTGTGCAGAACAATGTTCCTGTCTAAAGGCAGTGAATCCCAGGACATATTTGCACTTACGTAGGCCTCTGGTATGCACTTAGGACAGCTGTGGTGCAGATGCTCTGTACCAGAGATGTCCTCACTGCACCCCAGAGGCCTAAGTGCAAATATGTCCCCAGCCATGTGATCCAACTGACCTCTTCCAGATCAGCTAAGGGAAGTGCGGAAAGGCCTGTTGTTTGGAATGTTGCTTCCTATCCACAACAAGCCATTGGGAAAGACTGGGAAACAGCCCACAATATTGCCAAGAGAGGTTTCCAGTTTCAGCCTCTGTTCAATTGCCTGAGCTTCCACCAGCAAACCTGGAGGTGGTGCTGTTAAATTTTGAAATGGGATGTCTCTTAGCTTCCTTCACAAGGAGTTCCTCAGTATTCTAGTTCTTACCAGAAACTGTTTTCACAGGAGAGAAGGGGGGGGAAGCTGTGCTTTTCCCTTTAGCTGCAGATGTATTTCACAAGTCTGGAGGCAGCCAAAGATGCAAATAGTCGATTAGAAATAAACTACTCTTGAACTGCCATTTTGCAGCCAGACTAACTATTGCAGGTGCATGGAAAGACCTGCAAAAGTGGAAAGTAAACATATGGTATAGTCAACTTTCCATAGTAGCCTTGCAAGAGTTCATCACAAACCACAATGTATTATTAATGCAAGGCCTTTCCCCAAAATCTCTTACCTACACATATGGGGCCTGTTCACACTTGGCTGTATTCCATGTGTTAATGTACGCACTGGGAAGTCTCACCTGGGGCTCCTGAGGCCTGCGCTAAAATGTCCATAGTAAGCCCCTCCTACTGGGGTATATTCCAGAATAAAGCCAAGTGCGAATAGGCCCTTGGTCTCCTCTGATATCAAAAACAGCCAATTTGGAAGGAAATCTGCTCCCCTCATTGTCAATTATACAATCCCTAGCTGTCTTAATAACTAAGGCCAGATTTCCATTGGCCGTCTGGTCTGGCTTGAATTCTACTCAAGGGCCTGCCATCCCAAAACTTTGGATGGGATTTTCCATTTCTGCAGACTAAATGTCGGAAAATCTGGGGAATCCTTATTCGGATTTTAACAGGACTCACTGCGGAATCCTGTTAAAATCTGAATATTTATGTAATGGGAACGCCACCACCCACCATTTACTACCTCCTGTACTGTTCTGTTGTCATCCCCCGCTGTCTACCTACCCTACCCTGCCCATTCCACATCTGTCAGTCTCCTTCCCCCTCCCCCCATGCCCTATTCCTCCGTCTTTCATTGTATCTCGCCCCTTCCCCTGCCCTGTTCCTCCATCTCTCTTCTTCTCCAGCCCCTTCCCCGCACCCTGTTTCTCTGTCTTTCATCTTCTCTCACTCCTTCCCTGTTCCCCGTTTCTCCATCTTTCATCGTCTCCTGGTGGTCCCTCACTCCCCCCCCCCACCCCCCGGCACCATTCCTCCATCTGCTGGAGAACGGTGGGGAAGGCAAGCAGTGGAATGACGATAAAAGACAGAGGAACAGGGCAGGGGGAGATGGCACCCCAAAGCAGTCAGGACGACTGCAAGGAGTCCTCAGCACTGGTCAAAAAAATCTGGGTTAAAACCTACCTTTTTTGACCAGTTGGATGTCTCCTATATTCTGACCTTATTTGGCTACATTTTGGTTGAGAATTTGATTGAATATTCTCTACTGCATTTTGTAAATCAAGGGGACTTTGAGTTTCTGTTGTGATACTGCTCCATTTTCCCTATTCCTGTCCACATGTTCTTTCCAGTTTGTTTGTAAATGTTTTCAGTTTTCTAATAAAAGTATCTTTTCGCACACAAAAAAGAAATAAAATAAAGGTAGGATTTATGTTTTTAAAAAACTAATGAGCAAAAACAATAAAATGCTCACCGCACTTTTACTGCAGTTTATCATTCAGAGGCACCACGTCCCAACCCTGAAACTGGAATGGAAGAGGCAGTCTCAAAGCGGACAGCCTTGTTTTGCGCTAAGAGTAATCCATCCCAATTTGGGAGAAAACACCATTCTGGCCTGATTTACTGGGGGCCTGGGGGTGCAGAAAGGGCCATAGAGAGTGCATCCACACACAGCAGCTCAAAAGCAGGGGCCTATTTGCACCAGGCGGCCCCTGCCTTCCCAGAAGTTCCCTAATCATGCACTAGCCTTACTCAGGAACTTACCAGAAGCATCCAGCAGTGAGCATCTGCACCTTTTCTGGTGCTCCGGGGTTGTCTGAAGCGCCGCACAAGCGCACTGGGACGATCGTAGATGCAACTGTGCGTGTACAGAGTGTCAGCGTCATCATGGCGACAGCACTAATGCACTCACAGTTGCAGCGGGTGCCGCAGCCAAAATGGTGGCACCCTGAAGAGGACTGGTCCTGGGATTGATCACAGGTGAGCAACCGATTGCGCGGGGTATGGGCTGCAGTTAACGTTGGGTGAAATAACGTCCAGCAGACTGGAACGGAAGTGCAAAGCTGCCCCAGTTTAGGGCGGTAGCATGAAGGTGCTTGTAATCCATTCCACTTCTAATCCCTTCTCTGACCCTTAATGTGGAATAAAGCACTAGCATGTGGACACTACCACCTCTAAACTGCTTTTCAGCCACTTTTTTTTCAGTGTGTGAGGATGCAGCCAGGTCATTGCTAAGAAAACCTCACTAAGGAAAGCATCAGTCTTGTTAGATTGCACACATCCACTAGAAGGAAAGCCAGGAAGTTCCTGGCATTGCTGGAGCACAGTGGGGGGGGGGGCGGACATTTGTTGTGCACACAAAAGGTTCCCAGGTTCAACCCTCACATCTCCACTTTCCAGTTTTGTTGCCGAGAAAGCTGTGTGTGTCGAGTTCTACATTTATCCTGGCAAGTTTGAAGTTTGATGCACAATTGGCAAAGAAGATGAAAGCAGGAAACTGGCCAGGGGCAAAACTGGACAGGAAGGAGCAAAGTCACAAGATAGCTTGCAAGTATTTCATGAGGACACAGAACAAGACAACTACCGATTGCAAAATGCCTGTTGCCAATCACAAACTACAATGTCTGTTCTGTGTGTGTGTGTGTGTGTGTGTGTGTGTGTGTGTGTGTGTGTGTGTGTGTGTGTGTGCAGCATTAAACAACCTACTGTTGGGACCTAAATGTTGACACAGTTTAACTCCTTAACAAACAAGGAGGTTGCAACACATTCGCTGGAATACAGAATATGAAGTGGCTAAGAGGAATTACGTAATGAAAACGGGGGTGGAGATGTTGGGGCTTGAACAATCATGCATGGAAGGCAGATTATTGGAGGGACCAGATATGGTTTCCAGTAGGAATGTGCACGAATATCAGAATGCGTTCAAATTCGAATCAAATGTCCTTAAATTCGGATTTAAAGATTTGATTCGAATTTTGAATTTTGGATCTATTCTTTGAAATTATTCGGACATTCGTATGTCAACAGGTTTATACACCAGGCATACCTGAAGATTTGCAACTTTGCCGCATTTATACAGATCCGTAAGGGATGGAAATGGGTTGCATACAGGATAACTACAGGATGCATACAGACGTGTACAGTTCCGTACAGATTTATACGGACCCAGGGAAGATGTGTATGGGTATCTATGAATGTTGTAGACATTCATAGGGTGTTTTTCCACTGTCACTAAAAGTACCCATTAAGTACCCATTAATAGGTACATAATGGCATTTTTGTACCCATTAATGGGTACTTAATGGGTACTTCTAGTGTCAGTGGGAAAACACCCATAATTTCAAATTTGAATAGATTCAAACTTGGTTAAATTCGAATTTTAAAAATCGAATCCTGAAAAGTGCATTTGTGCACACCGCTAGTTTCCAGAAGTTTTTGGATTCAGTGATGGCTGGTACAGGGAAGACAGTTAAAAGGAAGTAATACCAGAAATCAGAGTGGGTAGAACTAATGGTAGGTAAAACTATGGTTAAGCCTGCAAGTCTGTGAAATCCATACAGAAATGACCTTATCCAGCAATAATGAGGCTGGATGCTGAGGGCACTGAATTGCAGCGGTTTCACTCCTACCTCAAAGGACAAACCCAGATTGTTGTCAGAGGAGATTTTTATCTTCTCATGTGATCTTATCCTCTGCGGCGCAGGTTGATGACATCCTACTCTATCTCAGCATTTCATCTAAGTCAGGAGAGGCAACTGAGGATGTTACCCTGCGTAGGGATGTACATTCTCAACTTTATCAGCCTTGAAGATTTTGGAGAGAATCTTCAAAAATTCAAAAATCCGATTCGAATCCGAATGTTGACATTCAAATTCTAATTGGGTTTCTTAACATTTGAATTTAGACATTCGAATGGATTTTGGATGTTCCGAAACATCTGTTTGAATGATTCGAAATATTTGAATGTACAGATACATGGGTCAGGTGTATCAATGGCCACTAGAACTGAAGCTTAAGTGCTTCAGGCTGGAGAGGCAGGCAGGATGCCTCTAAAGGACCCTTGCAGGCAGTAGAGTGCAGATGAAGGTTTTGCCTTTGTCTTCTGCTTGAGATGCCCAGAAGCAATTCTCTCTTGGCAATTGTGAGAGACTCATCAAAACGTTCTTTAGCCCATCTTTGAAAAAACTGCAGCACCAGTGCTGTTAGCTGAAGACCAGGGGCAGATTTGCACTTCCTATCTGCGGGATAGGAAAGATGAACTTGCCCAGGTGTTTACTAGGATTCATACTTGCAAACGCTAGTACACACCAACCCACTGACCGTATCTACCATGGTGTAGACGCATATCCGGGTGCCGCCATCTTCCCTCTGGATGCTGGCGCCAGTGTGCATGCACATGAACTATCTCTGGGACAAAGGTGACATGCCACACACACACCACACGAGTGTCAGCACATCACATGACACATCAGCACACTTGCAGGGTGCATCACATGACCCTCCTTGCACCATAGTGGAGCAAATGGTCTTGCCAGAGCCAGGAAAGGACGGAACCGGTTAAAAAAGTGTATGTTTGGAAGGCTTTCTCACGCACCCCATGTAGTCAAGCTGCAGTGCGCTCCTGCAAGGAAGGAGCCGTTTCTGAGTTAGAAACGTCTCCTTGCAGTGCAGATGATCTGTCGGGGAGTGCAGTGCAGGTCAACTAATGGACCAAGTGCTGAACGGCCCCCGGTTAGATTTGTTAGCTCCTTCAGAAGTTTCCATTCATTCACTGTTAATTGTAGATTAATAATTTCCCATGTTTTCCTCTAGCCTCTAATGTCATCCCCCATACTTGGTTAACTGCTGACTTGGTTGCAATTTGTATTGCGAAAGTGAGCAAGTAGGAACTCCCGGGCAGCTTTTTTTCAATGCCCTTCACTATTCTGCAGAGCTCTGCTGCTTTTCCTGCTCTAACCACTGTGTATAATGAGATGTCAACAAACGCAGAATACATGAAATGAGTTCAAATCGGTTAGGGTAGGCAGAAATAACTGTTCTTCTCTGCAAAACTTCCGGTAGAAGGAGAAGAGTTGACTTTTCTACCCTGCTTTTCTCACCCATTTAAGGGGACTCAAAGTGGCTAACAAAGTGGCTTCCGTTCTTCTCCCCACAACAGAACACCCTGTGAGGTAGGTGGGGCTGTGAGAGCTCAGAAGAGAGCTCTGACTGGCCCAAGGTCGCCCAGCTGGCTTCATGGGGGTGTGCAGAATGGTATTCCCAGATAAGAGTCCGGCTGCCTAACCACTAGACCAAACTGGTAGGACCAGTAGCTTTGGATCGGAAGCCTCACGTTAAGAAGCCTGAACCTGGCAGTTACCAGGTTACACAGAGCAGCAGGATATGGGTGGAGCAGCAACAGAAGAAGCCAAGGGTGAAAAAGCAAGCTGGTGGCCTCTTCCTAGCCAATTGAGCAGGATCCGTCCCTATGAGTGGACCGCTGTCCTTAATGGGCAGTGGGCAGAGGTGCCATGCTTGTAGAACTTCCTGTTCTGCCATGTCCTGGTAGTAGAAGTGGGGGCAGATACCATTAGAGCTGGCCGCATGACTTTGGGGGAATCGGTTTTGCCTGGTTGATCAAGCTTGGTTCTGTGTGTGTGTGTGTTTTGGTCTTTCTGGGCATCATTTAAGAGAACCACCTTTTTATGTTGCTTTTAACTTCAGTGAACCAGTTTGGTTTAGTGGTTAAGGAATACTGGCTTTAATGGTTAACTGGGAATACTGGGTTTGATTCCACCTTCCTCCACAAAGCCAGCTGGGTGACCTTGGGCTAGGCACAGCTCCCTTCTGAGCTCTCATAGCCCCACCTACCTCACAGGGTGTTTGTTGTAGGGAGAAGAATAAAGGTTTGTTAGCTGTTCGTCAGGTGAGTGTAGCAGCTGTCATGCCCAAAAGCAGACCTCTGCTAAATGATTAAAACAGACACGTCCTTTGCGTCTATACTTGCCTGACAGTTGCCCAGCTGACTGCAGGACAGCTGTCAGGTGATCGTTTGGTGTAAAGCAAGCCCTTACCTGAGTGATTAAGAGCTCTGGCAAGGGAGGTAGGGTGGAGAAAACCGTGGCATCCCGATGCAGGGATTCACCGTGGTTTTCATGGGGACGGGCGGGTTCGCCTTGAACCTGCCCTGTCCTCCATTGCCATGGCTACTCCTTAATGTGAATTAAGATTCACATTAAGGCTCCCCCGAATCCACCACGGGGCATTGGCAGCCCCATGGGGATGCAGCCCTATTGAGCCAGTTTGGTCTAGTGGTTAGGGAGCCAGACTCTTACCTGGGAATACCAGGCTCGATTCCGCCCTCCCCCATGAAGCCAGCTGGGCGACCTTGGGCTAGTCACAGCTCTCTTCTGAGCTCTCACATGGTGTTCTGTTGTGGGGAGAAGAACAGAAAGCTTTGTCAGTTGCTTTGAGTCCCCTTAAATGGTGAGGAAAACAGAGTAGAAAAGCCATCTTTTCTTCCTCTTCCTCTTCCTCTTCCTCTTCCTCTTCCTCTTCTTCTTCCTCTTCCTCTTCCTCTTCCTCTTCCTCTAGTATGTCTGTGAAGCATCTTGGAGTGTTCCACAGCTACCAGTGATGCCAGACTGCCTCTCACATTTGCATCCACTTCCAGATGGAAGCAGCTCTGCACTGTCTGGATGTTCCAGGTCTGAGCAGCCCTGTGCTGTCTCTCTCACCCAAGTGCAAAGATTCACTGTTTGCTCTCCTGTCCAGGAAATTATTCCAATCCCATACATTCTCCTGGGCAAAATGGAGGGGTTAAAAAAAGCCTATAGCCAGAAGGCCATTTCCCTATGGAAATTCATGGAGGTCAGGTGTATCAATGGCTACTAGAATTGATGCTTATGTACTTCAGGCTGGAGAGGCAGGCAGGATGCCTCTAAAGGCCACTTGCAGGCAGTAGAGTGCAGATGAAGGTTTTGCCTTTGTCTTCTACTTGAGATGTCCAGAAGCAATTGGTGACCCACTCTGGGAGACAGGATGCTGAACTAGATGGGCTGTGGCCAGATCCAGCAGGGCTCCTCTTATGAAAATGTACATTTGAATCACCCCCACACATCTGGACCTCTCTCCAAGATCATCAAGGCTGAAGAAATTGAGAATGTACACAGACTATGGGGATGCCAAATGGTATGACATTTGCCCGATTCCATGCTTGCTTCACCGGAATCACATGGCTGGACTGTTTGCACATTGTCCCATTCTTGGGTGGAATGTTTCTTGCTTCATGGGAAACAAGGAAACCCACTAAGTTTTGCAAGGAGTCCTTTTATGGACTCTGAGCCAATTTGACACACTCTGCTTGCCACACGGCATCTAGGGGTGTTGTAACCTGCCCTCGGATGGCACTTCAGGGCCTTCATGTGAAACCGTGACTGTGGACTAGTTGCAGTGTATGTAGGTGGAACAGAAACTGCAACAAGGGAAAGAGAGGCCAATGTCTGGGGCACAGTGAATTTCCCCTCTTATGCAAAGTCAAGCAACGTTGATCCTCTTGAATTAAATATAATGCTTGCAACTGTATATATTGCTCCTTTTTTAAGGAAAAAAGTCTGATTTATCTTTTGAGTATTTCTAATCCTTATTTAGTTAGAAGGGCTTTTATCTTTTTGCCTTTTTGCCCCTCCAGAGTTGGGTTTCTGCTGTCAATAAAACAGGAACAACTTTGGCCAAGGTTGCAAAAATTAAAAAAGCAAAAAATAAAAATACCCTTGCTATTGCTCTGAAACATGTAGTGGTGGTGGTGGTGGTAGTTGTTGTTGTTGCTGTTGTTTGTTTATTTATATTTTTATCCCACCTTATACCGAAAGGTCTCAGGCTGGGTAACAACCTTTAAAACAACAAATTAAAACCAATTTTAAAACCAATAATATACATAAAAGCATTTAAAAGATTCAGCATATTAAAATAAGTTGTTGCTGTTGCTGTTGCTGTTGCTGCTGCTGCTGTTGCTGCTGCTGCTGCTGTTGGAGAAAGACTGAGGTGGCTAGGAGCTTATCTCCCTTTACTGAATCTCATATCCATATGTACATAAGAGGAGCCCTGCTGGATCAGGCCACAGCCCCTCTGGTCCAGCATCCTGTCCCACATTGTGGTCCATCAATTGCTTCTTGTCATTCTCAAATAGAAGACAAAGGCAAAACCTTCTTGATTTCCTACAAACAGTCTTTGGAGGCATCCTGCTGTCTCCCCCAACTTGAAGGCACTATTTATGCATTCATTTTAGCAGCCATTGTTACACATCTCCTCCATGAATTAATAGGAGCCCTGATACACCCAGTCACAGTCCATCCAGTCCAGCATCCTGTATCGTTCAGAGGCCCACCAATTGTTTCTGGGCATCTCAAACAGAAGACCTGCTCTCAAATCCCAGGAAATGGCCTATAGAAGCATCCTCCCTATCTCTCCAGCCTGGAGGGTGTATCTAGGCATCCATTCTAGTAGCCATTGATACACCTGTTATCCATGAGTTTGTCCATAACCCTTTCTCAAAGCTATCTAGGCTAGCTGCTATTACCACCTCTTCTGGTGGGAAGTTCCATAGACTGAAGACCCTCTGGGTGAAGAAATACTTCGCTTTGTCTGGTCCAACTCTTCTACCCATCAGTTTAGGGAATAGCAAGCAGCTGTCAATGTTGCTCCCACCACCCACCACCCAGTTTCAAACTCACAGCAGGACATCATTGCTGATGAATGAAGTGAGAATGTTTTTCAGTGTTACACACACACACACACACACACACACACACAAAGGCTAAAAATCCTTGGGGGAGAGGAAAGCAGCTTTGTTCCCAGCAACTTTGGTCAGTTTGATTTAGTGGTTAGGGAGCTGGATTCTTATCTGGGAATACCGGGTTCAATTCTGCCCTCCCCCATGAAGCCAGCTGGGTGACCTTGGGCCAGTCACAGCTCTCTTCTGAGCTCTCCCAGCCACATTTACTTCACAGGGTGTCTGTTGTGGGGAGAAGAATAGAAAAGCTTTGTCAGCCACTTTGAGTCTCCTTAAGTGGGTGAGAAAAGCAGGGTAGAAAAGCCAACTCCTCCTACTCCTTCTTCTTCTTCTTCTTCCTCTTCTTCTTCTTCTTTCCCCAGCCACCTCTTACACTTTTCTCCACATTTACTCCCTGCCCCTCCTGCAAAACACTCAGGATTGTGTATATTGTAAAAAATACAATTAAAAAATACAGTCATTTCATTGAACATAATTTTTAGAACGATTACAAACCAGTTGAAAGAGAAGTAATTATAGTCCAAAATTCAGAGTACATGGGTGATTTTAACCCATTTTTAATACTTTTCTTTTGTACATACCACAACCACTTGAACTGGTCACTTTTGAGAATTCTGTGCTCCATTTGGGTATAAGCAAAATAACTGAAGTCATGTTACCAGTAATAAACACAGCTGCCTTTTGGAATGTCATCATTCACATTCAGATAAGAAAAAGGGTATGGTTTCTGGGAAAGGGAAGTGCTTTTTAATCAGGATTTTTTTTTAAAAAAAAAAACCTTCCATATATTTGAATATATCCAAATTAGTGCTAGATACCCCATTGCAGTCTTCTCTGTTTCTTAAAAACTATTGGCAGCCTTCATAATTCATTTCCTAAAGACTGAGTTTTTATTCCATAAGAACATAAGAAAAGCCCTGCTGGATCAGGCCACAGCCCATCTAGTCCAGCATCCTGTCGCACACAGTGGCCCACCAAATGTTCATGGGCATCTCAAGCAGAGACAAGGGCAAACCGTCTCCTGCTCTCAAGTCCCAGCAGATGGCCTTAGAAGCGCCCCAGTTCCTCCCCCCCCCCCCAGCCTGAAAGATGCACCCAGGCATTCGTTCTAGTAGTCATTGATACATCTGTCATCCATAAATTTGTCCAACCCTACCTTAAAGCCATCTAGACTGGTAGCTGTCACCACCTCTTCTGGCAGCACATTCCATAAGCCAATGACCCTCTGAGTGAAGAAATACTTGCCCCTGTCAGACCTGACTCTCCTACCCATCAGCTTCATAGATGCCCCCTGGTTCTAGTGTTGTGCGATAGAGAAAAGAAAATTTCTCTATCCACCCTTTCTATACCATGCATAATTTTATATACTTCAATCAGGTCCCCTCTTAAACGCCGTCTCTCCAGACTGAAGAGGCCTAGACGTTGCAGCCTGGTTTCGTAAGGGATTTTGTTCCAGCCCCTCAATCATTCTGGTTGCCCTTCTCTGCACCTTCTCTAGTTCCACAATATCCTTTTTGAGGTGTGGTGACCAGATTCCGTTTTACATACAGCAGAGGGAGGGAGAAAATGTTTTTCTCCATTGATTTATTATCTGAATCCTGAAGTCCATGAGATATTGTACATAAAACCACATTCACTCCGCTTGAGGTCAGGCCACCCCTGGGCAATGAGGGAGGACATCTCCAGCTTGCTTTTTCTCCTCCATTTCCCTCAGACAAGGTGATTCTTCTAGTGACAGTCAAGAGGAGGAGCAACCACCACTAGGATCTTTCCCACATCTTCATTTTCTTCTCCCAGGCAAGCTGGCTCCGTTGGGGATAACAAAGCACAGGTGTGCAGTGTGAGGTCCTTTTCACACTTTCCACCTTTGGATTGACAGAACCTGCTAACATGAATGATTCCTAGTGCAGGAAAAGGCTGTCTGCATTGGGGTGGCCTGTTCTCTTCCATCCCTCACATTATCTCCATTGGCTTGTGCCAACTTTGGAGCTGCTGTAAGGGGGTCCCAAAAACTCTGAAGGTCCAGAGAACCCACTGCGGTGGCATGCCTTATTTCAGTGGCACAATTTGTCCTTTGGTATACCAGACCACACTGTGAGGACAGAGTGCTTGGCTAGATAAGTCTTTGTCCTAACTCAGTTTAGGGATGTGCGCAAATATTCGTAGGCATTTGAAAACCGATTGAATGTGCCAAATGTCGACGTTCAAACTCGAATAGAATGTCCCAAAATTCAAATGTAAACATTCAAATTGAATTTCAAACTTCAGGATCTACATGATGCGTACTTGAAGATCCACATCTGTATGCATTTCTATGGATCCGTATGGGATGAAAACAGGTTACGTATGGGATGCAGATAGATGTGTACGGATTCGTAGGGGTGTGTACAGGTGTGGGGAAGAAGGTGTGTACATGCTCATATGAATGTTGTCAACATTTGTATGTGCAGATTTGAATCAAAAATTTGAACGAATAGATTTGAATTTGGTAAATACAAATCGAATCTTGTTAAATTCGAATTTAAAAGATTTGAATCGAATTGGATTTTTGGGTATTCAATTCAAATAGAATGTCAAAAAAAAATTTTGTGCATGTCCCTAATTCAGCGTGATCCTTCTTATGTTTGCTTAGACTAGTAACAAACAAACTTCTGTAAAAGACCATTTGTTCATAAATATTCATTTTTTTTTCTGATTGCATATTACTGTTGTTTTTATTGCAATGATCTGGCCTGCCCTAAAGTCTTTGGTCAACAAACATTGTACAAAATTACAGCACCAATAATATCAACAACAACTGTGTTAACAACACTCCCAAAACGATGTCTGCAAATTCCTGCCTAGCAAACAGTTGGAGATCTGCTGCTTTGTTGAAATTGGTTCATGATATATAGGTACACCCACAAACGAAGAGAAACAAAGGCAAAGTGTTAGCTATTGTAAATGTCAGATTAGGTGTTCTGATTTTACCTGAAGCCTTTCTGTCCCAGAAAAAGAACAGCACAATCTGATGGCGCCATTGATAGCTGGTGCCCCTTGCAGCAGCTTGGATGGAAAAATGACAGCTAAGAGGAAGTGCCAGCAGACGTCAGAACAGGTAGAATTAATGTTAGATGAGATTCGTTAAGGTTGTCCTGCTGTGCAAACTCACCTCAGTGAAAACAGTGAATTAAAGTAAGAAGATTTGGCTTTTATACCCCGCTTTTCTCACCCTTACGGGGACTCAAAGCAGCTGACAAACCTTCTGTTCTTCTCCACACAAGAGACACCCTGTTAGGTAGGTGGGGCTGTGAGTGCTCAGAAAGAGAGCTGTACTGCACTTAGGCTAGGACACATGGGGACATTTTCTCCATTAGCACACAGGTAGATAAGGAATGCGTCTCCATGTATTCCTACATGCTATGTGCGAAAGGGGAAAGCATCCCCACGGGTTCTAGCCTGAAAAGGCCAGCACGGGGATGGGACCCCACTCCCAGGCCTGGCTGCCATTGGGTCGAATTCCTCCCTGGGTTCCTACAGGTTCTAGGGGCACCCACCCTTCCAGGCCCGGGCCTATGCAGGGACGCGCACTCACATGCACAAGAGACACTTACCTCGTGCTCACCAGGGTCCTGAAATGGCAAGCTGGGCTGGCTAGCCAATCAGACTGGCTGGCACATGCAGGTGCGCAGCATCGCCAGCCCAGCTCACCATTTCGGGATCGTGGCAAGCATGAAGTAAGTGCCTCTCAATCACACACATCCCCATGTAGGCCCTGGCCCGAAGGGTGGGTGCCTGAGGGGTCCCTGTGGGGCCTAGGGTACCCAATCCAGTCCCATAGAACCCGCAGGAACTCAGGGAAGGGACCGGACAGGCCTGCCTGCCTGCCTGCCTGCCTGCGGGTCCAGACAGACACAATCCGGACAGGCCGGTGGCAGGGCCTGCATCTGTCAGGGAGGGAGCGTGCAAATGCACTCCTTTCCTAACAGCTGCAGGACAGCCGGGGACAGCCATGAACGCCCTCGGCTGCTTGTAGAGCACAATTAAGTGCTCTACACATGGAACGTGTCTAGGGGTGTTTTTCCACTGCAGCCCTTAGATCCGGATCTAAGAAGATCTGGATCTAAGGAATCAGTACATTCCTTAATCGGGATCTAGTAGATCCGGATTAAGGGAAGCACCCAATGTGTTACCCCAGGTGTTTCAAGGGGCAGGGGGGTGCAGTCTTCGAAGCCACTTCAAATTTCGAAGTCTGTGCAAAATAGCTCCGGAGTGCCTTTGAAGTCTGTGCTGATCTTCAGAGTGAACTTCAAAATGACTTTGGAGTCACTTCGGAGTCACTTCGGAGCCACTTCAGAGTCACTCCGAAGATCAGCACAGACTTCAAAGGCACTCCGGAGCTATTTTGCACAGACTTCGAAATGACTTTGAAGTGGCTTTGGAGCCTAGGTTTAGGGGGGCCTCAATGGGTGCATCCCCTCCCCCTAGCCTCCTTTGGACCCTTTAATCCGGATTTTCTGGCAGAAGACCCCATAGTAGACCCCATTAATGGGGTCTACAGAAAATCCAGATTAAAGGCCAAAATGTACCCATTAGATCTGGATTTCCCCCACGGCAGTGGAAACAATCGGGTCCCACATGGGTGCCCTGGTGGAATTGGGATCATCCAGCTCATACCCAAATGGGTCCTAAATGGGTGCAAAAATGGGTACTTTTTGACAGTGTAAAAACACCCTAGAACGCCTTGGGATGGGATGGGATGGGATGGGATGGGATGGGATGGGATGGGATGGGATGGGATGGGATGGGATGGGATGGGATGGGATGGGATGGGGGGCTTCCGAACAGAACCACCTGCCTGGAGGAGCAAATGCTCCATCCCAGAGCGTCCTTCACACATTCCGTCAGCCCTCGTGCGAATAGGCCTCGGGAGACTATCAGAGAAGAGTTCAACATGAAACAACAGCAGGTTTGCAAGTTGCGCTTTCTATACCTGTTAATCAGGGCATAATGATGAGCAGAAGCAGGTAGAGGCCATAGCACCGCCTGATCCAGTTAATGAAGCCTAATGCCTACAACAAAAGTTACATGTAAGGGGGAGTTTGAACAAGGCTGTGTTCACACTGAAGTTTTAATCCAGCTTCGGTCCTCTTTCAGAGTGAGATAATGGGCGCGTCTTCATGGCATGTGTTATTTCAGTTTAAAGAATTCGAAATAAAAGAAACGGAACAAAGCTGTCCAGACGACTTGCAAGTTGATCCGGTTCCGATGGCAGCCTTAACGCGGGATCAATACTCGGAGTCCACATGGCAGCATTGTCCTCCTGCCCATTGCCCACACTCTCTCCTGTGATTGGTTTTCCCTGCCAGGATCCCACCCTCCCTTCTCTTTGCGTCATGCTCTGCCGGGAATTCCCTGCCCAATCCACCCTCCCCCTTCCCAGCAGCAGCAGCAGCAGCAGCAGCAGCATCCATCCCATCCATCCACCCACCCACCCATCCACCCATCCATCCATCCATCCATCCATCCATCCATCCATCCATCCATCCATCCATCCATCCATCCATTCATCCAGGCGCTGCGGCGCTAGCGGCTTCTCCCTGGGGCTCCGCCGCCGCTTTTCCCCCGCTTTGCCGCCACTTTGCCCCGCAGAGGAGGAGAGCCAAGGGGTGGACAAGAGGGTGAAGGGGGCTCCTCGCTTGCTCTTCCCCCCGTGGCTGGGAGGGAACTCCACCCCCCCACCTCACAGGGACCGAAGCTGGATTAAAACCTTGGCTTGTGGTCACACCTAAGGTTTAATCTAGCTTCACTCCACCTTCAGAGTGAGAGAACACATCAGCAAAGTGACCAGTAGTTTTCTTTCCACATTATCTAGTCTAAAGGTGGATTTTCTGAGTTATTAACCCTGAAAGAAAACCAGCTTGTCAGTTTGCTGGTGTATTCTCTCACTCTGAAAGTGAACTGAAACTGGATTAAACCTTAGGTGTGACCACAGGCAGAGGCAAAGTAGCCTAGAGGGGGCTCAAAGCGGTTGACATTCTGTTTTCACCCTTCAAGGGACTAAGCCTTCTCACGCTTAAGGGGGCTGAAAGCGACTGTTCCAAACCTTCAAAGGTCTGAAATTGCGCAAAATTGCAACATTGTTTTAAAGGTGTGAAGTGCTTAGATTGATACAGTGTTTCAGCTTTAAGGACTGGAGGTTTATAGTGGGTGTTTGAGGGTGGATTTTTTCAATGAAGGAAACCCTAAACATGACGTGCTTCTAATACGTTCAGCCATTGGTTACAGTGTGATTGGGGGGGCGGGACAGCCTTAACACTGAATCTCATCCCGGAACGATACTGTCCACACAGTTAAAAAGGAAACACGTATCGACGCACGATCCGGAGTGAGACCTGTTGAGATCAGGATTTATTTCTAATCGGGATAACGTCCTTTAACACGGAAATACCGTGTTAATCCGAAGTGCTGTCTGAACTGCGCAAACTCAAAACGTTTTGAATTCGAGATAACTATGCCATGAAGACGCACCCAATGAGTCAGAAAGATGGCAAGCTGATTTCTTTCAGCATCATCTAACTCAGGAAATCTACCTTTGGGTTAGATAACGTGGAAAGAGAATGACTATTCACTTTGCTGACATGTCCTTCTGCTCTAAAAGCAGCCTGAAGCCGGATTAGAAATTAGGTGTGAACGCAGCCCATGTGAGCACGCCCTGAGGCTGCCTCCAGAAGAAATGGTTTCAGGTCCCAGCCGTTGTCTGCAATTGCGTTAAAAATATCCCTTATGCAATCCCGGAGCTGATTCTGAAATCCTTACATTACTGGGTCTTCCCCTCTTAGTCACCCTCACTTCAACTCATCTCCATGCTTCCTGGAGACATTTGTGCAGAAAAAGCATAAACGTGAAAGAGGAACTGAGGCAAGGATTGGGAAACCCTCGTAGAGAGGGTCATCATTTCTTTGCAGCTAGGAGATGAGGAAAGCACTCCCAGCTGTCATTCTCCTTGCAAGAAGTGAAATATGCTAACTCAACAAAAGATGGGGAGAATGGATTTTTTTTAGACTGTTGCAGGTGGGGGGAGATGGAGAAATACATATCTTTTCTGTGACAAAGGAGCAAGTAGCTGTGAAAGTCCAACCCAAAAATAAAGAGAAAAAAAGGAAGGATTTATTTTCTCTTTTTTTTTCAAGGAAGGATTTCTTACCATTTTTATGAGAACAGTAAGTTTTGCAAATCCCTAGGCTTCTCAGTAATGAAGGGCATTCACAATTCTGAAAACAGGACAACCCCGGGGCCCAGAATTTAGGGATATGCACAAATGTTTTTTTGACATAAATTCAAATTTCACAAGAATTTACCAAATTTGAATCTTATTAAATTCCAATTTAAAAGATTCAGATCTATTCGTTTGAATTTTTTATTCGAATCTGCACATACGAATGTGCACGTACACATCTTCCCTACATCTGTACACATCTGTACACATCCATATACATCTGTATGCATCCCGTAGTTATCCCGTATGCAAGCCGTGTGCATCCTGTGCAAATGCCTAGGGATGCGGGAAAGATGCGGATCTTCAAGTACGCATCGTGTATGAACCCATACGGATATGAATGTCCAGATAATTCGAGCGAATAGATCTGAAATTCAAAATTCGATTTGAATGTTTTCGTTCTAATTTCAGGACATTCAAATGCCTACGAATATTCATGTGCATCCCTAGTAGGACGCACTGGTAACCAAATTCACAGTGGGACAGGTTGCTTGTCAGGGACAAGGGCATCCTGTCCCCATTCAGGATATCTAAGGGGGGTTTTCCACTAGCACTAAGTACTTATTAAGTACCCATTAGGGACCCATTAAGGACCCATTAGGCTCAGAGCAGTAAGACCCTGTTTCCACTGCAGACCCCATTAGAACCACATTTGTTTCCACCTGTTCTAGGAAATCCATACTAAATGGGTCCTTCAGGACCTATAATTCGGATTTCCTGGAGACCCCATTAAAAGGATTTATAATGGGGTCTTCAGGCATCAAATCCAGATTATATGGAGTGTGTTTCCACCGTGATCAGGCAATGGGGGCTAGGGGGGGCTCTGGGGGGGCACCCATGGGGGGGTGGCCCCAAACCCAAAGCTCTGAAGCCTGTGCATACTATCCAAAGACAGCTCTGAAGGAAACTCCGGAGAATGGCACAGGCTTCAAAAATGACCCAACAGAGCAATGCCATTTCTACGGAGCTTTGTCCAAAGGTCGATTTGCCACAATCTTTGAAGAATCTCCAGAGCATCTCTGGAGTTTGCACACACACACACTGTGGCACCCCCCCAAAAAAAAAGGGTGACGGGCAGGCCCCATGTGGGTAGATCTGGATTCACCACATGGGTTCTCCAACATTTCCACTGCGAGCACGCTAGCACCCATTGCTATTGGGTGCTACACCATCCATGGAGGCACATCGGGTAACTCCTTAGATCTGGATCTACTAAATCCACATTAGTTGAAGGACCCATTCCTTAGATCCGGATCCTCTTAGATCCAGATTAAGGGAGGTAAGTGGGGGGGGAACCCTTAGTCCAATGTGGAAGCACCCTAAGGTGGTTAACGGATGTTGCCAACAGTGGTGAAAACTGGGGTGTGATGTGCAGTGCCCTTGATGGTAGAGCACTGCATTCTGATCCACAGTGGATTAAGGTGGGTCTCCCTGCGTGTGTACGCCATAATTTGAGAATCTCAAACGTCTGTCTTCTATTTCAGAGTAAAAGCTTTTAAATTTTTCTTCATTTCTTCCCACAAATATATCCAGAATCACCCCGGACACCAAACTGTCTCTAGTGGAAACTCCCTAAAAGCCCAAATATATCTGGTGGTTTCAGCATAAAAATGAACTTCTTGTTCTTAGATATGTGTAAGAAGGAGATGCTGGCTGCAAAAGATGTAGAAGACACATTTCAGAGCAGTTTTGTCCTTTGAAAGCCAACAGTGAGCAGTCAACGTGAGCTTAATAAGACACAAGGAAAGTCAAGAAGAAGAAGAAGAAGAAGAAGAAGAAGAGTTGGCTTTTCTACCCTGCTTTTCTCACCCATTTAAGGGGACTCAAAGGGGCTGACAAAGCTTTCTATTCTTTCCCTCACAACAGAACACCCTGTGAGGTGGGTGGGTCTGTGAGAACACAGCAGAGAGCTGTGATTAGCTCAAGGTTACCCAGCTGGCTTCATGGAGGACTGTGGAATCAAACCCAGTATTCCCAGATAAGAGTCCAGCTCCTTTACCACTAGACCAAACTGGCTCAGGTCTGTTTGTAAACACCAACTGCCTTCCCTTGATGCCCTATATGTGGAGACTCCCAGGGCAAGGACAAATGTGCTCTGCACTGCAGCTCAAGGAAAAGAAGTCTTCACAGAAGATGAGACCTGCTGGATTGGACCAGTGGTCCATCTAGTCCACAGCCTGTTCTCACAGCAGCCACCAGATGCCTCCAGGAAACTTCTAAAAAGGGGTAGAGTGTGCTAGGATTGTCCATATCCTTATCTCCCAACAGCTGGTCTTCAGAGGTTTTAACATCTCCAGGTGTTTTTCCACTAGCAATAAGTACCCATTGAAGGACCCATTTAGGGCCCATTTGGCTAAGAGCCAGATGACCCCATTTCCACTACAGACCCCATTAGGGACACATCTGTCTCCACCACAGCTAGAGAAATCTGGATCATATGGGTCCTTCAGGACCTATCCAGATTTCCTGTAGACCCCATTAAAGGGGTCTACAATGGGGTCTTCAGCCTTAAAATCCGGATTGTAGGGAGCCTGTTTCCACTACAATTGGCAAAGGGATCTAGAGGAGGCTCGGGGGGAGGGGGAGGCACCCATGGGGGGATGCCCCAAACTCAAGACTTCGGAGTCCGTCTGAAGCCAGCTCCGAATTCCCTCTGAAGTTGCCTTCGGAGATTAGCAAAGGCTCTGCAGAAAAACCCCTTGTGAGAGCAATGCCGCTGTCAAAGGCTCCGGAGGATATTTGAAGTTAGCAGCACATCACTCTGGAGATTCTATGGAGCGATCTGCTGCTAACTTTGGAGATCCTCTGGAGCGCTTTTTCTGCGGAGCCTTTGCTAATTTCGAAAGGCATCTTCGGAGATTGCAGCCCCTGTCCCCCAAAACACCTGGGGTGACAGGGGTTAGATCTGGATATGCAGATGGGTGCTCCGGTGTTTCCACAGCAGGGATGCTAGCACCCATTGCTATTGAGTGCTAGACCACCCATGGAAACACTTTGGGTACTTCCCTTAATCTAGATCTACTAGATCCAGATTAAGGGAAGTACCCATTCCTTAGATCCGGATCAAAGGAGCTCAGTGGAAAAACCCTCCATTCCACAAGTCTGTGAATTCATCAACAGTCCTTCTAAAAGCTGTCCTGTGACAGTAGTACAATAATCCAACTATAAGGCAAGCATCCTATCTAGATCCTTTTATTCTCATTTGTAGCAGTTTGGGGGTTGTTATGTCGTGGTTCCAGGGTTCCTCTGTGAACCTTCACAGAAGAAACCTGGAACATGGCGTAAGAGCCCCAAAACTGCTGTGAAAGCCTACATATGACCATAGACTTTTATTAAGTTTCAGTTGCACCAAATATCTAGGTCGGTAGTAAACAGCAGGAAGCTGGTCACAAAATGGAGCGCAGTGTTTGCTGAGCCTTTACATAAAAAGCGCCTGATGTTTGTATGAAGCTTAATGCTGTTTGCAGAAAGGTTGCATGAGCGGCACATGAGGGTCCAGGTATGCTTCCTCCTCTGTAGCTGCAAACCACATGGGATTTCCTTTTGCACACTTTGCCAGCAGAAAACGATGCTTGTGGTATGAATAGGATCTCAGACCTTTTCTGCACTTACCTTTAATTCAGAATTAAGGGGCATGAAACTCTCTTCTTGGCCTCATCCATCCACACATTAGTGAGGATCAGTGAGGCCCTGCCACCCTGCTGTCCTATCTGCATTAGATGGAGCATGACGCTGATAAGAGAGCCTTTTAAACAAATCTACCAACTAGGGATGTGAAAAAATATTCCTATAATTCGTTATTCGTACAAATTTAGACATTCGTAAACAAATCAAATGTTTGGACATTCATACATTAACATTCATACAAATACGAATGTTTGGACATTCATCTAATGGTATGGTTAAGTACGTATCCCATGTGTATCCGTACAAATACATACAGGATTAATACAGGATGAGTATGGGATACATACAGGATGCGTATCATCTAATACGTATCGAGTATTTGAATGAATAGATATGAATACATTTGTATTGACTCTAATGTCTGGACATTTGAAATTGCACATTCGTATGAATATGAATGTTGCGATTTTCAAATGCTGACCAACAGAACCTCGTCTGGATCAAGGAAGTGAGCAGAAGACACACTTCCATGATCAGGAATAGCAAGGGACTCATTTTGTCACGCATCAAAGTGACCACTGAAATATAACCCAACATCAATGCTCACGCATGCTTGCGGGGGAGGGGGGGCTAGTCTAGACCAGCACCACCATGCAGATGGCACTGCTCCATACCAGGCTTTACAAACTCCAATCCCGGTTGGGCCAGGCACACTGGTTCAAACTACATAGAGGTAAGTGCAAGAAAGGCCTCAGATTAGGTTATCCAGTCCAGACTGGCAGCCAATTATTTATTTATTATTTATTTATTTATTTACATTTCTATCCCGCCCCATACCCGAAGGTCTCTGGGCGGGTAAAAACAGATTAAAACAAATTAAAACAGGATACAAATTAAAACAGATACAGATTAAAAGCAGGATGCACGGTTAAAACACCTTAAAAATTCAACAAATTAAAACCAGGCATTCCCTAGGACGTTAATAATGGTATCATTATAACTGGGGAGGGAGAATAGAGCCTCACCCAAAGGCCGAGGCAAAAAGATAAGTCTTTACAGCCCTCCTAAATAAATACAAGGAAGGGGCATGGCGCACCTCAAGGGGGAGGCCATTCCATAGTCTCGGGGCCACCGCCGAAAAAGCTCTCTCCCGGGTGCCCACCAACCTCATTACTGAAGGTGGCGGGATGACCAGGAGGGCCTCATTGTTGGATCTTAAGGCACGGGCAGGTCAGTATGGGAGAAATATGTCAAAAAGCTTCCCATCGCAATCAGTAAGGCACCACGCCCACAGTAACTGTCATTTGAACAAATACGAATGTTTCGAGACATTTGTACGAATAGTTCAGATATTCATTAAGCTGGGGAAACATATCGGATACATATTTATTCACATCAGGTATGTATCCATTCATATCAGATACGTATCCATTCATATCAGATATGCATTTCTTTGTATCAGATATGTATCTATTCATATCAGATACATTTTTATTCATATCAGATAAGCATTTGTTTGTATCATATACGTATCTGTTCACATCAGATATGTATCTATTCGTATTGGATACGTATTTGTTGTATGAGATATATATTCATTCGTATCAGATTCGGATATGTATTCATTCATATCCGATATGTAAAGAAAGTTTGTACGAATACGTACAAATAGATTCGTATCAAATAGAATTTTACCACATTCGAATGCAATCGATTTGTATGAATACAGATTTTTGAACATTTTATTCATTTCGAAAAAATTTGTGCACATCCCTAGCCTAGAATACAAAGCTGGATGGGTTGTGGCCTGTTTCAGCAAGGTTTCTCCACTATCAGTACATGATTTCGCCAGTAAATGACGCAAATAATCCATGACACCCTCAATATGCAGCATCTATTAGAGTAATACTAGGAAAATTATTAGGAAAAAATTCCTCCCTACTTTTAAACGTCCTACTTTTTCCACCAAAGCAACTCCAATTTCTTTGGCTGTGAACGTTCAGAAAACCTTATTCATTTGCACTGAACTCATGACCCATTGCGACATATTAAGGTTGAGTTTCACGAACTAGCCCTGAAAGCTGTTTATTAGTGGACAATTCAACAAGGTGTGGCTGTTTTATTTAATTTAACAAGTCCCACTTGCTGAAATATCCCAGCATGATACAGGAGACAGGAACTATTTGAAGTCAGAAAAGTTTGTGTTTTGGACAACATACTCATGTTGGAACCATGATTTTTGTTGGCCACTTTCTGATCTTTTGGAATTGGCTGGAATGAACTAGAAAGAGCCAGATATTTACAGACAGTTCCTGGGAGGACCACAGTAGTTCAGTCTGCAAGCCAAGCTTAATGCTGGAAGTCATTTAGTACCCTGCTGAGTGATTTATATACAGATTGGAGAGGCCAGAAAAGTTGAACATTGTTTTCTTTGCATGCTCTGTCTTCTTTTGACCTTGGTCACTTTTAACAAACCTGATTATTTGTTCTCCTTTATTTATATCTGTCCCAAACATTCATCTACAAAGCTTATTTTGTCTTTTTAAAAAAGAATTTTTTAATCAAATGAACATGAATGTTTCCGGACATTCGTTAAGCTGGGGAAACATATCAGATACATATTTATTCATATCAGATACAAATCCATTTGTATCAGATACGTATCCATATTCATTCATATTCATTCAATCCTTGTTACCCAAGTATTTTAATTTTGCTAACAGGGCAGAGGGTTCATCTAGACTGCACTTACTTAATCCGCATTATTTGGATAATCTACAATAAAGCATGCATAATCCGGACACATTTTATCCTGGATTATCCAGGCTTTATTCTAGATTATCCAAATAATGTGGATTAAATAAGTGATGCTTGGATGAGTCTAGAGGCAGCTGGTAAGTCAGATGGCACAGGAAGAGAGGCAGAGCATTGAAATGTACCCTGTGTTTAATTTTCTAGAAGAGCGTCTTGGTTTTTTGAAGTTGGATACTACCGAGTAATGGCAGGCTGACTCTTGATTGAACTCCTGGGCACTAGGGATGTTTGTGAATATTCATTACATCCAAAATGTGTACAAATTTGTAGGAATTCAGACATTCACTCTCAAATCAAATGTTAGCTACATTTGAAGATTGACATTTGAGTGCGGAGCAAGCTTCGTTTATGTTTGTGAATGTGGAGAGATGGGAAGGCAGCTGCCAGGTCACATTTGTGGCAGATTCAGAGTCGATTTAAAGTGGATTCATAGCAGATTCAGAGGGGATTTGAATAGCATTCAACAAACATTTGCAGCAGATTTGAATCCCACCACATTCAAAGTGCTCTATTCGAATGAATGCAAATTTTGTTTGCATCCAGTTTGCTGCGAATCAAACATCAAAAAAATTGTCCTTCCCTAATGGGCACTTCTATGGGCATCTCCATATAGTTCTCTAAGCAGAACTGCAGAAATGGTTTACCATTACCTATTCCTGAGGAGAAGCTGGGGATTGAACCAGTAAGCTTCTGCTTTCCAGGCTGGAAGCCCTGCCTGAGAGGAAGAGAATCTTGCCATCCCTCCAGGAGTGGTGGTCTAGTGGTGGCAGCCTAGACCACTCCGCCCTCTCCAGCCTGGATAGGCCTGGATGACTCTCCAGCCTGGATAGGCCTGATATCTTGGTGGAGACGATCCTTTGTGGGACTGGGACCTTTTGTCAGCTGCTTTAGACTCCACTTGGCCTCAGCTGCCTTAATTTATTATTATGTTGTTGTTGTTGTCATTGTCATTGTTATTATTAAATTTGTGTGTGTGTGTGTTTTAAGAACATAAGAACATAAGAGAAGCCCTGCTAGATCAGGCCACAGCCCATCTAGTCCAGCATCCTGTTGCACACAGTGGCCCACCAAATGCCCATGGGCATCTCAAGCAGAGACAAGGACAAACCTTCTCCTGCTCTCGAATCCCAGCAGACGGCCTTAGAAGCGCTCTGGTTCTCCCCCCCCCCCCCCCCAGCATGAAAGATGCACCTAGGCATTCATTCTAGTAGCCATTGATACATCTGTCATCCATAATTTTTATAATGTATTTTTATTATAATGTTTTGATTATTACTCTGCATTGAATATTTTTCTATTTGCTGTAAACCACCTTGGGCAGATTTTCTTTTGGAAAATGGAAAAAAGAAAATACAGCCTCTCCCACCTTAGTCTACAGCAGACCAAAACACAACTTGCTTTCACCAAATGCAGATCAGAGCCTAAACACAAATTTCCACAGCACTTCGCTGACAAGGCACCCAGTACCCAAAAGGAAAATTTTCCAGATTTGCCCCTTTCTGCATTGGGTTTTATTACAGATTATATCCTAGAATAGGTGTGGTGCCTGGAATAGGAGCATGTTGGTGCAGACTATGATGGGCCCAGCCCAGGACCTCTCACTGGCATAGTCTGCACTAGCACATCAGTGGCAGATTATTATTCTGAGATATAATCCAGAATAAGGCCAAGTAAAGAAAGAGTACAGTTGAGACTTTTTTTCTCGAATAAGCCATTCTAACTAGGGTTGTGCACGAATAGGTTTCTTTGCATTAGATTCATGTTAAATCAAATGAAAGAAAATTAATATCCATCCGAATAGATCCCCTTTGAATGTGGTAGGATTCTATTTGATACTAATGTATGAATATCCGATACAAATGCATACCTATCCGATACGTATCAAATATGTATTCTGTAACATATCAGCTCAAATCCACCCTGAATCTACTTTGAATCTGCTCTCAGTTAGGGATGTACACGAATGTTTTTTTTGGCATTTGATTCATAACGAATCGAATGTTAGAAAATTCATTTTCTTTCAAATAGGTCCCCTTCGAATGTGGTAGGATTCCATTCAATATGAATATATTCATACAAATTCGTACGAATATCTGATATGAATGCATATGGATCCTGCAAAAGGATCCTATACAAACACACATATAGCAGATACACATTCTATACCAATGCATACATATCAATACGTATCCCCAGTTTAATGAATGTACAAACTATTTGTACGAATGTCCAAATTCATACAAATTCATACGAATAATGAATGTTACAAATATTCGCGGGCATCCCTAGTTCTAGCAAAATGGTTCTAATACAACAACTCCTTTAAGGGGAAATAGTTGCTGGTGGTCAAAATGGATGAAGAAGCATTAAACCAGCAATTGCTTGAATTTCTGACTTTGTGGCCATTGCCTAGGAGGAAAAAGAGGGGGAGATTCCCTCCCTCTATCAAAGGACTCCATATTTCAGCACGTCTTCTTGACTTGTACACTTTCCTGAATGACAAAGAGTCTCAACAGTTCTCTGAACAGCAGTCCCTGGGGCAGAATGTTTCACTTAGTTATGCATTTTGAATAGCAATGCTGTGCGTTGTTCTTATAAAATGATTGAACTAGGTTTGCAGTTCCCTGTGGCTAGAGTCTGTGTCAAGTGAATTGGATGGAAGCAGGAAGAAGGGGAGAGGGGATGTCTGGGTGGGTGGGTGGGCGGGCGGAAAGTAATTGGATTGTTCTGGAACGAGTACGCTATCAATTCACGTTCTGCTGGGAGATGTAGTTGGGCACTTCCTTGCATTGGCTGTGCTGGCAGTGCCTGCTGGGAGCTGTAGTCTGGCAGTACGTGGCGGTACCATATAATTGCTTCCTTTGAGGTAAAATATATTTTTTAAATGAGTTGGTAACCCAAATTGTAAGGGGAAATAATGGGGGAGGGGGATAACACATCACATTCAGGCTGTGCTCAGACATAACAAAATGGAAATCTCAGAGGTGCCTCAGAGAGACGATGGCTGTGGTCACACTTTAATCCTTCTTCAATCCATCTTTGGTTCCCCCCACTCACACCTTTATAGCCCAATCCTTTTTTATTTGTGGACTTTCCCCCCTTCAATCGTACTTTCCTGAGTCTTGATTAGGGATGTGCATGAATATTCGTGACATCTGAAATTCATACAAATATCTATGAATTCGTAGATTTGTGGCCAAATCGAATAGGCCCCATTCATCCATGAATCAGATTATCCGGTATTCATTGAAGCTTCAGTCGAAGCTTTGGTGGATACCAGAAGCCCAGGGCTTTGTGTGCCCTGTACCTCCCATCCCCATCCCCCATGGGGGGGGACTCTATGAAGCTGATGGGTAGGAGAGTCAGGTCTGACAGGGGGAAGTATTTCTTCACCCAGAGGGTCATTGGCTTATGGAATTTGCTGCCGGAAGAGGTGGTGACAGCTACCAGTCTGGATGGCTTTAAGGTAGGGTTAGACAAATTTATGGATGACAGATGTATCAATGGCTACTAGAATGAACGCCTAGGTGCATCTTTCAGGCTGAGGGTGGAGGGGGGAAGCACAACTCCTCTAAGGCCATCTGCTGGGACTCGAGAGCAGGAGGTTTGTCTTTGTCTCTGCTTTAGATGCCCATGAGGATTTGGTGGGCCACTGTGTGCGACAGGATGCTGCACTAGATGGGCTGTGGCCTGATCCAGCAGGGCTTCTCTTATGTTCTTATGTTGTATGCCTTCTGCCACCCTGTTTACCTACCACTGCCACTTTCTCCTAGGCCTTCCAGCTCAGCAGGCATAGTTCCTGCTGCATATGCAGAATCGGAAGAGACACTTCAGCCTCTGGAGAGTGCTGAATTAGATCCAAGAGATACCACCGTGGCCTCCCACCCCACCCCAATGCACTCCCTCACCTTTTGGGGGCCTATTTCAGTGCTCCCCAGAGGCCAAAAAGGCACTTCCAGGTTTGCGTACGCAGTGGGAGATGCAGGTGCAGACTCGGAAGTGCCTAAGAAGACTGCATGCAACAGTTGCTATGGTGACCAGCGACGAGAACAGGTAAGTGGGGGGGCAGGAAGGGAGGGGGAACCTTCACTTCCTTTCATGGGGGTGGGATTCGGCCAAAGCCGGATTTTCCCACATTCAATTTGTACTGAATCGAATGTGGGAAATGGCCTTCTTTTTTTTTTTCAGGCTCAAATATATTTTAGTTGTTCATTTCTTGCACTTGAAGTATTCTTTGATGACATCTTTGGCCTGAGATTCTTTGCCGTCATCTTTAACAACCACACAACTGCAGCCCACAACTTTGCGAGGTTTTCCTTCTCTGTCAGTCTTGCAGAGACCTACCCACGCACCCAATTTCTTGTTGTCATCAACCTTAATGAAGTTGATTTGGTGTTCAGCCCAAAGTGCTTCAACCAGCTTGACATACATGGGTTCATCACAATTTGATGCAAGAACACAAAGATGGGCTTGGCGTTTGTCTAAGGCTTTGGCAGTCTTCGGCCATGGTTGGTGGCGACACTTCCGCCCGGAGTTGCTCACTGCCTCCACGAGCCGATGGTGAAAAGGCCCTAGTCCTGATTTTTGAGACGCCTCAGGTCATTTTCAAGCGTTAATCCATTTTCATTTTTCGGGTGCGATCAGGGAAGAGAGCTAAAGGGGGCTGAACCATACTACAGTGAGTGGATACTGCCTGAATTTGCCTTCCCTTTCACCCAGTGTGGTGATTACACGGCGTTGAGTGACAGAACTTTTATTCTATCAGAGCGCAGGGAGTGTTCTGATGGTGGAAAGAGGTGGGAATCTAAAAAAGTATTGTCAGGACGGAACAGAAAGGTGTGAGCACAGTGACCTAAACTGAGGAAGAACATCAGGAATGGGGTGTGGTCCTACTCTCACCTTCCTCATATGAGATGAGTCAAGCTGTTCAATTAGTAATGCTGAGGCAACATGGAGAACTGCTAGCACCAAGCAGGCAATCCATAGCAGTAAAGCTAAACCAACTTTGTGATAGTAGCCACACAACTGGACCTGTGAGCGCACATAAGCCCTGTTTACTTCTCCCCCACCCTCCTCACGCTCACACATGACATTTTACCCATTTTGCCTTTTGTGAACTTCCCTGGAAGGAACACCTGTCGCAAGGTGGGTATTTGTAACATTTAGTTGCAGACTGTGTTAGGTAACCTGACTGTGTCTGATGGAAATCTCTTGTGTCAACAGCATCTTATGTACATGGTCACTTGCTCAAGAGGCCAAATGTTGCATTACCCTTTTGTGCTTGGGACATTTTACATGGGGGTGAGGGGTAGGGACATTTTTTAAAAAAAATAAAATCCAAACAACAGCTCGCTATGTCTAAGACAGAGCAGAAGCTTGGGCAGGTTTCCAAAGGCACTACAATATTCTATAAAAGTCCTAGGCTGTGATCTAACACAGAAAATCAAAGCGCCTCTGAGGCAGCTTAGAGAAGGCTTCGAGGTGGGATTGTTCACTACAGATGTGCAAGAATATTCAAAACATTTGAAATTCGATCGAATTTGTTCGAATTCAGACATTCAAATTCGAATCAAACGTCTACACATTCATTTTTAAACATTAAAACAAATTTGAATGTTTCAAATCATTTGTATGAATTATTCAGACATTCATATGCGCTGTTCACAGCCTCCAACCCTAAATGCATCACAATCTGGATTACTCTGGTCCGGAGTTTACAAGAGGTGGGAACTCTGCCTCAGAGGTGCAGAGACCAGAGAGATGCAAGAGGGCCTTTTTTGTGGTGGCCCCCAGACTTTGAAGCAGCCTTTCTCTCGAGGTTCTCCAGATACCTACACTATATGGTTTTCAGGACTTCTTCGCCCAGGACATTGGTACTTACCTTCCTCTGAGTGTTGCCCTACCAGATTGGGAGGAAAGAAAGTTATATTTTAAATATGCTTTAGGAATGAATGAATGAATGAATGAATGCTCTTTGGGATTCCCCTTTGAAACACCTATTTTGGTGCTAGACTTGTCCATTTCTTACATGCTTATTACTGTTAAGTAAAAATGCCAACATTAACAGCACTGCATACCTTTTCCAGGATGACTCATTGCACCATTTGGAGCACTGAAGGTTAAACCAGCGATTATTTGGAAATACAGTGGAAAATAGCCAAACTAATTATAGGACTCAGAGGAAAGTCTCGGTTGTTAGAGAAGGTCAAATGAATTTAATGCTGTGATGTTAATCTCAAAACTAGGAGTTCTTTGCAATTTGTGAACTCCCAAATTCCCTTTCTGCCCTGAATAATCCAATAAGGGAACAGAAAGAGATTTATTATTTTCATAGACCAGCAAAAACAAAATGCATATCTTGACTCTGACAGAAGGGTATTGTACCCATCATAAACATAAAGTCATTCTTGTCATTCTTTTACCACCAATTGCCCTTGCAAACAAAAAGCAAATGAATAAATGCCTCAGTCCTGTATCAAGAAAATGTTATTGAAAACGTTTGCCAGTTTCTGGAAAGAAGGTACAAAGGTAAATAAAGGGCAGATTCTGGCATGGCATAGAAAATCCGTATAGTGAGGGAATGAAGATCGAGTATGTGAGCGAGTTTGGTCTAGTGGTTAGGGAGCCGGACTCTTATCTGGGAATACCAGGTTTGATTCCATACTCCTCCACAAAGCCAGCTGGGTGACCTTGAGCTAGTCACAGCTCTTTTCTGAGCTCTCACAGCCCCACCTACCTCACAGGGTGTTCTGTTGTAGGGAAAAGAACAGAAGCTTTGTCAGCTGCTTTGAGTCCCCTTAAATGGGTGAAAAAAGCGGGGTAGAAAAGCCAACTCTTCTTCTTCAATAGACCTGTTAAAACAGGCCTACCAGTATCTTGGTCTAGAAGGCCATTTGGGTCTCCTCAACCAGGCTGTGCTGTGTCCAATGAAGGCACAGGGGCTAGCAGGGGCTGTGACCAGTCACCACAAACTGTACCAGCATGCAGGAAGGGAGACTTCTGGACCCCTTGCTGATCCAGGCCACAGATAGGTGCAGAAAGGCCCCTGGGTTCCAGCCAGGTGCTCTTAACCACACGGTCACCAGGCGTCCATGTTATTTTAAAACAACCACCTTTAGTGAATGGAATTATTGAATAGTAAGGCCCTGTTTTCATTTTACACGTATTATATAAACATTGTGCAAACACCACATGGCGTTCACGTTTCATCAGGCAGGACTTGCACAACATTTGCACAAACGGCACCCAAAGTTCACAGTTTGCCCAGGTGCTGCTATTGCAATCTGTATGGTTCCTATGATTCATACTTTCCTAGAACTAGGGATGAAGAAGACTCCCTCTGCAATATTCCTCAAGTTGCCAACTTCCCATTTGGCCATCGATGGCATGAAGGCAACTTGGCAGTGGCACTTACGGAGAAGTGTGAACGGGGCCTAACAAAGTAATGGTCTGAATTTGGTTGTGTGGTTAGAGTGCTGGTGCCATAACTTGCAGTCACAGGGTTTCATTCCTCTGTCCTCCATGAAACCAGCTGGGTGACCTTGGGCTGGTCATAGCTCTCTTTCTGAGTTCTCACAGCCCAACCTACCTCACAGGGTGACTGTTGTGGGGAGAAGAACAGAAAGCTTTGTCCGCCACTTTCTGTCCCTTCCATAGGTGAGACAAGAGGGGTAGAAAAGCCAACTCTTCTTCTTCTTCTTCTTCAAGACAAATTAACAACCATTATTTTAAGAATTAGGTAGCAATATATGAAATAAGGGGGATGGGAATGGAAAACCCAGGGCTGGTTGTGCTGGGAATGGGAAGTGTTGTCAACCAATCGTGCCTCCAACCATGCCTCCACGTATCCATACGTGGAAGGTCTGGGGTGTCACATCTCCATATTCAGCAGCATGTCGTACCCACCAAATAATGTGTCACCCACCAAAGGCACCAAGGGGCGAGGACACAAATTGGGCTGTCCACCCAAGTGTCTCACCCACTGCTTCACCAAGTGTCCATGAAGCTGGATGTGAAGACCAGGAAGCACTAAGGATGTGCACAAGTATTCGTAGGCATTCAAGCACGCTTGAATCGCAAGCACGCTGGCACCTTGGATGACCATAGACGCGACTGCATGTGCGCAGAGCGTCAGCGTCGTCAGGGTGACAGCGCTGACACAAGCACAGTCGCAAAGGGCGCTGCAGCCAAAACGGCAGTGCTCAGAGGGAATCCGGCCCCCAGAACAATTAAGGTAAGTATTCAATCACAGGGAGGGAATGGCCAAAGTTTACTAGCACTCCAAGTGGAAGTGCTAGTCGTTGGTTAATTGTGCTCCTAGGGAAGTGTGAAAACACCCCAGGGGCAGCAATGCCAAAATGAACTGTGTTATCTTTCCCCTGACAGCCATCAAGATGCTTCTAAATGTTTCCTGCAAAGACATGCATGCACGCACATACACACTGCTGTTCTGTTTCCCTGTCAAACAACTCTCCAAAAGTTTTTGTGAAGCTTGCATTTTCGTAATTTCCGTCCAGCAAGGTTACTCTCTTTCTTCCTTGGTATTATTCTGGAATAGGGGCCTGATATCTGCATGCTGGTGCAGACTGCAGAAAGCCTTGGTTTGCTATAGTCTGTTCCAGCATGTAAATAGCAGGAATAAAATCCGGGAGCAGAATAAGGTTAAGTGCAGAAAGGGCCTTTCTTTCTAGAGCAAAGGAGAACAATTTTGCTTTATCCCGATACTAAGAAAAATACCCTGATTTCACACAATGTGGTACATGTACTTCCTGAAAACTGATTATGATCTGAAGAGGAACCGGATTGCCTGTCTCATCACAAATGAAGCTGCCTTAAATCAAATTAAATTATTGATTGGACTATCAAAGGTAAGTACCACCCGAGCAGGAAACAATCACAATTATTCTGAAACCCTTAACTGGCCATGAGTAACTCTTAATCCCAAAGCCAGCCCAGTATCTCCTTGCAAAATCAGATTCTTTAGCGTTAATTGCATGAACTAAAATTGGCCACATGTTACTCTGACATCCTTTTTTCTTTTTCTTTTTTTTTTCTTTTTTAGACTCTCTTCCTGCATAGGCTGAGACTGTGAAATGTATTTACCATAAAGGTGACGTGTTGAGGCCTGAGGTAATGCAAACATGGGCTTATAATCAACAAAACTCTTACACTCAGTTGCCATTATAGTTTCTCTGTGACTCACTTGAACTTTCATGCATTAATCACTACTTATTCGGGGGATTTATTTTTAAGATTACATGCCACTTTTGGTAAGGCTGAGTTAGCTCAAAGTTGAAGCAGGTCAATATCTTTGAGAAGGAGAGTTGGTTTTTATAACCGGCTGCTGTCACCCTTACAGGGACTCAAAGTGGCTGACAAACCTTCAGTTCTTCCCCCCCCCCACAACAGACAGCATGTGAGGTAGGTGGGGCTATGAGAATCATAGAATCATAGAGTTGGGAGAGGCCTCTAGGGTCCTCAGGTCCAACCTCCTGCTCAGTGCAGGATTTCCTAAACCATCCCAGACAGAAGTAGGTCCAACCGACAGAAAGAGGTATGGCTAGCCCAAGGTCACCCAGTTGGTTTCATGGAGGAGTGTGGAATAGAAGCAGGAGACTACCAGATAAGAACTCCAACACTCTAACCACAAGACTAAACTCCTGAACAACAAAATATCAGTTGTGGAATTCACAATGAGGTCTGTTTTCCCCACATTATCCCATGCACCGTTTATTCCCTAGTGCAGTTTGGTGCACAACCAAATAGGTTCCCTGCTGAACCAGAACACATGCAGGAATTTGCCTTCCACACCACTCCATGGTCCAGTTTAGCACCAGCTAGACCACCAATAGACCTTTTTAGGGATGTGCACGAATATTCGTAACATTTGATATTGGTACGAATTTCAACGTCCGTATATAACTTTAATGTTACAACATTCGTACATTGACAATTGTGTTCGTCTGAATGCTTTGGAACATTCGGGGAGGTGGGAAAGCAGCAATGGATCCAGAGTGCATTTGGCATGGATTGAGAACAGATTCAAAGTGGATTCAGAGTGGATTTGACAATTTCAGAGCGGATATGTTATGGGATACGTATCGGATATGTATGCATTTGTATTAGATACTCATATGAACTCATACGAATATGCTCATATCATATAGAATCTTCCCAAATTTGAAGGGGATCTATTTGAATGAATACGAATTTTCTAACATTCGATCCGTTACAAATCAAATGCCAAAACCATTCGTGTACATCCCTAGACCTTTTAGGAAAAACCTACCAGTTTCCCAGAGTAGGGTCCTTTTTGCACTTGGCCTGTAGGGAAGCTGCAGAGTGCTCACTGACGGACCAGAGACGTCCTTTGCTGTCCCTGGTGCTGCCCATTTGCACCTCTGTGGTGCTAGGCAGGTCATCTGAGGTGTCGTGCAAGTGCACTGGCACCTCAGATGACTGAATACACAAGTGCGTGTGCATGATGCATCATGCTCATCCCGGTGATGGTGGCAGCATCTGAATCCAAGATGGCGGCACCCAGGCACGCATCTGCACTTAGGGTAAGTATCTGGATGCGTGCGGGGGTTATATATTAGCATTTGTGAATGCAAATGCTAATGCACACCAATGGAAATGCACCATTCTGTCCTCTGGGTGGGACAGGAAGTGCAGAAAGGCCCCAGGTATCATCTTCTGCCGCCTAGTCTGGTCTACACTCTGCCCAACACAGAGTAGCGTTGGACAGGACCTGCGACCCTTTGCTGGAACAATTTTCAAGTAGGAACGGAAAGGCCCTTTGTTTCCCTTCTTAGGGTTAGGGTTTCAAAAGTGTCTTGAACAAGGGAAGTCACATTTTACAAGCCATGTAAAAATAAAACCCACATTATGCAATATACAGAAAATAACTTCTGTGGTTGCTATCAGGGATGAGTATTTGTCTTTGGCATTTCGGAAGAGATGAGGCAGACCATTGGAAGCCACCAAGAGTTGTGCTTTTGTTGAGTATACAAGAGCCATGCGGCTTTTTCACACTCAACTTCTCTGGAACAATGTCCCAGGGAAGTTAAGATACGAAATGGAGGCCGACACCCCAAACCCACCTTAAACTTACCTTCAGCAGGGGCAGTGTGAATGCTGCTGTCTGGCAGCGTCCACCTCACCACAGCCATGGACATGCACAGACCGATGTTGCTACGGCAATTGGGTGAAGCGGCCCACAACTCCACAGCCACAGCTGCCTCGCCCCCACACAGCCTTCGCATGGAAGTGAGAAAGCTGAGTCTGGGGCTGCCCTAGGAGGGACATAGGCAATCTCTGTATAGCTGTGGAATGGTTTTTACTGCTCTACAGCTATCAAGGGGGGGGCATGCTCAGAACTGCTCTGAGATGGAAGTGGGTCCCCAGTATGTGTATGCTCCATGCTGAAGCATACCCAAATGTCCCAATCTTCACAGTGCAAAAAGGCTCCTGAATTCAGTTGAGGCCTTGTAGGTTAGCAGAAGAAACTTTGCTGAAACAGCACAGGGTCTGGATGCAGATGGGATCTAGACAGGTATCCTAAGTCATTGAGGACCTGGTGTAAGGGCAAGATCTGCTGTAAAACAAGGCATTCACCTTGCAGTGGCTAAGAGACCCGTGCTCTGAGATCGGCTGATGAGGCCCTCCTCACTGTCCCACCACCTGCAGTAGTTGGGGGTTGTGCACAGGGGAGGACGTTTTCAGCTGTAAAGCCACCCACCCCCAGATGATGGAATAACGTCTCCTGTGAGATGCATCAGGCACTCTCGTTGTATATGTGCAGAAAACAGGTAAAGAGGCACCTTTTTTACCCTGGCACTGAGGCCTTCAGGTATAGAGATGGATGGATGGATGGATGGACGGACGGACGGACGGATGGACGGATGATACTAGGAGGCATTGGGGCTTCTGCTGTTCCACAGAATCATGGTCCAGTCCACCACCCAGTGATCAAAGGTTGTAAGATTCCACAGAACCATTTGCACTGTGTGATCAATCTGACCGTGGTCCAGTTTAGGCCTCCGCCATCTGTCCACTATCCCACTCTGTCCATACAGGAAGGATTGTAGACCTGGCCAGGGTGCTCAAAATGGTGTCCTGATCCAGTCTACCAGTAGACATCATTGCCAAGGTCAAGCAGCACACTAGGGTGCGGTGTGCTAGACTGTGGAGCCATGTGGGCAGCACTTTGGTGTCACAACAAGGCATGCTCTTGGCCTTTGGAGCATCCAGCGTCCCTGCATACCAACTCTAAAACTGGCACAAGCTTTGGAGCCAGTACAGGCCCTGGCAAAGAACAGGCTACCCCAATGCTGATGTCGTTGTTCCATGCCAGGAGCGATCCCTCCCAACCTGAGACAGATTCCTTATTCCAGTACAGGGTGGGTGGTCTGTCCTGTACCGGAATAGCAACAGTAAGGGTGGAAATGGTCTAAGTTTCAGAGCAGAAACTGAGCTCCTTCCTTGAGCAATTGGAGGGTCATTTCTTGTGGTGCCTTGGGCTATATTTGACTTGTTAAGCAATGTCAGCTTTTGCATGCTAAATTCCTCGGCTGAGAGCCAGGAGCGATGTGTAATACTTTAGCCACACTGTTGTTACCTAATCCTTTCCTAATCTGAAATTTTCGCAAGAGGGGCAAAAAAAAATATAAAAAGCAAAGCCAACATGTACACCATTGCTAATCATTTATCAAAAACACAGCTTCTTGTTTATGATTCTAACTGAGGACTGGAGTAATGTTTTCCTAGAAATGAAGATTTCTATTCTGGAGAAGGTTAGATAAGCCAAAAGCTGTGGATTTCATGCAGTCACCATTCATATAAACGCTGTAACCTAACTATGGGGATATTTTGTTTGCTTGATTGATTTTGTATTTATATCCCACCCTTCTCTGGATGGTCAGAGGACATGGTTCAATAGTAAAAAGATAATATCTGTAATAATTAAAACATAACTAAGAAACTGTACAAACCACAACCATTCCTCCCTCATTCCTCAGGACTGCAGGAAGTCTAACCATTGAAAGCCTGGGTGAAGAGGTATGTTTTATTCAGGCACCTGGCAAACCTCTGCTAGGAGGCTGTTCCAAAGTCAGGGAGCCACCACAGAAAAGGCCCTTTCACATGCCACAACCCATCACATCTCTGAAGGCACTGGAACTACAAGAAGGCCCTAATGTTGTGATCTTGATTTTGTTGTGTTGTGTTGTGGTTTCTCTCTGTCTCTCTCTTCTGCTCCCAATTTCTGTCTTTCTATCCCTATCTTTTAAAAGTTAAGCATGAAAAACAACTTTGAAAACTGAACACACAAGTGCTTCTCTGCAACATTTCCTCACAAAGGGACCCATTCATTTCACATTCAAGTTTTGCAGAGTGGTCAGTGTCATGCTTGCTTTCCAAACTCCATTTCTGCATTCTTGAATACTCTGCTGGAATCACATGAAGGTTTTCTGCAATCCAGCTGATGGTGTACTAAGTTGCAAAAATGCTTAAATCGCCTGTGGCTATTTTGTTCTGGAGTGTTAATGGTGGGATCAGGAGTACCCATGAGAGCGTTTCAGGGTTCAGGAGCCCCACTCAAACTCCTACAGTCTGGTCATGCCAAGAACTCCTCATGTGGCACGGTCCACCTGCACACAATGCTATCGATCAGTGGGGTCTGCTCCACTGGACACAGTCTTCTGCTCAAATTTGCACTTAAAAATATAGAATCTTAGGGTAGGCATCTCAGAGGTCTAGATAGATAGATAGATAGATAGATAGATAGATAGATAGATAGATAGATAGATAGATAGATAGATAGATAGATAGATAGATAGATAGATAGATGATGGGTGGGTGGGTGGGTGGGTGGGTGGGTGGGTGGGTGCTATTCTGTTACTCTCAGCAATTTTTTCCAAACATCTAAGAGCTGTGACTCAGTGGTAGAGGAATTGCCTTAGAAAGCAGAGAGTTGCCTGTTTGATCCCCAGCCTCTCATCAGAAGTAAGCAATAGCAAACCACTCCTGTACCTCTGCCAAGAAAACTGCAGAGGGGTGCCCATGCAGTCAACCAGGAGTCAGCCACAACTCAGTGATCTACAACCACGCTAATCACTCTTTAGCCTCTTCCCGTACAATCCTCCCCACGCTCTCCGTTCCTCTGGGAGGAACTTTCTGCAGCCTTTAAAATCCAGGCTTGTGGCGACCTCCCAGAGGGCGTTCTCTGCTGTCGCCCCCCAAACTCTGGAACGACCTGCCAGATGAGATCCGGCAGTTGACATCACTAGACAGCTTTAAAAAAGCTGTCAAGACTGTTCTCTTCCGGCAGGCCTTTCCAGATTAATTTTCTCCAGATCAACCATCCCGGCTCGGGCTCCCTGACCCCCTCATTCCCCTCGTGGCCCCATCATAAGTGTTGGTTGAGGAGCTCCGGAGGGACACTAGGGCTGTTAGCCCGTTTAATTATGTTTTATATTTTTGATACTGTATTTTAACTTGTCATATTGTTTAATACTTTTTAAGGGGGGGAGGGACCATTATGTTTTATTCTTATATGATGTTTTTTATATTTATTGTTGTTAACCGCCCGGATTGGTTCGCCACAGGGCGGTATACAAATTATTATTATTATTATTATTATTATTATTATTATTATTATTATTATTATTATTATTATTATTATTATTATTATTATTATTATTATTATTATTATTATTATTATTATTATTATTATTATTATTATTATTATTATTAATTTAGCTGTTCTAAAGCCCACTCTGTGCAGATGCTTCTGCCTGTGGTTGATCCAGATTTAGCTAATATGGATCTAGCTAATCCAGATTAACTGAAGTAAATGCAGAAAGGGACTCCCTCTCAGACTTTTTTTCCTCTTCCCCTAGCTGATTTTAAGAACCAGAAAGTCTCAGAAAAACACACTGCTACACCTTCCAAGTTTATCTGCGTGGAAAAATGCAATTGCTCACCAACCTTATGATCAGTCAAAAGATGTGAGCAGCTTGGCTTTCACAGGAAAGCATGAGCCACATCCTGGAAAGGCAGCCAACCTGCAGTAAATGTGGCTGTCTTCTTCATTGGCCCTGGACTTAGTTGCTGGAAGAGCAACTTTATTTCTAACCCCCAGTTCATCCTGGGCATGAACTGTCACCTACCTCCACCTGCCCACCTCCAAGGAGCAAGAGAGTTGAGATGATCACATTCTCCCACATAGGTAAGCACGACATGAAAGGGCAATTTCCATGACTGATGAGAAATTGGAAAAAGTAAGCAAGGAAGAAGAAGAAGAAGGAGTTGGCTTTTCTACCCTGCTTTTCTCACCCATTTAAGGGAACTCAAAGAAGCTGACAAAGCTTTCTATTCTTCTCCCCACAACAGACACCCTGTGAGGTGGGTGAGGCTGGGATTGCTCAGAAGAAAGCGGTGACCAGCCCAAGGTCACCCAGATGGCTTCATGGGGGATGACGGAATCGAACCTGGTATTCCCAGATAAAAGTCCGGGTCCCTAACCACTAGACCAAACTGGCTCACAGGAAGAGGCCTGGATGAACCAGACAGCAATTGCACACTGCACACAGGACTGGCATTACCATCACGCAGAGTGAAGAGCTCGCCTCTCTTGACAGATAAAGGGCAACTGCAGTGGTAGGCTCAGTTCCTTTCTCTCGGCATGGGATCAGAACTATTTATGCCATGCCGTCTGTCCTAGGCTAACTATGCTGGCAGGTTCATTGAATGCTGTGCCGTTGACAATGTAATTCAGGCAAAGGTCTACTTATGGCAGATGCCTGCTGAGAAGAGGGCTCATCAATGCGCCCTGGCCAACGCGACTGGAGTAGGGATAGGCATGAATAGGATTTTTGGCATTCGATTCATAATGAATCTAATGTTTGAACATTCATATTCGTTCAAATAGATCCCCTTCAAATGTGGCAAGATTCTATTCAGTACGGTGGTGGGGTCAATTAGTCCTGTTGTTTGCCTGAGGTAGCAAATGCGTTGGCCAATGCTGACTTCACATGTGTAGGCTGAAAAGAAGTGTGGGGAAAACCTGTGTTTTTACAAAGATATGAACTAAACTGTCAATTCTTGGATGGATGACCAACTGTTATATTTAAATCCTTGACAGAGATGGCATTTTGAGATAGGAAGAACGTTTTCTTTCCACGAGCAAAATCTGCCCTTCGATATTAGAAGATGCATTGTCTTGATAACGTGCTTTTAAGTTCAGATCTTGACAGCTCCAGGTATAGCGGGTGTCTCCCACCTCAGAAGCTCTTAGGAGCAGATAAACAGCCCTGGGGGCACCTCTTTTCAGTGACGTTGGCACTGGGATGCAGAAGGGACGCAGCTGGACTTGTAGTCGCTTGTGTCCTACATGGGGATTATTGTTATTATTCTTGTTGTTGTTGATGATGATGATGGTGATAAATATCTCAGTGGGCACTTGAAAAGCATTGATAAAATATCCATCTGCCAGCTACAGAAAGCCACTTTGCTGGGATCTGCTTGTATCATTCACCAATACATCATGCAGTTCTAGGTGCTTGGGAAGGGCCCAACTAGTGATAACAGTGACCAAAACCAGCATAAATATCTTGTTTGCTATGTGTTACTGTTGTGTTATGTCAATAACAACAACAACAACAACAACAGAAGAAGAAGAGCTGGCTTTTCTACCCCGCTTTTCTCACCCATTTCAGGGGGCTCAAAGTGGCTGACAAAGCTTCTGTTCTTCTCCCCACAACAGAAAACCCTGGGTGTTTTTCCACCGCGCTCCTTTAATCCAGATCTAAGAAGATCCAGATCTAAGGAATGGGCACTTCCCTTAATCTGGATCTAGTAGATCCGGATTAAGGGAAGTACCCAATGTGTTTCCATGGGTGGTCTAGCACCCAATGCCAATGGGTGCTAGCCTCCCTGCCATGGAAACACCGGAGCACCCATTTGGAAATCCGGATCTACCCATGAGGTATTTGGGGGGACAGGGGGTGCAATCTCTGAAGCGGCTCTGAAGTCACTTCGAACTCAGTTCAAAGTCACTTCGAAGTCACTTCGAAGTCACTTTGAAGTCTATGCAAAATAGCTCTGAAGCGTCTTTGAAGTCTGTGCTGATCTTCAGAGTGACCTCGAAGTGACTTCGGAGTCACTTCGGAGTCATTTCAAAGTTCACTCTGAAGATCAGCACAGACTTCAAAGACGCTCCGGAGCTATTTTGCAGACTTCGAAGTGACTTCGAAATGACTTCGAAGTTTAGGTTTTGGGGCTCCCCCCCTTGCGTGCCCCCTCCCCCTAGCCTCCTCTAGACCCCATTGCCAAACTAACATGGAAACAGACTCCCTTTAGTCTGGATTTTCTGGCTGAAGACCCCATTGTAGACCCCATTAATGGGGTCTACAGAAAATCTGGATTAAAGGCCAAAAAGTACCCATATGATCCGGATTTCCTGAGGCGCGGTGGAAACAAATGTGTCCCTAATGGGTGCCGTGGTGGAAATAGGGTCATCTGGCTCTCACTCAAATGGGTCCTTAATGGATGCTAAAATGGGTACTAAGTGACTGTGGAAAAACACCCCTAGTGAAGTAGGTGGGGCTGTGAGATCTCAGAAGAGAGCTGTGACTAGCCCAAGGTCACCCAGCTGGCTTCATGGGGGAGGGCAGAATCGAACCCTGTATTCCCAGATACGAGTCCAGCTCCCTAACCCCTAGACCAAACTGGCTCATAATAGTAATGCTCCTGGGAGTTATGGAAAGAAAGTGAAACCCCTGAGTCTGGCGAGGGTGAACCTGGCTATCAGTCATCAATTGCATTCCGGGGTCAGAAGAAAGACTCAGTTGTTCTGAGCACAAAATCCAGCCATCACAGATGCACAGACTTGGGGCTTGCGAAGAATGCACTTGTTTCTGCAACTCCGTCATCCTGGAGTCAAGAGAAGCGTCACCTCTTGCTCCGTGAATTCTATTTATTTTGGTCTTCCGCACATTGCTTGCCGTTGTTAGGCGCATGATTGCTTCACACAGTTATGCTAATGTTTGCGCTCTGTGCAATGTAATTGATACTGCTGCTGCTCTCATGCCTAATATGGAAGCAGAACCCTACAGTCCAAGATTGTTTTCCCCCTTTGATACTGTAAATAAATGGGAAACACGCAATCTTTAAAATAAAAATAAAAGGATAGATCCTTTCCCTCCATTAAAGAGCGCAGGAATTTAATCAAGGGACAGTAACTGGATTTCAGAGAGTGAACTTTTCCTTCCAGTTTCTGCAAGCCCTGAATTTGTAAGCTGATCAGCAGCAACACCCGTTCCTATATTTGAACTTGTGGCTCCCAGTCCCATTGAAATGCACAGAATAAACTGACTGGTTCATCACAGAAACACGGGGTGTGGGGTGTGGCTGGGGGGGACGTTGAGGAAGGAGCCCAAACCCAGTGAAGCCTGTCTGGGCTTGTTCATATGCACACACTTACCTGTAGTAACCTGCAAAAGAGAACGGGGGACTTAGCAGACAGAATGAGGAAACGCCGTATTTTTACAGATTTCCCCTCTGGACCCATCTACACCGAATTTATAATCCACCTTCAGTCCACTTTCAAAGCAAGAAAACACATCAGCAAAGGGGCAAGCTGTTTCCCTTCAGTGTTATCTAAGGCATAAAATCTACCTTTGGTTTAGATCATGTGGAAAGAAAATGATGTGACCCTTTTTCTGATGTGTTCTTTCACTCTGAAGGTGGACTGAAGCTGAATTAAAATGTGTGAATGAAGGCAGAAGGCTGTCTTTTCCCCTGAAACATGGGCCACAGGCCATGAAGGGCTCCTTTGCCTCTGCATCAGATTCTCCTTCTGGGACCCCACTGTGGTTGTCCCATCCCCTTTACAACCTCCTCATCTCCCCCTTTCTCCTGTCCCCTTCCCTCCTTCCCTCTATCCCTCCTCCCTCCCTCCCCTATTCCCTCCCTCCCTTCCTTTGATTAAAAGTTAAAGACAGGAACCACTCTTACATGGCACCCATGGGCTTGGAGCATGTAGATCCGCCTCCTTTTGGCCCACTATGCCTTCTGGAGTAGAGAGAACCAGAAGCCCTTCCAGAAGTTCAATGTGTGGATATGTGGATGTCCACTTTCTCCACTCTGGAAGGTCTAGTAGGCCAAAGTGAGGTAGATGCCTGCAAAAGGAACCAGGTCTTCCCTAGACTTCATGGTCAGCATCAGCAGCATGACACAAGCTCATGCAGTCCATGAACAATCCCACAGATGCAAAGCTGGGATGGGGGAACAACCCCAGGATTGCCAGGGCAGCCCCAGGATTGTGGAAGGGAAGATTTGGCAAGCCTAGGGCATGCCATCTGGCAAGGGGGAAATTAGGGCAGAATCAGGTGAGAAAGCGGTGTGATGTGGGAAGGGGAGCTTGGGAAATGTTCTCAGAAATTGGGCATGGTTCTTCCAATTCGCACAGGAATCAGGAATAGGCGTGTGCACCAATGCATTTCTGACATTCAATTTGTAATGAATCAGTATTCATACAAATAGATCACATTCAAATGTGGTACAATTCTGTTTGATATGAATCTATTTGAACGTATTCATACGAATATTCAGTACGTATCAGATATGAATGACTACGTATCCAATAGGAACTAATATGTATCTGCTACAAATGAATACGTATCCGATACGTATCCGTAACATATCCGCCCTCTGAAAATGTCAAATCTGACCTGAATGCACTTTTAATCCGCTGTCGAACCATCCCGAACGCAATATGGATATATTGGGGATGCAACTGGCATTCCGTCTTTCCCCACTCCCAATCTAACAAATGTCCGAACTACTTGTACGAATTTCTGGAAACATTTGTATTCTTCTGAATGTTAGCATACGGATATCGTAACATTCTGTTTGCGTACAAATACACAAATTCATATGAATAACAAATGTTACGAATATCAGTGTACATCCCCAGTTTCCAATAGTCAATACACAGATGTATGTTGAAAATCCAAGGAGAAGGAGAAAAGTTGGAATATATCTCCTTCAGGCTCATTTTTGGACAATTTTGTCATCTGGGGCCTCCACATTTCCAGGGAGAAATGATTGGAATTTATCTTCTTTAGGAGATTTTGATACACTGCTTTTATGGTCGTGACTCAGCCCCACAGAACCCATTTGGGGAAAGAGTTTGGTTTCTATTTTTATATTAATTTAGTTATATCCATGTTCATTTTAATTGCTTCCCATTTTCTTTGTTTTATGGCTGCAAGTGTAATATTTTTTTGCCTGATATTATAGATAGTTGCTTAGTTTCCTTCACCATTGCTGCAGTGCCAGGTGGTTGGATTCTCTCTGTTGCACAGTTTGACTTCTGTTTCTGAGAATCCATCATGTGAGACTTTTTCTTCCAGCTGGTTATTTCTGCGCATCCATGGGCAAAGGTCTCCTGCTGCGTCGCTGCTGCCGCTTCCTTCTTTCCTGTTTTCTGCCCTTGGTGAGAAGCTTAATGGTGATTATAAGTTACATTATTCATGAAAGCCTCTGTCCTTGCCAAAGGAGCAGCAGCAGCAGAAGACCTCATGGGACAGAGCATCGCTTCTTTCCCAGCCCATCCAAGGAACTTTGGCAGGCAGAACTGGCCGAGGTCTGCTGCCTAGTCCAATTATGCAGCCGCCGTCCCAATTTTACTAGCCTTCCATAGTTTTGCAACATACATCTATTCTGTTTAGAGTGTTCAGCTAGAGAAGGCAATCGCTTCCTTCATCCATACGGCCTTTAAAATGTGACAGCCGCCTACTACGTTCATCATTGACTCAGAAAAAAACAAGGTGTTTTTTAAAAAGCCGTTTATCCAAGTGGGTAGTATGTGCCAATCATGTGGATATGTTCAAAAGCAGGAGGGGAAAGGATTTCTTATTTTGAGGTCAAATAACTCATTCAAATTGAAATAGACTGTAACCGAGGCTCACGGCAACCCACTTTGTCAGACGAAATGGAGATAATATCGACAACACATCTCGCTGAGCCTACACACCCAGCCTAAACAGTCTCTTTCAAGTCAGAAGCAGGTGGCTGAGCAAAGATCTCCCATCTCAAGAGTTTGTTCTCTTCTGATGGTTGGAACGAACAACGAGACTTTGATTTGGATTGCCAAAACGCCTTGTAATAGACAAGGGCAAACAAGAGAACCACTGCCGATGACTAGGAAGCCAATTTAGATGTTAGAGTTAGTGTTGTGGTTCAGTACCACCAAGCGGTGACTGACTCCTAATTGACTGCGTGGGCACCTCCGTGGGCAACACTATGCAGCTTTCTTGGCAGTTATATAGAAGTGGTTTATGCCATTGCCTATTTTCAGAGAGAGTGGGGATTGAACCAGTTTGCTCTACCATTGCCTCTATGCCAATTATCAAATGTAAAGGTGCCTAAGCTGGGAGGAAGAAGTTCTTGAAAGCCTAGCTTGAAATGCTTATATCGGCCCGCTGATTGTGATGGTGGGGCCAACACCAAAGAGGCCAGCACTGAAGATGGTAGCCACTTTGGGAACAAGGGGAGCAAGAGTCACTCTCTTGTTTTTAGTTGAATTTATTGTTTGATATTTGTTTAGCTTACTCGTAGGCCCTTTCTGGTCTTGGTCTTATTCTGGATTATAATCCTGCTGCAGACTAAGGCAGGCCCTGCCTGGGACTAGGGGTATGCACGAATGCAATTTTTGGGATTTGATTTGAAAGGAATATCCAAAAATGTGAATCAATCCAAATCTTTAAAATGCAAATGTATTCACATTCGATTAGAATCAAATGCATTTGAATCTGTTCGTGCCAATTTTTCATTCGAATGTGCAAATACGAATGTCAGCAACATTCATATATGCCCGTATGCATCCGTACACATCCTGGATTTGTCCCATACGGATCCATACAAATGAATAAGAATGTGGTACTCGCTCAAGTACACGTCATGTACGCATCTGTACACGTACAAATGTCTGAATAATTCGCACAAATGGATTCGAAAATTCAAAATTATTTCAAATGTTTACATTGAAATTTAGCGACATCCAATTCAAATTCGCATGTCCAAATTTGAACGAATTTCGAATGTTTTGAATATCTGTGCCCATCCCTACCTGGGGCATGTTGTAGTCTGCACTAGCATGTGAGTGGCAGGGCCCTATTCTGGGTTATAACCTGGAATAAGCCCAGTGCAGAAAGGGCCACAGTGTTTGTTTGGAAGGAAGGGGGAAAGAGATAATGTTCCAAGGCAAGGGAGGAGCAGAGGAATGATCACTGAGGGCCAACATCCATGTGGAGTCAGGTGAAGGAGGATACAGTAGAGGGCCGAAGACTTGGTTTAGGAGAAGGAATATTAGGCCCTTTCTGCATTTACTTGTTAATCTGGATCAAGGAGCTGCTAAGAACACATTGTCCGCATGGGAGTATATCAGATCTGGATCAGAAATGCGGTCTACATTCATGCTAGCAATGTTTAGCACACATTTGCTGTTCTAAAGCCGACTCAGTGCAGATACTTCTGCCTGTGATTGATCTAGATCTAGCTAATCCAGATCTGGCAAATCCAGACTGGAGGCGTTTCTGCACTTGCCAACACTAGTGCATGCCAAGCCACCCCCAATGTGTCCACAGACCTACCTGGGCATGTCTGGGTGCTGCCGTCTTCCATATGGAGCCCAGTGTGACTGCACGTGCAGCAGTGCAATCACCACAACAACAGTGACAAGCTGTGCATGCACAATCGTGTTTGGGGTCATCTGAGGTAGTCAGGGTCAGACCACCCCCAGTTACTGGCACAGGTGTGAATGGTCGCTTCTCTGGCCAGAACAGGTAAGGTTTCGTGCACCACTGCTAGTAGCCACTGGGGTAGCTTCTGGGATGCCAGGGGTCTTTTCTGATGTTGAAATGCCTCCTGCAAGTGCAGATGGTGCTTCTCAGATGAAGTGTGAATTGGCCTCTAGCTAATCTGGAACTAGTTTAATGCAATTTAAGGCCCTTTCTGCACTTACCTCAGTTAGAAGAAGAAGAGTTGGCTTTTCTGCCCCACTTTTCTCACCTATTTAAGAGGACTCTAAGTGGCTGACAAACCTTCTCCCCACAACAGACACCCTGTGAGGTGGTTGGGGCTGTGGGAGCTCAGAAGAGAGCTGTGACTAGCCCAAGGTCACCCAGCTTGTTTCATGGGGGAGGGCAGAATTGAACCCAGTATTTCCAGATAAGAGTCCGGCTCCCTAATCACTAGACCAAACTGTATTACCTGAGGTAAGTGCAGAAAGGGCCTTATATTGCACTAAAGCTATGACTCCTGTTCGGCCTTCCGACCAACAGAGTTTGGCCATGCCTGTCAATCAGCCCTGGTGCTGCTGTTGTTGAGTGCGAGCTCAATCCAAAATATAGCATCACGTCATCCGGGAAGGAGCTGATCTGACATTTCTGTTCTGCTGTTCTTCTGAATGTTTCGGGACAGGCCGCAGAATAAATAACCAAGCAAAAAGCCTGATAATATCTTAACGATTAAAACACAGCTACTAAAAACAAAGCTGTCGTACTGTGGGGTGGTTTTTTTTTTTTTTACAACAAACAAAAGGAACTTTCCAGATTCTGCTGCCACTGGGAAATGAGAGCTTTTCCAAACATGCAAAGTGCTCTGTAAGCTGAGACTGAAGATTTTGCAAAAAAGAAAACAGCACTGTATTTAAAAAGGAAGGAAGGAAGGAAGAAAAAGGAAGGAAGGAAGGAAGGAAGGAAGGAAGACCTTGAAGGTTCCCTGCAAGCTGGGCTAAGGGTAACCCAATCAGACTTCCATGTGTACTTATACAGCACCAAGATAACTTCTGAAAAGAAACTAGAGATAGGATGGTGTCTGATCTCCACTCAGCAAGTTCATGGAAACTGTTTACTCTGTGTTGTAACATCCTCAGAACAGCAAACGAAGGTGCAGCTAAGGGGAACAAACTCCCATTGTTGTTTTCTTCTACAGATTGGGTTTTTTGCAATAAAAAACAGGTTGGCAAGAGGATCATAGGATCTTTTACAAGACGCAACATGGGTGAGGTTTTCCATCATGCCAAAAATGGCCCTGGAACTTATCTGCATTGACTGGACCATGGCACCAGAATGGCTACCATGTTCATACGACCACCACGTCACTGCACAGTGGTCATTGAAACTCCCGAGGGCAGCAAGCACCTTCAGGCCGGACTCCACCAGGGAAGATAATCTGTTTAGATGCCATCTTCAGCTTCTACTGTACTGACAAGAACTTGAGTTTCTGTTCGTTTTGTGGACTAAATTGCTGAAATTGGAGATAAAGGGCCTTTTCACACCTTCACTTCCTTGGACCCTGTCCCACGGAAATGAAGACTGGGGTAGAGAAGGTGTTCTCATTTCAAATGCCCACACCATTCCAAAGTACCTGTGACCAATCCGGGGGCCAATCCTCTTCAGGGCACCGCCATTTTTGTTGTGGCAGCAGCGCCAGTGCCGTCGCCATGACGCCAATGCTCTGTGCACATGCAGTTGCGTCTATGGTCATCCCAGGTGCCAGTGTGCTTCTGCAGCAACTCAGGACGACCCTGGAGCACCGGAAGAGGTCAGATGCTCGCCACTGGATGCTTCTGTTAAGTCCCTGGGTGAGGTTAGTAAAGGTGTGGAGCACAATTTCAGGCTCCACAACTAGTGATCAGGGAACCCCTGAGCGGGCAGAGGGGTGCTTAGAGCAGTGGTTCTCAACCTGGGGGTCGGGACCCCTTTGGGGGGTCGAACTACCCTTTCAGAGGGGTCGCGACGAGTCTCCCACCACACTTCCCTCCCACCTCCCAGCTGCTCCACCCCCGTGGTTGGGGGTCTCCACAACATGAGGAACTCCGTTAAGGGGTTGCGGCATTAGGAAGGTTGAGAACCACTGGCTTAGAGGCTGTAGCAACCTCCAAGTGCAGATGCCCTTCCCTAACAGTTCCCTAATTATTCACTACCAGCCCAAGGACGTGTTCGCACTTGGCTGTATTTTGGAATATATCTCAGGATAGGGGGTCTTTTGTCCACATGTTAATGCAGACTCTGGCAGGTTTCACCTGGGCCCTGCCTAGCCTGCACTATCATGTGGACAGCAGACCCCTATTCCAGGTTATCTTCCAGAATAAAGCCAAGGGCGAATAGGCCCCAAGTCCAAAAAGGCCTCTGGTTCTTTCAGGAACAGGCAAGGGAGAAAACCTACAAGTCTCTGCTTTTCAGGCAATCTACTCTACCACTGAGCTTTAGCAACCTCCCTCAAAGGTTTTACCACCATTCAGAATGCACATGCGTAGACCTTTTTTTCCCCTTTCAGGTAGTATTGGGGGAGTTCAACTAAAATCAACAGGCAAAGAAAGGAATGGGTCACCTTAGCCTTGGAAGATGGTATTTAAGAGCTGGCCTGATGGAAGGACATAAAACCATGCACAGTGTGGAAAAAGTGGATAGAGAAAAATTCTCTTCTCTACTGAACAACACTAGAACCAGTGGACACTCTAGGTAGCGGAAAGGCTGGAAAGGAGAGACTGATAAGGGGAAGGATTTTGCTATGGAATTTACTGCTAGAAGAGATGGGGACAGCAACCACCCCGGATAGTTTAAAGAAAGGCTTAGACTAGTGGTTCTCAACCTGGGGGTCAGGACCCCTTTGGGGGTCGAACTACCCTTTCAGAGGGGTCGCGACAAGTCTCCTTCCGCCCTTTCCTCCCACTTCCCAACTGCTCTACCCCTGTGGTTGGGGGTCTCCACAACATGAGGAACTCCATTAAGGGGTCGTGGCATTAGGAAGGTTGAGAACCGCTGGCTTAGACAATGGCTATGAGAATGGATGCCAAGGTACCACCTCCAGGTAGGAGAGACAGGGAGGATGCTTCTAAAGGCTATTTACAGGAAAGCAGAAGGTTTTGTCTTTGTCTTCTGCTTGAGATGCCCAGAAGCAATTGGTGGGCCACTGTGTGGGACAGGGTGCTAGACAAGATGGACCGAGGCTTAATCCAGCCTGATGGTACTATATTAGGCACCACCAAGGCAAGGATCCAACCAGTTGAGTGCTAAGCTGATTTGGATCCTTGCCTTGGCAGCACCATTTAATGCACCATCTAGGTGCAAGGGCTTTGTTTTTACCCACAGTCAATGGGTTCACCTTCCCTACAGTTCCTGAAAGGAGTGAATTCCTGTATGCATTCATCTGGGGCGGAAGGGGTGTGAATCTCGGCCCACCCCCTACCAGCAAAAGCCAGAACCTCTTGAGTTCAACTCACATAAGTTTTTAGACCATGAGCAAAGAACTCCAGGCAAAGAACAGGGAAACAAATTTGTTTGTTAAGAAACAGGATTTATTAAACTGTTTTGTACAGGAATTTTACAACTTCATCATGTCAATTTTCAAATATATACATATTTACAAATATCCAGCATAAATCTTATTAGCTTCCTACCTACCAATATATACAGATTCACAGGCAGGTTTGAGATTTTCTTTTCCTTAAACTGTATCACAGATACAAATATATTAAAGCAATCACAAGAGCTTTAGTGCAATCAAAAAAAAAGTTTACCTCTAATTCTCTCGATTCTATCAAGTTAGTATTGCCAGCTATAATTCACATTTAAATGCTCTTTCAACACCTCGAGTTTGAGGACACACACGTTACAGCCATTACAGAAGGAAAATGCCCACAAATGGCAAGACATCATGTGGGGAAAGCAGAGCAGGAGAGGCACAGACTAGGGATAGGCACAAATATTCAAAACATTCAAAATTTGATCGAATTGGACATTCAAACGTCTCTAAATTTGAATTTAACATTCAAACGAATTTTTAAATCTTTCGAATCATTTGTATGAATTATTCCAACTTCTGTACGTGTACAGATACGTACGCATTACATACGTATATGTACGCATCTTATTCGTATCCGTACGCATTTCTACAGATACGTACGGGACAAAAACTGGATGCATACGGGATAAAAACGGGACGCGTACGGATGCGTATGAACACATTTGAATGTTGTTGACATTCATATCATCAAAATAAGAATTGAAAATTTGTACCAATAGATTCGAATTTTTAAATATTCTCATCAATCTGAATCTTCAGATAGTCTATTCGAATTGAATCGAATCCTGAAAATTGCATTTGTGGGCATCCCAAGTACAGACGACTCATGAGAGCTTCAGCCTTTTGACAAAGGTAAGCCTTGGGACCCTGGACAGTGCAGAAAGAATAACACTCAGTGGAAAGTGGAGGAAAGCAGCCTCTGAGAATCGTGGCCCTCTCTGCATTGGGCCCTATTCCGGATTGTAGCCCAGAATAAAGCCCTGCCATCTACATGCTGATGCAGTCTATGGAAGAGTCCTATTCTGCGATATAATCCGGAATACGGCTCAGTGCAGAGAGGGCGCATATCTTGGAGATCAGAAATTTTAAAACCTAGGCAAAACAAGTCTGTTCTCTTAGCTTTCTTCACAAGGGAATATTAAAACTAGGCACACTAATAAACTCTTAGGGCTGTTCTGCACTGGGTTTTTTTCCAAATTATATCCCAGAATAGAGGCCTGAGATCTGCATGGCGGGGCAGACTACAGCAGGGCCTAGACAAGGTCTGCTGACAGACGGCAGGCCTCTATTCTGGGATATAATCCAGATTAAAGCCAGTGCAGAACAGACCTTAGCCTAACAAACATTTCCCAGCGTTCCATGGAAGACCCCTGCCTATTGATGGCTAAATTAGTTTGAGAAGTGGGATAAGTGCTTTTTAAAAGAATTGCCCTGATGCAAGTTCACAGCTGCTGCAGCGTGTCTGCAGGGCTGTTTCCAGCTACAGTTATCAGTGGAGTACATCAATGGCTTATTGGAGAGACAATTGGCTTTTTCTTTCTCTCTATCAGCAAGCGCTTCCTCCCCATGTCCTCTGGGTGAATTTCTTTTGTCACAAGCCAAGTGGTCATTTCTGACAGGAGGATGTGTGTTACCCATCCAGGAAATTAATGCTTATTGCGTTATCCACGTGAATTTGAGATCAAAAGACCTGGCAGCCAACAGAGTTACATGCAAGTGTTCAAAGGGAAGAATCCCAGAGGAAGGAGAAACACGTTGGTATTTAAATAGGAACATCTGAGTATTGTTTCGTGGCTCACTGAAACGGGCAGCTGTTTTTCCTTTCTGGACAAAAGGGTGATGCAACGCACTCTTTAAAGAGCAAAACACACACAGACACATAGGCAGGATTTCAGCATATGCAAAAGGAAAGGGCTTATCTTCACCTCCAGAGTTGGGGTACTGAAGCCTAAGCTAATGCGTTTTGATATTGACATATTATGCTACGTTCAGAACAACCAGTTCCACTGACACAATGGACCTGGGCAATTCTGGGAAACAATTCTGGTTGGAGAGACAGGCAGAAGGCCTCTAAAAGCCAATTGCAGGAAACTGGGAAGCAGGTGAAGGCCCACACAAAATCCAGATTTAAGGGTCCGAAGAAGGAGGACCAATTAAATCCAGATTCCCCTGCCCTTGGGGGGACAGGGCCTTGCAGATGGGGCCTTCAATGGGGTCCAGGTGGGCACAAGGCCTTTCTGACTGGTACCAATCAGGTACTAATCGGGTTCCTAATGGGGTCTTAGAAGGGTTCTAAGCCCTAGTGGAAAAAGCCCCTCCTGTGAGGTGGGTTGGGCTGTGAGAGCTCAGAAAGAGAGCTGTGACTAGCCCAAGGTCACCCAGCTGGCTTTGCAGAGGAGTGCGGAATTGAACCACGAGATATCCAGATAAGAATCCAACACTCCAACCACACGGCCAAACTGGATCACATTCCCATCTCTTGGCACGTGCTTTAAAACCTGCATCCAGCAAGCCTTCCAGCACTAACTACGACATCACACCTGGCTTGGGCAGAGATACTTTTGGAGGTCCTATACGGAGATGAGCTTTAGTGGGAGGACTACTGAACATGGAACATTGTAGACGCGTGGTAAGACTCATTCTACTCTTTTGCTTAGGAGGCCTGCAGTCAACCTATGGAAGAAAAGCATGGAAGAGGACAGGATTAAGGCTCACCTCTTGCCCCTGACTAAGCACTCTGCAAATCACTCTTATTTCCCTTGGCATTCTGTCTCTTAAAGCTATTAGTACACAGCACTCCCGTGAAATTTGCCAAGCGCAAGGGTGCCTTTGCCATCTCGAGCGGCAAGAGGTGCAGTCAAATGCAGCAAGAATTACAACAGCAAATAACAGTCGTGGTTCACAGCTTTAAGGGTAGGTGGTTGCAGGTACAGGCTAAGCGATGGCCGGCTGCAAAATTACAGGCCACCCCCTGGGCAGTTCTTGCATCAGCATACCAAGAACCATCATGCAGCTCTCTGGCCAGCATTCACCCAGCCCATGCACTGCATCCACCCAGATTGGTAAAGCCCGGGCCACCACTGTCAAAATGCGTAAGACCGCCTTTGGTCCCGCACATAGCCTGCAAACAATGCTACACGCAGAGGGCTTTTCAGCTGAGGACACCCCGGAAATCCTGGTTCCCAATTTCCTCAGCACGTGTGCTTTCAGACCTGCAGAAACAGGGCAGCTGAGAAGCTCTGCATGCCGTCAACTGCTGTGCAAAGCCCCAAGCAGCAGTAATGCATCACATCATGTGGCCAACACACCTGCACGCTGCAGATGTTTGACAAATTCTAGGAGACTGTCAGCCCATTTATCTTCTCAGCCATCTCTGCGTAAACGCAGCTTTAAATGCCCATTTCAGTTAGATTTGCAAAAGAAAGAGGGAAAGGGTAGAGAGGAGGACAGGATGGGTCCTTTGGCTAGGGCAATGTTTCGAAATAAAATGTAACCAAATCAGAACCTCCAAGCACCTCTTTCCCCTTAAGGAAAACCCTGGCATTTATTATAGGGATCTCAGGGAAGAAAGCATTAAAGAAAAACTAATAGAGAGATAAGGAAGATTACTAGCTGGATTCTCACTTGCATGCAGAGAAGCAGCACATATACACCTTTTAAACTTAACTTAAGCTTTTTAAACTTAAAAGGAGCATTGGCTGCCCTAACTACGTAATATGGTATACCTTTCCGGACACATTTCACGTATCCATTAAGAACCAGAGGGCGGCAATAAAGATTTGCAGCAAGGCCAATTCTTCTGCACTTAAATAGCTCCCATTTTCCAAATAAAATAGCTCTGACCTTTTTATACTCATCCCTTACATTTCTGGGGCTTGGAAACCAGGTTCAAGACCCTCCCGTGCGCCACCCAGTCTCCCCCAGCCAGCGAAATGCCACCACCGGCCACGTGGAGGTTTGCAAAAACCCTGCTGGGCCTGTAGACACACCTCTGGGTCAACAGCTGTTCTGCTCATAGCATGGTGGAGATACAGAGGCTGAAAGCATGGGCTGAGATCGCTAAACTCAGTCTTTGGAAAACCCAGCTCTCCAGGTGAAAGGGGGTTGCAAAACCAAAACACACAGGAACAGACGAGCAGTGACAACCACCCCACTTTTCTAAAGCCTGAAAAATTCAAGGAGAATATGCAAAGAGCAGCTAAGGAAGTAGATCACTGCAGGGCAATGCTTCTCTCATGTGGGGAGATCTAGTTTTAAATTAATTCTGCAAGTGTAACCTTTTTATAGAACTGCCGCATTGATTTCCAAACAGTGACTTTCAGATGCCCCGTTTGCCTGTACCCTCTTGTCCCTTACATCACCAGTAAGATGATTCTGTAATCGAAGCTCAGCCAGCGCTCCTGTCACTCTTTATGATGAATGAAGAGACAGGGGGAGCCAGCCAGCATCTTGCAGTTGCTATAAAAGCACAGACTTGCCAGCACTGTATCGCCATGTGGTGTTGGACGCACACACTCAAAGCCAAGAAGCTCCAATATGCTGTTTTGTTATGTTTCCAAAGCAGGAACTAAAAATTGGGATCTTCAGGCCGCTTATTCCAGATGGATCTGCATAATTCCCAACTCAAGTCCAGGGGAAAAAGCTGCTTTTTAAAAAAGAGTTCACAAATCTCAGGCCTAAACACAGCCACACAGGTCCAGTGCTGTAATATCCAGCGGGTAATTCCCAGAAACAAACAGGTCAAAAGTGGAAACTTCTCACAAGGTTCTTCAGGGTACTGTCTCAAATCGCTGCTGCCAGATTTTGGAAAGCAATGCTTTGTTTTTGCAAGAAGGAAGAAGAAGAAGAAGATGAAAAGGCTGTATAAATGTGAGGTTTCCCTCTCCCGAGGCAACAATCTGAACTAGCAGAAGAACAAACTAATGTCCTCTTCCTCTCTGAACTTCTCTGGAACGACTTGATCAGAACCTCTAGTGTCCTGCTCAGCATAGCCGGCTTCCAAAACAGCGTCAAACCAAGGATGGAGTAGGATTTCCGGCGCCGTGAGTCTTTCAGAGGGGTCCCGCCTGAGCAGGCTACGAATGAGGCACCGTGCTTTAGGAGATACATGGTCTGGGATGCAGAACTGTCCACGCCGGATTTTAGAAAACAGTACAGTAGGGTCCGAGTCATGGAAGGGGTAGCGTCCCACCAAAAGGGTGTAGAGCATGACCCCTAAGCTCCAAACGTCAGCTGACTTCCCAGAATACGTCCCTGTGGTATTAAGGATCTCAGGACTGACATACGCAGGGCAGCCGTGCTTGTCCGAGAGGGCATCATCTTCTCCCTTAATGATGTGCGTGTCTTCCAAGCTTTCTAGTCTCAGCTGCGTCCTGGAAAACAGAAGAAGCCGACATTTCAGTCCATAAGCCACACAGACATACATATATACGTCCATATCAACCTGCCCGTGCCTTAAGATCTGGAGGGGAGGCCCTCCCTGGTTGTCCCACCACCCTCCGAAGTGAAAGGGGTGGGCACCCGGGAGAGGGCCTTCTCAGTGGTGGCCCCCAGGCTATGGAATAGCCTCTCCCTTGAGGTGCATCAGGTTCCTTCACTGTATGAGTTTAGGAAGGCAGCGAAGATGCACCTCTTTGCCCTGGCCTTTGGTTAAATGGGAATATAATGTCTTTCCCCTCTTTACAGATACTGTTTCTGTTTTAATATATACTGTTGTTTGAACACATGTCTGATTTTAAGTGTTGTCACCCACCCTGAGACCTTAGATACAACCACAGTTAACCATTTATTTCAAAACATAAGGACACTGAAGCCTCTGGAAAGTCCTGCTTACAGCTAATTAAAGATCAGGTCTTGGCTGGCAGCTGTGAGAAAGGTATAAAGGAGAAGTCAGCCACCTGGGTTGCTAAAAGGAAAACACTGTTGGGCCCCTACACAATGCAGACTAAAAGCATACAGTGTGCAATAAAAAACAGGCACAAAGCTCAGCAGCCAGCCAGAAGGGATGCTTCCAGGCAAGCCAGCCAGCCAGCTTATGGAGCATGTGGTAAAAACAAACAAACAAATGAACAAAACAGTCTTAGCCAATGGTTGTTATACTTCAAGGGGCAAAAAAGACCTGGATTAGCCCACAGTGGTATGCAAACGGCAGGTCCTTGTTCTGGGATACAATCTGGAATAAGGCCCCGTGCTGCAAGGACTCCCGGGAACAGCCACACTCTCAGAGAAAAGCAGGTGTGCTCCAAACTGAACCTGAGCTCGGCACAAGCGCTTGCACTGGGTTCAGCTAAGAGCCTCATCCACGCAGGCCAAATGCTACGTTGAGAAAAATGTAAATTACATCCCAGATCAGCTATCATCCTTCCCTCAGCTTACACAGAGAACCCAGAGAACCATCAAGAGTCAGGAACACCCAACCCGTTCCATTCCATTCCGATAAGCAAAGTTTTGCTTAATAGAGGGGAGCAAAATACTTCCCCTGGGTAAAGATTACGCTTCCTTCAGAGAAATCCCAGCGCTTAAACGCTGCCCATCTGGGCACAAGCTTCACCCAATCAACACAACGCCCGTCACTGACTCGCAGGTGTGAACAGGCCCTTGCAAAGCTGAGCTCTCACCTGCCTGCACTCTTTCACCAGGGAGGCCGTTTGCATCCAGCCAAGAGACACCCACCCCCCTTAAGGACTCCAGTAGGCCTAATCCAGATTCAAGGGCAGAGATCCTGGAGAGAAACCAATTAGCCTGGGTGACGTCAAAACATAACAGGCTCATGGAGCACGGCCAAAACCCACATCCTTTTTGTTCCTGAAATAGCCGTCATTCTTTAGCTCAGATGTACCATTATTCTTCGACACATACAGGCGCTCACATCGATTTCTGCAGGCCACACAGCTTTTGTGCCAATATCCTCTTCCCAGGGCTTCCCACAACGGAGGGGCTTTCTTTTCTTTTCCTTTTCAACATTAGCTGATTAGATATCCCCCGGCTCCTGGCTGGGCAACCTGCCTGCCTGCCTGCCTGCACAGCTTTTACTGGCCTGCAAAACGCATTTATTTCCTTGCTGTCCTCGGGGTGACCTTCCTGTCCTAACACAACGCGGCCCATGCTCCACCGCGCTCCGTCTCCGCTGGCTGCTCTGTAAACGGAAAATATGACTCAACCTCCGAATGGCTTTGACTGGGCACCCGGGCGCCGCACCTGTGCTTGCCAGACTAACGTCTTGACGGGCACCGCTTAACCCTCTGGTTACCAAAGGCAGCGTTCCGAAATAAGCAGCGTCAAGGGCAATCTGCTCATTCAGCAAGGGGCTCCATTCATCTGAGACAAACGTAATAACCGCTCCGCTTTAAGGAGCGGCCGTTTGCTGCTCATCAGAGGAAGGGCCATTCCTGCCACGAGAGCCATAAAGGCAAGAGGTCTTTCTGCACTGGGCCCCATTCCGGATTGCACTCTGCAACACAGAGCCGCATCCGCCTGCTGGTGCAGACTAGGGGCGTGCACGAATGTAACAGAGTCGAGTCGGGTTTTGTCACATTAGGATTTTAAGCATTGATTCAAGTGCTTAAAAATCCTAATGCAACAAAAAACGACTCGACTCTGCTACATTCGAATCTGTTCGTTCAAATATAAGGTACGGATTTGAAGATACGAATGTCGACAACGTTCATGTGTGTTATACGTATCTGTGTGCATTTCGTACGCATCCCGTTTTATCCCCGTATGCGTCCCATTTTTGTTCTGTCTTATAAGCGCAAATGCGTACAAAAATGTACGATATTCGCACAGATGCGCATCTAATACATATGTATCTGTACATTCGAATGATTCAAATGAATGTTTCGGAACATTCGAAATTTGTTCGAACGTCTAAATTTGAATGTGAAGACATTCTATTCGAGTTTGAATGTCTGCATTTGAACAAATTTGATCGGATTTCGAATGCTTAGAGGCCCTTTCTGCACGCACCTTGGCTAATCTGTATTAGCTAGATCCGGATCAACCACAGGCGGTGGGCCTTCAGAACAGCAAATGTGTGCTAAAGCAAGCTAGCACGGCGGCAGACCACATTTATCTGGTCTACCCCTAATCCGGATTTAGTAAACCCTTAGCACAGTTCTGATCCGGATCTACTCTCATGCATAGGATATGTTCCTAGCAGCAACTTGATCCAGATTAACAAGTGCAGAAAGAGCCCTCAGGGAGACCAGCAGGTTGATGGCAGATCCTTATTCCTTATTACACCTGTAAATCTATCTGCTCACACACCTTGTTAAATCCAATGCTTTTCAGGAAAAAAAAAAAATCTCCAAGCCCAATGACTCTACAACCATCCAACGCTCTTTCACCCTGCAATTTAATGACCTTCTCCTTTGGGCACCCTAAAGCAGATATACTGCAAGCCACACAGCCGGGCTCCTTTGGAACACTCAGTCATCTGCCCACTGCCAGTCTTGTTCAGAAGCTGCCAAGCCTGCCGCTTTGTCATCCTTGGGAGTGCCACACATAGGAAATACATTTTCTCTGCATCTGAGGTGGAGAGGAAGAGATAATAAAGTGCAGCAATGAGAAATCCAAGCCAAAGGTTGATTGGAAAGTGCTCACTACTTCCTCTGCTGCTTGACATGAAACTTTGAGGCCTGGTTCCTCAGGATTCTGGGTTACCCCTGCGCTCTGGGTGAGGAAATTCGGGGCGTTGGAGTCTCCCTGCATGTCCCTATTTGATGTGCAGGTTAGGCTTCTGCACACTGCAGTCCAAAAACACACCATAAAAAGAGACCTTGACCCTCTCTGCACTTACCTATAGACCTGGATCTAGGAGCCTCTGGGCCGGATTCTGGACCTCCTCATTCACACATTAATGTGGATCAAGGAGGCCCTGCCCCATTAACCTGGCTCTGTTTGCCAACCTCCCCCCTCCCAGCTCTGAGGCTACGATCGGGAGGTAGGTGGGGACAGTGAAGCAAAGCGCAAAAAGGGCCCAAATCATGGCTTGACTACTACAGCCCATTGGGCATGGGGCTGCCCTTGAAGGCACCAGAAACATCGAATAGCTCAGATTCAAATTTTTATGGCCCAATTATCTGATCAGGGCAGAAAAGCCTTCCTTAAGCAATACCTGCCTTGGCAGAATTATTGGTTTCCGGTCCACCTCGAAAATATTGCTTTTTGAACCTTTAAAGGTTTACGCAAACTGGAGCCTGGAATCTCTTGGAATGCGTCTTCCAGTACTAGCTCCTGAGATCACCAAGGAAGTTTCTTTCAGTGTCCTCTACATCTGAAGAACCGGGAGCAGGAACAGCTAGGCATGCCTTCTTTGCAACAGCACCTCATGTGACTAGAAATGTGCACAAATGTGGTGTGTGTGTTTTTTACATTCTCTTCAAATTGAATCAAGTACCTGAAAATCCAATTCGAATCAAATCTCCCGAATTCGACTTTAACAAGATTTGATTCAAATGTACCAAATTTGAATCTATTTGTTTGAATTTTTGAACAAATTCTTCCACATCTTCCCCACATCCATACACACGCGTACGTGTCCGTACACATCCGTGTGCATCCCGTAGTTATCCCGTATGCAACCTGGTTTTGTCCCACATGGATCCATGCAAATGCGTACGGATGCAGGAAAGATGCGGATCTTCAAGTACGCAATCTTGTACAAAGCCATACACATACAAATGTCCGGATAATTCGAACAAACAGATCTGAAATACAGATCCAAGCGCAGACGAAGATCAAGAAAAGAACAAACAACTGCCAATCTCAGCAGCCAGCAAACTATTTCCAAAGAACCCCTCCTTCCAATTCCTCAGAACCCAGCAAAAAACTGAGCTTGCTGAGTGGTCATGCATCTCTTGTTCATCATGGCCTGTTGCAAGAGGATTGTCTCTTTTTTCATCTCTGTGCTCTGAGCTGCATTTTACCCAGGACTTTCTGGAATTGTTGATGCTTTGGAACTGCTTTGCAAGTTAGTCATGAAATGTTTTTATTCATGGGGCTACGCAGTGAATTCCTGGCCAGTTTGCTGCTTGCCTCTGTTTGGAAACTCGGTACAGGTTTGGGAATGAATCAGAGAATCCAGAAGCTACGTTGGATAAAGGCAGCGGTCTCTTGCTCGCCAGCTGGTCCCCTTCAGAAAAACGACAGGGAACTATGTGCTTTCAACATCACTCCGTCCGGAACAAAAGCTGAAATCTGCAAAACCCTATACTCCCTCGGATCTAGCAGCTGACTACAGAGTCATTCCAGAGTCACGCTTGGATTCCAGCTCTCAAGGGTGAAATTATTCCTGTTTATATCAAAAGCAGAACTCCCACAAAGCTCAAATGAGCTGGGATTTTCACAGGTCTCCCAGCGTCTGGGCCACCTTTTCCTTCAAAGAGTATTAAGCTTCGCCAAATCTGCCTAACAACTTAACAGCATCCTCTAGAGAAGGCAGGCAAGCAGGGAACCAAATATCTCTTCCTCTCTCACACACACACAGAGAAAAGTCTCAGAAGTCTTCCAGGAACCAGTAAATTGCGCAACTCTGTAAACCTGCAGTGGCATATAATTAACCCTAATCAAAGTCTGAAAGCATTTACATTTGTCATTTGATGAGAGTCATTTACAGGCCCTGCCACAAAAAGCAATCAAGGGGAAACCAGGCAGGGATCTTCACTGGGCTGAGCGCAGACTGCACTGGGATGTGGCTTTCCCTCAAGGGGCAACCTTGCTTCTAAAATTGACGCCTGTATGTCCACATCTGATCAAAGCAGACTGTTCACAAATTTCGGAACAAACTGTGTGCTCCGATGTTGCGTAATGGCCTGCACACAGATCAGTGGAATTTCATTACCCCACACACAAGAAACTCACATACCAGGCGAAACACTTCAGTCTGAACACCTTCATTTTTCCTTGATCACCCGGTCCTTTCGCCTCTCAACCTCGTTAGAACACAAAAGGAGTCCTGCTGGATCAGACTACAGCCCATCTAGTCCAGCATCCTGTCTCACACAGTGGCCCACGCATTGCCCATGGGCAACTCAAGCACAGACAAGGGCCTTTTCTCACTTACCTGGCCTAGACCACTCCAGTTGGAACCATTACTAGTGCAATAGTTCCCAGCTGGAGCAATTTAGCTGTCCCAGAACAAGGCTGTCCACACTTGTTCAGGGACAGCCCCCAGGCCGCCCAGGTTGTTCCGAAGTTCATGTGAGCTTTGGAGCCTACAGACAGGAACTAAAGTTCCTGGTCTTGGAGCTCCTGGAAGACCCATTTTAGCAGTGCAATTTACTGTGCCACCAAAATGAATCCCTCTACTAAACCAGTCCAAAGAGGCATGTGCCCATTCACATACCTTCCTGGGCCAGTTTGTATGTAGACCACAGTAGACCTTTCTAAAAAGATATACTATTGTCCTGGTCTAGGTGGCCACATTGCGGGTGGAGTTTGCTAGGTGGGAGAACGGCTTCTCTGTACAGACTGCAGAAGAGAGGGACCCAGGAAGTAGTCCAGGTTTCCCATTATACTGGGATACCAGTAACTGCGAAACAGCATCAGTGTCTACACCTGGAAATAAATAATCTGAATACACCAGTCTTAATGCTAATACCAAGGTCCGACTGATTGCTGTCCTACCAGACGCCTGTCTAACCCTGCCATCTAAATAAGACTGAAACCACGCCACATGCCCAATGCAAGCCACAGACCAGTTGAGCAAGTGTTCATATTTCACCTAATTAACCACCTGATCTTCAACTCACTCAAGCCAAAAGCATTCCGGATGTAAAGGAACGGCATTCAAACTCTTTCAGTGCAACTCTCTTACTGTAAGTATTTGACCAATCATCTCCATGTGCCTAAACTTGATTGCCTGCAATATCGGACATGCCAAATGGAAGGCGCAGGAGAAAGATTATCTGGGCATATTTGCTCATGAATTTAGCTCAGTTCCAATAAATTACAACTGATGGTCAGCTACACACACACAGAGTCCATTTGTCATTCGTACAAAGAACGGTCTGTTCTAAGACAACACACACAGGTTCATTTAATCACAAATACAGGGAAATGTGCAACAATGTCCATCTGTGATTTATAGGTCCTCCTCTGAAGCTTGGAAGACTCAGCATATGCCCTTTCTAGATGCAGCCTTGATTTCCTGGGGATAGGAGGACAAGACATGAAATGGAACACCACCATACAGCAGCTGAGATCCAGCCAATGCATTCAGCTGGATTCTGGACTCAGACGCTGGCCAGACTTTCAACCACATGTGATGAAACATGGGGCGTGTCTGCCTGTTTTTGTGGCTCAAGGAAAAAATAAATCCTATTAAGCACACATTCTTGAGTACAGTAGCTCTTGAATCTGAGCCAGAAGAAAACAGATGTTTATATAACATAACTAATGTAGCATAGCTGTGAAGAAACGGGGTTTTGAACCAGGAAACTCTAGGACTGCATCTCCATGGCATACTATCCTTACATCAAATGCAATGCCACACAGACCTCGCAAGGACAAATGGCCTTCCCAAAACAGCAGGGAAAGCCTGCTTTATAAACAACTTCCAAACAAGCTTTGCCGATTTTCTCTTTTATCAGCTCCAGCAAAGCTTGCTCATTATGGACGATAGGAGGTGTAGCTCAAAATACACGTCTGGAACCCTATCATCTTGAGACACCCATTTCCATCCAGTTGCTTTTTCTCCAGTTTTCAATCCTTGCCGATACAAGGATGGCTTGTGAGGGAAGCAGGTCATGTCCAAGGAACTAAACCTGTTCTTCTAACCACTGACTCTACAACTCAACCGTGCACATAAGCATCTTACAGGTTGAAGGAAGAAAGTAGCTTTAGGGTTCCACCTCGTAACCCAGTGTTGTGGCATCTTCCCATAGCTGGAGAAGAAGACCTCCCAGGGCACATGTGATGCAGGACAACTCTCAATCATTCCTTACCTTTCTTCGCTAGAAAAGACGAATTTCCTGAGTTTGAGGTCCCCTAGCACGATGGCTGACTGGTGGCAATGGGCAACTGCAGAAACTATTTGCTTGAAGAGCTTAGCAGCCTCCTGTTCGGGCAGCCTCTTGCAACTCCTGACATAGGAATGCATGTCACCATAGTCCTTATCAAAGAAGACGTAGGCTTTGGTTTCCCCAAGAATCACTTCCACTATCCCAGTGATGTTCCTGTGTGATGGCAACTGGATGTAAGGTCGGATTTTGTTCTGGTAGTGTTTGAGTGGGAAGACCTAGAAAACAAGAAGAAAAAGCAAAGAGATCATAATGATTATCTAGAAATCAAGACTGCATCAGGGAAAAGAAATAGCAGGAATTTACTCGCTGTCAAAAGATTACTTATACTTGCTGGGTGTCCTGACCTATCACTTCCACCAATCTGAGAACTTCTCCCACAAAACTTGGAAGAAACTAGGTTGGCAAAAGTTCACTTACATGGTCTCAAAGTATCTACCTATAGAAGTAACTACTATAGAACGAACCATCCCTTCTACATCATGAAAGGGCCGCAGAGTTGTGCAGAAGGGAAAGGAATGGAAATTTGTTTAAAATGGTGCAAAGTGTGAAAAATGGGGGGGGAGAGAGAAAGAGGTGGTACCACACAAAATACCCTGTGGGCCACAGTTCTAGAGCAGATAGATTGTTTTGCACACGGAAGTTCCAAGGTCTAAAACATTTTAAAGCTGCTCATGTCAGTCCATACGCCCTGCAGTGGCTGATGTGTGATGCCTCTTCGTATGTTGCTGAATTATGCCTGTCATCAGCTCCAACCAGTCAATGGCACAAGACAAGAGGAGCCAGGGTTTAGTCACAAGATGGTTAAACTCTGCACAAGGCCGCTACGATTGTTCCTAAATAACTGGGTTTTTAGAATGGAGACAAATTTAAAGGAAGAGAGTCTGCTGATCATTGGCTTGGCAGAACAGAAGAGACTTCCAACCTGCATAGGGAGTATTCTGGTTTTTTTTGAATGGGAGAAGCTTGTGCTATAGTCAGCAGCAAGGCTTCTGACAGAAACAGCATGCTAACCAGGCAAGGCTTTTGAGCTGAGTGCACTAAACTCTTTCGCACAAGCAAAACCGTCTTGATTTTATTGTCACGGCACAACTGTCACACCTTTCCATTGCATCCGCTCAGAAGATCTGACAGTTCCTTTCTGAGTGTCAGTCTCACCCACTCTGCCAACTGAAATAGGAGGAGTAGCAGCTCCTTCACTGAAGATTTTTAAAGGAACTTTCCCAAAACTTATTTCTTTGCCTGTGCTTTTGACATCACGCACGGGGATGGCCATTACCTGCTGTGGTTATTTTTAATGTACGATTCAACTCTTTTGGTTTCTGCACTAGAGCCTTTGGAAGCTTACGGCACACAAACCTAATAAATAAATAAATACACCCCCGATCGCACATCCATGTGTTCATTGAAGTGAAAGATGCCTTTCGCCCCCCATCAGCACGCACTGACTGACACCAAACCAAGCCCTACATCCTTATAAATCGTCCAGGTTGAAAACAAGACAGAAGATGTATGATACTCCCCGGCACTTGCTACAACAGCTAATGGGGACCTTGCTGTCCGACTGCAAAGTGTCAGTGATCAGCCAAGGCTGGAAAGGCGGCTGGCGGTGGGGGGTGGAAAGTGGGGCAGAAAAACAAGCTCTTCAATGCCACCCATCTGCAGTGAATCAGGCAAGGCCGGCAGCGACGGAGCTGTGATCCTGGAGCGCGTCAAACTCTGTGCACTGCAAGACGACGGCGGTTGAAGCCTCTCATTTTTATTCACAGATATGTTGCAAGACTTCAGTCATGTTTCACAGATGACCCGCAAGACTCTGCCGGGTTACTCACATCCTAAGCCTGACTGGAAACCGTGACATACAACAAGTGTCATCCTTCCCATTCATCCAGCACAGCAAGACTTGGAGGAGGGGGTGAGGGTGGGAATGGGGGGGGGCGAACACCCTCCCGAGGACCGGCCATCTCCACCCGCCCTCCTATCAGAAAGCGCTCACCTTCAGTTAAGGCAGCGGTTCTCAACCTGGGGGTCAGGACCCCTTTGGGGGTCGAATTACCCTTTCAGAGGGGTCGCGATGAGCCTCCTGCCGCCCTTCCCTCCCACCTCCCAGCTGCTCCGCCCCCGTGGTTGGGGGTCCCCACAGCATGAAGAACTCCATTAAGGGGTCGCGGCATTAGGAAGGTTGAGAACTGCTGAGTTAAGGCAACCCTGCATGTTCACTCAGCATGCCAATCAATTATAGATCACAACGAGCTCAGGAAGAAAACTATTTCCCAGTCTTTAGAGGCGGTAGAGCACTGGGACAGCAAAATCTGCCATGGCAAAATGCAAAACCAAAGGGCATCCGGTTTCCTAAGCAGGAAGGCCACCAGGGACACCCCTTAGGACAGCCACACAGCCACCAACCTGGGCTGGCGAGAGATACTGAATCCCTCGCCCTCACGGAACCACCTCCAGACCTGACTGCAATGAAGCCAAAGCAAGGATACCGAAATACATAAATATCCCTTCCCTCTCCACTAGTTTCCCTGTCACATCACTGCCCTCCAGACTGTACAAATCCATCCCTTCCAGTTTTGGCAAGCGTCACGCATGCCGGATGCAGGAATAATATATTGCGCCTGAGAGACCTGCACTAAACGGAGAATCTCCTTCCAAAACTTTTGAGAAATCCTTGAAAGAAAGGAAGGAAGGAAGGAAGGAAGGAAGGAAGGAAGGAAGGAAGGAAGGAAGGAAGGAAGGAAGGAAGGAAGGAAGGAAGGAAGGAAGGAAGGAAGGAAGGAAGGAATAGTTTCCCTCATTCCAGGTCATTAAAATGCACACTGATGCAACTATGCAGCGCCTGACTCCAGAACAACCCTACTCCCAGTTTGGTCTAGTGGTTAGGGAACCCGACCCTCATCTGGGAATACTGGGTTTGAGTCTGCTCTCCTCCACGGAGACAGCTGGGCGACCTTGGGTGAGTCACGGCCCTTTTCTGAGCTCTCACATCCCCGCCTATCTCACAGGGTGTTCTGTGGTGGGTAGAAGAACGGAAGGTTCGCCAGCCGCTTTGAGCCCCCTTAAATGGGTGAGGAAAGCGCGGTAGAAAAGCCAACGCTTCTTCTTTTAATGGCCAAGTTTCAGTACCGCAGGAGGGCTGGACGGGGCCACAAGGGAAGGTCCACGGACAGCAGGTGGCAGCACTGAGCGCGGCATCTCCAGCCACCTTAAGAGATGGGGCGGGCAGCGGCAGCCTTGTGTGTGTTTTATTTAAAGAGCTGAGCACACCCCGCATGGAAAACTTGGAAAGCCACCCCGGGCCCGGCCAAGTCTCGCTGCTTGCGTACTATCCTGCAGGAGGAGAGCGGAAAACAGAGGAGGGATGACGGAGGAGAAACTTAACCCTTTTGGCCAAACCAAAGAGCTTTCCAGACGGGATTTGCCAGAGATCCCAGCTCCACGTCTGGGAAGGAATCCTGGGCCTTAAGAGGCTTATAATAAAAGAAACGGGGTTTCTTTTTAATCCTCCCCCCGCCCCGTCGAATCGAGACTTCTGCCTGCTCAGCAAAATCCCGACGTGACGCGAGTTCTGCATGCAAATACAAAGCAAAAACATACACGAAAGCAGCGAGCCGTCCAAGTAAACCGGCCCCAGCTCCAAGCGCAGAGCGTTGCTTTCCCCTTTCTCCGCTTCATCGACGGCTAAGGAGTCTGGACGGAGCGGCAAGGGCCTTACTCCCGAGTAAACACTGGAGGGGAAACTCCACGAGGGGGACCCTTCGGCCAGCGGGTCGCCCAAGCCGCGGTTCTCCCCCCCCCCCCCGCCGCCGCCGCCGGGTCTCCTCTCCTCTCCCTGCCCAGCCCCGTCTCGGTTCCCTCCATCCCTCCGAGCCAGACAAAGCGAGGAGGCGCGACGCTTGCGAGGCCCCCTGGCGACTCGCGATCCAAACTCTCCGCGCCGCCTGCCGCAGCTGAGACGCCGCATACTCAAGGCGGCGAGCTTGCCCTGGAGTTTGGAGGGACGGCGCCGCTTCCTTCCTTGCTTGCCTGCTTCCTTCCGAGGGGAAGCCCGGCGCCGTCGCTTCCCACGCTCGCGGCCACAGGATCCCCCCCCCCCGCAATTCATCCCCGCGCGGCTGCTTAAGGAGTGCCGGGATCGCGCGCCGGGAAGGCGCTTACCTTGCAGCGCAGCTCCCGCCCGCTGTCGACGTCGAGGGCCCGCGAAACGTGCTCCCGGTCGGGCAGCGGCAGCAAGAGGTAGCCGGCGACGAGGCTGGGGCCCTGCGCGCCGCCGCCGCCGCTCGACGGGCTGGAAGGCGAGCAGGAGCCGCCGCCGGCGGGGACGGCGACGGCCCCGGGGCCCGGGCAGACGGGCGCGCAAGGCGATCCGGGCGCGCCGAGACAGTCCTGCGGCGCCGCGGCGCTCGGGTCATCGACGGCTAAGCGGGCGCACTTGGCGGCGCAAGGCGGCGACGGCTCCTCGGAGCCCGCGGGCGCGTCGTGCAGAAAGAGCCGCTTGCCCGGCGCGGTCCCTCGGCGATGCCGCGCTCCGGCGACGGCCGAAGCGGCGGCGGGGCGGCGGGGCTCGAGCTGGCGGCTCATGGGGCTGGAGGGCGGCGGGCGCCAAGTGTCGTCGGGGGGCGCCGCGCCGGCTTGCAGGAGGCTGGGGCTGGAAGCGGCGGCCAAGCGCAAGAGGCTGCGGCGGCTTCGCGCGTCCCCGTCGTCTCCCGCTCGGCCGGCTGCTTCCCTCGGCCTACGGGCGAGCAGCGCGGACAGGTGCGGGGCCGCCGTCGAGGCTGGCGCGCATCGCCTGCTGCTGCTGCTGCCGCCTCGACGGAGAGCGCCAGACTGCCGCTCCGCCGCGCGCGCGCTCCGCTCGACCATCTGCCGGCGCCAAACTCCCGGGCGGGAGGGCGGGCGCTCACCCGAGGGCCCCGTGACGCAAGGGAAGGGGGCGCGGCCTCGGGGAATCGTCGACGTCGTGCACGAGTCGGGACCGGCGAGGGGGCGGCGCTCGTTGGGCGGTGCTGCTGATGCGCAGGGAGAGAGGAGCGCCGCGGCGGCAGCAGCAGCAGCGACAGTCGCGGCAGACAGCGGCGCGAGGTAGGCAGGCAGGCAGGCAGGCAGGGCTGCGTTGTGCAGCAGCAAGGGGACACTCGAGGGCGCAGCTCCGCCTGCCCTGTATCACTCTAGCCTTCGATCCATAGAGATGCATGGGTTCCTCCTGTGCGCGCCACGAGACCACAGGATCACAACGTCGGAGGGCGCCTCCAGGATCGTCACTTCCAGCTGCCCGTCGAGGCAGAATCCGTGGGACCATCCCAGACAGATGTCTGCCCAGCCTCTGCTGGAAGACCTCCAGTGGCCACCCGTTCCACTGACTAATTGCCCTTACCGTCAGAAAGGTCCCCCCCCCCTCCAATATCTAATTATATCTGCTCCCCTCAGTTTCATCCTGTTGTTTCCAGTCCTCACTTCTTGGCTGTGGCCATGCTTAAGGTTTAATCCAGCTTCAGTCCGCTTTCAGAGCGAGAGAATACACCAGCAAAGTGACAGGAGGTTTTCTTTCATGGTTAAATGTGTCGGAAAATTCACTTCTGGGATGGATGGATAGATAGATAGATAGATAGATAGATAGATAGATAGATAGATAGATAGATAGATAGAAGAAGAAGAAGAAGAAGAAGAAGAAGAAGAAGAAGAAAAAGAAGAAGAAGAAGAAGAAGTTTTTTCTACCCCGCTTTTCTCACCCACAGGAAGAGGGCTGTGACTAGCCCAAGGTCACCCAGCTGGCAAACCCAATATTCCCAGATAAGAGTCTGTCTCCCTAACCACTAGACCAACCTGGCTCACCAGATAGTGTGGAAAGAACATGACCGGTCCGGTCCATTTGCTGAGGTGTTCTCTTGTTCTGAAGGTGGACCGAAGCTGGATTAAACCTTAGGTGCGACCACAACCTGGAGTGAAGGGAAGGCGGCATGCACATGCAGAAGGTTTTGGGTCCTTCATGACCATCCTATAAAAAGGTATATTAAAAACTACAGCTCCAAAGAAACACACTGGGAAGCAGTAATACAATTGGCATAATAAAATGCAGCAGCACCTGCAATCATGATCGATTTCAGGTCAACGTTCTTTGAGTCCTGCATCCCAAGGGAAAGAAGAGAAAATTTTGGCCTATTCTACAGTAGACAGCAGGCCCGTATCCTGTGATATAATCCAGAATAAGGCCCAGTGGCAGTGCAGAAAGGGCCTCAAACTGGATTAAAATGTCAGGAGGCTCCAGCTCTTGCTGATGCTGAGCAACACAGACCCAGCCTGGCCCCTGGGAAAGGGCTCCCTGGCGCATGCAGATGATTTTGTCCCCCAGACAGGGTCCATGCAGCCATGGGATTTCCCTGGAGACTACTTGCCATGGCATGAGATGGCGTGAGGGTGCTGTGGTCTGGGTGCATACTTGGCCCTGTCTCTGCACTCAGCACTATGTGGATGGTGCTTTGGGGTCAGGAATATGGCACCCCAGAAATGCTGCCTTTCCACCACACCCCCATTCAAAGAGGCAGAGGCCCTTTCTGCACTTAGCTGCAGTGGATCTGGAATAGCCAGGCCCACTGGTCTAGATTGCAGGAAGGTATAGGTGGGATGAGCACCATCTCCACATGAGCCTCATGGCTGCATCCTCATACCTCTGCACACCTCCTGGGTTCCCAGTCAGAGCCATGCTGGTCTTGAAGTGATCCAGATGAAAGCCTCCCCTAATCTGGGTCATACTCTAACACAGACAGAACAGACCAACTGGGGTGGGGACATGGCTTCCAAGATCTGCATTAAGGTGCAGACCTCTAGAAGTGACTTTATTACTAATCCATAATAAGGGTCCATGCAGGAAGGCGCATGCAGAAAGGCCGCTGATCCAGATCTGGGCCTCCACATTCCCACGTTGATGTGGATTGCACAGCTCACCTCCCCAGCCTGATCCACCTGCATGGGATGGAAGTAGATCCAGATCAAGAGGCCCTTGATCCAGATCTACTGTAGACCCCATTAGTGGGGTCTACAATCCAGCCTGAGGGTCTTAATCTGGATCACAGAGGTGTGCAGATGGCAAGCCTCCTTTATCTGGATCTCCTGGAAGTGATTTCCAGTCCAACAGTGAAAATCACCTCTCATGCCCCATAGCCAGGTGGGTGGGTGGGTGGGTGGGTGGGTCGAGGTATCTGGATTGGCACTGCCTGTGTAGATGGCACAAATCTGGCCCTCACCTTCCGAGGATCCTGATCTATAGATCTGGGTCAATCCAGATGGACAGATCTTGATTTTCTGCCCCCAAGTGTAGAAACAGCCCTAGGCATGACTAGTCAGTAATCTGCAGGGCAGATCATTTGCCTGGCTGTCTGTTCAGTTGGCACAGCTGTGATGGTGCAGGCAGTGTATATCATCTGCTGGCTGGCAGAGCAGATTTACTGCTTGAGGTTCACCATCTGCAGAATTTCTGCTTCACCAATACAGGTATTTGTACAGCATCATAAACAGATGCAATAACCAGAAGGCCCGTAGACCTTTCTGCATGGACACAAAACCTTTTCCCCACAGACTCTATGTATGTGGGTTTGCCACAAATGTTCTCAACATTCAAAATTCGACTGAACGTGGACATTCAAATTTGAATAGAAAGTCTACACATTTGAATTTAAACATTCAAACAAATTTTGAATGTTCCAAAATATTTGTTTGAATGATTCAAAACATTTGAATGTACAGATACGTATTTATTATAAACGTATCTGTACGTATCTCCTACATATCTGTACGCATTTGCACTGATAGTACGAGATGAAAATGGGATACATCTGGGATAAAACAGGATGCCTATGAAATCTGTACAGATACCTATAACACATATGAATTTTGTCGACATTTGTATCTTCAGATTCGAATCTAACATTTGAACAAATAGATTCGAATGACTTCGATTCAACTCAGAATTTGTTGCATTCAGATTCTAAACAATGGAACCAAATTGAATGTTTGGATATTCTATTTGAATTCAAATGCAAAAAAACCCATCCGTGCCCATCCCTGCATCTATCATGTATGCTACAGTTGCAGGGGAAAGGTCTTGCATTATGCAAGATCAGTGGGTGGAACTCACTGCCGCCAGATGTAAGCAACGTAAAACGCCGGATCTGGGTGCTTTAACGAGGCATTAGAATAAGTAAATGGAGAAAGAGGCTGCCAATAAGGTTGCTGATTAAGAAGCCTGTCTGTGGCAAAGATCATAAATAAATGAGTTGCAGAGACTGATGGAACAGTTACTAATGTGCACCCTGTGGCCTTCTTGGGTACACTTGACCAGTCTTGGTGAACTTTGGGAGGCTGGATTAGATACATGGGATTGACCTCTAGATCCTTTGTAATTCCGTCTTTTGTTCTCTACCTGACTATTTCCACATAAGAGCTCCGTACAAATTTCAAGGTAGGTTAGAATGTGTTGAACAAACCAAGAAATGTTGTTGCCATGTCCCCAGTGGGGGTGTTCAGGCATGCTCCGGCATCGTGGAGACACTTCTGTTTGCAGAGTGGTTCCCATATACTATACTATATAGTATACATATACATATAGCTATACTAGGATCACCAATGGTGCACTTCATATAGCCCCAGATGCAGCCTACACACCTACTTCTGGTCATTGTTGCAGCAAGGTAGAAGCTGTCAGACTCCCATCTTGCCATACTCTATGGCAATGGGTGCTAAACAGGCCTGCTGTGTGGACACCGTAGCACCCATCCCGAGGCTCCGATTAGGCCCAATTAGGCCCAAGCAGGGAGGTCCACCAGTGGAGCAGTGCGATTGGTCCGTCTAGTCATCAGTCGGGGGTCACTTCTGGTTACAGTGGCAAAAGAAGAGACATGGTTTCTTAGCAGCCTACATAGCTGCTACAAAGCTTGTGCTCAGCTTCGTAGACTGCTACAAAGGACACGCAGGCCTATGTAGCATGTGTGTTGAGGGGCAGAACACACTGGGTCTTAATCCGGATCACAGAGGTGTGTGCAGATGGTAAGCCTCTGCAATCTTGATTTCCTGGAAGTGATTTCCATGCAACGATGAAAATCATCTCCCATGCCCCACAGCCACATATGTATGTGTGTGTGCATGCGTGCATATGTGTGTGTGTAGATATCCAGATTGGCACTGTTTGTATAGATAGCGCAGATCTGGCCCTCACCTCCTAAGGATCCATATCCATAGATCGGGGTCAATCCAGATGTACAGATCTTGAATTCTGCCCCCCAAGTGCAGAAACAGCCCTAGGCTTGACTAATCAGTAATCTGTAGGGCGGATCATTTGCCTGGCTGTCCGTTCAGTTGGCACAGCTGTGATAGTGCAATCAGTTTATATCATCTGCTGGCAGAGCAGAGCAGAGCAGACTTACTGCTTGAGGTTCGCCATCTGCAGAAATTCTGCTTCACCAATACAGGTATTTGTACAGGATCATAAATAGATGCATTAACCACAAGGCCAATGGCCAGCTTGCCATCAGGAGCTTTCAGAGTATTTTAAGAAACATATAAATCTCCGTGTGCTTGGTGACTCACACCATATGAGTCCCATTAACGCATCTGAACACAAAGTGGGAAGCGGACATTGCCTAGGCTCAAGAAGGATACCCCAGGAGTTCAAGCGTGTGGATTCCCTAAGTGATGTACACAAGTGGTTCTGGAAATGCTTGGGCTACATCCACTATATTTGGATATTCCGGAATAAAGCATAGCTATTCCAGAATATCAAAACACAGTGTGGAATAAGTAACTAATGTCTGGACGCAGCCTCGTTTATCAGGGTCTGCTGGCCCATAAGGGATCCACCACACAGAAAATCCAGCCCAACCCTTCCTCTCTCGTTCACCATGCTATGTGCCACCAATGGCTCAGCTGTCCATAAGCCTTGATGTTTCTCCTGCAGTAAACACAGTGAGTAGGGGAAATTTCTACAGGGTTTTAAGCTTTTTAAACTCCAGCTATTAGTAACACTGTTTGGAGGGCTAAACACCATTTTCAAAAGAAATCAGTTTCCCAGAAGGAACTTAAAAATTCTACTTCAAGGTAAGTTGGGTTTTTTTTGGGGGGGGCACAATATTAAGTTCCTCGAAAACCCTTTAAACCTTGCCTTAAACCTCTTTCCAAGAACACGCACTCCTGCCTATGTGGCAAGACGTAGCAGGGGCCTCGCCAGCTTGCAAAGGCAGCATGCGGAGATCTACACTTGCAGCAGGGTATTGTAGGGATGGGCACAAATGTTTGGGTTTTCTGCATTGGAATTTGATTCAAATCGAATGCGAAAACATTCTATTCGATTCGAATGTTTAGAATCCGAATGCAACAAAAGCCAATTCGAATCGAATACGTGTGGATCTATTCATTCGAATGTTAAATTCGAATCCGAAGGCAGGAATGTCGACAACATTTATATTTGAAGATACAGATGTCGATAACATTCGTACGAGTCATACGTGTCTTTATGGGTTTTGTATGGAAATGCGTACAGATATGTATGAGATGCATACAGATACATCTGTGTACATTTGTATCTGTACATACAAATCTGTACATACAAATCTGTACATACAAATCTGTACATTCAAATGTTCTGAATCATTCAAATGAATGTTTCGAATCATATGAAATTTGTTCAAATGTTCAAATTTGAATGTGAAGACATTCTATTTGATCGAATTTTGAATGTTTAGAACATTTGTGCACATCCCTAGGGTTGTTTAAGAGGGGACCTGATTGAAGTATATAAAAGTATGCATGGTATAGAAAAGGTGGATAGAGAAAATTTCTTTTCTCTATCACACAATACTAGAACCAGGGGGCACCTATGAAGCTGATGGGTAGGAGAGTCAGGTCTGACAGGGGGAAGTATTTCTTCACCCAGAGGGTCATCGGCTTATGGAATGTGCTGTTAGAAGAGGTGGTGACAGCTACCAGTCTAGATGGCTTTAAGGTAGGGTTAGACAAATTTATGGACAACAGATGTATCAATGGCTACTAGAATGAATGCCTAGGTGCATCTTTCAGGCTGAGGGTGGGGGGGGGAAGCACAACTCCTCTAAGGCCATCTGCTGGGACTCGAGAGCATGAGAAGGTTTGTCCTTGTCTCTGCTTGAGATGCCCGTGAGTGTTTGGTGGGCCTCTGTGTGCGACAGGATACTGGACTAGATGGGCTGTGGCCTGATCCAGCAAGGCTTCTCTTATGTTCTTATGGTAGTCCACAGTCACACCTAACTATTCACCAGAAAGCGGCTCATCAAAAATAAGGCGTAAATTGCTCAATGGGCTCTGTTCTCCCCAAACCAACTCAACCCCCCAAGCCTCTCTCTTGCCATTCCATGTCCTTCCTCACCTTCTGCACCCTCGATGTCGCATTCTGTTGTCCTCCGTGCCCAAGCTTCCAAGGCCACCTCTTTCACCAGGTACCTCCTCTCTGTGCTCCCAAAACTGAGGTCTCCTTGTCCCCCAGTTTGGTCTCATGGTTAGAGTGTCAGACTCATATGTTGCAGTCATGGAGTTTGATTCTGCACTCCTCCAGGAAGCCAGCTGGGGAATCTTGGGCTAGTCACAGCTCTCTTTCTGGGCTCTCACAGTCCCACCTACCTCACAGGTGTCTGTGGTGGGGAGAAGAATTGAAGGTTTGTCAGCCGCTTTGAGTCCCCTTAAGGGTGTGAAAAGCAGGGTATGAAAGCTAACTCTCCTCCTCCTCTCATCCTCCTAGCCTGCACCTATACTACTTTTCTGGACTTACTTTCCCCACTCCCCAACATCACACAGTCCCTAAACCCTTCAACACCCTGCCACCTTCCGATACTTATAGAAGGCCCCAAAGTAACCCTTGGGACACTCCACCTCACCTTGCCAAACCCAGCTCTCCAGAGTTTCCGTCCTCTGCCCTCAGGTCCACCTGCACCTGACTCAATGTGCTTGTCTCTGCCACAGAGGTCTTCAAAGGAAGATTCTTCAGCCCTTTCAGCTCTTCCAGGTCTATTCTGCATATTGTGAGAAAGAGCCATTGTTTACTTCTGCAATAACCCCAGCCCTTTCTGCACTTGGCTTTATTCTGTAATATATATCTGGATAGCAGTCTGCTGGCCACAAGATAATACAGACTATGGCATGCCTCACTTGGGGCCTTCCATAGTCTGCACTAGCATGCAGATAGCAGGACCCTATTCTGGGATATGTTCCTACAAGAAGGGCAAGTACAGAAAGGCCCCTGGCTTTGCAGCCCTTGTGGACAAAATTAAGAACATTGGAACAATAGGAATCTTGGGACAGAGTCACAGCCCTTCTTGTCCAGCATCCTGTCTCACACAGTGGTCCACCAATTGCAGGATCAGACCGCAGCCTATCTGGACCAGCATCTCACACAGTGACCTACCAATTGCTTCTGGGCATCTCAAGCAGAAGACAAGGGCAAAACCTTCACCTGCTCTCAGATCCCAGCAAATGGCCTTTAGAGGCATCCTGCCTCTGTTTCCAACTCAGGGGCAATACCTAGGCATCCATTCTAGTAGTCAATGATACACTTGATACACCCCCCACCCCCCGCTTTTAGGTAGTACTGTTTTTAAATATATGTTTGTTTTGTTTTAACATGTCAGTTTTTAAGTGTTGTAGATATTACTGTTTTAAGATATATTGTTCTGTTTTAATGCACTGAATTTTATGAATCGAATGTCCAGACATAAGTTTTTAAATATTTGAACGAATACAAATATTTTAGGTTATTCGTATGAATAATTCAGACATTTGCATCGCCTACGTATCCGTACGCATCTTGTGTGTATCCATACACATCCAGATATGTGCCAGATGAAAGCGGGATGTGTACGAGATGAAAACAGGAGGCAAACAGATGTGTATGGATGCAGACGGGATTCATATCATTGGATAAGTATTGAATATTTGAAAGAATAGATATGGATGTATTAGTATCGGTTCGAATGTCGAGACATTTGTTTTTCTTTATACAAATTCAGATACTCGAATATTCAATTCAAATCAAATGCCAAAAATTGCATTCATCATCATCATCATCATCATCATCATCATCATCATCATCATTATTATTATTAGTAGTATTAGTATTAGTATTAGTATTAGTATTAGTATTAGTATTAGTATTAGTATTAGTATTAGTTTATTTCTAAAGCGCTGTACATGCACACCCCTAAATTGTAGAGTAATCCCAGCAGCAACATCTAAAAACAAACAAGCCCAGAGCAGGCGGCAATGCCTTTACTAAAGATGCATCTCCTGTCACCAATGCAGGGTGTCTCTGCAGATCCAAGAAGACCACCTACTGCCACTCTGCCTCCATTTCCAGCAGCAGTGGGCACCTTGCAGCCATGGCACCAACCCCTTTCCCATCATATCCGTTGGTGGTGCCTCCTTTACGGGGCGTTTCCTCTCGCCGCCTTGCTCTGCCTTCGTTCAGTTCCTCGCATAAGACACTCACCCAGAATTGGAGATGCAACCTGAGGTTTCCCTTTATGGGAGCTCAGTTATGTGGAATTCCAGAAATAATCTACCGTCTGCTCTGCCAATACAAGAGGGAGGCAGGTCTCACCACAGCTGTGCCATTATTTTATGACTGCTGTTAGTCACCACATGGAATGCTTTGCCTTGTTTGGCCTCCTTGCAATCTAGTGAGTAATCCACAAGCCCTAATAATATTTTATAGCAGCCCTAACAATGCCCTAGGATAGGGACCTAAGGCACAGCGCTCTCCATGTAGGGCTTTGCACTGATCCCAGATCTATTGTGCATCCAAGGGACCAGGAGTTAGCTTCTGGAGCTCCAGTGATGTTATACCCCAAGATTACACCAGGCTACAGTTTGGGGAATTTCCTCTTTTAGAACTTCAATGCTCGCCATCCTTTGCCTAAGCAACAGTTGGAACGTGAGTCCCACAGAAACTTTTCCAGCTTCTTCATCAAGCAATTAACCTGGCCACCTGCAGGACATCTGATGGAAGATCAGGCTTGTGTGACAAGCCTGACATGGCTGAAGGAAGGAGTACTCTGGATCTGTATGATTTTTAAACCATAGTTCCCACTTATTACTGGAAAATCCTTGCAGAAGCAATGAAACCTAATTAAAGACAAGCAAGATGGTGAACTTTTTTTTTTCCATGCGGTCATCAGGAATCAAACCCAACTTGATGGCATCTAAGAGCAATCCAGATTGCCTTCCAAGAATCTTAAGACAGCCCAGAATTCTCTCTTCATCCTACCAAGTATTCTATGAAGGATGTCAGTCTGAAACAAAATGACAGGTGATTGGTTACCCTGAGGGTCCTAAATTGTGGTCCAGCACCTTAAACACCATCTAACCTTCAATTGATAGAGATGCATAATTTGCTCCTATGCACGCCATGAGACCGTAGAATCACAAAGTTGCAAGGGACCTCCAGGATCATCACTTCCAGCTGCCCATCAAGGCAGAAATCATGGGACCGTCCCAGACAGACGGCTGTGCTGCCTTTTCTTGAAGACCTCCATTGAAGGAGAGTTCACCACCTCCTGTGGTAACCCATTCCACTGACTAATTGTCCTTACTCTCAGAAAGATTTTTTTCTAATATCTGATCTGTATCTGCTTCCTTGAAGCTTCATCCTGTTGTTTCCAGCCCTTCCTTCTTGGCTGTGGTCACATGTAAGGTTTTAATCCAGCTTCAGTCCACTTTCAGAGCGACAGAAGACATCAGCAAAGTGACACGTGGTTTTCTTTCAGGGTTAAATAACTCAGAAAATTCACCTTTGGGATAGATAATGTGGAAAGAAAATTACTGGTCACATTGCTGAGGTGTTCTCTTGCTCTGAAGGTGGACTAAAGCTGGATTAAACCTTAGGTGTGACCACAACCACTTGTGTAAATGAGAACAGGTCTGATCCGTCTGCACCGTGACAACCACTAATTTCCCACCATCCATGTTTTTTTTTCCCTTTCTCTTTCTCTTCTTTAAAAAGCACACAGACAAACTGGCAAAGGCATTCAAGATGAACAAAAGGTCACCATTCTTTGCACAGTGCCAAATCAATTAACACTAATTAACATTTAGGCCGTCCATTGCCTTAAGCCTGATGATGGCCACAGGTTTAGATGGGGCCACAAGGGAAGGGATTAGGCCACAGTCATGGAGGAGAAAGGTACATCCAGATGTCTTTGGCTTCCCAGAAGGTTATTCAGACAAAAGGGTGGGGGGGATGTGAAGCTTTCATTGGGGGGTGGGGGTAAGACTGGCAGGAACCACTACTAATTCTACCTGATCGTCATAGCATGCAATATTCACTGAGCATAGGGAGGTATAGACAAAAGGGGGTCAAAATTCTTAGGATGTGACCAAGGGCAGTTGTCCTAGACCCAGGGGGTCTTCTTTTCAGCAACAAAGTTGCCAACATTTTAAAGGCTGTCTACATAGAAGAACAGGAATATTTGGAAAATACAACACATTAGAACGTAAGAGGAGACCTGCTGGATCAGGCCACAGCCCATCTCGTCCAACGTCTTGTGAGGCAACAGTTGCTTCTGGGCATCTCAAGTAGAAAACAGAGGCAAAACCTTCAGTTTTTGGGTTAGACAAATTTGCTGGGATTTGAGAGCAGGAGAAGGTTTGCCCCTGTCTCTGCTTGAGATGCCCATGGGCAATTGGTAGGCCACTGTGTGTGACAGGATGCTGGACTGGATGGGTTGAGGCCCGATCCAGCAGGGCTCCTCTTATGTTCTTATGTAGTTGTAGTCTTATTTGTTGTCTGCAAATGGCCTCAAAAAGCATCCCCCCCCCTCTCTTTCTCCAGCCTAGAGGATGCACCTAGGCATTCATTTATGGTAGATGAGGTTGTAGCCTACAGTGTGGTTTATGATATTTTCTAGTTAAAGGCTGAGTCCCCACTTGTTGGAAAAGGTGGTTTCATCTGGGCTGTGAGGGGAGGCCCTGCAACCGCTAACTGAAAAAGATACCCTTCTTTCTCCACTTGTGAGTGAAGAGGTATCAGGGAAGTTTGCATTTTGCTTCCTGTCTGTGGGAAGCAAAGCATGACATTGCTCACATGTGTACAAAACAATCCCTCCCCCCACACATCTGGGCACTTACCTGTAAAGCGAACAGTGTTGGTGCCAGCAGGCATGCACCGTTGCCATCTTCAGCACTGGAAGAGGTGTGCATGGGCCTTACCGGCTATGGTGCAGGTAAAGGTAAGTGCGTGCATGGTGCAGGGTCAACCTGAATCATGTGTAGTCACCATGGGAGAATCTTATGGACGGAAGGAGCCATTTCTGGTTAGGAAAGTGCTCCTTCATGGGCAGAGGACAGCAACTACAGTAGTGGGCTAAGTGCGGAAAGGCCTGTCATTTCCAGTGGTAGACGGGAAATCTTCAACAAAATTGAAGACACTTAGAGCAAATACAACTGGAAATAGCTGCCACAATTCCTGTGAGGCACTTTCTACTGTCATGAATGAAATGCGGAGGCCAAAATCAGCATCACTGCTCCATTTCTCTCCCTCGTCCTCCAGTTAGTCATGTGGATGCTAAAATGTCTTCCTTGCCTCACTGTTTCTGGGGCTCATATCTTCTTAGTTCCCTTTTTCTTATATTTTGAATTTGTAGATCTTGGGTTTTCTTCAGTCCTGCTTATAGCTCTCTCTTGCACTTGGAGGGTCCATTTCTGGCAAAATAAGTTGTGTGGCACTCAATGCAGTTTCTTGAGGTTATAATCAGAAAGTACTTTTTTGATGCTTTGCAGGACTTGGTTTACGGTCAGACCTTTGCTTTGATTCCATGATCTTGATGGGACCTTCTTCAGAACAAAGAGGTGTCCAGGGTCTTCTCCACAACCCACCTTAGGCAGGAGCTGTATAACAGCGGTTGCTTTCAATTCCAAATCCTCTGGGCTCTTCCATCCTTTGCAGTGGAAACATCAAACCCAAACAACTTTGCCTCCTCAGCTTTTACACTTCTGCCCAGGATCGTTGGCCATTTTGCATGATATTTGGCCAGAAGAAAGCAAATAAGACAAGTCCATAAATCATGGTGGTACTGCAGCAAAGTGGGAAAAAGTGCCATGATGTTGCTTTCTCCCTCTCTGTTTTTGAAGTGCTACTGTTTGTGCATCTGCTCAGCGGAGGGTGGGAAATGCAGCCTCCATGACCTCCAAGCACTCACACAGAGCCATGATGGTGCCACGTGGATCATGCCTTAGACTTGGACATAACCTAACTGCTGAAGGTCAACAGCCTAGGCAGCCAACACAACCAGGTGCCATCTTTCAGCAGAAACATTTGGATCAACTTAAGAGAGAGTAGAAAATGCTGCATCTAATGTGGGCAAGCAGCCCATCACTCTGGGGACAGATTTGCATGTAATGTCCCTATGGCATTCACCATGCTTGGGTGGCGAAGGGAAAACAATGTGTGAATTTCCCCGGTATTTCAAGCCATATGCTCTGCCCAAAAATTAGTTCCACCACGTTTCTCCCCCTACTTCGGCTGTCATGGCCATTTCACAAATTTCAGGAAAGTGGGTGGAAGTTACTATGGAATGAACTCCCCTTGAGCAACAAGCATTTTTGTGTCAGCTGGCAAACTTGATGAGGGTGACAGGTTGTCTCACTACTTGGGTGGCAATGACGACAGAATACTCCTGCAGTGACTCAGTGTAGGAAGGAGTCAAAGTCCTGCGTGTGGGAACACTTATACAACAGTGGTTCAGAAGAGGTTTGGGGCCAACACTTCTAGAAGGGCTGCTTTCTCATGATTTTACGACGTTTAAGCTGGAGTTAGAAGTTGTTTTGGCGTTTGCAAGCAATGTTTACCCGGCTGTGGGACTTGAGAAGCTGTTTCCAGGGCAGAAGGTCAACCCATGGAACAAGGGGAACAAGGGATGCATTCATGCAGATGCGTCACAAGCCTGGCATTATGATGTGGTGAAAAAATGTGCAATATGGTACACTTTCTAAAATGGTTTAAAAGAATGCCGTTAGAAAGGTGGAAAACCAGAAAGCACCCCACGGATAAGCAAACCCTATCTGCTCAACGTGTGTATGCGTAACACAAGCTGCTTAGATTAGCATCAATTTGGAAATTCGTCATCAGGTATAGCACCTACCTACCTACCTACCTTCCCTATTGTCTTATTAGCACTCATTGCTGGAGTGAGCACCCTACGTAGAATATCAGGGTAGGAGGGTTGGTCTTCAAAGATTTTGACAGCCCAGCTTAGCTCATGGAGAAAGAAGAGTTACGAGACCCACCTTCTAGGACAACTTGCAGGTCCAACTTTTTAACCATCAGCAGAATTCCATAAGGAAAAGGGATAAAGGCTCTGCTTTTCTTCACGGACTACCAGATGACCAGATCAAAAGGACTGAGAGATGTTTCACTTAAGCTAAATCCACATCCTCTGGGCTACAATGGCGAGTGCAGGGCTGCTGCAGATGGAACCTCTGCCTACAGTGGCGAGAACCACTGGAATTGTCACAGGAAGCACCAGAACTGCAGGTGGGCATGGATTTCCAACCTTTAAGGAAGGGTTAGACAAATTTATGGATGACTGATGTATCAGTGGCTACTAGAATGGATGCTGAAGTACATCTTTCAGGCTGGGGGGACAAGCGGGAGGCTTCTAAGGCCATTTGCTGGGATTCGAGAGCAGAAGAAGGTTTGCCCTTGCCTCTGTTTGAGATGCCCATGGGCAATTGGTGGGCCACTGTGTGGACAGGATGCTGGACTAGATGGGGTGTGACCTGATCCAGCAGGGCTCCTCCCATGATCTTACTTGTGTGCAGTAACACTCCCTTAATGGGACCTACTGCTCAGATGTGTGTTTACTGTAATAATTTGATCATAACATGCCTGGCACCATTGCTGGTATTCTTCAGGACTTGAAAGAGATAGATATGTTTGAACATCTCAGGTGCTAACCTTTCTTTATGATCAGGTTAGACTTTTCTCTATCAAACCACAGCAGAACCAGGGCCCACTATGTGAAGCTGGTGGGCAGGAGAGTGGGACTGACAAGGGGAGATATTCTTTCACCCACTGGGTCCTTGATTTATGGAATTTACTATCAGAAGAGGTGGAGACAGCAGCAAGCCTGAACAGCTTTAAGAAAGGTTTAGATAAATTCATGGAGGACCAGTACTGAAAGGAGGCCTAGGTACTGTCTCCAGGTTGGAGAGACAGGCAGGATGCCTCTGAAGGCCATTTGCAGGGAATCAAAGACAGGTGAAGATTTTTGCCTTTATCCTTTGCTTGAGATGCCCAGAAGCAATTGGTGGGCCAATGTGTGAGCCAGGATGTTGATTCGGATGGGCTGTGGCCTGATCCAGCTAGGCTCCCCTTATGTTATTATGACTCTCCCTCACTGTCAGACAGGCAGACAGCCTTAGATTGCAGTGAGAAATCTCTCCCATCACCTGCGATTGGCAAAGTTTAACAGGACATGCCAAGACTTCTACTGGGAACCCCAAGTGTGTAAGCCATGTAAATGGTTTACCCCAATCCCTCTAGCCTGAATCTATCCTACAACATTTTGGACAATAGATCCTCTAGAGATGTAATGGAATGGAATTTTGAGGTGGGTTGACAGCTTGTTTCCTTCTTTTTTTTTTTTTTACAAAGGTCTTCCTACCCTTAAGCCTTCACATCTGGAGTCAGGGGGAGGATCTACAAACTAGCCAGCAGCTGACAGATCAGGATGTGGCCTTTAGAGGCGTCCTGCCTGTGTCTCCAACTTGGGCAGTAACTAGGCATTCATTCTAGTAGCCATTGATGCAGCTGAATTCCTCCCTTTACTTAGCTAGACCTGGAATTGGTGGGAAGAGTCCAGGTCCCATTTTGGGGAGGTCCAATCAATAAAGATTTAAACCCTGCCACCTCCTGCTTTCCTTTGCTCTATGGGTCTATCTTCAGGCTGAAGTTGGGGTACGCATAGAAGGGGTCAATAGCTTCTTGCTCTTTAAAGCTGCAATCTCTAAAGGAGGTAAGCATGGGGTGGTGGAAAATGAGGTGGAATCACAATTTAGGAACCTTAGAGGAGGCTTGCAGGATCGGACCACAGACTGTCTAGTCAAGCATCTCCTACAGTGACCCATCAATTGCTTTAGGCCACTCTCAAGCGGAAAACAAAGACAAAACCTTCACTTGCCCTCAGTTCCCTGCAAATGGCCTTTAGAGGGCTCCTGCCTGTCTCTCCAACTTGGAGACAGTGCCTAGGCATCCATTCTAGTAGCCATTGATACTCCTGTCCTCCATGAATTCATCTAACCTTTTCTTAAAGCTATCAAGGTTGGCTGCTGTCAACACCTCTCCTGGGGGTAGTAAATTCCATATAGACCCATGTCCCCTTGTTGGTCCAAACCAACCGAATGTGAAATCTACTGTTCTCAATACCTCTTTCTTCTAAAACAGTGCTGGCGAATCCAGTGACAGGAAATGGTTGCACTCTTTGGGGAATGTGTGACTGCTGCTATGCTAAACTGAGGCAGGCACCTCCATCCTGAAAGCTGGAGGGCATTATTAATCGCAGTCTAAGGGATGGGGTGATGCCAGCACAACACAGGACCTCAGCCAACGTCTTGTGAACATCTATCTCCTGACCTTGCTTCTTTCCGGTCTGCACACTCTCAAAGCCTCCTTTGTTGCCCTTATGGGACATGTGCAAATCAGACAGTCAGGCTTTGAAACACCATCTGTCCCTGACTTCCCTGGTATAAGTTGATGACCTTACACAGCTAAAGGCACTTGAGTCAGTGATAGCCTTTTGCATACAGAACCCCCAAGACACCCCTCTTGCTCCCCCCCCTCTTTTGGATGGGCACATTTTCTCCAAGTTTGGGGAAATACCCCTCCTTCCCTCCCTCATTTTTGGCACAGCGGCTCCCTTGCATTTCCAGTGCAAGTGGGAGCTTAAGCTCTTCACAGCCATTAAAAATAAAGATTTTTTTTTCTGTATGTTATTTGGGTGAATCCATACACAATATTTAAAATGGCTCAAAAGCAGTGTAGAGTTGGTAGCAGAAATGTGCATGAACTCAACATTGGAGGTTCGGTTTGAATCGGACCAAACCTTGCTGAGTTTGGTTCAATCTAGACCCATGTGGACCATGCTCAACTTGGTTCTAGGTTCATGAACAGTTCAAGTTGTTGTTGTTGTTGGTACAACTGAGAATTGCACAAAGGCACAGTTCTGAGCAAAACTGCATAATTCGTGGTATAACAAAAGGGTCATTTAGGGTTATTTCAGAACAGTTCCAGTAGAACTTGTCAGTTGATCATGTTCAAACAAACAGCCCTGGTTTGTTGGAAATCAAGTCAGCCTGTTCTGAACAGGGGTTGCTTTGTTAGAACTGAACAGCGCTGAACCAAATGATTCAGTCTGAACTGTTCTAAAATGAGCTGAATTTCCCCATCTCTAAAGGATAGCATCCACATGCTGGTGCCTTAATCTTCATTAAATGCTAGAAAATGCACTTCCAAGAAACATCCTCAGATGAAAGGTAGAATGGGAGAGTTGGAACTTGCATACCACTCTTTGGCTGTGTCCCCATACACTCCGTTTAGTCCAAATTGGACTATTTTTAGTCTGGATGCAGGGTCGAGTTGTGCCTGTCCCCATGCAATTGCTGATAACGCAGGCTCTATTCAAATACAGCTGTCCCCATGCAAACCGCACTAAGCCCCTGCATGGGAAAACAGCACCTTTACCTCTCCGCCCTCTCTCTCTCCTGATAGGAAGCCAAGTCGACGTCACCAACCCCTAGGCTGCCGACTGCACTGAAGACAAGGAATGCCACGCCCCCCCTTCATGGCATATAGGGTTGAAAGGCAATAATAATATAAAAAGGATAAAAATAATATGAAAAAGCCAGATCATTTTGCAAAGCCACTAGGAATTTGGGTGGCAGTTTCACAGAGGTGGTGGAATAATGGTCACAGAAAAAGACTTGTGGGACAATGATTGCATCTTTTACTGTAAAACTGGGATGCTCAGTTAACTGTATGCCCATTTCAGAAGCTGCTATTTTGTCTTGCATGTTCGCCTGGCTTGGCGATCAGGGAAGGGTGGTGGTGGAATAATGGTTACAGAAGGAGACTCATTTCTGTTCGATCACCATTTATTGCCAAAAATGCCCAAGCAGTTGTGATCACCAAGGCACAGGACAGGAACAGCATGAAACCCCACCTCCTAATTACGCCAGAGTCAATCTCCTCCCCAATAGCCCGGGACCATCCCCATGCACAGACTTGGCTCCCAAACTGTGCCGGGAGCAGGTCTAAATTTAGCATGGATTTGGTCCACATGAAGTCCAGAAAGAGGGCTTTGCATGGGGATGATCCTTAGCGAATTTGGATTCGATTCAGACTATATAGCTCATGGGTACATGACCTTCGGGCTTTTTTTAAAAAAGCATTTGTGTGTCTCAAAAGCACGTAATTTTTCATTCACAATTTATGGACACATTTTCAGTTTCTTAATATTCCTCAGTATGGTAAGGAGGAAGAGTTGGAAACCAGAAACAACTAAAAATCTAAAACACATGCTGCGCACATGCTGTCTCTTCTGTGGGAGGATTCTGGTTTAGTAGCTGATCCTGTATTTTGCAACTTACCCAGGGTTCAGTATCTGCTTTCACCAAATGAAGCAATGGAGCAGTCGATGACAGGAAATACTTCTGGCTGAAGCTAAAGAGCCACCACCTGTTAACCTAGAGTGGGAAGCTTAAAGAGATGTTTGTTCCAGATGCTACGTAAGACCTCCTCACCTAAGCGTCAAGGACTGAGAAACAGACAATGGGCCTACACCAAGATGCAGTCTGTTTGCCTGTCTAGACAAATATTGCCTCCTGGACTAGACATACAAATAGTCTGACCAAGTATAATCTGAGACCAGAAATGGCCAGATGCCTAAGAAGGCCAACCTACAGCAGAAGCTGATGCTACCATTGCATGGGGTGGGTGGGGGGAAGGACATCCAGAATTCAGCTCTTTCTTCCTAGCTGATCATAACTAAGGTGATCATAATTCGACTTTCATCCATCCTGGTTTTGTTTGGGGAATCACAAGCGAGTGAGAAATAGAATTTGGAATGTGTTTTGTTTATGTATATATTTATAATATTTGTATCCCACTCTTCACCTGGTGGAGCCAGGGTAGGTTCAAGCAGATGATAAAACAAACACTAAAACATATTTTAAATATAACCTGTTCAACTTCCCTCCTTCCCAGCCTGGCAGAGCTATATTCAGAGGAACTAAGAAGCAAAGGCCCAGGAGGAAAACCATATAAAACTGGTGCCTGGACATACCTCCATTTAGAGGGTATTCCAAAATTGGGGGGCCACCATAAAGAAAGTCCTGTTGTATGTTACAGCCCCTCGCATCTCCAGGAGTATGGAAATACAAGAAGGTGCTCACTTTGTGATCTGAAAGCACATGTGCTGGACAAAAGGATGTTCTGTGAACCTGCTGCACAAAATGTTGCTGAACTACAGCTCTCAGCATCTCTGGGGTTGGCTGTACTGGCACCCTGGCTTGTGGGTGTCGTGGCCCAAACACCCATCAGACAAACAGGCAGTTACTGTTAAAGAAGAGGGTGCAATACTTTCAGTGGTCACTTCATGCCCTCAAGGTGGTCGGCCTGGTATTAATATGAGATTGGAAGGTTTTATAGAAGCTGTCGAGGTTTGATAGTGCTATGGAGGGAAGCTTGGTATAGTGGTATAGAGAGCAGAGTTCAAATTATCCTACTTCACAGGGTTCTTGTGGGAATACAATGAAAGGGAGGGAGATGTTTTCTGCCTTAGCTCTTTTGACGTAGTGTATAATACACTGAAGTGCTGGGTTCCTTTTCAGCTCTATTCTTAGATCCCTTTTTGTGGGCTACAGTGGCGGGCTTCACTTCTCTCTCTTTTACAGAGGAGGTCACCTTTAGAGCATTTCATGACAAATTCTGAAAAGGAAGAATTAATAACAAGAGAAACACCTACACGAATGTTGGAGGCTGGTCAGAAGCGAAACCAATCTTACTCCCTCTCTCCTTGCTGGCCATGTGTAGGATTTGGCAAAGGGCACAGGACCTAGATGGTTGTGGTTTCACTTCTATTTTATAGCAGTTTAGATGACTGGGCTCTTTGCTACAAATGGGTCTCCATCTCATTCAAAACAGGCTGCCCAACTGCTACAGCTGAGTGCATAGTCCTCATTAGCAAGAGCATGATTTTCACTTCCTTTTTTCACTGCAGAAGTTCTACTCTTTCAAGTTGCCATCATGCGATCTGGGTATCTTGAAGTAAGTATCAACTCTTCCCACGTAGCACACATGATTGCCTCATCAGGGATAATTTAGTGGCTCTTGGAGCGCACCGTACTTGCTGCTATACTAAAAAAACAGGAAGCATTGCAGGGAAGTATATTTTATTGCCTGTGTTTAATTGTCAGGAAAAGGAAGGCAAGATAATGCTAAGTTTTAGGGACTTTTCTCATGCTCTTAGGGGAAACCCTCGGATGAAAGCATTAGACACAGGTTGGTTCCAGATGCTGCCCACATATTGCACCAACAAGTGATATTCTGGAGAAAGGACCCCCCGGAATACTCGCTTGTTGACTGCACAGCACAGGGCAGGTGTTGTTGGTGTGTGATAAATTGATGCACACATCTGGATAGTTCAGTGGTGCAACATACCTATCCGGAAGAGTGCAATTGTCACCACTGTGCCAATTTTTTCACCCCATATACAATATAAGGTATAGAAAACCTGCCATCAGTTAGGTTTTCCCAAAATAGGCTATAACCAGTTTTTACCATAATCTAGTGGGTCTATGATGAGGTTGCCACAGATATGTGTGATAGTCCCACCACAGCCCAGAAATAATTATGCTATATATCCCCTGTCTGGAGGAGGCCACAGTGTTTGTTTAGCATTAATTAAACCATATAGGTGAAGGTACATGATGCTTGTTAGGGTACTCCTAAGAAACTCAGAATTGGGGAAACAAATGGAAAGGAATGATAAAGACAACTAGATGAGAACTTCCAGTGTGCTATCTATGTTAAGTCTGGTTTAACAAAAACAATGAAATTTAGTGGCACCAAAAGATCAGCAATTGGGAAATATGCTTATGCAGAGGAAGCAAAAGAGAAACAAGGGCATGGAAAGCAAGCAAATCCTGCTTGGTTTTGTTTCCACTGAAGGTTAGGATCAAGCGATCGGCATTTCCACCAAGATGTGTCTCCCAAGGACAATGTGACAGTGGAGTAATGTATGCTTCACAAGAGAACGCTTGGGCCGTGTTAAGTCTGAAGAGTCACCTCAGAGATGCAGTGTGTCACCCTCATGTTCCCAAGCCTTCTCCTTTAATCCACCTTTTCTAGCTCAGAACATTCAGGAGAGGAGAAGGGGCAGGCCAGTGCATGATCAAGCCTACCTCCAGGCCTCCTCCAAGCCTCAGAGATGCTCTTCTTTGCTGTGTCTGATCACAGCCTTGGATATAGAAAACTACCCTGTGCTGAGGCAGGGCCCATCTGGACAAGAACAGCATAAGCCATTGAGGAATACACAGCAAGACCGTGGGAATGTTTCTTCGCTGGGGAGAAGAGTAAACTGGTTGAGAATATAAAGAGTGGAAGTCAAGACAAGGATTATTTAGATGGACCATGATTTCGAATAGTCTCACAATGGCCGTTCTATGCAGAGCAAAAAACTCAAGATGCTTAAGCCAAATGGCTTTGGGAAATGAAGGTTAAAAACTGTTAGCTTCTTGGTTTCTGTCAGAAATAAACCTCAGAGGAGCCCCTCACATTATAGAGCAGACGTTTACGGCTTGGCCAACCAAAGTCAAAGTAGTCCATTTGCCATGTGCGGAAGTCAGTCAAAGACAAGCAACCCCAATGTTAAAACTTGCCATCTGCCAGTAAGCAGTGTTCAACTTAGGTTGTGTTCAGACATAACAAAAAGGGCACCTCAGAGAAACAATGCATCACCCTCGTGTTCCCAACCCTTCTGTAATCCACCTTTTCCAGCACAGAATGTTTAGAAGAGCGGGGAGGGGCAGACTGGGGTGTGAACAACCCCACCCCAAAGGTTTTTCTGAGTCACCTCAGAAGTGTTTTTGCTGTGTCTGATGACAGCCTTGGGCTGTGTTCAGACATTAAAAAGGGGGCACCCCAGAGGCATCAGTGAGTGGCTCTTATATTTCCAAGTCTTCTCTAACCCACCTTTTCCAGCACAGAGTGTTCAGAGGAGGCGGGAAGAGGAAGACTGGTGTTTGAACCATCTCATTTCTAAGTCATCTCAGAGCTGCCTCAGAGGCATCTCCGGATTGCTCTTTTTCTGGCTGTTTCTGATCCTAGCCTTAGTGCTTCATCCATGGTGAAACAGAGCATGAGTTGGTTATAAATTGGAGCCAAGACTTTCTAGCCTGAAAGCTTCTGACTCCTGTTTATAAGCTGGGTTTGCTCTTCAGGTTTCACGTTTTTTTCCCCAAGTGTTGCTTAACTCAAGGTAAAACAACATAGGTATGTGGCAATAATTCCCATCTCTGCTCTAAGTGATTGATGTAACAGCCCCTCTGCTCCCCCCCCCTAAAATGTCGTGTTTCAGCTTTGCCAGCATTCTTCCAGTCAACTTGTCATTTGTATGTGTGTTGTGTTCCAGAGAAGCTAAAATGATTACATACCTGGAATGGCTCTGCAAGTGTTGCACCTCCAGGGCATTGCAGGTAGGGGTCTTTTGCTCAAACGCGCGTAAGGATTGGGCTTAATTTAGATAATGGCTATGCAAATAGTGTTCTGTGAACAGGAACCTTTAAATCCAACAGAGGTCTGAGATTTGGTTATTTAGAAGCATTATGCTTGGCCATCAGGAAATAGCTGTAGAATGTTTTGGACACAGGAAGCCCCTTGGGATCAATTCCAGATTGTTACCAGATCAAATGGTTGCTACAACCTGAATCTTACCACTCCACTGGATTCCAAACTAAGGGAGAGGGATATAAGAACATAAGAGGAGCCCTGCTGGATTGGGCCACAGCCCATCTAGTCCAGCATCCCATCTCACATAGTGGTCCACCAATTGCTTCTGAGCATCTCAATCAGAAGACAAAGGCAAAACCTTCACCTGTTCTTGACTCCCTGCAAATAGCTTTCCAAGGCATCCTGCTTTGGGGGGGGGGCATGGGAGGGCTCAGTTTCTTTCTCTTTCTCCCCCCCCCCCCCGTCATTGTATGTGTGTGAGAGAGAAAGACAAAAGAAACTCAGATGAAAATCCTAAGACACTGGTGTAGATGTACAAACCCTGTTTGTGGGTCCATCTTGCAATGAGCTACACCCTAACATCAAGAAGACAGCCTAAAGTACCTTGCTGGAGCTTGGAAGAGGTTTGCCTCCTCCATATTGGGTGGGGGCACAGAAGTACCTTTTGTCACCATCATAAAAAGCTGCAATGATGCAAAGATGCCATAAAGTCCTGCTGCAACCTTTCACTTCAGTCTTGCAAAACCTTTGTTGATGTGGAGACCTTTCGAAAGGCTGAATAATGCTGTAGTGGCCACAAAAGCACAGCAGCCTTTTTGCAGCAATGGTGCCATTGGATTCTGTTTCATGCAGTGGGTCACCAAATGCATCTGGGAAATCTCCAGCAGAGGAGGAAGGTAAAACCTTCACCTGCTCCCAAATCCGTGCATTTGGCCTTTAAAGACAACCTACCTACCTCTCCAACCTGGAGACAGTATCTAGGCATCCATGCTAGTACCCGTTGATACATCTCTCCTCCATGTATTAAGAAAAGACTTGCTGGATGAGGCCACAGCCCATTTTGTCCAGCATCCTGTCTCACACAGTGGCCCACCAATGGCTTCTGGGCATCTCAAGGAGAAGACAAAGGCAAAACCTTCACCTCTCTAGCCTAGAAGATGCATCTAGGCACCCATTTAAAGTCCATGTGACTGTAGCCTCTTGATGGCTACTACAGTGTGTTTTATGGGGTTTTCTATTTAATGGCTGAGTCTCCACTTGTTGGGAAAGGTGGCTTCCCTTGTTAGTCCCAACTCTTCTGCTCATCCACCAGCTTTATAGATTTGTTCTAGTGTTGTGCAATGGAGAATTTTTCTCAATTGCACCTCTTCCACACTGTGCCACAACAGGGAGATCTTCATACAGAGTAAGTCTGGTGCAAACCATCGAAGCTAGGACTTTCAGAATGCTCCGCTATTGGACATCCATTCACATATTGTTATAAGTTGCCTCTAACACTTTTAGGAAATCTTGGAATAGAAAGCTAGGATGTTGTTTTTCTTAAGACCTACTATACATTTTCAAGCCAAAAGAATGCTGAACCAGAAATATGCCCCACATTACTTTCTACTTTGCATTTATAATATAGAAGAAGAGTTGGCTTTTCTACCCCACTTTTCTCACCCATTTAAGGAGACTCAAAGCGGCTGATAAAGCTTTCTATCCTTCTCCCCACAACAGAACACCCTGTGAGGTAGGTGGGGCTGTAGGGGCTCAGAAGAGAGCTGTGACTAGCCCAAGATCACCCAGCTGGCTTTGAGGAGGAGGGTGGAATCGAAACCAGTATTCCCAGATATGAGTCCGGCTCCCTAACCACTAGACCAAACTGGCTCACAAAGGATTTGTCCAAGACTAAACTGCTTTACTACCACTTTCAAATTTAACCCAAAGGGAGAGAAACAATGATCCAGGCCCTGTTCAGATGGGATTAATCTAGCACTATTACAGCAATGCTGTTAGGTGGTGACTTCATGTACGGTAGGCAAGCTAACCACAGTCTGTCTTTTTTGCCCCCAAAAAACACTTTAACCCAATGCAAACTAGTCATTGGTTTTCCCAGTTTAGTACTTTTTAGCAACAGACTTGCCGTGCTGGACAGAGCAGCAATTGCAGCTCCATGCATGGAGGTGGTGTCACATCCATCCAGGAATCCGATGATAGCCAAATTGCCTAGATTGTGCATGACCAGCACTGTCAATAGCCTGCATTATTGCTTCTTTGTGCTTATAAGCTGCCATCTGTAGGCAACCTTAATCGCTGTGCGTTAACTGTTCCTGCTTTATTCATTTTTCTGTATTCCTTTGTAACCCATCCTGAGGCAGGGCATAAATTTAAACATTGTGCTTCGTGAGCCAGTTTGGTCCTTGTGGTTACAGTGTTGGACTCTTTATCTGGTAGTCTCTTGGTTCAATTCCGCATTCCTCCACGAAGCCAGCTGGGTGGCCTTGGGCTAGTCACAGCTCTCTTTCTGAGCTCTCACAGCCCCACCTGCCTCAAAGGTTATCCGTTGTGGGGAGAAGAAAAGAAGGCTTGTCAGCCTCTTTGAGTCACCTCCAGGGTAAGAAAGGCAGGGTACAAAAGCCAAATCTTCTTCTTCCAATTAATATATACATTTGTACGGATACGAACGTTTCTGAACATTTGTACAAATAGTTTGGACATTTGTTAAACTGGAGATACATATTGGATACATATGTATTCATACGTATGCATTCGTATTGGATATTTTGTATGAATACATTCATATTGAATAGATTCCTACCCCATTCGAAGGGGATATATTTGAACAAACATGAATTTTCTAATATTTGATTTGTTACTAAATGAATGCCAAAAAACCTGTTGGTGCGTATCCCTATTCATGGCTGCTAACTATCAAGTACCCTGAACAGGTTTACGTATATTGTTCAGCTCTTGTTTAAAAGTTGCACACTGTATGCTAAAAGTTTTATCCTTGCTTCTTTTGGAAATTTTTTTAGCAATGCTCTGCAATAAGGTCAGTGTTCGCAGAATCTAGGCTAAGGCCACAAGCAGTGCAGGGCTGTGAACCTTTTCTCTTTTTAGTTAATGACGGTCTTCTTACAGCACAGAAAAGCATTTATTACTGAGGCTTTTAATCCTGCTAGATTGCAGCTGTTTCTGCTCTGCTGGAGCAGTCCAGGAAGCAGAACAAGCCTTCCACAGATCTTTGGAGCAGGTTTCCAGGTTCCCTGATGGCTAGGAACTAAAGTTCTTAGCCCCAGATCCCCAAGGGGACCCATCCTGGTGGTACAATTTGGTGTGGTGCTGAAACAGATCCCCCTGTTAAACCACAACAGGGAGATGCGTGCCCTTCGACACACCTCTCTGTCCCATTCTACAGGCCCCTGTTAAAACATCATGCTGTAGGTGACCACTTTGACTGCCTAGACCAGGCTACACTGCAACTAATTCAGACGCTGTGTGCTACCAGAGAGTTGGGTCTCCCCTTAAGCCGGTCCACAGTGCAGAAGGGGGGGGGCTCTAGAACCCTTCCTGGATGAGCTTACGGGCAAATGTGGAAAGGCCCTTTATTTCCCCTTAACCCTGAAGATCAGCCATGCTGTCTGGCACCACACTGAAGGACAGGAGCACTAAGGTGGGGGAGGGCTCTAGAAATAAAATTCAGATTTGTTTATGTTGATTCACAGAATACAAGTCAATGGGAACACTTACTCAGCAGGTGCTTCAAAAGAAAAGGGAAGGAAGGAACGAAGGAACGAAGACAGGACTTCCATGTTTTTTACAAAATTTAATTAACCAATGTTAGACATAAATTTCACAATAGATTTTTAAAAAAATACAAGGTGAGTAGCAATTATTTTATGCATTGCACTCTCCAAGTAGCAATGAAACAGCTTTCAGCGACTGGCCAAACCTTCAACTTTGCCTGCAATTGGAATACTTCAAATAGCAATCTCTTACACAACCATGTGGCAATCAGCAACTTATCTCAGGCAACCTCTTCTAACGCCACATTTTCTTTGTTGGAACAACGGCTGGAGCACCAGCTGCCTTCTACTGGGTAGAACGAGTCTGTTGACTTTGACTATCAATGGCTCGCTTGAGGACTTCGTCGGGCACAAGGTCTTTCCTCCTGAGTTCAGTGTTGTTACAGCCAAGTGTGGGACAGCTGCAAAGAGAGGAGAAAGAATAATAAAAACCAGGGTTGTTTTTTTTTAACGCACTGCATCTAAATGAGACAGGAAACTCATCGCAGGTAGAGTCCTATCTCAGCAAAAATTCAAATAGCAAACTATAAGCTTCAAGCTTATTCCCTGTCCCCCAGCAGTTAATGTCTTCTGGCCTGTATACAGGATGCCTCTGTAAATGTATTATGGTAGACAGACTGGTCCCAAGTTGTAAATGCCCCATTCCAGAACAGGGGAGCTGGGATAATTTTTTGACTCTTATGCCAATACCTGTAAGATGAGATGGACTCATCACAGCAGTAGGGATGTGCATGAATGGTTTTTAGCATTCAATTAATAACGAATCAAACGTTAGAACAGTGGTTCTCAACCTGTGGGTCACGACCCCTTTGGGGGTCGATCTACTCTTTCACAGGGGTCATCTAAGACCATTGGAAAACACATATGAACCAAGATAACGCTCCTCTATCCGTCTCCAGGCAGGTCCACCCACATGCAGATACGCCCACATATGAGAACCTGGCGGGATGACATCATTGCGCCAACCCCATCACATACAACCCATACAAATACAGTAGAGAGCAGCTACCATGTAGAAAGCAGCAGTATTGGAGGTAAAACAACGCTTTGATATTCAGCTGCGGTTGATGTGAATACGATGCTTTAATTATGTTCAATTTGTAACAATGAAAATACATCCTGCATATGAGATATTTACATTACGATTCATAACAGTAGCAAAATTACGGTTATGAAGTAGCAACGAAAATAATTTTACGGTTGGGGGTTAGGGTTAGGCTTAGGTTGGGGGTCACCACAGCATGAGGAACTGTATTAAAGGGTCGTAGCACTAGGAAGGTTGAGAACCGCTGTATTAGAAAATTCATATTCGTTTGAATAGATTCCCTTCAAATGTGGTGCAATTCTATTCTATACGAATGTATTTGTACAAATTCGTATGAATATCCAATACAAATACATACGTATCCTGGATACATATACTAGATATGTACCCTTCATACAAATTTGTTATTATCGTATCCGTATCCTATACCAACACATACATATTGATACGTATCTGATATGTATCCCCAGTTTAATCAATGTCTGAACTACTGATACAAATGTTCTGAAACATTTGCATTGGTCCAAATGTTAATGTACAAATGTCACAACATTCGACTCACGTACAAATGTCTGAATTTGTCTGAATTCGTACAAATAACAAATGTTACGAATATTCACGCACATCCTACAAAGCAGTCTTCAGATATGGGTAGAATTTCTACTTTTTTCTGTTTGGTTTATATACTGCAGCAGATGGGAGTTCTTAACCTTTTCCCCCCATGGGGTCCTGTTGATTATTATGCATCAGGTTATTCCAAGTCTTGCTTGTAGTACTTGGGTGTTTTTCCACTAGCACTAGAATACCCATTAAGGACCCATTAACTACCCTTAATAGGTACTTAATGGGTACTTCTAGTGCTAGTGGAAAAACACCCCTTGTTTGAACATCAGCTGCCTGTATATCTTACAGCCCCGATATTTGAGTACTTAATAGGAAATGGTTTAAATAATTAAAGTACAAATTTTCTTCTAACTTGTTTCCCCATTTTGGAGAAAAGCTAGAGACGAGCAATTTTATGCTGACTCCCCCTCCCCCCCAAGATAACAGACCTGTTTTAGGGAGACATATGACAGGGAATGTAATTATATATGTAGGTGGGAATGGATGCCTTTGGGGAGAATGAGTGTGATGATATATATGAACATTTCACCTTGCAGATGAGTCTTAAGTGGAACACAATTTGCCCATGGTGGTAATAACAGCATTACAGAGTGCAGTAGTTGCATATTGTTTGATGGCTTCAGAGAACTGTGCCAACAGCAGCTTCTACATTCTCACCCCACTGATGCCCGGGGTTTGAGGATACCAGATAAGCAACTTGAGTGACTTGCTTTGGGCCATAGTAAGAGACAGCAGCAAAGTAAACGTCATGGGAAATGATCAATTCTCACAAAAAAACTCAGCTATGCTCCAGCTCTGGAAAATGCACACCAAGCAACCCAGCTCTGTGCCTGTTTGTTGCAGTGCTCTTACTTTGCGCCATTCTATACTGGCTGGTATAAGAAGAAGGAGAAGGAGAAGGAAAAGAAAAGTTGGCTTTTCTACCCCACGTTTTTCACCCATTTAAGGGGACTCAAAGCGGCTGACAAGCTTTCTGTTCCTCTCCTCACAACAGACACCCTGTGAGGTGGGTGGGGCTGTGAGAGCTCAGAAGAGAGCTGTGACTAGCCCAAGGTCACCCAGCTGGCTTCATGGGGGAGGGTGGAATCGAACCCGCTATTCCCACATAAGAGTCCGGCTCCCTAACCACTAGACCAGGAGGTGTATTAGGAAGCTTCCTTCTTGCATGTGGGTGGGGTCTAAGGGAGCAGCCAGTGTGAAATCTCCCTTCGCTTTCCATACACTGTCTGTTTTCCATATTCCAACCTCACAGCAAATTCTGGGAACATACAACACATGGCAAAAGTAGACAAATACACAAATAACAAGTTTCAAGTTTTCCAGTTGCAGGTAGTACCTTTGGTGGAAGTCCACTAATACATATGGTTCTAAGCAACCTTCCCACAGTCCCTGATCAGCAGGTCTTTGCTTTATTCCTCATCTACTGCTGCTCTTCATAGAATCATAGAGCTGGAAGGGACCTCTAGGGCCATCAAGTCCATCCCCCTGCTCAACTCACTGTTTCCTAAACCATCCCAGACAGATGTAGGTCCGGCCTCTGCTTGAAGACCTCCAGTGAAGGAGAGCTCACTACGTCCTATGGCAACCTATTCCATTGACTGACTGCCCTCACGGTCCCAAAGTTTTTCCTAATATTTAGTCTATATTGACTCCCTTGAAGTTTCATAGCATTGTTTCTAGTCCTCCCATGTTGTGCAAGTGAGAATAGGGACAATCCCTCTGCACTGTGACAGCCCTTCAGATACTTGAAGACTGTGATCATGTCTCCTCTCACTCTTCTGCAGGCGAAACATGCCTAGATCCTTCAACTGTTCCTCGTAGGACATGCTTTCCAGACTGCTAACTTATCTTTCCTTAAAAAAATAAAAAAGCATGCAATTTTGTACACTTGACTGATAGAATAAAATGTGTGCCTTTAATTTGTAGTTGCATCTATACAGATAGTTGGAAACAGAATATTCAACAAAAGAGAAACCTGCTTTTGTTTTTCAATCAAAACAAAACAACCTAGCAAAGCCTCATAATGACTTCTCTGTCTTGAAGCTATCACATTGTTTGGGAAGGGCCATGTATACATTTCCTAAAGAAAAGGAAGTGGGATTCCTAAGTTTCAGTCCTGATCCCCTTCAAAGTTGATACAAGAAGCTGTTATCATGTATGTAAATGCTATAGGGAGAGATTAGCTTCCTTTACACAATGCCACAACTCAGAAGAGTTTGGAGAAACACCTTATCTGCTAAACTTTTTACATTATTGTATATATAAATAGAAATATTTCATATAAGAATAAATACATATCATACCTAACACATATGTACTCGCATGATTACATAGGCTGCCTCTAGACATCTCTTCTTTAACATGGTATATGGTGGTATTCTGGAGTATGCTATTGCTCATTCAGATATTGCACTGGTGTGAAATGACAGGTGCACATGTGTCCACTGTCCTCAACTGGGTTGAACCTCCACATTTATTCCCTGCATGTTGGGTCATGCAAGCAACCCTCCGGACAAGGTAAATGCTTGCACTTCTAGTTAGGGGGGGCTCTTATGAATTTTCCAGGCAATTCCACTGAACACTCAAAAATCCTAAAAGGCTTATTATAGCATTTCTCTTCAACTTGAGAGAGTGGGGGGGAGAGAAATTTACTGTGAAGAATGGACAGCATTGAGCTTTTGCTGGCTTATTTCTGGGTATCAGAAGGGGCACCTTCTCCAATACAGACCTGCACTGAGATCTTAAGGAGAGGGCCTTCTTGTACTTCCTTCTCCTCCTTTGGAGGTATGAGGTTTAGGATCACGCAGGAGGGCCTTTTCTGTGGTGGCCCCTCTTGAGGTTTGCCAGGCGCCGACACAATGTAGGGCGAATCCCCACGGCGTCCTTATCTCGAATTCAAAATGTTTTGACTCCGCCCAGTTCAGACGGGAATTCGGCTTAACACACTCCTTCCGTTGTTAAACCACCTTAACCCGTTTTAAAGTAAATCCTGATTTCAACAGGTCTCACTCCGGGATCGTGCGTCGATACGTGTTTCCTTTTTAACTGTGTGGACAGTATCGTTTTCCGGGATGAGATTCCGTATTAAGGCTGTCCCGCCCCCAATCGCACTGTAACCAATGGGCTCTCCGTATTGTAGGCACGTCATGTTTAGGATTCCCTTCCCCAATAGCTTGCTTTCAAATGATTTCATTGAAAGAATCCACTCACTACCTCCAAAGCTACAATGTTGCAGTTTTGCGCTGTTCTGAACTTTAAAAAGGAAAGTCCCTTTCCCTGCTACGAGCCGCCTCGGCATTGTGTCTCCTGCTGCCGCTCCCCGAAGGCTCGACGGCGACGGCGGGCTGAGCGCACATGAGGAGGCACCCCGGGCGCCTCCGCCTCTGCTGGCGCACGCATGACTGAGGCGAGGCGAGGCGAGCAGGGATTACGGGAGCCTTCGCCCGCCCAGAGTCCCCCGCAGGTCGAGGCAGCAGGGCGGGCGAGGTGGCTGCCATGAGGCAGAAACTCCGGCGCGCTGGAGGTAGGAAGTAGAAGCGGCACGACCCGGCGGCTGGGGCGAGGAGGAGGAGGAGGAGAAGCAGCAGCGGCAGCAGCAGGAGAAGCTCCCCCTGCCCAGAGCCCTTTGGAGAAGCAACCAGCGGCGGCTGCGCAGGGGGAGGCTGAGAGGCACCTCAGCAGCCGCCAATCGCCTCGCCATGGATTGTAGCCGCCTCAGGACTCTTATTAATAGATACTTAAGTAGCCGGCGCCCCCCTCGGCGGCGCCTGATTTGCCAAGCTGGAGCTGCCCTGCGCCTTGGCGCACCTAGGCGAGTTGCGTTGCAATGCCGAGCTTGGGAGGCTCTGAATGCGGACGCGGCGCCCCTTAGCCCGGAGCTGCTCCCTCTCCGCCCCCCCCCCCCGAAATAACACCTCCCCACACACACACCTGAGACGCCACTTTTCAAAGTCTAAGGCACCGGCCGGCCACTACCTCCAAAGCTACAATGTTGCAGTTTTGCGCTGTTCTGAACTTTAAAAAGGAAAGTCCCCGGGGAACTTTCCCAGCCCACTCTCCCTGCTGAGCCTGCCCGCCCTCTCGTCCACCCCTCGGCTCTCCTCCTCTGCGGGGCAAAGCGGCAGTGGAGCAGCTCTGCCACCGGGCAACGAGGAGCTCCAGGGCGAAGCCGCCCGCGCCGCAGCGCCTGGATGGATGGATGGATGGATGGATGGATGGATGGATGGATGGATGGATGGATGGATGGATGGATGGATGGATGGCTGCTGCTGCTGCTGGGAAGGGGGAGGGTGGATCGGGCAGGGAATCCCCGGCGGAACATGGATGACGCAAAGGGAAGGGAGGGTGGGATCCTGGGAGGGTACACCAATCAGAGAGCAATGGGCGGGAGGACAGGGCTGCCGTCTGGACCCCCAGCATTGATTCCGGGTTAAGGCTGGAATCGGAATGCCACAGAACCGGGTTAACTTGCACATCATTTAAACAGGGTTAACCCGGTTCACTTATTTCGGTTTCCTTAAACCGAAATAAGACATGCCATGGGGATGCGCCCGTATAGTTTCTGGCACCTGGTAAAAATGTATCTTTTCACCCAGGCTTTTGCTGTTCAAATAGCTTCCTCAGTGTGTTGCCCTGTTAGGGAGGGAGAGTGGGGGTGGGGGAAGATAGGGTTATATTTTTAATTATGTTTAAGTATGTGATGTTTTATGCTGGGACCATTTGGTGAAGGGCAGGATATTAATTAATTAAGTATAACACGTCAATTCTTCTTAGGGATATAAGGGTTTTATAACTGGAAATGGGAAACCAGATGATCCTACAGTTTTCTGCAAAATGTCCCACCCACTGAGACTCACCTATCAGTGGCCCTCTTACTCTTGGGGCACAAAATGAAAACCTCCTTCTTTCTCCCCAAAGCTTTTTTTTTTTTTTTACCACAAGAACCCAGAGCTTTAGAAGTTGGTTGCTTAGTGAGCCAGTTGTGATTTTATCATATTTTATATCATGCTGAAGTTGCTTTCATGGGTTTGTGTCAGGGCAGCTGGTCAGAAAGCAAAGGCTGCAAGCAAGACCTGCACTGTCTAGTGGTTAAGGAGCCAGACTCCTATCTGGGAATACCACGTTTGATTCCGCTCTCCTCCACGAAGCCAACTGGGTGACCTTGGGCTAGTCACAGCTGTCTTCCGAGCTATCGCAGCCCCACCTACCTCACAGGGTGTCTGTTGTGGGGAGAAGAATATGAAGCTTTGTCAGCGACATTGAGTCCCCTAAAATGGGTGAGAAAAGTGGGGTAGGAAAGCCAACTCTTCTTCTGAGATGAAACCAAGAAAATGGCATGGATTTGCCTGTGGATTCACTTGTAGTCACTCCCAACTCAGCCATACAACCACAGCAATACGATTACTAATATGGAACTTAGGAACTCTGTACACAGCAAGCTGTGAAATAAATAATTTCAATAATACCTGAAATGAACAATAATAAATGCAGTTGTCCCTGGGGCTAATAGAACTGAGGAGAAAGACTCGGAGAAGATAAAATATTGACGTCTATAAATCAAAATCCAAGATTTATGGCAAAGCCTGAATCTACTAAAGAACTAGTGATGTGCTGAGTCAGACTGAATCGAGCCAGCTTAAGCCCAGAGCAGCTAGGCTTAAACTGGGGCTTAATGAGGCCTTGCAGTAGGCAATGGCCATGCTTTTGCCTCAGCGTGGCACACAGTTGTAAAATCCCACTGCAGATGTAAAAGTACTGCAAAGTAGGTGGGAAAATGTGACTTCAGTGCCTGAAGGCAGTGCCTGGGTGACAGGACTTGAAAGAAGTCAACTGCTCCTGACCACTTACCATAGGTGGTAGGTAGGAAGCACCATCCCTACCAGCCTACGCATCTGGAGGAGGAGAGTTTCCCCATGCAAACCAACTCTGAGCCAGCTGTTCAGATCTACAAGGTACCTGTCTTCCTTGATCTGCCACCTTCTGTGACTCAACAGTGATGCCACAGCTTATTCTGAATCAAGCTGAGCCCAGCCAAGTTGGCTGGTGCACACCACTACTTAAGAACAAACCACATCCTTCGAAGACATTTCAGTGTAGATTCCTACATCCTTGATTTCTATTCAGATTAGCAAAGGGCCAAAACTTCACTCACTACAATGATGTTCAGTGGGTAATGAACAGCAAGAACAAATTCTTGTGGGTCCACTATCTTGTTGAAATGAATTCCCCGCTGTTATACATTATCTTTCGCAAGGCTTTTTAGCTTGAGATGGGTTGAAGAGGAGAAAGATGAGCAAGACGTGAAGAGGCAGTAGAGTTGGCTTTTCTACCCTGCTTTTATTGCCCATTTAAGGGGACTCAAAGCGGTTGATAAAGCTTTCTATTCTTCTTCCCACAACAGTCACCCGGTGAGTTAGGTGGGGCTGTGAGAGCTCAGAAGAGAGCTGTGACTCGCCCAAGATCACCCAGCTGGCTTCATGGAGGAGCGCAGAATCAAATCCAGTATTCCCAAATAAGAGATCAGCTCCCTAACCACTAGACCAAACTAGGTATCCTAGTTCTAAACAGATCTTGCTCAAGGGGGCTGAATCAGATTCAAAAAGGAACCAAGCTACATAAATTAGCTGGCATACGCATATAAACGCAATTGCTGACCAAGGCAGGATTGCAAAATAGGTGCGCATGGGGAAAGCAAGCACGCAGTCTTCAGCAACGATTGCCTTCCTTTCACAGTCCACATCTCTGAAGCCCAATCACATGTGTAGAGGGACCTGATTCAACCTTTTCTGTGCAGAATGGCCTCATTCTGCCTGGGAAGTAATTTTGCCTTAGACTCAGCATTTGGAACTACAAGTCAGCATTCATTACTTCTCATCTTCTGTGCCATGTCTCCTGTTCGTTGCGTTTGCCTTGGGCAAACCACGGAGTCTCACAATTTGGGGTTTGTTTCTCCCAGTCTACAAAGAGGCTAGGGTAATTATTATCTCTCTGGCAAATGTTTTTGCCAGGATTAATTAATTCTTGTAAAGTGCCTTGAAAGCCTCAAGTCAAAAATGATCTCTATAATGCAGGACTGCAACTTCAGCATACAGCACCAAGAAGGAAGGGGTGGGAGTGTTGGCGGACAATATTTATTGATTTAAAGGTTTTTAGGCTACCTTTAAGGACAGTAACCCACTCAAGCCAGCTTAAAATACGCAGACACCGCATGGGCATCACTTTAGAGCTATTCCTAATTTTAGTTTTTCAAGCCAGTTTTTTTTAAATCCCTTAGCCAGCTCCAAATTTTGAAAATATATATTAAAACACATCTCTGAAAGGGAGATGAACAGCTTGCAGATGTGCAAGAATATTCAAAATATTCACTGTTCGATCGAATTTGGTCGAATCTGAACATTCAAATCAAACGTCCAGACGTTCATTTTTTAATATTCAAACAAATACGAATATTTTGAATCATTTGTACGAATAATTCAGACATTCGTATGTGTAGGGACACGTATGCATTACATATGTACCTGTATGCATCTTATCCATATCCATACGCATCTGCATGGATACGGATGGGATGGAAACAGGATCCATACGAGATAAAAATGGGATGCGTATGGATACATATGAATGTTGTCGACATTTGTATCATCAAATATGTATCAAATATTCATATGAATAGATACCAATGTATTCAAATAGGTTCGAATTTTAATTCATTTTTTCTCTATTCGTACAAATTCTAATATTTGATTACAATCAAACCACATGTCAAAAATTGCACTCATGGACACCCCTGCCTGTAGCCATAAGTGAAGATCCACAGGTTCTCTGAAGTGCATAGTGTGCAAGAGCATTTCTGGCCTGAACAAGAGTGAGGTGAAGAGGGCTGGACTTCCACCCACTCAGATAGCCCTCGTGTCCTAACTAACAGCGAAGCTCAGAAAGGTCCCATTTATGGAACAGTGTCAGGCTGGTTTTGCTGCTTTTGCCTCTCTTCACAGTAGCAATGGGAACAATCCTGGCCCACAGAGCCGTTTTAATGTTCTACAAATAAGACTGTTCCTGAATGTGGACTTCACACCCAGAAGCAAGCCAGGTGTGGGTGGTGAGCAGATACCATGCGCCAAACAAAGGCTCAGCCTTGTTTTGGAGTGCAGAGGAATAACAACCACTTCCCACACAAGAAAGACCTGGTGCCACCCCAAATAATCCACTGAAGCAAACCGACCAAAGTAGCAAGCCAGAGCCTTGGTCAAAAAATGGGTCAAGACCAGGAGAAAAAAAATCTGGTGGAAATATTACAGTGGAAATAAAGAACTTCTACTGGCGGGCTTTGAAGGGTATGATCTCCAAGTGTGAGGGACTGTTCAAAGCTATGAAAAACCGGAGGTGTCATCAGATCCTAAGGTGCCTTAGACAATGAGTATGAGTCAAAGCACTTCAGGTGTAGCAGCAAGGATGATTGAGACAGATATTTTGAAAAAAAATGTTTAAAAATTCCAAAGGGCTAACTGGGGAGGGGAGGTAAAAATAACCTTGAAGGAATCACAACACCAATATGAAGTTACAGAGTTGGAAGGAGACGTTTAAGTGACTGAGTCAAAAAACCCAGCTGTCCTTTCAAACCTCCACACGGATGTGATAAGAAAATATTATTAAAAAAGTAATAATTCTAAAAGGGGGAACGGTGGCTTAAAGACCAGGAGGTGACCAAGAATATCAACAAAACATGGTTTCCTCCCAGCAAGGATAACAGCAGCCTGTCACAAATTCTTGAAGTATGTATTGTGTAGAATTAATACCATACTGACCACTCTTGGTAGTGTTTTTTTTAAGTTCTTTTTTTATATATACTGCTCAGCTATGTTGCCGTGATAGCCATTGGTTGCATTGCATTGGTTAATTGTGCAATGAAAAAGTTAAAAACAATAAAACATGATGAGCACTCTCCTGATAAATCCCTGAAAATAGGTAAAAACTGTCTGAAGACCACAGAAAATGCTCTGGTGAGCCATATACATCCCACATATTTCTCCATTTTCTAATACTGACCAAACATATCAATTAAAAATAAAATTCTGGGCATGCTCTTGTCTCCCCAGCCAAGTTACTAATCAGCCATCCAGCCAACAACCAACCAACCAACCAACCAACCAACCAACCAACCAACCAACCAACCAACCAAATGCCTACCACTAAAGCAGTATTGATGAAGTTATTTCCACACTTTGGCAGCTCCCTGAACCTTCAATGTGATCGTGGAAACTGTTGTCAAGTGTATGCTTCACTTCTAGAAGAACATAAGATGATCCCTATTGGATCAGGCCACAACTCATCTAGTCCAGCATCCTGGCTCACACAATGGCCCACCAGTTGCTTCTGTGCATTCTCAAGCAGAAGACAAAGGCATCTGCTCTTGACTTCCTGCACATGGCCTCTAGAGACATTTCCCCTTCTCTCCAACCTGGAGGAAGTACTTAGGCATATGTCCTAGTAGCCATTAGCACACCAGTCCTCCATGAATTGTCCAGCCCCTTCTTAAGCCATCTAGGCTACTGATTGTCATCACCCTTTATGGTTTTACACCACTTCCACCCAGCTTTCATGTTCCACATAATTTCAGCACTACAACCCTGAGGGTTACTAACCAGTGTGCTACGTAAAGATGGAAGGGAGGATATTCCTACATACTCATGGCTTCTTACCTGGCTTTCTTCCTCTGTTGCTCTTTGTGCTGGATGATTTTCAAGACTGCTTCTTCTTCGTAGGCGTGACCACAAATTTTATTCTTAACTGGTTTCTTCATTTCCATCTGTAATAATTAATCAGGATCTACTTGACTAAGCAGATTAAAATCTCCCCAAATATTCACCTCTGTTAACACTGACATCAACCAGAATAAAAAACCCTGCTGAATAACAAAAACAGGAACTGAACTTTTATATTATATTATATTAAGCAAGAACGGCTTGATTTTAATTTGTACGTAAGGACTACTACGACTTGTTTCACAAATTCCTCAGGCATTGCTTGTGGGAAAACGAGATCTGGCCCATGGTTCCACATCTTCTCTCTTGTTATCCAAATGTGTAGATAGATTATTCCGATTTCTAATGTACGTAAAGAATGTTAATTGTCTGATTTTACACTTTTGGCAATATGCTCCTCAAATACTCTATTTAAATCTCTTATTGTGTGCTTGCTTTTGTTTTGCCAAGGTTTAATTTCTTTTCCTTTCCCTAAGAGCAAGACTTCCACTTTTGAACTAACTCTTCCTTTGACCCACAACTTCCTTATTAACCATGCCAGCATCTTCTTGGCTCCATAGTTCCTTTCCTTGTCTATGCCGGTCCTCCATTATTGTGGTATGAAGTAATGATGAGCAATCATTTCAGCAAACAGTCTAGTTTTCTCCACAATTACTTTCCTTTTTACTGGTATTTCTCAGTTTTGAGAAGCTCTTGAACTCTGATATGAATGTTTTGTTCTTCCTTTGCAACACTCTACTTTTATAAATGTTAAACCTAAGGCTGCATTCCCATACAAGATTAAATGCAGATCCAATCCATTTTCGGGATCGTCCGATCCCATTTAAATTTTTATTCCCAGACTTTACGAGGTCTATATCACTAAAATCCACAGAAAAAAAGTAACTGGAAAAACTGTTCTTGGTCCTGTTTTCGCAGCTAGCCCACTCCCCCCCCCCCCCCCGCAAAAGGGGAATGCTACAGGACTATTTGGGGAGGAGATCTCCTGTTTGGGCTGTCCCCCCATATCCTTCTGGCCAGTGCCTGCCGCCGCTGTCGGCGTGGCATTAGATGGGTGGGATTTCACATCTGGGAAGGTCTGCCACCTCATCTTTTCTGTTAAGGAGATTAAAAAAAAAAGTGTTGGACCTTTGAATGTATATTTCCCCTTTCTGTGAATGCCACTGTAATTACGACAGTTATATTACATTGTTACAGCAATTGGCAGAGGAAATCTATTTTTAGCCCCACTCCATTCTGAGCAGCTCATTCAAAGCAAAGAAGAAGGAAATCCCCTCTTCTCTCTTTGAACCTGTGCAGGAACCACGATCCTCCCTTCTCCTCCCACCCCTCACTGATTTGAAAGGGACAGTGATCACTTTGCCTAGTCTGTTCTTTCTCTCAGCTGATTCTGGGCAAAGCTGCTGCCTTCCTGTTAACATAGTGAATGGAGGGAGCGTCTGATTTGAAAGGAAGAGTGATCGCTTTGCCCTGTCTGTTCTTTTGCTCAGCTGATTCCAAGCGGGGCAGGCTTACAGGGTTTGGATAAGGGGCAGGGATGAAAAGATCCTCTTTCTCCATGCTGGGGATCTGGGCAGCTTGAATGGGAACTGTGGTATTCAAATTGAGTCTGGGTTACCATCAAGCAAATGGGAACAGCCAGAATGCACACTCGGTTTTGAATCTGGATTAAAATAGTCCAATCCGGATTAAAATAAGTCAAGTGGGGACACAGCCTTATACTACTATATGGTGCCCCCTGACAGTGGCAAAAATGTCACTGCCACTGCTGATCCATTGGTCAAGTGACTGGTTATGTGACCATCAATCAGCAGCGGCAGGATAGCAGCAATAGCAGAGAAAGTGAACTTAAAAGCTGCTCATATATCAGCAGCATTTAACTTTGTGCTTTCCTTCGCCTAAAGGCAGGATCCTGCAAAGTTTTGATTGTCCCATCCGGATGAAGGGACACGGCTCCACCCTCTCTGTGCAGCTTTCCCTTGTCCTGTTTGGATGACAGGCAGGGGCTGCACAAGGAATTCAAAGGTTTAAGGCAGCTTTAAGCTGTCTGGACACACCCATAGTCACTGCTTCTAGTCTGCTCAGTTATACTTGCATCCCACACTCAGTCTTCAACATCGTTTAAAATTAAATCTTGGGTTGTCTTTGTTTTCAGTGATCCCATAAACAATTTTAATCTCTTCATCATATGTTTACCCGGCATGGATAACTGAAGTCACTCAGTATTTCAACACTTCCTGTTGGGGATGCCTGTCTCATTTTGCTCTTCATCTCAGGATCGCTTTCTTGAACGCTTTGTTTTGGTGCTTTAAGGGGGCCTCCCTTCCATACACTGATGCAGGATAAGGGAGGCCCCTTCCTTCCCCTAGTATGCTTTGCCTAGGGTATGCAAAGTGACATCCTAGTCCAATTTCAAAGTCCACTAACCTACTAGGAGTTGTATGATGCACCATGGAGGCATGATGTCCACATACCTCTATGGCCTAGTGGCCCATGGAGCTTTGTGGACAGCATGCCTCCTTGGTTCAGTATACCATCAGAAATGATTTTGGCCTGCCACCATAATGTTCCCCCCCCAAAAAAAAGCTCCACCAAAATGGACCTCACAGGAGTCATCCTAATGCAGGCAGTCTTGTTCTGCACCAGGAGCAACCCACCATATCTTGGAACTGGGACAGCCCAGGAAGTCTGGAAATGGGGCGAATTTGTGACTTGTCAGATACAGTCATTGTGTGGAAGAATCTATAACTTTGGAGATGTCAGGACAGTTTCATCCACATGTTCTCATGCCACCTATACCTGCAGTGCACTTCCCATTTTCCATTGCCTCTTACAAGGTGCTGCCTAGCTAGCAAAGGATAATGGCAGGATATCAGTATCTCCATGTTATCAGGATCCGTATTTTCAAAAATCCAATTTGAATCGAATGATACGAATGTCGGGAACATTTGTATCCAATTTTCGAATCCATTCGCATCCTGTTTTTATCACGTTTGCACTTCGTTTGCATCCTGTTTGCATCCCGTATTATAAGCCCAAATAGACCCAATATTCAGATGCGATATAAAGAGACAAATTCAGTCGAATTATTCGAAAATCCGTATGGGATTTTCGAAAATCCAGATTCAAAAATCTGGATTTCCAAAAATCCGATTTGAATTCGAATGGCAATATTCATCTAATTTGAATTGGATATTCGAATTTTCCTGCCCCTTGCTAGCGGGTTATTTGGCCACCGACTGGAGGAAGCCTAGGAAAAGCCAGTGACACCATAAACATAGAAGTATTAACCTACCTGTGTGATGGGGCACACAAAGTTCATCTGGCTTTGCGTCACTGTAATATCCTCGTCATGTTCTTCAGCAGTTGTGCCTTCAGCCTCATTTGTCTGGACCCCAACTGCAACATAAGAAAGGAAGGAGAAATGCTATTTAGGAAAGGCAGGTTGATAACCATTCAAATAGCCATTTCTTATTCAGACAGAAACTCTCTTAAATTTCATTAAAGAACGCTAATAACTCAAGGAAAATGATTAAAGGACAACCTTCTTGCAGGTACTCATTTCTATGGCTCCATTCATGTGAATGGAAGGGCCAGGATTCAGGGCATCATGGGAAGAAAAGAAGCAGTGGACTTCTGCTGTATGTTTTAGTCTTACAAATGGAAATTCCACTAGCAGCAGCAAGGAATCTTCTGGCACTCACTGTGGTGGACCAGAAATGGTTCCTGAAGTAAGCCATTTTCAGAGTACAGCAGAAAATCCTGCCAAGAACCCTTGTGCATACATGGTAGCCTTGGAGTATTTTACTCTGGATCACAGGTAGGCCATACTGGTTGGAGGTCAATTTAGGGGTAGGTGACACCTGGATGCTCAGGTCTATATGAGCCTGAGTTTATGAATGCCCAGGCCACTGGGAACCAAGAGGGGTGTATCCAGAACCATTAATATTGTGCAGTGGAATGTGCAGTCACAGTGGGGGTGTCAAACACTACAATCGTAGCGGCAATGTATTATCCCATCCCTACTGCGAATTTACTGTAGTGCAGGATGAAGAACACTTGCTACCCAGTATTAACTAAATTCAAATCTTCCCGCCAGTCTAGTCAGGACTGTGAGAAGAGATGCCAAGAACAGGGAGGGCAGCTCAAATCTGCTTGGCTGCATGATCCCATGTGATGGTGCGTGCTGACTGAGCTCTTGCAGCTTCCTATGGGAAGCTATGGAACTGCATTTTGTGTAGAGACGGCATGTTGTCGCTTCACAGCAGGTAAGCTGCAATTTCCCCATTAACTGTGAGCCATGAATCGTGCTTGTATGTACAATGTTTCAGAACCTGCAATAGATACAGAGCTATGAAATCTTGGATTTTGAAGAGGTGACCTTTCTGAGGTTTCAAGACGGTGTAAGGTGGACTGCGGGGTGAGAATGTCTGTCCTTACAGAATCAAATTTCCCCAGAGAGCATAAGAGCATAAGAGGAGCCCTTCTGGATCAGGCCACAGCCCATCTAGTCCAGCATTCTGTTGCACACAGTGGCCCACCAATTGCCCATGGGCATCTCAAGCAGAGACAAGGGAAAACCTTCTCCTGTTCTCGAATCCCGGCAAATGGTCTTAGAAGCATCCTGCTTGTCCCCCCCAGCCTGAAAGATGTACTATTGCATCCATTCTAGTAGCCATTGATACATCTGTCATCCATAAACTTGTCTAACCCTTCCTTAAAGCCATCTAGGCTGGTTGCTGTTACCACCTCTTCCAGCAGCAAATTCCATAGACCGATGACCCTCTGGGTGAAGAAATACATCCACTTGTCTGATCCGACTCTCCTACCCATCAGCTTCATAGAGTGCCCCCTGGTTCTAGTGCTGTGTGATAGAGAAAAGAAATTTTCTCTGTCCACCTTTTCTATACGTCTTAAGTCTATCTGACTGCACCCTTAGGCTACAAGTAGGGTTGCAGAGAACAAGCTGGTCTTCCAGGTAGTCTGATTCCATTTTTAAGGCTATAGTTCCATTCAAACTCCCAGGAAAATTGATGTCAGTGAATAAAATGGGTTATGTACGCATGAATTAGAATACGTCTGAAAAAGAAAGGGAGAACGGATTGAAGCTCTATGTGTGCATGCATACAGGCATGCAAGTGCACACTCAAACATGTTTTGGAGTGTGCACTTGCTGCATATATGCATGCACACATGTTAAACATGCTGCAAAGTCACCCTGTTTATTCCCACTTTATTCCCCATCCGCAAACTAGTGAAGAATCTTTGAAGGCTGGAAACAGGGCTCCAAAACTGTCCAAGAGACTTTATGAATCAGTTCTAAAGATAACTGTCCGCATAGTTTTGACATTATAATTAGTCCCTCTTGGTTCAAACACATGATGGTCTTTTCTGTGCGCAAACCATATGGAGACGTCCCTAGATTAAAGGTATCTGTGACATTTCCTTTTTGATCATTATTTCACTATCAGAACAGCTGCCCGTCATTCCTTCCAGAACTGTCACTGGTGCGCCTAAATAAAGACACATGCAATGGCTGGACACTTCTGACCCTTATAGATGTAATATTAACAACAATTTATATAGCATAGACTTCTAACAATGATCTGCCTGGTTACCTATGGCAAGACAGAGGTTACTTCTGGCTATATGGCATGAAAATGTTTTTTGAACTAAGAAGAAACCTTTCAGGCTTTCAACATACCATAAGTGACAATCATAAATGTTCACTATTAGGTCAGGTTTTTGTGCATTGTTGTTGTTATTCATTAAATCCGGGAAAGATGCAGATCTTCAAGTATGCATCATGTACAAACCCGTGCAAATACGAATGTCTGGATAGTTCGAACTAACAGATCCAAACTTTGAAATTCAAATCAAAACATTAAATTCAAATTTAAGGACATTCAATTTGAATTTGGATGTCAAAGTTCAGTCAATTCGATCGAATTTCAAATGCTTTCAAATATTCGTGCACTTCACTAGTCTGCACCCTGGTGAGGATTATAGAGGCCCCATCCACCATTGATATGGTGTGTCTGCACCAGACAGAATGTAGTACAGATGAGAGGCTCCTGATCCGGAAGACCAGTGGACTAGCATTGGTAAGTTTGGACCACAGAGGCATGCAATAGGTGCATGTCTCCCTTTTCTGGACTACTGGGGGACACGTTGAATTGGGTCCCCTGGGAGCTATGAGGCCGGATACTTTTGTTCCCAGCTGCTGGATCCCTTGCAGCTGGCTCTGCAGCTTTGGGGCTGCCACATAGGATCTGAGCTGGAACAGACAAAGCTGTGCAGATGGTGCTGTTCCAAGCCTTGCCATGGCCTGGACCAAAGCCCAGTCCAGACCCACTGATTGGAATCATGGCAAGGAAAGTACAGAAAGACCTGCAGGCTGTGCTTTTGAGCTTCCATACACTAGCTGGTACTATAAGACGCCTAGATTAGATGGGCCACTGGTTTGAACCAGCAGTGCATTTCTTATGGTCAGCTATTCTCATGATTAATAAGGATAAGATGGAGGACTGACTGTTGAACACATGCAAAGTTGGTATGCACTGGAAAGAGACTGATTTATCCCCCGCCCCTGCCCCCAGCATGATGTATGAACTATCATCTCATTTTCTTAGAAATTTCTTTTTTATTTAATTTTAATTGCTGCCTTTCTGTCCCTAAGAAGAGCCCTAGAAAACGTAGAACTGTAACATCTCAAAAGCAGTTTTTTTAAAAAAATAAACATGCAATGCTTAATTAAAAAAATAAAATGCTTGCTTAAGAATGTACTTGAGAGATTGCACCATCTTAGAAGAGCCCTGCTATCTTATTTCTTGTTCAGGAAGCAATATCTCTTGAGATGCCACCAGTTATGACACATAGGCATGATTCATCTAGAAACAAGAAAGTGTGCCACTTTCTCCAAAGAATTAGAAGTTAGCAGGAACAGTTTGTAGGTCACCTATTGATTGATTTATTCTTATTTATATTTCTATCCCACCCTGTACCCGAAGGTCTCAGGGCGGGTAACAATCTTTAAAAAACAAATTAAAACCAATAATATACATAAAAACATTTAAACGATTCAGCATATTAAAATACTAAAATAATAGTTATCTGCCATGGGGCGGGCGGGCAGGGGGGGAGTATAACCACATTAGCCAAAGGCCAGGGCAAAGAGGTGTGTCTTCACCACCTTCCTGAATATATACAGATTGAAGGGGCATGATGCACCTCAAAGGGAGGACTACTCCATAACCTGGGGGCTATTACCGAGAAGGCCCTTGCCCAGGTGCCCACCTGTTTCACTACTGAGGGCGGTGGGACAACCAGGAGGGCCTTAGCTCCAGATCTTAAGGCATAGGCAGGTTGGTATGGTCACCTTGTATGTCACCTACTCTAACCCTTGTAGGTGACCTACTCTAACCCTTAGACAGGAGCATCCTACAGTAGCTTGAAACCTTATATGAAAGGGCACAACATTCCCTAGGTAGGCAATTTCATTTTTGGAATATTCCTATAGCTGAAAAAGCTTATTTGGTGGTCATCCAAATCCTATAACTTAAGGTCATTAGATCTACCTGCTTTCTGAAACAGGTCTTCACATCCTCTTTTATTCTTTCCTTATCCTGGGTAACTAGGGCCTGCTGTCCACATGCTAGTGCAGACTATGGCAGGCCAGCTGTTGTCTGCACTAGTATGCAGACAGCAGGTCCCAATTCTAGGATATATTCTAGAACAGGATCCAGTGGAGAAAAGGCCTAAGTTAAAATCAACACCCTGAATTGGGTTCAGTGTATTCAGCACCAGCTGCAGTCTCTTCCTCTTCTTTAAGAGCAGTCCTTTGCAGAAAATCCATGTTTAGGCTTTCTCTATCCAGGAATGGCTGAAGCTAGGGCACCTGGTGTTGCTGGGTACAGGCCACCTGCCAGGGTCATACACTGCAGGGTTACTGGAAAACCTCATTTGTGCAATACCACTTATCACAGAAGTTGCTCATGCAAAGGAGTCTGGTCACAGGCAGCATGCACTGGCAGCTCAACAATGGAATCGGGGGGGGGGGGGTTAAACAAGGCTATAACTGAGCCCTATCCTGATGGAATCACTTGAAGGAGACTTCTCAACACCTTTCAGTTCCAAGGCCTAACATAGTGAATCGTTGTTCTGTTCAGATGGAACAAGCTTCAAAAATTGGGTGATTCAATAATTTCTGTTAAGGCAAAATCAAACCCTTTTTTAGAATTCCCTGCTTCATCTACACACAGTATAAAAAGTGGCTCTAAAGAGGCTTAGAGGTAGTAGCTGCCTCATGTTAGTATTCCTACCCACTTCTAATCCACATTCAAGGCCAGAAAATGCACGAGCTGCTGCATGCTACCTCCAAGAAGCCACCTTTGAACCACTTTTTAATGTGTGTAGATGCAGTGCAAGTATGAAGTAAACATGTATTTAGAAGGTTGGCTACTAGTTTATTGATTGAAATGCATATCATTTACTTACCACAAGCTTAGAATCTTAAGACTACGAGGACTCACAGAGTCATGAGAGTTACTGGGTAATTATGTACCATCATGTTTTTCTGCTCCCTGCCTTATGAGGACAATGCAGATGGTGGAAAAAGCCAAGTGCATCACCTTGTCTTCAAAATTCATTTTAACTGAGCAACCACTTTAAGTAGAACTTAATTCAAAAATGACTGCAAACATAAACAGAGAGCCTCTTCTTAATCACTTGCTGTTTGTATATGAAGAAGAATAAGAAGAATAAGAATTGGCTTTTCTGCCCTGCTTTTCTCACCCATTTAAGAAGGTCTCAAAGAAGCTGACAAAGCTTTCTGTTCTTTGCCCCACAACAGAATATCCTGGCCGTGTCTTCACGGCAACCCTTATTTCACTTTCCCTAAACCGAGGTAACAGAACCGGATGCAAACGCGAATTTGCCTGTTCCCATTACTTTCAGCTTAATCGCGTTCAATCTGGGTTCTGAGGACGTACGTGACTCAAGGGGGGACTCCAGTGGCTACCTTTTAAAAGCCGGTTTTCGGGGCTGCCCTGTCCTCTTCCTCCTGGAGTGAACGCGCCACCCATAACAGACCCCTTCATGGAGCCTAGCTGGGTGGCTGCCTTGCCTGGATGGAGGAAAATCGGCAGCAGGCAGACAGCGATTTTTTCCCCTCCTCTCCCGATTGCTTAGGGCGCGCAGCAGCAAATAAACATACACACATCTCTCCAAATGGCAACTGCTTTTCTTTCTTTCCCTTTTAAGAAGGCCAGCACTTTCAATAGCAAGATGTTATCAGGCGTGAATTGCTTGTTTGCTACAGTGAATTGCTATTCGGGCTGCTGCTGCGTTTACAGCTTGCTTTGGAAGCAAGCTATTGGGGGAGGGAAACTCTCATCCCTTAACACGGAAGGGTTCCCACAGTAAAAAATGTAAATCGTTTCAAGCGCACAAACCGGAGTGAGACCTGTTGAAATGAGGATTAACATTTACAACGCTTTGGGGCGATTTAACACGCGGAAAGCATGTTAAGCCAAACTGCCGTCTGGACTGCGAGGATTCAAAACATTTTGAATTCGAAATAAGGGTGTCGTGAAGACACACTCCCTGTGAGGCAGGTGGGGCTGTGAGATCTCAGATGAGAGCTGTGACTAGCCCAAGGTCACCCAGCTCTCTTCATGGGGGAGGGCAGAATCAAACCCGGTACTCCCAGATAAGAGTCCGGCTCCCTAACCACTAGACCAAACTGTTCGAGGCTGGCTAAAGATGGAACTGCTACCCACTGTGTTGTTGTTTTCCAAGTCTCTACTCTAAAATTATCACTCTGCAAATATTTTTTTTCCTTCTTTAAAAAAGTTTTTACTGGTATAATGTTTTCCAAGGTGAGTTAACTTGCTTTACATTGCCGAAAATGAAATCGTAATTGGGAAATCTGGTGAGCAACAAGAGTGAGAAATCAAAGGAAATGCCTTACTCATTATCACCTGGTTTCTAGATGTAGGAATTATGACTAGCGGTGACTTACACTTTCTTCAGACATTCCTCAAAAGACACCAGAGGAAGGCTGCATATCTACGTAAAGGATTCTCCTCAGAGGCCTCTTGCTTTTTTCCCCCTCACTTTTTCCCCACAGCAGCTCTTGTAACTAAGCAGGAACATAAGAGACAGAAATTTATTAGGAAGGTGCCAGACTGCAGTTCATTGAAGCAGAACTGCAGTAAGAACATAAGGGAAGTCCTGCTGGGTCAGGCCACAGCCCGTCTAGTCCAGCATCCTGTGTCACATAATGCCCCACTAATTGCTTCTGGGCATTTTTATAAGAAAATGAGAGAAGTCCTGCTGGATCGTACTACAGCCCATCTAGCCTAGAATTCTGTCTCACACAGTGGCCCAACACTTGTTTCTGGGCACCTCAAGCAGAAGACAAAGCCCAAACCTTCACTTATTCTCAAATCCCTGCCAGTGGCCTTTACAGGCATCCTCCCTGTCTCTCCAACCTGGACATAGTACCTGGGCGTTCATTCTAGTAGAGGCCCAGGACTATCAGGTGCTTTACCTGGCAGTCCCGACACTCTTTGGCCCTGTCCCCATGCAGGTCATCTGGCATTGTTTGGGCACTGTTTGGGCCCACGTGGGCCAGGCGCGGGACCGGGAATGCATCTTGGGTGTCCCCATGTCATTCCTGGCAATGCAGGACAGGCACTGGTTGGGCACGGATGGTGGCATCCTCATGCAACACATGCCAAACCCTGGTAAAAGGGAGCCGCACCACCTCCTCTCTGCCCCCTCTCTCCTTATTGGCAGCTGGACTGCTGTCAGCCCACCCCGTGCCGCATCCCCTCCTCCCTTAGAACTCGATGAGATGGGAATTGTGAAGAGTAGGGCAGAGTTGTTACCTAAATGCTCCTGTATGTATTGGATATGTATTGGATACGTATGCATTGGTATAAGATATGTATCTGATACGTACGCTTTGGTATAGGATGCATATCCGATATGTATGCGCTGGTATAGGATCCATACACAGGATCCATTTGCATTTGTATCGGATATCTGTACACATTTGTATGAATACATTAATATCGAATAGAATCCTACCACATTCGAAGGGGATCTATCCAAATGAATACAAATTTTTTAACATTCAATTCGTTACTAATCAAATGCCAAAAAAACTATTCGTGAACATCCCTATTACAGGCCCATTGTGGGAAAAGGATGTGACAGTAGGCAACACAGAAAACTGGATCCTACCAGGCTAAATACAGTGTTTTGCTCAGCGTCTCAGACTGCACAGAAAGCAAAAATATACAAAATAAAAAGATCATTTTTCCTGTCTCCCCTATAACAACTCAAATGAGTAACTCTTGAATAAAATAAATATCTTGAGGTCTGGTCTTGACAACTCTGATACCCAGGCAAACAGATTTTTCAGTTCTAAAGACCGATCTCAAGTTGAGGAAACCAGGCACTTTGCATACAGTACCATAAACACAATTATAATTAGTTTCCGAGAGCATTTGTGGTTTCTTTGTACGGCTAATCTGTTCTATCTCAAGTGATGTTTCTAACTTAGACCAAAAATTTCCTGAGTCAACCTATGAACTGGTTGTGTAGAAAGGTATATGCTAACTTCTGAAATATCAGCATTTTAAAAAATGTTCCGTAATCAGTTTATTTAAGATAAACATAGTTAAATGGTAGCAAGGTACCATGTTATCTGTTATGGCACTCGGGTTTCTGTTTCCTCCACATATAGTAAGGGGGAAAATTAAAAGGGTGGCAAGAGGTATTCCAAATTTTCATTCCATATTCTCTAGAGTTTATTCCAGGGTTGCCACCATTGAACTATCTTTTGCTTATGCTAGTTTGAAAATTTATTTGTTTATGTATTTATTTACATTTTTATCCCGCCCTATATCCGGAGGTCTCCAGGCGGGCAGCAATATTTAAACATTAAAACAATAACAGAATGTATTGAATCAAAAGCATCTGCAAGTGGGAAGGGAAAAGTGTATCCCCATTTAACCAAAGGCCAGAGCAAAGAGGTGCGACTTCACTGCCTCCCAAAATGTGTAACACTGAAGGTGATTGAAGCACCTCAAGGGGGAGACTATTCCATAGCTTAGGGGCCATCAATGAGAAGGCCCCCACCTGGGTGCCCGCCCATTTTGCTGCTGAGGGTGATGGGACAACCAGGAGCGCCTCGCCTCCAGTTCTTAAATATGCAGATAGCTCTTGCTATCTGGATTTTCACTTAAAAGACCTGTGTTTGAACTAGGATTTCATTATCCACACCAAGATGTTCAGTTATAAGGTTTACAGTCAGAGAAAAGGGGTCCCCTTCCCCTTCATCCCTGATTGTAAAGCACATCCAGTACATGGCTACATCAGAAAAGAGTTTGCCTAGAAATAGTTTGCTCATCAGCTAGAAGTTCTATTTAATTTTGTCACCCTTGTTTTAATGCAAAATACAAGCTCGTGATAGACATTTGTCCCTGGTAAAGCAAAGCCAGAGCGGATCTCCTTGTTTAAAGTTGAGATGGGGCTACAGGTCATAGATATGCTGACACTAGCATAAGGCCCTTTTTGCAGAAACCCCTAATCTGGATTAGTAAGGATCTGGGCCTGATAGATCTACTTATTCATGAGGATCTAGGTGGCCATGCTCCCTGCAGATTCGCTGATGGATCGTGATGCCAAAGAGGAGGCCTTGTTTGGTATCATCAGCACTGATTAATTGTGTCTGTCAGCATACCAGAGAGCTTGATCCATAACACAGGACATGTGCAGACAGCAGCCCTCCTGTGTTCTGGACTACTGGTGGATACATTGTCCATGGCTCACCACAGCACACTGTCAAAGATGCCTTGATGCTAGGAACTTTTGCTCTTAGCCCTTAGTGGCATCAGAGTACGGCCATGAAGCTCATGCAACCATTGGTGTCACGGCGTAGGTTGATTTGGACCAGCGTCCTTCTGCAGATGGTGCTGATCCTGCCTACACCTTCCCTTGTTGTGGCTGTTCCAGACCCACCAATTCCAAGCACAGGCCCTTCTGTGAAGAAAGATCCTAAACCGTTAATCCTTAAACTCTGTTTTTTATTTTATTTTAGATAGGTTATTAATGATTTGTTATTCGTTCTAGTTGCTGCTGCTTTTACTATTATAAGCACCACACATTTGCTGTTGTTGCTATGATGACAAGAATGCCACCAAGCCAAGCCTGACTCACAGATATCCTGGCAACACTAGAGAAGTGGTGTGTCATGGTGTTCTTGCAGTCTCATCCAGAGTTCCTGGTATTTCCAGGTAGCCTCTCATTTGAGTACTAACCAAACTTAACCCTCCTTGGCTCGCTAGTTCAGGTAGTATCAGTCAAGGGCAGCTGAAATGCTAAGACTATGGACCAGACGGGGGAAATATAGCGCCAATATGGTGCTGCTATGGTGTGGTTGCCACATGTATCAGTGAAACACGCACCATAGCCCTGCTTTCCCCTGTTAAAACGCAACCAAAACAATCTATTGCTGGTCAGACTGGCAACCTTTAGACGGAATAGCAGTTGTAGCCCTGACCGCCGCGCATGCGTGGAGGCCGAAAGAGCCAGCAATGCATGCTCAGTGGGGGCAACATGCATATCCAAGCATGTGTCCAAACATTCCTGATGTTCAGATGTGCGCATGTGTTAAAATGTACAAAGACAGCTCCGGAAGTGATAACTGCAGGGGAGCAATACCTAACATTATTGCTTCTTAGCACAATATCCTGTCATCGTCTGGAGGAAGGTTCATTATAGCTTTACAAATATGAATGAGAATTTTCAGTTAGGCCATGCTCACACCTTTACTTTAAAACCTTTCAAATAAATCTACATAAATGTTTAAACATGCAAGCAAACGAACAAACCATCTTCAGTCCACCTTCAGGTCTGACTGCTCAAACCTTTTCAATTCTATCCATTTTATTTGTGGACATTGGACCCTCCATTTGGGCTTTCCTGAATGTGTGACCACGACCTTAGTATGCCTAAGGCATTTCTATGCTGATCAGAGGAGAGAGAGAAAATCCTTATATGTTATCTGTTTTAGCTCAAACTGCCTTGGAAATACAGGAGGCAGGACTGCCTTTTAGGCTGCATTTGATGCAAGTGTATTTATTACCCTGGTTTTCTTAGGACCCTAATACGAGAAAAACAGGGTATTTCTGAAAACAGGATCTCAGAACCTCAATTAACCTTGAGCTGAGAGAAAATAACAGTTAGTCATGCTCTAGGGCCATTCTGCATCGAAAGGCCTGTGCTCAGAATCTGTGGGTCTGGAACAACCAGGCCTGCTGACTGTATTCATGGAAAGACCTGATAGATCAGCACCATTGTCATGCCAGTGCTAATCCAGACCACACCATGTTGTGGCCTCGAAGCACGCACAAGCTTCGAGGCTGGGCTCCAACGTCTCTGAGGGCTAGGAACTTGTATTCCTAGCCTTGGAGTTTCTGGGGAACATGGCTGTTTCAGGTTTTAAATGTCAATAACAAATCCTTTGACACACTTCCCATGTTCTGGATCAGGCCGAATGGCAGACACGTAATGGTGATACAAAGTCTGTCTAATCTGGATCTTACTCCATTTAATGGAGTCAGAGCATTCCACAGGGGGGCATGGCTCCACAGATCCGCATCAACATATGGATCCTGCTGTCTATCTTCTACCCCTCTATCCTCCAATCTACCATTGAATCCAGATGTTGTTCCAGGTGGTGATGGGGGAGCTACCTTTTTGGCCAATCCCACCACTCAGATACACAGAATTTGTCTCAATTATAGGCATGGTCTCCTATGATAAATGGCAGAGTAGATAATTAAAAGGAGGCAATACTATTTATTTTATATCATATCTTTTAATCAAATGATCTTCAAGATGGTTTCTAGTTGACTTCCATAGCAAAGCCAAATCCTCAGAAAAACACACACATCACAGCAATATTTTATCTTCTGCCAAAGCCAGAATAGCCTCTTCCTCACTTCTTCAATGGAAGCAAGGTGTTCTTTCTGCTATCTGGAAGGACGGGTGGGTAGATGACAGAAAAGGTTCCCTAAGGCTATTCCTTTTTTTTCTTCTTCTTTTGGCTGAAGCAAGGATCAACATATTCCCAACCATGCTGCTTCCATCCACTAACTCTGATGGTGTTTAGTCTTCAGATGGATGGGAGAAAGCCCAAACATCCTTCCTTTCATTTCAGTGGAGCTCTGCACTCTATGTGCTTTTCAAAATCGATCTCTCTGTGATATGAATGCCGTTTTTAGCAGCATTTCTGCCTGTGACCTTCTAAGGAAAATGAGCAGTCTAAATAACTTTAAAGATATAAGGGTATTTTATTATTTACACACAGGTTCCAAGGATATTTCTGTGAACCTGAAATTGCCGTCAGCATTTGGATTTCTGCTAGGAGAGCCAGAAGCAGAGGAACTGGAAAACCTTAAGGATGGCTGTATTGATTTCACAACGCAAGCCATTATGGGTTGGGGATCAGTTTATCAGATGGATGATAAATCTGCTGGATTCTTGTTCACGGAACCTACGCCATGAAAAATCTCTTTTAAGTCTTTAAGATGACACAAGACTTTGGTGCTGGTTGACCTAATTAAGCGTCTGCTCCAAAATACTGCTCTTCAGACCAAGATTCGGGGAGAAAATGGTGTTTGTTGACTTAGAACAAAATACCATGTACAGTTACAGAACACTTTTCAATATCCAGGGTAAGAAAGGAAAAGACTACTGGGTTCAAAGCTTGCATTCTATACACCTCTTGCTCAAAGGTGGATCAAGATAGAGGAACCTTTGTTCTCTAATCCATCAGCGGACAGCCAGAGCCTTTTTATAGAGCAATGCACCAATATTTGGATTTGCAGAAGTGAATCACCAACTCAAACTACTCTAAGATAAAAGGAGTGAAATTTAAAAATAAACACCGTCCTGACAGACACACCCCTGTGAAAAATTAAGGTTTCACAATGCAGATGGATGGTGAGAAAGGGACTGACTTATCAGTACTCCTCCCAGATCAGTAAGCAACTCATCAGAGTAAAGAACCTTATAGGATGGTTCATGCAGAGGTCAACGTCTCAGGCAGGGCCAGATCCACAGGCCAGACCAGATAGGAACACCTGCTTCTGGGTTTGCTTCTGATCTCCACTGCAACAGGCTTGCTTGAAATCAGGCTGCAATGTCTAGGCCTCTTCAGCCTTGAAACACAGTCTTCAAGAGGTGGCCTGACTGAAGCAAATAAAATCATGCATGGTGAGGAAAAGTTGGATAGCAAAAAATATCTTGTCTATCACACAACACTAGAACCTGTTGGGCAGGAGAGTTAGGACAGACAAGGGGAAGTGGTTTTTTTCACCCGGAGGGTCATCAGTCTATGGAATTTTCTACCAGAAGACATGGTGACAGCAACCAGCCTGGATTGCTTCAAGAAAGGATTAAATAAATTCATGGAGGACAAGTGTACCAATGGCTACTAAAACGGATGTCTATGTACTGCCTTCAGGTTGGAGAAACAGGCAGGAGGCCTCTGAAAGGTCATCTGCAGGGAGCTGAGCCTTTGCCTTCTGCTTGAGAATGCCCAGAATCAACTGGACAACCACAGCTTTAGAGAGGACACTGGACTAGATGGGCTGTAGCCCAATCCAGCAGGGCCTTTCTTAGGTTCTCATGCCTTTTGGTGCAGTCTGAGAGGAATGATAGTGAGAAGGAAGAAATACAGACAATACGTCATGTTTACTTCCTGGACCTCTAGTAGAGATATGCATAGACACATTCCAACAGTAGGAACAGCAGCTAAACCACCACAGCTTCAGAAGCAAATGGACATATGACTCTGGACTTCAGAAGGGCAGGAGATTGACTTGCCCTCCTTTATCTAGAACTTTCAACAAGTTCAGATATATCACTTAACTCGAATTTTTATGTGAAAAATTCTCAGGCTTATGAGCTTCCCTCTCTCCTCTGTGGCCAAAGGGAGTTTCAATATCTTTGCTTCCATCTCCAATTACTCATAATTTGCTTTTTTTTTTGCCAGAACTTGGAAGAGAGTCTAATAATAACTACAGTTTTGTGAAATAAGCGACAATCAAAAACCACTGTAAAAGAAAAGAAAGCTTTCCCCCTAAACCATTGCTAGCATCAGCTGCTGTTTACAAGCCATAATTAACTGGATTGCAAAGCAAAAGCATCTTATGTATGCCTTGCAATAATTTTTTAAAAAGCATTTTTAAACTCAGATAAATGAAGATATCTAATAAGCAGTCTAGAGCTGTCTATTAAGTAAACATTAGTGGCACACAGAAACAAACTGGAAGTCCTTCTTTAGAGACACAGGGACCTTTTTGCACTCATATTTACTCCATATTAGGAACCCTCATGGTGGGTTTCTGTGTAACATCAGTCCATATGTTAAGGAAAATCTGTGGGCACGTCCCCATGCACGCTTTGGTCCGAATCAAAACTGGATTCGGCAAGGGCCGTCCCCATGCACTTTTGATTTGGTCTGGTTTTCGTGGACCAAATCACCCAAACCAGGAACAAATTTGGTACTGGAAAAAAACTGTTCTTGTCCTGGTTTGGTGTCTCAGCATACATTGCTTTGCAAGCTGAGCCTGTGCGTGGGGACAGTCCTGGGCTATTTGGGGAAAAGATTGGTGCTTAAGAACATAAGAGAAGCCTTGCTGGATCAGGCCACAGCCCATCTAGTCCAGCATCCTGTCGCACACAGTGATTCACCAAATGCTCATGGGCATCTCAAGCAGAGATAAGGACAAACCTTCTCCTGCTCTCAAGTCCCAGCAGATGGCCTTAGAAGCGCCCCAGTTCCTCCCCCCCCCAACGCGTCATTGGGAGGTGGGGTTTCATGTCCTGTGCTCACCGTTCCTGCCCTGTGCATTGGAGATTGCAACCGCTGAGGTTTTTTGGCAGTAAATGGTGTTAAAACTGAAATGATAAGGGGGTCAAATGGCCTTTGCTTCCCTACGAGACTCTTTTATACAAGTATTCCAACCCCCTTCCCCAATCGCCAAGGCAGGCAGGATAATGGCTTCATTTTTCTCCCATTTCTATGGCAAATGTTCCACCCCGTTTCCCGATTGCCATGGCAGGCATGATAATGGCTTGATTTTCCACTTGCTGGGTGTTCTCATGGTTCCCAAGTGAAGCGGAAGTGCGGAAAACTGCTCAATTGCTGCCAAACCTCATAGCAGCTTTGCTAAAACAGCTGGATTTTTAAAATTATTTTTGCTGTTCAGTCCTGGCTTCTCTGTGCCGTTAAGGGAGGGATGCGGCATTTGCAGCAGGTGGCACAGGGGTGGGGTGACGTCAGTCCAGCTTCCAATGAGGAGAGAGGGGACGGAGAGGAGATGGCACTGCTTCCCCATGCCAGTGTTTGGCGTGGTTTGCATGGGAACAGCTGTATCCACACCCAGCCCGCATCCAGCCCGCGTTACCAGGAATGGCATGGGGATGGGCAACATTCAATCTCAGTCCTGCACCCGGTCAAATACGAGCCCAAGCAGAGCCAAACAGCTTGCATGGGGACATGGCCTGTGAGGTTCCACGCACTGCTGGTACACCCATCTGCACTGGATGGTGTATAATCCCAACCAGGGAGGACTTGAGGAGGATAAACAGTAGACTTTGGCACTGAGGTCTGTTAGCAGATCAGCACAACCTAATCCAGAACACAGAGGTGTGCAGAAGGTGGCATGCAAAAGCATTCTGCCAAATGGGTTCCTCTGCTGCTCCAAGACTAGGAACAGTCACTCCTAGCCTTTCACTTGGAACTTGGTCCTACGGCTTGTGCAGTCTTTGGGCAGAAGCAGGATCGCATCTAGACCAGCACCATGCAGGTGGCAATGTTCCAGGCTGCACCTTTCTATGATTCAAGCCAGTGGGCTTGGCAAGTCCAGACATGCTGGTTTGGACCATGGAGTGCAAAAAGCTAATTCCTCAAAGAAAGTGATACTGGCAGGAAGTAGGGCAACATTTTTCCTTTTCAGGACAGGGGAAGAAGGGCTACTCTTATGTTCCCTGTTACTGGTAAAGATACAAATACTTGTCATCATTTCAAATAGCAACAGAGCTAACAACAAAGCTGCATCCACAACTAATTTTTAATCCAGCTTCAGGCCACTTTCAGAATGAGAGAACACATCAACAAAGCACCAAGCTGATTTCTTGCAGCATTCTCTAACTTAGGAGATCCACCTTTGAGTTAGAGAATGAGAAAAGAATATGACCATTCACTTTGTTGATGTGTTCTTCCATTCTGAAAGTGGACTGAAGCTGAATTAAAACTTTGGTGTGAATTTACCACAAGCCATAAGAAAGTAAGAGGAGCCCTGCTGGATTGGGTCCCAGCCCACCTAACACAGCATCCTGTCTCACACAGTAGCCCATCAGTTGCTTTTGGACTTCAATCAGAAGACAAAGACAAAGTCTTCACTTGCCCTCAGTCCCTTTCAAATGCCCTTGAGGGGCATCCTGCCTGTCTTTCCAACCTGGAGGCATTACCTCAGCATCCATTCTAGTAGCCTTTGATATACCTGTCTTCCATCAATTTATCTAATCTTTTCTTAAAATCTTTCAGAATAGTTGCTGTCACCACCTCTTCCTGTAGTAAATTCCATAGACCGATAATCCCCATTTACTGCAAAAATGTTTCAACTTAGAATTAAGCTCATTCATCTCAGTGGCTTCTCCTTTTCTTCTTCTTACATAGACATAAAAAAACTTAACTTTCACTTCCATAGTATCTGAACCAAGAGAATGTTGTTTTCTTCAAATTAAACAAACATAGGGAAAAATCTTAATGGTGGTGTGCCAAACAACAATACTTCCATTCTAATCCACTGATTATTAATCTTCAAAATACACCAACAATCTGCATAAATATAATTGCATCCTGATTTATGCATACCTTGGCGTACCAGATGTTTGCCTGTACATCTGTTGTTTAACATACTTTGATTATGTCTTCGCTTCCCATATTTTGAATACTTTTGCTAATCTAAAGTACTGTACTTTCTGATCCAAGGTTCAGAAATCTAAGCTACTGGCTCAGAAGATCCTTCCTGGACCTAAAAATATTTCCTTACTTATTCAGCTTATAATATTTGTATTGCAAGCAAGAATTTCTAATAAACTTGATAAAAGCAGCAAAGATAGGTCACCGAAAGGACAATTCAGCACCATTCCATGAACAGAACTGCAAGGAGATCTCTTCTCTTTTTTAGTTATCATATTGACCTATTTTGCACGACATTATCCTGGCGAACAAGCTAAAAAAATCCTAGACGGATGAATAATTTTCATTGCATTCTGGAACCGCAAGATTCAGGATATCATTTGTCCTCATTTTCCCAGTGTTTTATCCCCCATTTATACTGGTAACTATGTCTTTACTTAAACAATACAATGATTTTTTTCAAAAAAGAAGGATGTGGCTGCACCATGCTAGCGCGCTGGCAAATCAAGCAAGCACCTGTGTACATTGCACCACAGTTGCCGCAGTGCTGGCGCTGGTGCACGCACGCTGGCGCCAACACTAGTGGCTAAGATGGTTGTGCCCAGACACCCATATGCTCCACAGGTAGGTGACTGGATCTCGCATGAACAGATGTGAAGCAAAGTGCAAACTTCCCCTGTTTGTGAAAGCAAGAACAGGTAAAGCTTTTATGAAATATTAAATAAAGTTGCAGCATCAAAATGCTGAAAACCTCAATGGTCGTATCCCATGAGTAAGTGGTACATTTAAAAAAAGACATTTTCCTATTTTCTTAGGAGACCTAGATTTGAACTGTGGCAGTTCATAGGGGACCCAATAAAAAAATCCCCGTTCCAAATCAATCTGAAGGGAGAATCTGCAGTAAAACCCTTGAGTCATGATGAAGTGACTTTATAAACTTTTTTTTTCTAAGTGAAAAACTTCCTCCTGGCAGAGTGCTGTCCTACCCATTGGTATACTCACTCTCTCCTACTTCTCCACACCCAAAGAGGTGAGGAAATAGAAAGCAGATTCATCTATAAGTCAGTGCTGTCCCTTGAGAAGTGGCATTATATAGGATTACACATTCCTGGATTACTACACTTAGCTCATGGTTTACGTAGTACAGATGGCCTTCAATATTGACAGCATAGCTATGATTGCCTACACAGCCTAGTAATTATGGGAGGAGCCATCCCAACGTTGAAGAAATAAATTTGTTTTATGATACTGAAGCAATTCTCCAAGTCTCCAATTGGTGAAGGCCATTATACCACACCAAATCACTTCAAGAACAGTTGGAGAACCATCTTGGAGAATCTGAGTTCACCGCCTAGTATTACCTGAGCAAACATTGGGGCTGTGGTAATACCTTCACTTTAAACCTTCTTCAGTCCATCTTCAGATCTGACTGCTCACAACTTTTCATTTTTATCAATTTTAAGTGTGGGCTTTCCACTCTCCATTTGGACTCTCCTGAATGGGAATTCAACATCTCAGTACTTTGCCAGAAGTCTTTGGCTGTGGTCACACCTTGCTGAAATAATTCATCTTATTAAGAAACACAACTCAAAGGCATTAACTCCGACCAGACCCAATACCTGATAATCCTCCCTCAGTTTGCCCTCAGTTTGGCTTGCTAAGCTCACACTTTTCTCTTCCCATCCTGAGATTCCTTTAGGAGACTTTTTTTTAGATCTCCACCTTTCTCCATAATCACAACACCCCCTGTGCTCTGATAGGATAAAGGTTCTGTGACTCAACAGCATGTAAGCACCCATTGGGTGAAAGGGAAAGCAAATTCATGAAGGATCCACCCATGTGGGCCAGTTTGGTCTAGTGCAGTGGCTCTCAACCTTTTGAGAGACACGACCCCAAAATGAGATTCCCCAAGCCTCCGCGACCCCAGGGGCGGGGCCAGGGGTGGGGCGGGGGGCGGGGGCAGAGCCGGGGCGGGGCCAGGGCCGCTGGCGTCGTTTTCGCTCCCCCCCGACCCGGAAGTCCTCCCGCAACGCCGGATTTTAGCAGGTGAAGGGCGCTGGCGGCGAAGCACCAGTCCGGCGCCCTTCACCGCCATCGCCGCCTGCCGCCGCCGATCTCTCCTTAAAGCAGCGGTGGCGCGGCGGTGGGGACGCGGGGGGGCCTGCGGAGCCTTTGGCGACCCCACCGAAATGGGTGCGCGACCCCAAATGGGGTCGCGACCCACAGGTTGAGAACCACTGGTCTAGTGGTTAGGGAGCCAGACTCTTATCTGGGAATACCGGGTTCAATTCCGCCCTCCCCCATGAAGCCAGGTGGGTGACCTTGGGCTAGTCACAGCTCTCTTCTGAGCAATCACAGCCACACCCACCTCACAGGGTGTTCTGTTGTGGGGAGAAGAATAGGAAGCTTTGTCAGCTGCTTTAAGTTCCCTTAAAACGGGTGAGAAAAGTGGGGTAGGAAAGCCAACTCTTCTTCTTCTTCTTCAGCCCCTTTTAGTCTTTTCCCCCCATCACACCCAAGAATGAAAATAGATCAAGACTATATAATGTTTTGAAGCCCGTAAGAATCAGGACTCATAGTACTACTGAAGGAGGGAAGTCCACAAATAAAATGGATTGAACTAAAACGCCATGATCTATGTGGACAGAAGATGGAGTGAAGAAGGATTAAAGTGAAGGTGTGACCATATGTCCCTCAGGCACACAGAGCATAAGGGATTAGACAAGATTGTTCAGTGACTGCACCTCAGAAGTTTTGCTTTTTTCTAGTTAGGCACAAACAAGAAAATTCTGGTTCTTTTGGGGGGAAATTGTAATAGCAACTGAATTCAGATGACCATTGAGGTCTTTTCTGCTTCTATATGAAACATTTCACTTCTAGCTGAACACAAATGGGAGGATTTTACTTTGAGAAGGTTAAGCCCACATGAGATTGGTTCCCCTTACGTTTTAAGTGCTTAAAAATAACTTTTGATTTTTAAAACGATTCTGTGCTACTTTCAACGACTTTTCTTGCTTACCTTTAATTTTAAAAAATATTTTATTTACCCAGTTTCTCATTCATTTGATATTATTCATTTTATGACTCACTGTCTATTCCACCAAAGAAAATTATTTTTAAAGGGTGGGACAGAAATTACTTAAAAAATTAAATATATGCAGATATTTATACCTATTCATGTGTACATTTACATGTCATAACCTATCATATCACATCGTTATTTTGCACATAAGCACAAAATGGAAGCACCTAAACCTGGCAAATTAAAATAATGCTGAATCTTCACAATAAGCAGTCAAGACAACATACTTTTCAGACCATTGCAACTGTGGGTTTCATGACTTCTGGACAGAGCATCTAAGTGGGGGACATAGGTATTGGGTGTGATTGGAGATAGCTGCATTCTCACTTGACTTTTTAAAAATGAAATTAACCTAACTCCAGTGCGAACATGCATTCTGCCTGTTCCCATTTTTTAAAATGATAAATCACAGTCAACCCTGATTCTTGCTGTTCCCACTGAAAACGCTCCAAAAATGCATTAGGGAAAGCACATCATTTTCTTCCTGCCCTTTGCCAGTTGGGGTTCCCACCCCTCTCTCTTGATTGGGTTCACTCCCACAGTTAATATGATAACATGGCCAAGAGTGGGAATTCCAGCTCCATCCTTTAATCATATACCCAGCCTCTTTCGCACAACTGTGTAATTTCAGACTAGCGATCCCTCATGACCACAGAGATTGATTTCACGATGCTTCAGCCTTGCACAAAATCACCTCCTCCCTAAGCCACCTCCCCAAGCCTAGATCTAGCCCGTGCTTTGCGCCTGGCAGTGGGCAAGAGAGAAATTTATCAACGCTAACGCACCCTCACCACCAGGCGCAAAACATGGGCCACTTTTCTTTATGTTTCCTGTTACTGTACTGTTCTTCAATTTTGTAGTCTGTACAGCGCTATGTACATTTATAGCGCTCAAGAAATAAACTTTAATAATAATTATTATAATTATAATTATAATTTAGGTTTAGGGAGATGATTTTTCTCTCACCCTCTCTCTTTAAAATTCTCAATCCATTTCCAACTTCTAAATGGATCCTGGATGTCTATGCAAAGGCTAGTTCCCAAGTGTGTGGCGGGAGAGGGGGAGGTTGGTTCACGCAGGTAAAAAAAGGAGCCAGTCAAGCCGTTTCCCCCCTCACACCTGCCCACCCCCTTCTCGCTTCTCACCCACTTACCCACCTGCCATGCATAATATGGTGCTATTTTTGGAAGCAAGCAGAAGGGCTCCTCTCAGACATGAGAAAACCATGTATTTTCTCAATTACATCCCAAAGGCTGTGTGTTGTGCTCAGCCAGTGGAGGGTTGGTGTGATGCTTCCCCCCCTCCCCCCCGGTGATGTGAGTTCTCTCTGCTTCATGGCAAGGGGGTGCCCTCCCAAGAGTGAAATCCCACCCATTTAATGACGTACCCACAACAGCAACAGACTCTGGACAGAAGCCTATCAGGGGGGACAACCTGAAAGGTGTGATCTCCCCCTCAGTACAGCGGTACCGTTCCCAAAGCCAAAAGGATAAAGCGTGTTAGCAGCAAAAACAGGAGCGAGAGCTGTTTTTTCAAGGGTTTTTTTAATGCATTTTGGGGCGATTTACTCCTCAGAAAGTGCAGGAAGCCAATCTGTAATGGGGCCAAAGAATTTTCAAATCATTTTCAAAGCTCAATAAAACCCAGGTGGGAACAGGGCCTTAGTGTGTTTTGAGTCTAGCTTCTTAGTAAGACAAACTATTTCTGCAAAGTGGGATCACAGCCTTGATGGAAAACCCAGAGCTGGTTGCAGGTTTTCCAGCAGTAGTGCTTTTTAGGGTAGTCACTTAGTTTTCTGGACCAAGCTGTGATTGTAGATCCATCCAGTGCGTGTGCATGGAGGCTGAAACAGCTTGCTACGCACAGGTGGAGGCAGTAACATGCACATACGTGAATTCAGTGGCAGCAGAATTGCCAAGATTTTGTGGCACAAAAACACACAAAGACCACTGTGGCCAATTCAGTCTAGGTGGGTAGCACTAACAGTGAGGGATAATGCCTCACATTATTGTTTCCTAGTGCTATATATTAGTGCTATTCTTAGTTTAGAGGTTAACATGAGCATAATCCAGTGGGATCAATGTTCATGTCAGACTACACAGAAATGTAGCCTCATAGCGTCCTTCATCCCTTGGTACTTCCTTTTATCTTCCTTGTCTTCCATCCCACCAGCAACAACAGGTACCGGCTAACAATGCTGGGAATTTCCCCTTCCACTCTACCTCCTGCCAGATACTGCCCCCCTTGGAGATTGGCAATGAAGCAGGCAATTGGTGGTCAGAATGCCAGGAGAAAGTGAAATTATAGAGCTGTCCAAGGGCTTCTCAAGATTTCTGCAAGGAGGATGAAAATAGCCTTCCTGGTTCTCAGGAGGACACTCCCTTTGCTCAATTGCCTTTGATACTGCTGAGGTCATCCGAATGTGCCGCTGATGGAAGAATTAAATCCATGAAGAAGTTATGAAAGCAGGAAGGCAAGGGAGTTACTTCATCTCCAGATTCCTTCTGCTACCTGTCACATCCTTCTGTTCTGGCATCATATCTCTCTGGCAGAGGGTGTCACAGAACAAGGCCAAGAACTAATACCAGCACAAGTGTTACGGGAAGAGCAACTGGGTGGCTGATAAAGCAGGAATAGAGCTAGGTAAGGGCAGGGCTTTGGTTATAAAGGTGTGAAGGAGCGCAGTGGTCATTCACTCTTGCCTGGGTGTGGAACTCTGTCTCAGGTGTTTTTGCTGCAGGTATACTTTCTATTTCCTCCTTTTCCTGGAAGTGCTGCACTAATAGCTCTGTCTGCACTGGGCCTTACTCTGGGTTATAGCCCAGAATAGGGACCTGCTATCCACATGCTAGTGCAGACAATGGCATGCACCAAATATACAGATGGCAGGTCCCAGGATATAATTTGATATAAAGTCCCCACTCTTATATTCATGGCTTTCTTGAGGCCTGGAGCTTTTTAGGCACAAAGATAACACATCTTCTCCCCCAACCCCACATTCACTGCACAAGGAAGACTGGTTATCTGTAGTTTCCTCTATCAGAGCTGGGAGAGCTGAGGCGGCTCAGGCTGCCACATGGGTTTAGGTAGCCAATCAAATTTTGAGCTGCCCTTCCTGGTTAAGTGGTGTCACATCTTCTTTACTCACTGTCCTGCCTGCACTGATTTGAAACTTCAAATTATCTACATACTACCCAGCTAGAGTTGTTCATGCCACATGAAAGAAAATGCACAGTCCCGATTGTATAATGCGGCACCACGACAACAGATCAACTGTTGTATGTGATGGCTCAATCAGGACTGTGGTTTCAATGTGCAGTATTAAATGTGTCTGGATGCAGCCTAGATGGCAGGAGGTGATTTCAGGATCTTCTTTGGATCCTGCCAGGGTCTTACTTCCTTCTGCCAGCTTCTTCTGTTATTGTTCCTGTTCCAAATACCTCGATGTTAGCCAAATGCTACCTACTTCCCTTTGTATTTTTCCTGCCCTTGGCTGGTATGTAGGTATGTAGAACAGGAAAAATGACATGAGGAGTTGGAAGATAGAGGTAAGCAATCACTATTACAGGAAATCTGCCATCATTGCGGCCCTTTTGATTTACTAACCTAGGACTATATTGGGAACGCCACGGATATGTGTGGCATTTCCAATACAGCCTCAGAAGAATTGTGGGTTTTAATCCATGCCTTTAGGCATCTTATGAAAAGCTTTTGCATGTGGTTAGAACAAAAAACCTGAACCATTTACTAAAAGTCAGCAAGGGTAGAAGAATCAACAGACTTAGGGAAATCTGAATACCAAAATTTCTGCCAAGTGTTATATTTTTGCTTCACACGTTATTGTATGCGTAATGCTGGGAACAATCACATTTTGATTGATCCTAGCATTACACATAAAACAACATATGAAATAAAAACATTCCAGTCTGGCAACTACCTCCTGGACCTGCTCACTAATTCTTATTCAGCTTAAATCGCCTTCCATGCTATATGCCTTCCTTCTAAATTAGCAAGTGCTGTAAAATCAACCACATGAAGTAAACAAGGTAAAGAAGCCCTCGGGTCAAACCTGACTCTGGGTGACTGCACAGACATGTCCATCAAGTATTTTTTTTTGGCAACAGTATTTAAGTGGGGTGATTATTGACTTCCCAACCTAGCCTACAACTCTGAGATTTCCTCGTGGCCACCTATCCCAGTAACAATCAAACATGATCTTGCTTAGCTTTCCAAGACCAGCCAAGTTGTACTTCTCAGCCTGCAAAAGTGAGATAATTGTTTGTATATGTTTACCTTATTTGCTTTACTCTTGCAATTAGAATTTATATTAACTAAAAGGTAATAAGGATGTGCCATGCTAATAAAACAAATGATCAAAAACAATGTTAAATTTAAAAATATAAAATAAGAAATGTCAAGGGAAGGACTGAGATGAATATGGGGAGAGAGAAAGAAAGAAAGAAAAAGCTTAGAAACATGGCAGGCAAAGCTGGTATCAAAAATAAGACAGGGAACTTAAACTCTTGCTTTCCTTGTTTGCAATGCTGAAGGCAAGGAAAAACGCACTCAAGAAAGCTGTTTTACTTTATGAGGTGAAATTTATGACTTACAATAATTTCTACAGGAGATGGTGTCAGGTTGCAGCCAACATGGAAACAGGGAAATTCCCGTGTTTGATCGCATTTCAATCATGAACACGCTGTATCTCACAGGCCTCAGCCTCCAGCTCCTGCCTGTGATGGAGAACCTCATTTTCTTCACCTTGCCTGAGATGCAGGTTTTGCTGAGGTAGCCAAAAATATTCACAGTGCTTGAAATATGATGTACACTTCTAAAGGCACAGCTACTAAACTTTCTGGGATGACACCCTCCTTTTGATTTTCACCAAATCCCCATCTCTCATTTTAAAAAACTGAAAATAGATTTGCAGCTCTATTTATATTGTTGTTCGCCTATATTTTTAAGGATACTTAATAGTATATTGTGACTCATTCACTCAGCTACAACTCCTTCCTCCAGGCTATCCCCCACACCCCAGGATTTACTTCTGCATTTCCCCACCTAGTTTATCCCCTCCACCACATTTTGGTCTGGTGGTGAAGGAGCTGGACTCTTATCTGGGAATACTGGGTTTGATTCCGCCCTCCCCCATGAAGTCAAGTGGGTGACCTTGGGCTAGTCACATCTCTCTTCTGAGCTCTTACAGCTCCACCCACCTCACAGGGTGTTCTGTTGTGGGGAGAAGAGCAGAAGCTTTGACACCCAGTTTGAGTTCCCTTAAACGGGTGAGAAAAGCGGGGTAGAAAAGCCAACTCTTCTTCTTCTTCTAAGTTCAGTTTCCTATAAGTCTGTTCCTGACATTGGGACTCCTAGCATCTGAAGAAGCAGACGTGTCTACGAAAGCTCATGCCACCAAAACTTCTCTTGTTAGTTTCCAAGTGATAGTAACTACCTTGCTGGACTTTTCAAATTAGACTAACACGGCTATTTCTCTGATATTTTGCCATTGTTATTCCTGATCTTTGTAATTTTAGCCATGTAAGGTGTTTGGGGACTGGGGGTGTCAAGCTTACATTTTCACCATTACCTCATGGGACCTGCCAAAGTGTCTCTGAGGTGGCTTAGGGAAGTCTTTGTGGTGGGATTGTTCACACACCAGTCCGCTCCTCTTCCTTCCCCTGAACATTCTGTGCTAGAAAAGATGGATTAGAAAAGGGTTGGGAACATGAGAGCCACACATGGTCTCTCTGAGGCACCTTTGAAGTACCCCTTTTGGATTCCCAAGAGCTTGGCCCAAGAGGCAAAATGTGCCCAGTCACAACTTGTGTGGAAAAGGAGACTGGGAAATCTTGCTGGAAAAGATGGCTGAACCAATCCGGTTTGGTCAATGGCACAGAACTTAAAAAACGAATTTTTCACGACCAGTAGTCAGCCACGAGTCAAAGATGAGAACACAATGGAGACTCTTGACTATCAATGCCCTGAAGAAAGAAAGAAGGTTTTTGTTTCTTTACATTAATTTGACTTTAAAAATGGAGGAACTGTTTCCTTTCTGCTCGCCGTGGAATCAACTCATGCTCTCCTAAAGGGCAAAGACATTCACTTTGAGAATCAGTGCACTGAACTATTTGATAATGTGTGAGCCAGTCTGGTGTAGTGGTTAAGGACTCTTATCTGGGAGTACTGGGTTTGATTCCACACTCCTCCATGAAGCCAGCTGGGTGATCTTGGGCTATTCACAGCTCTCTTACAACCCCACCTACCTCACAGGGTATTCTGTTGTGGGGAGAAGAATAGAAAAGCTTTGTCAGCCACTTTGAGTCCCCTTAAATGGGTGAGAAAAGAGGGGTAGAAAAGCCAACGCTTCTTCTTCTTGATCATTATTGTTTTAAGAGTCTATCTTTATGTTCTAGTCTAGGAAAACTGAACGAAAGATTTTATGCAGGGTCATCATTTTTCACTCCCCACTATTCCATTGGGTCTTTAATGGCAAGGTGAGGATTTCTAGAAAATCCCTGACAATGAACAGGGCATTTCTGAATTTCCCTCTGCCCCTTTCTCCCTGTGAACAAGTGTCTTGTGTTGAGTCAGCAGGATAATGCCAACACACCCGCACCCTGTCCCTTGTGATAATTAACACTGATGGGGCCATCCACGGTCTATATTATGCAAGCCTTTTGGTTTCCTGGGAATCTTCCCACGAGGCCTTTGTAACATGTTGCACTTTACTGCAGCTCCATTAACATCTTTGGCTCATTTTCCACTTGTCTCTTGTCTTGAGAACAAGAGAAGACGCTAATTTACATTTGGTCTGTGGGCTGGTTGTGAGGTCACCCTTCTGTAATCAAGCCTAAAACGGAATTAGATGAACCACAGATGAAAACTGAGGTCTTCACTGTACGGTCCAGAACTTTTCACTGTGACAAAGGCTCATATTTCTGGCTGTATCCCACCTAGTTCTGTACTTCAGACCTCTGGCTTAGCCTGCACTGATCATCCATTGGCACTCTACTTTTTCTCTCTCTTTTTGATTTTTTAAGGAATGCAATAAAATATCTAAAAGAATGTATTCTCCCATACCGACCTGCCCGTGCCTTAAGATCAGGAGTTGAGGCCCTCCTGGTTGTCCCACCGCCTTCTGTACTAAGTTGGGTGGGCACCCAGGAAAGGGCCTTTTTGGTAATGGCCCCCAGGTTATGGAATAGTCTCCCCCTTGAGGTGCGTCATGCCCCTTCTCTGTTTATATTCAGGAAGGCGGTGAAGATGCACCTCTTTGCTCTGACTTCTGGCTAAGGTGACTATACCTCCCCCCTCAGTGTAGATATTTTAATATTTGGGATATTCCTTTGAATGTGCTGAATCTTTTAAAAGTGTTTTTATATATTTTATACACTGATTTGTAAATTGCTGTTTTGGAGGTTGTTGCTTGCCCTGAGACATTCAGGTGCAGGGCGGGGTATAAATATAAAGATAAATATATCAATATAAATATATAAATATGTACAGAACACATGTATTTATCAAAATACATTAAATCCAGCTAAAAACATCCACCATCAGGTTGTAGTACACAAATTGTCAACTAAGGCCGCATCCCCATTACAAGCTTATTTCACTTTCCCTAAACCGAAATAATAGAACCGGATGCAAACGCGAATTTGCCTGTTCCCATTACTGTTAACTTAATCGCGTTGGATTCGGATTCTGAGGATTGTACGTGGCGTACGTGACTCAAGGGGGGGACTCAAGTGGCTACTTTTTAAAAGCCGCTTTTTGGGGCTGCCCTACCCTCTTCCTCCTGGCATGGATGCGCCACCCACAAGGGACCCCTTCACCAAGCCTAGCTGGGTGGCTTCCGCTTCCATGGATGGAGGAAAAATGGCAGTGGGAAGCCAGCGATTCTTTCCCCTCCTCTCCCTATTGCTCAGGGCACACAGCAGTGGCGGCAACTAAAGCCCCTTTGCTTTAAACATTCACACAGAACCTCAGCTGCTTCCCTCCCTTCCTTTTCCTTTCTAAGGGTCAGAACTTTTAGAATTGCACAAAATTGCAACATTGTTAATCAGGTGTGAAGTGGTTCCATCGCTACAGTGTAGCGCTGCTGTTAAGGGTAGATTTTTACACTGAAATCAATGTCTTTGGAAGCAAGCTATTGGGAGAGGGAAACCCTGAACACGGATTCTCATCCCTTAAAACGGTAGGGTCCGCCCAGTAAAAAATGTAACACGTACCAAGCGCAGAATCCGGAGTGAGACCTGTTGAAATGAGGATTAACATTTACAACGCTTTGGGGTGATTTAACACGCGGAAAGCGTGTTAAGCCAAACTGACGTGGGGTCTGCCAGGATTGAAAACGTTTTGAATTTGAAATAAGCTTGCTGTGGGGATTCGTCCTAACCCTCATTATCAGAACCAGATCTGCACAGTTTATCTAACATGTCCCAGAAGGCAAGGAGAAGGATGCAGAACCAATGCCTGGATCCAGCAGCCATGCTGTCCAGGACAGGAATGCAATGCTGCAGAAACTGCCACTGACCAACAAATGCGGTCAAGCTAAAGGCAGCCAGATTTTGGTGTGGAGACCATGCCACCTTCTTCATGGGGATGGTGGAACAGAAAAGAATAACGCAAAATGAAGGTGCACACAAAAGTGCCTTTTATCAATGAAAAGGTTCTGAAAGACGTAGGAGATAGGCCGTGATCACACCTGTAGTTCAAGATGGCTTCCAGCTGCCTTTCCCTTGCCTTGCTCAGATTTTTTACCCTAGGATCGCCTTGGGGCAGGCTGTCCCTCCTCCAGCCGGCTTCACCGGAGTCCACTTTTACAGAGGACTCAAGCCATCTTGGGGAGCCAGTCTGTTTTCACTTCCCCTGTGTGAGCATAAAATCAGGCTAGAGGGGGCTGAACTGCCCTGGAAGGGATTGATTCAGCCCTTCTCTCCTACCCAATGCCAGGTTGCAGCTGGCAATCTCCCTTCGTTGCATCCCTTTCCATTTCTGTCACCCTAGGATGGCCCCCTCTCCCATCCTGCCTCCCTCTCATTTCCCCCTATGTTTCAGTCGCAAGCTTGTGGGCTCCGTCCATCATTTTTTAAAAATAGACATCTATCTTGTGCTAGACTGATAATGCATTTTTGCGAAGAGCATGGAGAGATTTAAAAATAAAATGGCCAGAAAAGCACTGTTGGGAGGGGGAGAAGAAGAGTTGGCTTTTCTACCCCTCTTTTCTCACCCATTTAAGGGGACTCAAAGCAGCTTACAAACCTTATGTTCTTCTCCCCACAACAGAACACCCTGTGAGGTAGGTGGGGCTGTGAGAGCTCCAAAGAGAGCTGTGATGAGCCCAAGGTCACCCAGCTGGCTTTGTGGGAGAGGGCATAATTAAACCCGATATTCCCAGATAAGAGTCCAGCTCCCTAACCACTAGACCAGCAGTTCTCAACCTTCCTAATGCCGCAACCCCTTAATGGAGTTCCTCATGTTGTGGAGACCCCCAACCACAGGGGTGGAGCAGCTGGGAGGTGGGAGGGAAGGGCGGTGGGAGACTCGGCGCGACCCCTCTGAAAGGGTAGTTCGACCCCCAAAGGGGTCCCGACCCCCAGGTTGAGAACCACTGCACTAGACCAAACTGGGAAAGTGTGGAGCAAGAGTAGAAATGATACAGTTCTAAGGACAATGTAGCCTCCGTTTTCCTTCAGCAATATGCAAGGGAAACAAGGTTTCATTGCAGTGAAAGGGACTGAAAGTGAAAATTCTTCAGCAGATTTAGAGAAAAGGGCAGATCAGGTTCTCCTTTTTTTACCGGAACAGCTATAGAGGTGGAGGTGTGCGCTGGCTTGGATATGCCCTGGCTTGCATCTATTTGGGGGCACAGTTCCCTCAGCTCGACAGTACCCCGAGTTTGCCCTCAGCACTATACAACTCCAAACAGAGGAGTTGCCACTATTGATAGACAGAACCTTATCCTATTGGAATGCAGTTGGTGTTGATGTAATCAATAGGGGTGGAAAACTAAAAAGTTGTGTAAAGAAGATGCGGGGAGATAACATAAAAGGTGTGAGCATAGCAGCCCAAGTCAAGGACAGTCTGAGGACTGATTATTGGGGACTAGGTGTGAACAGGATTAGAACAACTTCAGCCCAGTTTCTTAAGAGGATGTCCTAGTATAGCCAGGTGTGATCACAGCCTTAAGTCTAGGAGGGACTGTGGCTGCATCCCCATGCAAGAATTTTAGTCCTGAAATAGTCCCTTTTGGAATATTTGTGGGGACTATTGTTAATCCGGATTGGGTGCCCATCAATTAATCTGAATATAGCCGTCCCCATGAGGCTCTTTAGCCCCGGTTTTGGGACTATTTTTAAACATAAAAAACAGAGCTTTTAAATACCCTGCCTCCCCCCCCCCAGTGCAAACCCTGCCTGCAATAAAGGCAGAGAAATTGAAGTTTTAAAAAGAAATTCTAGCCTCAACTACTTTCTTCAAAGGGACTTAAAACGTGAACAAAATAATTTCCTTTTCCACAGCTCTCCTTTTTTGAATTACAGATGTATCAGTTCAAACATTTTTAAGCTTCTGTCCTTTTCAAAAGATACATGTTTCAAAAGATACAAATTCCCAGCAAAAATCTTTTTAAAATATTTTCCCAGTGAAAAAGTTTTAAAAGCCCCTTTAAATAATAAAAAGTCACCCACCCACCCCCGCCCAGAATTGGCACAGATGCCTGTTCCAGTTTTCTGGTCCTTGGCATGTTTAAGAAGCACACTTATACCCCTTTGGTTGTTGGTGAATTTCATCTCATGCTTGTAGCTCTGACTTAATCCTCGGAAGCCTGGACTCTCTTGAAGTTTGACTGTCATCTCTACAATAAACAGCTTGCCAGAATTTATCGTCCTGGTAGCGAAAGCTGACAATTTCTTTATGGTAAATATTCTGTTGGGATTTTAGGAGCCTTCAAACAAAATGGACGCTGAGCCTTTCTGAAAAAAGTCTCCAAAATATTTCCCTTCAAGGCTTTTCTATATGCTGTAATTTTGGCTCCTAGGGCCAAATTCCAAAGATTGTCGCACCAAGCACTTAAATTCAGAGTATTGGCAATCTTCCAGTTTTTTGCAATAATTAATCTCACTGCCAGCCAGTTCTCCATTCTCTGTGGAGCACAATTTAAAAGCCAACTATAATCTGCAAAATCCCACAGGGCAAGCAAGAGGTGTAAGAGTGCATTCCCAAAGCCACTAATGTCCAGACTGGATTCGGACTTGGGATCGAGTGATCCCATTAAATTCCCAAGCTGTCCAAATCCAGGAAGGGTCGTCCCCATGCTAGACAGACAGAACTTTGAGGCTGAATATGATCCCTGTTCTCCATGCCTGCATTATAAGCGCAAATATTTTACTCAACTGTATGCCATTAACAGAACAATTTCATCCACTGAAAGAAAAGCCTGGAAGACACAACACCTGAAAGTGAGATTTCTGTATAACATACAATATCCCACTTATTATCTATGGGACAATGGCTGCCTCCAGACTTGCGGAATAAACCCACAGTTAAAGTAAAAAGCGCAGCTTACCTGCTGTGAAGTGACGACCGACCATCCTGACTAAAAAACAGCTCTGTAGCTTCCTCCTCAGAAGCTGCGAGAGCTGAGTCAGTTTGAGTGGCCACACGGGCTGAGGCAGCCAATCAGATTCGAGCTATCGTTTCTGCTCTCATTCGTATCTTCTCACCATCCTGCCCAGACTGGCGGGAAGATTCAAATTTTTGTCATACTGCGCAGCAAGTGTCCTCTTACCAGCATTAAGGTATCTGCGCAGTAGCGATCTGATAATGCGCCACAACTATGATTGTCTGTGATGCCCAGATTGCGACTGAGCATTCCACTGTGTGGTATAAACAAGTCTGGACACAGCCAATATTTTCACTGTATGTCCAAAGTAATATGGGTAAGAGGAAACCCATATAACTGTGTCTTCTTCTTCTATATGCAAAGGGTCTATCCTGTTCTATGGGCAAGTTGTCCTAGTATATGACAGTTTACTTGTTCTGGAACAGGGCATCCCAATTTCTCCTGGAAGAAGGAGTGGGGAGTACAGAAAGGGCCAAAAAAGCTAACTGGTGACAAATAATGTAATGAACCCCAAACACCCAGGCACCAGTTCAACAATTTAGCCATGTTCAGTGGTGCTTCCAGGTTGGTGGAGGGGCACCTCTAAACTTTGGCATACTCTACAATCCCGTACTCCATCACCCAACAACTTCCACCTCTGCATTCTTATATATACCCCCATCTCTGGGCCAAGGAGGAACCTATTGTTAATTTGGGGCCATCAGCTTTAGCCCAGAGGTCACAAGTTCCTTACGGCACCTCCATCTTCCCAATCCCTTGATTCTTTGAGTATCAGAAATGCATTTGAAAAGTGATGGCAGTGTAATTCACAACTCTCTGAAGATAAGGCACACCCTAACCATTCATTAATCTATGTTGACAAAGTCCTGATGCAACTGAGCAATGTACATCCACTTATAATTGTTCTTCCATATTAAACCAACAACAACAAAAAAACAAAACAAAGGCACCAAGCAAACCTTCCTCAAATAAAGGACTTTCCTTTGCAGGTGGATCAAAATTCAACTTGGGGAGGTCAAATGGAGGTTTCCAATCAGATCTTTGACCCAGGCTGACCAAGTAGCTAAAAGTGGTCTTCTGATGTTGGAACCACAGAATCATAGAGTTGGAAGGGACCTCAGTGCAGGATGTTGCTCTTAGTAGAGCTGTGTCAGGCCTGCTCCAAGCTTACCTGGCTTAACATAAGAACATAAGAAGAGCCCTACTGGATCAGGTCACTGCCCATCTAGTCCAGTATCCTGTCCCAAACAGTGGCTCACCAATTGCTTATGGGCATCTCAAGCAGAAGGCAAGGGCAAAACCTCCATGTGCTCTTAAATCCCAGCAAATGGCCCTGAAGGCACTCTGCCTGTCTCCCCAGCCTGAAGGATCTACCTAAGTGTGCATTTTAGTAGCCACTGACACACCGGTATTTTTGGTTCGCCTTGAAGGGGAGATGGATCTCACTGGCTCAGTGATCCAACCCAAACGAGGCCCTGTAACAGACCATGGTGGCTTTTATGAGTTTTGTGGCATTTTGATGGCTGCATGCAGGCCTTTATGGTCTCTGTATATGTCTGAGCATGGCCATAAAAGTGATGCAAGCTGTGCTTTGTGGTTGAAAGACGTGCCCTCCCTTCAGGTGAACTGGGCAAGGTGAGCCCAAGCCAGCTGCCTGACCCACTGAGTCATCCAGAATCAGCTCTGTAATGTGGGGGCTCAGCTCAATACAAGCAGAGACCCCTAATCCATCTCAAGAACACCCGAAGAAGGAGAGAGCTGGCTTTTATACCCGATTTTCCTTACCCTTAAGGGGACTCAAAGTGACTGACAAACTTTTTGTTCTTCTCTCCACAACAGACCCCTCTGAGAGGCAGGTGGGGCTGTGAGAGCTCAGAAGGAGACCTGCGACTAGCCCAAGGACACCCAGCTGGCTTCATGGAGGAGTGTGGAATCAAACCAGGAGACCATCAGATAAGAGTTCAATACTCTAATTATAAGATCAAACCTCAGCTCTTAGTGCTAGGTAAGAACAAAATAATGATTAAAGGCATAAAAATGGGCAGCTTCCCAGAGTTACCAGGTGACGGCACAAGTCTGTTTTAAGAGCTGCCTTAGGATCGAGATTAAAAAGATGAAACTTGGACGTTTTGCGAATTTAGTATACAATGATTCTAGGCCCTATACTGTATATTTATTTTCTGCTTAGCAAACTGGGAGTCCTTCCTTCCTTCCTTCCTTCCTTCCTTCCTTCCTTCCTTCCTTCCTTCCTTCCTTCCTTCCTTCCTTCCTTCCTTCCTTCCTTCCTTCCTTCCTTCCTTCCTTCCTTCCTTCCTTCCTTCCTTCCTTCCTTCCTTCCTTCCTTCCTTCCTTCCTTCCTTCCTTCCTTCCTTCCTTCCTTCCTTCCTTCCTTCCTTCCTTCCTTCCTTCCTTCCTTCCTTCCTTCCTTCCTTCCTTCCTTCCTTCCTTCCTTCCTTCCTTCCTTCCTTCCTTCCTTCCTTCCTTCCTTCCTTCCTTCCTTCCTTCCTTCCTTCCTTCCTTCCTTCCTTCCTTCCTTCCTTCCTTCCTTCCTTCCTTCCTTCCTTCCTTGGCATTCCTCATTTATGATTGAAAATGATACAGTTTCTTCTACCACCAATGTAAACTAATTAGGGTATTTTAGGAATTACTGCTGCCAAGATGATTCCAGGTGCTTTTGCAACGAACCTCTCATCAGTTGTGGCCAGCAGGGGCAGTGGTTAGGAGTGACGGGAACTGCAGTCTAAAAACGTATGTGGATGTTGCCACTTAACATAAGATTTCAAAGACCCAGAAGCAGTATTTCTTATGGAAAGCACATGGATCCGCCACACACAAACCTACATACTGTGACAACATAGACAATTACTAAAGCCGTCCAAAGTTTTATAGAAAGGGGTTTGACTTCTCTGGAGCCCACATGAGAAAGGCAGAGTTTTGCAACAAGAACGGGGATTTCACAAGATGATTTGTGAAAAAAACGAAACCCTGAGACTCATTAATACTTTAGATTGCATTTCAGGTAGGCAAAACATTATTTTACAACTTGAGGTTGAATTCTAAAAGAGGTCTGTGTTCAGACAGGCCTTAGAACTTTCCGCTTCCTCTAAAATGAAAAAGAGAGAGAGAGAAAATGGAAAAGAGAAACTTCAGCATTTGAACGGGTGGGTGGGTCGGCTTGTAAGATGAATCAGACTTTTCATTCAGTTGTATAAGAAGTCTTGCTTCCAGCAGAGCCTATAATTACCTTCTGTTCCAAATCGGATGTGCAGTAATTACAGAGTGGTTAGAATCCAATACAATTTATGGAACTCGGCTAATAGTGTAGCGATTATGTGAAGTCTTCTCTTGTGCTTACACAGGTCAAAATCTAGGTCTCTCCCTCAGTTTAAGGACACACAAGCGTAGGAACTATTCATACAGTTGTCTGCCAGATTGTCCACTTATGTTTTGTTGGATCATTGCAACAAAATGATTCAGATCAACAGCAGAACTATTCCAATTACGATAAAGATCAGGTCAATGTGTACTGCCATTAAGGCCTGTTTCTGCACTCACAATGCCCAGGGTGGTCCAACTATCCCGGTTCACTCTTGTCTGGGATAAGATGTTAGGTACTGTGTGCATCAATGGGGGGCTTGGCATTTGATTCATAACAAACTGAATGTTAGAAAATTCATATTTGTTCAAATAGATCCCCTTCTAATGTGGTAGGATTTTATTTGATACTGATGTATTCATACGAATTCATATGACTATCCAATATGAATGCATACATATTGGATATGTATACTGGATACAAATCCTATATGAATGCATTTTTACCCTGTATGAATGCATACATATACTGGATACATATCCTATGTGAACGCATTCGTATCCTATATGAATGCATACACATCCTGGATTAGTATCCAGGGTATGTATCCTATACGAATGCATATGTATCCCCAGTTTAACGAACACCCCAACTATTCATATGAATGTTCTGAAACATTCGTGTTCATACGAATGTTAATGTACGAATGTCCAAATTTATCCAAATTCATACGAATAACGAATGTTACAAATGGACCCTTTCAATCAGGTCTACCAATACACTGGGATAGGGATCCCTTGGGACTGTTGTGGGCTGGGATAGCATTAGTCCAACGTGGACTAAGTGTACTAGGGGGCCGTGTGGTCCAGTTTACTGACCAAGTGTGCAAAGAGTCTAGCAGGAGAAATACAGAGTCAAAGTATACAGGCTACCATAGCGTGATCCTTATGACATGTTAAAATCCTGCTTTTTCTGTGTTTCTTCTTCCAAGACACATTAACATCAAGCACAACGGTTGCTGCTCCCTGCGACTCACAGGGCAGAGGAAAGGCAGATTAAAGGAAGTGATTCTGGGATCAGATGAGATAGGGCTAACAGTAGGTGAGATATTAGTATTCAGTCCCACATGACTTCTGTAAAAATAGGTTAGATACACATTATCTAACCTATACTGTAGCTGAAGCATGTATGAAGAAGAAAGAAGTTGAGGGTTGTTCTGTACTTATCTCCTTTTATTCTAGATCAGTGGGCCTGATCCAGACTCCAGAAAGACATGGGTGGGATCAGTGCCATCTGCATTGATGGGACTGATTCACATTAACCCATGTAGCTGCACGTCCATGACTCCAAAGTCTAGCAATGAAAATTCTTAGCCTTGGGGCCTGGGGATGCTTTGTGGCATCACCTCCCATGTTCTGGAACAAAGCCTTGGTCCTGATTAAACAGGTCCACCAGAGATCAGGACCAAGAGCCTCATATTCTGGATCAGAAGTCACACCAGCTGTGGGTAGGGCCTCCTTGATCAGCATTAACTTGAAGATGGGAGGCATAGAATGTGGACTATATGGATCCTTAATCCGGATTACAGATCTGTGCAGAATAGCCAAGCTTTGAGCTACCAGATGTGCTGCAGGTCTCTCCTTACTTTGCCCTTAAGAATATAGTGTCCTTCAGTAATTGTAGTTGCTTTAACGTTTGCTTATGAAAATGTGATTTTATTCCTCTTCTTTTCCAGAGTCAACAATTGCTTTTATTACATATTCTGCCATGCTTCTCTGAATTCTTTCATGCTTTTAACTGTCATATTCAACTCTGAACTTCAACTGGACATATTGAGAGTTCATATACAACATATGGATTAACTGAATCCAGAAATGTGACCACTTTTAAGGAAGGCTATAAGGTTCACTCAGGCTTTATTTATGTATTTATTTACATTTCTCAAGCCTTATAACAACTTGGGCCCCAAATATCAAAAGGCATGCCTCTTCCCATAAAGGCTTGCTTGTCAGGCCCTCTTTATAGCCAAACACTATCAGTGAGAAGGTCTTCACTGTGGTGGCCCCCAAGGATGTGGACAGATCTACTTTATGGGGTGTGTCTAGTCCCATATTGTACACATGTAGTAAAGATGCACCTGTTTTTCCCCCTAGCCTTTGGCTGAAGAGGTAGCTTGCCTTTTTCTTTCAGCATGTCTGTGTTTGTTTAATGAACTTCTGTCTATTGCATTGGTTTTATTCTAACTCACTCTAAGGTCTTGGGATACAGGGCAAGACTGAAATAAAAATAACTACATTTACATCTTTCATATCACTGAAACTACTTGGTTTTCCATATCCACCCTTTCTTCTTTTGTGGGCAGCAAACACCAGATTCCAAGACATTTTCTGATTAACGCTGGGACAATGCAGGCTTGGACAGTTACATTAATTCTTGTCCTATCTGTAGGAACATTTAAGCCCTGAACTAGATTTGTGTGGCCTCCCCTCAACAATTGCCTTAATGTGTTGCCACAAACTAGATCACTGATAAATAATATTTAACTTCACAAGCAGACAGGCAGTAAGCATTTCAGTTTAGGTTGCAAAATTGTGGGGCTGGCTCAAGATAGCTCTGATACATTTAAAAAAATGTAGCTGAATGGTACATCTTGTAATGCTTTGGGGAGCTTTGAGGAATTCACTGGGAAAGTTCTCCCCCCTCCTAAGTTACTGAGGCCAAACAGTTCCAAATAAGTGTATAAGTACACAAAACATTTTCAGTTTTTATCTCTGATTATTAATAATACACAGGAAGTGCAGACAAATGGGGGAAATTGGAGAGGGACTAATGTATTAGATTATATCTCTTCCCCTCTTGTGAACCAGTTTGGTCTAGTGGTTAAGAAGCTGGACTCTTATCTGGGAATACCGGGTTTGATTCTGCCCTCCTTCATGAAGCCAGCTGGGTGACCTTGGGCTAGTCACAGCTCTCTTCTGAGCTCTCACAGCCCAACCTACCTCACAAGGTATCTGTTGTGGAGAGAAAAAGGTTTGTCAGCCGCTTTGAGACCCCTTAAATGGGTGAGAAAAGAGGGGTATGAAAGCCAACTCTTCTTGAATCAACCAGCAACTTGAGTTTCTGTTCGCACTAAGATAAGCACGAACCCTCTAAAGCACACCAATGACCTCTCGAGCATAACTAATTCATGCTCGTCATCAAACTCACCTAGGAGCTTAGAGGGGGAAGCATTCAAAGGTGTGTGTGAATTCCAAACATATCGTCCCCTCTCTATAGTGTACATTCAAATGTATCATTCAAATTAAACCATCACAGCTTATCTAGAAGGATCAGCAAGAAACGTGGGTCAGCAACAGTCCTGGCCAGGCATTCAGAAAGAAAGCTTACAACTGAGTTAAGCCAAATAAGCTTAATTTGTTGTTTTAAAGGTTGTTACCCACCCTGAGATCTGTTTATTCCGGAATATAAGACGACTGGGCGTATAAGACGATCCCCAACTTTTTCAATTAAAATATAGAGTTTAGGATATATTTGCTGTATAAGAAGACGACCCCTGGTATATAAGACAACCCCCGACCTTTGAGAAGATTTTCCTGGGTTAAAAAATAGTCTTATACGCCAGAATATACTGGAAATATAAATTAAAATAAATTAAATAAATAAAATACACTTGCATACTGGTGCAAATTAGTGCAGGCCCTGTACAGAGTCTTCTTGTTTGCACCAGCATGTGGAGCGCAGGACCCTATTCCGGAATATAATCCAGAATAAGGCCCAGTGCATATTCTTCTGGAACGCAGCAAGCTCTTTTAAAATGTTCTGTTTTAAGACAACAGCAGGCATACTTCTACTTATGCCTCAGGGTTAGTTTCCCACCTTCTTAATGCTTCCTTTCTGAATGGTTCTTAATGCTTACTTTTCTCTTTCCTTACTTGTATGTAATAGTGCTTAAGCACCTGGTTTCAGGGAACCATCTGTATTGCAGAAGTCTTCTTCTTTCTGGTAAAATAGTAAATCCATCTGCTATCATCTGCCATATGGTTCTCCCAGAACACATGGGGAAATCCTAACTACTTCTGTTAAGCACCCAAGGGCTGGCCAAGCGACTCACACAAAGTACTCTAATTGAGAGGAATGAAAAGGAAATCCCCAGTTAAAACAGTATTGCATCATCCACCTAAACACGGCACGAATCTGAACATGCTGGTGCACAAAAAAAGAAGAAGAAAAAAAGAAGAAGAAGCCATAAATTTCAGTGGTGGTTGCCAAGATCCTGATTAACCACAGGAACTCAATCTTCAGAATACGAGCGCAAGAAATCCTCAGGTATAAATAAAAGCCTCAGAAGCTGTTTCAGAGTCAATTTTTAAAGCAAAACCATGATTTTGAAGAGCCTGGTTTTAAACATCTAAATAAACCATGCATTTATTAAACACAGTGTACAAGCAGTAACAGTTCCAAACAACGTAAAACTGTTTGGAGCCTGACGTGGGGACTTGGAGCCCTAGGAAGACCCATTTTGGCAGTGCAATTTTGTGTGCCTCCAAAATGGACCCTCTTGCTAAATTAGCCTTCTGTGTGCTTCCCTGGACTGGTCTACCTGTATATCTGGGAAGCCAGTAGACCTGTAGGTTTCCTGATCTAGGTGGCAATTTGTGTCACCTACACTGTGTCCAGCGTAGATGCAGCATGCTAGCAGAGGCTAACAGTGCCTCCAGACAGGATGAAAGCTGAGCAGTCCTTCCACAGCTGCTCCTGTGTGGCAGACGGGACCCTCAATCACCCACAGTAACAGCGCAGCATTCCCAAGAGACTATGAAGTAAAAAGCTGCTGATTAATCAGCAGTTTTTTACTTAGGAGTGGGATGCTGTGCTGTGCTGCTACTGTGGTCTAAAGTCCATGTGCAGCCCCTGCACAGCTTTCAATTGCGTCTGAAGGGACCCTACTACACTGCAACGCGAAGAGGGCCAGGGCTCGAACCATTCTGTTCTAATGCGAAGTGCGGAGAGTGCAGAAATGGGCCATCCTTCTAGATCAGCGGTCCTCAACCTGTGGGTTGGGACCCCTTTGGGGGTCCAACTACCCTTTCAGAGGGGTCGCGACAAGTCTCCCGCCATCCCTCCCTCCCCTTTCCCAGCTGCCCAGCTCCCATGGTTGAGGGTCTCCACAACATGAGGAACTGCATTAAGGGGTCGCGGCATTAGGAAGGTTGAGAACCACTGTTCTAGATGTTTATACTATACTCTGGCAAGGTGGATAAGAAGGAGGCCGGGCAACCACAATTAGATCAAATCCCAGCAGTGCATACTTACGGTTAGGATTTTTTCCTCTAGCATCTATCATTTTATTTATTCGCCCAAATAGACAACACATGCCATTTTGAATTCTAGTCTCATATATGTTTGTATGGGATTATTTATTTTATTTCACTTTATTTAGGAAATTTATATCCTACCCTTCACCAAATGGTCTCAGGGCGGGTTACAATGAGAATAAAACATATCAAATAGTAAAACATACTGTATTTTCTGCCGTATAAGACTACTTTTTTAAGCCAGGAAAATCTTCTCAAAAGTCGGGGGTCGTCCTACACGCCGGGTGTCGTCTTCTTATACGGCGAATATATCCCAAAGTCTATATTTTAACTGGAAAGTTGGGGGTTGTCTTATACACCCAGTCGGAAAATAATTAAAATAATTCTTATTTTAATAATTAGGAAATTAAAAATATAACTCACTCACTCCCAATCCCACCCTCCTTCCCACCCCCACCCTCAGGACAGCACTCTGAAGAAGTCATTTAAACAGCAAAAGCTCTGGGTGAAAAAGATACATTTTAACCAGGCACCAAAAAATATACAGTGTAGGTGCATGGTGAATCTCAAAAGGGAGGCTGTTCCAGAGGCTGGAATAGGCCATTGTGCAAGTCCCTATGCCTCATACCTTTGAAAGAGAAGGAACTACAAGAAGAAGAAGAAGAGCTGGCTTTTCTACCCCACATTTCTCACCCATTTAAGGGGACTCAAAGCGGCTGACAAAGCTTTTCTATTCTTCTCCCCACAACAGAGCACCCTGTGAGGTAGGTGGGGCTGTGAGAGCTCAGAAGAGAGCTGTGACTAGCCCAAGGTCACCCAGCTGGCTTCATGGGGGAGGGCGGAATGGAACCCGGTATTCCCAGATAAGAGTCCGGCTCCTTAACCACTAGACCAAACTGGCTCAAGAAGGCCCTCTCCTTGAGATCTCAGTACAAGGGCAGGTCTATATGGGAGAAGGGGCTCCTTCAAATACACAGGGCCCAGGCCATTTAGGGCTTTATACGTTAGCTGCATCCTCCAGATTACGGGCATTCCAAGATCTGGTCACACAGCTTTGGAATTCCCTAGCATTAGAGCTCAGATCAGAAACAGCTTTACTCCATTTTCAGAAGGGTTTAAAAACTTTCCTTTTTAACTCCTCAGGATGAGTATTAAACCTGAGCTATTATTAAGGTATGTATTTTAAATCTCCGTTTTTCTGCTCCTTCTGCACGTATTTTAAATAGCCTAGCAACCAACACTGTTTGTACGACGTTACCTATAAGGGTTTTGTATTTTGTACTGCACTTTGATGGAAAGGGCACTATAAATAAACGCTATTATTATTATAATAGCTGGGGAGCAATATCCTGCATTATTGCTTTATATCAGAATATTGGCCTGCTGACTGAGGGGGGAAAAATTGTCCTGAAGGAGGAAAAAACTGATTTCCAGGACAGCACTTACAAATTACATGTTAAGCAAAACTAAATGAGTAAATGGCACATGATGCAGCCGTTGACTGCTTGATTTGCCTCAGATGTGAAGGGAAAGAAATAATTGCCATCACTGCAAGTTCTTAGGTCATAATATTGCTTCATTTTAGCATTTATATGATATTGTGGGGAAATACTTAACAATTAATGTGCAAAATAAAATAACTTTATTTTCATTTGTATGCTGATTGTGACATTGCAGTAATCATTACCATCCATTTCAAATAGCTGTTCATTTACATGACGAATTAAAAAAAGGAAAAAGATTATGGAGGTCAGAAGTGCTGACAATTAAAAAATGGATTCAGAAGAGGGCAGGAAAGTGGTGCAACGTATCCAAGAAGGAGAGGCCATTTTTTTCAGTAGCTGGTGCTGCATCAGGTGCAATAGAACTTGAATAGCCAGTACAGCATCCTGTAGGTTTTGATCTGCCCCAGGGAAATAGATTAATGGCAAGGGAAGATGGTAACTCTAACAATGGCACTTTCTGCACACGCTGACAGGTAGTGTCCACACTGACTACCTGGGCTGGGATGCTAGCAGACCTATTTTAACAATCTACCAGTGGTCCAGAGGCCCGTAGAATGGAAGAGGGAAGTGTGTGGAAGGGCCCATGCCTCTCTGTTCTGGTTTAACAGGGAACCCATTTCAGTAGTGCACCAAACTGCACCATCAAAACAGGTCCCCCTGGGTCTCCAAGGACAGAAACATTACTTCCTAGTAATCAGAGAACCTAGAAGCTTAAGATCTGGAGGGGAGGCCCTCCTGGTTGTCCCACCACCTTAAGCAGCTAGGCCTTTAACTCGCCTTTCCTGTGGTCAGGTTTCAGCATTTCACGCAACTGTATTCTAAGCTGTTGGCAGACAGGGATGGAATCAAAGCCCTGTAGAAGTACCAGCTCTTTCCATACTGCCTGCCCAATCTAGCATGCCGTTCACTGGTTTTGCTCTGGCAGAGCACCCTTCTGGAAAACCGTCCTTATCTCCAGGCAACTATAGCCCAAGTAGTTACCTAATGCATCAAGTTTCAAAAGCATCTGGTATAACAGTGTACAATGCATCCCATCATTAAGGGGATTGCTACAGCGTGAGCACAATAAATCTAACAGCACCAGCATAAAATTGTTAATTTATTCATTGATAAGCAAGTTCTGGGAACTGCTGGGACATTAAGGATACAGGAAGTTCACTCCCTTTTAGCAGCTTTCTCACACTACATACTGGTCTATATTTTTTTATGAGAACCACCAAACATCCAGGACTGGAGACGTGCATGAATATTCATAACATTTTAAATTCGTACAAATTTGTACATTTCAATCAAACATTGACACATTTCGAGATTCAAATTCAAATTAAAAGCTTCGGAACATTCGTATGAAGTTTTGTTACATTCGCGAACCTGGGGAGGTGGGAAAGCGTCTGCTCCTGTCACACCTGCAATGGATCCAGAGTGGATTAGAAGGGGATTGAGAGTGGATTCAAAGTGGATTCAAGGCAGATTTAACAGGGTCAGAGAGGATACATAGGGGATATGTATTGAATACATACGAGATTTGTAGGGGATTTGTATGCGATTTGTATCAAACATTCGAACTGAATTTGAATGAATGAATACAAATTTTCTTGCATTTGATTTAATACAAATTGAACCCCCCAAAAAACATTTGTGCACATCCCCATCTGGGACCTATTTTGACTGATGAGTGCACACAGGGTCTTTCTGCAGTTCCCACAGAGCGCGGATAGTGCAAGGCTTGTTCTTTTTGGGAACTGCTCTTCTACACACTAGAGAAAGGTCCCACTCCCTTACTGGGTCCCTGGGCTGCTCCATCTGCATTGGAATGGAGCGGGGTCCAGTCTCTGAGACCAAAATGGACACTGGCAGACCTGTTTTTACTGGTCTACTGGCATCCCAGAAGTAGTCAGACTCGCCCAGGGAGGTGTGAGGAAGGGTGCATGCCTTCTTATACCTGTCTGACAGGCGGATGCACTTTGGCTCTGCACCAAATGTATTCCGTGGCAAAATTGTGCATTTGACAAACCAGGAAGTGGCTCCAGAGAAAGCGCTGCACTGTTCCAGGACAATCTTCCAAATGCACAAGGTTTATCCCGGGACTATGGAGCTGTTCCTGCCATCAGAAAAGCTCCATGTTGGGTCAGTACTGCTGGACTGTTCCCACTAGTTAAGTGCAGAAACCGTTGTAGCGCCAGTCAGTTTCGGTCATATGAAGCAAAAACATACCTATGAAAACATACAGGTATAGATGGAAACAGTATTAAGTAGGACAGATTTCTATTTCTCTTTTCTGTCTCAAGTTTCCCTTCTTAAGTCTCCACTTATGTATATTCATTTCTCCAGGCCCTGTGTATGAGCTTTTTCTGCAGCTGCCAGGAACTTTGCAATTGGCAGTTATCTGATGATTTGTTCCTGCTAGAAACAGCACTAAATATCAGTTTGAAGATCTTCCTGAGTATTTATTTATCAGATCTCCTTGGCAGTGATTGTGAGGGCTCAGTGTTTGTATCAGTAAATATCTGGGCTCAAATCTTTGTGGGGAGCAAAGGACATCTTCCACGGCAACTCAGCAACTTTGGCTACCAAGGTAGTAGGTGATTCCACACTGCTCAATATACCAGACCTGTAAGCATACTGGGGGCATCCCTTCTAGTTTGGTCTAGTGAGCCAGTATGGTCAAGTCGTTAGGAAGCCAGACTCTTATATGGGAATACTGGATTTGATTCCACATTCCTCCACAAAATGAGCTGGGTGTGACCTTCGGCTAGTCACACCTCTCTTCTGAGCTCTCACAGCCCCACCTACCCTACAGAGTGTTCTGTTGTGGGGAGAAGAATAGAATGCCAGCGCTTTGAGTCCCCTTAAGTGGGTGAGAAAAGCGGGGTAGAAAAGCCAACTTTCTTCTTCTTCTTCCACATGCCAATGAGGTCTAAGGGAGGACTCGGCAGGGCATGTGGAAAGAAGGCTCCTACTTGTCCAGTATACTGGCCAGCATGGAATTGCCCATTGTCTCCTAATCTATAATATGCACTGTAGTTGCTAAATCGTGACTCCACTTCATGCTCCTTCACTTGCATTGCAAGGATTCCAGTGATTCATTAGATCATCTAAAACAAGTGCCTTTCTCAAGCTGAAGTGCACTTGATACTTTCATAGGTAAATCTCAGTCCTAGGCCTATGAGTATATCTGGCATAAAATATAGAAGAGGTTTAGGTATGTGCATGAATTATTTTATTTTATTTTTTGTATTAGATTCGTATGGAATCATGCAAGACAATCCGTATTCATTTGACTAGATCCCCTTCGAATATGATAGGATTTGTATTTGATATGAATGTTCAATCCCATACGAATCCCATATGAATCTGTACAAATGAAATATGAACAGCATATGAATCCCATACAAATCCGATATGAGTCCTACACGAAGCTTCATACGAATCTATCAAAACATATGATTTGAATACGAACGTCAATCTTCTAATGTACCAACATTCGATTCAAATTCGAATGTCCGAATTCGGCCAAATTTGGCCAAATGTTGAATGTTATGAATACTCATGTACTTCTGCTGGGCCCAACTAAAAGTCTATATCATTCAGTATCAGATTTCCTATGGGGCCAGCCCAATGCTTCTGAGAAACCATGGAAAGGAAATTAGGGCAGCACTCTTGGTATTAACGTCTGGTCTAACCATTCCTATTACAGGTGGATGACCTGTAAGTACCTACAGTCCATGTAGCCACCATGGTTAATTGTGACTGTTTCTTCTATCTTGCTGCCTGTGCCTAAGCTAATCATAATCACCACATTCTTTGGCAGTGAACACATACTCTCACCTATTATTTATTTCAACAGCTTTATTATCTTCTTAGTCATTTAATGCCTAAAAACAAACAGTTCCTTCTACTGCGGGACGGTGTACTCCACCCTAAAGACTTGCATACATACATATGTGTAAACACTTTCCTTGTGTATGGTGTACGTATCAGGAACCTTTCAAACCATTTAACACCATTCAAAGATATTCTAGTAGCTGATAGCATTATAGCTGAGAGTTTTAAATGGACCCACAGGACAAGCAACTAATCTTCACGGTGCACAATAAAGTTTATTTCATATAAAGAAGGCAATCCTTATCGCGTTTCTTAGGTTCAACCCAAGGCACAGCATGTATGATAACAGCTGTGCCTCATCAGTGTGCCAAGTTCTCGGACGTACGACAACGGCTACTGGAATGGATGCCCAGGTGCCACCTTCAGACTGGAGAGGCAAGCAGGATGCCTGAATGGGCCGTCTGCTGGGAGCTGAGAGCAGGAGAAGGTTTTGCCTTTGTCTTCTGCTTGAGAATGCACAGAAGCAATTGGTGGATCACTGTGTGAGACAGGATGCTGAACTAGATGGGCTGTGGCCTGATCCAGCAGGGCTCTTATTATGTTCTTATGATCTTATGGCAGCAGAAGATCCTCTCAACCCCCATCCCTTTCCAAGACACATGCATGACAATAGCAGGCTACTGTAAGTGGTAAAACAGTGTGGTATGGGGCAAAGGGCTCCCACTTGAGACCCTCTTCACTGGTTGCTGCTGCTGCTGCTGCTGCATCTTCTCCAGGTCTCTAGGAGTGAGAGAGGAGCCCTGGGTGAGGCTTCAATTCCCTGGCCCTCCAGAGATTATTAATAATGCAGTGACATCATCACTTCACAGCATACATTTCCAGGCCTGTCAGAGCTTTCCCTGGTCTGCAACGGCCCCTGAAGATAGTTGGAGTACCTACCTGGCAGTGCCACCACTCTCAGAAGTTAAAGGAACAGGGATCTGTGAAAGGCCCTTCTCTGTGGTGGCCCCCAAGCTGTGGAATGGCCTCCCTCTGGTTTGCATCAATCACTATCACTCTATACATTCAGGTGGTTTTGCATGAGACACCTCTTCTGGGTATTGTACTGCTTGTAATTGCTTTAATTGCTTATAATTCTTGTTTGTATGTATTTTAATTGTTTTAATAACTAGGAGTCATCATTACATGAAACATTCATTTGTTTCCCTACATCTTTCAATAAACAGTGAATACTTCTGTCCTGTGCAATGGGTGTTCCTGATCCTCTAATAGGAAAGGATAATGGGCATGATTCCCACGACTACCCTCTCTGATAGCAAATGTCATAGACTAATAGCTGCTTGCTGGTCCAAACTCTCCTGCCCATTGGCTTCACAGCGCGTCCTCTGGTTCTAGTGTTGGGCAACAGAGAAAATACTTTTTCTCTATCCGCCTTTTCCACACCATGCACGGTTTGATACACTCCTATCAGATCACCTCTTAAATGCCACCTTTCAAGACTGAAAAAGCCTAGACACTGAAACCTGATTTCTTAAGGAAGATGTTCCAGCCCCTTCTAGTTGCCCTTTATAAAGTGGCACAATGATGCTCTGAGACTATTCTTCAGTTCCCCCACACTACCAGCCACAAAGAAAAATTACTCCTGCCTAATTAGAGCCTTTATTATCTTCCTTCTAAGGAGAATCTGTGCAGAAGGATTTTCCCCATACCTGGGAAACATTTATTGTCTATGGTTAATGTGGTTGCCTCCAGCTAGACACATGAGAATCATTAAGCACAGTCGGTGACCAGTGATGATGAAAAACAAAGCCAAGCAACATCATATGTGTGGAAATATGATAAGATGCCTTCAAACTGAATTGGATCACTGTTCCATCTAGAATTATCTAAAGCAGGAACAGGGAAGCTGTGCCCCTCCAAATATTGTTTCGTTTATACCATCATCTTCTTTTGAAAAAGAAGGAGGAGGAGGAGGAGAAGCTTTGCTCACTCATTTAAGGGGACTCAAAGCAGCTGACAAAGCTTTCTATTCTTCTCCTCACAACAGAACACCCTGTGAGGTAGGTGGGGCTGTGAGAGCTCAGAAGAGAGCTGTGACTAGCCCAAGGTCACCCAGCTTGCTTCATGGAGGAGGGCAGAATCGAACTTGGTATTCCCAGATAAGAGTCCGGCTCCCTAACCACTAGACCAAACTGACCAAACTGGGTATTGAGGGCACCCAACAACCTTAAGCACTCTGGTTGCTGCTGTGTAGAGAAATGGCAGGAGTGCCTGTTTTACACAGATATTGCTCAAAATATTGTACACATTTTACCTCTTTATCATTGTGACCCATCATGGGACCTTTGGGTGAAGGACGGGATATAAATTTTTAAATAAAAATAAATAAAATAAAATGTTACACCCAAAAGACGCACATCTGGCACTTCTTTTCAGCATGACAGAGTGCCAATCCATAAAAACATAACAGGAGCCCTGCAGAATCAAGCCATAACACATCTAGTCCAGTATCCTGTCTCACACCGTGGCCCACCAATTGCTTCTGGACACCTGAAACAGAGGACAAAGGCAAAAGCTTCACCTGCTCTTGACTCCCTGCAAATGGCCTTTAGAGGAATTCTGGGCCTCCAACCTGGAGACAGTAACTAGGCATCAATTCTAGTAGCCATTGATACACCTCACCTCCAAGAATTTGAGGATCTAAACCTCAAAGATGAAGTAGGACAAGGCACATGACATATGCATGTCATATACATTGTCTCCAAGGCAGGAGGAAGTCCCTTTATTTGGAAGCCCTCAATGCTATTGAGATGTAGACACAGCTTCTGGCTGTCTTTCATTAAGGGTTCTCTTAGAGGAAATTAAATGGTATTGGGTGTCCAGCCAGCTCCTCTTTGCTTGCCCAGAGAAGATTAGGTCTACATTATAATGAGAGGTGGAGTCCCAAAAAGGACTTTTCCAAGCTATGCCTATATTCTAATAGTCCAAGTTTAATTTCCACATAGTAGTGAAGCAACTGCAAAAACTCATTTGAGCATTTGAATTCAATTATAGTTCATCTGAAGAATTCTATTTCTAAATTTGGCCACATGAATGATTTAACTTAATACTTATACAGGATATCCATCAAAAGATGCCCTCCTAATAAGATTACACCACATCTAATCACACAAGCACACATTTCCTGAGCAAAGAAAATGGTAATGAACTTATCCTAAGATGTCTGACAAGTTTCCTGGCAACCTTAAATTTGAATTATCTAATTTGGAGGAGTCAATGTGAGGAAACGACAGGCAGTTTATTCACTGAATTTCAGTTTTGTTTTGCTTGCATGAAACTTCTCTATAATATTCACACAGGCACTGATAAAATCTATTTAGCATTCCGTGAAAAGATTATTCCAGCTCCTTATGTTTCTTGTTCAAATCACAGCACTTTCTAAATATTAAAAGCAAATGTTTGCAATCACTCACTAGTGTACAGATGTTCCTGAAGAGTTTGAGCCACCATTCATGATTCCACCCTTAGAAAGACACTGGACAAAAATAGTACCTATGGGAGAGTTGCAAGGTGAAAAACCCTGCTCACCAGGAAGAACACGAAGGCTCACCTCACAATGGCCTAGAAACATCTTGATGACCCCAAGCCTTTTGTGATAACGCTTTTGTGGACTGATGAAACAAAGGTGGAACTTCTGGAAGGCATAGGGTCTCACTGCATCTTGAGTAAAGCTAACTCAGCATCCCAAAAGAAGACCATCACACCAAAAGGAAAGAAAAAAGAAAAAAGTTGGCTTATGGTTCACAGCAAACCAGCTAATTCATGAGTATTCACATTGTACCAGACAGTGGGTACCTACTCACATAGTCAGGGTAAGTGTGGAAAGGGACTTTATTTGTTTTTACCATTGTAACCCACCTAAGGCCTTTGGGTACAGGCAGGGTAAAATACAAATAAATAAACCAACTTATCTACATGCTTCTCACATCACTGCTGCCATTACAGAACCCTTTGTGAGCACAGGCCCTGAAAAATGCAACATCACTGTACTTGCGCAGAAAGCCTCAGTGCACATTTGCCCATGTGCAGGTCATGTGCATGTATATCAGCATATGCTGTAGGGCATGGCCACAAAAGGCCCTATCATAATGCTGCCAAAGCAAGTAGCAAGCAGGTAAGTTCCCCACTTTTGTGAGTTTCCTCACATTTAAGTGAGTGAAGCCAAAGAGGGACAGACCTATTAGAGAGAGCATCCAACAGTTCTTGGGTTCTGACCCTTTTGTTTTTGAATGCACATGAATTTTGCAGATCACTATCTATCTATCTATCTATCTATCTATCTATCTATCTATCTATCTGTCCGTCCGTCCGTCCGTCCGTCCGTCCGTCCGTCCGTCCGTCCGTCCGTCCGTCCGTCCGTCCGCCCGCCCGCCCGCCCGCCCGCCCGCCCGCCCGCCCGCCCATCCATCCATCCATCCATCCATCCATCCATCCATCCATCCATCCATCCATATTTCTGTCCCACCCTATACCTGAAGGTCTCAGGACAGGTTACAACCTTTAAAACAGCAATTTTTTATTCATATCAAATTGAATGTCAGAAAATTTGTATTTGTTTGAATAGATCCTCTTCTAATGCAGTAGGATTCTATTCGATACAAATGTATTTGTATGAACTCGTAAGAATATCTGAAACTAATGCATATGTATCGGATACGTAACCCATAACCTATCTGCTCTGAAAATGTCGAATCAGCCCTGAATCCACTTTTGAGTCCCCTTTCAAACCATGCCGAATTCCCTCTGGATCTGTTGCAGATGTGACTCAAGCAGCTGGTTTGCCATCTCCCCATTTAACAAATGTTCCAAAACTTCATACGTACGTTCCGAAACATTTGTATTCATACTAATGTCAATGTACGAATGTCATAACATTCGTTTTGTATGAGAATGTTATCTTCCTTGCTGTTAAAATCTGCACAATGAAGAGTCACACAAGCTAACAGATCAGTAAGAAAAATTCTAACCTAGATTTTCTCCTCTTGTTTTGCTTTTCCAGTTGCCTAGAAATGTTTTGCTTCTGCGTTCCTTTTGCATGCAAACTTGTGACCACCACCCTATTCCTGCCTGCCCATCTGCTGCAGTCTGAGTCAGTGGTGCAGATAAATAATTTTAGACTCTTGCATTATCTCATTTACTTCAAACCATAGCAATCCAGCTATACTTGCAGTTGCTGTTCTAATGTCAGTTCCAAAGATCTGCACTGCAAGACCACTGGCCTATGTAGCAGAGTAATTGTTTGTGAACATGGAACACAGAGATTCACGTCTCAAGAAAAAATATAAAAATTATTTATGATCACTAAATGGTAGCTATGTACAGGTTCTAATTATCAGACTTAGGGTGTAATCAGACACACTTAATGAGATGGCCTCTGGGCAAATTTGAGTCTGTAAGGTCAGATATAAAATCCCTGGAATTAACTTACCCAGCCTGAAGGTTGGGAATGTGTGCCCTTTCCTCACATGGAGTAAAATGACACTGAGAGCGACTCCTTCTTTCAGTTGAATTGGGACAGGGGCTTCCTAAGCACAGAGGAGGGAAATCTAGCCAATCACAGTATGAGAACAGGGCCCAGGAAGCTGGGCAGGTGACTGGCTAATCAGTGGCAAATACCTGTTGTCAAGAAGGCACTGCCGGACTTCAAGGAAAAAGAACAGCAGTGTGTGGAAACCTGAAGTAAGCTTGTTGGTAGCACTTTTTGGTTTGTTATGCCGTGTTCCTGGGTTTTTTTGGTATAACAGCCCCAAAAATGCTACAAACAAGATTGAAACCGGCCATGAAAGTCTGCACACAACCAAAACAACTGAAATAAGCTGATTTGCTTAACTGTTTGAATAACTTTTTTGCGTGTCTACACAAGAGACACCCTTTCTGAAAGCCACGTCTGATCGTACCTTTAGAAGGCAACTGAAGTCAAAACATCTGCAGGATACCAGACTGGCAAATCTCAATTTGAATCTAGCTGGATACTATTTCAGAACAGGAGCATCTGTACCACAGCAGATACCTAAGAAGTAATTAATTTGAGAACAACGCAGCCCACATAATATGCACCTTAGAACTCATTCCATTTATATCTCGAGTATCAGCTTCACACCATGCTGCTGACAACGTTCAGCTCCAAATTTCTCGCACTTCCTCGAATCCTGCAGATGTGGCAGTCAGTGTGAGATTTTTGAAAAGGTGTTATGTGGATACCATTATACTGAAATTAATTAGCATAGCAGCACACAGCAGCAAAAAAAGAAAAAAGAAACAAACTGAATTATCTTTCTAGGGAAGGCTCTTGCAGATGGACTAGCTTCACTTAAGTCTGCTGTAATGACTACACTTAAGCATCTAATTGGTTTTAGGAAATGAAGCAACTGGTGGGTCTGAGGTGGCATATATAACATATTAAGTCAGTGATGGGGTATTGTGTATCAGACTGCACTGGTCACAAAGGTTGATAGGATATTTTAAGCAGACGCCTCTCAAGGGTTGCATTTAGATAAGCCACTGATTTTGAGAATGGCCAATAATAAAATTCAGTCTGTGGTAATATACCAATGTCACACTCACAACATTCTGTCACCATGCAATGAAATGTATATGTACACGTAAACTATGAGGTATGCACTGGACCGGGGGGGGGGGGGAGGAATTTATCCCTTCACTGAAAGAGTCCAAATAGCCCATGATCTCATAAAGGGAGCAAGAAGGCAACTGCCTAATGTTTTTCACCATCATCATTTCTGTCAGCTTGACTATTTCATTTTTATCACCCCCATGAGCTAAAAACAAACCCAGACCGGCTTACAAGCCCTCGCTTCAACCTCGCAACACAAGGAAAAATGAGCAGGGGAAAAGGAAGGAGAAAGCCTATATATTTTCTGTGAATTAGGATCTCAGTTTTGCTTCCCCAGATATCAGCTGCAGGTGGATCTGTCCACCACTGACCTGCCTAATTTCTTTCCAGAGAGCCGGTGCGGTTTATACTAGCAAAAGGGCAGGAAGAGACTCTAGAAGTCCTTGGTTCAAATCTCCACTCAGCCACAAACACTCACTGGGTGATTTTGGCTCAGCCATAGCTGTTCATCCCAACCTACCCCTTAGGGCTGTGGTTGGCGTGATAAAAATGGCGGGCAGGAAAATGGTGACCATTTAAAGAAAAGATGTTAAACTTTAGGTTTCTAGCAAACAGAACCATAAAATGGCTGACTTTCCATTTCAGTCTTTCTCTCTCTTTAAATAGCTATTCCACAGTTCTGGGCAGATACTGTAGAGGTCCCTGCTAGATTGGCAGATAAAAATCCGCAGCTATATGAAAGTCCACAGCTTACTTGGCTGCAAAGCAACAACTCATTGTCCCCACTCCAAACAGAGGTCAGCAGTTTCCTCCTCAGAAGCTGTGAGACTTTCATGGCGCGCGCGGCAAGGCGCGCATCAACTGGGATGGGGCAGCCAATGGGAGCTAAGCGGCTGGCTCAGCTCTTGCTGGCTGTTTCTCGCCGCCCTCTCAGGACGGTGGGAAACTTCAAATTTACCTGATACTGCGGAGCGAGTGTTGATCGGGTATGACGCCCACACACTGATTGGGCATCAGTACATGCAGTATACCACAGGGTGCGTCTAGACTTGTTAATACCGTGCAGCAGAATGCGCAGTCATGTTGGAGGCATCACCCACGACGATCGCTGGATCGTAGCGGTGACGCATTATACCAACACTACTGCGAATATACTTAACGATGATTTAACAGTACTCCCTTAATATTTCTTTGAATATTAAGAAAATTCAAATCTTCCCGCCTGTCCGGACGGAACCAATGAGAACAGGGAGGGCAGTTCAACTCCGATTGACTGCCTCATCCCATGTGACTGTGCGCACCGGCTCAAGCTCTCGCAGCTTCTGATGAGGAAGCTACAGGAGGTTGCTCTAGTCCAGTCTGGAAGGGCCCACAATAGCTTGAATAACAAGCACATAATTTCTTCCTCTAACTACATTGGCTTTCTTAAAAACTATTTCAACTAAATAAGAGCATTGAGCAACTCAGAGGTCTGCATACAATTTTGTAATTATATTGGTGGGTCTACAGCCCTTTTAGACATCCGCTAATTTCACTCCAATTTGAGTGACTCCAGTCACTTGGCCATTTGTGTCAATAACGTTCCAAATTATTTTGGGAACACTCAACCTGTGTTAAAGAATTGTACCCATTTCAATCCCACATGGGACATTTCAAGCTGCCCCCTTGGCTGGTTCCCTGGGGAGATTTTCTTTCTTATTCTGAGTCAACCAAACTGAAGCTGAATGTACCTGCGGAGACATGAAATTGCCCACTTTCAGGCAAGGCAGATCAAACCAGCAGCAAGAGAGCAAGTGTGTGTCCAATGTGCATGTGAAGGCAGATGCTTTTTTCAGGGGCTAGGAATCAAAAAACCTTCAGCTGGCTACCGCAGTGAGGAGACAATATTCATTCCTTTACTTGTATTTTCATCCCACCCTATATACCAAGGTCTCAGGCTGGGCTGCAACAGTAAAAACAGATTTAAAAAAACCACTAAAAAGAACCGTAATGATAGTCTGTGGTAAATAGGTGTGTCTTTACCAGTCTTCTAAGTGTATATAGTGAAGGTATCTGATGCAACGATGACGAAGAAGAAGAAGAATTTGCCTTTATACTCCGCTTTCCTCATTTAAAAGGACTCAAAGTGGCTGACAAACCTTCTGTTCTTCTCCCCAAAACAGGACACCCTATGAGGGAGGTGGGGCTGTGAGAGCTCAGAAGGAAAGCTGTGACTAGCCCGAAGTCACCCAGCTGACCTTGTGGAGGAGTGCAGAACTGAACCCTGAGACTATAAGATATGAGTCCAGCACTCTAACCACAAGACCAAAGGGGAGAGACTATTCCATGATCTGATAGCTACAAGATCCTACCTAAAATACAAATCTCTTTAGCTACTGTAATTTCAGGCTTGAAATTTCACTAATCTAGGTCAGCCCTAACAAAATGCTGCTCCAATATAGATATTTTTGGATCTTTCTTATGGGCTAACACAGCTACTTTACCATTTTGTGTGCCTTGTAAAATGCATTCTAGGCACTGTCTGCCATTTCGTGAACAAATTAGTAAATTTTAAGAAGCCTCCCAGGAAACAAAAACTAAACTTAACCAAATTTGCAAGCTGAATGTGCTTTCTCCAATCTCTTAGGGAAGGTGTTTTCCGTGCAAAGCCATCTGCAAGCCAACCCAAAAGTGCTTGCTTGATAAGGTTCCAGATACTAATCGGGATTTTCTTTTTCCTGGAACTTGTTGAAATAAATCAGGCATCTCCTCAAAACAGAAAAGTACATGGCTCCTCTATGACAAGAATTGTTTGTCAGAAGATCAAGGATTTCCTCTTCCGCCCTCCTGGTATTCAGAACAATAAAGACATTAGGAATGTTGCTTGACTAAAGAATTCAGGTCTGCGCCACTACCACAACTGCATGATCTTCAACTTTCCCATGAGACTTCACTTTCCCCTAAGCTCTGCGCCTTGGTTTTGAGGGTCCTCTGGAAATTTCTCCCTTATTAAGTAGTTGCACCTTTATCAGAAAAGTCAGGCATTTATTTATTTATTAAAAAAACAATAACATCACAATTCAAGATGAAATGACATTCATCAAAACATTCCTCTAGCAGCTCACTTTGCAGGTCATCAGAATATACATTATCAGTTTTACTAATTCAAAAATGTTAATGCAAGCAGAAGGAGGAGGAAGAGAGGAAGGAGAGGAAGGAGAAGAAGAGGAGGAGGAGGAGGAGGAGGAGAAAGAAGGGTTGCCTTTTATACCTGCTTTTCTTACACATTTGAGTGGGACTGACAAACCAAGTGAGGTAGGTGAGGCTGTGCAAGCTCAGGAAGAGAGCTGTGACTAGCCCAAGGTCACCCAGCTGGCTTCATGGGGGAGGGCGGAATCAAACCCAGTATTCCCAGATAAGAGTCCAGCTCCTTAACCACTATACCAAACTGGCAATCAAACCAGGAGACTACCAGATCAGAGTTTGATACTCTAACCACAAGACCAAAATGCCACGGTAGGAAACACAGATGTGTACTAATCTGTCATCAGTTTGAGTATATAGACATTGGGGAACATAAGCATTATAGCAATTAGAGGGGAGCAAATATTGGAGAGTGATCGTAGGGGGAGCTATCCACTCATTATACTGCATTTGAACATTAAACATTCATTAATTGCCAGTTCTCATAGGCTGTGGTTTCACATCATCACAGTGTATAAAGCATTGTCTTTCCATCCAAAAGTGATTACCTTCTTTGCAGCCAAAAGCATAAAATCCAATAGCCTTCTAATTTTGCCAAAAACAGTCCCATTTTTATAGAAATGCAGAAGAAGAAGAAGAAGAGTTGGCTTTTCTACCCCGTTTTTCTCACCATTTAAGGGGACTCAAAGCGGCTGACAAAGCTTCTATTCTTCTCCCCACAACAGAACACCCTGTGAGGTGGGTAGGGCTGTGAGAGCTCAGAAGAGAGCTGTGACTAGCCCAAGGTCACCCAGCTGGCTTCATGGGGGAGGGTGGAATCGAACCCAGTATTCCCAGATATGAGTCCGGCTCCCTAACCACTAGACCAAACTGGCTTACCAGTTAGAAGAGCCAGTTCTTTATTTAATATAAAAGGAACCAGCAAACATGATCATAGGTTCCTAATTCATTACACTCATGCCATCACTTAGAAATCCAATTTCTCATTATTTTAGATAGCATGAGCTGTGTATGATACCACCTCTATAAAGGTTTCAACTCCGCAGTGGTGGCAGATTTTGCTCAGTGAGCTTGACTTAGTAACTAGAATCTATTTAAAATGTGCTTAATGACTGCTTATAACAGCTTACAGCTGCATACGGCCAATGACCAGGTTCCTTAATCCATTTTCTTTTTGGGCAGAATGACTTCTCTCATTCTTAGGTCAGCTCCATCTCCAAGTCTCCAACATGAAAGTGATAATAAACCATAACACTGTTAAGAGGATTGATAAATTATCTTCATGTTTTGATGTCAGCTAAACTGAATCTTACTGTAAAGTAGTAGTAACCATCTGAGCTAAAGATACAAATATTAGGGAGCAACTTCAGGCCAAGGGCCTTTCTGCATTGGCCAGTATACCAGTGCAGTGCAAGGCCTATCCCACTTTTGGGGCAAACTTTTCCACACTCTGGTGCAGATTAGAGAGGCCCTGCCGTCGATAGTCCCCTCTGTCTACTTTTGATGGAACACAGCCCAGCCTAAGTGGCCAAAATGGCTCCCTAGGCTGGGATACTGGTCCAGGGGATGCTGGAATGGAACAGGAAGGTGTGTGGAGCACACAACTCCATTTTCTGATTCAGCAGGGGAACCCAGTTTGGTGGCACACCAAACCGTGACTCCAAAATGGGTCCCATTCAGGGGCCAGGAGCTTTGTCACTGGCTGTTGAAGACCTCACAGCAGGCTTCATAGCTTGTATGAACCTTGGGGCAGCGCAGGGTGGCACTGAGCCTGAGGCTGCATCTGAAGGGCAAAGGACCACTCCAGCAGGGAAGAGTTCCCACTAAGGCAGCCCAGCCACCACAAATGCAGGAACTGCCCAAGTTTGCAAGCTTCTAGGGATTTCAGACTAACCACTATATGAAAAATCTGAACAAAGTTGGTTCATGCAAAGTACGTGTGTGTTCAACAAATAAAAGATGGGCCTTTCTCAAAGCCAGAAGGTGGTGGGTTGCAGGTCACGACACTGAGAACCATGAGGATGTCTCAGCAGAGCCTAATAAGATCATTAAGAGGCGCCCTGCTGGATCAAGCCACAATCCATCTAATCCAGCATCCTGTCTCACACAGTGGACCACCAATTGCTTACGAGCATCTCAAGTAGAAGACAAAGGCAAAACCTTCACCAGTTCTTGAATTCCTGCATTCAGCCTGTCTTTCCAACATGGAGAAGAGCCCAGGTCCATGCAGTGGAGCACTTTCTTACACTCTTGTGTTCAATCACTTCATGACCCCCAGTAGTCTGCATAAGTGCAGGGAATACCTAGTTTGCCCTTTACCCTTTTAAAGAAATCTATAATATTCCCACATTATCTGAAGCCCCTAAACAGGTACATGCCTATTTGGGTGGTAGGTGTGGAAGTAATATAATGCAGCTCATCATCATCATCATCATCAATGACAGAAAGACAACAATATAACATGACGCTAAATTCATCGGGTTTGATATTTCATAAAGCATCGGGATAATGCGTGCAGAGCCCAGCAGGATGGCCTTTTGCCAGAATCACTGAACTTCAATCTTTAAATCTTGATATTCTATAATCTTCTCTGTTTTACGTCGATCCTGCTGTCTCCTGGTATCACAACATCAACGGGCCATACCCGCTTTTGTTCCACAATGGTGCTAGTCAGGGGTGTTATGTTCCAAAACCTGATCAGTTTGTATCCTGATGTCCCGTAATATTTTTGTTCATTCTTGACCACTTTTTTGGGCTTATGATTCCACCAGTTCTGTGCTGCTGGCAGATGGCAATTGTGGCATGGATTCCAGTGGATCATTTTGGCGACAATGTTGTGTTGCTGTTTATAATCAGTCTGCACAAGCTTTTTGCAGCAGCTGAGTATATGGTTGATTGTTTCAGCTTCTTTGCAGAATTATAATTATAATTATTATCATTATCATCATCATCATTATTATTATTGAAAACACCAATATTGTATATTAAAGGAAGCAAATTATTTTAAATAGTTTAGCTTTCTAAAAGTGTGAGCCAGTCTGGTCTAGTGGTTAAGGAGCCGGACTCTTATCTGGGAATACCAGGTTCGATTCCGCCCTCCCCCATGAAGCCAGCTGGGTGACCTTGGGCTAGTCACAGCTCTCTTCTGAGCTCTCACAGCCCCACCTACCTCACAAGGTGTATGTTGTGGGGAGAATAGAAAAGCTTTGTCAGCCGCTTTGAGTGGAAAGCCAACTCTTCTTCTTCTTCTTCTTCTTCTTCTTCTTTAAAAGCATGGTTATTCTCTCACTTTAGGAGCACAACTGGAACGTGTGGGCTGTCAGCAGTGTTTTCTTCAAGAGCCAATATTTGCTTCATTGCGTTCCAAAACAAAACAGAGCATAGAAACAGTGCAGCATTAATTGATCCTGGAATATCAGCTCGGAGAGAACCTTGAGCCAAAACGTGTGCCAAAGACACTATGCAAATGTATCAGTTGGGGGAGAGGGAATTTCATCATAACCCATCGAAGGTTTCCGATGGGAATGGTACTGAGATGCCTGTCATGTGTTTATTGCCCTACCTCTGTGGAAATCCTCTGGAACAAGGAGCCAACGGCTTCATCTCCCATGGCACCCTCAAAGACAAGCACCCGTCTTTCTCATGGCTGGGAACAAGCCATCAATGCACCTGAGAGGTAATGCCCTCCTCTCATTTCTTCATATCAAGTAACAACTTTGCAGGCTGTGATTAGGAAAGAACTGTACTGATCCATATCATCAGCATGTTAATCGGGCTTCTATGTATGGAATTAATCTTAAATCAAGAGATGGCAAACACATTGAGCAATGAAGAAGATAGGATGTGGCCTTGAGGGCTGCTACGTTTCAAAATTCTTGTTAGGTATGTGCAATTGCTCCTCGCTGGAGATCCTCCTTCTAGGTATGAAGAGAGATCTGAAACATTTACATTTGCTAAGGCTGCCTCCAGACTGAGAGAGGAAGATGAGAGATCTTGCTTGATCCTGCAAATGCTTCTCACCGGACCTGACACACCCTCGCCTTGTCTGGCATTGCTCCCGCGACTGCATAGCAGGTACTTTGGGATATTTTGTCAGTGAGAAATATCAAGAAGTGTGGAAGCACTGCTTCCCTGCCTCCCCCCCCCCCCCCCGCCGGCTTGCAGTAATGGGTATTTTCAGCCCCGTTCCACACTTCTTCATTTATTTAAGTTGCATTTTTATCCCACCCTGTACCTGAAGGTCTCAGGGCAGGTGACCACATTAACAGCAAAATATAAAATGACTATACTAAACAATAACAGTGCCTGAAAATGGGGAAGAAAAAAGAGAAAGTGACTGACACACTTTGCAGGGAGACTATTCCATAATCTGGGTGCCATCACTGAGAAGGCCCTATTCTGGGTGCTCATCTCTTTTGCTACTGAGGCTGGTGGCAGACCCAAGAGGGCCTCCCCAACAGATCTTAAGGCATAGGAAGGTCGATAAGGAAGAAGGTGTTCCTTTATATCTTTGGGGCCTAAGCCATTTATGGCCTTAAAAGTTAAAGTTAACACCTTGAATTGGGCTCGGCAGAGAACTGGCACCCAATGCAGCTCTTTTAAGATTGGTGTGATGTTTGTCTGGACAGCTATTCTGGACAGCAGTCTAGCAGCTTCATTCTGCACCAGCTGCAGCTTCCAAGCCATCTTCAGGGACAGCTCCATGGAGAACATACAATAATCCAGGCTAGAAGTTACTAGAGCATGGACAAATCATCTATGTCCAGAAAGGGCCTTAGCTGTCAAACCAGCCATAGTTGGAAATAGACACTCTTGGCCACGGCTTCCACCTGACCTTCAAACATCAGTGCGGAGTCAAAGAGCATCCTTAGATTTCGCACCTGTCCCAAGGTATTATAACCCTATCAAAGGCAGGTTGTTTCTCAACATCATTGACTCATGGCCCTGTGACACACAGAAATTCCGTCTTGTCTGGATTCAGCTTCAATTTATTGCCCCCATCCAGCCCATTAGCACCTGTCAGGCACTAAAACCACCTGTCCTGATTCAGATGGCACAAAGAGATAGAGCTGGGTGTCATCCGCAGATTGATGACACCTCACTCCAAATATCCTGATGACATCTCCCAATGACTTCATATACAGTCATGACAAAAACAAAGTACACCCTCTTTGAATTCTATAGTTTTTCGTATCAGGACATCAAAACAGTTGGTCCCTAAAAGGGCTATGTTAAGCATTGCCACAGATATGTTTTAGGACCTGTTTGGGTGCAGCCTAATACGACTACATGTGACCAAACATCAACAAAGATATTCAAATTAATAAAAATGATCAGCAGACCTCAGCTTCTTATATGAAAGAAATGCAATGCCAGGAGAACAAATTTCCAAAAACGACTGTGATGGACAACATATTTTCAAGTGGGGAAACCCAGAATGCTCCTGTAAGCTGCCCAAGTCAAATGTATAGGGATGAAAATAAGAAATAACATGGGATTAAATGCCATTAAACTCAAGGGCATGTCATGTACAATCTCTATACTCAAGGCAAAACGGCCCAAGTGGAAAAGCCAGTCTAACAGAATTAACTGGATCTATCGATTTGTCATGTTGGTAGCATGGGAAGTCCTCTGTCTCACATAACCTCTTAATTCACATTACAGAGGATCTGAAGCCTCACAGTTCAGATCTTAAGCATTTGCTGGGAGAATTCACTTCTTTGGATCTGTTTCAGTTGACTTGTAATACACCTTCACAGCGACTAGTCAGGAGCTACAGTATATTAATGCAGACGTGAATAAATAACGATACAGATTCATTTTGAACAGTATTAAGAGTGGGTCTTTGTCTATCCCTTTCTCAATGTGACAAATACTCTTTGGTTGCCTCCAGAAATTCTGCTAATTTTGGACACTCTAGAACAAAACACTTTCAGCATGTCACACAGTGATGTAATACCATAAACCTGGATATCAGGTCTTTATTCCAGGACTGTTTCGGAAGCACCGTAATCACATTTGGCAAATCAAATACTAATCTGAAATAGTTATAGGGTTTTCATTCTGTCTGGATGCAATGCTTAATGGTCTAGTGGTTAAGGAGCCGGACTCTTATCTGGGAATACCCGGTTCGATTCCTTCCTCCCCCATGAAGCCAGCTGAGTGACTTTGGGCTAGTCACAGCTCTTTGTCTGAGTTCTCACAGCCCCACCTACCTCACAGGGTGTTCTGTTGTGTGGAGAAGAATAGAAAGCTTTGTCAGCTGCTTTGAGTCCCCTTAAATAGGTGAGAAAAGCAGGGTAGAAACGCCAGCTCTTCTTCTTCTTCCCCATTACAGTTTTTCTTCCTCTCTCATGTTACTAAAATTTGATTCACCAAAAGAAGCTAACCAGAAGACAATTCATACCTGGATGTGTATGTAAAGGTGGGGGAGTCCTAATTAACCAAGAGAATTCCCATCATGTTTCACAGCTGGCCAGAAAGAGACGGACAAACCGGCCTTGCTCCATGCTGTTAAAGAGTCAAGAAAGATGGCAGGATGGTGTGCTGCTCCATCATGTTCCCTGTGATGGACTCACCCTCTCCCACAGCCACCACTAGGCTCAAAGAAAAACCATGACTGAGGGAAGCAGATTAAACTTTAGGCAAAATATTGTATGTCCTACAAAAGATTTCTCCCTCCCTTCCTTATTCCCCTCTCCTCACAATTCATGATTTTGGATGGTAAGCCAAAGGGACCTGTGTTACATTGTGAAGATACAATACTATAAGCTGCTCTGGGAATCTTTTAGAGGCTGGAAAGATGAGATAAAAAAAGTGGGAAATAAACAATAAACTCCTAAAATGCACTTCTTCCTATGTAACTCATTACATGGCTTTATCAATTAAGAAAACATGCGTTTTACATTTATTTATTTATTTATTTATTTATTTATTTATTTATTTATTTATTTATTTATTTATTTATTTATTTATTTATTTATTTATTTATTATTGTATTCATTTATTATTTGCACTATGCTCTACTGCTTCATACTGGTCAGGGCAGCTTACAGAAATGTGAATATTTAAAACACAATTGAGATGTAATATAGTAAAGCATTTACAGTATATTCTGGTGTATAAGACTACTTTTTAACCCAGGAAAATTTTCTCAAAAGTCAGGGGTCATCTTCTTATATGGCAAGTATATCCCAAACTCTATATTTTAACTGGAAACGTTGGGGTCGTCTTATACGCTGGAATATATGGGTAAGAATAAAATTTAGGACAAAATTTAAGACAAATCGCAAGGAGTGACACAACTCATTTGATTCTGCTGCCATTCCTACTGCTATTGCTCTCAGTGACTATGGGTCACTGTCACTGGAAGTACCCATTAAATACCCATTAATGGGTACAAAAATGGGTACTTAATGGGTACTTTAAGTGACAGTGGAAAAACACCCTATTCTAAAGGCTTAGGCATGTCAGAGGAAGACAGTTGCTACAGCAAGATAGGCAAACAGCAACCTCTACATCTAAGCATATTTTGGAGTAAAAACAGAGGCCGCGTCCCCATGTACATTTGGCACAGTTCCAAACGTGGGACGGGCAAGGGGCGTACCCATGCGTTTTGGATTTGGTCTGGGGAAAGTGGACCAAATCCCCCCAAACCGTGCCAGACCAGGACCAAATTTGGTACCTGAAAAAACAAGTCTTGGCATGGTTTGCCTGGTGAGCCAAGCCTGCGCCTGGGGACCATCGTGAGCTATCCGTGGAGGAGATTGGCACTCATGTCACTCTTGCCTTTTTTTTCACCTTTAATCCAAAAGTATCTGGTCAATCTCCACTTGAAATAGAATGCTGATAATCATGGGCCCTTTCTGAACTTGTTTTGATCTGGATCAGTAGATTGTGTGAAGACATGGGCCAGATCAGTGCTATCTGCACTGTAGGTGCTGATTCAGTTCACACTTCCCTGTGGCTATGAAGCTCCTGTGAGTTTCACAGCCACCACCCACCCACACCCTTGACAGCAAGGAATGAACCTCGTGCCTCAGGTGGGTGGGTGTGTTTTGGTGGTGCTCCATGGCATGCTGCTGAATAGCAGCCCCTAGTATTTCTGGATTGTGGAGGTTTGCCCTCTGCATACCTCTGTGGCCCAGAATCCTTAGTTTGAATGTCGAACCAATTAAATGGCTCTACAATTGATCTGGATTAAGGGCTTCTTAACACCGATCTGGCTTCATCTTGTGCAGGTGAAGCTGAACTAAAATTGGGGTGGGTCCTTGATCTGCATTAACATGTGGATGATGAGATCCAAGAGCCAGACCAGAGCCCCCTTCATCTGAATCAGAATGTAAGTGCAGAAGGGGTCACTGATGGTGGTTCAAGTTGCGGTTTGGACTTTCTACCCCACCATCAAAATGGCCCACAAATGTGAATGATTTGCGAATGTGACGCACATCATTCAGACATCTTCTTTACCCAGTCATTCTTAGTATGAATGGCTCATCCTCTCCCACCCTGTTTTTAATCGTAATGAATTCATTTCTTTTTTTTTTAATTGCAAAATCATTCAAAGTTATTTCATAAAGAGAAGTGTTATAGAAACATTTCGGATATAAACAAAAGCCAGGTAGGCTTCAAGTTGGTGCAAGAACAGGCAGGAACCTATTTGGCTGGCAGGAAAGGGAATAACAAGGTGATGTCCAAGAAAGTCTTTACATCAGCCGTTGTTCAGACAAATCTATCCATGCAAAAGTGCTCATTTGTTTATCACTTGCAATAACTTATAAAGCACAGGTCAGGAATCACCATTTTCTTGTTTCTTTTTGAACCAAAAAGATCTGATCCTTCATCATGTAGACATGTTTACTCTAACAATAAATTAAAGGGCTTGCCACTGTGTTTCTGTTTTGAAAGACTGTTATGAAAAGTGCCCTGGCACTCTGCACATGCCCAGAGGCAAGGATCTCTAAGGCTGTGGTCACACCTTCACTTTAAACTTTTTTCAGTCCATCTTCCCATTGCAACGCTCACACCTTTTCATTTGGTGGAAAGTCCACAAACAAAACAGATGGAAATGAAAAGGTATGAGCGTTGCAATGGGAAGATGGACTGAAGAAGGTTTAAAGTGAAGGTGTGACCGTAGCCTAAAACTAAAGGTTTGGTTTCACAGCCATGTTACTGGCAGCTGATCCTCAGTGAGGGGGAAATGAACAATGGTGATTTTGATACAGTAAGTCCCAAGCATCTGTACTAAATTACTCCCTCCCTAGCGTTATGTGGATGCATAGCAGTTTAATGGATACAATTTTTGCACAAACCCAGCAGAAGTCCCATTGCTGCTAGCAGAAGTTCCACTTGCCACAATAACCTGGGCCCGTTTCAAGGCACATGAGGTTTGCCCACTGTGCCTTCCACCTCCACTCTGGATCCCTTGCCCCCCATGCCAGTAAGTGGCTCTTCGGCTGCACAAACAGCCACAGCCACAGTCAATATCCATGAGCTATGAGCCTCATGGGCAGGAGGAGGGCAGCAGGTCTGCTAAACCCATCAGCAGAAGCAGGACTGCCATTTCTTGTGGGAGCTGAATCTAGGAAAATATCATTTTATATTAGTGATTCCTTGATGAGTAAAAGGAGAGAGAGACTTGCGCGTGCTTGCTTCTCAGGACTCTAATTTGCCTGCCACTTTCAGCAAAGTGAGAAAGTGCTCCAGGCTGCATGAATATTTTACAAGGCATCTCTGAGAAACACACTGCAAGCCAAGAAAGAACTTGTCCTCAGGGTGAAGGGATTCCAAGGACAGCTTAGATACCTAGCATTTGTTACCTGATTCTGTGTCCAAAAGAGACCTCATGAGAATTCAAATCAAGCATCTTGAGTTGCAAACGAGGACAGAAATGTTATTCCCTGATGCATTTTAAGCAAATTTTAAGAAAACCTAATTTGCCTATCCTGCTTTTTCATATAGACAGAAACACAACTTACTAACTAGGCCATACACAGCTCCTAATTTGGTGGTGCAATTTTGATTCAAGCATGTGTATTAAAATATGAGCAACTAAGAGAAATAAGTACAAAAAGAGACCATCTTAGAGAATAAAAGTACTCAAAAGTAGGGATGTGCACAATTTTTTTTAGCATTTGATTTGAAATGAATCGAATGTTCAAAAATCCTTATTTGTATGAATTGATCGCATTCGGATGTAGTAAAATTCTATTCAATATGAGTCTGTTTGTACGTATTTGTACGAACACTCAATTCTTATCTGATATGAACAGATACATATCTGATACAAACAGATACATATCTTATATGAATAGACATGTATCTGATGTGAATAGATACGAATCTGATACATTTCCCCAGGTTAACAAATGTCCAAATTTCGAATGTCACGAATATTCATGCACATCCCTACCCAAAAGCATTTGCGAGATTGCAAAAGCCAAAACGCCTCACAAATTTTCCCATGCTTTTAAAATAAGCATGTATTTTGTGCCATGTAAGATGCACTGATGTATAAGATGCACCAAAAATTTGTCAAGGAATATTTAGGAAGAACAGATTTCATAAGTTGTTACATACTGGTTCTGAAGTGATGAAGAAAGTGTAGCTGGTGCTGAGAGCCACCTAAAAACATCAGAGGAGTTTCAAGGCTAAACTGGGCAAGGTGCTCAGTCACGTCCTTCTGTTTCTCTAGCCATCCATGCAATTCATTCCTTATTACTTCAGATGAGCTTCTTCTCACCAAACCTTTTACCGCTTTCCTCTTTTCCTCCAGTAGCTACTGCAGGTACACTGTTAATGTCCCTGGCTGAGGAAAGGAGGAGCTACATAACAGTGACTGGAGAGCCAAGAGGATGATGGGAAAAAAGCTAGAAGGCAGGGGCAGGTAAGCACCATGGCTGGTTCCCAGGGCAGGGTGGGAGTAAGCTACTGTTTCTATAAGGCACCGGGTGATTTCTGATGGCATTTTCAAAAGGAAAAAAAGGGGTTTATATGGCAAAGAATACAGTACTTGCAGAATACTCAAATTCAGTGCATGCAGCCCTGGAGCAAAGGGAAAACAGGACAATCAACACCTCAAAAAAACATTGTTATTGGCTACATGGGGGTCTCCCACAGGCACCTCTATGCACTTTTGCAGGCAAAAATGCAGAATTGGTTTGCCATTGCCTACACCTGGGGAGAGACTGGGTATCAAACAAACATCTCTCTTTCTGACCCATCTGCTCTACCGCTGAGCTGCAGCCCCTCCAGGAAGTAAAACAGAAATGTCAAAACAGAACCGTAGGACAGGCAGCACATTGCACAAGGAACCAGAAAACCTGACAAGGGGACAACTGGCAAACATCATTTGTCAAGGGATGATGAACCAAAAATTACATCAGAACGTTTATAGAACGTAATTTCTTTATCTAAGTGAGGAAATGGGTCCTCCAGTGTGGTTTCATGCTAATGGTTTCATTTCTAGGAGCATAACCATGACGTTAACACATTATTTTCTATGCACGATTGACCAGGTAGCGGTGTGCACAAACGCAGTTTTCAACATTCAATTCAATTCAGATATTCGAATGTCCAGAATTCGTGCGAATAGAGAAAAAACAAATGTATTAAAATTTGAAGATATTCAAATACATTCATATCTATTCGTATGAATATTCAATTCATATTTGATGATACGAATGTTGACAACATTCATACGTGTCCGTACACATCTGTACCCATCCCATTTTTATCCCATTTCCATCCCGTACGTATCTGTGCAAATGCGTATGGATACAAATAAGATGCATACAGATACATAAGTAATGAGTACGTATCCATACACAAAGTCCAAATAATCCATACGAATGATTTGAAACATTAATTCAAATGTTTAAAAACAAATATATAGACATTCGATTCAAATTTGAATGTCCAAATTTGATCGAATTTCTTTTTTTTTAATTTTTTTTAATTAGTTTTTTATTACAATTGCTTTAAACCCCCCTCCCCCCTGGGTAATACATAATTCCAAATTTTTAATACAATACATTGAAAAGGCTACACAGTTCATAATACTACATTGAGAAAATTAAACGTAACTTCATTTTCTCACTTTCACTCCTAAGCTTATTATCTAAATATATTTTAACTATCATCCATTTTTGTTTACATATTCTAACCCTATCCAAATTACTTATATTATTCATACGACTATTCGATATTTCTACTGCTATCACATTAATTACATAATTATACCATTTATTAATAGACCATTTCGTTCTATCCTTCCATCCACTCACTAAGACTATTTGAGCACATGTTAATAATTGTTCTACTATTTCCTTCCATTGGATAGTCGGATTATTGTTTAACTCCAAATGTAATACTCCCATTCTCCCTGTTATTGTACATTGTATATTCAGCATATCACTGATTTCTTTCTCTATCTTCTTCCAAAATTCAGATACTATAGGACATTCCCAAATCATATGAAAGAAAATACCTCTTTGATTACCAAATTTGATCGAATTTCAAATGTTTCGAATATTCTTGCACAGCCCTACTTGTAGGTGGCTGTGGATTAACACCTGAATATGAAACTGCAGTTTTAACACTTATTCAGAAGTAAGTGTCACTTGAAACCAGTGGAACAACATGTTTTCCACAGGATTGTACTATGATAGTCAGTTTGGAACAAGGGAGATCTCGGTTCCAACATTGGGTTGCATCATGAAGAGCATCAAATAACTCTGAGACAGTAATTACCTCTTCATTGTTGTGAGGACATAATTAGTAACCACATGTGAAATGCTATGATCCTTTTCAGAGAATAGCTGGCTATAAATTGAATAGATTCAGGATTAGATATTAACTAAAAGCATTTAGCTGAGGAATAGGCTGTTGTGTAAGTTGCTTTGAAGGTGTACGTATGTTTCTGACATGAAAAACTAAGTTCTGAAATAAACGGAATCAAACCTGTGTGCTTTGTGGGGATCCAAACTGATGGTGGGGGTGGGAAGCCAGGTTCATTACCTGAGGACAAGAGCATCGCTATTCTTGCCACTGTGCTACAGGGGTAGTTCAGGGCTGGTTCTCTGAGGAAAGCATTTCAAAAGCTCCTTAAAGAAGATAGCGTATGGCCCTCTTATTCTCTTCCAATCTCTAATGTTTTCTAGCCTAGAATGTTCACAAGAAATCCTCTGAATCACATTAAGTCATTCAGCCGGCACAGTTCAGGTGTTCCTTTCAGCTAGGTGTGCGCAAGTGTGGCTGCAATGGGGCCAACAAGGAATGCTGTGAGTTGTAGTTTGGGAAAACTGAGAGGGTCACAATTGACATCTCTGCTTTAAATTATGGTGGCGACTTGAAGACGTGTCTTTTTCCCCAGGCCTTTCCAGAGTGAATGTCTTCTTCGACCTTTGATTTTGACATTTTTATATAACTTATTTTAGCTTCTTTTATAAACTTTTGTAAAAGAATGCTATGTTAGTACTGGACACAGCATGGCCCATTTCTACCCAGCTAAAATGGCCACCTAGGCCTGGATACTAGTAGACCTGTTTTTACAGTTCTACCAATGGCTCAGGGGGCTCTGGATTAGAACAGGGACGCGTGTGGAAGGCCACTTGCTTCCCGGTACTGGGCATACCCAACTCGGTGGTGCACAAAATTGCACCAATGCAGCAGATCCCTCTAGGGCTCCAAGGACAGAAACTTTAGTTTCTGGCAGTCAGAACCTTAAGCTATGCTCACACTTACGTTGGAATCCAGTACCAGTCCACTTCCAGAGTGAGTGAACACATCACGTAAATGATGGGGGAATCCCCACAGCAAGCTTATTTGGCTTTCCCTAAACCGAAATAATAGAATGGATGCAAACGTGAATTTGCCTGTTCACATTGCTTTTAACTTAATCACGTTCGATCCGGATTCTGAGGATCGTACGTGGCGTACGTGACTCAAGGGGGGACTCAAGTGGCTACTTTTTAAAAACCGCTTTGCAGGGCTGCCCTGCCCTCTTCCTCCTGGCATGTACGTGCCACCCAGAACAGACCCCTTCACGGAGCCTAGCTGGATGGCTGCCATTTGCCTGGATGGATGAAAACAGGCATCAGCAGCCAGCGATTCTTCCCCTTCCTCTCTCCATTTCCTAGGGCACACAGCAGCAGCAGCAACAACCCAAACCCCCTTCACAGCCACAGCCTTTAAAACAGAACCTCCGGGGCTTTCCTTTCCCGTTTTTAAAGGTCAGAACTTTCAAAGAGCTAGAATTGCGCAAAACTGCAACATTGTTATTAAGGTGTGAAGAGGCTAGATTGCTACAGTGTAGCTTTAAGGAGGGATTTTTATAGTGGCTGTTTTGAGGGTGGATTTTTTCAATGAAGTCACTATCTTTGGAAGCAAGCTATTGGGAGAGGGAAACCCTAAACATGGATTCTCATCCCTTAACACGGTACGGTCCCCACAGTAAAAAATGTAAAACGTTTCAAGCACACGATCCGAAGTGAGACCTGTTGAAATCAGGATTGAGATTCACCACGCTTTGGGGTGGTTTTACACAGAGAAAGTGTGTTAAGCCAAACTGCCGTGCGGGCTCCGAGGATTGAAAACGTTTTGAATCCAAGACAAGGTTGCCGTGAAGGATTGGCTATCCTTGATCTAATTCTTATCAACAGAGAGGAAATGGTTGAGGATATCAGAGTTTCTGGGGCATTAGGAGGCAGCGATCATGGGGATATGTCAACAGCAAAAGAAAAGTCAAAGAGGTTTTGGGAAGTCTGCAGGGAGAGAATGGAGAAGTGATCGAAAGTGATCTTGAGAAGGCAGAGATTCTGAACTCCTATTTTGCATCTGTTTTTCCCAAGAGGGATAATGTACATGCATCAGTCCTTCACTGTACTGATGAAGGACTAGGAGAATCAAGACACAAAATCAACACTGAGAGAGTAAGGGAACACTTAGCTAACTTAAACGAATTTAAGTCCCCAGGTCCAGATGGATTACATCCTAGGGTACTGAAGGAATTAGCAGAGGTAATTGCTGAACCACTTGCTGTAGTCTTTGAGAAGTCATGGAGAACAGGAGAAGTCCCAGACGATTGGAGAAGGGCAAACGTTGTTCCTATCTTCAAAAAAGGGAAGAAGGTAGACCCAGGGAACTACAGGCCTGTTAGCCTGACTTCAATACCAGGAAAGATTCTCGAACAAATTATTAAACAACACATATGTCAGCATTTGGATAGGAATTCAATAATTAACAGTAGTCAACATGGGTTTGTATCAAACAAGTCGTGTCAGACTAACTTGATTTCATTTTATGACAAAATTATGGGTTGATCAAGGAAATGCAGTAGACATAGTATTTCTTGATTTCAGCAAAGCATTTGACAAAGTGTCTCATGCGATCCTCATTGAAAAATTGATCAAATATGGGTTTGATAAGGCAACTATAAGGTGGGTTCAAAACTGGCTTAGTAATCGTACTCAAAGAGTGGCTTTAAATGGCTGCACATCCAAATGGAAGGAAGTGTCAAGTGGAGTACCACAAGGTTCTGTCCTGGGCCCAGTTATGTTTAATGTTTTTATAAACGATCTGGACGAGGGAGTTGAAGGGAAACTGATCAAATTTGCTGATGACACAAAGCTAGGGGGGATTGCAAACACCAGAGAAGAGAGAGAGAGGATTCAAAAAGATTTAGAGAAACTCGAACAATGGGCTGCAACTAATAAAATGGTATTTAACAAAGAAAAATGCAAGGTTCTGCACCTGGGCAAGAAAAATGAAAAAAGCACATATACAATGGGAGGAATTCGGCTGAGCAGCAGCACATGTGAAAAAGACTTGGGTGTCCTGGTAGATCATCAACTGAACATGAGTCAACAGTGCGAGGCAGCTGCAAAAAAGGCAAACGCAATCCTGGGGTGTATTAGGAGAAGCACAGAGTCCAGATTACGTGAAGTTATTATCCCCCTCTACTCTACCTTGGTCAGACCTCATCTGGAGTACTGTGTCCAGTTCTGGTCACCCCAGTTTAAAAAAGACGCTGACAAGCTGGAGCAGGTTCAAAGGAGAGCTACCAAGATGGTGAACGGTCTGCAAACCATGTCCTATGAGGAACGGCTTAAGGAACTAGGAATGTTTAGTCTAACAAAAAGAAGACTGAGAGGAGACATGATAGCTGTCTACAAATACCTCAAGGGTTGTCACAAGGCAGAGGGATCAGCCCTGTTCTCACTCTCTCAAGGAAGGACTAGAAACAATGGGGTGAAACTGCAGGGGAAAAGATTTAGTTTAGATGTTAGGAAAAAATTTCTAACAGTAAGAGTGATCAACCAGTGGAACAGGCTGCCACAGGAGGTGGTTGGTTCCCCTTCGATGGAGGTCTTCAAGCAGAGACTGGACAGCCATCTGTCTGAGATGGTTTAGGAGATCCTGCCTTGAGCAGGGGGTTGGACTCGATGACCCAGGAGGTCCCCTCCAATTCTACCATTCTATGATTCTATGAAGACACGTCCGATGAGTCATTTTCTTTCTACTTTACTGAACCCAAAAGTGGATTTTTTTCAGTTAGATAATACTGATTTGACACTTCGCTGTTGTGTCCTCTCACTCTGAAAGTGGAATGAAGCTAAATTAAAACTCAGGTGTGAACACAGCCTCCGTGTCAGGCTCTGAAGTTCATGTGAGCTTTGGAGCAGGGGGAGGGGGCAGCGCAAGGTCTGTTCCATTCTGCAAGGATGGGGGGGTTACCATCCATACTCCTTTAACTTGTATTTTAATTATGGCTTTTGCATTTGGCAGAATATAAAGTTAGCAAGGGTCATGTTCTGTGAAATTAGCCAGGCTTCCATATTTCCTGCCCTTTCCCCCATGCCCTAGAAAAATGGATTTTTTTCTCCTCCCCAAATTCTCTTCCTTAGCAACAGAAGAAGAAGAAGAAGAAGAAGAAGAAGAAGAAGAAGAAGAAGAAGAAGAAGAAGAAGAAGAAGAAGAAGAAGAAGAAGAAGAAGAGACTTTTCTACCCCGCTGTTCTCAGCCATTTGAGGGGACTCAAAGCAGCTGACAAACCTTCTGTTCTTCTCCCCACAACAGACACCCTGCGAGGTAGGTGGGGCTGTGAGAGGTCAAAAGAGAGCTGTGACTAGCCCAAAGTCACCCAGCTGGCTTTGTGGAGGTGGCAGAATCAAACCAAGTCTTCCCAGATAAGAGTCTGGCCCGTTAACCACTAGACCAAACTGGTTAAGTGGGGGTATAATTCATCACAGCTTGTTTGCAATAATTTTAAAAAACCACGGCTTACGTATCTTTCTGAATAGTTCTTCTGTGTTAAGTTAGAACAGACTAATTAGGCATTTGTAAAGAAATATAATATCTTCTAATAAGAATCAGAGACTCACTTCAAGTGCAAATATAAAGGCTGTTATCTGGGGCAGAATTCATTACTAGAAATTCTCAGTTTTCCAGGCCACATGTCTAGAAAAAAAAACCCCAGCAGTCAGCAGTGAAACCTCAGAAAGAAAATAAGCTGAGCATACTTTAAAATATGAAGAGCCCCTGCTCAAAATGGATTTAAGGATTCATCCTCCCAAACTTCATTTTGCTAGCCTGGGACAAATTAACAAGATACCTGGACGGCAGCTGCAGAGGGGAATTAATTCTTCCCCTCAGTTCTGTTTGTTAGAAACTGACTCGCATGGGTTATTGCATTATATCTGTGTTTTGTAGACTGTTGCTAATGACTGTTCGACAATCGTAATAATGATGATGACGTAAAAAAAATATTAAGAGCCGCATGTGGCAGAAAAAAGAGCTAGGGAATTGAGCAATCCCACACACAATGATTCCTCTGATTACTGTTTCCTGGTCTACCCATTCATTCATTTATTTGAATTTTTGTCCCACCCTATATCTGAAGGTCTCAGGGCAGGTTACAACATTACAATGAACAAACTAAAACCATCACAGTGCCTGAAAGCGGAGAGGAAGCACTGTTTCCTTATTTAGCCAAAGGACAGGGCAAACAGTTGCATTATTTACAGCTCTCCTGAACATATAAAGTGAAGTTGCTGGACCCACCTGGGGGGGGGGGGGAATGGGGACGGACGACTATTCCATAAAATGGGAGCCACCACCAAAAAGGCCGTATCCCAGGTGCCCACTCCTTTTGCTACTGAGGGTATTGGTATAACCCGGAGGGTATAACCCTACAGAACCTATGGCATGGGCAGGCCAACAAGGAAGAAGGCATTCCTTTAGATATTTGGGGCCCAAATCATTTAGGGCCTTATAAGTTATAATTATCACCTCGAATTGAGCTCAGTAGAGACCTGGCAGCCAGTGCAACTCTTTTAAGATTGATATGATGTGCGTCCAGCCACCTGTCCTGGTCAGCAGTCTAGCAGCTGCATTCTGCACCAGCTGCAGCTTCCGAACACTTCAGAATAGAAGAGGTTACCTTACGCCTCACGCCATTCTCATGACTGATATTTTGGCAGGAGTGTTTGGTGCAGACAGAAGGGGGCTTTATATCTAACACAATTCCACCATAGCTCTGCTTTTTCCCCCCTCCCCGCAAAAGCAGACAGGGTAGAGAGAAATGATGAATAACACCTGGCTCTGCCTACTCCTCCTCTACAACTATGTGGAAGCAGGAAGGAGTAGAGAAAGACGCCAAATACCATCCTGGTGCTGCCTGACAGGACTCTTCCTTCTCTGCAACTATATAAAAGCAGACGGGGTAGAGAGAGATGCTGAATAACACCTGGCACTGCCTGATGGGCCTCCCCCCCCACACAAAATGCAATTACTGTTGAGAGGTGGTGTACATGAGAGTGTATTTCTAAAAACAGTACTATTTTTAAAATGCTTTCACTGTTTAACATCTCTGCCAGCCCTTGTTGGTGGGTATAGATAGAAATAAGACTGAGCTCAGAGAGGGGAAAAGAGGAACCACCAGTATTGCCTTATTTTCCCCTCCCCCAATGTTTTATATAATTCTCATAATGTATTATTCCACTTATATATAATTTTATTATATATTATTTATTTAATGTATTAGTGTATTAATTTAATGTATGATGTATTACTTTGTATTGTATTGTATTTATTTTTTTCTTTTTCATAGTTGCTGAAAACCGCCTTGAGTAATTTATTAGAAAGGCGGTATACAAATAAACTGAATGAATGAATGAATGAATGAAAAGTGATAAATTTTACTGCTGGAAAACCCAGGTTTTCCAGCAATAGTGCTTTTTACTTACCTTCTGGATGGACCTCCATCAACTGTGCATGTGCCGAGGCTGAAACAGGCATGCACACATACACAGTGATGCAAAGTGCACATCTGGGTGTTTGGTACCAGCCGAACACCCAGATGAACGCTTCATTAAAATGTCTCAGGCTATCAAGGGATACTGGCTAGGGATCAATATTCCACATTACCTGTTGCTAGCAGGATATTTGCTCGCCATTGGGTGGTGGCCTGAATTTAGCCAGGGGCCTATTCGCACCTGGCTTTATTCTGGAATATATCTTGGAATAGGGGCCTGCAGTCCACATTAAAGTGTAGGCTACAGCAGGCCCCAGGTGAGGCCTACCAAGGTCTGCATTAGTTTGTGGGCCATACACCCCTATCCTGAGATATACTCCAGAAAAAGGCCAAGTGCGAACAGGTCCTAGGTCTATTCTATATATATAACACACGTGAAACTCTTCGCATGAGGGGAAAAGTGGGGAGTTTAACTGAGAATCTGCAATATCAAGGATGGCTAAGTATGACCCTCTAAAAGATGCTGAAATATACCTCCCTTCAACCAAAAATCCAAGTATGGTAAATATTAGGCCGCATCCCCATTACAAGCTTATATCAAATTCAATATGGTTCCAGCCCTCGCAGACCCTACGTCAGTTTGGCTTAATATGTTTTCCGCGTGTTAAATCGCTCCAAAGTGTTGTAAATGTTAACCCTCATTTCAACAGGTCTCACTCCGGTTCGTGCGCTTGATATGTGTTACATTTTTTACTGTGGAGACCCTACTGTTTTAAGGGATGAGAATCCATGTTTAGGGTTTCCCTCTCCCAATAGCTTGCTTCCAAAGACATTGATTTCAGTGTAAAAATCCACCCTTAACAGCAGCTGCTACACTGTAGCGATGGAACCACTTCACACTTGATAACAATGTTTCAATTTTGCGCAATTCTAAAAGTTCTGACCTTTAGAAAGGGAAAGGGAGGGAGGAAAGCAGCTGAGGTTCTGTGTGAATGTTTAAAGCAAAGGGGCTTTAGTTGCTGCTGCTATGTGCCCTGCAGGTTCTAATAGATGTGTGAATGTTTTAAAGGCTGTAGCGGTGAGCGGACAAAGGCGGCTTGAGTTGCCGCTGCTGCTGTGTGCTCCGGGCAATGGGGAGAGGAGGAGAAAGAATCGCTGGCTGCCCGCTGCCATTTTTCCTCCATCCATGGAAGCGGCAGCCACCCAGCTAGGCTCCGTGAAGGGGTCCCTTATGGGTGGTGCATCCATGCCAGGAGGAAGAGGGCAGGGCAGGCCCGAAAAGCAGCTTTTAAAAAGTAGCCACTTGAGTCCCCCCTTGAGTCACGTATGCCACGTATGATCCTCAGAATCCGGATTGAACACGATTAAGTTAACAGTAATGGGAACAGGCAAATTCGCATTTGCATCCGGTTCTATTATTTTGGTTTAGGGAAAGCGAAATAAGCTTGTAATGGGGATGGGGCCTTAGAGATCACAGGACTCAGCAGCTCAGCAACATCTGAAGATTCACATGTTAGCTACCAAGAGATAAGCCAGAATAAGGCCTAGAGCAGAAAAGGCACATGTTTCTAGTACCATGGAAACAGCTGTTTCCTATGAACAACAGTAGCACCCAGAACCCATACAGCCCATTAGCCAAAGGTGACTCAGCAGAGTTCGATAAGAGTCCTATAAAACATCCCATTAAGAAATAACAAGCATGCCAAAGGTAACAATGCATTTAGGACTGCATGCTATATTCCTTACCTTGGATCACTTAACACACGCCAGTTTTTACAATGCCATAAAAATACTTCCTTGATGACCCAACATTAAGACATTTGCTTTGCGACATCTGTTTATGCTATGGCTTTTGTTTAGTTAACAAATACATGGCCTAGCAGGTTCATAAACCAGGGTGGAAAATGCAAATGATGCCATGTGAAACAAGCTATTACCTTGTCAACAGCGGGGCTCCAAATATAATTCTCATTTTTCCTTAAGAGAAAGGATAAAAACAACCCTCACAAATTCTGAAAGATACCATTCCGCCCAGAAATGTTTATAAGCTGTAATACTTTCCACACTATCTGTGAGATCTTTTAAATATCGTCAAGCTGATGAAGGAGATGTTTTCTGAGGAAACAGCACATGGAATCTCACGATGACTCAAGTTCATGGATGAGGCGGACTGTGTGAGTCGCCACAGTCAAATTAGTGTGGGAATCATTCATGCAATCTGATCCAGCCCACCTAGCGGAAGGTTTTAATATTGTTTCAGGGAAATGAAAACTCTTCTATGAATAAACTTTCACTGGATAGAGTTAAAATGCCGACCATTTTCACAGTCAGTCTGATGACATTAATCTCTCATCTATTTTTTAATGGATGTTTATAACTGTATATAAGAACATGAGAAGAACCCTGCTGGGTGAGGCCACAGCCCATCTATTCTAGCATCCTATCTCACACAGTAGTCCACCAATTGCTTCTGGTCATCTCAAGCAGAAGGCAAAGTCAAAACCTTCACCTGCTCTTGAATCCCAGTAAATGGCTTGGGAGGCATCCTGCCTGTCTCCCCAACCTGGAGGTGTAATCCAGGCATCCATTCCTGTAGCCTTTAATATATCTGCCCTCCATAAATCTGTCTATGGGTTTTTTTTTCCACTAGCCCTAAGTACCCATCAAATACCCATTAGGGACCCATTAAGGACCCATTAGGCTCAAAGCAGGAAGACCCCGTTTCCACTGCAGACCCCATTAGAGCCATCAGTTCTAGGGAAATCCGGATTGCATGGGTCCTTCAGGACCTATAATCCAGATTTCCTGTAGACCCCATTCAAAGGGTCTACAATGGGATCTTCAGGCATCAAATCCAGATTATACAGAGTGTGTTTCCACCGTGATTGGAAAATATTCTAGGGGGGACTGGGGGGGGGCACAAACATGGGGGGGGTGCCCCGAACACCAAAGCTCCAAAGCCCGTACACAGTCTCTGAAGCCGGCTCCAAAGCTGGCTTCAAAGAATAGCCCAGGCTCCAAAAAGAACCCCACAGGAGAGCAATGCCAATCCTATGGACCTTTGTCAAAGGATCTGGAGAATCTTCAGTTTGTGGCAGACTGCTCCAGAGAATCTCCGGAGCTTATGACAAAGCTCTGGAGAACCTTCGAAGAATTTCCAGAGTGCCCACAGAGATTGCACTCCCTGTCCCCCCCAAAACCTGGGGTGACAGCCAGGACCCACATGGGTTGATCCAGATTTGCCATATGGGTGCTCCGGCATTTCCACTGCAGGCAGGCTAGAACCCATTGCTACTGGGTGCGGCACCGCCCGTGGGGACGCATCGGGTACCTCCCTTAATCCAGATCTATTAGATCCAAATTAGTTGAAGGACCCATTCCTTAGATCCAAATCATCTTAGATCTGGATTAAGGGAGGTCAGTGGAAAAAAAAAAACCCTATAATAACATAAGCTCTGCTGAATGAGGCCACAGACCATCTAGTCCAGCATCCTATCTCACACAATGGCCCAATAATTGCTTCTGGACATTTTCAAGCAGAAGATAAGGACAAAAGCTTCAAATGCTTTCAAACCCCTGCAAATGGCCTTTCGCCCCCAACTCAGAGATGGTACCTATTCAGAATCTCAAAGCAGTTAAAAAGAAGAATTAGAGCTACCAATAAAATAAAACTTTATTAAAAACAGATCTAACCAATCACTGTGTTTCAGTGTGATCTAAAATCCTACCTAAATCAAATGTAGTTGTCCTTCATAAAAACGGTGGTTTCATTCCTGGAAACCACTGTGTTCTAAATATTATGGTACCTACCTTTCATTTTCTGTTACTAACAATGGTTTACATTTCACACGGCATAAAATTCTGCTATTCAAGGGAAAGATGCATTTGATAGTGTGTGTAAAAACAATACATTGCCATATAAAAGGACACTAGGTGTGAAGGACAATTGTATACCTTCATAACGTATGATGTTGACCAAGATCTTGGGTGGCTTCACAGAAGGTTTGGACAAATTCACGAAGAAAAGTCTACTAAAGTCTACTAGTGCATTGCAACTGCTGGTAGGAAGACGCAAATCTCTGAAGACCAGCTGCTGAGGGACTGTGAGGAAGAGGTTATCTTTGTGCTCATATCCTGCTCATAAATGTCCTTATGTGACTCATTTTCAACTGTGAGAACAGGCTGCTGGACTATATGAGCCACTGGTCTAATCCAGCATAGCATTTCCTACATTCTCCTGTACAATGCCCAGAAAACACTTATTTGGGAAAAGCCAGGAAGGCTTCATTAGCAACACATTAGCCTGACTCTTATGGGAAGCAGAAATGAAAATACAATGGGAAAGATTGTATATCCAAGGACTTGATATATTGTAACATAAACAATGGAACAGTATCTTAGGTTGTTGATGTTTTTCTCTGCAATTTTAATTCCAGCTTTTGATTCATCCAACCTGGCATTTTGCATGATGTACTCTGTGATGATGTACAGCCTCTTTGGGTGCCTCCAGACATAAAATAAAAATGTGAAGCCTGCTTACTGCAAAGTATGGGAGCTTTGCAGGCAGCATGGAATGTCCTCATGTTTTGCCAATACTTCAAAGCAGTGGGGAGGATTCTTCCGACCACATGGCCAGCCCCTCCCTCTTTGAGAGGCCTGCAAATGTTTCCTGGGTGTTGGCATAATCTCACAAGACTTCTAAGATCTCACCCAATGTCATGCCCCCTGTTGTCAATGCCCCTTCCTCCGAGGATGAAGGGGCAGTCGCAATGCCCAGCCAAGCTAATGCAGCCACCTGGCCGGACAAAATGAGCAATGCCTGACACAAGTAGCCGGTGAGCCTATAGCTCAAGATGACAGAATCGGAAGACGACAGGCACTTTCTTGCTCTTCTGTTTCTTTGGGGTGTTCAAATGGTTTCTAAGGCCATTTGCTGGGATTTGGGAGCAGGAGAAGGTTTGCCCTTGTCTCTGCTTGAGATGCCCATGGGCAATCGGTGGGCCACCGTGTGCAACAGAATGCTGGACTAGATGGGCTGAGGCCTAATCCAGCAGGGCTCCTCTTATGTTCTTATGCCTCCTGTGCATCATTTATTCCTCAGTTATTTGCATACACAAAAATACAGTTAAATGCAAAATAACATTGATGAGGTAATTACAATACAAAAAGAAAACCAGAACCAGAATCTAAGTTGTAAATGAGGAAAATTATAAGTCAACACATGGTTAAAGAAAGAAGATTCAAACAATGGTTTAGGTCTAAATGACACGTTTGATTTAGCCACATTGAGTAAAGGCATCCACTTTTCCTGAAACCAATCATAAGAATTAACACCCTGCCTCTTGTTTTTCTAAGCAGTTATTAGATCATTTAGAGCCACAGCCAATATTCTTGATAAATATTTCTTTCTGTTAAGATTTTCAGCAAGTTTCCAGCTTTGTGCTGTTTCAAATTTTGCTGCCGTAAGTAAAAACTTTATTGTACCCTTGTGTTTTATGTTTGAATCCTTTACATCATGAATCTCTGCCCACAGTGTTTCAGACACTCTTTCTACCAGATCAACAGTACTGAGTAGGGATGTGCATGAATATTTTTGGGGCATTTGATTCAAAATAAATTGAATGTTCAAAAATCCATATTCGTGCAAATAGATCACATTCACATATGGTAAAATTCTACTAAATACAATTTTTTTCATACATATTTGTATGAACATTTGATATGTATCTGATACAAACAGATATGCAACTGATACGAAAAGATACGTTATCTAATATGAACATATATGCATCTGATCTGAATAGATATGTATATGATACGAACAGATATGCAACTGATACGAAAAGATACGTATCTAATATGAACATATATGCATCTGATCTGAATAGATATGTATCTGATATGAACAGATACATATCTGATATGCTTCCCCAGCTTAACAAATGTCTGGACTATTTGTACAAATGTCCGGAAACATTTGTATTCATTCAAATGTTAGCATACGAATATCGTAACATTTGATTCAAGTCTGAATGTCCAAATTCGGCCAAATTTCAAATGTTACAAATATTCTTGCACATCCCTAGTACTGAGTACTAAATTTATAGACATGCTTCTTAGATGCTGTAGACAACTGAAAAACAATACTGCTACGGGTATATGGTTTTACATTCTGGCCCGCACATACATCAACGACCAGCGAAAAAACCCAGCAATTGCATAAACAGGGAACCATGCCTCTCACGAAACGGCCATCATGGACAACCACAGTTTGTCCCCGAGTGAGAAAACATATATAAACATATAAGCTTGTCTGTGTAAGCATCGACTTTATGACCAAAACCAAAACTCAAAAGAAGGGTAGATGGGTGCTGAGCACAACACTCAAGAAAAAACTGTTTGTGAAGGGGTTTTGAAATGGAAAGATGAAACAAAAACACGCCAAACAGATATTTACTTCTTATCTATGAAAATACGTTTGCCTCTTACGTCTCTCTTGCACATAGAAATGTGCATATCTCCAGTGCAAACCCATTGTAGCCACCCTCAAAGTCTGTGTCCCTGCCAAGTGTGAGTTTGACCTCAAATGCTCAACTAGCACACACCAGGAACTTGTGTTTGCAGAGGCAGAGGTGAAAAGGTGGCCTCTTCATTTCAGAAGGAATTTGACGGGTAAAAGAGGACCAGACTGGCTTATGTACATACATCGATCCTTATTAAGCACCCAACAAGAACTTAGAGGAGACAAATTAACTCCCCCCCCCCCCCCGCATATTAGACTGGAAAGGTTAGGAGTGAAGACAGTTGCAAAGAAATGATTACCGCAAAGACAACCTTTCCCTGCTAAGTTCACAGAGTAAGTCTCTGGTTGACTGTTGTAAAAGTTTAAAACTCTTAAGGCTATGGACGCAGCCATTCAGCGAGAAGAAAAGATTAACCTTTGTAACATGTGAATAAAACATGTCAGAGGATAGATGTCAAATGATGCAGATCAGAAACGGGTAAAGGTCATAAGCTGAAAAAATGATCAACAAGTCCCAGCGTGAGAGAGTATCAAAGCTTTGTCGTCATAATTGTCATTAGTTTCTTGATCTCTAATTAATTAGCTTTGGCCCTGGTACTTAAACCTAATTTACAAAATCACGTTCACGGTTGGTGACTCTAATCCAACTCAGATGGAATGCTGTCTCTGTGAGGAAAGGGGTCTGTGATTTTTCCTTAGGGTTAGTTACTGAAATCCTTTTCGAACTCAAATCGTAGACAAAAGAAAGAGAAACAAGTAGGGTGTTGCAGAAATCAAAGATGTGCACCATGGAATTTAATACTAGACGATGTGGTGACAGCAACCAGCCTGGACAATTTAAGAAAGGGTTAGACAAATTCATGGTGGACAGGTGTATCAATGGCTACTAGAATTGATGCCTGGGTACTGCCTTCAGGTTGGAGGCACAAGTAGGATTCCTCCCACTGCCATTTGCAGGGAGAAGAGAGAAGGTGAAAGTTTTGCCCTTCTCTTCTGTTTCAGATGCCCATAAGCAACCAATGGACCACTTTGAGCGTGTCCCCATGTACGTTTGGTCCGGTACCGAGTGCAGGCAGAGCAAGGAGCATCCCCATGCATCCCCAAACCATGCCAGACCAGGACCAAATTTGGTACCCGAAAAAACAAGTCTCAACACAGTTTGAAGTGCTGACACGCTTTGCTTAGCAAGCCAAGACTACACATGGGGACAGTCCCGGGCTATACAGGGAGGAGATTGGTGCTCACGTCATTGGGAGGTGGGGTGTGCTTGCCGTTCCTGCCCTGTGCATTGGAGATCGCAGCTGCTGACATTTTTGGGGAGGGGAAAAATCCCGATCGCCAAGGCAGGCAGGATAATGGCTTTGATTTTTGTTCCAATTCCAAAAATTTTCAACCCGTTTCCCGATTGCCAAGGCAATCATGATAAAGAGTTGATTTTCTCCCTTTTAAACGTGACAGGTGTTCTCACGGTTCCCAGTGGAGTGGAGGTGTACAAAACTGCTCAAGCGCCTAACTGCGGCTAAACCTCGTAGTGGCTTTCGGTCTCTTAAAATTATTTATAAATTTATTATTGTTATTAAGCTTTATTTCAACTTTTTTTCCATGCCTCCCAGCCCAGTCCTGGCTTTCTGTGCCACTGAGGGAGCGGGGGGATGCAGCATTTGTAGCTGGCGACACAGGGGCATTTGCAGCTGGCAGCACAGAGGTGCGCTGATGTCAATCTGGCTTCCAATGAGGAGACAGGCGGCGGAGAGGAGGTGGTGGTGCTCCCCCATGCCAGGGTTTGGCGCCATTTGCATGGGGATGTCTCCATCCGCGCCCAACCTGCATTCCACCTGCATTGCCGGGAATGGCATTAGGACAGGCTGGGAGCAATCTTGTACCCGCTCCCAGTCCCATGCGTTCCGATCCCGCTCCAAAGGCTTGCATGGGGACGCGGCCTATGTGAGACAGGATGCTGGACTAGATGGGCTGGGGCCTGATCCACCAGGGTTCCTCTTATGTTCTTATCAAGCTCCTTAGTTTCTCACAAGCACTGTCATTGAGGCCAAAAATAGATTCAGCAATATTTCTCCCTCTCATTCTTCATGTGAACATTCATTTATTATTTTCTGTTGTAGTCAGTGCAAAGTAAAAACAGTACCTCAAACAGCACCTCTTGATACTCTGAAATTCATTCCTACAGGGGGTACAGAAACCTATAGTTGGGACAGCTTACAAATGGTCCACCTAGGGCAACCTATGGTCATTGGAGGTTGGGAATCAGAAACAGCTACAGTCCATTTTTGTCCCAAGGACACCAGAAAGGGCAGGCAGAGAGGAGGGCAGGAAATCCCTCCCCTGTTGTGCCTCCCCAGAGAAATGGTTTCTAGGCCAGGCTCTACCACACAAAGGAGGGCCGAGAACACCTCAGAAAGGCAGGATTTTGTCTGGGCTACTTGCCCTGCAGTGGTGAAAAGCTGTACCGAGGCTGATGCAGTCTGTGCAGCCTGCACAGTTTGATGAAGATGCCTCTAACAGGTCCCTTTTGTGCATGTCTCGTGAGACACCCTACATACACTGCAATCTTTCTGTGCAAGGTTTTGCTAGGGAAAATGGCACTCTTCACATATAACAGCTTCTTTGTGGGTACCGGGGCAACTGTTTTTCACCAGCCTTGTGTGCCCACAATCCAAGTTGATGGAAAGCCCACTCTCAGTGTCTTCTCCACATGCTGGTTTCATACTATGATCCAACTCCATTCATAGCATGGTCCTTTAGCACCCTGGACCAGAGTGAGCAAGTCAACATCACTTGGCCATGGAAGCTTATTGGATGATCTTGGGCCAGTCACTGGCTCTCAGCCTGACCTAGGTCGTAGGGTTGTTTATGAGGATAAAATGGGAGGGGAGAAGATTCTAGAGAAGGAAGGGTAGATAATATACACCATAAATAATTAAATGGAAGCTAGGGAAGGGAAGTGAACCTTGGTAACATACCAGTATTAAGTATCTTGAAGCTCTGATAACAAGCCAGTATGAAAGAGCTTCTATTCATACTCTACCAGACAGTCAAGTGTAATTTCACATTATTTTCCAAGAGTCCCATTCTCCGGACATTATCAGCAAAAGGTCAGCTAAGGTAAAACCAGGCAAACCTACTGGGCAAGATAACTCAGTTGGCCGAACCTGAGATCAGTTTCACTGCAATGAGAGAGTACAACGCCGCCCATTGTCTCCTGCAAAACATTCTTGTCATCTCCCTCTCTCCACCCCGGACTGCAAGAAATGTGCACAACACCTACTGTGCCTATCAGATAAAGCATCGCATTTTAGGATCTCAAGCACCTTCAAAATGCTTCCATTGTTGTTCAAAGAAGTGGACATCTGTGTACACACACAAGCACAGGCACCCATACTCTATAGTTTTTCTCTGTAAAGTAGTTAGAAGGAGAGAACAGAGTCTTTATCAGTAGGAAGAGAACTCCAGGTGCTCACATATCTAGAAAAAGGAAGTACAGATTTTCTACGAGAGAGTAGAATGAAGGGGAAATAACACTTTATGGTTGCTGTTATCTTCATTTCCTATGGTTAACGTTTAGCTAAAGCTTCACTTACAAAAGAAAAAGGAAAGAAATATATGTATTTTGAAAATCAACCATCTTAATAAATACTAAGGCCGCATCCCCATTACAAGCTTATTTCACTTTCCCTAAACCAAAATAATAGAACCGGATGCAAACGCGAATTTGCCTGTTCCCATTACTTTTAACTTAATCGTGCTCAATCCAGATGCTGAGGATTGTACGTGGTGTACGTGACTCAAGGGGGGACTCAAGCGGCTACTTTTTAAAAGCCGCTTTTCGGGGCTGCCCCTCCCTCTTCCTCCTGGCATGGATGCGCCACCCATAAGGGACCCCTTTACCGAGCCTAGCTGGGTGGCTGGGTGGCTGCCGCTTCCATGGATGGAGGAAAAACGGCACCTGGCAGCCAGCCAGCGATTCTTTCCCCTCCTCTCCCTATTGCTCAGGGCACACAGCAGCAGCGGCAACTAAAGCCCCTTTGCTTTAAACATTCACACAGAACCTCAGCTGCTTCCCTCCCTGCCTTTCCCTTTCTAAAGGTCAGAACTTTTAGAATTGCACAAAATTGAAACATTGTTAATCAGGTGTGAAGTGGTTCCATTGCTACAGTGTAGCGCTGCTGTTAAGGGTGGATTTTTACACTGAAATCAATGTCTTTGGAAGCAAGCTATTGGGAGAGGTAAACCCTAAACATGGATTCTCATCCCTTAAAACGGTAGGGTCCCCACAGTAAAAAATGTAACATGTATCAAGCGCACGATCCGGAGTGAGACCTGTTGAAATGAGGATTAACATTTACAATGCTTTGGGGCGATTTAACACACAGAAAGCGTGTTAAGCCAAACTGACGTGGTGTCTGCCAGGATTGAAAACGTTCTGAATTCAAATAAGCTTGCTGTGGGGATTCGCCCTAAGTTTGGCTCATATAAGTTATGGAATATATTGTTTAACAAATATTCATTCTCCGGATTTTCATACGCCTTATTTTGGTTCATCTTTGGAAGTGTCTCCATACAGTGTGTGTTCCCAGTGCTGGGATATACTAGGAGTTCTCCTTTTCGCAAAGTGTAAAAAGGCCCTAAGTGCTGAAGGTGGACTAGGAGGGGAAAAACAGATTGGAGTAGCAGAATATTTATTATATGCAAAAGTAACTTGGAGAAGACTGGAAGTCAATGTAATAATTATGTTTTTCAATGTCACCCATTGAAATTTATAATACAGAATTAAATTAAATTAATTTATTTGAATTTTTATCCCACCCTATACCCAAAGGTCTCAGGGCAGGTTACAACATTAAAAAGCAGTGAACATATAAAATGAACATATTAAAACCATAACAGTGCCTGAATATGGGGAGGAGAAGCTGCTTCCTTATTTAGCCAAAGAGGTTTGTCTCCTGAATGCATAAAGTGAAGGTGCATGATGCACCTCAGGAGGGAAACTATTCCACAATCTGGGAGTCACCACTGAAAAGGCCCTATCCTGAGTGTTTGCCCCTTTTGCTACTGAGAATGGTGGGACAACCAGAAGGACCTTCCCCGCAGATCTTAGGGCACAGGCACATTGATATGGAAGAAGGCAATCCTTTAGATGTTTGGGGCCCAAGTCATTTAGGGCCTTATAGGTTAAGGTTAGCACCTTCAATTGGGCTCAGTAGTGAACTGGCAGCCAGTGCAGCTTTTTGAAGACCAATGTGAGGTGTGTCCAGCCAGGTATTCTGGTCAGCAGTCTAGCTGCTGCCTTTCTGAGCTGTCTTCAGGGGCAGCCCCATGTAGAGTGCATTACAATAGTCCAGTCTGGAAGATTACCAGAGAATGGATAGAGAGAGTGAGTGAGAGGGTACCAAGTTGGTTAAGAAAGATGCTGGGAATCATAAAACCAAATAGACACTAGCATTTTAAAGCTACTATGGGTTTTTTTCCACTGGCACTAAGTACCCATTAAGTACCCCATTAGGGACCCATTAGGCTCAGAGCAGGAAGACCCCATTTCCACTGCAGACCCCATTACAGCCACATTCGTTACTAGGGAAATTCAGATTAAATGGGTCCTTCAGGACCTATAATCCAGATTTCCTGCAGACCCCATTAAAGGACCCATTCCTTAAATCCAGATCATTTTAGATCTGGATTAAGAGAGGTAAGTGGACCCCCCCCCAAAAAAAAATATATCTACCCGGTAGAATACCAGAGAGCCACTTAAGTCATTGGAAGAGTGAAGCTATACATTGTCTATTCTGCTATTTACTGTATATTTTCCAACTTACATGTAAACAGAGAGGAAAGCTCCAAAGCTCCAGAGCAAAATACTGTATACAGGAACCCTTTGACTGATTACTGTATCTGAAAACTTTAACCTTGTGGGTGTTTCTCTTGCTGCTGATAATTATTGCAGAAAATGAGCAAGGAGGAACTTCCTGTTTCAGTTTGGAGCAACTTGTGGGCCCTTCCTGGCTGATCTCCCACCAGCCAGCATGCCAGAACCAGAAACAGAGAATACGCACAACATTTTAAATAAATTATCTGTGAATAAATAAAGACTGTTCGTCAGCAAAATCTGGCTGAAATACAAGGGCGTGCAGAAAAATATATTCAACAATCATCCTGCAGGAAGGTAAAATGTCAACACTGGTTGCGATGCAGCTCTGAAAACTGAAAACAGCAGCAGTTCCTTTACTTGGCAATACAATATAATAATTGGCTTTAAATATAAACCAGTTATTGCTTTCCTCTCTTGTCTTTAAATCTCTTTCTATTTTTATTTTTTAATTACATGGTTTTTATTACATTGCTTTTTGTAATAATTTGCATTATCTTTCTAAGCTACATGAAGAACTCTGGTTATTAGGTGGTTGCAGGAATTCAGCAAAGAAAGAAAGAAAGAAAGAAAGAAAGAAAGAAAGAAAGAAAGAAAGAAAGAAAGAAAGAAAGAAAGAAAGAAAGAAAGAAAGAAAGAAAGAAAGAAAGAAAGAAGAATAGTACCAAGCATGGGTCAGACCTAAGGGTGTGCACGGATGCAATTTTGGGGATTTGTTTCGAATTCAATATCCAAAAATTCAATTCGATTCAAATCTTTAAAATCTGAATTTAACCACATCCGATTCAAATTAAGCAAATTTAAAACTTTTCGTTTGAATTTTCAATTCGAATTTGCACTTACAAATGTCGATAACGTTTGTATGTGCCCGTATGCATTGTTACGCATCCTGTACGCATTCTACATTTATCCTCCATGCATCCCATTTACATCTTGTACGGAGCTGTACAAATGTGTACACATATGGGAAAGATGCATACATGCAAGTACGCATCGTGCACATATCCATACATATATGAATGTCCAAATAATTCAAATGAACGTTTCGAATATTTGTGCACATTCCTAGTCAGACCTCATCTAGAGTACTGTGTCCATTTCTGGGCACCCCAATTTAGAAAAAGACATTGACAAACTACAGCAACTCCCAAGGAGGGCAACCAAAATGGTGTGTGGTATGGACAGCAACCAACCCAGATAGCTTTAAGATAGGGTTAGACAAATACATGGATGACGGGTATACTAATAGCTACTAGAATGGGTAGCTACAGTAAGTACATGTCCTACGAGGAAAGGCTGAAAGATTTAGGAATGTTTATCTTACAGAAGAGAAGACTGAGAGGAGACTTGATCACGGTCTTCAAGTCTCTGAAGGGCTGTCACAGTGCAGAAGGATTGTCCCTATTCTCACTTGCACAAGATGGGAGGACTAGAAACAACGGTATGAAACTTCAAGGGAGTCAATTCAGATTCGATATTAGGACAAACTTCTTGACAGTGAGGGCGGTCAGTCAGTGGAATAGGTTGCCATGGGAGGTAGTGAGCTCTCCTTCACTGGAAGTCTTCAAGCAGAGGCTGGACCTACATCTGTCTGGGATGATTTAGGAAATCCTGCATTGAGCAGGGGGTTGGACTCAATGACCCTAGGGCAGTGGTCCCCAACCACCGGTCCGCAGACCAGCACTGGTCCATAGGGGTTCTTTGCTGGTCCGCGGCAGCAGCGCTGCCCCACCCCACCCTGCCCACTGCTACTGGGGGCTTGACTGACAAGCGGGAGGAGTTTCCCTCGGTTGGAGCCCGAGAGACTGAAGGGTATAATAAGCAGTGAAAGCAGCAGACTGCGTCTTTTGGCTGGGCAGTTTCTGAAGGAGGCTGATAGCGGAGATCTGTCTCTGGGGGGATTCTTGCCAGCAACTGACCAAGGGTCTTTTCCTCTGGGGAGGAACTGACCAGACTGGTCCTGTTCTTTAGGTGGGGAGCAGAAGGAGACGGCCATCACTGGTTGATTCTCTGAAGGAGCTCATACTAAGAACAGACCAGGGGCTACAACCCACAGCCGAGCAAGGAGGTGCAGAGCCTTGCTGAAACCAGGACTGAGTTGCTGTTCTTTGAGGAGGCTTGGGTAAAGCTGAGTGAACCAAAGGGGAGAAGTGGAAGGCTTATCTGCTTAGAAGCAACTGGTGTCTTGTAAGCTAAGAGAGCTGTGTATGCTTGAGGCCTGCTGTTCTATGAAACTGTTGATCTTGCCCTTGCATAATCTGAACTTTCTATTTACTCTTTTACTTCTCTAAATCTTATTCTTAATAAACTTGTTTTGGGTTTATAGTTAAACGCTTGCTACCGGTTTATTGCTTTAGATCTGTAGTACTCGGCCTAGTGCACACTTCCAGCAACCTAAAAGTGCCCAGCTACTTTTTGGAGGGCGGGCGCTTGAATGGTCTGCTAGAAGCCGTGAGAGCAAGTAATATGGCTTTATGGTTAAGGCACTAATCCATTTGAAGAAATTATAAACTTTCCCTTTCAAATCAGACATGCAGCCAATACAACAAGAGAATAACTAAGCTTTTAAAATTATGTTGAGAAACCTTTTGAGATTGATAAGGGGTTTCTGTGCTACTATATGTATAGACATGCCCAGAGCTGCCCAGCTGAAGGATTCGGCACTTTCATGCACAGAGGCAAAGGGAAAATACAGTAAACTTCATAATGGCACTGCCTGCCAATTTAAGAGCTTGGAAATTATCCATTAAAAAGAAGAAGAAAAACATTATCCATTTGAGGTTATATTTCTACAGTGCTATTTGCTGCATGCTTGCAGGTGCTGTTAATCTCTACCTAACTGGCTCTTCTGTGTCTCTGTGTGTTTTGTTTGTTTAGCATTTTGAAGGTGCTGCACTGTCCATAAGAGCACCCCATTGCATTTTCTTTGGAATCCCTCCAACTGTCATTACTCTGTGCTTCAAGACAAAAAGTAATCAAACTTAAAACAGTCTGTGGTACAGTCAGCTCCTTCTGGTGCTGTTAACAGCTTTCAAAAGCGAGGGAGAAAAATGCATGCTCCCCAGATGTATCTTGGGTTATTGCTTATCTTGCGAAATCCACTTCGGATGGAAATTAAAAAGTTGAGCCTGCAAACTTATTCACCCTGTGTGGATGAGGCATGGTTGTAATTTGTGGGTTAGAGATGGGAAGATAGTCCCATCGTTCCTGGAGCTAAACATTTCTCCGCGAGACTGTTCTGCATCCATTTTCTCTTTTTTTTTCAGACACCGTCCGCCTTTAGACAGCGCGCTTGCACAGTCACGTTTGTGTGATGCTAGAAAAAGGCTAGAGCTTCTGATGATAGGAATGCGTGCTGGTGGAAGGATTTTAGGCTATGGAGTATCTAAGGCACCTTTCACACTTACCTATGATCCGGAATAGGAACCACCATAGTCAGCTTTTAGGCCTCGTTGGTCTGCATGTTAGTGCACATCTGTGAGGTCCCAACCACTGCTAGTACACTCCATCCACAGTGGACAGAGTATAATCCTGATCAGGGAGGCCCTGACTGAGGGCAAATCCCCACAGCAAGCTTATTTTACTTTCCCTAAACCGAAATAATAGAACCGGATGCAAACGCGAATTTGCCTGTTCCCATCACTTTTAACTTAATTGCACTGGATCTGGATTCTGAGGATCGTACGTGGCGTATGTGACTCAAGGTGGGACTCAAGTGGCTACTTTTTAAAAGCTGCTTTTCGGGGCTGCCCTGCCCTCTTCCTCCTGGCATGGACACACCACCCATAAGGGACCCCTTCACCGAGCCTAACTGGGTGGTTGGGTGGCTGCCGCTTCCATGGATGGAGGAAAAATGGCAGCGGGCAGCCAGCCAGCGATTCTTTCCCCTCCTCTCCCCATTGCTCAGGGCACACAGCAGCGACAACTAAAGCGCCTTTGCTTTGAACATTCACATTCAGCTGCTTTCCTCCCTTCCTTTCCCTTTCTAAAGTCAGAACTTTTGGAATTGCGCAAAATTGCAACATTGTTATCAGGATGAAGTGGTTCCATCGCTACAGTGTTACAGGGTGGATTTTTAACACTGAAATCACTGTCTTTGGAAGCAAGCTATTGGGAGAGGGAAACCCTAAACATGGATTCTCATCCCTTAAAACTGTACTGTCCACACAGTAAAAAATGTAAAACGTTTCAAGCGCACGATCTGGAGTGAGACCTGTTGAAATCAGGATTGAGATTCACCACGCTTTGGGGTGGTTTAACACAGGGAAAGCGTGTTAAGCCAAACTGCCGTGCAGACTCCGAGGATTGAAAACGTTTTGAATCCGAGATAAGGTTGCCATGAAGACACGGCACCAGGTTGAATGTCTATCCAGCTTCTGCTTGAAGACCTCCAGTGATAATGTGTGGTACCCTAAGTCTGTTGAATCAGCAGAATCCATTGTAGGCTATATTTCTCAGCTATGCTAAAGAAATTACACTAAATAAACATTTTTTGTTTGTTTTATGCTTACTTAAACATGCATTCATCACAAAATTGATAAGCAAAACGATAACAATGCTTAGATATAAAACAGGTCAGTCAGGTCACCTCTTAAACTTCTTGAAGCTTCTTATTTTTAAAGAGGTGACCTGACTGACGTATATAAAATCAAGCATAGTGTGGATAAGGTGGATAGAGAAAATAAAAATCTGTTCTCTTATCACACAACACTAGAACTCTATGAAGTTAATGGGCAGGAGAATTAGTACTGATAAGGGGAAGTATTTTTTTCACCCAGAGGCTCATCAGTCTATGGAATTTACTACCACAAGTGGTGGTGGCAGCAAGCAGCCTTCATAGACTGAAGAAAGGATAAATTCATGGGCTACAAATGTTATCAATGGATACTAAAATGGATGCCTATAAAAAAATACAAAAATAAATAAAATAAAATGGATGCCTAGGTACCACATCCAGGTTGGAGAGATTGGCAGGATGTCCTTCAAGATGACCTGCAGAGAGTTGAGAGCAGGTGAAGGTTCTGCCTTCACAAAGATAAAGCAGAGTGTCATATGTGTATGGATGACACTGCAGACCAAATCTGTGATCAACCTCCTTCAGTGATTTCAGATAGACAATCAACAACATAAAGAAAATAACTCTGTGGGACCTCAAAGCATCACTGCCAACTCCTTAACAATGCTACTCTAGCATCATCTTTTGGAACCGTCCGTCCAAATAGGAACAGAAACCCCATCAATCAGCATCTCCGACACCTAAACCAGAAAGCATTTTCAGGACACTAAAATTGACAGTACTGAAACTAATCAGCAGGCTGAAGAGTAACACTTCCCCTATCCTTCTCTTGGCAAATATAATTTGTTCATTGGCCAAGGCAGCTAAGAAATACAAGTGATTATTTTCTAGTAAGATGCACTCTCTCCTTATGACACAGGGACAGAGAACCAGGAAAGATGCTCAATACACGTTCTCAAAATCCCATGTGCCCACAGGCTCCCAGAGTGGCTAATTCCTGCTGAAGAGCCTGACTTGAAAACATACAGAATGTCTATCAGTTGTGTGTGCTGAGATACTGAAATGGCTTGACTTTGATGGACGTCAACTCTTTTACAACTGGTAAGCTTCTGTTGAGACTGTTCCACGGGGCTGTGCTTGAACTCTTACCAGAGAGGGAATTTGCACCTTCACTTCCCTGGGAAATGAAGTGAAGATGGAGGATGGTTTGCGCACGTGCACTTTGAAACACCTGATCTATCCCAAATGTACCTGGCACTTCACAAAGCGCCAGGTAAGTGTGATTGCCTCTAAACATTGACAGGTGTGCCAGACATTGCCATGGCAACTGGGCAACACAGCATGCAACTACAGCTGCATTACCCTACCCTACCACTGGCACAGAAGAAATGTGAATGGTGCATGTGGCACTGTACTAGTGCTCCACTGATACCCAGGCCAGGGGACAGTCCAGCAAACCTGTTTGAAGTATATAAAATTATGCACAGTATAGAAAAGGTGGATAGAGAAAATTTTTCTCTATCGCACAACACTAGAACCAGGGGGCATCTATGAAGCTGATGGGTAGGAGAATAAGGTCTGACAGGGGGAAGTATTTCTTCACCCAGAGGGTCATCGGCTTATGGAATGTGCTGCCGGAAGAGGTGGTGACAGCTACCAGTCTAGATGGCTTTAAGGTAGGGTTAGACAAATTTATGGATGACAGATGTATCAATGGCTACTAGAACGAATGCCTAGGTGCAACTTTCAGGCTGTGGGGGGGAAGAAATGGGGCGCTTCTAAGGCCATCTGCTGGGACTCAAGAGCAGGCAAAGGTTTGTCCTTGTCTCTGCTCGAGATGCCCATGAGCATTTGGTGGGCCACTGTGTGCGACAGGATGCTGGACTAGATGGGCTGTGGCCTGATCCAGCAAGGCTTCTCTTATGTTCTTATGTTCAAAGATGCTTCCAGATAGAGACATCTCTGGGCAGTGCAATATGTCTAGTACTGGAGCATACTTGGACTTCTGATTTTTGCTAAGTGCAAAAAGGCTCCGAGACTTCATTTGGTCCAAACACATCCACAAAATTATTAGCTTGAACTAGGCAGTCTTGTACATTTGCTGCTGGATCCAGTTCTGGACCCAAAGTACTGGTTTTAACCTTCAAAGCCCTAAATACATACCAGACAAATTAGAAAGACCTCTCCTTTGATGGAGCAATTCTGAGCTTAAGATTTTTTCCAGAGGTCCTCCTCTATGTTCCCTTCTATTGCAATGACAGTGAAAGAGTGGGCCTCTCAATGGACACACTTTAATTATGCACCAGTTACTTCAGAAGAGACTTGGGATGACCTCTGGTGTCTTTTTTTTTTTTAAGCAGCTGACACCTTTTCTGTTTATTCAGAATTTTCAGCGAAGTCGCACCATTTGGTCCTCTAAGAACCTAAGAATTGCTCCACTGGCTAGGACCCATGGCCCATTTAACGAAGAAGACTGCTCTCATAGTGGCCAACCAGTTGCACAAGGAAGCCCACCAGTAGAACATAGGCACACAACCTGCTCTGCTTGCAAGTTCCAGGCAGCTGGCCTTAGCTGAAGAGTATACCAAGCTTTCTGGTTGTACCACTGCTTGTTTTAATGTTTTTATGCTGTGCTTTGAACTGAGACTCTTTTTATTTTCTTATTTTAGATGAATTGAAAAGGAAGGAAGGAAGGAAGGAAGGAAGGAAGGAAGGAAGGAAGGAAGGAAGGAAGGAAGGAAGGAAGGAAGGAAGGAAGGAAGGAAGGAAGGAAGGAAGGAAGGAAGGAAGGAAGGAAGGAAGGAAGGAAGGAAGGAATTCTTTAGATATGAGCACTTCTTCAAACCTTCCTGGGCTGAATCACATTTCAGGCCACACCAGCCTATTCCTTTTTAGTTTTAACGTGGGCAGTGTTGTGTGCAAGACATGTAAAATGCAAAAGAGAGGGAGAAAACAAAGACATTTCTCCCCCTGCATACAAAATAACAGGCTGGATTTTTTCTGCATACTAACATTCTCACGGTCCCTACAAAGAATCACTCAATCCTTGGTGTGTTTTTCTCCTACCCTTACTCCGCAAGTCTGCAATAAAACAGAACGTCTGTGTGTGTGTGTTCTGTTTTCACATTCTAATTAAGAAATAGCAGCTACATTATGGTGGGGTGAACTGATTGCTATCACATCTTTTATGCTTCGGAAAGGCTGTAAAATTAGTGGAACATCTGTATGATGCTTCAGATACACAGATGAACTATCACAAAGAGTTCCAGCTCCTTTCAAACTCCTACGCCAACAGAGGGTGCTCCAAATGAAAGAAAAAAGAAAAAGGAAAAAAAACACTTTTGTTCTTGCTGGAATACTGGAGCCTTAGGGGGTATTTCTGGATCCAGAACTGCTTTTAAGAAGTAGAATGGAGTTTTTCCTTTAAAACAAACAAACAAACAGTACTCTTCCTTGTCTTTTAAAAAGGCGATCCAGTTCTGAGAAATCAAAACAATCACAATGGGTTGCCCTTCTCCACTCGCCTCTCTGTGGTCCAAACTAGTGGGTCTGGACCATGGAAAGGCACAATCTGGAACAGCACTGTCTGCATGATGGTGCTGATCCAGCCCAGCCCCCACACTGGTCCTAAAGCTCCCACCAGTTTCAGGGTCAACCTCTGCAGGATCCAAGGGCTAGAAATGAAAGTTCTTAGCCTTGGAGGCACAAGGAGGAGGAGGAGGAGGAGGAAGAGAAAGTTGGCTTTTATACCCACAATAGGCAGGTAGGTGGGGCTATGAGAGCTCAGAAAGAGAGCTAGCCCAAGGTCACCCAGCTGGATTCGTGAAGGAGTGGGAACTGAACCAGGGTCCATCCAGCTAAGAGTCCGGCACTCTAACCAAACTGGCTCCCAAGGAATTCATTTTGGTGTTGCGCTTTGAGACACTGCTGAAATGGGTCCCCAGTAGTCGTTAACACAGGAGACATTCCTACTGCACGCCTCTGTTTTCTGGGCTCACTGGTCTGCCAGTAGACCTGGATGTTGATGTCTACTGGTAATTCCAATCAGAGCTTCCCTGGTTGGGATTACGCTTCATCCTTTATGCATGGAAAGAGCCAGCAGGCGATGGGCAGGGTGAGACCTCACAGCTCCACACTACAGTGCGGCCGATGAGATCCAGAAGCTGACTATGTGGGCTCCTGATTAGGATGAAAGCTGAGTGTAGAAGGGGCCTGTGTTTCAGTAATTTCAACTTGAGAGATACTAGATGGGGCCCAGAATGCTTTACCTCTTGCAATACTTCACCTTATAGACACAGTTTGAAATATATTAGATTCAGTTATTTGCTAACTTGCTTCTGGGACCAGTTCCAGACACTAGTTTCAACCTTTAAGTGTGGAGATCCAAACATGCTGAAGACAAAACCTTCCCTGTATAATTCCACTGACTTGCTGAGGTCTAATCAGTAGGTTTTTATCAACTGTGCTGCTTTGTAGGGTGAATTAAAACTCCTATTAGCTCAGAGCATATCCCCTTTATACCAATTACCTTCAAGTTCTGGAATGTTCCAACAGCAGAGGTCAGGGCAGCTACAGTTTGATGTTAGGTGGTTTTCAAGAAGACCATGGCCATGGCATGAAGACCACACTGTTGCGTGAAAAAACATTGCTACCTATCACCCTATCTCCTTCTGCTTGTTTTAATCTAAGCACCAGGAATGGGCTCAGGGCGTGGACTGAGTGAGTCCATGGAAGCTACAAATGAACCGTAATCCAAGCTACGTTTGGGCATGGGCTTCTTTACAGATATACAGCAAATCTCTGCCAGCATCATGTGTTTCCTGAGGGCACCTGTCCCAGTGGGATTTAGATGGGTGGGCAAGTTATGAGAGAGAAAACAGGATTGCAGCATAATCGTCACTCATCTTTTCTCCTATCTCTGCCTGGCATACTGGTTGCATCCAGGCATTAATTACTTATTCTGCTATATTTGGATATTCCGGAATTCTGGAATATCCATGCATGATTCTGGAATATCCAAATAGAGCAGAGTAGATAACTGATGTCTAGATGCAGCCACTGGCATTACTTGTGCCAAGGATCTTTGCTGACTTTTCATTTTCTCCTCTCAGTCCTTTTTCCACAAATGCTAATTAGGAGGAGGAGGTTTTTATACCCTGCTTTTCTTACTCTTAAGGGGACTCAAGGCACCTGACAAACCTTCTGTTCTTCTCTCCATAACAGGCACACTATGAGGTGGGTGGGGCTGTGAGAGCTCAGAAAGAGAGCTGTGACTAGCCCAAGGCCACCCAGATGGCTTCATGGACAAGAGCGGAATCAAACCCGGTGATTACAAGAGTCTGATCCTTTAAACATAAGACCAAACTGGCTCCTTGCCGGCATTCACACCTAAGTTTTAATCTAGCTTCACTCCACCTTCAGTATGAGAGAAAACATAAGAAAAACAGAAGCTGGATTAAAACTGCAGTGTGAACTCAGCCCTCATTTAGCAAGCCACTGTTTACTGAAAATGAAAAAGCTACAGCATGTATTTAACCCAATGAAGCACTGGATACTGAAAAGCCCCCCAAAATCAGCATACTCCCAACCAGCGAAAAACTTCAATTTCACAGAAGGAGGGAAAGAAGCCAATGAGTAAGACCAGAGCTTATTCACACTAGGTGTTATATTTATAGAAGCACAGTTCCTCTCCTTGAAACGGCCAAGCCAACAGCAAACAGTTACAGGAGTTCATAGGAAGAAAAAGAAAAACGTGATACTGGGGATCTACTTAGGAGAAAGTGTTCCGGATGCCCCTTAAAAGGCCAGAAGGAAACCAATCAAAGCAGGATTGTTTTGCTCCAAGCTCAAAGACCCTCGTTAAAGAGCTGCTCTATTTTGAGCTGGAAGCGTTCCAAACAGCCAGATTTGAGTTGAAATATTTCACTGTTAAATCGCTAGGCACACCTCCATTCACCTGCATAATTTTGGCACACTGAAGTTGAAGGAGCATGGCCTACAAACTGATAGATAAGCACATATCCCTAGCTGAATGAAATGTTACTAGTAATCAACACCTACAGGGATTGACAAAGATGATAATTTGCAGTTTTAATACCGCTGAATGTATTCATATTTCTGCTTGTTGAGATTAAACAGATGCTTTTTCAGCATCTACTATTCACGTAGGGCAAGGCAGTCTGAAAAGGAAAATGTGTTAAGGGAAGGAGCTGGTACGGAACCCTTCTTTGGCCGTCTGAAAGAAAGCCAAGCTTAGGACAACATATGATGAAAAGTTCAAACAAAAGCTAATTTAGTTTAATGAACTAACCATGACGGTATTGTGAAAGATTGTGCAACCGAATGCTTAGCTAATTATTGTGAGATCAAATAACCGTTGCCAACGTTACCACTCTGTGTTTTCCATAACCACTTTTATCTCCTCCATAAATCTGGGTGACGCAACCGGTATAAAAAGTTTACTGTAACATGACTATTATGTTGTGGAAGGCATTTGGCTATGGCTGACCTGCGATTATGATTACGTTCCCATATTTGTTAGCGCCTAATAAAGAAGCCTCAATGTGCTCCGGCTGACATAAAACAGCTGCTCAGTCTTCAAACACACCTGCTCCTCAGCCTGCTGATTTTACACTACAAATAGTGTGGGAGGGGATTTCTGCACAACCATAGAAAAATTGTTAATTGTTTTTCATTATTTGTCACATTTTGAGACAGCCATAAGAGCATGAGCCCTGCTGGATCAGGCCACAGCCCATCTAGTCCAACATCCTGTCACACACACTGGCCCATCAACTGCCCATGGGCATCTCAAGCAGAGACAAGAACCATTCAGATATTTATTTGATGAACAACTGTCAATGCTTTTAGAAATAGCCTCCACTGGAAGTACTGAACCCATGCTAAATTTAAGACCTGGTTGTTGCTTCAAAGGCCATGGTCACACCTTGCTGAAACAGTCTGTCTTATTAAGAAACAGGACTCAAAACACATTAAAGGTAAGTTCCCATTACCACTTTAAAACGGTTTCAAAACAGTTTGGATCCTCATCGTTCCCACCCCCCCAATCAATTAAAATGGTTTCAAAACGGTTTGGATCCTCTTCGTCCCCATTCCCAATCTGTTTCAGGGGTATTTTGAGGATTATTTGACTTAAAACTGAATAAATAAAAACCGGAATTTTCCAGAGTTTTTTTCTGCTTTTGCTTTTAAAATGTTTCTTCCTTAGTGCTGTGAGAACACTAGAGTATTCCCCTATACAACAGACTGTTTCATTGTAACAATTCAGCCACTTCACACCTGATAACAATGTTTCCTTTCCCACCCACGCAAGCCTAAAGATCAAGGAAAGAGGCAGTCCTGCGCAATTCTGGCTGTTTCCCTCCTTCCTTAATCTTTAAAAAGGGAAAGTGATGAAGCTGCTGCAGGAACTGGGAGATGTCTGTATGTTAAATGTGTGCACACAGGTGGTGGCGGCGGCAGCAGAGTGAGCGAGCCAGGCAGCCAGGGTGCTTTTTCGGGGTGAAGCTGCTGCAGGAACTGGGAGATGTGTGTAAGTTTAAGTGTGTGTGTGTGTGTGTGTGTGTGTGTGTGTGTGTGTGTGTGTGTGGTGTGTGTGTGTGTGTGTGTGCAGGTGGCGGTGGCACAGAGTGAGCCAGCCAGCCAGGGTGCTTTTTTCGGAGGGAACCCCTGCTGGGGATCGTGGCTGTGGAGGTGGAGTGAGCGAACGGGGCTTGAGTTGCCGCTGCTGCCGTGCGCCCTGGGCAATGGGGAGAAAGGGGTGGGGAAAGGCTGAGGAGGGGAAATAATCACTTTCCCTAATCCATTTTTGGAAGCATTTTAAGTGTTTAAGAGCGGGGACACAAAATCACAGTTGAATGCAATTGCCAGATGCTCCTTTGCTTCCTTTTAACGTGCTTTACATATCGATGTAAATCCCGATATAAATAGCCTAGTATATAGTGCTTTATTCCTTGAATGGGAACTCACCCAAAATCTGATCATACCCAATACCTGATATCATCCTTTCTCAGTTTGGCCTCAGTTTGGGTCGCTATGCTTTTCTGTTCCCATCCTGAGACTTCTTTCCGAGGCTTTTTTAGATCTCCACCGCAATCCAACAGTGGAAACGCAAAAAAGCAGACCTCGCTGATTTTTTAAAAAAACAAAACACGGTTTAAAAATGGATTAAATTGCCAGGTGGAAACTTGTTTTCCCAAAACTGCATTTCCCTACATTGGGATAATTCTTATGTTCCTAACTGAAACTTGAATTTCTAAATAAAATCAAATTCAAAGGTTTCTTCTTTCTTTCGGGGAATTGAAAATAAAGCAGAAAAGGAACTGCTAGGTTTGAGATTCTGAGAACAACATTTAAGAGGTTTACTTAAGTCTGGATTCACTGCATGAACGGGGATCAGATGACTAAGACGGGAAGGAACTGTCTATTCCAACTGTCATGACACCCCCGACGCCATAACATAAAATATAATGACTGGGAAGTTCCTCTGGTGCGTGCTGGGGGAAGTATGCATACATTGGACTTGCTTAGGTTGTGCACTGACTTTATATATTTCCACATCATGGCCCTCCCTTTCTGAAAATAAGATTTCTATGTGGCATATGAAACTGCTACAAACCCTACTTGGCTAACAATGAAAACAGGACCCACTTTTCAGAATTAATACAAAACATATTAAAATGTTTTCAGTATATTTCCAAAACATTTGAAAAGCTTCAGGGGTGAGTCCAGAGAAGATGGTCTCAGAGTGCAGAATCAGATCAACAATACCCAGTACAATAATGTCCCTATACTTCATTATGATACTGCCCTTCCTTCAAGAACCTTGATGAAAACTCTCAGCCTCAAATTTCATTCTCATAGCAAATAGGTCAGCTTAAGAGACAGTGACTAGCCTAGGATTAACAAATTATATCCACACTGATCAGGAATTTCAGTCCAGTTTCGCTCCAAGGAGGTGTTCCAGTCCCTTGATCTTTCTGGTTGCCTTTAATGGTGGTTTTCATCATTTTACCTTAGAAATGTGCCAAATTGGTTCAACAGGTTCAGAGTTCATGAATGTTCGCATTGAACCAAACTTTGGTTGTTCAAACAGCTAAAAATTTGATTCAAACAAACCAACTCCCCACTTGAACACCAAAGGATTTGATTAAACAGTCCCGTTTTTTTTTTTCCAAATGGAAAAAGTTATATTTATTGTCTCTAAACCAGTTTGAAATCAAACACAAACAACCGTTTGTTCAATTAACTGGTTCACTGTTGAACTGGAAAAAAATGGGTATTCAGTTCAATAGCAAATCAAATACACAATTTTAGTTTGTGCATACCTGCACTTTACCTGAAGCTGATGTTAAAGAATACTCCTGGGTCCTTTTTTGAAGATTGGTGTTACATTTGCTTCCTTCCCCTCTTCTGGCATTGAATCCAATCTCAGGGAAAGATTATATAATTTTGGCCATAATCCCCTCATATGGTCTCCGCTTTTCACTGAGCTCTCCCCACTGCATGCTGCTCTGAAATGTCACATTTGTGCAAAACTGCAATTACAAAAGAAAAGAAACTTGAGACCTGGGCTTCACGAAACTTTATGGTGTGTTAGATGTGGAACTGAAGTTGTGCTTGAGAGGATACAAGCTGGAGGGGGAGAAGGAATAAAAGAACAATGACCAGTAATGTCACCAAGGGAATCCATGGTCTAATACAGATGATGGAGCTTTAATTTCTTGCTTTTGTGAAGTCAAAATTTGAATGGTGGGACTGCATCCAATCACAACTTCAGAGGGAGGGGAATTTAGTGATGGGTGGAGAATCAAAGGTACTATTACCCCATGCTGAAGGTGGGAAAAATAAGGAGTGAAAACAAGCCATTCCAAACTGATTCCATGTTGTAATACAAATGTGGAAATGACCAGAACATTTATTCAATCCTTGTTCCTCCAAATACTGATTATTCTTACAATGTCTGAGTGCACCCTTATAGTTCTTAGGTCAGTGATGGCCAACCTATGACACGCGTGTCACAGGTGACACGCCAAGCCCTTTTGGATGACACACATGGTCACCCTGGCACCTGGGTGTGTAGTGCTTCCTTGTTCTTGAAGTGTACGAAATACCAACTTTCAATTGAAGATTTAGCAACAAAAGTCACTAATGTAAAGAATTATTTGTTTTTGCTTTTAATAAAATACATATATCAAAAGTATAACAATTTTCCTAGAGCTGCAAATATCACAAAATTATGGATATTCCTAGATGTGACACAGCACCCGAATTAAGCTAGATTTTCTTGTGAATTTTGACACACCGAGCTCAAAAGGTTCACCATCACTGTCTTAGGTTGTTGTGAACAATTTCATATGCAGCTGCTTTGCTGTGCAATTTTTTAAAAAACCACATCATGCAAACAATTTCATACTAATCTTTTCATGCTAAAAGAGAACATACTTTTATAGCAACTGATTTTTTAAATATCGTTCTGCATCACCTAATTACCTTTCAATCAATTTTTCCCCCTTAAGTGGCCTATTTTCAGAGCTATTCGGCTGCCTAGTCAGAAAATTCCAGAATTATACAGGTTTTGAGGGATTAAGCACAACTTTTAAGAAAGTGTGCATTTTTACAATAAAACAGTAGGGCTCTGTTTGATTTCACTGATTAAATTCATCAAGAAAAAAGCAAAACCAATCAGTGTTTTATGTCAGTGACAAAGGAGGTCACTGAGATGGGTTCTGGGCTAAACCCTGGACCCAAGTTAAGAAAACAAGATGCTTGCACTGTGGTCTTCTTTTGGGAGGGGACAACAGAATTAATGTTGAAGTGGACTTCGTAGCAAATAGGCAGGCAATGTAGTTCCTTTAGGACTGGCATGATACACATCCAGAACAGCAGTGCCAATTAGCAGCCTCAGGAAACTCTCTTCAAGGGCAGCCCTATGTAAGAGTGCATTACAAGAGTCCAGTCTGGAAGTTATCACAGTATGGATCACTGTGACCAGACTGTCTCTATCCAAAAAGGACTCTAGCTGGTGAACCAGCTGTAGTTGCATTCCCGGCCATGACCTCAACCTGACCTTCAAGTGTCAGAGTAGAATGCAAATGCAAGAACACTCTCAAATTATATACTTGTCTTTCCCAGGATAAGGCAACCCAATCAAGACTAGGGTGCCTCCCTTCTTCATGGACACGAGATCCTGAAACAGACAGCATCCCCATCTTGTCTGGATTCAATTTCAATTTATTGGCTCCCATTCAAGTTATTACTGCTCTGAGCACCTGCCAAACATTTCAACCACCTCTCTTGATTCAGATGGCACAGAGAGATAGAGTTGAGCATCATCTGTGTATCAATGACACCTTATCCCAAAACTTCTGATGACCTCTCCCAGTGGCTTCATATAGAGAGCATGGGAGATAAGATTCATCTCTGAGGAACCCACAAGTAAGTTCCAAAGGCATCAAGCAAGATTTTCCCATATCTGTCTCTGACATTGGCCTTGAAGATAAGAGGAGGACCATTACAATGGAATGCCTCCAGCTCCCAAACTCCATCGCCTTTCCAGAAGGATTCCATAGTCCAGGGTTTCCCAAACTGTGGGTCGGGACCCACCTCTAGGAAATTTAACCGTATTTGAAATAACTTTTTTGATGTAATTATTTAATTAAGTAATAAAAAAATTGTATTAAAACTTTGTTTGTTATTTGAAAAGTCCTTTATTCATATTGGTAACTGTTAAATTTCCTAGAGGTGGGTCCCGAGTTGGTAAACTTATATTAGATGGGTTGTAGCCCAGACAACTTTGGGAACCACTGCCATAGTCAATGGTATCAAAAGTCACTGGGAGATCCAGGAGAACCCACAGGGTGGCTCTTTCAATTTCTGAGGGCTTAAAGGATGCCTTCTGACCTCTGCCTTTTGGCAGCAAAACACACAATAACAAAAAAAAAAAATTTATCGCACTTTAGCAAAATATGTAATAGCAAAAATGCACTGCATGAAATCACACTATACAAGGCTCTATTGTACTTTCAAGCTGCCTTCCTGCTTATCTTAGAAATGAAACTATAAACACACAAGAGAGTTTATCACATCTTCATTAGAAGTCTATATAAAACAACTTCATGCACTAAGATAAAGTGGGCTAGGCTGAAGAAGAAAATAAGGTAATATAGAAGTAATAGTTTATTTTTAGCCCATATCACAGAATATGATCTGTTTGAGACTGCATTTTCTTGAACACAGCGATGAACCACCAGGGCTGAGATGAGAGTAGAAGATACAGTTTTTATTTTCATGATTTATTATGTACCTGCGAGCGGAAAAGCTGGAAAAAAGGGTGTGTCACAGACAGAAAGAGACCTTTGGAAAAGGCACCTGGGGCCAACCACTGGGAAAGGATAATAGATCAAGAGGAGAAGTAGTTGGTACGGTATTTTGGAAGAAGAAAATTTGGAAGAAAACAGAATAATGAAAGATGAGGAACTCTATCCACTCAGAAGTAAAACTCCTTTAAATATGGTTTTCTGCAACAAGAAAGCATTAATATAGCCCTTTTCCAAACAGGACCTTAAACCACATTGTGAGCCAGTTTGGTCTAGTGGTTTAGGAGCCGGACTCTTATCTGGGAATACTGGGTTTGATTCCACCCTCCCCCACAAAGCCAGTTGGATGACCTTGGGCTAGTCCCAGCTCTCTTCTGAGCTCTCACAGCCCCACCCACCCACCTCCTAATATCTCAAACCAGCAAATGTCGCCACTTTTCAAGAGCCACAAAATGCTGCGTTGAAAAAAGTCTTCTAGGTATTTTGTGCCACTGAAATACATGAATGTATTCAATGTACCATCAAGGTAGCAAGAGTCCAGACAGGTAAGTGCCTACACTTGCCCTGCCTTCTGGAAAGGATGGAGACAAGCAATTGCGAGGTCTGAAAATGAAATTTTTCTCTCACAGTCTGGAAGCAGACACAATCACAGAGCAAACAACACTTTTCAAAATACTTACACAGAATGATGTTTTGGTGGAGACTGGTCACCTATTCAGCTGCATGGCATCAAATAATGAATAGCCATGAGACAAAAACAAACAAACCCAAACTACAAATATTTTGAAGAAGGTAAAAGTTATTTTCATGGACTGAATGGATGAGCACAGTATAAAATCTGATGCCACCATAAAACCTAAACAATTGCACAACTCTGCCACTGCTTGCACATTAATTTAATTTGTTCTCACATTTCAAATTCTAACAGGAATGGATACATTTTAGAAATGATATGCTCATTGTCTGTACATTTCTGGTCCTCGACCATATTAAATTCATTCATTCATTCATTCATTCATTCATTCATTCATTCATTCATCATCTGTACAAAGTAGTTCTTCAAATTCTGTTTTGCCTTATGGAAAATTAATACAATATAAGAGTACTGCAAGAGTACTACATGCACAGGGATAGAGGAAGTCAGTGCTTTCCATCATGGACAATGGGTTGCTGAAATCGCTGGATCTAGCAGAAATTGACAAATTACCGTGTTTGATCTAACACTGAACCCTTTCTTCACAGGGTCTTATTCCAGATTATATCCCATAATAGGGACCTGCCATATAAAACCTGGGGAATATTATTATATGCATCATCATCATCATTGCATGCATTATGCAACAACCGCAAAGTTAATCAGAACCTGCAGTTAATTGAGGCTATCTGACCACGGCATTCCCATGTTACATGTGCTTGCACTCTCAGGTCTGTCACACATAAAGCGTAAGAAGATTCCTGCTGGATCAGGCCACAACTCATCTACTCCTACATACTCTTTTACATAGTGGCCCACCTATTGCACTTGGGCATCTCATGGAGAAGACAAAGGCAAAACCTTCACCTGCTATTGAATCCCTGCAAAAGACCTGAAGAAGAAGAAGAAGAAGAAGAAGAAGAAGAAGAAGAAGAAGAAGAAGAAGAAAAAGAAAAAGAAAAAGAAAAAGAAAAAGAAAAAGAAAAAGAAAAAGAAGAATTGTTGGCTTTTCTCACCCATTTAAGGGGACTCAAAGTGGATGATAAAGCTTTCTATTCTTCTCCCTACAACAGAGCACCCTGTGAGGTAGGTGGGGCTGTGAGAGCTCAGAAGACAGTTCAAGAAGACTAGCCCAAGGTCACTCAGCTGGCTTCATGTAGGAGTGTGGAATCAAACCTGGCATTTGCAAATATGAGACCGTCTCCTTAACCACTAGACCGGTGATGGCCAACCTATGACACGCGTGTCACAGGTGACACGCCAAGCCCTTTTGGGTGACACACATGGTCACCCTGGCACCTGGGCGTGTAGTGCTTGCTTGTTCTTGAAGTGTACAAAATACCAACTTTCAATTGAAGATTTAGCAAATGAAATTCAGCAACAAAAGTCACCAATGTAAAGAATTGTTTTTGCTTTTAATAAAATACATATATAAAAAATATAACTTTTTTACTAGAGCTACAAATATCACAAAATTATGGATATTTCTAGATGTGACACAGCACCAGAGTTAAGCTAGGTTTTCTTGCGAATTTTGACACACTGAGCCCAAAAGGTTCACCATCACTGCACTAGACCAAACTGGCCAGATATCCTGCTTGCCTCTCCAAACTGGAAGAAGTACCTAAGCATCCATTCTAGCAGCCATTGATACAACTGACCTCCATGAATTTGTTCAATCTCATTTCTTAAGGTTATCTAGCCTATTATATTCATATTTTACATCTGTGGTCCTTAAGTCTTCTGGAAGATGGGAACTGAAGGTGGAGAGAGACAGAAATCCTTCTAACTAATTTTTTAACAAGTCTATCAACCCTCAACAACTTTAGTATGTCATGAGACAGCTGACCTCACCAGTTGTCACCATTACGGAAGGAAATGTGATCATTCCCCTAAGCAGGCAAACATTTTTAAAAGCATAAGTGACTAATGTCACAATGGAAGCACAACTTCCCCTTTTGACCATAATGCTGAACTTCTGCAGGAAATTCAAATTCCTTCCAACTTTCACTTTCTTTCTTCTTTAAATGCTGAAATGCATGATTGAAGAAGAACATTCTTCTCGGTTAAGGACAGATTTCAGGGACTGGTGCCATGTCTGCTGTGCCACAGCCTCCATTCTCTTCTCCACAACACACAAACACAAAAAAGCCCCATTACTTTCCCACATTTTGCTTCTGACCAATCTGTGATGGAAACTGTAAGGCAGCAGCCTTTTAAAAATTATCCACTGACTTAAAGTTGCTCCATTTTTCAACTTTGCCTGTAGAGTCAGGAAAGGCCCTGCCGGGAGTTTTGCAGTTTTGTTTGAAGGGCTGCTGGTTCAGAAAGAAGACTTTCCTCCACCTGTTAATCTACTTACTGCCTTAATCAATCATTCTTAAATATATTCACTGTGTCAGTACTCAGATACATCCCCTTTGGCGAGAACCATTTCTACACTTATCTTACAGGACAGGTCTAGCAGGACCAGCCCAGCTTGGATCTGCTCCAGCAGCACAAATGACTTCGAAGTACTGGGATGAATCTTCCAAATTTGAAAGACTGTCTTGATACAATACCCTGCACTGACTCTGGAAATCATGTAATCCTTGGAGCCACTTCTGGGTTCACAGAGGGCTAGGAACAAAGGTTCCTAGCCTTGTTTCCCCTATGGTTGCTTTTTAGCACTGCAATTTGGTGCATCTCCAAAATGCACCCCCCCACCCCGATGGACAAAAGAACATTAGAAAACGTAAGAGGAACCCTACTTGTTCAGGCCACAGCCCATCTAATCCTGGCTCCTGTATCACTCAATGGCCCACCAATTCCCTCTGGTCATTTCAAGCAGAAGACAAAGGCAAAACCTTCAACTGCTCTTGACTCCTTGCAAATGGCCTTCACAGGCATCCTGCCTGTCTCTCTAACCCAGAGACGGTACTTAGGCATCAATTCTAGTAGCCATTAATATATCTGTCCTCCATGAATTTATTTATTAAGACTTCTGCATGCCTCCTTATGTCAATTTAGCTGCTCCTCAAATGGTGGTAGACCCCCCAAAGTGATGTCACGGTAAAGGCAGACATTTTGCAGATCGATAGGCCCAGGAAAGGGGAAGAGCCTCTGAGTTCCACTCCAGCATGTAGAAGAGAGTGGCCCAAAGAGGTCTAGAAGCTGCACTAAAGCAACTACTGGTAAAATGTGGAACAAGAACTGGAATTGTATTTGGCCACTTCTTTATTGGTCCTTTTCCCAGATGATATCCTTGATTAAGAACCTGCTACCAACATGCTGTTGCAAACTACACCTAGGACCTGCCGTAATCAATACAGAAGGAAGGTTCCTATTCTGAGATATAATCCAGAATCAGGCCCAGTGCAGAAAGGGCATTTGTTTGTCCTCGAACTGCTCTAAGTCCATTCATGTATGTAACAAACAACACAAATATGACTGGCTATCATTTCCTTTGCACAGGAAATACAGGGTTCAAGCCACAGTCCTCATTTCCATGAGTTACAAAAGAAGCAACTGTTGTATCACCACACCTACAAGATAACCTCTAAGTGATCATTCAATAGATGAAGTGGTAGGTGAAAAGATAATTCTGCAAAAACAGAACACTACCTATGATTAGTCTGGACGACAAAACAAGATGTTGGATTGGATTAGTTTCTAGTCAAAAAGTTCCAGTATCTGGTAGAAAGAGCTGTTACTGGCAACTTTCTGACACCTGGTAGTAACAACCTGTATTTTCCAGTGGCAAAAGGACTGTTGATATAACCCTACCAATAGAGTAACTGGGGCCTGGTGGTTCAAAGAACAACTGCTTCTTAGGACCAAGTTCTATATCACCAGCCACAGAGATGAGAAAGCAGCAGTAGAAAAAGCAGATATCCAGTCATCTGCTCTCTCTCGGTTTTCTCTCTCCATCATTTATATACTTCCTTCCACTTCAATGATCCATTATGGCTAATGATCCAGCAGAAACAGCAGTAACCATGTAAACAAGCAAATTATGGTCACATCACCTAAGCTGCCAGAAAGTAGATGTTAAATTCCCCTTCACTCCAGGCAGGACTCTTGATTTGCACCAACTATTAGCTTCATCCAGACAATCCGGAATAAAGAATGGATAATCTGGCATATTTGTGTCTGGATATGATTTAGTCTGGATTATCCAAATAACATGGATTAAATAAATGCTGTCTGGATGAAGCTTAATTCCTACTACTAAAAGGAAGAATGTTCTCAAATTTAACTTTGCATACCAGAGTGCCAGTGACTGGGTTTCATTGATATGTCAATGGCTTCTGACTTCCGACCATGGCGTCACTGGAACTGATGCTCAACCACCAAAGCAGCTGGTTTTGTTATGAATCTGATGTTAAACAGATAGAAAAGGAAGCTACATCATTCAGATCATGTTCAGATGGAGTTAATAATCCACAAAGATGGAGAAAGGATGGGGACAAGTGTGAGATAACACACTCTCCAAGCACTTTGGCAGCCCTCCTCTATGTTATGCCAATTCAGGCATCCACCGGGTATCCTTTGCCATCACAGGGATGGAGTGGTTGGCCGTATTTTTAGCAGCAAAGTTTGCTGCATGACAGTACAGTGTGAGAGGCCCTGCAAGTGACTTGTGGCTTCAGTAATCAACCACCACTGCTTATGCCAGCCTTTCCAATCATAACTAACATCAGATCTAGATAGCTTTGAGAAAAGGTCAGTTAAATTCTTGAAGGACAGATGCATCAATGGCTACTAGTAGGGATGCCTCCAGGCTGGAGAGTTGGGCAGAATGTCTCCAAAGGCCATTTCCAGGAATTTGAGAGCAGGTAGGTTCTGCCTTTATCTTCTGCTTGAGATGCCCAGAAGCTATTGGTGGGCCTGTGTGTAACACAGGATGTTGTACTAGAGGAGCTTTGGCCTGGTCCAGCAGGGCTTCTCTTAATTCAGGGAGGACAAGTGTATCGATGGCTATTAGAGTGGATCACTTGGAACTCTCTTCAGGCTGGGGAGACAGGTAGGAGGCCTCCAAAGTCCATTTGCAAGGATTTGAGAGCAGGTAAAGGTTTTGCCTTCGTCTGCTGCTTGAGACAGCCAGAAACAATTGGTGGGCCACTGTGTGGGGCACGATGCTAGACTAGATGGTGTGATGCCCAGTCCAGCAAGGCTGCTCTCATGTTCTTTTACTCATGCTGAAAGACTACTCTCAACCAGTGCTCAATCAAGTCTAGCCTGGTCTAGTTAATTGTCTGAGAATTATATGTCAGAAGATAAATGAAATAATTTCATCTGCTGTGGAAGGACCCTTTCAAAACTCCTGTTACAGACCTCTGGCAGGAACTAAGAACTTCATTTAGTATCTATTAAGTTTACAGCAGGACATAGAAGGAAGTTAAGAAATGGGTGGAAAATCACCTTGCAGTTTTGTTGTTAAGAACCTCCCTCTTGGCCTATGAAAACCAACAAAACAGATGCTTCTAATAAATTGGTTAACCAGGATATCATGATCCATTAGCCAATGATAAATACAGACTCTGTTATGAACTGTTTTCTTTTTCTTAAATATATCTAATCTGGCGGCTACTATCTCCACCTGTAAATTACATAGTACTGTACAAAAGACTTTGCTGTGAGGTTACAAAAGAGTTTCGACAGATGATTTTACAGCACGGAAACGAACAATGGAAATAAAATTATCTGAAAACCAGAAATTTAGTCTTTCACAGCATGAAAATCTGGAATGATGAATACTAGCAGCTTTAGCTATATCGCTGTGAGTTTCAGCCATGACATTTTTCACACAGTTTCCCAGAATTTTGGCTTAATGCTGCTAAAGGCTGATTCTTGTCTATATAGACTCATGTTTGGACTTTTTTCTCTTATGAAACTTTAACTCTGCCATACACCTAGTCAAGTCTTCAAGGCTAGAAGCAGCATGAATAAAATTTCATCATTTCAGCCTACTTATTTCACAATGGAAATCTGTCTAAATAATCAAGGTTCTACATTAAGATTAAAAATCTTGATTGAGAGTAAAGATCATTCTGATAGCAGAAAGCGAAGAACTAAGGAGCCTCTTGCTGATAGTGCAGATGCAGTGGGAAGAAATGGGCTCAAAGATCACTGCAGATGGTGACTGCAGTCAGGAGATTACAAGGCATTTGCTCCTTGGGAGGAAACCTACGGCAAACCAGGACAGCATGCTAAAACGCAGAGACATCACCTTGCCAACAAAGGTCTGTGTAGTCAATATCCCCATTCAGGTGGGGGATATATAGTAACATTATGTCTGAGCTATGGTCGGACTGTCACATTATTGAAACAGGCAATCGCTTGATTGGACTTCCCCAACACATTTTATGGCTAGCTGTCTTGGTAGACTATCTGAAAGCTTTAGCTGGTACAAAATGTTATTTTAATGACTAGAGCCACCAAACGAAATTATTTAATACCTGCCCTTATGGACTTGCCCTAGCTTTTGGTTTGCTATCATGCCCAATTTAAGGTGCTGAATCGTTTACAAAGCCCTGAATAAGTTGGAGCTTAAACTTCCAACTGCTGTCCTTGCTCTGCAGGAGAAGTTATCATTTGATCAGCAGCTGTACTTTGCAGGGTTTTCTCTGTCATGGCTTCCAGGCACAGAATGACACTCACAGAGAAACACAACTGTACTTGTGTTCTCTGCATTTAAGCATTATAAGGTCTTTGAGAAAAATGGATACGGATGTCTCAGGAAGAAGAAGAAGAAGAAGAAGAAGAAGAAGAAGAAGAAGAAGAAGAAGAAGAAAAGCTTTTCTATTCTTCTCCCCACAACAGAACACCCTGTGAGGTAGGTGGGGTTGTGAGAGCTCAGAAGAGAGCTGTGACTAGCCCAAGATCACCCAGCTGGCTTCATGGGGGAGGGCAGAATGGAACCCAGTATTCCCAGATAAGAGTCCGGCCCCCTAACCACTAGACCAAACTCTAACAAGAAGGGTTAGGATGATCCAGGCATCAAGGTGGACAGTATCAGTTACATCTGGATACTGCTTGGCTTGGCTAAGGGCTCCTCATAGAGCGCACCAAAAAGTTTATCATGAGAAAGGGTTCAACAGAACGGAATAGGATGCTTTCAGTCCTCACATGTGACTGTCAGGCTGCAATGAGACATGGTAAAAAAAGGCAGCCCCGGGACAAATTTGAGTATCAAGGGACAAACACAAAATACAAAAATTGACCTACCACACCCCAAAGCCTCTAATTCTGCACCCCATAATCATTTGTGGGATGACTCACTGTTTGAGTTGGATGAGGCAGCAACCAAAGAGGTTTCTGCAGCTAACCCCAACCTGGAAGCAGCTGCTACAGTCATCCAACCAGTAAGGGCCATGGAAACCCAGGCTGGCAGTGGCCAATCAGCAGCAAGCATGGAAGACGAAGACAAGGAAGAGGCGAAAACAAGGTAAGCTTCTAGGTGTTTATTTTTAAAACTGTACGATGCAGGGGTTTTTATGTGTCTACAGATGGGACAATCCTTTGAAAACTGGATGCCCCCCCCCCAAAAAAATGCTCTGTGTGATCACAGTATAAATTTCTCTTCTCCCACTCTGTCAGCTTCATTAATCAGTTTTGTGGAATTCCATTGAATCTTGCTCCTGGAGAGTCTGGCATGTGTTAAATCATGTTGCATCTGTTTTCCTATGCCTACTGAAACACTAGAAACACTGTAATTTAGTATTCTCCTTTTGTTTTAAAAACTTTTTAAATATATTACTGTTATGACTTCCTTGTATTTAAAACAGGTTGTTGACTGCTCTTTGAAACTTGCAAGACGGTCCATAAAGCAAAGAACTATTAAAAGCAAGAGTAACGTTCAGCCAAATGCACCAAAGAACCCTGGTGGGTTTTGCTTAAAATATTACTCCACAAAGTAGGAGCCACCACATTAAAGGTCATTTAGGCATTACATAATTGCATACTACTCTTCAGCCTGACGTCCCGCAGTAGTTTATGGGTACCAGACTTAAAAACACATTCATTCCAGATGAGCTCAAGCCACCATTGGGCCTGGAGGTCAATGGAGGATCTCCCCAACTTACTCATTCCCCTCCACTCCCCTCAGGCAAAGTGGCTCTTCTGGTGACAGGTGAGAGTGGGGCACCAATGACTGCTGATGAGAATCGTCCTAGCTTGTTCTTTCTCCTTTCTTTTCCTCAGGCAAGGTGGCTGGGAGCTGGTGGAAGATCTTTCCAGCTTGCTCCTTCTCCTTCCTTCCCTTCAGACAAAGTAGTTCTTCTGGTGATGGTTAAGGGAAGCAGGAACCACAGCTATGAGGTGATGGGCCAGTTTGGTCTTGTGGTTAGCGTGTTAGATTCTTATCTGGTAGTCTCCTGGTTCGATTCCACACTCCTGTGCAAAGCCAGCTGGGTGTCCTTAGGCTAGTCACAACTCTCTTTCTGAGCTCTCACAACCCTATACCTACCTCATGAGGTGTCTTTTGTGGGGAGAAAAATAGAAGGTTTGTCAGTCACTTTGAATCCCCTTAAAAAGGGTGAGAAAGGCAGTCATCTTCTTCTCCTGATCCTCCTCCTCAGGCAAGATGGCTCTTCTGGTGAAAGTTGAGGAAGCAAAGGGCCACCTGTGGGAGAAGGATCTTCCCAGCTTCCTCTACCACTCTCCTCAGGCAAGGTGCCTCTTCTGGTGAAATTTGAGGAAGGAAAGGGCCACGTGTGGGAGAAGGATCTTCCCAGCTTCCTCCTCCACTCTCCTCAGGCAAGGTGCCTCTTCTGAAGACAGATGAGCGAGTGAAGGGCCACCACTGGCAGCCGATGGAGGATCTTCCCAGCTTGCTCTTTCTCCTACATTTCTGGTGACGGTTGAGGGAAGGATGATGTTTTTCAACACCAAGTAACGAGTACAGAGCGTGAGTAAACGTCTAAAATTGTGGAATAGTTTTAGTAAACGTTAGGATTATGAAATAAAAGTTTTACAAAGATCAAACACATGGCACTTTCTTATTTAGACTACACAGCAGAGATAAACATTGTTTCAAGAGAAGGAAAATAATCTCCACACGTAAGGTCACTGTACTGCAATGTGACACAGTAAAGCAATTATGCAACCAAGTCCTCCAGAATCTGATTGCAACTTTGGAATGTGACCGTTCTTGTGCAATGAAGTTTGTCACTATGCTTTTTTCTCCTTTTTTTTAAGCATTGGGAAATAAATCTCTTGTTTACCTGCTAGCTGCTGATAGCAATCAACCAATTCCTTTACTGTAGAAGATTTCTAAACTGAAGGACCAAGGTTCAAACTCCTGGCTTGCCATGAGGTTCCCTTTGAAATGTTCTAATTAAGAAGCACTGGACTTCGTGCCTGAGTGCCCTGCTATGCCCTGTGACTGACAGGAGATTTGAAAGTGAATATACAGCCGCCATATTGGATGTATCCAACACACCATGTTATTGGTCTGGGCCTCTTCAGGCTTTAAAGAGAGTGTTTAAGAGGTGACCTGAATGAAGTGTATAAAATCATGCATGGTATAGAAAAGGTGGATAAATTATTTTCTCTATCACACAACACTAGAACCAGGGGGCACTCTATGAAGCTGATGGGCAGGAGAGTCAGACCAGGAGAAGTATTTCTTCACCCAGAATGTCATGGTCTAATGAATTTGCTGTCAGAAGAAGCTGTAACAGCAACCAACTTAGATAGCCTAAAGAAAAGATTAGAGAAATTAATTTATGTATGACAAGTGTATCAGTGGCTACTAGAATGGATAACCAGGTACATCCTCCAGGCTGTGGAGACCGGCAGGGTGCCTCCAAAGGCAATTTGCTGGGATTTAAGAGCAGCTAAAGCTTTTGCCCTCATCTTCTTCGAAATTCTGATAAGCAGCTGGTGGGCCACTGTGTGGGACAGGATGCTGGACTAGATGGGCTGTGGCCCGACCCAGCAGGTCTCCTCTTGTGTTCTTATGAATTCTGGCATCGTTCTGAGGAAAGGGGTGGAGAAAAAATAAGTACCCCTAATGAACCCAGGAGTACAAGATCCTGGAAGCAGGAGCATTGTCTAGAAATCACGGCCCTTTAGACTTGAGTAGAAGGACATGTACCTGAGCATATAGAGCTATGCCTGTAATTTTAATATGGATGGAAAATACCTTGTATCTCAATTCCATAAGAATATCTCCCTATATCTTTTTTTTTCACTTGCATACCCCTTTACAGCCCATTTTCATAAATTGTATCCTTCATATTAGAAAAATGTTTGCCATTAATATAATTGTCTTTATATATATATGCCTTTTTCTGTCATAATTCTCCCCATCCCACCCCCTAAATGTCCCAGTTTGTATCCTTGGAGTTACACATACCCCTGACTTGGAATCACTGTCCTATATGAACGTACACATATCATTCTCTGAATTGCTGCTCTTGTTCTTTTTTGCTCTATAGACACCCATAGAGCAAAGAAGGTCAAATTATGGCCTGGCACATGTTCTAATTCATGAGCTCCAACCAGTCGTGTCCTGCCTGGGCCAGTGGTGGTCATATATTGGAGTCTTTACACCATAGGATGATATACTATATAGCTGATGAGTGTCCTCATAGTTAGGACCTAGCTATGCCTTTCTCTCATTAAGAGCGAACTAAAGGAAGAGTAGATACCTGGAAAGTTACTATATAGGTAAAAAATCTTGAATATCATCACTTGACAATCAATGCCATGGAACATCAAAGTCTAGTGAACAATTATCTCCCCTGAAAATGTAACAAAAACTTTGTTTTTCAAATCTCACGACACGTTTTAGTGTTAAAGCTCTGAAAGAAAGGTCATGAAGGTATCAACTTTGGATGTAGATTATGTGTTGCCTATGCATCTATTCAAGATGTTTCCTAAACTTAGTACAAAATGTTATTTAAAAGTGTTCTTATTCTATATTTGGAACAAAAACCGGGTGCCTCTTCAACAGAACATTCTGCCCCCTTCATCCCTGTATTATATCTCAGAACAAGGGGCCTACCCATATCCATGCTGGCAACAAGTATGGCAGAATTAATTTCCTAAATGTAGATAACTAAACCTTCTAGATTTGCTTAAAAGTTTCCTTAAATGCCCAGGAAGGCTTTGTCTCCTTGTTATAAATATACATTAAAAACAACTAAGTTGAAAGTCATTTCAGAGAGTGTTGCATCAGACAAATTACTTGGGGAAGAACAAGTATAATAGGCAAATGCAATCAAGCTCAAAAATCAGATGCTTTTTCAGTAGTGTCACCGAGATGTTAATTAAAAGTTTTAGACTGACTGAAAGACAATTCTAACCTAGGTTTCTTCACTCACTGGATTCATTAGGAGACACATCTTACTGGTTCTACTTTTCCATAACAGCAGCCCTTAAGAGCTTAAGTGCACAGAAGGGCAATTAGAATTATCAGAGGGCTGGAATACGTCCCTTATGAAATCAGGCTGCAATGTCTAGGCCTCTTCAGTCTTGAACAATTGTATTTTAGAGGTGACCTGACTGAAGTATGTAAAATTATTTTCTCTATTGCACAATAGAAAAATGTGGCATTCTATGAAGCTGATGGACAGGAAAGTTAGGGACTGATTAAGGAAAACATTTTTTTCATCCGTAGGGTCATTGGTATATGGAATTTACTGCTAGAACAGGTGGTGACAACAATCAGCCTACATAACTTTAAGAAAGGGTTAGACAAATCCATGGAGGGCAGATATATCAATGGCTACTAGAATGGATGGCTAAGTACCACCGCCAGGTTGGAGAGACAGAAAGGATGCCTCTAAAGGCCATTTGCAGAGAGTCACAAGCAGATGAATGTTTTGCCTTTGACTTCTGCTTGAGACACCTAGAAGCAAATGGTGGGGCACTGTGTGAGACAGGATGCTGGACTAGATGGACTGTGGCCTGATTAAACAGGGCTCCATACTCAGGATATGGATATTTTATTAGAAGCAAGAATTAGAATGTAGGAAAGATGAGGTAATAACTTTTGTGGAATAATTTTTTAATAATGCAATTCTACTTCACCAGGAGTGGTGATAAAAGCTGTATTTGGGCAGAGCGCTCATGAAGCCATTGGACCATGATCAAAACCAGACTAAAAAATACTACTGGCAGACAGGTCAACATATGTCAAATCATACAAGTTGTGTAACTTTCTAGCTCAGATTTACTTCACACTTGGCACATTTATTTTATGTGTGGGGCTCTTAAACACTGCTTATGTTTATGACATTTGGACCATTTGTTCAAGACATACAGACATCAGAAGCTCTGTGACAGTGAACAGCAGGAGAACAGCAGGAGAATACCCACAAACAACTATTATTGTTAACTGAGAATGGAAAGAATTGTATTTTAATTGAAAAAAATGAAATATTGGCCAGCCTAAAAGTTAAAACTTCACAGAAAAATTACATGGCAATTTCTTAAATAAATTGAACAACAGGCCCATCTCCAAATTCAGTCACATTTTTCATACATGTTTGCATCTGGCCAAATCTCATCTTTGGGCCTGATCACACTTAACATCAGTGGGCTGGTATCCCAATGAAGTTAAATTCTGACAGTGGCCAGTGTTCGCACCGTGAATGCTAGCACCGTCACCAACGTACCTTCAGGTGCCCACAATGTGGATAGTCTGTTTGGGACCGTCCAAATCAGCATAGCAATGGCTACCGCAACTTCCGCTGCAAGCCTGGCCATTGCCATGGAAATTATGATGTGGCAACTGTGCCACACCAAGCCATGCCACCCCTATACAGCACTTGCATATAGAAGTGGTTCAGACAGCATACTGTATGCTCCCATCAGGCTGCGGAGAAGGTTTTACTTCTCCACAGCTACAGAGGAATGGGGCACTCTTGTATGCTCTCTGATTCTGTGGAACAGAGGTGTACTTAACAAAGCATCCTGACCTGTACCCTATTTTTGAATTGACCCATGGAGAAGTAAGAAGAACAAAAGTTAAAATGACAATAGTATACATATTAATTACGCATAAATATTTAACTGTGAATTTGTTTGTTTGCATTTTTATCCTGCCTTATACCCAAAGGTCTTAGGGCGGGTAACAACCTTTAAAATCCAACACACTAAAACAATAACAGTATATATTAAAGCAACAGCATTGTCTAACCAAAGGCCAGGACAAAGAAGTGTGTTTGCACTGCCTCCCTAAACATACACAATGAAGGTAAACTTTTACTGCATATGAATTTTAGAAGTATGTAATACAACATTTCATGCTGACAGCACTTTTACAACCTGTGTAAACAGAAAATTCTGAAAGTCCAAAATAATGTATTGCATATGACATTTTATATGCAATACACCTTTGATAAAAGCCACTGCTACAGAATCAATAGCTAATGTGTTTATACAGCTTTAAATTTTCTCTACTTAGATACAACCTACTTAGATACAACCTCCTATCACTTGCATAATCTTCCTTTTCCTTACAATAAATTCAATTTACACAGGATGTAAGCAAAATGAACAGGTAGTTATCAACACGCAGCTGGTAGAAAGATTATGATGGTCCATGAGATGAAGATTACATAAGTTATCTGAGAAATCTTCTAGTTTCTCAAACACATTGATAAACTTTAGTAAACATTTGCACTCTATAACCCACACATAGCACAGATGTACTAAATCGTTAGTATGTCTGAGGTGGTGGGCTGTGTTTTGAAGATGTTCTGTATGATTTGATATTGATCAACCCAGAACTTTTGCAGCGATCTTGGAAGGGGTGGATCAGTGGATTAGCCAACCAGCCTTTCTAGCCTTTAGCTAACCAGTTTTTCCAGTCTGTTATTCCACCAGAACCAGCAATGGCTGCCAAGGGCCACTAATTGAAGTGCTACCAGCAAAATAAAGTTCTGTATCAGAGACATCAGCATCAGAGTAAACTCTGTGGGAGGAAGATCTCTCTGCTATAACTAACCAGAAAATAACTGGGATTTTGATAAAATAACCTGGGAAAACTGCTGCTGTGCTGTGGTAAGTGTGGGAGGTAAGTCCTCTGGTTTTTGGACAGTTTTGGGGGACCGCTTTTAGAAGCCAGCTAAAATAAAACCTAGGTCAGTTTAGGTGTGGTCAGCTCAGGTTACTCTAGGCAGATTCCTAGGAGATCACATCAAAATAACAAAAGGGACAAAGCATTAGCATTAGCAAAGAGGGCTAGCCACTCCTGAGCTTGTGGGAGTGCCTTAGTTTCAGTTGAACTTCAGTTGAGAGTAAACTCTGTGGGAGGAAGATCTCTCTGCTATAACTAACCAGAAAATAACTGGGATTTTGATAAAATAACCTGGGAAAACTGCTGCTGTGCTGTGGTAAGTGTGGGAGGTAAGTCCTCTGGTTTTTGGACAGTTTTGGGGGACCGCGCGCCTAACGGCGCGCGAAACATACTATAGCATAACCAAAGTTTATCTTAAATTAAGTGTTTTAGAGTTTCTTTTTGGTAATTTTTCATAAATAACACAAATCCATTAAATACAATGAAGGTAGAATGCCAGCGGGGGGAGGGGGGCTTCCCAGTGTTTTGCACTGAGTGTCATATGTATGACTACCTGCCCATGGGGCAGCAGTCGTGGGTATGTGTTCGGTGCAATGAGCTCCGGGCTCTCAGGGAACATGTTTCTTCCCTCGAAGCCAAGGTAGCGGACCTGGAGAAGCAGATAGAGAGTAGGAGGGCTGAGGGTGAGGTCTTCAGGGATGCAGTAGGAGCATCCCACTCCATGACAAGCAGCTCTCCAGCTGCCTCGGAGAGTCGAAGCCTCAGGCAGGGAGGACATCAAGCCGAGGAAGAGGGGCAGGCTCCCTTAGTTGGGACCCCTTCCTCAGTGGATGTGCCTGTGTCCTCTTGCACCGAGGATACTCCTCCACGGGTAGTGGGAGGGGGGCTTCTTGTAGTGGGCGATTCGATTATCAGGAATATAGAGAGCCGGGTTTGTGATGGGCGTGTTGACCGCATGGTGACTTGCCTGCCTGGTGCAAAGGTTGCGGACATCACGCGACATCTAGATAGGTTAGTAGACAGTGCTGGGGAGGAGCCAGTCGTCATGGTACATGTCGGTACCAATGATGTTGGGAAGGCAAGACGGAGCGTCCTGGAAGCCAAATTTAGGTTGTTAGGTAGAAGACTAAAGTCCAGGACCTCTAGGGTCGCATTCTCAGAAATGCTACCTGTTCCGCGTGCAGGGCCAGCTAGACAGGCAGAGCTCAGGAGCCTCAATGCGTGGATGAGGCAGTGGTGTCGCGAGGAGGGGTTTAGATTTGTAAGGAACTGGGGAACTTTTTGGGACAAGCCAAACCTGTACAAGAGGGACGGGTTACACTTGAACCAGGAGGGAACCAGATTGCTGGCGATTAACATTAAAAAGGTTGCAGAGCAGCTTTTAAACTGATCCCTGGGGGAAAGCCGACAGGAGCTGGGCAGCATCCGGTTCGGGAGAGCGCACCCTCAAGTGAGGAGGGCTGGAAACATGCAGAAAATGCTGAGCTAAGTGCGGGATTAGTTTCACATGTTCCTCGACGGCAGAATTTGGTCAAAAGGAGTGAATATAAATGTATATATGCAAACGCCAGGAGCCTTCGAGCCAAAATAGGGGAGCTAGAAAGCTTAGTTATGGAAAATAGGATTGATATTATTGGCATAACTGAAACCTGGTGGACCAGCGAAAACCAATGGGATACAGTCATCCCAGGATACAAACTGTACAGGAAAGACAGGGAAGGGCGACATGGAGGTGGTGTAGCCTTGTATATTAAAGAAGAGATAGAATCTTATGAACTGGAATGTCCAAGTGAGTCTGGCTCTTCCACAGAAGCAGTGTGGATAAAAATACCAAGCCAAAAAGGAAGTCTAACAATAGGGACATGCTACCGTCCTCCCAACCATACGTCCGAAGGAGATGAACAATTGGAGAAGGAGGTAAAGGAGGTAGCCCATAAAGATAGGGTAGTTATAATGGGGGACTTCAATTATCCTCACATAGACTGGGTGAACTCTTGTTCAACTCAGGAAAGAGAGAGAAAATTCCTAGACCTGCTAAATGACTGTTCCATGGAACAAATGGTCATGGAACCAACCAGGGGAAATGCAGTCCTGGACTTGATCCTAAGTAATGCTCAGGACCTGGTAAAGGACGTCACTGTAGCTGATCCAATTGGGAACAGTGACCACAATGCAATAACCTTCAACTTAAATACAGGGAGTAAGTTCTTAATAAAGTCTAACACAGAGACCTTAAACTTTCACAAGGGAAACTTCCCCAAAATGAGGAAATTAGTGAAAAGGAAATTGAAAGGGAAAGTCAAAAGAGTTAAATCACTTCAAAATGCATGGAGACTACTTAAAAACACAATAACGGAAGTGCAACTAGAATGCATTCCTAAAAGAAGAAAGGGGACTTCTAGGTCCAAGAAGAAACCAATGTGGCTCACAAATGCAGTAGATGAAGTCATTAAAAACAAGAAGAGTTCATTTAGGAAATGGAAGGCTTGTCCAAATGAGGAGAACAGGAGGGAACATAGACACTGGCAACACGAATGCAAGACGGCCATTAGGAAAGCTAAGAAAGATTTTGAGGAGCACATTGCTAAAAACATCAAAAGAAATAACAAGAACTTCTTTAAGTATATCAGAAGTAGGAATCCAACCAGGAGAGCAGTTGGACCACTAGATAGTAAAGGAGAGAAAAGGGTAATTAAAGAAGACACGGAGATTGCAGAGAGACTAAATGAATTTTTTGCTTCCGTATTCACGGAGGAAGACAGAAGACACATGCCAGTAGCTGAGCCTGTGTTTTCTGAAGAGTTAAACTGTACAGAAATAACCAAGGAAGAGGTCCTGGCATGTCTTAATAAACTAAATGTTAACAAGTCACCGGGACCAGATGGTATTCATCCAAGAGTCCTTAAGGAACTCAAATGCGAAATTGCCGACCTTCTAGCAAAAATATATAATCTTTCCCTAACATCAGGCTCCGTACCTGAGGACTGGAGGGTAGCAAATGTAACACCAATATTCAAAAAAGGATCCAGGGGTGATCCAGGCAACTACAGACCAGTTAGCTTAACGTCAGTTCCGTGTAAGGTGATGGAAACCATTATTAAAGACAAAATTAGTGTGCATATGGAGCAGCAGGCATTGCTGAACAAAAGCCAGCATGGCTTCTGCAAAGGTAAATCATGCCTCACAAATTTGTTGGAATTCTTTGAGAGTGTCAATAAACACGTGGATAAAGGTGAACCAGTAGACATTGTCTATCTGGACTTTCAGAAGGCTTTTGACAAAGTCCCACATCAAAGGCTACTGAGTAAACTCACCAGCCATGGAATAAAAGGACAGGTTCTGTCCTGGATTTGTGACTGGCTTAAGGGCAGAAAGCAGAGAGTAGTAGTAAACGGCAATTTCTCAGGGTGGAAAGAAGTAAAAAGTGGGGTCCCTCAAGGCTCAGTACTGGGACCAATGCTTTTTAATTTATTCATCAATGATCTAGAAAAAGGGGTACATAGTAAAATAGCAAAGTTTGCTGATGATACTAAATTATTTAGGGTAGTAAAATCTGAAAGAGATTGCCAAGAGCTCCAGAGGGATCTCTTAGCATTGGGTGAGTGGGCAACCAAGTGGCAAATGTGCTTTAATCTTAACAAGTGTAAAGTAATGCACATTGGGGCCAAGAATCCAAATTACGTCTATAAACTGATGGGGTCTGAGCTTTCTGCAACACGCCAGGAAAGGGATCTCGGGGTTTTGGTGGACAGTTCAATGAAGGTGTCAACCCAGTGTGCGGCAGCAGCAAAAAAAGCAAATTCAATGCTGGGAATAATTAGGAAGGGAATAGAAAATAAGTCAGCAAGTGTCATTTTGCCCCTTTATAAATCTATAGTGAGGCCACATTTGGAATACTGTGTACAATTCTGGTCACCACACCTCAAAAAGGATATTGTGGAACTAGAGAAGGTGCAGAGAAGGGCAACCAGAATGATTAAGGGTCTGGAACACCTCCCTTACGAAACCAGGCTGCAACGTCTAGGCCTCTTCAGTCTGGAGAGACGGCGTTTGAGAGGGGACCTGATTGAAGTATATAAAATTATGCACGGCATAGAAAAGGTGGATAGAGAAAATTTCTTTTCTCTATCGCACAACACTAGAACCAGGGGGCACTCTATGAAGCTGATGGGTAGGAGCGTAAGGTCTGACAGGGGGAAGTATTTCTTCACACAGAGGGTCATCGGCCTATGGAATGGGCTGCCAGAAGAGGTGGTGACAGCTACCAGTCTGGATGGCTTTAAGGTAGGGTTAGACAAATTTATGGATGACAGATGTATCAATGGCTACTAGAACGAATGCCTAGGTGCATCTTTCAGGCTGAGGGGGGGGGAGGAAATGGGGCGCTTCTAGGGCCATCTGCTGGGACTCGAGAGCAGGAGAAGGTTTGTCCTTGTCTCTGCTTGAGATGCCCATGAGCATTTGGTGGGCCACTGTGTGCGACAGGATGCTGGACTAGATGGGCTGTGGCCTGATCCAGCAAGGCTTCTCTTATGTTCTTATGTTCTTACTAGTTGGATCCAGAGGGGGGAATACAGTGCCATTATAGCACTACTGTTTCAGGGCTGCCTCATGCATTGTGCACAACCCCAACAAAGTCCGACTTTTCTCCCACTAAAAAGTTGGAAACTCAATGGTATAATAATCCCCAAAGGGTTGTCAATGACTACTAAAAGGTATGCTAAGGTACCACCTCCAGGTTGGAGAGACAAGCCACTTGTAAGGAGTCAAGGACAGGTGAAGATTTGGATTTTGTTTTCTGTTCAAGAATGCCCAGAAGCAATTGGTGGCCCACCATGTGAGACAGGCTGCTAGACTATATGTGCTACAGCCTGACTCAGTAGAGCTTCTCCTAAATGGGTTGGTCTCAACCACTAATTAGAAACAGCTGGAGAATATTATTATCTCATCAGCAATTGAGCACAGACCATTAATGACAATGCAACCCATTGAAACATTCACTGGTTTAGTTTTTGGTATTTTTAGCACAATGAAGAGGTCTTTTCTTTTACTTTCTGACAATCTGTTTCATTTTGAGGCCTGCATAAATGTGTATTAATTCATGTGTTTAATATCCCTTTTTTCTGCAAAGAATCATAGAGTTGGAAGGGACCTCTAGAGTCATCAAGTCCAACCTCCTGCAAAATGCAGGATTTCCTAAACCATCCCAGACAGATGTAGGTCCAGCCTCTGCTTGAAGACCTCCAGTGAAGGAGAGGTCACTGTCTGATCGCCCTCACTGTCAGGAAGATTTTCCTCATATCTAATCTGCACTGACTCCCTTGAAGTTTCATCCCGTTGTTTCTAGTCCTCCCATCTTGTGTGAGAATAGGGACAATCCCTCTGCACTGTGACACACCTTCGGATACGTTAAGACCATGATCATGTGTCCTCTCAGTCTTCTCTTCTGAAATAGATATAAAGTGGGTAAGAACAACATGACGGGTTAAGCTAGGAGTCAAAGGCCTGGACCTAATTTGCAATTTCAAAGACATGTGTTCCTGATCTTGTGATTAGCAAAATGTGTTTTTGTTTTCAGATAGACATGTTACGAACCTTAAACTGAACAGCAGAATCCGGTTACTGATGGCCATGTAATGACCTGAAGATTAGGAACTAAACATCCTAGTGGTTCCATTCATACTTTTTAAACTGAGTTCTCAGATAATGAGGCACTTGATTACCTTGCAGTTCAGACTGATGTTAAGAGTTTCTAATTGGTGCTAGACTGGCAGCACCAAAGTCTCTACAGAACCACAAACAGGTTTGGGCAATAACTGTTTCCTGATTAAGATGCCACAGTGCCAATTGTAAAAGAACTTGGCATTGCACAACTGCTCTGGAGGCACTTTGTGGTTGAATTTAATTTCTTTTTTAAAAAAAGAGGAAAGAAAAGAGAATGAAAATCAATGGACTACTTATTTATAGATTTGCAAGAGATTCATTGGACTGAAATTTTGTATGGACCTTTTTGGTATTTGATATAAGGGAGATGTATGCCTGGTATTTGACAGAAAACTAATTCAATTTAGTATTTGATAGAAAACTAATTCAATTTTGGCCATGTTCAGACATAACAAAAGGGGTGCCTAAGAGGAACCTTAGAGAGATGGTGTGTGGCCTCCAGGTTCCCAAGTCTACTTTAATTCATCTTTTCTAGGATACAATGTTCAGGAGAGGGGCAGACCAGTGTGCAAACAATCCCACTTCAGAATCTGCTCAGAGCCGGCTCAGGGATGCTTTATTCTGCTGTGTCTAGCCATGGATTCTTTGGATTTTCACCTCCCTTGCTTTCACCTCAGAAGTAAATAAGTTTATCTTGTCAGCTTTTCTTCCTTTAAAAAGAAGTTTCAGTAGAAACTGGGTGATCATCTGTTGCTGATGATTCAACAGATTCTTGCACTGAGCAAAAGACTGGACTGAATGACAACATTCATTCATACATTTTTAAAAAAATAATTACCCGTATTTTCCGGAGTATAAGACGACTGGGCGTATAAGACGACCCCCAACTTTCAAGTTAAAATATAGAGTTTGGGATATACTTGCCATAAAAGAAGATGACACCTGGCGTATAAGACAACCCCTCACTTCTGAGAAGATTTTCCTGGGTTAAAAAGTAGTCTTATATGCCAGAAAATACAGTATCTATCTATCTATCTGTCCGTCCGTCCATCCGTCCGTCTATCTGTTTTATGAATGCACCAGATAGACCAGATTCGAGAGCAGGAGAAGGTTTGCCCTTGTCTCTGCTTGAGATGCCCATGGGCAATTGGTGGGCCACTGTGTGCAACAGGATGCTGGACTAGATGGGCTGTGGCCTGATCCAGTAGGGCTCCTCTTATGTTCTTATAACCAGGCATTTTAAAATATACACCATTGTACAAACTCTATGGTTTCCTTCCTCAGCAGCCACCTCCTACAAAGGACAGTATCTCAAAAACCACAGCATATGAATACTCATTTAAGTATCCAGAATATGGAACCTAAACTGGATATATGGACGACTTAACAATAAATCAGGAAAGAGTGCTAAAGAACAAACATTATGTAATAACTCTGTCCAACATTAGTAAAATTTTTATCAGTAATATTCGATCTATCACTGAAAAATGTTAAAGTAGCATGGCACAGATTGGGAAAAAAATTCGTGAAAGAAAAGTAGAAAACCATACCAACAATATAAACTAAATTCCATATGAAGCTCTGAACACAGTAGGCTTTGGTTAAAGTAACATTATTGCTGCATCCCCATTCAACTTTTAAAGAGCTCTGAATTCATTTGCAAACCTGGAAATTCCCACAGGATCACCCGAATCCACAGTCTCTGGGGACTAAATGTCCCGAAATGCAGATTACCTGTATTTGAATCAAAAGAACTCTCACTGAGGGATTTAAGAATAATCCTCTTTTTTTGCAAATGAAAATGCACATGGTCTTTTAAGGGCTTCTCTTCAGTTTCCTTCAGCCAATGAGAAGGCATGATTATTGGCTCAAGGAATCCTCAGCGGGCTGAAAGGAGAAGGGAACAGAGGGGAAGAATGAACAGAAGTGGTAACAAAAGATCATCTATGGTGAAAGCCTGCCTGCCTGCTCCCTCCCTCCCTTTCTTGCTTCCTTCTCAATCCATGCCTTTTTGCCTCTTAAGCCTGATCTTCCTGGTGGGAGGGGAATCCAGTCAGGAGCTCTGCAAACTCTTACTTCCTCTTTAAATTGCCACTGTCCCGCTTCTTCAGAAGATCGCAGCCAGCAAAAGATTAAAGAGAAAAAGGAAGTTCTTCTCCCACCCCTCCTACCTCCTCTTCAGATAGCCATGTGAGTGAGAGAGGGGGATCACTTTCTCACATTCCCCCTTTAATTCATTTTTTAAAATAATGGGGGGGGGGATTCTGCCTCAAGAAAGCAAATGGGATTGATCAGCAGGAGGCAGCTGCTAACAGGGTGTGGGAGTGGGAATAAATTATACAGTGTACAAGATGGAGGGGGGTGGCAATAAACAGGGAATGAAAAGGGCTGCCAGGGGTTTCTCCCCTGCCAGACACTGAAGAATGGAGAGTGAGTCTGCATTATATGTTAACAACGGAAACACAAAAAATCAGACTTCACTGCTTATTTTAAAAATCCTGATTTAAATCTGAATTAAATTGCCCAGGGGGGATGCAGCCTAGGAGTTATATTTAAAGGTTTGTTGAGATGAGAGCATTTATTTATTATTTCTAAATATTTATATTCCAGCCTTCACTTGAATGTTCCAGGGGAAGTCACAATATCAACACCATTTAATCATTATTGGGGTCAGTAAAACCACACAGTTAATAATTAGAATACTTGACAGCATAAGGTAAGACAACAATAAATGTCAAAGGCCTGGGTGAAGAGCTGCATTTTAACTGCTGTAAAATATAAACCTATTCCAAAGCCCAGAGTTTATCACCGAAAAGACCTTCTAATGGGCAGTCACATCTCAAGCCTCTGAAGGTGATTAAACTACAAGATGGGTATCCTCCAGTTATCTTAAAAACTGGGGGGAAATCCTCAAGATATTCAGAATTCAAGCGGGTTGGGGCTTTATATGTGTCACCAACCTTGAATTCAATTTGGTGCCAAATAGGTAGCCAATATATTATTCAAGACCAGTGTAATATGCATTGGGTCAATGACTTCTGACAGCAGTCAAGTTGCCATATTCTACACTAGTTCCAGCTTCCAGACCATCTTCAAGATGAGCCCCATGTAGTAGTTTAGTCTGGAGCTCTCTGGAGCACAGATCACTATGGCCAATATGTCCCTATTCCCTAAAGGCTGAAGCTGGAGAAACAAGAGGTGGTGGAGAATGTTTTTATATCCTGTTTTTCTCACCCTTAAGGGGACTCAAAGCAGCTGACAAACCTTCTGTTCTTCTCCCACAAGAGACACCCTGTGAGGTAGGCTGGGCTGTGAGAATCCAAAAAGAAAGCTGTGACTAGCCCAAGATTACCCAGTTGACTTTGTGGAGGAGTGTGGAATCAAACCAGAAGATTCTGACACAGTCTAACCAGATAAGATTCTGACACAGTCTAACCAGAAGACCAAAGAGGCAATAATGGAGGTAAGAACTCCTGGCTCCTACCACCACCTGAGCTTCAAGTACCACCAGATCATTTACTTTTTCAACAATGGAGGTGAAGCTGTTCAGAGGCTTCTTCACACTCAGTTGGACAAGTTGTGAAACATAAAACCCAGCAGGTGAGAGTAGTTTTTACTTGTCTCTCCAGTAGACTAAATCATACATTGCAAAAACACTTTTGATAACCAAAATTTTCTTGTCACCACGACTTACATTTAGGTTTTGTTTAGGTTGCCTGGATGAGTCAGATTCACCTATACTGACAGCAGCGGTGGCTGGTATCTGTTGTAACTGCATGTGCCGAAATCAAGGCTTCTAAAATGAAGTTGCCAGGATGAGCAGAATAAACTGTCAGAAGGTGAGACACTGCAAGATGGTAATTTCCTGCAACCGCCTATGAAAACTGACCTTGGTGAACAGAGCACACTACACATAAACCAGCCAACTTTGAACTGCAGCAGAAAAGGAAAAAGAAAGGAAAGGAAAAAGAAGAGTTGTCTTTTCTACTTCACTTTTCTCACCCATTTAAGGGGACTCAAAGTGGCTGACAAACCTTCTGTTCTTCTCCCCACAACAGACACCCTATGAGGTAGGTGGGGCTGTGAGAGCTCAGAAGAGAGCTGTGACTAGCCCAAGGTCACCCAACTGGCTATAAGGAGATTATGGGTTTGGCAGTATGCTGTCCATTTTGCCCTTATAAGTTTGCTGTCCTGATGAACAACATATTATATATGAATGGTGAAGATACACCTTTATCAAATTTTTATATGTCCCATGCCATATGTCCCTTCCTTCTTTGTTCTTCTAAACTTACTCTAAACTTACTCTCTTTATCCTTCTGTTCTTTTTTTCCCACTGTTCCACTTAGGACTTCAATAAGCTTGCAAAAATCCTGGAGAAACTGGGTATGTCCAGACTCGTTAATAGTGTGCAGCAGAATGCGCAGTCGCTGTGGGGCGTCACACACGACGATCGATGGATCATCATGGCAACACATTATCCCATAGCTCCTGTGCATTTATGTTAATGCTGATTTAACGGCACTCGCTGCACAGTATTAAGAAACTTTGAATCTTCCCACCACTCCAGACAGAACGTCGAGAGCGGGGAGGGCAACTCAACTCTGATTGGCTGCCTCATCCCATGTGACTGCACGCGACAGATCAAGCTCTTGCAGCTTCCCACAAGGAAGCTATGGGACGCTGCTTTAGTCCAGATGCCCGGCCGCTGCTTCGCAGCAGGTAAGCTGCGATTTCCCCCTTAACTGCAGATTTATTCCACTCGTCTGGAAGAGGCCTGTGTCCTTTCAGGAGGGAAAAAAAATAAGAAAGCAAGCATTGCAGAATACCCCATCCTTCCTTAAACAAGAATATAAGTGTTTAATATCTGCACAAAGTTGAAAACAGTTTGAAAGCTCCAGGTTACATAACCTGGCAAAAGTACCACAGAGTTTAACTCCATAATGCAATCACTGTTTCCTGGAGACAAAAGCCGAATTCAGAGAATTTGCATTTTCTAGAATCGCAACTGGAGCGGGTGGGGGAATATGGGGACGGCGGGCGGGAGAATGTCTCTTCTGCACATTCCTTTCACCATTTTCTGATTCACTTGACTTTGAAAGCAAAACAAACACGTTTCTGTGTTTCATATTATTGCTCAAGATGACAATTCGCAAGAAAGAGATGTGTTCAGATTTCGTAGAAAAGGGGGAGAAAAATCAGCAGCGGCTGTCTGCCAACTTTCTCAGTGTCAACCTCCAGGCAGTATAGCTGAACAGCAGTAAAATGAGTCATGGTGAGTCACTCCAAAGCTATTTTTGCTTTGAAAATATTGCCAGGCACAGTGTTAATATTCAACTCAGAGTAAATTTAGCAATGGCAGGAAAAACAAGAGTTTCCATGGTTGCTCTTCAACAATGTTTACGGTGTATATATACAACCAATAAGCACAGGAGTGAAGGCAAATAAATTATGGAGACACAATCTCCGTTTGGATTTTCTTTTTAAAATTTGAATTTGGACGCCCTGGCTTTTCCAGATCCCATGTGGCTACCACATGATCCGTATCCTCAGAACAGGGCAGAATAAAATTTTAAAATACTGCATCTTTAACTGTAGCTCAGTGGTCAAGCAAAAACAGAGGGTTACTCATTCAATCCCTAGCTTCTATTTAGAAGCAGGCAATGGCAAACCCTTTCTGTATTTCTGCCAAGAAAACTGCATAGAGGTGCCTGGGCGGAGTTTGGGAGGGCCGTTAGCTAAGAGGTACAGAAGAAGAAGAGTTGGCTTTTCTACCTTGCTTTTCTCACCCATTTAAGGGGACTCAAAGTGGTTCCCCACAACAGACACCCTCTGAGGTAGGTGGGGCTGTGATAGCTCAGAAGAGGGCTTTGACTAGCCCAAGGTCACCCAGCTGGCTTCATGGGGGAGGGTGGAATCAAACCCGGTATTCCCAGATAAGAGTCCAGCTCCCTAGCCACTAGACCAAACTGGCTCAGGGGTAAGGCAGGGGTTGTCAGTCTGATCCCCAGCCTCTCCCACATGGCGAGGGAGGGGGAAAACCTTCACAAATATGAAATCCCACCCACATCTGGCAAGAAGGATAGATCTCTACACCCAAAAGCCTGGGAGCGTTCCCATTTGGCGGGAGGACAAGTGGACTCGGCTCCAAAAGGGGACTGAGAACTGTTTTTCTCAGGACTTTTTTTCTGCAGATTTTTGCAGGATAGTCCTCGTAAATTCTGGGAATAAAAAATTTAATGGGAACGTTGGATACTGAATTTGGATTTTAAAGTGTACAGAAACGCGTCCCAAGTATTTCTTGTGAGTCTGTTTAATTTGTTCTTTGTCTGATTGTCCATGCATATGTTTAAACTGCAGAAACAACTTTGGCAAACGTGACATCCATTCTCCAGACAAGGATGGAACTGAGCCAAATTAACACCGCTATGTTTATCAAGCGATCCTCCCAACGATGAAATTTGAGTTTGGCTGCATGAAATTGCTGCCACAAGTTCAGATATCCGGGGGGGGGGGGGGGGGAGACCGTCTTTCCCTTGGAACAAAGTACCCACAAATGAAAAGTGCTTCTTCTTTTGATCACACGAAGTAGCTTTCAGACTTTATGTGCCTCCAATGTGCCAGACAGACTGTTGAGCAAAGTTTGCAGGAAGAGGAGGAAACCGGAGACCAAGGCTTGGTTTTACAAACAAAGATTGATGAGAGGAGATGAATTCCAGCAATGCAACAAAGGAAGAACAAAGATAGAGCCCAGCTTGCACAGAACAAAGATCCCTCCAGTTCTACAATATCTGGCTAGAAGCATCCAGGAAACTGCTCAGTAAAGTTCGAAGGAAATACTTCTTTGTGTTCTCATACCCCAGCACATTTACTTTGTATCTTTACAAGCTTATACCTATTGTTCCTGCCATTTCATATATCCCAAAATACGTATTGAAATTATTACACATTTTGTAGGCCTTAGTCATGATGAACTTTTACAATGAACATTTGGGATGCATCCAGACAGGGCTTAAAATGTGAGATTACCCAACAGTTATGTTGGGATTGCCACACATATTCATGGCAATCCCAACATGGCCCCAGGAAAAAAGGATCGAAATCCCGTGTTATCGTTATTTGGGAAAAATAGCTGCTGGTTTTCACCAAATAGCAACATGGGCTTACCTGTCTGGATGCTTACCTATCTGTGATCTACAGCCCGGAAATGACCCCAGGGTCAATCATATACTTCCTGGTATGTACACAGTGTACCATCATGAGAGAAAGTACTCAGATAAGTGCCCCTGCTTGCCCTATGATTTTGCCCGGCCTTTTGGCAGGGCTGGTAAGAGACAATTGTAGGATCTAAACAAAACACCACATTTTCCTCTTGCCATCTGGAGGCAACCTTGGTAAATGAAAAGCTCTTCCTTCACGCTATGCAATACACTTGGACTTACTATAAACTGATGGGGTCTGAGCTTTCTGCAACACACCAGGAAAGGGATCTCGGGGTTTTGGTGGACAGTTCAATGAAGGTGTCAACCCAGTGAGCGGCAGCAGCGAAAAAAGCAAATTCAATGCTGGGAATAATTAGGAAGGGAATAGAAAATGAGTCAGCAAGTGTCATTTTGCCCCTTTATAAATCTATGGTGAGGCCACATTTGGAATATTGCGTACAATTCTGGTCACCACACCTCAAAAAGGATATTGTGGAACTGGAAAAGGTGCAGGAAAAGGCAACCAGGATGATTAAGGGGCTGGAACACCTCCCTTACAATGTCTAGGCCTCTTTATCTTGGAAAGATGGTGTTTAAGAGGGGACCTGATGGAAGTATATAAAATCATGAATGGTATAGAAAAGGTGGATAGAGAACATTTCTTTTCTCTACCACACAACACTAGAACCTGGGGGCACTCTATGAAGCTGACGGGTAGGAGAGTCAGATCAGACAAGGGGAAATATTTCTTCAGCCAGGGTGTCATCAAACAATGGAATTTGCTGTCAGAAGAGGTGGTAACAACTTCCAGCCTAGATAGTTTTAAGAAATAGTTAGACAAATTTATTGATGACAGATGTATCAATGGATACTAGAATGGATGCCTAAGTGCAACTTTCAGGATGGGGGGTTGCTGGGATTCAAGAGCAGGTGAAGGTTTGCCTGTCTCCGCTTGAGATGCCCAAAAGCAACTGGTGGGCCACGGTGTGAGACAGGATGCTGAACTAGATGGGTTGTGGCCTGGTCCAGCAGGGCTCCTCTTATGTTCTTATGTTCTGGTGCTTTTGCTGATTTGCTATTGTTTTTAAACCAAGTTATATGTGCAAAATGTTCAGAGGATTTAAAAATATCTTTACTTCTTTTTATTCATCTTTGCTTTGTTATCTTCTTGAGGACAGGCACAAAAAACATGAGACAAGTGAATTAAGGGTTTTTTTTCCACTAGCACTAAGTATCCATTAATTACTCATTAGGGACCCATTAAGGACCCATTAGGCTCAAAGCAGGAAGACCCCATTTCCACTGCAAACTCCATTAGAGCAACACTTGTTTCCACCTGTTCTAGGGAAATCAAGATTAAATGGGTCCTTCAGGACCTATAATCCGGGTTTCCTATAGACTCCATTTAAGGGGTCTACAATGAGTTCTTGAGGCATCAAATCCGGATTTTATGGCACATGTTTCCACCACTATTGGGCAATGGGGTCTAGGGAGGCCTCCAGGGGGGCACCCATGAGGGCAGCACCCTGAAACCTGAAGCTCCAAAGCCTATGGATACATCTCCTAATACATCTCCAAAGGAAACTCCGGAGAACGGCACAGGCTTTAAAGATGACCCATCAGAGCAATGCCATTTCTATGGAGCTTTGCCCAAAGGTCCGCAGAATACCTGGAGCAATTTGCCGCTATCTTCAAAGATTCTCCAGAGCCGCTCCGGAGGATCTTTGGAGAATCTCCGGAGCATATCTGGAGGATCTCTGGAGAATCTCCGGAGCATCTCCGGAGTTTGCACACTCGTGGTGCCCCCCAAAAACCATGGGGTGACAGGCAGGCCCCACGTGGGTAGATTCGGATTTGCCACATGGCTGCTCTGGCATTTCTACTGCACACCCGCCTAGCACCCATTGCTATTGGGTGCTACACCGCCCATGGAGACGCATTGAGTACCTCCTTAGATCTGAATCTACTAAATCCGGATTAGCTGAACGACCCATTCCTTAGATCCGGATCATCTTAGATCCAGATTAAGGAAGGTAAGTGGAAAAAAAAAACCCATTGTGTCACAGTTCACCTGGTTTCAGTGCAGTTCAGCAATGATGCTGTTACCAGTTCTGTTTTATATAGAATCTTTGAGGGAGTGGGCGCCAGGACACGTTAATTATCTATGAGTTGACAACATTTTAACAGAAAATATTCACTTTTCTAAACTTTTCAAGGCATTTTCCCATGAAATGTGCATATTCTACTCACTTTTACAAGCAGCATGTATTTTGATCAACCTTTTTCCAGCGCAGAAAAAATATTGCAAACTCAAGAGAATACATAAAATAACTGGCAGTTCTGAACTACAGGCAAATCTGTAATCTTGAAGGTGGACCAAACAAAGGCCTCATTCATTCCTAGCATAAGCAGGCCTGGGAAAAGTCTAATCTCTGCAAGTACGAAAGAATGTTACAATGGGCAAGCATAGACCAGGCCTCTGAGGACAAATCTATGTCCGGTGGCTGCAGACTAAGTGATTCTTGACCAGGGACCAAGAGGTAGAATGGAATGGAATACAGGGAAAGAGGCTATGACTGGCTTGGTAGAACACTGAATGGAAGAACTCTATGTTGTAACATTATAAAGCAGCTTCCCTCAATAGATCCATTCTTTGTCTGATTTAAGATCTGCTGTCTGTACACACAAGTAACCTCACAACTACATTACTGTAAGAGCACTTATATCTGGTCAAGAAGCCTCCATAGTTGCAAAAATGTGGTGTCCAGGGACCTTTCTGCACTTGGACCTATTCTGGAATATATCACAGAATAGGGACCTGCTATCTGCATGCTACTGCAGACTATGGAAGGTCCCAGGTGAGGCCTGCCATAGTGTGCATTAGGTTGTGGCCAGCAGACCGCTATCCCGAGATATATTCCAGAATAAGGCCAAGTGCAGAAAGGGCCCAGCTTGCTGCACGGAGCACCAGCTCATATACATGTTGTCAATAGCTCTAACAATTGATGACTAGGTACTGTCTCCAGTTGGAGAGACCGGCAGGATTCCTCTAAAAGCCATTTTTAGGAAATCAAGAATAGGTAAAGGTTTTGGCCCTTGTCTTCTGCTTGAGATGCCCAGAAGCAATTGATGGGCCACTGTGTGATACAGGAATCTGGACTAGATGGTCTTTATGGTCTCATCCAGCCACTCACAAGCTTCCTGACTTACAAAATCTCTTTCTTTTCTTCTTTTGCTGTTTGGCAAATGCAAAGAAGGGAAATAGATTTTGTAAGGGACTGAGCCAGTGTAAAGATGAGTGGCCAACTGTTCTCCAGGCAATATGGGGAAGCCTCAATTACCAGCTGGGTTCCTGTTTGGAGGAAAACCTGGTTCCATTCCTCTCTCATTGTCTCTGGGGTTTCAATTTTTTACAGGATAATCTCCACTTTGCACATAATTCCTTCCCATTTATTTAAGCATCTTGCACGTGGACAGGATTTTAAAAATCCAATGGTTTTAAATGCATGTTTTTTTTGTTTTACCATATACTTGCCTTCTTGTCAGAGTTCCGCAAAGGCGCCTAAGCAATTAAAATGTCTCCGTGCCCTGAATGGGGCACTTCAGCTGGCTCAGAGAAGCTCAAGAGAAACATGATCAGCATGTAGACAGGTGCCTATGCCCATACATGACTTTGATTTTTGCTTCTCCAGAGAGGAAAGCTCATTAATATTTTACCTCAACAGAATCTTGCCAGTACAGGGTGGAAATCAGACAAAACCAAAAACCCAATTATGTAGACAGAATAACCAGAGCAATACCAGATTTCCAAACAATTACACATCATTATGACTGCCTGTCACAAGTACTTTCTGCATTTTAATACGCTGCTTTTATTCATTAGTCTTAAGTTGCTGTAATTATTATTTGCAGCCTACAGTAAGATAAAGTAATCACAGTGCTATTACTTACTGCTCTTCTGACTGTGGGAAGAGAAATCCTTCCTACACAACTTCTGTTGATGAGTCTAGACATATATTAAGAAAGACAAAGAGACTTTTTTCTGCTTGCTTTTGGTTTATACCCAGATGGTAGCCCATCCTCTAGGACAATTTCCCAACCTGGTGTACACATACCCCAAAGGATACAAACCAGGTCATTTAAAAGTATAAGAAAGAAAGAAAGAAAGAAAGAAAGAAAGAAAGAAAGAAAGAAAGAAAGAAAGAAAGAAAGAAAGAAAGAAAGAAAGAAAGAAAGAAAGAAAGAAAGAAAGAAAGAAAGAAAGAAAGAAAGAAAGAAAGAAAGAAAGAAAGAAAGAAAGAAGGATGGATGGATGGATGGATGGATGGATGGATGGATGGATGGATGGATGGATGGATGGATGGATGGATGGATGGATGGATGGATGGATGGATGGATGGATGGATGGATGGATGGATGGAAAAGGGACATATGTCAACAGTGTAAGCTAACTAAATTAGGCCATGGTCATACCTTGTGGACCTTCCACTCTCTACTTGAACTTTCCTGAATGGAAACTCCAGAATAAAATGGATAGAAATGAAAACATGTGAGCAGTAAGACCTGAAGATGGACTGAAGAAGGTTTAAAATGAAGGTGTGGCCATGGCCTTAATGACTAACATTTCACTAATATGAAGGGTACAGTTTATGGAAATGGGTGCTCTAGAAGATTTCACCAAAGCATCAGGCGTCTGATTATTAATATATTTTCTGTTCCTCATTCTTCTCCCTACAGAGATAGGGGGCCATAGAAGACAACTCCAAATATCAAATATCTAGTGGCTGGATAAAACTGCTTTAAGCTACACAGCAACAGATAGAGTGTATTTCTGTCTTTTCACACCATCTCTTTCTCCAAACCCATTGGAAAAGACCAAATAAGTTGGCTAACCACAAATTTTCCATCTTTCTCTTATTATACCATTAGCAATCTGAGCTCATCATAAGCAAAGCTGCTAAAAATAAATGGGCATAAAACATACCTTGCTAAAAATGAGCAGACAAGTCTACATATAGGGCTATCACCTGGATAAATTATAATGCATTTTTAAAATCCCACTAATAGCAGTGGGATACTTCTGGCTATAAAAATGCAGCCTTATGAATTAAAATTCCCATGTAGAAACTTAAAACCATTTAATAATAATAATAATAATAATAATAATAATAATAATAATAATAATAATAATAATAATAATAATAATAATAATAATAATAATAATAATAATAAAAAAAAAAAACAGAAGCTTCTCAAAGTGCAGCAAACCAAGAACCAGTACCGGAAAACTGCAATTCAATGCCGAATGGACAGCTGGTGCTATAAAGCACTGCATGGACAGTTCTTGGAGAAAATCGAAGGCAAAGTGGACATGGAAAAGACCTGGTCTTGGCTTACGAATGGAACACTGAAAAAGGAAACAGAAGGACTGATTCTTGCTGCACAAGAACAAGCAATAAGAACAAATGCCATCAAAGCCAGAATTGAAAAATCAGGAGAATATCCAAAGTGCCGACTCTGCAAAGAAGTGGATGAAACAATCGACCATATACTCAGCTGCTGCAAGAAGATCGCACAAACTGATTACAAGCAGATACACAATGCTGTAGCACAAATGATCCACTGGAACTTGTGCAAAAAGTATAATCTGCCAGTGGCAAAGAACTGGTGGGATCACAAGCCAGGAAAAGTTGTTGAAAACGAACAGGCAAAACTACTTTGGGACTTCAGGCTTCAGACTGACCGAAAACTGGAGCATAACACCCCTGACATTACAATTGTTGAGAAAGAGAAGGTGTAGATCATCAACGTTGCTATACCAGGTGACAGCAGAATTGAGGAGAAACAGTTGGAGAAGCTCACCAGATATGAAGACCTGAGAACTGAACTTCAGCAACTCTGGCGAAAACCAGTGAAAGTGGTCCCAGTCATCCTCGGCACACTGGGCGCGGTGCCAAAAGATCTCAGCGGGCACCTAAAAACCATTGGCATTGACAAAATATCCATCTGCCAACTACAAAAAGGCACTTTACTGGAGTCTGCTCGCATAATTCGCCAATACATCATACAGTCCTAGGTGCTTGGGAAGTGCCCGACTAGTGATATAATATGAAATCCAGCATAGTGATCTCGTTTGCTGTGTGTAACTGCTGTTTTTACATCATCATCATCATCATCCAAACATCATTCAAAACAAGACGGCGTGGTGTTTCTTTAAAACTGGAAAGCAGGTGCAATGTTGCAAGACATTCGTTTTAAAATATAAGTAGCACAGCACAGAACTTCTAGATTTATCAGAAATGAAGATGCAAGCTCTGGCATCTGTTCACATGCATATTACTCATCCAAAATACACACCATATTTCTAGTGAGCATAAGCAAGCCTGGTCACAAGGCATAACGATTTTGTAACACAATAAAGTTGCACAAATCAATTACTTATACAGTCAAGAAATATGGGAACAGAACGATCTGATGAAGTGGGGGGAAATGTTGCTGAACACTACAAGATCAGCTGCGGTTGCTTAACTTCTAAGTCTCAGCAAGTGCAACAGCTGGCTCAAGAGGATCCCAAAGTCTTCTCCTGCGCAATGATGATAAAAGTTACGCAGCCAAAGCATTGGGAGTTACGGGGTTGGAGGCCCCCTGCATTCCAGCTAGATGGATCTTTCTCTGCACACTGGCTTAGGAATGGGGTTGTTTTGAAGGAACTCATCCAGTTTGGGTATTATTAAATTAAAAAAACAAAAGCAGAATACTGCCACAAGTGGGGAAGGAGTGGTGTCTGAGGCAAAAGGAACAGAAAGGCAGTTTGGTCTAGCGGTTAGGGAGCTGGAGTCTTATCTGGGAATGCTGGGATTGATTCTGCACTCCTCCACGAAGCCAGCTGGGTGACCTTGGGCTAGTCACAGCTCTCTTCTGAGCTCTCAAAGCCCCACTTACCTCCCAGGATGTTCTGTTGTGGGGAGATGAACAGAAAGCTTTGTCAGCCGCTTTGAATTCCCTTAAAAGGGTGAGAAAATTGAGGTAGAAAAAACAACAGCACTGAATAATCAGGGGGTGATTTTGCATTGGCTGGTATACTGGACCAGGAGGCTCCCTTCTGCACGCTGGTGCTGTCTAAGGAAGGCATTGCCCGAGGGGGCCACCAGCATGTGCGTGGAAGTTTCCTGGTCCACTTTCTGGTCTGTTATACCAGCCAGTGCAGAATCACCCTTCGAAGATGTCTCTCCCAATTAGGATTGGGATACCAACCCCTTTACCACCTGTTATCTACCAAAGAATATTCTAAGAAATACTCAGAAAATAATTACAGAAGGAGTAAAGGCCTTTTGTTCCTCACCTCTATCCAAACTCAAGCATGCAGGATGCCCCTATGTCCATTTGCTGGGATTCGAGAGCAGGTGAAGATTTTGCTCTTGTCTCTGCTTTAGAAGCCCATGGGCAATTGGTGGGCCACTGTGTGAGACAGGATGCTGGACTAGATGGGCTGTGGCCTGATCCAGAAGGGCTCCTCTTATGTTCTTATGTACCTATCTACCAGGAAGAAGCTCAGGTCTTCTTCAACCTTCCCTTGCAGTATATATATTTATGGAATTTATATATCTCACTGTTCTTCTGAACTCAAGGAAGACACATTTTTCTCCTTTCCTCTCTTACACATTATTCTTACAAGAACCTTATGATCAGGCTTCAAGAGAACATCTGGGCCAATGGCACTCAATAAACTTTTTGGGGATGAGTGGGAATTCAGTCCCAGGTCTAGCTGCTATGCTACACTTGCTTTCTAAATCATCTTCTACTGATCTGCTCTTTTTCCAGATGTTTTGGATAACAGCTCCTACCCGAATGACAAAAGCTGTGATAAATCAAGTGCATTCAGGAGATCCATTTTTAAATACCTCTGACCTTTAAATATATCTCATGGAAAAACTAAGTGTGTACACACATTTGTCTGTGCCCCTCTCTTTTGAGGATGATGGAAGGAAAGGAACGAAGCACTAGAAAGAGCAATGTTTATGGCATTCAGAATAAGCCCATGGACTCCCAAAGGTTCTCACCCTCTGCTCCAGCTCTTCCAAGTGGCCACTTGCTTATCACGTAGCATCACTAAACAGGAACCTCCCACAGCAAGCTTGCACAAAATAATGATAATTTATATATTATCTTGAGTGATTGTGAAGTATTACATTACAAAATAATGATAATTCCTTTATTATCTTGAGTGATTGTGAAATATTACATTACAAAATAATGATAATAGTATACCAGGGTTGTTAGGCAAGCAGGGTTTTACAAAGCAGTGGTGACCACATTTATAGTGCAGGGTGTGGACATACATACACTCTGTCATAGCCAAGAAGCCCATGGGTACGCCCAGTAGAATCCTTGGAAGATACATATGGGATTTTAGTCTATTGGTGCAGACGTACACTTATCTATGTACACATGTACACAGCTGTATCAATGGCTACTAGAATGGCTGCTAGCTGTATCAATGATTACTAGGTACCACTTCCAGGCTGGAGAGACAAGGAAGACACCTCTAAAGGCTATTTGGAAGGTGTTGGGAATAGGTGAAAGTTTTGCCTTTGCCTTCTGCTTGAGAATGGCCAGAAGTAATTGGTGGGCCATTTTATGAGACAGGACATTGGACTAGTTGGCCTGTGGTCCAATCCATCAGGGCTCCACCTATTGTTCTTATGAATCTGTGCTCTTCAATTGATTTTATTTTAACTCACCTTAGGACCTTAGGTTATAGGATGGGATAGAAATGTAAATAAATTAATAAATGCATCCAGAATAGGGTAGGATCATCATAAGTAAACATAAATAGGCATATTAAAAAACAACAACAACATTAGCAATATCAGATGAATCATGATGTCACAGTTGAAGGCCAAGGCAAAAACAGAGACCGGTTGGGACAGTGAATCAGCCACTAGAGGCCAGTATCTTGATCAGTATCTGTCCAGGGTCACATCTTGTACAGACACTGCCCTGGAGAAGAAGACATATCAAATGTACAAGCCCACCCAAAGAAAAGTCAACATCTTTTTAATAGGCAACACTACTGGCAAAATACTAGTCGCCATCTAGATCAAAGAGATGTCTACCTAGCTACATGTCCCCAAGATTCCATGGAATGATACATAAGCGCTCTCACATCTTATCAATGATTAGTATATTTTGTTCTTTGGCATGACTGCAAAATCAGATTGATCACTAATCTCCTTCCTGTTCTGTCAGTGTTATTTTGGGCAATAGTTAACACCCATTGGCCCTGGTGCAATAAAAATACAGGAGCTAACACTAGGTGCAGCCAGAGGCAATAACAAATAAAGCTAACATCAAGTATTAGAATGCTACCACTTGAACTTGAATATGAAAGTCACCCACTTTATATCATGGATTGATAACTCATACTGAGACATTGCATGTCTTGCTCCTATGACCAGCCAACCATGTTGATCTCAGTCACAGAGGCTGGTCCCAAAGTTGTTTAGGGAGCTAGGAAGCTTTCTGATGCTTTCTTAGGTTACCTCCTCATAAGGCACCTATGGCTAGCAGCTGTGTGAGTGTTCTAGATGGCTATTTTACAAAACCATCCACAGGACCCCACTCCAAGTCAGCCTTTTTCAGCAACAAGAACATCACACATCAACCTGAAGAAAAATCTTCAAGAAAGGGTGCCTAGAGAGCTCTCAAGCCAATGTTCCCTTCATAACAACATAAGAGAAGCCCTCCTGGATGAAGCCACAGCCCATCTGTTCCAGCATCCTGTCTGACACAGAGGTCCACCATATGTTTCTGGGCATTCTCAAGCACAATACATGACTGATCGCCCACATCTGTTGTCAATGTCCTTCAAATGAATACCTAGGCATCCATTCTAGTAGCCACTGATACAGTTTTCCTCCCTGAATTTGTCCAGCCCCTTCTTGAAGTCATCCAGCTCATTTGGAATTTTGGAGTAGGAAATGGCCGCCCCAGAGCATGGTCGTTTGCACACCCTGACCTCTTGGAAAACTGAGATCTCCCTTTGGATTGCACAACAGGCACAAACTCCAGTTTCGCTTCTCAACCCTCTGCTCCTCATCCACAATGGCTGTAATGGCATGGGAACCCTTGGTAATGAAAGAGTAAGACCACTGTCACGACTTCTAGCAGATCGTCCAGTGCCCTCCCTCCAAAAAGTAGCTGGGCACTTTTAGGTTGCTGGAAGTGTGCATTAGGCCGAGTGAGTACTACAGGTCTAAAGCAATAAACTGGTAGCAAGCGTCGCAATACAAAACCAAATCAAGTTTATTGAGAATAACAATTAGAAAGGTAAGAGAGTAAATAGAAAGTTCAGATAATGCAAGAGAAAGCTTCAAGCAAAACAGCTTTCTTAGCTTACAAGTAACCAGTTGCTTCTAAGCAGATAATCCTATCCACTTCCCTCTTTGGTTTGCTCTGCCCAAAAGCTCAAGCCTCCCCAAAGCTTAGCAACTCAATCCTGGTCTCAGCAAGGCTTAGCCCTGCCTTGCTAGGCTGAGGGGTTCCAGCCTCTGGTCAGTTCTTAGCGAAGCTCCTTCAGAGAAACAACCAGTCACACTTGCCTCCTTCAGCTTCCCCCCCAAAGAACAAGACAAGTCTGATCAGTTCCCCTTCAGAGAAAAGACCCCTTGGTCAGTTTCTGGCAAAGTTTCCATCGAAAACAGATCTACACCATCAGTCCCCTTCAAAAATTGCCCAGCAAAAAGACCCAGTATGCTGCTTTCTCTGCCTATTATACACATCAGCCTCTAGTGCTCCGATTGGCTGTTACCACTGGCAACCGAGGGAAACTCCTCGTGCTTGTCAATCAAGCCCCCAGGTCCCTGGGCAGCTTTCCCCTCCAAATTCCCAGCAGCCAATCAATGCAGAAGGGCCCGGGCAATGTTTCCCGCCTTTTCTGCTATTTGCAGCCTAGGCTTGCAAATGCAGTTTGCAAGGGTTTGCACAGGCAGAAAGCAATGCATTTTGCAAAAAGGGCCAAAGCGCTATCACTGCCCTCTGCAGCCTGCATCCCTGAAACCGTCACAACCACTGATAGAGAGGAAATCATGATGAAAACAAATTTCAGTCTTGTTTCAGTCTTGTGCATTTCAGAAGAGAAGACTAGCTTCCAAGTCACTGAAAACTATATTCGCCTTCATTCTGATTGGTCCTGGTTCACCTATGCTAATCTGAACCTCATATATGTCCATTCTTAATGTAACATTTGGAAAGCAGATAGGCAAATTGGGCAGCTTAAGAAAACATCAGAGATTACCAGGGTTACAATGAAAGGCTGATGGAAATGGATGTATTGAGATATCAGAGGTAACAGAGTGGGTTGCCTAATGACAATCTTATAATCCCTGAAGTATTGTCTTAGTAGCCTTTTCTGCAAGATGGAACAAGATATCATAGGTTTTAAGTTACAGAAGATTTCAACTGAGCATCACAGAAGGATTATTTCTTAACAGAAAGAGTTGTGCAAAAAATCCAGCCACTTTCCTGATTAGCAAGGTGTCTTTGCTTTTGGGGAGTTTTCAAGAAAATCCATTTGTTGCTACATCGGGCACAGAGTTGACGCAGATGACCTAAAGGGTCCATTCCAACTCTGTTATCTTAAACAAGGCACATGCCCTTCTCTTCCACAAAGAACAGAATCATTGTTCTAAGAGCATCCTTCCACAATAAATGGATATATATGCCATAACATATGCTTTTCCCTCTTCAAAAGTGTTAATTCTCTGCTAATTCATGCAAGTATAGTTAATTAAAAACTGATAAGAAACTATTGCACTTATGTACAGAGGCTTTTCCCTTAAATTTATTATTATATTCCTAATGGGACATCACAGCTGGAGTTGACCTTCATTTCTTATAGAGTTCCCCCCGAGAACTGGTGTAAAATGTGTGTGGATACGAGCAGTGTTGCCTTTTGCAGGTGAGCAATGGAGATTTTGTCAATACACACAAATTCTAAGTGCTGACCAATTTTTTTTGTATGGTATCTAATATGCATTGGGACCACAGCTCCTGGTTTGTGCCACAGTCTTTCAGTTTTGATCTTCAAAACTTGAGATTTCATGGTCATCTTAAATCCTTTGTCTCTGACTCTGCTGTCACCAGATATCATTATGTTGATAATCCAATAATTCTTGGCTACAGTTAGATCTGGTGTGATATGCCCCCAAACATTATCACTTTGTACTCAAAAGTCCCATGGTCTGACCTACTCATTTGCTATCTCCTTTTCAATAGTATGCTCCCACTAGTTCTTTGTTTTTGGCATATAATATTTTTTTTTGGGGGGGGGGACATTCCAATGTATCATTTTGGCAACAATGGTATGTTAATACTAATACATCATCATCATCATCATCATCATCATCAGAAGAAGAAGAAGAAGAAGAAGAAGAAGAAGAAGAAGAAGAAGAAGAAGAAGAAGAAGAGTACGACAGATGTAATGACTGGAATGTTGGTCCATCATTAATTCAAATTCTAACCAAAGATTTAGGAATCAATGTGATACCTTCAAAGAGTGTCTGTAGCTTCAGGAAGTGCTAATTTTAAGAGCTGTTGAATTATTATGTTATTATTTATTTACATTTATACACCTGAGGTCCTACAGCGGTTTACACAACAAAAGCGCACTTCAAATCAATTTTTTAGTATATTCTAGGTAGGGTCAGGCAGGGTCCTGCTCATGTCTTTCCTAATGCTCCTGCAGCATCTGCGCTAAAAACAGCCTCAGGAGGACACTGAACCCATCTTGGCTCAGCTAATGTTCTAATTTTCTTCTTCTGTCCATATGTCACCTGCCTTAGGCATGGCTGACAGTGGACATGTGCCTGCTGCCAGAGTCACTCTTCCAGGGCTGATGGAGTGACCCTGCTTCTCCTCTGTCCTTCCAAATATTTCTTCTTCAGTGCCTTTCAGATTTTGTGTGCCCAAAGCTCCAATAACTGCTGGAACTAATGTTGCCTTCTTATCCCAAAGGACTTAGATTTCCATTTTTTGATCTCAATATTTTGTTATCTTCTCCAATACTTCCTCCTAAATTCTACTGTCCCCTGGGGTAGCCATATCTATTGGTTTAATTTATTCTCAGCCACAGTAACATCAGCCTTATTGCCTACTGCTTTCATTTTAAAATCCCATATGTCTACTTTGTTAGTTCTTCCTAGCTTCTGACCCCACCATTTTCTTCCCAGCAGAAAGTTGCATTCCCCAGATGTCTATTTTATGGAATTAGAAAGAACAGCCCCACCACCACCACTATTTTCCTATTCCTTCACTTTTAACATAAGATCCTGCTGCTATTATGACTTTCAAGCAATTGCTTGCTTGCTTGCTTGCTTGCTTGCTCGCTCGCTCACCCGCCCGCCCGCCCGCCCGGAGTGAAGATGGACTGAAGGTGGTTTGAAGACCATGACCTTGTAGTTGCCGTTCTGGAAAACACACCAACACACTTTTAGAATCTAAACGTAACAAGTGCCACACCATTCAAGGAACGAGGCCAAACCAAAAAGGCAAAAGACTCTATATTCAGCCTTGGAAACCATAGATTTCATGGCTTCTTCTTACAACTGAGATGTGGCTGAATATGTTGCCAATATAAGCTTCCAAGGTATAAAGAAGAAAGGGAAACCTATGAGACATTTTTTCTGTGGATCCTTCTAAAACACTGGAAGGAGAAAGTAGCAGCAGCCAAACCCTCAGAAGATACCATCAGTCCTGGCTGCAATGTGAGTCAGAACATCTTCGCACAGGTTCACACTTTTTCTCTACTCCTCTGATCCAGAGCAATATAAGGAAGCCACACAGGCTATTCCTCTCTTCTACAGAACACTCAGCCTTTGCCAAAATTGTTCTGAATGTTTCCTGCCAGGGTTGAGACATGACTGATACCTTGCTTTTGACCTCATCCCAAGCAATATCCCTGGCATATTACCTAAGAAACTGTTGATCAGAAGAACAGACAGACGATGGAAGAAGATACAATTCATTTATCTGGCCATGGCCTGAATCCATCCCAGATTACCTTTAGTAAAGTTTTCCCACAGTGCATCTTATTTGAGAAAATAGCCAAAGTCTCTGGGCCCACAGCATCGGCAAGCTTTTCATCAGTAACAACTAGACTTTACATTAATGTTGATACACAAACCTATCAAATGTTTGGTATCTATCTATAGAATGTCTCCTTCCATCCTATCCTGCCCATGCAGTAGAAACTGGTGGTTCAAAGCGCACCCAGATGCTCCCAATTCTAGCATGTTCCATTTGTTGGCTTCATCTGCTACTCAAAATAGGCCAGACCAAGGGAGGATTTGGCAGTGTATGCAGAAGGCAACTAATGAGAATGTTCCAATATCAGAAGATCCCATTGCACTCACAGACATCAAGTATTTGACTTTTCACGGTTCTGTCACCAGCTGTTGCCCAGGGGGCTGTGGCACATAGAGAACAGCTCTTTATGGCCGCCACTGCTGGGATCCACCATCTTGAAAGTGGTCGCCGCTGTGTGTGTACAATGGTGGGAATCATGCACTTTCAGGTATTTCACACCATCAAACTACCCAGACAGCTCAGCCCTATGCTGACTACCCAACATGAAATTATACTGGAGGGGCTTTAGGCCACAATATTGCTCTTAGCACAATATTTGGGCAACATCTGGAGCCAGCTGAAATCCAATAGAGATGACATAAATATTCAGTTGATCGGGGGAAATGCCCAGGCCTTTGATAGTCTAGGGATGTTAAGTTTCCATGACTTCTCGATGACTCAGCATGTACTCCACTATTTTATTTGGTTCTATTTGCTCAGCAATTATTTTCATTATGTATTTGCAAGTTATTTGACCTTCTACGGCATTTATGCTATCTCTGGGTCCTTTCAATGAAGTTACCATCTCTTACCAGTTTGGTCTAGTGATTAAGGAGCCAGACTCTTATCTGGGAATATCAGGTTTGATTATGCACTCCTCCATGAAGCCAGCTGGGTAACCTTCGGCTAGTCACAGCTCTCTTCTGAGCTCTCACAGCCCAACCTACCTCACAGAGTATTCTGTTGTTGGAAGAAGAACAGAAACCTTTGTCATCCGCTTTGAGTCCCCTTAAATAGGTGAGAAAAGCGGGGTAGAAAATCCAACTCTTCTTCTTCTTCCATAAAGCCAGCTGGGTGGCCTTGGGCTAGTCACAGCTCTCTTCTGAGCTCTCACAGCCCCACCCACCTCACAGGGTGTTGTGTTGTGGGGAGAAGAACAGAAAGCTTTGTCATCCGCTTTGAGTTCCCTTAAAGGGGTGAGAAAAGCAGGGTAGAAAAGCCAACTCTTCTTCTTACCTAAGAAATACATAGTACGCTTACACACTGTTTTATTACCTGGAAAACTGCAGTGAAATAGACCCAACACATTCTCTTCAAGAAAGTCTTTCAGGTTCCCCTGACAAATAACCTCCCACTCATCAGCTACAAATCTCCTGCACCGGAGATTCTGGTTAATGTTCTGGAGTGCATGAACGAGTGTACCTTTTAAACATTAGCCTGGACACCTGCCAGAAGGAAATGTGGTCCTGGTAGACAAGCCATTTTTTTCAGGGAATTATGCCCACCATTATCATTCCCCTGATTGAGGAACTGCCTGATAAACATCCAAGGAATGCAGAAATTCCCTGGAGTATAGTTTGAGAACAAGTAAATTAAGCCATAAGGATTTTAATATGCTACACTGTTACATGGTTCATGCGCCCAATCTGAAAACCTGGGAACAGACACTGTAAGCATTTTCCAGCAATGCAGCTTCATGATTAAAGCAAAGGTCTCTTTAGGATTGCAACACATCCTGGGTTGTGAAACTGCAGCAATTTGTTAGAGTGACAAAATTGAAAACAGCTTACCTAATCCTTTATAAAAGATCCTATCAAAAAGAGAATATAGCATATGTATAAAATAAAAAAGCTCACCTTCAATCATAAAAAAGGGATGTGAAGCAAGATTTACATTATATATGTATGCAAATAAAACTGGCACCATGAGAGAGACTCAAGAAGAAAAAAAAATCACCACTTATTATTACTGCTGTGCATTTAACTGCACAAAATGATACCTTTCGTATGAGACAAATGCAAATCAAGCGTTTGTCTCTGATTGCCCTCTTTTGTGCTTTGAACAATTCACTAGCAAAATAAATAAGTAAATAAATGAAATTGGGCTTCTGCAGAATACATTTAACTTTACCATTTCATTCAATCTAGAAGCATTCATAGATCACCCTGGCACAGAGTTTATATAGACGAAGTAGCTGAACTAGGAATGCACATAAACTCCGCTTCAGTTGCTGTATCGGAAAATGTTTCATGGGAGTTTGAAAAAACCCTGCTTCAGTTTGGCCCATTCCCCAGGGCCAGGCATGGAGGAAAGATTTCAGGAAACTGAAATCCTATCCATTTTAGGACCCACAGGAGCAGATATTTTCTCCTCTCCAGGACCAGATCGAAAGCCAAATGCCAGACAGGACATGAACTCACTCAAAACTTTGGGGAAAACACAGAGGCAGCCTAAGAATGGATGCCTAAGTACATATTTCAGGCTGGGTGTGGGAGGAGTAGGATGCTTCTAAGACCATTTGCTAGGATTCGAGAGCAGGAGAAAGTTTGCCCTTTTCTCTGCTTGAGATGCCCATGGGCAATTGGTGGGCCACTGTGTACAACAGGATGCTGCACTAGATGGGCTGTGGCCTGATACAGCAGGGCTGCTCTTATGTTCTTATCTTCTAATGGTCCTCCTACACTTGCCTTGGTTAATCCGGGTTAGTGAATCTGGATTAGTTAGATCCTTATCAACCACAGGCACAAGCACAGAACAGCAAATGGGTGCTAATGAGTGATCTGATGCAGATGCCAAACCCCTGTTCCACATCAGTGGATGCAGAGCACTGCTGTATAAACTGCCCTACAACACAAAATGCAATTGGCCACATCCCTGAAAATCAAACGTTACATCTATGCAGCAGGTGATAAAGGCAATGCAAACACACCTTCGCTGCAGAACAAAATGTCTCCACAGGCACTGCGAAGATAACATTGCTACCATTGCAGCTGCTGTTGCAGAAGCATTGCAAACGCGTCTTCGCAGTTATGTTGTAACCATACATGTCACTCAACACCACATCTCTTCCTTGACCTGGATTAGAGAGTGTTAGAACAGGTATAGATCACATTTATCTGGGCTATCACTAATCCAGATTAGTGAGCCCTCACCACGGCCGCAACCCAGATCCACGCTAGCCCCATGCAAATGGTGTGTTCTTTGCAGCTCTTAGATCTGGATTAACAATTAAGTGCAGAAAGGCCCTAAGATATCTTGCTGACTTGAACAAAGGACAAGATGGAACTCCCACCACTTCCTGTATCCTTGCCTCTCACATAATGCTATGGTTTGGTTACTACAAACCATCCTGTAAAGCAAAACTGTATTATGCTGCAATTGCCCTTATAGAAGACTACCAGGCTTCAATCTATCAACACACATCCATGACAGCATATTGGGAAAGCCCAGTCTACCAGTGTGAGTAAACTCCAGAGTAGAAGGAAGACCCAGCCTACTAATGTGCATGAAGAGTGTCAGAGACTGCATTAGTCAAATTTCTGGGATCACATTAAATGAGGGATGCTGCAGTTTACCAACCACATAAGGGCGAAACTCCTCTGTGCAAAACTCTGTAATGCAAGCAATGAACGCAGAAGAGCTATCTGCATTGACAACTACATCCTGTAGAACTGTGAGCAACAGGATACTGTCCTTTGCTGCACCTAAGGGGAACAGGATAGTTATGCAAGTGCAAATAGACCATGAGGAATTAGGGGTCAAGCAGAAGTTTCAGCAGCCTGCAGATTGAAACCATGAGAGGGATGAGAAAAGACTGACCCACAGTCAATCAAAATATAGTTCAGGACCATTCAAAGGGACATTTCCAGACAGAGCTTTGCTTTTCACCCACCACTCACACAGAAGAGTTTGGTAAGCCACCCACTGGCCACCATCTTGAAAAGGGCCCAACTCAGCCCTGAACATCCTGCCTTTGTTGCTCCCAGGGCAGGCGCATGAAACGGGCCACTAATTCATCCTTGAGCCCACTCTGAGCTTGCTACACCCTCGCCATGGATGTGGGAGGAATAACAACAATGGTAGTCATAGTAGTCGTAGTAGCAGTCGTAATCATAGTCATCATCATCATCAACAACATATACGTGAAGCAAATACAAACCGTCTGCAAGCACAGGTCCAATTTCAAACTTGATGGTGCAAATCACAGATTGCATCTGCATTTTCCTTGATGTGCCCTAATTTGCAACTATTACTTATTCTTCGGGGGAGAAATCACACTGAACCATAGTTGTTATCCAAACACGCACATTCGATATTATTTGTAGCATTATCTGTGATGCAAAAACCACAATCTCTCATTGTGAGCTAAGCACAGAGGGTAACCTCTTCCTAGCATAACATTACATGTTGCTGATTAAATAACGTAGCATACGAAGTTACGAAGTTCAAGCGAGAGAACAGAGCAGATCATTGTGTGCGTACAAGAGGCTGCTCAGATACACAGAACAGAATGGACAAAGGGAAAGAGCAGATGAAGGACAGGGAGGAGTACCTATCTTCCATCATCTACATGTAGCACATGGCTTCGTTCTCCATCTGAAGGATACAGTTAGTGGGATAAGGAGAAACACTCCAGAGGGCTATGTGTGCTGCTCTTGCATCCTAACTTACTTCACCAGCAATTGCTGCTAAGCTAGTCGCCTTCCTGATCCTTTCTGTCCTGGGTCTTATTTCTGAATAGATCCCAGAAGAGAGACGTGCCAACAGTATGCTACTGCAGATTACAGCCCATGAGGCCTCCTGTTGTCTGAACCAACAAGCAGATGGCATGTTTCTGTTCCAGGATATAATCGAGAATAAGACCTGGCACAGAAAGGGTCAATGCTTAATGGTACACCCAGCCTTGGGGTAATGATAAAGTAAAAACTTACACTGAATCTTCATCTGTTTGAGTTGCTCCTTAAAATGGACAACCTTCTCATTTCTTTGCAAGTCCCGGTCCCGGTTTGTGCTTTGAAGAGCTCTGAATTTCTCTTCCACTGCTTGTTCCAAATCTGGTAAGTTTTCTGGCTTCTCTCGCTTTATCTGTAAAACAAAAAACAGGAATAAAATACCCAGACGTATGCCTCCCATTCACTAGAAAACAGCTTGTTTCTCAGTCTAAAGCAGTGGTTCTCAACCTGGGGGTCGGGACCCCTTTGGGGGTCGAATTACCTTTTCAGAGGGGTCGCGACGAGTCTCGCTCCACCCTTCCCTCCCACCTCCCAGCTGCTCTGCCCCTGTGGTTGGGGGTCTCCACAACATGAGGAACTCCATTAAGGGGTCACGGCATTAGGAAGGTTGAGAACCACTGGTCTAAAGGAAAGGGGGGGTTAGAAGTAATAATACATTATAGCAGGGTTTCCCAAACTGTGGGTCGGGACCCACCTCTAGGAAATTTAACCGTATTTGAAATAACTTTTTTGATGTAATTATTTAATTAAGTAATAAAAAAATTGTATTAAAACTTTGTTATTTGAAAAGTCCTTTATTCATATTGGTAACGGTTAAATTTCCTAGAGGTGGGTCCTGAGTTGGTAAACTTATATTAGATGGGTCATAGCCCAGACAACTTTGGGAACCACTGCATTATAGTAATAATACATTTGTCTATAATCCAGCTCCATCATACAGCTGTTAAAAAAAAGGTCTTTAAAATCTGATTACTGAATTTTGTCATGGTTTTGCAGTCAGAATGGAGGATCCTAGAAAGATGATAATAAAATGTGAACACAGCTTACAGTAATAATTTAAAATGCTAACAGCTGCTAACTTTGCAGTGCAAGCACACATGTATTTTAAGGGCATCAACGATTGAAGAACACACACACACACAAAAAAAAAAAAAAACCCTGGAAAAGAACATGAGCCCTAGTAAATCAGACTGCAACCCATTCAGTCCAGCATTCTGTCTCACACAGTGGCCCACTACTTGCTTCTGGGCATTCTCACGCAGAAGACAAAAGCAAAATCTTCACCTGCTTTCAACTCCCTGCTGATGGCTTTTAGAGACATCCTACCTGCCTGCCTGTCCCACCTGGATGTTGTACCTTGATATGGATTCTAGTAGCCATTGATATACCTCTCCTTCATGAATGTCTATACCTGCTTTTTCAAGTTATCCAGGCTGGCTGCTGTGAGCACCTATTCTGGTAATAAAATCTACAGATGGATGATTCTCTGGGTGAAAAAATACTTCCTCTTGTCAGTCCTAAGTCTCCTAGGTACTGCCTTTGGGCTGGGGAGACAGGTGGGATCCCCCTTAAGGCCATTTGCAGGGAACCAAGAGCAGGTGAAGGTTTTGCCTTCTCTTCTGCTTGAAGCTCAAAAGCCATTGGCGGGCCACCATGTGGGCCAAGATGCTAGACTAGATAGATGGCTGTGGCCTGATCCAGCAGGGCTCCTCTTATGTTGTAATGCCCTTCAGCTTCATAGAGTAGCTCCTGACTCTAGCATTGTGCAATAGAGAAGAGCTTTTTTCTTTATTCACCTTTATCACAACATGCATAAATTTATATACTTCTATGTTCCCTCGTAAACGCTGTCTTTCAAGGGGCCTAAACATTTTGCAGCCTGATTTCATAAGAGAGGTGATCCAAGCCCTTGATCATTGTGGTTGCCCTTTTCTGCATTTTTTCCAGTTACACCAAAGAGATAATTAGTAGTAATTTACAGCTACTAAAGTGGATTATCACACTGTATACTGCCCTGGATCCTGCTTTGAAAAATCCTGGATGAATCTATTAGTTTACTTTCCCTTGGAAAAGGTGAGACTCATTCTTGCCTTAATCTCTCTCTCTCTCTCTCTGCCATTTTATTAGTAGTTACACCACTGTGAGATAGGGAGAAGGAACATTAAAAGACCCATGGTTCAGGATTCGCAATTGTCTGCACCCTAAGAGAATCCCAACAGCATCTCACAGCAGAGGGAACATACTCCAGTCTCTGAACTTCTCCTGGTGAGACCCCAGAAGGATTCTATTTTTATCTATATTTTATCTATATTTTCTTTATTGCTTTGATTTTAATATACCTTTTGGCTGTGGCTTGTGGTTTACTTTTTATTCCACAATTGTTTTTCTGACAGTGAGTTTTTTAATTTTAATTTGATTTAGTTCATTTATTATTTGCATTATCAGTGCATTTATTATTTGTATTATCAGTGGGGTCATTGTAACCCTTTTAGTAAATATTACACATATTTTTTCTTTTGCTATAGAACCCAATTGTTTGTTTGGTCATTTTTTGTGTGTTTGTTTGGGTTTCTTTTGGGATTTTTGGTTGTTCCTGAGACCCCAGAAGGAGACGTTAGGAGAGATACCCTACAGTTTCTTCAGGATTGACTGGATGGATAAATGCATTTAAGAAGCCTTCACTAAAAAAAAAAAAAAAGAGAGCAACATCTGAAAACAAAAGATAGCCAAAATAAATAAAACTGTTGTGAGTCAAGAATTTCCACATGCCAGACAAGGTAAATACAAAATCTGCAGTTTAAACAAAAGAGCATAGGGTCATAACATCACAGTTGTGGTTTTTGTGCATTCTTAGCTAAAACGCTTAACTCAGCTCTCTTAGGAAGCTGACATGTGCCAGCCTACTATATATTCAAGAACATCTGTCCCTTGCAGGTTGGGACCACAGCATGATGAAAGAGGGATAAGGGTCCAGTGAGAATCCTCAATTTTAATCTCACTGGACCATGATCACACCTGGCTGATCTAGGTTGTCCTATTAAGAAACAGAACTGAAGCCGTCCTAATCCTGTCCACACCCAATCCCCAATAATCAGTCCTCGGATCCTCCTCAATTCGGGCTGCTATGATCACACCTTTTATGTTATCTCTCTGAGTCTCCTTTACACAACTCTTTACTTTCCCACCCCTATTGATTACATCAACATCATCTGCATTCTGATAGGATAAAGTTCTGTCAGTCAGTAATGGCAATGGGGTGTGTTTGGAGTTGTGCAATGCTGATGGCAACTCGATGCTAACCACACCAGGGTACTGTTGGGGTAAGGCAACTGTGCACCCAAACAGATGCAGGTAAAAAAAGGAGAGGAGAGGCTGTAAGCTGGCATTTTGCCTCAAGCTGCGGGAGAACTTTCACTTGTCAATCCCTTTAATAGCAATGAAACCTTGTTTCCCTGGCAGATTGCTGAAGGAAAAGGAAAGCTACATAGTCCTTCCTATTGTATCATTTCTACTCTTGTTCCACGCTTGCACACTCCCCCTCCCAACAGTGCTTTTCTGGCCATTCAATTTTTAAATCCCTCCTGCTCTTTGCAAAAGTGCATTATCAGTCTAGCAAGAACAGCTTTTTATATTTTAAAAAAATGATGGACAGAGTCCACAAGGTTGTTATCGGAACAAAGGGGAATTGAGGGAGGGGGCAGGATGAGAAAGAGGACCATCCTAGGAATGGTGACAAAAGTGGAAAAGGATGCAAAGGATCATATGTGTGCCACCCACAGCCAGACACTGGATGGGAGGGAAGGCTGGATTCACCTCTCCCAGGGCAGTTCAGCCCCCTTTAGCATGGTTCCACGCTCACAAAGGAGAAGTGAAAATGGGCTGGTTCCCCAAGACTGCTTGAGTCCTCTGTAAAAATGGACTCTGGAGAAATCGGTTTAAAGAGCAACAGGTCACCCCCAGGATGATCTCTGAAAAAAAAAATTAAGCAAGCCTGAAAGCCACTGTGAACTATGGGTATGATCATGGCCCATGTGCTGGTTCCCTGTTGATGAATGCATGGTTCCAGGTGATGAAAGTGAGGCTTCCAAACAGCGTGTGACCCCTCTCTTCCTACTGTCCTTCAAAGGCTGATACTGTTCTAGAGGTCACATTTATTTAATCTGAGTTCTCCTTGGTTTTCTGTTTTTTTAAAAAAAATACCTCTTCTTTGCCCTTACAGCTGAGAACTTCATTTCCCTGTAAATGAACTATTATATTAATATGAATATTTGAATTATATACCTTCAGGCATTTAGTCATCTAAGTTTTCCTTAAGAAGGCGATAGGCTTAGCTAGTCTCCACTGTGTGTCATTTCTCTTACCTTAATTAAAATAAAATTGGAAGAAAGGTTCCTTTGCTCAGTTTGTTTCCCATGCACTCCCCTTGGCATAAATCTCATTTTTGTATTGTTTTACATGTGACTATGGATGCACACACCACAGCTAACCTCCTGATTGCAACCAATTATTTCTGCACACTGATGACAACATTATGCCCATTCTTAAACTACCTGTGCTCCTCCAAGACAGTAACAGGGACAACTATAAGCTGAAAGGTCGAACCAATGCTAGACATTCTACCTAGAATTCTGCACCACTCCGAAATGATGCTGTGAGCACCATTATTTCAGAAAACGTTCTACTATCTAATCATGCAACTCCTCAAAAAGCTGGAGCCTTGAGAAGAGGAATGTAAAATTTAGGCACAGGTCAGTAAAAAGTCTAGCTTGCTGCGGTAGTAAATATCTGAGGGTCAAGGCTGCTATGTCGCATCATGGGTGTCCTCTGGGCTGAATTTCCTTTCTGCAGGCATTTTGCTACCATGATCAGCGCACATGTTGGTAGCAGGATATAATCAACTGAGAAAGAACATTACTCTGCATGATTTGGATGTGAGCCTCTGTATCTGCATATTAATGCAGATCATGGAGACCCTACTCCCCACTGGTCAAGCCCCATCTGCATTAGATGGTGCCTGATCGAAATTAAGGAGGCCTTTAATCCAGATCTCTGGTAGTACTGTTTTACCAGAGGGACTCGGTCCTTGATCCGGAACACAAGAGACATGCAGACACACATCTCCTGTATTCAGGATTACCAGGGTGGTTTTTTTCAGTGATAAACCTCAGCATGCTACTAAAAAGCAAACCCCCAGGCCCCCAGGCTAGGAAACCTAGTTCCTGGCCTTTAAAAGTATGGGGTACAGCTATGAATCTCATGCGAGCTTCATAGCTATGTCGCCTCTTCATAGCTACGCCTCTCTGCAATCTTGATCACTAGCCAGACTATTCCAGACTCACTGATCTGGCATTAACTAAGCACAGAAGGGACCTTAAAAAAAAAAATTAAATTGCTCACATTGTGAGGTAGGAATGCTAGATCAGACAAGGGGAAGTACCTTTTCACCCAGAGGGTCATTGCTCTAAGGAATTTGCGGGCTGAAGAGGCAGTAACAGTAACCAGCCTAGATATCTTTAAGAAAGGGTTAGACCAGTGATGGCTAACCTTTTGAGCTTGGTGTGTCAAAATTCACAGGAAAACCTAGCTTAACTCAGGTGCTGTGTCACTTCCAGAAATATCCATAATTTTGTGATATTTGTAGCTCTAGTAAGAAAGTTATATTTTTGATACATGTATTTTATTAAAAGCAAAAATGAATAATTCTTTACATTTGCTAAGTCTTCAATTGAAAGTTGGTATTTTGTACACTTCAAGAACAAGCAAGCACTACATGCCCAGGTGCCAGGGTGACCAGGTGTGTCACCTAAAAGGGCTTGGCGTGTCACCTGTGACACGCGTGTCATAGGTTGGCCATCACCGGGTTAGACCAATTCATGGATGACAGGTATACCATTGGCTACTAGAATGGATGACTAGGTACTTCCTCCATGCTGGATGCCTCTAAAGGTCATTTTCAGGAATTCAAGAGCAAGTGGAGGTTTTGCTTTTGTCTTTTCTTTGAACAATTGGTGGGCCACTGTGTGAGACAAGATGCTGGACTAGCTGGGCTGTGGTCCAATCCAGCAGGGCTCCTCTTATGTTCTTATATTCTTTTGTTCACCATTTTTCAGGAACCTACCCCTTGCATTATAGGTGGTTTTTACTACGCACAGATCATGGAAATTCCTAGCCTAAGTCCTTCCCACACAAAACCAAGATTTAAGCAACTGTGCCAAGAATCATTAATAAGGGAAAGGGAGGGTGAAACAAACTAAAGCAAACCCAGAAAAAAAAACTAAAAAAACAAATGTACAGTTACATCATACAGCCAAAAAATGTCTGGAAAAGAAATCTGAAGAGGAAAGAGAAAAAAGAAAGCGAGCATCTGTCAACAGCTTTTAAGCAAATTAAAAGAATGCCAGAAAGATAGGGAGGAATAGCTGCTCATCATATCTACAAATGACAGAAAAATTGCTTTAAATTACAAGAAATTTACTTTAGAGCCAAACTGTACACTCAGAAAGATTGTGTGATATACCTCTTCTAGGGCTATGCTATTTAGAATGCAACTAGAAGAAACTGCACAGATAATTATTGAACACAACATAATTATTCTACACATAATTTTACTTATGGAAATTAACTAATTAGAACAATGGGTTTCACCTTTGCTATTATTTCTTTGAAGATTATAAGTTTTCCAAGAAGACTGCGGTGAGTTTTAGCTTTCTATCCTTTCATGGAAAAGCATTCACAAAGTTTACAGTAATTTTGGTACCTGGTTAAGATGGACCACTTTCACGACCACCTTTGACGTTTAATGTTTAGCAGCCTCTTCATATTGTCCTGAAATTTGGGTTGGGTAGTTTTGTTTTCAATTTTCTTATTAGGGATGTGCACAAATGTTCTAAACATTCCAAATTCGATCAAATGTGGACTCAAACAGAATGTCTACACATTCAAATTGAAACATTTGAATGAATTTCAAATGTTCCAAAACATTTGTTCGCATGACTATGGCAGCCAATCCACCAGTTCAAAAAATGTCTGGCCCTGCGGCTGAGCAGGGCAGGGCTGAGTAGATGCCGGCTGATCATCTCTCCCATCATCCGGTTTGTCATCAATGAAGAGAAAATTCATATATAGGAAAAATCCAGCAATAAGAAACGAACAGAAGAATTGGGACTGAAGACCTCAAGCGCTTGATTTTTGCTGTTCCCTGTTCCCTCCCACACCATTTTCCTTTTGTTTCTTGTCTCTTTAGATCAGTGGTTCTCAACCTGTGGGTCACGACCCATTGGGGGTCGCACACCCATTTCGGCGGGGTTGCCAAAAGCTCCCGCAGCCCGCCACGCCACGCCCCCCGCCGCGCTGCCGCTGCTATGAGGAGAGATCAGCGGCGGCGGGAGCATCCCCGGCGAGCAAAGCGAGGCGAGCGAGGCGAGGAGGATGGCGGCGGCGGCGGTGACTGTGCGCAGCCCTGGGCGGCTGGGCTGGCTGCTGATGGAGGGCGGCCGCCCGCCCGGTCCCATGCCTACCTGCCTGCCTGCCGGGCGGCGATGGCGGCGGTAAAGGGCGCCGGACACACACCGCCTGGTGCCTCGCCGCCCGCCCCCTCCGCCCGGTGGAATCCAGCGTTGCCAGCCCCCCAAGGAGGAGTTCCAGGTCGGGGGGGGGAGCGAACGCGACGCCAGCGGCCCTGGCCCCGCCCCGGTTCCGCCCCGCCCCTGGCCCTGCCCTTGGGGTCGCGGAGGCTTGGGGAACTTCATTTTGGGGTCGCGGCTCTCCAAAGGTTGAGAGCCGCTGCTTTAGATTGTAAGCCTGAGGGCAGGGACCTGTCTAAGATTAATATAATATTGGAAAGCGCTGAGTACGTGTACAGCGCTTTAGAAATAAACTACAATAATAATAATAATGATGATGATTCAATACACTCAAATATACAGATACAAACATACACATACGAATGTACACATACGTGTATCTGTATGTATCTCACACGTATCCATACGCATTTGTATGTATCACACATATGAATGTTGTCAACGTCCGTATCTTCAAATACGAATGTTGTCAGCATTCATATCTTCAGATTCAAATCTAACACTCCAACAAATAGATTCGAATGTAGTTGATTCGAGTAGGATTTTGTTGCATTCAGATTCTAAACATTCAAATCAAATCAAATGTTCTGACATTTGATTCGAATTCAAATGCAATAAAATAAAATAAAATAAAAATCCGTGCACATCCCTAAATTGATGTTTTCACATTTTAGGCAACCCACCATAGGACATCTAAGTGAAGAGTTGAGATAAAGAGTGTGTGGTCCCCATTTATTGAATATCTGGCAGAGCTCAAATTAACAACAGTTGGTTCGAATGAAGATAAAGAATAAACGGGAAACCAAGGAGAGACAAAGTTGTGGAGCAATAAATGATGGATACAGAATATAGAAGTCAGATAAGCGGAGGAAGTTAAGGGAACTTTAATTAATGTTATGATGGAAAGGGTGTAAATTGTTTTTCTTTTTTTTAGTTTCTGGAAAATTTCAATAAATAAAATATTTTCTAAAAAGTAAGAGTGTGTGAGCCTGTATGAATACACAATATGTCCAACAAATAAGATGGTTCTATCAAAGGGTAAGTATTTCTTCACCCAGAGGGTCATTGGTCTATGGAATTTGCTGCCAGAAGAGGTTCTGACAGCAACCAGCCAAGATAGCTTTAAGAACTGGTTAGACAAATTCATGGTTGACAGGTGAATCAATGGCTACTAGAATGGATAGCTAAGTACATGTCCTACGAGGAAAGGTTGAAGGATCTAGGAATGTTTAGCCTACAGAAGAGAAGACTGAGAGGAGACATGATCACGGTCTTCAAGTATATGAAGGGCTGTCACAGTGCAGAGGGATTGTCCCTATTCTCACTTACACAAGATGGGAGGACTAGAAACAATAGGATGAAACTTCAAGGGAGTCAATACAGATTAGAAATTAGGAAAAACTTCGTGACAGTGAGGGTGAGTAGACAGTGACCTCTCCTTCACTGGAGGTCTTCAGGCAGAGGCTGGACCTACATTGGTCTGGGATGGTTTAGAAAATCCTGACTTGAGAAAGGGGTTGGACTTGATGACCATAGAGGTCCCTTCCAGAAGCAACTGGTCGGCCACCGTATCTAGGATGCTGGATTAGTCTGACCCTGCAGGGCTCCTCTTATGTTCTTATTAAAGCCACAAAGAAACAAAACCCCAGACTACTCTCAAAATGACTGCCATCAGAGATTCACCTCCTCTAATACTGGAGACAGTTACACAGCCACACATTTACATATATACACTTACACCTGTCAAACATACATACGTATGAGGGAAGCATGGAAAGAAGTGAAATAAAATGCACAGGAATATATATACTTATCAATTTTGGCCTATAATTCATGCATACAATAAAATTTAAGACAGGGTAAATTTGCTATAAAGAACAATGGGTGCTTCCGCATTGGCCGCCAAAAAACCAATCTAAAATGATCCATTTTTCGGTGATCCGATCTCCCAAGGATCTGTCACAAATAGTGACGGATCCAAAGGGCCATTGAGCATCCGCACACATGCGGGGAGGACGGATGCATTCCAAAAGTCCTCTGGCTCACGCGCCGGTGACACCACCTCCGGAGCCACAGGACTGGAGCATGCAGCTGCCAGACACTGCGTCTTTCAGGCGGAGCCTGTCATGCTGGGGAAGGGCTTTGGAAGCAGACAGAGGAAATCCACCCCTGATGTAAGATCTGATTTTTCAGATCTTACATTTAATCTGGATTTCGGCGGCAAAACCCGTTTTAAAACCGGTCTTGCACTTCAAAATCCAAAGCGGTGTCCGCAAAGGGCCACAGAAGAGGACTCCAATGCTGAAGCCGCTTAAGGGGTGCATCCCCAAGCAATTTAAACGCCGCTAAAAATCCTCTTTCGTCACTGAGCACCCCCATGCACGGCTTTTATCTGGACTTCCAACGCCACAAATTAGGAAAATGCGCAGCAAAAAAAGTGCCCTTTAAAGAAGACTACCAGCGCTTTCCAGGAAGACGCGGGTATTCAGAGCAACATTTTGCATGGAGACGCAAAGAGAATCAGCAAAGATACATTGTAATGAATTGCTTCCGCCCGCCCGCAAGTGAAAGTGTATGAGCAAGATCGCTGGCTGGGGGAGGCATTTCGGGGCCGGAGATCTTGTAAACTGCCTTCGCAATCAGGGGTGACGAACAGAGAACTTGTAAATTTTTCTTTTGGACTTGTGAATGAGCGCACGATCACTGGCTGGGGGAGGCGTTTTGGCAGCTGGAGAACTTGTACATAGCGTAATGAATTGCCCGAACACCCAATGAAACAGCGAGGGGTGGGGAGAAAAAGATGTGGGTAAGCAAAAGACGCTTTCTTGGGGACGGTCAGCGCATTTAAAATGCACATTGTGCTGAGCCCCATGGGGACGCTTAATTCGGAATTGAACGCACATTTGTTAGATCCGCTGCAGTAGAGGGACAATAGCAACACAAAAAAGTACCACGGGGAAGCACCCAGGGTGTTTTAAATCCTACTTAAGGAGAGGGGGTGTTAAAATGGTTTCCAAGCTAGTGCACGAACACCCAATGTGTGCTCTGGAAATGGCATTAAGATATACATTTACTTTACTTTTCCCCTTATCCTATAATTCATAATCTAATTCCTGTTTCTGTCCTCCTTATTTTTGGAGTCTGCCCTTCTAATTTTCAGCACTGCTCACAGAGTATCATTTTGCTGAGTGTGATTTCACCTTCCCACAGTCAGCAAAATGTGACAACCCTTGTGCAACATGGTGGTGAAAGCACCAGGGAATTGCTCCACCATGTTATGGAAACACTTGTCAGCTATGGGAAACTGGCAGTTATAGAGCCTCTGCCAAAACTGTTTCTCCAAACATAATTTTAAATAATGCAACATTTTCTCAGAATTCAGCCACTGAATTACAGTATACAAAGTAAAGCTTGTATATATTGTTTTCGCTGATGCAATGAGCTGCTTTGAAGGTTGCCGATAAACTGCTACATGTATCAGCCCAATTTACAATCAGCAATTTATTTTTATTTATTGGAATAAGGCCTCATCTCGATTCAAAGTGGTGGCCATCCATTTAAATCTGAAATAAGAAAAATCGCCATAACCCAGAAGGGATCATCTGCTAAGACATGGGAGAAAAGCAAGGGACAATGAATTTCAGGCTGGAGGGACAAGTAGGATGCTTCTAAGACCATCTGCTGGGATTTGAGAGCAATAGAAGGTTTGCCCTTGTCTCTGCTTGAGATGCCCATGGGCAATTGGTGGGCCGCTGTGTGCAACAGAATGCTGGACTAGATGAGCTGTGGCCTGATCCAGCAGGGCTCCTCTTATGTTCTTACATTACCTGCAATTCAAGATTTTTATTAAAGGGTTATGCCAGTTCTATTGAGTCTCATGAAAGAAACAACATTACAGTGTAAATCAATCGGCACTTCACTGGTATTATCAAACTATCCACGAGTCACCCATAGTTTTGAAATCAGGAGGTGGAGGCACTGAGAATACACGAAACACCCAGCAAATGACACCCTGGTGACGAGCAGGAAGCAATCAAAATAAATACGAACCCATAGAGTTGTTTACAGCAGTGTCCACTAATATTGGACAAACATGCTTCTAGTTATTATTTTTACCAACACTTCCTGCTGTTATAGTTTTCATTTTCTTTGGGCCTCTGTACAAAGCACTTTCTAATATTTACCTTCTCTGATTCATTGTCAAGCCTTTAAGGAATTTCACTTGAAGTTTCTATGCCGTAGGTATGCATGCACCTTCAAAAGGAAAGCTTCAATTTCAAAAATGTTGTTTTTCTTACCTGTCACTCATGCCAATTCAATGAGCAATAAACAGAAACAGACAGTGGGCAGTTTCAGAAAGACTTCACGATTCAAATTAATGCACAAGTATCCTCCAAAAGACCTACAAGGCTGAGAACTAATCATCTAGCCAAAAAACATTCCCCATATATTATATTTTTACTGGATTTTCTGTGTGTATGAAAGATGCATATTATCATGCATCACTTGCCTTGTGTAGTAATGGCATGAGCAGGCATTTTTCTGCATGCAAACGTATCCCCTTTCTGCACGGATCCTTAATTTGGATTAAGGGTGCATGCAGTAAGCATCTAGCCCTCGTAGATCTATAGGTTAATGCAAATCTATAAAGCCACACCCCTGCTACTCTGCTCTGTCTGAATTAAACACAGTATGATGCCAAACAAAGAAGTCTTGTTTGGTATTGCTGGCAGACCCATTTAATCGGGTCTACCAGTGGGACCAGTGGCCCTGACCCAAAACAGGGGAGGCATGCAGATGACACAACTCTTATCTTTGGAACTACCAGGGGACATATTTCAGTAGCACACCATAACACACTGCCAAAATGCATTCCCCAAAGATGCCAAGACTCAGGACATGTTGGATGCTTCTAAGGCCATTTGCTGGGATTCTCGCCGCCGGTCTCTCCAGAGAGATCAGTGCAGACTTCGGAGGCACTCTGAAGCGACTCCGGAGCGGCTTTGAAGTCTCTGCCGATCTCTTCAGATGGACTTCAGAGGGGAGTCCACGCAGTCTGCGCTAATAGCACACGAACCACGCTGACAGCTCCAGAGCCTCTCAGAAGTCCTTGGCAATCTCTTCGGAGGGGCTTCAGAGTCATTTCAAAATGATTTCAAAATGACTCCGAAGTCCCTCCAAAGCTGGGACTTCGGAGATCACACCCCCCTGTCCCCAGAGACACCTGGGGTAATGGACCAACCCCTTGGGGGTTGATCCGGATTCCCCACATGGGTGCAAAGCTGTTTCCACAGCAGGGGGGTTAGCACCCATTGCTGTGGAAACACGTTGAGTGCTTCCCTTAATCCAGATCTACCATTCCTTAGATCCAGATGTTCTTAGATCCAGATCCAAGGGCTGCGGTGGAAAAACACCCCTGGTGTGGTCTAAGGGACACCTGACTTGCCCAATGTGGAAACTCATGAAAAGGATTGATATAAAATTTGGAAAACAAGGCAGATATTACGATGTTGTCAAGGCACACTGAACCATCATATTGTGAATCAGGTAAATCTGGAGTCCAAAGAGCATTTCTGAACTACGGCAACACATGGGGAAATGCCTAGTGTGCGAGGAAATCTGCTTTCCTGAAAGACAGTTTCATGGTAGATAGAGCTAGAAAGCCAAGCTTCTGGAAGTTATACTTTCAGATTTCTAAGGCCCAGTGTGCACGAATAGGGATGTGCACGAATATTTGTAACATTCAAAATTCGGCCAAATTTGGACATTCAAACTTCAATCAAATGTTACAATATTCGTATGCTAACATTCAAACTAATACAAATGTTTCCGTACATTCCTATGAATACTTTGAACATTCCTTAAGCTGGGGAAACATATTGGATACATATTTATTCATATCAGATTTGTATCTGTTCATATCAGATACGTATCTATTCGTATCAGATACATATTTGTTCATATCAGATATTTATTTTTATTTATTTATATTTCTATCACACCCTATACCCAACGGTCTCAGGGTGGGTAACAACCTTTAAAACAACAAATTAAAACCAATATTAAAATCATAATATACATAAAAACATTTAAGAGATTCAGCATATTAAAATACTAAAATAATACTATCTACCATGAGGAGAAAAGTATAATCACATCAGTCAAAGACCAGGGCAAAGGCATCTTCACTGCCTTCCTGAATATCTACAGAGAAGGGGCATAACCCATCTTAAGGGGGAGACTATTTCATAACCTGGGGGCCATTACTGAGAAGGCTCTTTCCCAGGTGTCCACCTATTTCACTACTGAGGGTGGTGGGACAACCAGGAGGGCCTTAGCTCCAGATCTTAAGGCATGGGCAGGACGTATCAGATATGTATCTATTCATATCAGATACATGTTTGTTCATATCAGATACGTATTTATTCGTATTAGATATATATCAAATGTTCGTATAAATACATACGAATAGATTCGTATCAAATAGAATTTTACCGCATTCAAATGCGATCTATTCATATGAATACAGATTTTTGAACATTTGATTCATTTCAAATCGAATGCCAGATAAACATTTGTGCACATCCCAGCGACATATCTATTAAAAGACCTATCTCTTTATACAGACAAATTCCCTTTGTGGATGTTTATTTCTTCCCTGGCCCACTAGGTTTTTAATAAGTTTTAACTGCTGTTTTTAATCTGTTGTTATCTTTGTTTTTAATATTCTGTAAACTGCTTTGAATTGGTTTTTTTTTAATGAAAGTGGTATAAAAATGCCATAAATGAATAAATTAGACTAGATCACTCAGAAAGGCACTGAATTAACGCTGCTCCTGTTAAACAACACAGACAGAAGCACAAAAGTTGCCAAAATTTGGCATGCCAGGTTTCAAAATAGCCCCATGACAAAATCTTATCTCTCAAATTCTGTAGAAAGTGTGCACAGCATCACAGGGCAATGCTGCAACATGACCACAGTAAAGACACTTAACCGTCTAAAAACAGTTGGAATAAAAATCTGGGTTCCCCGCCAAGATGCACCCAGCATTTTCTTTCACTCTGAAAGTATTGCCAGAGCGGGGAGGTTCACGTATGTGGCTGACTCAGTTTGTACAAACACACATTCAGCATCTTGCGGTTGCTTATCAAGTTTTGTGATAAAATAGCTGTATTATCCCTACCACAAAATTGCTCTTTTAGGTTTTGTAGTAATATGGTGACTCATAGGTTACTCAGAACAATTTACAGTTTCAGGACAGGGTGGAGGAGACCGGATTTCACCCTTTGTGTATTCACTTGACCCAAGTTGGCCATTTGGTTCTTTCCTTGCATTGGAATTTCTTCATCATCAGTGAAGACCAAATAGTGGAAGCATTAAAATGCATTCCTTAGTGGCCCTTTCTTACAACTAATGCAGATGAAATATAATTACCCCTGTATCCGCTGATTCAGTAACAACTGTTTCAGTTAACCATGGCTACCAGATGCCCATATCCACTGATTCAGTAACCACGGTTTCAGTTAACCACGGTTACCAGATCAGCCCACCCACCCATTGTGGGCGCCATAAGGGAAAAGCATCCAAAACCAGAAGGCCTATTTCAGCTTCAGTAGAGTGTTGGAATAGCTGCGTGACACCACCGGAGTCAGTCTCAAAATGTAAGGGGGCATGTGGGTAGGTGGGCATGAGGCATCTGCTGGCATTACATGCCTATTCCAACATTCTTCGGAGGCTGAAATAGGCCTTCTGGAGGCCAGAAAAGTTGCACGACCCCAAAACCGGAAGGCCTGTTCACAATTATCCACAGTTTCAGGTAACCAAGTTAGAAGCCAGAATGTATCCCCAGTGGATATGGGGGTCTGACTATAAAGAAACCAGTGGGGCATTCACTATTGCATTTACATCAGCACACACTGAAGAGGTGGAAGCGGAATTCAGTTCTCATTTCCCCCTGCTGTCACAATCAGAGATAAGCCATTTCTGCACTGAGCCTCATTCCAGATTATATCCCAAAATAGGGATCTGATATCTGCATGCTGAGGAAGACTATAGTAGGCCCCAGGCGGAACCCACCATAGTCTGGGATATAAGCTAGAATAAGGCCCAGTGCAGAAAGGGCCATAGAGATCATCAGTACATGGACATTCTGCCCATGTGTTCAAGGCAGAATCTCATGTGGGTTTTAGAAGCACACCTTCTCAGACTGCAAACCTCAGACATGTTCTCCTTCCCCATTTTGTAAAGTCTCTTTGCCTTTTAAGTCAACAGGACAGTCCCTGGAAACAGGTTGTGTAGATAATATTTTTAACAGTAAAGGCTGACAGATTTTGCTTTGCAAAGAAGGAAGCTGGACTGAAACACAGGACTGATTTTCAGGGGGGAAAAATGAAGGAAGTTTAATTTTCAGAAGCCATCTAGTTTCTATACAGACCCTCAAAACAGAACCACACAGCAGAACTGTATCCTATATGCTTTACAAAATAAAAAAGGCAGTGACTAATATGGACACTGAAAATTTGCACATCTTGTAGATATCTGATTCATTTTATAAGCCTATGAACTCCCATAAAAACTCTTTCTCAGCTAGAGAGGCTCTGCCAGACATGGGCAACTATATAAGTACAAATTGGCATGAAGCTGGACGTGCAGATTTGATAATATATACATATATAGCTCACAAATCTGTGTCAGGCTCAATAAAGATAGTTTGTATGAGACAGACATGAGAAACAGATGTGCTCTGGGATTTCTCAGTCAGTATTATGAAACAGACAAACAAAAGGATTCCCCCTTGAGTTTTGCATAGCTATCTAGCACCTCAATAAGCTATCATTAGCACCCAGACAGCTTTGTTTGCTTGGATGCCCAGTGGAAAACAGATTTTTATCTTAGCTACTGTAAAGACAAACTTAACTCATCAAGCAGCAAGCCAGGTCAAAAGTTCAGCTGTTGGGATCCCTTGAAACAATCAGGCTCTGACCCTTCACAGATTCAAATATTCTCGCTTCAAATCTGATTGGTTTGCCCCCACCATTCTGGGAGGATAAAAGGTGCCCTCTCAGCTCTCGAGGCACGGCCATTTTTCCGACACTCCGACTCTGCCTCATTTCTGCTGAAATCACTAAGTAGTCCTCCCCAGATACCAGGACCTCGGCAGCCATCTGCTCCGCCAACCCTGCACAAAGTCTCTCCTACCTTGGAGAGAGAGAACCTGCCCAGTTCCACCTGGACCTTCACTGCCAGTCCTTCCAGCAGACATCTTCCACAACCGGACAGTGAGAAAACCTCCCCCCCCCCTCCAACTCCTCGATCTAGCCTAGGACCAGAAAGTAGGTTAGGGACCTAAAACTACCTTCCCTGCTTCCCCCTGAATTAGAAAATGCAGCCTGAGCTCTGGACTCCAAACCTTGCCTAGCAGCCTATCCTATGCTAACGCCTGTGCAGGAACTTTTACTTTTGATAGCCAGAATTGTCCCTCTGTCCGCCTATGCGCACTGCACATCACCAGGAGAATTTCTCCTGGTGAGATTTTGTCAGTGGTGCTCTGCGCAGCATCTCTCTCTGTTTTTATGCCACTTTACTTGGCTTTTCTTTTGTAGTATCAATAAGGTAATTTTCCCATGAAGGAAAACAGACTCTGGGGTCTCTCTACTTGCTGTCCTATGCCTCTAAGCACCAAACCTGCTCTGGCATTTTTTTAAAAAAAACCTCTACGAAGAAAATCCCAGCACAAGGGCCATCCTGATGAGCTATATTACTCCAAAGACACATGTCAGGGCGTCTACTTAGAACTTACAGTATAATATTTGTTCTTATTGACTACTGTTTTTCTTTGCCCCCTTAACTGTGTTTTTCTCCCTTTCCTTCCCAATTATAAGCTTGCTTGCTTTGTTTGTTTGTCTGCATTTTTATCTCACCCCATAATGGAGGTCTCAGGGTGGCTTATAACATTAAAAACCAACTGTAAAATGAACATATTTAAACAATAGTGTCTGAAAGTGGGGAGGAAAAGCTATTTTTTTATTTAGCCAAAGGCCATGCTCTCCTAAACATGTGAAGATGCCCAATACACCCCACTGTTCCATAATCTGGGAGAAAGTTGTGACTAGCCCAGTGTCACCCAGCTGGCTTAATGGAGGAGGGCAAAATCAAATCTGGTATTCCCAGACAGAGTCCGGCTCCCTAACCACTTAGCCCAGTGGTTCTCAACCTGGGGGTCGGGACCCCTTTGGGGGTCGAACTACCCTTTCAGAGGGGTCGCGACAAGTCTCCCACTGCCCTTCCCTCCCACCTCCCAGGTGCTCCGCCCCCATGGTTGGGGGTCTCCACAATATGAGGAACTCCATTAAGGGGTCGCGGCATTAAGAAGGTTGAGAACCGCTGACTTAGCCCCTTTGCCTTCCAGCAGTTGGTATTCAATATTATCCAAATCTCCAATGCGGCTGTCCTATATGGCCGCACCACTCTAATGCTACTGTTGCTCAATCCACGATTCACATTTAACATTTTAACTTGCTCAAGTGCTTTTCAGTTACAAACAGCCCTGAACGCCAGCAGTTCCTAGCACTTGCCTCATATTTCAAATGGAATCAAACCTTCAGAGCTGGAGATGGTAAGTAACCTGGAGCAGAAAAGCACGAATAGACTGAGAGAGTAATTTAATACTCTGGTGCCAGAATGGAAAGAATACAGTGTAAAGCTCTGGAAGCTTCCTAGCATGTAGAGGCATGAGGATGGTTTACAGAAATCCTCAGATTCCCAGGAGCTGAACAATTGCAAGTGGTGATATGGGTGTTCTGGCCAGCATTAGCTACAATTTCATCCTTTGATCCACAAATCCCAGTAACAAAACCCCCTATTCAGCAATTCCTTCCATGTGTGAAAGCCAAGCATGGTTGCCTTCTTACATGACAGCTTCCCTTCTGCAACTTGTAAAGGGCAGAGCCAGGAGGACAGCAACCAAGAGAAATATGGGGAACTGAGATTTTCATTGTCACCTTCATAAGTTTTGAAAGACACACAGGACACTTGAAGCTCAGGTGGAGGCCGTAGCCTTTTCTGTACAGAAATGACTGGGCCACAGTTATCCATGCTCTGGTAACCTCCAGGCTAGACTACTGTAATGCGCTGTACATGGGGTTGCCCTTGAAGACAGTTTGGAAGCTGAAGCTAGTGCAGAATGCAGCTGCTAGATTGCTGACCAGGACAGTTGGCCGGACGCACACCGTGCCAGTTTTAAAAGGGTTTCACTGGCTGCCGATTTGCTACCGAGCTCAATCCAAAGTGTTAACTTTGACTTATAAGTCCCTAAATGACTTGGTCCCCAAATATCTTAAGGACCTGCCATCCACATGCCGGTGCAAACTATGGATGTCTCAAGAAACACGTACAGGTGCTGTGGGCGGAGCAGAGCAGAGCAGGGAGGGAGGAAAGCTCATCATCAGAGGTACCCATAGACTGCACTAGAATGTGGATGGCAGGTCCCATTTCTGGGATATAACCCAGAATAAGGGCCAATGCAGAAAGGGCCAGTGTTTTACATGCAGAAGTCCTGGTGCAAACCACATTTCTGGCCAGCATATAATTCCCAATCCCAAATCTATAGCCACTGATTTTGGAATACCGCAATTATTTGAATGTTAAAGAAATAGAATATACCCCATCCAAATTGCCAATTGCAGCTTGAAACTCTGATGCTCTCTTTTCCTTGGTTTCCTTACATTTTGTTCCCTTGTACTGGAAAAACTAACATATAAAAGGTCATTTCTGCCATGCATAGGCAAGGCCTGCCATAGTCTGCACCAGCATGCAAGTAGAAGGTCCCTATTCCAGGATATAATTTGGAATAAGGCCCAGTGCAGAAAAGGTCAAAGACGCCAACAAAAAGCCTGAATACTGTACAGCAGAATGGTAAAGCAGGTTGCCTCTAAAGACTATCTGCACAGAACTGATGGAATCTTCTGCTTGAGAACGCTCAGATAACTGGTGGATCACTCTGTGATTCAGGATGCTGGACTAGACGGGTTGTGGCCTGATGCAGCAAGGTTCCTCTTAGGTTCTTGCAGGTCAAACAAATCCACAGAGGGCAGGTGTATCAATTCCTACTAGAATGGATGCCTCTGTGCCATTTCTGGGTAAGATATTCAGGCAGGATGCCTCTAAAGGCCATTTGCAGGGAGTCAGGAGAAGGTGCAAGTTTTGCCTTTGTCCTCTGCTTAAGATGCCCAGAAGCAATTGGTGGACCAGATGGACATGTTGGACTAGATGGGCTGTGGCCCAATCCAGTGGGGCTCCTCTTATATTCTTATAGTCACCCTAGATGTCCAGAATGGACACCCTGGCCCCAGAATGAAAATAACAAAATACTACTTACATTACTAAACAACAACAACCCAACAACCTATGCTCTATTGTTTAGGCATTGTATTTCTCAACGTTTCCCTTGGAAAATTGTAAAGCTTTTTGACATACGCATTTATTTTATGCCTGCGGCAAAGTCAAAATGTCTCCGCCTGCAATCATTAATTTATTTATATTTGGATAACCATTATTTCACAGGGAGGAGAAGAGAGAGAGAGAGAAAAGAAATCATGGGAGCAAAGCAAATCTGCAAGCTGAGTCACACGTGGCCTTTCTGAATCATCTGAGAACCAAATCTTTTGAAGTGATTCATCTCTCTCTAACTGAAATCAGGCGGCAAAGTTTCTGTTTAGAAAAAAAATAAAATAAATGAAAAGAACAGAACAGAACAGAAGAAAGAACATTGGCCGTGCAAAAATAGTTGTTTGTCCACCTTCTCTCTCTGTTTTTCCTGATTTTCTGCAAGATCCAGTTTAGCCTTCTTTAAAAAAAGAAAAAGTGCTAAAAATCTCAACCTGAGACCACCTGCAACTACACAAAAGAACACAAGGGAGTTAAAAATGAGTGGATCATTAATCTAGTCCACCCAGCCAAGAATCGCCTGAAGGCTCACATCTGATTCAGAAGACTGAACAAGGCTCCACATCATGGCTGGAGGGCTGGAACCTAGGATTGTGCAACTGCCTCCCAGACGATTGAGAAATGCCAAGTGAGGCACGTTTATGGGAGTGAGCGCACATGCGTGACACACTGGATGAGCAAACAGAGGCTGATCATGAGAGGAGAAAGGGAGGGATGGAAGCTGACAATGACATGGCTGCAAGTCTGCAGGGGGTAGCATTAATGGCTTGGGAAAGCAATCAAGAAGAGCAGCGGATTCAAGATCTGAAAGTAAGGTATGCATGGGAAGAAACAGCACCCAGGAAGTTCATTAAAGAAGATTAGACCAAACTGGAATTGTCAACGCACTCAAGGTGAAGCTATGCTGTCTGCAGACAATTGGGACGTGTGAACATAATTTTCACACCATGACCTGAAGGGGCAGTTGGTAATAAGGTTGCTGAACCCCGGGGCTGGGATAGACACAATCACCTAAGTCTTGTCCGGTCCCCCAAATACATGTCATTTCCCTCTCCTTTCTCGTCACATCTGCTGCCAAACCAAACTGCAACTGATAATCGAATGAAGGATTTTCTAAACATTGTTTTATTTTTAAAAAAATAAAAGGCAGCCAGAAAGGTTGCCAATAAAGAAGGGAGGTGAATATAGGGTCTTTCAGCCCCTGCTTCACATAGTACTTTGCAAAAAAAAAAAGCCACCCCACTCAACAGGGGCTAAAATGACACCAACTCCATCTCTCAGCTTCTACTAGCTCAAGAGAAACAATTCAGGTGTTCCATCAGAAACTTCAGCCACACGTTTTTTTTAAAGCAGCTTGACATGGTAGAATGTGGAGATTTGTGTTCCTATCCCATCTCCACTCCACACTGAAGAACAGAAACTGTCTTTAATATGGATTAGAGGTGGAATGGGGATTTTAGAAGCTACCACATCTAAGCTGCCCACCAAACTCTGACAACCCTCATACCCTCACAAGACATATGTGCCTTGAGGGGGCCTCATGCTCAGCAGGTGTCAAAACATCTTATATGTGACAGGGTAGCTAGTTCGTGTAAAAAACAAGTGCAGAATTTAGGAATATACTTAGATGTGTCTTTGCCTTTCAGGTGGCGGCAGCTGCCAAGAGTGTTTGGCCCTTTCTGCACATGCCGCCAAAAAACGGTCTATAAAGATTTGTTTTCTGGCAAACCGTTTTTTCCGAGGATCTGTCCCAAATAGGGTGGCTGAAGGTGGCTGACCAATGGGAAGCCGTGGTGCGCGCATGGCACACCAGGCCTCCCGCTGCCAGAAGCGACCCGGCAGCAATCAGGTAAGCAGCAGATTGTGCGTGTACAACCCCAGGTGGGGTTGGGTGGGTTAGGGTAGGCTGTGGGTTCCCCTCGCCCGAGAAGGCAAAATTGTGCCAAAATGTGGACGCGGCTTCCTCAAAGGGTCCTTAATTGGGTTCCCTATGTGGAAGCCGCATCTTAATCCCTCTCCAATTTGGCTCTAAATGCTCCATCTTCAGATGGTGGATCAGCTTTACGCTTTCTTAGGCAGAGGCAACAAGGACAAAGTGACCCATGCTCAGCGAATCTCAAATCTTTAAATACTGTAAAGCTAATAACGTAAGAGGAGCCATGCTGGATCAGGCCGCAGCCCATCTAGTGCAGCATCCTGTTTCACAGGCCACTGTCATACCTTAAGTTCAGTCCACCTTCTGATCACAGTGCTTACACCTTATTTTTTATCTATTTGTGGACTTTCTACCCTGGAAAATCCAAATGGAGGGTGGAAGGTTCACAAATAAAACGGACAGAAATGAAAAGGTGTGAGCATTACGATCAGAAGATGCACTGAAGATGGTTTCAAGTGGAGGTGTGGCCACAACCACGCAGGAACCCACCAACTGTTTCTGGACATCTCAGGCAGAAGGGCAAAATCTTCACCTCAGCTCAAATGCCTGCACATGGCCTTTAGAAGCACTCTGATTGTCAGCGTGCTTGTCCTATTTCTAATGCGTATTGAAGTCCAGAATATGAACTTCTGAAGCACATTAGAGGCAGATGGAAAGTGAAATGGGAATGTGATGAGTACACTAGTGTCACATGTTACTGCCTCCAAGTTGTTTTTGAGACTCTTTGCGGTATGTAAACACACAGCCTTGGCTATCAAGTCATACAGGCATTTACAAAAGCTGAGATCAACAGGGCTCAACTTCAGAGGCCAGGAAGTCAGTGAGAATTCTAAATGGTGCCAGGACTAGGGATGTGCACAAATATTCAAAACATTCAAAAATTCTATCAAATTCCTTCGCATTCGTACATTCAAATTCGAGTCGAATGTCTATACATTCGAATTTAAACATTCGAACGAATTTTGAATCATTCATACGAATTATTCAGACATTTCCTGTTCATATCCGTACGCATTCTGGGGCGCTTCTAAGGCCATCTGCTGGGACTCGAGAGCAGGAGAAGGTTTGTCCTTGTCTCTGCCTGAGATGCCCGTGAGCATTTGGTGGGCCACTGTGTGCGACAGGATGCTGGACTAGGTGGGCTGTGGCCTGATCCAGCAGGGCTTCTCTTATGTTCTTAGGTTCTTATGCATTACAGGACAAGCCAGGATGCAGACAGAATAAAAATGGAATGCGTATGGATGGGAACGGACATATACAAATGTTGTCAACATTAATCCCTTCAAATTACAAATCGAACATTCATATGAATAGATATGAATGTATTCGAATCGAATGTGAATACATTTGAATTTTAAACATTCAAATAGATTTGACTCTATGCTGAAAATTGCATTTGCGCACACCCTTAGACAGGACTAAAATAAGAAAGGAGTCAAAGAGACCTTAAAATTGGCAAATGCTCACCTCTACCACCAGCCCAAGTCTAGTCATCCAAACTACACAGTCACATGAACAGCCACAGAACAAATTTCTGTCACTTTCCAACCTTGGAGACATGGGTGTTTCCCCTGCTCTTTGGAGAAAGGCAGGGTATGAATAATAAACTAAATACTTAATAAATACATTTTACCCCCACAAATAAAAAAAACCTATAAATACATGCATGTGAGGTAAAAAGGATCTGAAACAGTCCTTTTTCTGCACTCACCATTTGGCAATCCAGAGCAGTGGGTCCCACTGATTCAGATTACTTGGAAGCAGGGCTGGATCAGCAATGGGCCATGTCTCCTTGCGGCTGCAAGGTTCAAAGAAGCTTTGCAGCATCTGCCCATTCCCCCCATCTCCAAAGGCTAGGAATTACAGTTCCTAGCCTTGGAGCTAGGGAGCTGCTTTTGGGTGGTGCACTATGGCACACCACTGAAAAGCACCCCTGGTAGTTACGGATCACAGAGGTGTGCTATCTGCACACCAGCTGTGATCTGGAACAAGGTCCCTACAGAACACAGGCCTCCTTAATCCAGATCTGGCTCCATCCAGTGCAAAGCCAGCAGGATGGGGCCTCCTTGATCCGCATTAATGTGTGGATTGGGAGGTTCGTGATCTAAATTAAGGGGAACTTTGCTCTGGTTTACTAGGGAATGCAGTAAGGGCCCTAGATTTAGCAGGAATGTACTGTGGAGAAAAGAAAAAGACTGAATCTTTGGCATCTCCCAGGAAGCATCTATAACAAACAACTTCTGCACTGTTACCAATAAAACTGCACCTGTGATGTCAAGGATGGTCAAAGCATTGACTTTTATTGAGGGGAAACAGCTAAAAACCTCAGTCTGAGAACATCTGCAACTACACAAAGCTAAGTAGCTATGGACTTTCTGAAGTTGTCCAACCCACACTGGACAAGCTAGCCTTGGTGCTTTTCCAGCATCCTGTACTTCCAAGACAGTGGTCAAAAGCAATGTCCACATGCATGCAGTGTTTTATAGTGGCCTGGTTAAAAAAAACTTGTCACAACTGCTATCCTTAAAAAGCACACAACATGTGTATCATATCACTATTTGCATTACAGGAAACCATAAGAAGTCCAAGGCAGGCCTACAAATCGATAGCAAATCTAAAGAAGCAGGAACATAATTATAAACTAATAGGTGACCATTTCTAATGTCTCTCTGAAATAGCCAGGAGACAGATATCATAACTGGCTTTGACTGTTAAAAGTTTAGCTTAAAGACGAGATTTTCGGTAAACCTATAGTCAGTTGAGAGCTACCTCTTACAACTTGTGAGGTATCTATGAGATGCCCACTCTAACCACTGAGGAGGGTTTCCTAATCACGGATTGCAAAAGGCACATTTGAGAGCTCAGTTTCCTCTGTCACGCTTTCCCTCCCCACTAACAAAGCAAATTAAGTCAATCTTCTTCTTCTAGGTGAGATTTCATCACTGCCATATCAAATTTACCGCTCCTCTTTCCCTCTCCCTTTTTCTTTGCACAACTCTTGGCATTAAAGAGGCAAACCGGTATCTTTTTATATTATAATCCCAAGTGCCTTCGGGGTGTGAAATGTATGAAATCCGTTGAACCAGCATGAGTGAGAACAACCATTTTGAGACAGTTCTGAGCCAGGCCTTTCACTGGCGCCTTCAACCATACCGCACTACTCCTTCAACTGGGCTGTCCAGAAACTAAGAGAACACACTAGTTTTACTTCACATCTGGATCATCATCTGGGTGTCACACTGCCTTTCTGGTTCTGTGCCATATGATGGGCACCATTTCAACCTCATCAAGGAAGACTGAAGAACAAGAGACAAGGACTGCAATACTAGAACAGTGGAAGAGCGAACAGCCCACAAGATGCTGCTTCAATGAGAAGAAGAAGAAGAAGAAGAAGAAGAAGAAGAAGAAGAAGAAGAAGAAGAAGAAGAAGAAGAGGAGGAGGAGGAGGAGGAGGAGGAGGAGGAGGAGGAGGAGGAAGAGGAGTTGGCTTTTCTACCCCGCTTTTCTCAAAGCGGCTGACAAAGTTTTCTATTCTTCTCCCCACAACAGAAACCCTGTAAGGTAGGTGGGGATGTAAGAACTCAGAAGAGAGCTGTGACTAGCCCAAGGTCACCCAGCTGGCTTCATAGGGGAGGGCAGAATCAAACCTGGTATTTCCAGATAAGAGTCCGGCTCCCTAACCACTAGACCAAACTGGCTCACATATAAGCATCAATTCTGTACTGAACTACAATGAAATGCCCCGCACTGAGGGTTAAAACGGTGGAGTTCAGTTGTGATCTCTGCTCCACTGGGGACCATGAGAACAGCCGTAAACTGAAAATCAAGCTTTTATTTATGATCGCCTTGCAGATCGGGGAAACGGGGGTTGCAAATGCAACAAAAATCAAGCCATTATGCAGCCTGCCTTGGCATTCTTGAAACGGGGTCGGAATTACCTCCATGGAAATGGGAGAAAATTTAAAAATCACGCTGTTCTCCAGCCTGCCATTGGGATCTGCATTTTAAAAAAGTCAGCAGCTGCGATCTTCAATGGACAGGGCAGGGACAGCGAACACACCCCACCTCCCAATGATGTGAGTGAAAATCTCCTCCCCGTTAGACTGCGATCGTCCCCATGTACATTCCCGGCTCGCTAAACAATACGTACTAGTCCCCCCAGGCGTACTGAGACTTGTTTTTTCAGGTATCAAATTTGGCACCCTTCTGGCACGGTTTGGGAGGAGTTAGCACGCTTTTTACGAGCAAATCCAAAACCCATGGGGAAAAGCTTGCCAATCCCATGCTCAGAACCCTACCAAAAAGCCATGGAGACACGGCCAGGGAGTTCAATAATAAGGGTAACATTCAGCCATTTTTATCCTAACAATGGTGCAAGGTAGATTAGGGTGACAGGCAGTGAGATTTATCCAAATTCAACTCTTCATTTCATTCATTGTACAGTATTCTCAGCTAAACGTCACGTCTCTTTGTGCCTGTGACACATTAATAGCTTAATTTCTGCAGAGGAGTTATATCCAGACGTTTGCCCTGGGGTTTTTTATTTTACATTTTTTAAAAGATTGTCTCTGTGCTAGTACTATATAAATGCTAATAACTGACACTTATCAGAAGTGCAGTTTCATTTCAGGAGCATATCCAAGAATCAGGATCCTCTCTCTTTATTCTTTGTCAGAAAAGAAGCCGGCTATTTTGCGGCTGATGTATTCACGGAAAGTCTGGAAACTTATTAAGAACAAAATTGGCTCACCCTCACCCTGGCTGAGAGGTATTCAGAAACTGTTATCAAGAAGCAACATTGCTGAGCCCTGAGGTGGTTATATAAGTGCTAAGTTTAAGCTGCAATTATGCAGAAGAGCTGGAAAATGACAGAATCCGGCACTGAGCAAAGTACACCCCTGCCTCTTTGTCTCTTTCCAACCCTTCTAGTTGTTAATCTGTCAAAGATGCATGCAAAATCTCAAGTTGATAAGGTCTCTGGGGTGAGGCACAGGGCTTTGGCGCTGCCCTATGATTTTCCAAATTGGCTGCATTTTGCTAATTTGCACAATATAGTTCACAGCTTCTCTTGGCTCTAAATCTTGAATCATGTAGGCATAGCATCGCATTGACATGGAATCTCTACCAGTCAAAAGGGTAGAGATTCCACTCAAACTGATCCATGCTCTGGTAACCTCCAGACTAGACTATATTGATGCACTCCATGCGGGGCTACCACTGAAGATGGTTGGTAAGCTAGTGCAGAATGCAGCAGCATGACTGGTGACAGGAGTTTCAGGCCAAACGCACAGCGAGCTGGTCCCAGAGGAACTACACTGGTTATCAAAATTACTACCAAGCCCAATTCAAGGCACTAAAAGTTACTTACAAAGCCCTAAACCATCTGGGCCCTGAATATGGGAATATACAGTCGGACCCCCGTATCTGCTGGGGATATGTTCTGGCTCCTACAGTGGTTACCTGAAACTGTGGAAAACTGCGAAGAGGCCTTCCGATTCTGGGGTCATGCAACCCCAGAACTGGAAGTGCTTTTCTGGCCTCCGGAAGGAAGGTGTATTTTGGCCTCTGGAGAACATTGGAATAGGTGTGAGATGCCACCAGATGCCTCCTGCCCACCTTCCACATGCCCCCTTACATTTTGGGAAGAGCTCCGGTGGCATCACACACCTATACCAATGCTCTTTGGAGGCCGAAATAGGCCTTCTGGAGGCCAAAATAGGCCTTCCGGTTCTGAGTGCTTTTCCCTTATGGCACCTGTGGGGGTGGCCTGACCTGGTAACCTTGGTTAACTGAAATTGTGGTTACCAAATCAGTTGTCATGGGGGTCCGACTGTACTGTCTCTTCCCCCTTTACTGTTTTAATATATATTGTTGTTTTAACATATGGTTGATTTGAAATATTGTTACCTGCCATGAGACTTTCTGGTGTAGGGCAGGATAAAAATGCAAATAAATAAAAAGTAAATAAATATGTGAGGAAGCACCTTCTCCCATATAGGCCTGCACATGCTTTAGGATCAGTTATGCAGAACAGGCAATTACTTTCATAATTTACAATATGCATTACACAGGAGTTTGTGGGGAACAAACCATAATGTTATACCAGAGATTGCTATACAAGAACTTAATTCACTCATTCATTCATTGATTTCCATATACCTATATCACGTGTTCTTCATTTAAAGTTCTTAGTGTTGGTTACAGTATTCATTGACAAGACATAAAAACGAATAAGCACTAAAATAAGTACTGTCATAACAATACAAAGGCTTTACTATTTTTAAACAAAAAGCTTGAAATAACTTCAGGGCTGGCTACCTAACCCTCACATGACAGACCTGTAAGAGCTCAAGCCAAGGCAAGTTCTACTGCAGTGGCCGAAATTTATTAAATGGCCTTTGGTAGCTTCCTGCAGTCTGGACTTCTCTGTGTTGGCCCCTGCCTTTTCCAATGCTCTCCTTTCTGAGATTCATGGGATGCTTACAGTTACATCACTCAGACAACTCTCAGAGATGCTTCTTCTCCATCCAGGTCTTTCCAGTGGGCATATATATATTCTTCTCTCCCATGCAATATTTTTAACTATGTTTCAGGTACGTGGTTTTTATCTTTGCTATTATTAACCAAGTCAAGCTTTTAGAAAGGAACCGCTATAAAAATATTTTAAATAATATCAATAATAGAGAAAGCCAATAAAAGCAAGCTCAAAACTATCAACATAATTCATGAAATAAAAGCCCATAAAACGATTCGGCTTTCGTCTTTGTATGCATCAACTTCAGAAAACCTTACTTAGAGCAAGAAACTAAAGGGGCTTAATCATTCAACAGGCTTTTTATGAAAGCCTTTGTTGAATATTTTCCGGATGTCTAGGGAAAGAAAAAAAAAGCATAATAATTAGGAGGAAACTGCTTTTCATTTAAGAATAAATAATTGGCTTGAACTTTAGTACAGTCAACGGAAGAAAGAAACTTCCAAAAAAAAAAAGAATAGTTGCTGTTTTTGAAATTTCAGCACTGGAACACAAAGGCACAAGCCAACTTATCCTTCACTCACTGATTCCAGCTGGACCTAAGTTTTAATCCATCTTAAATCCACCTTCAGAATGAGAAAACGTATCAGCAAAGTGGCCAGTCATTTTCTTTCTACATTATCTATCCCAAAGTTGGATTTTCTGATTTAGAAAATGTGCAAGGAAAATTGCTTCTCATTTTTTTACTGTTCTCTCACTTCAAAGATGTGTTGAATGTGGATTAAAAATGAGGTGTATCTGGCCCAGAGTTGCACTGTAGTACAGGTGTAGTAAAAAAACTGCACACAGAGAGCACCCAGGATTTCATGCTGAAGATCTTTATATAAGAACATAAGATCAATAATATTTCAGAGGAGCCTGACTGAAGTATATACAATCAGGCGTGGTGTGAAAAATGTGGATAGAAAAATAAATTATTTTCTCTAATACACAACACTAGAACTAGGGCTTACTCTATGAAGCTGATGGGTAGGAGAGTCAGATCAGACAAGGGGAAGTATTTCTTTACACAGAGGGTCATTGGTCTATGGGATTTGCAGCCAGAAGAGGTGGAAACAGCAACCATTCTAGATGGCTTTAAGGAAGGGTTAGACAAATGTATGGATGACAGATGTATCAACGGCTACTAGAATGGATGCCTAGGTACATCTTTCAGGCCGGGGGGACAAGCAGGATGCCTCTAAGGTCATTTGCTGGGATTCGTGAGGAGGTTTGCCCTTTTCTCCGCTTGAGATGCCCATGGGCAATGGGTAGGCCACTGTGTGAGACAGGGTGCTGGACTGGATGGTCTGTGTGGCCTGATACAGCAGGGTTCCTCTTATGTTCTTATGTATGTTCTATCAAAAGAAGTAGTGAGAGCAACCAGTCTTGATAACACAACTTCATGGAGGTGTATCAATAGGTACTAGGATTGATGCATTCAAACTACTTCCAGGATCGAGAGACAATCAGGATGCCTATCAGGTTCCATTTGCAGGGAGCCAAGAGCCAGTAAAGGTTTTGCCTTTGCCTTTTGCTTGAGAATACCCAGAAGGAAATGGAGAGGCACTGTGCAAGACATGGTTGCTGGACGAGATGGGCTGTGGCCTGATCCACCAGGGCTTCTCTTAGGTCACTTTATTGTGTTATAGCACAGTTTTTGAGGTGAATGTCAACAAGCCCAAAAGTTCCTTCAAAAAAGCTAGAGTATACTGCCCTGGCCAGGTCTAATAACCTCACTTCACCTCAATATACAGTAGTATATACTTAGGAAATTTCCCTACAATCACTACAATGGACAAAAGCACTAACCTACTGATTTTTAACAAACATCTTGGACTGCAGCCATACCTCAGGTTTAATCCAACTTCACTTTTTGAGAGAATACATTAGTAAGCTGAAAAGGTGTTTTCCGTTGGCATTATCTAATTCAGAAAATTCACCTTCGGGATAGATAATTTCAAAAGAAAGTGACTAGCCAATTTGCTGACGTGTTCTTTTGCTTTGAAGGTGGACTGAATCTAGATTAAAATTTGGGTATGAAGACACCCTTAGTGTAAGGCAGGACGTAATTTTCTCACAGAGCCTGAAGCATATATTTCAAACCAGCAGTGCTGGTTAACTTATGATCCTAGAGGTGCTATTGAACTGACCCATCAATCCTCATCAGTAGGCCAACACTTAGGAAGACAGAGGATGAAATAAGCAACATCTGCAGGGCCAGATGTTTCTCACTCCTATCTTTGGTTCCTTTTAGATTCAGGTTTGGAGCAGGGATGCCCTCTGTACTGAATTCCGTTTGGCTTACCATTCATAGCACATGGGCTGTTCACACACATTTTTCTGCAGTGCATCTGACTCACTCAGGTGCAAAAATATTTTACTGGCTTGCTGGCTTGCAGACAATGCATTCAGAACGGGGTCCTAATGGGGTCCTTAAGAGGTCACGTGCGCAGAGGTATGTAACTGATCCAATTGCATACCTATCAGGTTCCAAATGGGGTTTTTGTTGCACGTGCAAATAGGACCCTTGTCATCTTTTATTGAATCAAGCTTGATTAGCATGTTTAAGCCACTCTTGCCTACATTCATAGAGAAGTGACTCTGAAATTAGCACTGAAGTCCTACCTTTTTGAAGTAAGCTAGAAATTAACCATTTTTCTGTGTACCCAAAGCAGGTGAAAGCTGAGTGATAAACTGGTTCATCTATAGAAGGCCCTATAGATAACTGCAATGGAAACAGTTTGGACCACATAATAATTCATGCATCTTGGTTATGCAGGCTTTCTCTGCTCCGTGTGATACTAGACACAACTTATAAGGGACACAACTTGTTCATCTAACCTCCTGACTAGCCATTGCTTATCCATATTTGCAAGCCAATCCAGGCAGATGTGGCTGCATTGTTTCCAAATAAGCATACAGACTAACACAGCTGTAGTAAGTGAAAGGATGAGATGAAAGACGATGCTAAAGCAGGCAGCAATAATTAAGGAATATTTCACCACAGCGCAAGAGTGGAGAAACAAATGTTGTTCTACTTCTTTGACATTCCTAACTAGGTGCTCTGCAGCTTTTGATGATGTGAGAAGCAGACCAGCAAAATATGGAAAGCTATACGTGTTCCCCATTCCTGGGACATGGAATGGTTATGTACTCACCTATAAGCATCCAATGGCTTATTTCCTGCAGTTATCTTGACAGAAAACAATGGTTGCAATGCAGTTATCTGATTTGATCTAGCATGGGTTGCAACAACAGAAATACTGGCATTGTTTATGCCAAGAAACTCTGAAGAGGAATATTTCCTGATAATACACTTCCCATAAGCTCTGCTTTCTGCCCTAATCTTTCTATTATGGCTGTTACTAACCCTTCTACAGTAGCATCAATCAACAGTACTTCACCTTTCAGTGAATGGCCCAATGACAGCAATAAGCGCATTACTTCTCCATGCACTTGCCCTTTTCCATAAGTCAAGCAGCAAAGGAGAAAAGCGGTAGGACAGAGGGTGGAGAAGAACCCAATTCACAAATTGGGCATTCCAGAAATGCTTAAAGCTACTCTAGACTGGTCCAGAGCTTGGTAGGTTGCTGAGTCCAGTGACAGAGCATCTGATTTGCATGAAGAACATGTCAAGTTCAGGCTCCAGTATGTCTTCCGAAGAGAGGAATCGCAAACCACTTCGGCACTGTTGCAAAGAAAACTGTGCATTTATTTCAACATAGTTCCCAGAACTCAGATTCATCCCTACCTTTTATTCACACATAGCCAAAGTGCTGTTGGATGTTTTGGATTAGACTTTCATTGATCTCTGACCCTTGCCTATGGTTCTGGGGTAATAAGAGAAAGGTTCCAAAACATCCGGATGGCAGAATGCTGACTATTCCTAACATAGTCTATCCCAAATCTGGTAGACCTGAAAAAACAGGTCAACCTGTGTCCCCCTATATTTTGACTGCCTTAGACTGGGCCACTCTGCGTCTGAACTATGCAGAAGAGAGAGGCCCAGAAGTGGGTTAGGTTAGACCCTGTGCTATAATGAGCTATCTGTAAGTGCAAAAAAGGCCCTAGAGTACCAAGCACCTCCTAGCCATTTAGGACTTTCTCAGTTACCTATAAAACCCTGGGAACAACCAAGGGTGAGATAGTTTCAGGCCGCTACTGAGGCATGAAGGATTACAGGATACTAGAAAATACCATTCTGGCATATCTTATACATGACATTACACTATATGGGTTACTCCACAATTCCTTCTCTTAGGAGTCTAAAGTCAAGTGGGAATTGCAAAATAAAAGATAAGCTTCAAAATTCAAAATTTCTGCAAGAAAGCAACAGTTAAAACATTCTTCCTGCCTTTCTGTCGCATCCCCATCTAACAGCTAATGTCGTGGCTACCACAACTTGTAATTAAGCAAGAATACAAAGCTTTATCATATCTAATTATAAGGGTAGCAATATATTTGCACCGGCAGTGAGACTCCTGTCAACTTGCTCAAAGGTAGGAAAGCACAGAGGTGGAACAGGTTGAAACTTATAGGTCAGAGATTAATATTTTTTTTATGAAAGAAAAGAAGATAAAACGAAAACACATCTCACTCTCTATCTACAAGTCTGTCTCCTTCTTCATCCCACAAAAGTCCTGAGTCATCTGATTATGATCTTACACCTCAGTTTCTGCAATACAAATCAACCAGGTTTTCCAAGATTATTTCAGTATCTCCTTCTCTCCAACAGCCTTATCTGAATTAACCTTTCCTGATCTTTTTTTAACCGCAAATGTAGAGACATGGGAAAACCTCAGGGCTCATCTAGTTGCTGAATAAGCAGAAGTTGCAGGGACACTTTTCTTAAAACCAGAGACTGTGCAAAACTGAACAGGCATAACAAGACATTTCCCCTGTGCCACCTTTCACAGACATAGCCTGGCCTGGTGCTCTTAAACACAATAAACACCCAGGTGGAGGCTTTATTTTCTGCCCTCCATGATCCAAACAGTCTCTTCTCACTCTGTGGTCTCAGCAAACATTTAAATATGCCCTTGTATCTCTGACCAAACACCCATTTTTCCTATCTCAGAGAGGAGAGAACGGCCAGCTTAAGACCCAACTTTTAAGTAACATTCTGTGTCCCAGAGCAGCTCTGTGACTGGAGCCAAACATGTTATCTCAGAATTACAAATGTCATCCACAGTATCACAAAGATTAGAGTTCAAGCAATACTAATGTTTGCACAGGACCACAGACTACGAGAATAGATGCCTTAGTACATCCTCCCAGCTGGGGAGACAGGCAGGATGTCTGTCATTTACGGGGATTCAAGAGCTGGAAGGTTTTGCCTTCACATTCTTCTTAAGATGCCCATGAGCAATTGGTGGGCCACTGTGTGGGACAGGATGACTGACTGAGTGACTGACTATTCCACAGCCTGGGGGCCATTACTGAGAAGGCACTCTTTTGAGTGCCCATCCATCTTACTATTGAGGGTGGTGGGACAACAAGAAGGGCCTCTCCTCCAGATCTTAAGGCATGGGCATGTTGGTATGGGAGAAGGTGTTCCTTCAGATATTGGGGGCCCAAGTCATTTAGGGCCTTATACGTTAAAGGTAACACCTTGAATTAGGCTTGGTAGTGAATCGGCAGCCAGTGCAACTCTTTTATGACCAGTGTGATGTGCAACCAACCAGCTGTCTCGGTCAGGAATCAAGCTGCTGCGTTTTGCACTAGCTGCAGCTTCTGAGGTCTTCAAGGGCAGCCCATGTAGAGTGCACTGCAGTAGTCCAATCTAGAGGTTACCAGAGCATGGGTGACTGTGGCCAAGTCATCTCTGTCCAAAAAAAAGCTTAAGTTGACACACCAATTGTAGTTGGGAATACGCACTGAGCTTCAGGCGTCAGTGAAGAGTCGAGGAGTATCCCTAGATTTCGTACCTGTCCCTTCCAGGGCATTGAAACCCCATCAGGACAGGAGGTCTCCCAACTATGCGGACCCGAGACCCTGTGACACACTGCACCTCTGTCTTGTCTGAATTCAGCTTCAATTTACTGGCCTCCACCCAGCCCACTACTGCCTCCAGACACCTGTCCAGCACTTCAACTGCCTCTCCTGATTCAGATGGACGAGATGAGCTGTGGCCCGATCCAGCAGAGCTCCTCTTATGTTCTGAGACTCCAGGGATCGCATCTCATAGTGTAGTGGGTTCAATGGCTGAGGGTGTAATGAGCACAAGAACTGAAGGTGCAGGAACCCCACCACATGGGGCAGTGAGAGTGATGGCTGAGGGCACAAGGATCCCACCACATGTTGCAATGCACACAGAGGCTGAGTGGGCAAGGATCAGCGGATGAGGTGGCTGAGTATGGTATTCACATGGTCCAGCCCTCATCTGGCCACCATCCTGCCATAAGAGTTCATTACAGCCCTATAATAGCAAACTAATATGAAGAGCCTGGGACAGCAATTCATACCGCACTCCCAGCAGCCTGCTGCCACTTCGCCATCATCACTCAAGTGAACCTGCCTTGTCTGTTGCCCTCTTGCTTCCCAAGGTCCTTGAACATAGACTGTACAGGAGCCCATGGGGCCATTTCCTGTTTCCTGTTTAGGATTTCTATAAAGCCAACTGAAATACATGTGAAAGACTAACGATTTATATCATTCTGAAGTGCAGATGCCCAATATTTAGTTAAATTTTAGTGCAGAAATACCAGGCAGCTCTCATTAAGCATTCCACACCAGGTTTGTATCTACCTAAGAATCCTTTCTTTTGACTTCCAGATGTCAAGATTAACTGCAACATGATAGAAGCTTGTAATGCAAATATGGCAAATATGGTGCTCTGAAGGCCATGGTCTACCACCACCTGCTGGGCTCCAAGGAAAACTACAGTAAGATCAAAAGGTGGTTCTTTTTCATATTTTAATACTTCTGCGTATTACAACTGAGAAGACAAAAACATAAAGATAAGGCCATACTGCAAATGGATGTATGCAATAAGATAAAGGTTCCTCAGAGTTAAGCTCATCTCCTGTGGGACAGACTTTTGCAGCGGTCCTGGCTACCATGCAAAAATTGTTTGCTTCTGCCTTTTCCCAAGTTATTTTTCAGCTTCTCCATCTGGCCCCTCAAGTCACTGCTGTTCCCAAGGGGTCTCCCTCGTCCAAGTACTAACCAGGCCTGACCTTGGTTAGCTTCTGAGATCAGACAGTATTGGCAAGGAGGAGCCAAAATGCTGGGTCTAGTACACCCAAACAAACAGGGACTTTATTTTGAGTTAGGTTGCGAGAAAGGAGATTAGCAGTCATGCCAGATAAGTACGTGAGGGACACAGAGGCATCTTTCCCAGCTTCTCGGCCAAAGCCATGTTGAGTTTCTCCCAACCCCTGCAGTTTTCTCACCCAATTTTTTTATTCCTGGCTATTATTTTGCCTGGATTAAAACGATGTATGCTGGATTAGAACGACAGAGATACCACTATAAGCCCTAAACTGAAATTACGATCTTTTCATCCCAATAAGCAGCTGGTTAAGAAAGTACTTAGGAATTAAAACTTTTGCAGTGGGTAAAATCAAGAGAGCAGAGGCCAATAGCTACCAGCTTAGATGGAAATAGCCCTTGGTAACCTGGTACTGCTGAGAGTTACAACCTGACGAATGGGGATGGTGTACAAAAGAACACAAGAGAACCCCTGGATCAGGCCACAGAACCATCTAGTACAGCATCCTATCTCACACGTTGGCCCACCAATTGCTTCTTGACATTTTCAAGTGGGTGACAAGGACAAAACCTTCACCTGCTCTCAAACCCCTGCAAATGGCCTTTACAGGCATCCTGTCTGTTTCTCCAACCTGGAGACAGCACCTATTCAGAATCTCAAAGCAGTTCAGAAGATGAATTAGAGCTCCTGATATAATAAAATGTTATTAAAAGCAGATTAAACCGATTAGGCCATAGCCTACCTAGTCTAGCATCCTTTCTCACACGGTGCTCCACCAACTGCTTATGGTGGAAGACAAAGACAAAACCTTCACCTGCAAATGACCTTCAGAAGCACCCTGCCTGCCTGTCTCTCCAACATCTTTTAGAAGATGTGGGGGCCCTTGATCCCACATAAAAATGCCAATGGTGTATAAAGGTTGTTATGATTACTTACTGAAGGGCAGCTATTAAAGGAGGAAAACATTCAAAGGAGAAGGAGAATAGCATCAATAAAAATACTCCAATTTTGGGGGGGCACAGACTAATACAGCCGAATGTATTCCAGAGGTCTTTACTCAGGGCCATTCTAGCCACAGGCACCAAAAGCAAAGGATACCATTAATCCAAAGAAGATTTTGACCTACAGATATTGAATAATAAGTAGAAATATCAGGCTCCATGCTTCTGAAGATCAGCATGGTTTCTACCAGGGCTATAGACCCATGATGACATTCACCCAAGCCTTCACCAGTTTGGTACCCTCCAATCAGTTCTGCCCCAATTTTAGCAGATTGGAATCACAGTCCCAAACAAGTAAACAATGCAAGATTGACTTAAGGTCCATCCTAATAGGGTCAGGTAGCTGATACTCTCCAGTATGGGTCTAGACTGAATTCAGGAAGCAAGAGGCTCAGTCTAGAAGCACCTTAGAGATTAACAGAAAGAGGTTGTTGGCATGAGTTTCCGTAGACTAAGCCTAGTGGTCAAATGGTTAAGGAGCCAGACTCTTATCTGGGAATACCAGGTTTGATTCCCCCATGAAGCCAGCTGGGTGACCTTGGGCAAGTCACAGCTCTTTTCTGGGCTCTCACAGCTCCACCCACCTCACAGGGTGTTCTGTTGTGGGGAGAAGAATAGAAAAGCTTTGTCAGCCGCTTTGAGTCTCCTTAAATGGGTGAGAAAAGCAGGGTAGAAAAGCCAAATCTTCTTCTTCTTCTTCTTCATCAGACAGATCTGATAAAGTAGGCTTAGTCCAGGAAGGCTCTTGTAACCAACTTCTTTCCCTCTATGAGAACATACAAGCTATCCTGGTCACTAATGAAGGGAGAAGAGGGAAGGGGTAACTGGAGGAAATGTCAACCTGTATATGAAAGCTAACATTGAATCAAGTTACCATGGGATTTCGGAAGGGACAGATGTCTCCATGGAATCATTGTGGGTAGTGAGAACTGACTACAAAAACAGCTTTATCCTGGGTGTGTGCTATCACCTCCAAATAAGGGAGCTTACGAAGATCTTCAGATCAAAATTATGTTCAGAGAGGCATCTCAAAGAAATCTTATAATAATCGAAGACTTCAAATACCTACATATTGACTGAGTAAATGATTGCTTAAATCATGACAGAGAATATTTTTATACATTGTAAATGATTGTGACTAGAGGAGAGTTAAGAAATGCTCAGGTCTTCGTGAGAAACAAAAATGTAGTATAAAGTAAGTCGAATACTATCACTCAGTAAATTAAACAGCCTTAGAATAACAGAACATAAGAAATAAGAGGAGCCCTGCTGGATGGGCTGGAGCCCATCTAGTCCAGCATCCTGACGCATACAGTAGCCCACCAATTGCCCATGGGCTTCTCAAGCAGAAAAAAAGGTCAAAATCTTCACCTGCCCTCGAATCCCAGCAAACGGCCTTTAGAGGCATCCTGCCTGTCTTCTCAGCCTAAAGGATGTACCTAAGCATCCATTCTAGTAGCCATTGATACACTTGTCACCCAGAAATTTGTCTCACCTTTTCTTAAACCTATCTAGGCTGGTTGCTGCCACCACCTCCCCTGGCAGCAAATTCCTTAGACTGATGACTCGCTGGGTGAAGTGAGCCCCCCCTTTTATGTATTAAGCAACTGGTTAAATAACAGAGATGAGAAAAGAGGTGAAAATGTACATTTCTCACATTGCATCTTACATAAATCATCTAGACTTAGGGTTATGTGTCAAATGGCCATGTTTGCTGACAACACTAAATTGTACAGAGTAGTAAAAAAGGGAGGGGACCTGTGAAGGAGGAGGAGGAGGAGAGTTAATTTTTCTAGCCTGCTTTTCTCACCCATTTATGGGGACTCCAAGCGGCTGACAAACCTTCTCTTCTTCTCCCCACAGCAAACAGCCTGTGAGGTAGATGGGGCTGTGAGAGCTCAGGAGAGAACTGTGACTAGCCCAAGGTCACCAAGCTGGCTTCATGGGGGAGGGCAGAATCAAATCCGGTATTCCCAGATAAGAGTCTGGCTTCCTAACCACTAGACCAAACTGGCTCACAAGACTAAATGCAAGACTAAAAGGAGCTCTAAAGTGATCTCTGCAGGCTGGGTGACTGGGCCTCTACTATATATGGCAGAAGCTGTTCAACACGTATAAAGATAAAAAAGCATCACTGAGACAGCTCCAAGAAGGCTTTGAGGTGGGATTGTTCACACACCAGTCTGCCCTTCCCCTCTCCAGAACATTCTCTGCAAGATAAGACGGATTAGAGAAAGGTTGGGAACTCAAGGGTCACACACTTATCTCTCGAAGGCACCTTTTTGTCTTGTCTGAATACAAGTGTAAAACAATGCGCCGTTGAGCATAAAGTTCCAATCACACATAGAATCTAATGTAATCCAACCAGTGTGCATTCAGTGATGATAACAAGCGACAATCATGCATTATGGTTAATAAGAAATGATATGAAACATAAAAATGCCAGTACAGAATTATGACGTCCCTGTACAAGGCAGCGTTACTATACCTGAAACCTTGTGTACAGTTTTGGTTGCCACATCTTAAAAAGGACAGAGCAAAACTGGAAAAAGCAGATAAACTAAAATCGTAGAAGTGCCAGAGCAAACCTCCTGTGAAGAAAAACTGCAACGGCTGGGGGCTTGTAGTCTAGAAAGTAAGAAAGTAAGAGGAGACATGATAAGGGGTGCAGAAAATTATGGGCGAATCCCCACGGCAAGCTTATTTTGGATTCAATACGGGTTCAGTCCTCACAGACCCCATGTCAGTTTGGCTTAACACGCTTTCCGCGTGTTAAATCGCCCCAAAGTGTTGTAAATGTTAACCCTCAACAGGTCTCACTCCGGATTGTGTGCTTGATACGTGTTGCATTTTTTACTGTGGGGACCCTACCATTTTAAGGGATGAGAATCCGTGTTTAGGGTTTCCCTCCCCCAATAGCTTGCTTCCAAAGACAGTGATTTCAGTGTAAAAATCCAACCTTCACAGCAGCTGCTACACTGTAGCAATCCAGGCACTTCACACCTGATAACAATATTGCAATTTTGTGCAATTCTAGCTCTTTGGAGTTCTGACCTTTAAAGGAGAAAGGAAAGCAGGGGCAGGTCCTGGGAGATGTGTGAATGTTTAAAGCCCCCTTGCTTGAGTTGCCGCTGCTGCTGTGTGCCCTGGGCAATGGGGAGAATCACTGGCTGCCTGCTGCCGTTTTTCCTCCTTCCAGGCAAGCAGCAGCCACCCAGCCAGGCTCCGTGAAGGGGTCTATTATGGGTGGCACATTCAGGCCAGGAGGAAGAAGGCAGGGCAGCCCGAAAAGCAGCTTTTAGAAAGTAGCCACTTGAGTCCCCCCTTGAGTCACGTATGCTACGTAGGATCCTCTGAATTGGGATCAAATGTGATTAAGCTGAAAGTAATGGGAACAGGCAAATTCGTGTTTGCATCCAGTTCTATTATGCGCCTTATGGATGGTGAAGACAGAGCGGTTAAGAATTCTTTCTCCCTTTCTAGAAACATTAGAAACCTTGGAAGAGTCAAGACAGGCAAACACAATGTTTTTTTTTCCACACAGCACATTCTTTAGCCATAGAATTCAGTACCAAAAGATATAGTGTTGGCTACCAGTTTGGAAGACTTCTAAAACACATATAGACCACTTTCTGAAGGATAGGACAATCAAATCTCACTTGCTGTCTCACTTCCTGGGACAAGGTAGGTGGCATCCCTCTGAAGGCCAGCTGCTGGGGGAGTGTGAGCAAGGCAGGGTACCTTTGTTTATTGGCAGCCACAACACATTGCGACAAGGAGTACAGGTTTTTGGACCAGGAGTGCCACTGATCTAATTCAACAGACCATTTTGGTCTTGCAGTTTGAGTCTTATCTAGTAGACTTCAGATCTGATTCCGCATTCCTCCACAAAGCCAGCTGGGTGACCCTGACCTAGCTCTCACAGCCCCACCTGCCTCAGTGGTGTCTGTGGTGGTGAGAAGAGCAGAAGGTTTGTCAGCCGCTTTGAGTCCTCTTAAAAGGGTGAGAAAAGCGGAACTCTTCTTGTTGTTGCTTGCTTGTTTATATCTCTATCCCACCCTATTCTCAAAGGTCTTGGGAGGGTCACAATAAAATCACTATAAATACAGATGAAATAAATTAGCTAAACCCTCGAGATAAAGAGATGCATCTTCACCAAACATCTAACAACACACAATGAGGGTACCTGATGCATCTCAGAGGGGCGACTAGCCTATCACCAAGAATGCCCTTCCATGAACTCCCACCCTCTTATGAAGAAGACAACACAACAAAGAAGTCTTCACCAGCAGATCTTAGGGCACGGGCAGGTCTATAAGGGAGGAGACATTCTTATGTACTTAAGACTCTCCAGTTGTTGCCAGGTTTCAATTTCCATCACCTCCAGCATGCATGGACAACCACAAGGGATCATGGGTGCTGTAACACAGCAACACTGGGAGGGGCAAAGTTTTTCCACTCCAAATTTAGAAGGACTTTGCACTTTTCTAATGCTATGAGGCAATATTTATAGCCTATGACTGAAACTGTTTCATACCAGTTTCACAATCAGAGTAAAAGATGCAGGCACATCTCAGATAACGACATTTCATTTGACTCAAACATCAACTAGAAATTTAAAACCACAAGCCAGAGTGCCACCAAGGTCACCAGCTCTTCTTCCTGCCTTCTGCTATAAAGCATCTGTTTCTTTCTCCTTCACAAACATTTTCCCTCCTTTTGCTTTTATCAGCACCATCACCTTTCTTCTTCAGTGCTCGTATTCAGCTAATCAATCTTTGCACAGACTCTAACAGGCTGACACCTCTGGCGTTTGTGCATTACTGTCAGCATTAGATATACAGTTTCCTTAAAAGACAGAAATAATTTTTTTAAAAAAAAAGGAAAATGAGTCAGAAATCGACATGGAGCCACACAACTTTGATCATAAACATCATGTCCTACTTCTCATCCATAGCCAAGCAAAGGTTCCATTTTAGCGCATGGTCAGGAGGATGCAACATAGTGCTGCACAGTGCACAGCAGAAGCAACAACAGCTGCATCCTGTCATTTTTAAAATTCCATTATATTCGGATATTCCAGAATAAACCATGAATATTCTGGAATATCCATGCTTTATTTTGGAATACCCACTTATCGCGGAATACGCAAGTGTTCCCTGGGTGCAAACTGAATGCTGATAAGCTGGACCAACATAGGGAAGACATGAATAAAACTCCATTAATAAGACACCATGGGTCATTTCTTTATCAAGTTGGGAAGACCATACCTGAGGCATTTCCGCACTGAATCGCGTTCGAAACGGAACGCGTTCAGGCGGAAAGCTTAAGCCAGCTTCGGGCGCTTTCCCCGTTCACACACAGACGCGCCAGAACGCGTGTAAACGCGTTCCGGAGCGTCTGGGTGCGAATGCTCAAAGCGCCCGAAGCTGGCTTAGCCGGCAAATGCCAGCAAGGGGCGCGATGACAGCCGCGGAGGCAGATCGACAATCAGCTGTTTGACAAACAGCTGATTGTCAAAGCCGCGCGGCGTCGGAGGCGCGCCGGCAGCCGTTCGGGAGACAGAAGAAGCGCGAACGCTTCTTCTCCCGAACGGCTGCGGGCGGCTCGTCCGCGTTGGAACGCGTGTAGAGCACTTCGAAGTGCTCTACATTTCGAACGCGGAAAAGACAGCTGCGGACACGTCGGAACGCAAGCCGCGCGCGGCCAATGCGGATGACGTGTCCTCAGCTGTCTTTTCCGCGTTCCGTTCAGCCCCGTGCGAAAACGTCTCTGCTTAGAGCTGCAGCTGAGCTTGTTTGCCTCTACCACAACGTCCCCCAGACACATATAAGAACGGTGTTTGCTTTGAATAAGGCTGAGAGGAGAAGACCATGGGTGTTTTTCCACTGTCACTAAAAGTACCCATTAAGTACCCATTAATGGGTACGTAATGGCATTTTTGCACCCATTAATGGGTACTTAATGGGTACTTCTAGTGACAGTGGAAAAACACCCCATATCTGTTTAGAAGTTCCTGGTTGATTGCACAGGCACTTCCATCGGTACCTCTATGCAGTTTTTTTGGCAAAGATACAAAAGTGGTTTGTTATTCCCTATTTCGGGGGGGGGGGAGGCTGGGGATTGAACAGCAACCCCCTTGCTTTCCAGGTGGTTTGCTCTACCACTGAACTACAGCCACTCCCCAAATCACCCGTAAATAGACACAATAAAGGAATCTAAATCACATCTTGTATAGAAAATGTTTTTAATTTCTAAGCACAAAATGACACACTTTATCTAGTCTCAGCAGCACCACTGATTTAAAGAGCACAGATAAGCTATAACAGAATGGATACTATTTTTTTAAACTCAGCTTTTTAAAATAAAACAGTTACAGCATAAGAACATTTTTATTGTGCAATAATATGTATTTTTTAAAAAAAAACTGTTAACACAATTAAAAGAAGAAATACAACTAAATTCTGTATTTGTGCTATGGCTATAATAAATCAAACAAAAGGACAAGTGACAGGTCATGTGACTAAGACGCAGGATTTTACTGCACCTATTTTTTAAAATTTGAATTACTTTCTGGTAATGTTTATACACTTGACTGTATGTGCCCTACTCCAGCACTAAGAATACATTTGATAGACTGAAATATTTTGAGATAACTATAATCACCGAGACTGACAGATCTCATAATTCCTGCCGTGGCGGAAGAACACAAATGTACTTGATACTTATAAAAAAAAACCATTCCATGGACTCTGTGGGATGTAATGAAGTGGCTCACTTCATATGTTGCCATCTGCCAGGAGACTGGCCCTGTTTTCCTTCCAATCATCTATGGTTCTTCTAAAGTGGTATGAAATGCTTGGAAGTCCACCAGAGTGAACCTTTAAACCAGAGGTAAGCCATCCCATTCTATTATATATTGTTGGACTACAATTCCAACAGATCAGAGATAATGGAAGCAGCAATCAGCAAACATCTGGAAGGTACTTTAGTTATCTCTTATTAAAATCACAACACAACTACAAATCTCACCCATAATTAGCTCTAGATCAAAAAACCATGGTCCTCTTTCACTTTAAACCTTCAGTCCATCTTCTAATTGTAGCATGTTTCATTTCTATCCATTTTATTGGTGGACTTTCCATTGGACAGAAATAAAGAGGTGTCAGCATTGTGACCAGAAGACAGACTGAAGAAGGTTTAAAGTGAAGGTGTAACCATGGCCAGAGAGATTAAATTTGCCTGCTAAACGTTGTATATATTTAGGAGTTTATACGCTTAATTTATTGCAATCCGCCTTGAGACCTTAGGACATAGGGTGAGATAAAATGCAGGTGGATGGATGGACGGACAGACGGCGGACGGACAGATTGATGGATTAGATGATGATGATGATGATGACAGATAGATAGATAGATAGATAGATAGATAGATAGATAGATAGATAGATAGATAGATAGATAGATAGATAGATAGATAGATAGATAGATAGATAGATAGATAGATAGCATGAAAGGGTCTCACTCACAAGTTTACAAAACAGAAATCTGCAATGTTTTTAAAACACTGCTTAAGTGTCAAAACCCATTTTTTTTTTGCAAGATAAACCTTGGTTTCAACAGCAGTCTGCGTACAAAACAGTGAAATTACAGAAAATAACAAAGACTTCCGGTGGGCTTCTGGAATTAGCTATTCGGCCCTTCTGACACTGCTTATTCACAGTATCCGCAGTGAGGGTTTCCTTTCCAGATCAGCTCTAACAAAAAACAGATATACATTCCAAGATACAGTCTCCATATGGCATGCTTTCTTCATTTTTAAAAAATCTAATACAGTGAAAAATAGAAATCTCATTTAAAAAAAATATTCCTCAGCCATACTGTTTTGTCCCATAACAGAGGCTGTGTTGACACAGAACAACTATGTCAAAACATATCCCTGGAACAAAAGGTTAAAGTCCTCTCCCATATTTCATTTCCACTGGGATCGAAGTCATCCTAAAACAAAGAGGTGACTCAGTATCTAACACAAATCGACTAACATGCATTAGTCATGCAATCAGACAACACATTTGGGGGTTTACAGAAAATATGCTTCAGAAGGAAAATAAAAATAAATCAGAGAGGCCTAGCCAATAGGCTATGGAAATTGCACAGCAATGTGTGTTTCCATTTTCCACAAAATTACTAATACTGGCACGTGATCGGTTTTCAAAAATATGGAAGGTCACCCCTAGATGACGCCTCCTTCGAAAAAGTGGTTTCATATTATGCTGTGCAGAGTCCAAAGATTCTTTATAAGCTTGTCAGAAAGTCTTGAAAGGCAAATAACTACATTTCCCTGAGGTAGTTTTTGCAGGTTGGGTCCCCAGAACGACCTATCAGTGATACCTGCCCTAAGTTCTTTCTAGACAAATCTGAAAAAGAGATTCCACTGTACAGATCACAGCTGAATCAAGGAGCCAAACAGCATCTGAATACTGCACAATACCTGACACAGTCATTCTAAAACATTCTGGGAAATTAAAATGGCAGCATCTATAGGGCGACTCTGGCAGCTGTTATTCTGACATTTCCAGCATGACTTCCTGGTGTTTGTGGGAAAGATTAGCAGATCCTCAAAGCATGCTATCCATAAGGAATGGAAACCGCTAACAATCAGTCCACCAGAGGTGCCTGGTCCTGTAACAGGAAGTCTACTAGAGGCCATTTTGCCAGGTGTTCTCTCAAATATGGCCACAGGTACTCTCAGTACCACCCAGTTTTCCAAATAATTTAGAAGTAATAAGTCAGGTGTGTTCCTTAAGTGCATATTTATTTCATGCATGACAATGAGACTGACCAACAGGTATGGGTGCCATCTTGTGAAATGAACAGAACTCCTCTTCCTAGAGTCTTTGTTGTTGGGTACTTCCGAGTCATGGCAACTTCTGGCTGACTGCAAGGGCACCTCCAAAGGCATCTCTAGGCAGTTTTCTTAGCAGAGATACAGAAGTGGTTTGCCATTGCCTACTTCCAGGAATAGCCTGGGGAATTAATTGGTAACCCTATTATTTGGACCACAGAGTCTTCACAATACGCAAAATACTGAATAAATAAAAGGCTGATTCTAAAATTAGAAGACATGAAAGCTACTGCCCCCAAACTATCAGGTGTACTCTAAGAGTACACAGTCCAGAAAGCAGTTGAGGGTAGATTTTTCTTGGTGGCACAATTTTACTATTTTTTAGGTAGGAAACTGTGTTGCTTAGATTTTGATTTGCACAAATGCACAAATTAAAAAAAAATCTGGAATAGGACTGAAATTCATGGACAAGATGTGCCTTCCCAGGCATGGGTTTTCTTTTTTTAATTCTGTCTGGGTTGCATCACTGGGGGGTTACCCCAACATCACACTGCAGCACATTTCTGCTCTTCCAGTTTGCATGCATAGTTGCTATTTAGTGCATTGTGTTTTTGCACTTTCCTTAAGTTCTTTGCACACCCTTCCATTACTGTTTTATTGTTCAAATGAAGGTGATCATCCCCTGCCCCGTCAGCCGGCAGTATTTATTTTTATTTTTCATTTTTTTAGTATAAATGTTTAAATCGATTTTCCATAAACACATAATACAGAAATAACAACAAAAATACAGGGGAAAGAAATTTGATTATGCAGATTTCTTTTTCTCCACAAAACCTACATATCTGGATATCGTAATACACATGAACACAGGGCTGTTATTTCTAATTATTTCTAATTTGCTTGGTATTGAATAAAAATTCACTTGAATAAACTCTAAAGAAATAAGCAGAAACATAAAGTGCCAGAAACCTTCCAAGTACAGTGGTACCTCGACATACAAGTGTCCTGACATACAAGTGTTTTGAGATACAAGCCGCCGAGCGAGTGATATTTTGCTTTGAGATGAGAGCAAGATTTGAGATACGAGTATGTAAATACGGTACAGTACATAACAAAAACAACTGAGGTGGTGTTTTGGGAGCTGGAATGGATTAATGGGAAAATTGCTTTGAGATACGAGCGATTTGACATAAGAGCAAGGTTACGGAACGAATTAAACTCGTATGTCAAGGTACCACTGTAGTTAGGCGCTATTCTGTGAATGAATATGGTCACCAGCCAGAATAATTTTATCCTGTAATGTAATTTGCATGCAAGTCAATTCAAATATCCAGCTATCCAGATTTTTCAGTAAAAACAAAATCCTTCTTTGTGATGGGGGGGGGGGGCAATTATTGAACCAGCTGGTGGAAAAGTGAAAAGCAGTTTAGGGACCAAGCAAATCAACTGGCTACATGTTTGCAATAGATGTGTACGTGTTATCAGTTCAGGCTGTTTGCAGAAATGCATTTGTTTATGTTCATGAATTCATAAACCATTAGAAAAAATAAAATCCAATTGTGTCTTGCCTGCTGAAGGCATCCAAGTCAACTCTAGTTACTAAAATCTGAGATATTAGGATACCAGTCATAGTAGCCCAGGCTGTGAGTCAATGGTCTGAACATTATCTAGGTTTATGTGAGCTCTGAGCATTAGACACTGGATAATAAATGAGAGGGTCATCATAATAAGCCCTATTCTTCTTTAGAAACATCACTCAGTGAGTAACATCTGCCTAAGGGTGTGACTGACCTCCAATCTGAAAATATATCTGAGTTATACATACACTCACATACATACACACACACACCAATAAAACTGAACAATGACACAGGGGAAGAGTAACACATCTCCTTTATGGTCTGACAAAGTGCTTTGAAGGAACCTGTCATACATTTTCCATCTGTTCTTCATGTCTGGTTTTGACTTTTGCAGAATTGGTTGAACATCCTTGAGTTCACTCAGAGTTATGATCAGACAAGCTGAGGTCAATTCAACAGTTCACCACATCTGTAAGTAGTAGTCCACCCTTTCGTTACGGGAAATCTATACCAGTGGTTCCCAAAGTTGTCTGGGCTACGATCCATCTAATATAAGTTTACCAACTCGGGACCCACCTCTAGGAAATTTAACCGTTACCAATATGAATAAAGGACTTTTCAAATAACAAAGTTTTAATACAATTTTGTTATTACTTAATTCTACAGGCAGGGCCCACTCAATATTCACTCGGGACCCACCAGTGGGTCCCGACCCATAGTTTGGGAAACCCTGATCTATACAACATTCACTTCACCACACTGTCCACCTTTTCCATACATTTCCTTGCTGGTCCAAACACCCTATTCATGGATTTCCTTTCCTATCCCAAGTTGTTCACAAACAGCAGGTTCATCTAGTTTGAAAGGAGATATTTCATTGTTCTCAAGCCATCAAAGAAAGGTAGGAGGAGACACGTTGACAAGAGCCATGGTAATCCACTGCTTATTCCTATGAACCTTATAGACAAACTAGCTTGCTATGTTGGCTTTCATCTGCTCTGAACCACCAAGCCATAAGCTCCACAAGCCAAACAGTATGCCTGTTATTTGTTTTATTTATCTATAGCATTTACACCTAATCTTTTCCCCACAGGAGGTACCACTCCTTTGCTTCCATTTTATCCTCACAGCCTTGTGAGGTAGGTGACATTAAGAGGCAATAATGAGAAGCTTAGCCAATCAGGAACTTGGACCCAGTGATTCCTAGATTGTAACCTGCCTCTTCAGCTACTGGATGACATTAGGTCTTCCACTGGGTCCTTCAAGGATGGGAGCATTTGATTCACCTCCCCAGCCTCGCGGCCCTGATCCGAGACCACTACAGTTGCATTTTCTTTTCAGCTTCATCTCGTGGAAGGCAATCAAGTGAAAAAAATCACAATGCACCCCAAACAGGTTGGAAGTATACCATTATGTGGTTGTCTCAGGCTCACTAAAGACTTTCTTCAGCAATCCTTCAGCGTCTTCCACACCCTCGGAAAAACATTTGCAATGTTAGTTGGAAAGAGTGTTGAGGTTCACTAAGAGGCTGTGGGTGACCTTGTTTAGTCGATTTTCTACTCTTTTGCGGAGCACAGCAGAAATAGTCATAATACTTAATTTGAAAGCCAGAAACAAAAATACCTCTGTATGATAAAACATCGAGAGAGACCACAGCTGAACCATGTCCCGCTCATGCTGCCATATGTTGGCACAGCAGCTGAAAAGCATAGCAACACATTGTGCCTTCATATCTCAAAGCTTCCCAGCAAACCATTTATGGTAGCCACAGGAAGAGCTAATTCATGTCCACAAAACTCATCTCAATGTACGCTTTTTGGAGCAAAGGTGGTAACTAGTTTTATCCCCATACCTCTCTTTAGCACTAAGCTCTAGTTAGAGGAACTTGTAGTCTTTAATAAAAATTAACACCTATGTGCCATTGTTCCTATGAGACTGTTCTTCTTGCACTGTGAAATATTTGTTGGCTGCCAAATGCAATGAATGCCACTATCCTATCATTAATTTAAATCCTAAGCAAGGATTTAGGAATCAGTTACTCGGCTTTCAAAAATGTGACAACTTCCAAATAGTGATGCTTTTTGAAATTATCTATTCTGATATCTTCCAAATATTTCTGGAGCTTCCATTGTACTGTATTATATCTGACGTGGCAATCATTATTCCACTGAAACCATTTTTGCCTTGTTCTCCAGGTGCATGAAATCTCATTTTGTAGATGGTATAATGTTATTTATTTATTCCCAAATGTTCCAAGGTGGGTTTCAAGAGTAAGAACAAATTTAAAAGAAACCACTAAAAACAATAACAGAGCCTGAAAGTGGAGAGAGGAAGCTGTTCCTCAGCCAAAGGCCAGGATGAAAACATGCCTTTGCCAGTCTTCTAAATATATACAAAAAAGATGACACACACATGTTCTGTAGTCTAGAGGCTACCACTAAAAAGGCCTATCCCAAATGCCCAATCCTTTAGCTACTAACGGTGGCAATACAACCAGCAGGGCCTCATCTGCAGATCATACAGCACAGGCAGATCAAAGTGGGAGATAGTGGTCCTTATGATACTCTTTATTTTAAAATTACTGTGTAATTAATTTATTTAGTTTGTAAATTGTAGTGTTCTGATTGTTCATTTTCCATGGGAAGAGAAGAAGAAGAGTTGGGCTTTTCTACCCCGCTTTTCGCACCCATTTAAGGGGACTCAAAGCGGCTAACAAAGTTTTTCTGTTCTTCTTCCCACAACAGAAAACCCTGTGAGGTAGGTGGGGCTGTGAGAGCTCAGAAGAGAGCTGTGACTAACTGAAGGTCACCCAGCTGGCTTCATGGAGGAGGGCAGAATCAAACCTGGTATTCCAGATAAGAGCCCAGCTCCTTAACCACTAGACCAAACTGGCTCCATTTCTAAACACATTTGACAAACGTATAACAAATGCTGAAAAATTAGAATACTAACGTAAATTTGCCTGGCTGCTTCTATCCCTATAGAGCAGAACAGAATGAACAGCTGGTCTATTAATAAATTATACAAGCACAGGAAGAGATTATTTTCTACCCCTTCAGAATTTTAGCACTTCAAAAATGCTGACAAACTGGATTCAGAAAATGAAACTTACCAGGGCTTTAGCACACACAACAGGACCAAAGTTCTTTTAAAATAAGCTCTAAGGCCCAGGCTAAAAATATTTTCATCATGTCACAGATATTATAACTGGGGATTTTTTTAAAAAAAATTGTTTGCTATGCTCCCTGGCTGACGGGAGACAACAAATGGAACATGCAACTTCTAGATTATGATATACATAATTTTTAAGTCTAAATATAGGTAGACATGCAGCCTTTGTGGGCTGGTGCTCACAAGGACTCCTGCTGCTTGAGCATACAGAAACAGACTTCAAATAAGTCATTTTTTCTTAATGATTTTGCTTCTCTCTTTTTGTGATTTTTCCTGACTATGAAAATTAAAGCTATTAGCTCCTCAGGTCAGGGACCTTCAGATCTGCTAGCAGTAGCAAATCTTCACAGAAGTTCATTACAAAGAGATGGATAAGCAGAAATTAATCAAGGAAGGAAGGAGGTAGGTAGGTAGATAGGTTGCCAATTCATTCCATCTGGAACAGGTAGGTTACCAATTCATTCCATCCGGAACAGAAACACCTGTAGGAGGCTTCTGATGACAATTGCTAATTCTGACAGCCTAGCTGGTCCTGATCATAGAGTGATTTCTGTGCACATTCAGCACAACACATGTACATGGCCCCTTCAAACCTTCAAATCCAAGGTTGAGGTAGACAAATTTGGCCCAATCCTATCTGCCTCAAGTAATTCATGACTACTTTTACAAACGCTAGCTGAGTCTGAACATCCAGGATGGTCAGAGAACAGAAGTCCTCTGGACCTGTTCCTGAGGCAAAGTAGTGACCCTGAGTGTCCTTCTTTAATCCCAAAAGTGGTTGCTTCACACAGCTCCATCCAGACATCATTTATTTAACCAGCAGTATCTGGATAATCCAGGATAAAGCATGGATAATCTAGAATAAAATGTGTCTGGATTTGCTTTACTTTGGATTATCCAAATAATGCAGATAAAGTAAGTGATGTCTGGAAGCATTCCCTCTGAGAGGTATTGAGGGGGAAAAACCTGCCCTTCATCTGACACTCAAGGATTTTAACAGGATGGGGCAGAACAACACAAAATGCACGTCTGTTTGATGCTGTTGTCAATTTCCAAGCCCTCCATGTACAAACCCAAAGTTATAGCTAGAATAAGCCTAATGTGTTAAGACATACTATCTACTTGCCTTAGGAAAACATCATTCGGAAGTGGCATAGATGGTTGCACATTCCACTAAAACTGGCATTTGTCACTTTAAGTATAGACCATGCAGGGCATTAGAAGGCCATAATCAGCACTGAAGTTTTTACAAATTTGGAATAGTCCATCACTTTTTTTAAAAAAATGAATATTTTTCAAGGCACAAAACAGCTTTGAAAACTTCATTAATCTTTTTGCTTGAGCAAAAAGTACACTGAATTTGCTTCGTAATTTGAAAGAAAGTAAAACATTCGGACTGTCTGATTGGTCTCAAAATCCCTCAGAAAATATTACAAACCAAACAGATGAGGGCAAATCTATGCTGGAAATGAATATTAAGATGTGGCAGAAATTTCTAATTTATGAATGTTCCGTGTACATTTAAAACACACGCCTTCTCCACTTTTGCCTTGGCCAACAATCACTACTTTTTGAGTTTATAAATTGTTGGTGTTTCTCTTCAATTTTGGTTGCAATTATAATGCAGTTTTTATATTTGGCTTTTAATGTACCTTGCCCTGAGATCTTTGTGTATAGGGCAGGATAAAAAATGCAAATTAATGATGATGATGATGATGATGAACAACTATCTGAAATCTATCAGCAGTAAAGCACACTTGAGATGAGTCTGGCACATGTTGCCCTGTGCCATCTACATTAATGGGGGTATCTGCTTCACAAATAATGTCCACGCCAGCTTGCCTTTGCAGGCTATACTACCCTCTGCACGTATTCTGCAAAGCTGAACCAACAGAAAGATAATTGGAAGAGACCACAGTAGAAACGTTGCTTAGGGCTACTGTTACATTTCAATTGTCTATTGACAGATGTTCTACTTGTTATTGCTTGTCAGTCCTAGACACTGTGCCAAACTTTCATCAAGCTACACGTCTTTAGCTATAGGAGTAATAAAATAGGGTGTGTGTATCTGTTTATTAAGAATTAGCATAATGCCCTTTTTGTGATCCTCCAATTGGCAATCTACAAAACTATAATTTAACGCCTCTGTTATCAGTACAACATGGTTGTAATATTCTTCTGGGTCACCATGACCTCTTCTCTTCTCCAGTAAGAGAGATTCATTCATCTCAATAATGCTCCGCCTCTCGCGCAACAATTCAATCTTGTTCTGAAATACGCAGCAGCAGATTTCTCTCTAGATGCATTTTACAAATCTTACTTGTTTTAAACTATCATATAATAAATGCTGGAAGTGGCTGCAGCTCAGTGGTAGAGCAAACTGGAAAGCACTGGGTCACCAGTTCAATGCCCAGCCTCTCTCTGGAAGTCGGCAATGGCAAACCACTTCTATATCTCTACCAAGAAAACTGCACAGAGGTGCCCACTGAGGCGCCCATGCTGTTAACTAGGGGCCTATTTGCACTTGGCTTTATTCTGGAATATATCCTGGAATAGGGGCCTGCTGTCCGCATGCTAGTGCAGGTTACATCAGGCCCCAGGTGAGGCCCACCAGAGTCTGCATTAGCATGTGGGCCACACACCCCTATCCTGAGATATACTCCAGAAAAAGGCCAATGTGAATAGGCCCCAGGAGTCGGTCATGATTCAGTCACACCCAACAACAATATTACCAATAAGGATAGAAGTTAATCTAAAAGCAGAGCCCTTTCACACTTGAAGAATAGAACATGGCTCAGTGGACTCCATATATTTAATTTATTTACACACCTCTCTATTCACCTGATCGTCTCAGATCAATTAAAGCAGTACAATGTAAAAGTATAGCACCACAGTGGAAATTAGCAACTAAGTGCTTAAGTGAAGAGATGTGTCTTCAATAGGCATTCAAACATCCACAATGTTGTTGCTTGGTAGGTCACTAAGGGATGACTATTCCACAAAGTAGGGGCCACTACAAATAAGGCCTCCCTCCCTTTTACAACTAAAGATGAAGAAGAGACAAGGAAGGCCCCTCTTCTGATTTTATTAAAGCTGATTGCAAGTGAACTGATAGTTCGAACATTTGTTAAGCTGGAGAAACGTATCAGATACGTATCTGTTTATATCAGGCACGTATCTATATGTATCAGATACGTATCTGTTTGTATCAGACACGTATCTGTTCATATCAGATACATATCTATTCGTATCAGATACATAGTGAATGCTCATATGAATATGTACTGTGGAGCCCAAGCTTAATTAATACACTTGTAGTATTTTTGATTGCATATGTGTAAATGTTATAAAGTGTACTAAGAGGAAAAGACACTGACCAGGAAGGTTAGAGAACAGATGAGGAGGGGCTAAGCCCAGCTCAATTAGCATACTGAAGAAAGGGGGGGGGCAGCCCAGAGAGAAACTAGCCAATCAGAAGGGATGGAACCCTGGTAGAGACTATAAAAAGGGCCTTCGTGTCAGAGCCATTGTTCTGTAACTGGGGCTAGACTTAGGAAGAAGTTAGACAGTGCAGATCCGGGTCCTGAGGAGAATCTAGATAGGGATTAGTCAGGATCCTGAGTTAAGAAAATAAGTTAATGTGAACGGCTTGTGTTGAAGTTGAACTGACTTAAGAAGTGTAAACAAATAAAGTTACATTTACATTTGTTTCAAACACACTCTGCTTGAGGCCTGATACTGGCTCAGAAGCTCAAGGGAGGGGGGAAGTGTTGTCATAGTAATGTAACGGCAATAGTGTAACAAGAGTTAGAAGCTCGGTGCTGAAGTAGTAAAAAAGGCTTAGAGGCCTACTTAAAAAGAGAACTTGAAGTCTGTGGCTATAGTGGCCGGACTGGAGAGAGCTGGATGCCCGTCTGGGGCCTCGCAACTGGTGGCCGCCGGCCGCGGACATCACACGTACAAATAGATTTGTATTGAATAGAATTTTACCACATTCAAATGCAATCTATTCGTACAAATACAGAATTTCAAACATTCAATTTGTTTCTAATCAAATGCTCCCCAAAATTCATGCACATCCCTACTTGGGTGTTGGTTGGTTTGGATGGCAGAGGAAAGGAGAGTTACAGTAACTGAAACCAACTGTGAATGGGGAAGTTGCAGACATCTTACAGGTGAGCCCAGCAAAGAGGGAGTTTCCACTTCTGATCAAACAATGGGTTTCCCACAGTCAGTTGCTGAAAATATCAATGTAATCTGCTTGCTCATTTCTTACTTCACAGGCTACTGAATCAATGAAAAGAGGATGTTGGTACAGTTCACCTCCCCTTTTGCTCTTACTGCAGTTCAGTCAACAATGACTTGGCTTTCAACATCATCAACTATATGTTTTACTGACAGTCCTTCATTTTCATCAGACACTTTTATTGTTCTTTAAGTAGCTATGGTAAAGGGTTATTTGAGGAAGGAAAAAAGATTTTTAAAAACGTAAGCTCCAGGAACCTGTTATTCAGTTTTTCATGGTTTCTTGCATTTGCCCTAAAAAGACTTCCAGTGAGAACAACCATGTCATGAAAGTTGGAAGGTGGCAGAAATTGCATTCCTCAACCTAAGAGACCAATGTAAACCGATGTCCCTCTATTTTATATATGTTCAGTATCTACTAGGGATATGCATGAATATTCAAAATATTTGTTAGCCATATGAATTCGGACATTCATATACGAATCGAATGTCCAAACATTTGGATTTCCAAATTTGAATGAATGCAAATATTGAGTTATTCGTACAAATCTGTACGCATGCACACACACACACACCTCCCACTCCCCAGGGCTGAATCAGGCTCCTGGGGTGGGGGACTACTGATGGGGGTGGTGTCAGCAGCAATGATTAGGCCCTGGGGGGGGAGGGGAGAGGCAGCGGGGGGCATTGGGGTGACTGATCACCACACCACACCGCCCTGATTGTCACACCCCACCACCAGAGCAGCTGCTTCAGTGGTGTGACACCAGGGTGGGAGGGCGCAGGGGGCTTGCCTTCACTGCTGCTCCCCATGTTGCTGTTGGGTGGGAGGGGTGGCAGAGGAAACAAGATTCCTCTCTCCCCTCCTCCTCCATCACCCGGATTGCCGGAGGAGGAGGGGGTGATGCAATCCTGCCCCTCTGTCACCCCAGTATATAGATATAGTTTCATTTGCCTTAAATCTGCTCTAAATCAACTTCATTTGATGACCCAAGAAGCAGTAGCATGAGAACATCTCCTGTTCTGTTTGATGTCTGTTTTTTGCCTAACTTCAAATAAAAACTGAAATTTCAGTAACCATTATGTGTAATAATGTGTGTAGAAATATTAATACCTTATTTACTGTATCTTCAACTGCTTTCATATAATGGTCCAATTCTCTGCTCATTGAAGCATATTCCAGCATCACTTCTTCCATTTCATCAACTTCAGTTAGGTCATCTGCAAAACAAGTGATTTAATTTTAATTCTACCAAAAATGCATTCATCCTTTTAGACAGATACAATCAAAGCATTAATGAAGGCAGATTCCCTATAGTTAATAGTCAGTATTTACTTAATCCTCATTATTTGGATAATCCAGAGTTAAGCACATCTAGTCCAGACTCATTTATACTGTGCAGTGGAATGTGCAGATGTGATCAAGACGTCACACATGACAATCAATGGATCATCGTGGCGTCACATTATCCAATTGGGACTGCACACTTACCTTAATGCTGATTTAATGACACTTGCTGCGTAGTATAAATGAAATCCGAAGTTTCCCTCCAGTCCAGGCAGAACGGCAAGAACAGAGCAACAAGAGCAGGAAGGGCAGCTCAAATGTGACTGGTTGTCTCTACCCATGTGACATTGTGAACCAATGCAGCTCTCACAGCTTCCGCTAAGGAAGTTACAGAGCTGCTCTTCAAGTCAGGATGGCCAGTCATCACTACACAGACACTATGCTCTACTTTTACCTTTAACTGCGGATTTATTCCGCTAATGTGGATGCACCCCTAGTCACATTTTATTCCAGATTATCCAAATAATGTGAATTAAGTAAGTGCTGTCTGGATGAAGCTTTAGAGACTGAGCACTTATTTGTGGTTCTGTGACTGAGGAAATGTTTCAACTCAAACAGTGTTTCAAAACTGAAATGAAACAGCTCTTCTATTAAGAAGCCTTTACTTCGTACTGGTGTTGTGAGGACCATTTTGGAAATATGTTTTTCCTCACTAACTGGAAAAGATAATTAATTTTAAAAAATAAAATGACTGTACCACCAACTATTTTATGAACTGAGTAGTAACAAGAGCCCTGCTACCCAATCCATATTAGTAACTCCTTAGGAGTTACCTATGGGGAACAATGGGGTGCTTGAGGTTTCTACTCGTAGTATATTGACCTTAATTCCATCACAACAGTCAGTTCAGCCAACAAAGTATTTAAACTATTTGCATTATGTTCTAAGCACAGGCCAAAAGAAAAACTGCTTCATAAATATCCCTAATAGAATTCATTCCCCTGCAATAACTACAGTGTCTCCTTTCTGGAAATTTTTGGGCATGAATTGGAGACCTTTCCATTCCCAAGTTTTTTTATAAGCATTCTGTTTCACTGAAAGTTTCAATTGTATTTAAATCAGTTTAATACTATAAGCCACTTTGCGAATTTAATCCATCAGATAATAGAAATGGCACCACCAATCCCCTAGTGTTTCCATTTGTACCAGAAAAAAGGAGGAATTACTGAGAGAAGATTTACAGAGATAACAGGAAAACAGTCCAGTAGGCAATATGGAGCTAAATAAAAATTCCAAGGAGCTGGCTTGAAGATCAGAGTTCTATGCAGAACTGGGAAACCTCTTTTTAACCTTTTCTGTTCCATGATGCGCAGTGACTCTTATGCCTGAGGAAAAAGCGTTTTCCACTTTCTGTGAGGTAAAAAGTAATTGAAATTCACCTCTGAAGAGCAAAGCACAATCACCTGAAGAATATTCATCAATTTTCTTCCTGTGGTGCTGCTGTGAAGACCATAAGATAGGCTGACAACTCCTGAAAATTGGATGTTACCTCATACTTAGCAAGAAATATACAGGCTTTCATGTTGCCTCATCATGACCTGCCATTACCTTTATGGCTTATATAATTACTTCAATAAATACTAGATAAGCTCTTATGCACTGATTTCTTACTTTGAGAACTTGAACATTCAAGGGGTTCATACTAGAGGAATACAACATGGTTACCCAAAAAAAACTGCTGGTCATCAGCTTCTATTTACCTCAGCAATTTGTTTATTATTTGTATTTCTATCTCCCCCTACACCCAAAGGTCTCAGGGAGAGTAACAATATTTAAAATCAAACATATTAATCCAGTAGCATGGGCTTGCTTGAGAGCCATTTTGAGGCAAATGTAACTTCTGACATATAATGCAATTCTACACTAAGCAAATCTGTACTATGTTAATTTTGATAGCATAATACCAATACTTCCCCTAGTCCAAATTTCTCTGGTCAAGAAGTCTAGCAGTCACTGAAAATAACATCTGTCAGAAACCACAGTAGATGTATCCAAAACGCACCACAAGGAAGGCCCTGGTTTCTATAATAATTAAAAGCCAACAACAAATTTTAAAATTATCAAATATTTCAAAGCTGTTCAGGAACTGTGTAAGAACCATTAGAAAATACCGCAAACACAATGTAAAATATTAAGGAACTATTTCAAATCCAAAATAAAATCAGTGTACACAAAATTCCAGTTAAAACCACAGCAGACACTTCCTTCAAGTCAGTAATTGCTTCCTTGTTTTCATACCTACAACTACAATTTTTTCAGTAACTTCATCTTAACGGTTTTGCCAGATAAAAACATTTTGCATTCTCCATTAGAGTCTCCAAGGCCTGTGAAGCTAATGTAGCACATTTCATTTAACATTAACAAAAGCACGCTAGTAAGTTTATGTTAAAGATCATCTAAAGGGGCAGGTGTTAGGAGAGGTAGGACAGGTGCGATATAAATATTTAAACAAACAAAATAAATAAATAAATGGTTATAAGATAAATTCTGGAAAAAGGAATTTTAGAAGAAAATGCATATGTCTTTCATGGATAGCATTAAATCTTTTGACTTCCATGAATTATGTCAAACTATGGAAGGATTTAAGGAAGATAGGTGTTCCAGGACACCTGATTGTACTGGTCAAGAGGCTACAGTTAGAATACAGCATAGAGACACAGATTGCTAAAGGAGTAAGACAAGGGTGGATACTTTCAACAAATCTGTTTAACTTGCAGAATATATAAGGTGAAAAGTGAGCCCAGAAGAAGATAGGGCATGGTTTTAAGATGGACAACAGAAAAATTAACAACCTTAGATACCAAGATGATACCACCCTGCTAGCAGAAAAGAGAGAAGATTTAAGGACCTTGTGACTCAAGGAGGGGAGTGAGAAGATGGATTTACACCTAAATCATAAAAAGACAAAGATCATGTTCACAGGAACAGTCATAAATTTCCAACTAGAGAGCAAAGCACTGGAAACAATTGATGACGTTTGTCCACAAGGATCCATGTTTAATCACAAAGGAAATAACACTCTGGATATATGCCAGTGAGAGCAGCAATGAAAAGTTTATAGAAGATCTTTAAGTGTTGCAATATCTCACTGAACACAAAGATCAGAATGGTTAATGTCATGGTTTTTAGTGCTGAGTTCACTGGATCTCCAATGAACTCATTTAATTGGGTCCAGAAAAGGATCAAGGCCTTGTTCTAGAAAAGTTGGACAACGATGGAGCAAGAAAGCCTAATCAGTGGATTCTGATCAAATGAAACTTCAATGTTCATCAAAAGCACAAATGATGAAGCTTAAACTGTCATACTTCAAGCACATATGAGAAGACCAAGTTCCGTCCAAAACACGGTGAAGCTTGAGAAAAGAGAAGGGAGAAGAAGAGGGTGACCAGCTAGTGATAGATTCAATTGCAACAGCACTGAAAACTTCTTTGCCAGACATAAGAAGAATGCAGCCAGACAGAGAAAACAAGTCCATGTTGTCACTTTCATTTGTCTTTAATCCAGTTTAAGGAGCCTTCTAGTCCAGATTCTCAGTGTCCTGAGGATCAAGGACGTATCGCTCCCTGCTGATTCAGCCAGATTAAGAAGCCCTTAATCTGGATCTCCAATGAACTCATTTAATTGGGTCCAGAAAAGGATCAAGGCCTTGTTCTAGAAAACCTCCACATTTTGGAAATACCAGGGGGTACTTATCAGCCCCTCTGGTTCCAGGGTTAGGAACTTTTATCCCTAGCCTTCACAGGGGAGGGGGGGCTATGACATTCACACAAGCTGTGCAGCTGTGCAGAAGCGTACTCCAAATCAGTGCCATATGGCCCACGTCTCCATGTGATCTGGATCAGTGCGCCCCTCAGTCCCGGAGGAACTCCACGTAAAACTTCCCATGATGTAAAACACTGCTTCCAAGTCCCCACAAACTCACTCCATTAGATACCCATGGTCACCTCAGAGGTTACCGGTATCAAAAGTATCAGAGAGGTGAGGAAGAACCAACAAGTTTGCACAGCCCTGTATCCTCTCTCAATCAATAATGGTGACAGAAACATCCATTGACTTACATGGTGGTAGATGCACCTTTTTCAACATTACATTGACATGAACGGAGAAGGGTTCCCAAGGCAAGTTAGAACGGGAAAGGAACCAGAATTGAAAAATGGGCCCAGCCCAGCCTTCTCCTTAGAAAGCATGTACCATGATGGCAATCCCAGGACTCACCAAACAGATGCTACCCAAAATGTACTCACCCAGTACTGCCTTCAGTGCTGAACAGACCAATGGCTGGCACGATGCCACCTCTAATTCCCAGACAGTAGTTTACACAGGCTACAAGGCTGAACCATTTCATTATCTCGAACAAGGTTATTTTGGTTGCATCCAGACATTGCTTGCCTATTCTGCTATGTTTGGATATTCCAGAACAAACCATGGCTATTCCGGAATATCCATGCTTTATTCTGGAATATCCAAAATAGGAGAATAAATAAGCGACATCTGGACGCAGCCATAACGCCAATCTACTAATAATTCATACTTAGGAGACACGTTAGACTGTATTGATGCCCGAGGGGATGGAGTATTATTTTTCCCAAAGAGAAAAGAAAAAAAAATTGAACATTGGATCAAAGCTCCGAGTTCACCACTTTGAAAACTGGAACATCCAGCATGCAAGTAGGCCAGCAGTTATCACTGGGCAGAGAGAAGGCAAAGGCTGCACTAGGGCTTTGGAATTGGCTGACAATGAACTAAAGCGCAGTGACAGCTCTAGGGGAATTATTGGTAGGGCTGGGACCTCCTGGAGGGATTTAGAAGACCATGTGAGCATCAGAAAGCCTCCAGCTAGTATGACCTACTTGCCTCCACCAGATCTCCTCTGCAGAGACATCTGTGCTTTTACGTTTCCCATAAAAACGTTCCTTCACTGGAAGCAAGGTAGCAGAAAGGGGCTATGCTGTGAAGAAATTGAAGGCCTTCTCTGTTATGCACCCTGGACATGCCTCAGTACACATGGCATATAAAAACAAGGTCTTCAGTTTTCCCACCCAGCTCCACCTCCATTGTATCACCTCTGATGAAACAGCATACCACATAAAGGACACTGCGGATCATTAATGTCACACCCTGTTAGATTAACCATAGTGTTGGAGTTGGACAAATACGGCCACTGCTCTACAGTAATCCTAGAGTAACAATTTTCTATGACCCTTTCTGAACTGGGCCTTTCTATGGATTTTATCCTGGAACAGCACATGACTGCAAACAGGCCAGGCCAGGCCAGGCCAGGCCAGACCATCAGGGCAACATCGGAGACAATATCAAGCAACCAAGAGTAAACTACCTGCTCTTGGTAATAACTCCAGGGAAGCGTGTAGCAACTTCTGGTGAGTTTCCACAGCTCCCCCATGCAAATGGATCTGACCAGTGAGCAGACAGGGGCTCACAACAAGGAAAGTGCAAAGAGGCCCTTAGTCTGAGAAAAGCCATGATTTTCCCACTGAAACATTAAGTGTATTCATTTATATTCTTCAATACAACAGCTCCACTATCTCTGCCAACATATCTACACGAAAAACACTTTGTCATAATGATACAACAGGTGTTTTCCAGGTTTTTCAAACTGCAAGTTGTTGGTTGTTGTTTTTTAAAAAAACATGTTTTGCAACCAAAAGCCATTTTATAGTTCTTGGGCAACATTAGCTAATATGTTACTCAGAAGGACACTTCCCTGATTTTTATGCAAGACTGTGTACAAGACATAGAGAAAGGGAGGGGAAATTGTGTGTGTGTGTGTGTGTGATAGTGTACACTTGTAATTTCAGTTACCAACACCTAGTCATTAAGCAATCAGGGTATTTTGTGAAGCAGTTGTGTTTAGTGACTCATCAAACTGCCTGAGAAATATTTAATGGAAACATAAATGCCCTCCCTTGTTGAACTACAGCTTAAACTATAATTAGCCCCCATTCTTATAAAGGCCAGCATCTTAGCACCAAAATCTGAATCAGCATTTTCTAACTGGCAGGAAATAAAGGAAGTATGTTTGAGCTGGAAGTGACCTAACACGAAGAGAAACTCAAGAAAAGCAAAGCAGGCTTTTCCGAGGCACAACCTATAGTTAAAAAGGAACCTCCAGCCTGCTTTTTCACCTTTCTCCCCAATAACCCTTTCACCATTGCAACACATCATCTGGCATCACCTTTCGTGGAAAAGATGTTCAAGTTGTACAAAAGTCCAAAGTTATCTTTCCTTCCAGTTGTGCAATCTCCTTTCTCAGCGGAACCCATGAATATATCACAGCAACAAATTGCCCATTAAGCACCATGCTAGACCTTGCATATCCTTTGTATAAGGTTGCAGTGGGATAGCAGCCCACCTGAAAAGCAAATACACATAGCCACGCATGCGCGAGCAACCCACAGACGCTTTCCTGTGAAATGCTAGTTTTGAAGGACTGTTATTGTCTCTCCACTTAGAAAAAAAATATAGTTAGAAAAAAGACCTAGCTTCAGTTACCTGGCAGCGTTATATCTATTTTTAAAAAAGAATGAAGTTGTTCAGAAATGAGTGCCCAGTGTTAAGATGCCTCCAGACATCACTTACTGTATTTTCTGGCATATAAGACTACTTTTTAACCCAGGAAAATCTTCTCAAAAGTCAGGGGTCGTCTTATACGCCGGGTGTTATCTTCTTATATGGCGAGTATATCCCAAACTCTATATTTTAACTGGAAAGTTGGGGGTCGTCTTATACTCCCAGTCGTCTTATACGCCGGAAAATACGGTATTTATTCCACAATTTATCAGTACATCATTTTAAAGCATATCTGGAGTTATCACACCTTGGTCATGGTCACACTTTGCTGAAATAGTCCATCTTGTTAAGAAATAGGCCTCAAAACGCACTAACTCCAACCATGCCCAATACCTGATAATCCTTCCTCAGTTTGGATCAGTGTGCTCCCACCTTTCTCTGTTCCTGTCCTGACGCTCCTTTATGGGTGCGTCCGCATGCAAGCCAGCTGATGCGATTTGGACACGTGTGATAAAAATCCATGCTGCGACGCAGAATAAAGCATCCCCATGTAGTTTGGGGCAACACGGATCCAAACTCTAACTGCCTGTCCCCATGGAATGGCAGGAAGGGTGGCGGCGGCAACAGCAGTGAGAGGAGCACTGCACTGTCCCCTCATCCACCCGCAGACAGAACAAGCCAGCGAGGTTATTTTCCCATTCATCCCACCACCACCACCAGGAGCATCCTCATGGCACCAGGACAATACGTGTTAGCCCCTTGTTTCGCATGCAAAACACTCTTGAAGTGGGTTTTTTTAAACATGTATTGACTCCCTTGTGCCACATATTAGGGCTTTGTATGTGGACGCTCCCGAGGTGGACACAGAATCCTTTCGGATTATTTTTATCATGCGGGCGGACCCTATGAGACTTTTTTAGACCTCCACCCCTCTGCATCATCACACACTGGGCTAAAGGGAAGGCAAATTCATGAAGAATTCACCCACTATAGTCTGGTTCAGCCCCTTTAGTCCTCAACCCAGATCACATACACACAAAAAAAAATGAAAGCGAATTAACAACTATAACAGGACTCAGGAAAGTACAACTGAAGGGAGGAAAGTCAACAAAGGAAACGGATTGGACAAAAAAGGTGCCTGTGGTGGTGACTTCAGATGGGATTAAAGAATTAAAATGAAGGTGTGACCACAGCCCTTGTCTATACATTAGATCAATAGTCCAGGTTTTAGCATTTCTGCAGCAGCAGAGTGACATTGCAGCTGCTAGATTTTCTTTCCACGTGACCTAACCCTCCCACGTTTTTCCAGATTTTGACAGCAAACAGCTAAGAATTTTTACTGGGCTTTTCATGCATTAATCCAGAGGTGCAATTAAAGAATAGCTGGATATTGCACTATGATATTAATTTTACCAGTGTAATAATAACCCAGTAAATCAGGTTTATATTCCTGGACTGTATTGGGAGCACCATTACCGTGTCTGGCAAATCAGGTAAAATTTACAAAGTTATGGGGTTTTGACCCTCCTGGGATGCAGCCTTAGTTGTGGTCTAAAGATGAAGCACCTTACACTAATCTTAAAAATAAATCCGGTTACTTACCTATTTACTCTTAGGCCGCATCCCCATTAGAAGCTTAATCCAGTTTCCCTAAATCGAAATAACAGAACCGGATGCAAACGCGAATTTGCCTGATCCCATTCCTTTCAGCCAGAATCGCATTCAATCTGGATTCTGAGGACGTACGTGACTCAAGGGGGGACTCCAGTGGCTACTTTTAAAAAAACGCTTTCTGGGGCTGCCCTGTCCTCTTCCTCCTGGCGTGAACGCGCCACCCATAACAGACCCCTTCACGGAGCCTGGCTGGGTAGCTGCTGCTTGCCTGGATGGAGGAAAAATGGCAGCGAGCGGCCACCAATTCTTTCCCCTCCTCTCCTCATTGCTCAGGGCACACAGCAGCAGCAGCAGCAAACATTCACACATCTCCCCAAACCGGCAGCTGCTTTCCTTTCTTTTGCCTTTTTTAAAGATCAGAACTTTCAATGGCAAGATCGTTATCAGGTGTGAAGTGGTTGGATCGCTACAGTGTAGCTTTAAGCGGTGGATTTTACAGCTTGCTTTGGAAGCAAGCTATTGGGGGAGGGAAACTCTCATCCCTTAACACGGAAGGATTCCCACAGTAAAAAATGTAAAACGTTTCAAGTGCACGAACCGGAGTGAGACCTGTTGAAATGAGGATTAACATTTACAATGTTTTGGGGCGATTTAACACGCGGAAAGCGTGTTAACCCCAACTGACGTGGGGCCTGCCAGGATTGAAAACGTTTTGAATTCGAAATAAGCTTGCTGTGGGGATTCGCCCTTAGGTTCACTTTCAAATCCTGATTCAATACTGATATTTAAAGTTCTTGTTGACTTCAGGCCATGGTTCTTTAGGGATATTTTAGACCATTATCCTATTCAACATAGGATTAAAAATACATGATGCAACAAGGCAAAGATTACAAGTGCAGGTCTCTCATTCACTGGATGCAATGCTCTACTCAACTCCAAATACGGAGGTTTGCGTATTTGATTTTAAACTTGATCTTAGTACTTATTTCTGACATCTATTTCTCTACTACTCCAACACCCCCTTCTGCAGTGATGGTGTCACTTTTCATTTTACTTACCAGCTGCACTTGGTAGAAACTAGGGGCATATTCACACCAGGGTCTAAACAAAATGAAAACTGAGAATGTGACTTATTTCTGTTTATTATCCCATATATTATTTATTATCCCACTATATTATCCCATATAGTGAACACTAAGTGCACAGTATCTGGTTCACACTTCTCTTGATTTGTGTGTGGAGGTAGGTCCAGATAGCCAACCCTTTCACCCACCTACCACTTCTAGCTCCTTCTTCTACTGTGAGTGGATAGGTAACATGACTGTGTGTGCACTACAGTTCCTTATGTTTTGCTTTTTGGTTTGGAAGAGAAGATAGCTAACACACGCAGTGATGGAGAATGAAGACTAGGTCTTACATGTTCAAAGTGAAACTGGACCCCCCACATTTGACTAGTTCATACCTTAGAAGAAAGTGCATGCTAAGCAGAGAGCTTCTCACATGGGCCTATTCACACCTGGCTTTATTCTGGAATATATCCTGGAATAGGGGCCTGCTGTCCACATGATACCCTGTTTCCCTGAAAATAAGACCTACCCCAGTGATGGTGAACCTTTTGAGCTCGGTGTGTCAAAATTTGCAAGAAAACCTAGCTAAATTTGGGTGCTGTGTCACATCTAGAAAAAAGTTATATTTTTGATATATGTATTTTATTAAAAGTAAAAACAAATAATTCTTTACATTGGTGACTTTTATTGCTGAATTTCAGAGTTTGCTAAATCTTCAATTGAAAGTTGGTATTTTGTACACTTCAAGAACAAACAGGCACTACACGCCCAGGTGCCAGGGTGACCACGTGTGTCACCCAAAAGGGCTTGGCGTGTCACCTGTGACATGCATGTCATAGGTTGGCCATCACTGAACTCCCCTGAAAATAAGCCCTAGCATGATTTTTCAGGATGCTTGAAATATAAGCCCTATGTAAGTGTTATATAAAACATCCCCTGAAAATAAGCCCTAGTACAGCTTTAGGAGCAAAGATTAATATAAGACAGTCTTATCTTTGGGGAAATGCAGTAGTGCAGGTTATAACAGGCCCCAGGTGAGGCCTACCAGAGTCTGCATTAGCATGTGAGCCACACACCCCTATCCTGAGATATGCTTCAGAAAAAGACCAAGTGAGAACAGGCCCCTACACTAAATACTGCCCTTGTGCTGAGTTGGCACACAAAGAAAGGGGGCTTCTCTATCTCCTTCCTTCCTTTACGGCTCCTCCCACTTCATTGGTCAGTTCCCTAGTCACTAACCAACATCCCTCTACATCACACAACCCTCACGTTCCAATTCTGGGACTTCCCTCCTTCCAACAGGCTGGATCCTCCACCGCACACCACCTGTTTCTGTGGCAGAGAGGAGCAGGACTCAGGTGGCAGTGGGTCAGAATCAAGGAAGCCTCTTCTCTTACCCTCCTCTTTCCATCTGAGATGGGTTGTATAAAGCAAGGGTTTAGCCCGTTGCAGGGGAGTCTGTGTGAAAACACAGTTTAGTCTTTGAAAAGGTCATAATACTTTGGTGGAGCTCTGCAGGATGTAGGCTTAAATTCAACATTGTGATTCTATCAGTCTACTGGTTGTGGAAATCCCTTCCTCTAGAGTTTTGAACTCCAGATCTGGTCTTCAGAGGCAATGGGTTCATGAACATAGCTAATAATTTCTGCAGCAACTTGAAAATGATTTCTCAGTGTACTCGTACAACCTCAAAGCCACCCACAGAGCAATTTGACTTAAATAACTTAAGCCCTCCTAGAAAATGTGGGAGGAGCCCTCACAGAGGAACAACATCATATCCTGTTCATGAGATGCCCCAGGGGCACCATGATGATGTCAGTGTGCAAACAAGATTGTTCTTTCAATCAGTCCATGGGGGCACTTCTTCCATTCTAGGATTATTCCATATCACATCAATCTTACATGCCAGGAAAACTCCAGCATGCACAAAGACTCCATTCTTAAAAATGCATGCAAACGTCAGACTACTATTAAGGGCCCTTCCAAAAGACCATTGGCTCTCTTCCTCATTTTCTGATAAGATTGCTAATGAGAAATTATGAATGTTGCAAGTTCCCTGCAACAACAACAGCAGCCCAAGTGTCTCAGGGTGTGTCCCCATGCACGTTTGGTCAGGGACTGAAATCGGGTTCAGCAAGCAGCACTCCCATGCATTGTTTATTTGGTCCGGTTTCCGTGGACCAAATTGGCCCAAACCATGCCAGACCAGGACCAAATCTGGTACCCCAAAAAATGAGTCTGGGCACGGTTTGGGGTCCCGCCACACACTGCTTAGCAAGCAGAAACTGTGCATGGGGATGATCCCAGGCTATTTGGGGAGGAGATTGGTGCTCATGTCATTGGGAGGTGGGGCATATATGCCATTTCTGCCCTGTGCATTGGAGATTGCAGCCGCTGACATTTTTTGGTGGTGAAAAAATCCTGATCACCAAGACAGGCAGGATAATGGCTTTTTTTTTTCCCCACAGCAAATATTCTACCCTCGTTTCCCGATCACCAAGGGAGGCAGGATCATGGCTTAATTTTTGTCTTTCTTCCAAAATATTCCACCCCCGTTTCCCGACTGCCAAGGCGATCATGATAACGGCTTGATTTTCTCCCTTTTAAACTTGCTGGGCGTCTTCATGGTTCCCAGCGGAGTGGAGGTGTGCAAAACTGCTCAACCACCCAACTGCCACTAAACCTTGTAGCAGCTTTGGTTTTTTTTTAATTTTTTTAAAATTTTTAAACTTAATTTAAAACTTTTTCCGTGCCTCCCAGCCCACTCCTAGTTTTCTGTGCTGCTAAGGGAGGGAGGGATGCGGCATTTGCAGCTGGAGGCACAAGGGTGGGCTGATGTCAATCCGGCTTCCAATGATGAGAGATGGGGCGGAGAGGAAGGGGTGCTGCTCTCCCGTGCCAGGGTTTGGCATGGTTTGCATGGGGATAGCTGCACCCGCACCCAGCCCACACCCAGCCCGCATTACCGGGAATAGCATGGGGATGGGCTGGGATTAATCTCAGACCTACTCCCAATCTTGCACAGGGATGCGGCCTCAGATATTCTCCAGAGCACATAAAAGAACAAAATAGAGCCAAGTCCCAAACAACATCAGGACTATAACGTGAAAGCTTTTTACCAAACCCTGCAATAGGGTGTGTGTTTTTTTTATTAAAAAATCCATATAGCAGTGCAATAAATATTTGCTTGCTTTCATCTGTGTCCAGTTTCACTTTGAACATGCAAGACCTAGTCTTCATTCTCCATCGCGTCATGTGTTAGCTCTCTTCTCTTCCAAACTAAAAAGCAAAACATGATGTAATATTTTGTTGTGGGAAAGGAACTCTAATAATCTAGGAAAGCTATGTGGGTAGGATGAGAAGGCAGAAGATTAAACCCGATGGAACATCGCAGAAGGGGCGATCTGAAAGTGATCTGTCCTCAGAAATGGCTGCTGAATAATACTTTCAAACTTAGGGAGGATGCAGTTCAAGCCCAGGAACACCCTCCAACTTGCCAGTCAAAATGGTTGTGGATAAATCATATATGCTAACAATTAATGAAATGACGGAAGAACCTTCCATGGTATTTTGCATGACATCATTGACCCAGGCAAACAGCAGAATATACTAGAGCATGGTGTAAAAAGAAGTCTACCAATCACCCAGAAGGCAGCCAGAGTTATTAGAAAATATAATGCCCCAAGTCCTTATTTCTGTAAACATATACCAGCATTTTTTGGCATGAAAAAAAAAAGAAAAGAGCTGAAATAACGACAGCTAGATAGTCGCAGGAAAAGAATGGGAAGGAAAAGACATTATGGTCAGACCAATCATAGAGATGTTGTGAGAGATTGCCTGCATCACTCCCGTCTGCAAGGGTGGCCAAACACTATTTGTTGGACAGACTGGAAAGGACAAGACTGTAGTTTAGCAACATCTAGGAGGCAATGACTAAATATTTGAGGTAAATGTTCATTGAGCATTTTGTCAATCAATACACTTTGGAAAAGTTCACTATATAATAATCTTTGCAAAAGCAGGTAAAGACAGCAAGCCTATAGTGCAGGGAGAAATCCTCAATTCTGTTTGTATGAATTAGCAGTCATTTTCCTCTTGTTTCTCCCAGCTGATGGCATGGGCATTCCCATGGGCAACTCCATGCAGTTTTTCCGGGCATAGATAGAGAAGTGGTTTGTCACTGCCTACTTCTGAGGAGAGGCTGGGCACTGAACCAACAACCCTGTGTTTTCAGGCTGCCCACATTAGCCCAGAGATACGGCTGCACCTTCATTTTTCTCTAACTGAGGGTGTGTCCAGACTGGGGGATACTGCACATTCTGACGTGCAGTCGGTGCGTGGGAATCACACCTGATGCCCGATACTTTCGCCACCACTACTGCTGATTTACCTGCTACAGAACAATCAACACTCGCTCTGCAGTATCAGATAAATTCAAAGCCTGCAGCTCAGCCCACATGAAAGCATCCCTCACTGCATGCGCCACGGAAGTCTCACAGCTGCCGAGGAGGAAGCTGCGGACCTCTCTTTCAAGTGTGGACGTGTCGTGGCTTTGCAGCCAGGAAAGCTGCAAATTTTTATATAACTGCGGATTTTTACCCACTAGCCTGGAAGGGACCCGAATCAAATCTGGAGCCTGTCAAGTCCCACTGCATATAAGATACCAAAACTTCTTGGATTGCTGTAGTAGTCACTGAAACTCAGCTAACCTCAATCAGGAGAGGCTGAGAACTGAACCAGCAAACCTTTGTTTTCCAGGCTGTTTGCATTACTACAAAGCTACAGCCTCTCCCTCATTTTTTTTAACAGAATTAAATCTGGAGGCTGTCAATTCATACTGCACGCAAGGTAGCAAAAATTCTTGGACGGGTTGAGCTAACCTCAAAAAGCTACACTCAATTATTATCCCTCTCCTTTTAAAAAGAAAATTGAGTTTTCTTTAATCATTGGCACCAAATCTGGTCTACTACAGATTTTAAGAGTCTCTCCAGCTCTTTCTGCAATAGGCCTTATTCCAGATTATATCCACAGTTTGCACATGCAAGTGGATGGCAGGTCTTGGTTTTAGGATATAATGCAGAATAAGGCCCCATACGGAAAGGGCCCTTGGTTATCATCTCCTTTCTCGTGGCAGTTTCGTTGCATTCAGCTTTCTGTGATCTTTCTGAAGTCAATCCTCTTTCCGTTGGGAAGTATGTTAGGTTGCCTCCTACAGGGCACCCAGGGATTGTGTGTTAGGAACCACAGTGTAGGTTTATGTACCAAACAAGTGTCACCTACAGCACTCACGATTTATGGCCACAGCACACATCATTCGTGACTGTCCTACATCTTGGAAAATATATAAAAGTGGCCACAGCAGCAATCATTTATTCAATATGACTTAGGCTTCTTCTCCTAGAGAGAGAGAGAGAGAGAACCAAGTCTTGGCTGAAACCCCTTCAGCACATTAAGCAAAAATTTAATTGCTGTGGATCTTCAAGGGATTTTTTTTCCCTAAGAAGCAAACAAACAGGTAGAACCCAGCTGTGATGAGAAGGATATTGGCTAATTACCTCTTACACTGCATTCTTCCGGTCTTAATATTCCACCCACAATGGCTTTGCTAATTTCAAAATGATACTCACCAGAGCCCATATGGCTTTGCTAATTTCTAGGTGTGCATGGCTTAAGATGCCATAGGATAAACATCCACACTGAACCTGCCCATCAAAGATTAGCATCTACCCCCTGCAGAATACAGTGTAGTCACTATAATTTTAAAGGAAGTGAACTTGACATACGTAATCTGTTTTCAGATTTTGAATGTAATTTATTCTTCCATGCAGCATACAGTGGAACTAGTGGGGAAAAAATGAAAACAACTGCCTGTGTTTTTGTTTTGCTTTTCCATTTTCCTCCATCTGTATACCAAACAAAGCTTAGCCTGGAAAGCGTTGGCAGCACCTGTTCAAATCCAAGCAAATGGAAGAGACAGCAGCAAATTTCCAGGGGAACTCTATCTTCCCTAGGAAAAAGAACAAGCCAACAAACCAGAGGGCTAGCAAGCCCTGAATGTTAGAGGCAACCACTGCTTCAGGATGGATTTATAAAATAAGAGCATCAGCCAACCTTGTTGCAAAGCAGTTGCTAACTAATCTGGATTATGCACCTAAATCTTCAGCCAGAACCTAAGGCCTAAAGGATCATATCTTTAGGGCAGAATTAAATCAGCTGAGAACCAAGCAACGCAAGCAGAGAAGAGCATGGATCGTTAGTCTGGCCATGTATAAAAGGGTGATCCTTATCCACTGAAATCCCTAGATCAGGGTGCTCATATGCAGCCCTCTCGATGTTTCTGAACTCCCATCACTCCATCCCTGCCCCAGCCAGCGAGGGACTGGCAAAGAATCATGGCAGATGATGAACTCAGGAAGAACGGTAGGGTTACCATTTAGCATGCCTCCTAAGACACCACCACACGACTGTGAGTGAAAGGATTCTCTGAGAAGGAGAGAAGGCACGAATTAGCTACAATATGTGAATCACAGAATCATAGAGTTGGAAGAGACCTCTAGGGTCACCAAGTTCAACCCCCTGCTCAATACAGGATTTCCTAAACCATCAACACCCCTTCTAAAAAAATTTCTTGCTTCTAACCCCATGATGCAATCATTTATTCCTCGAAACATATTCATCAAAACGGTGAGTCGTGAAAAATTTACCATATAGCAACTTGGATTAGAAACTGCAGTTGCGATGAAAACAGCACGTCAGTGGAGCAGAAATAGGCAAAAGCTAAAATGTAAAAAAATCAAATAAATCTGTCCTAGCGTGATAAAATTATTAGGGCAGGAACAGTAGTGTCCCTACTGCGGGCAAAGACCCATCTATGCATCCTGGCCTGTGGCTGAGGAAACAGATTCGCCACCCCACTTTTGAGCACTGTTATTGCCTTTAGATTGTATGTGTTTAAACCTGTTCTTTACTGTTGTAACCTGGCCTATGAGACCTTCAGGCTTTGGGTAGAATAAAAACAGAAATAAATAAATAAATAAATCTGTAGAACATTCTGAAGTCCAGGTAACACAAATTAGAAGAACCACACTTGCCACTTCAAGAACGCCAGGCAGGAAAGAGAGATGTCTGTCTTCAGACAAGACTTGTGCTATCTAAAACCATTCCGTAAACTCTTATTACAGTTCAGTGGCACATTCCAGGACAGAATTTAGAAATCCATTTCTGTGCATTGTTTCCTTATTTATACCGGCTCATAAGAACATAAGAAGAGGCCTGCTGGATCAGGCCACAGCCCAACTAGTCTAGCATCCTGCCCCACGCAGTGACCAACTAGTTGCTTCTGGGCATCTTAAGCAGAAGAAAAAGGCAAAACCTTCACCTGCTCTCAAATCCCAGCAAATGGCCTTTGGAGGCATCCTACCTGTCTCTGCAGCCTGGAAGATGTACCTAGCCATCCATTCCTAGATTCAAGTCCATTAAGACCCCACAGCAGGCTCCAGATGACACTTCCCCCAGAAATCCAGCATTTGTGGTCACAGATCCTCCACGAACCATAATCAAGAAATCTCCATGATGGTGAAAGCTTGGGTGTCACAATATGACCCAGCAGCCTCCTCTTCCCAAACACCTGCATTTTTATGGACCAATAGCTCTGATAACACCTAAGTACTTCTATGGATCAACCTCCTACAGAATTTGATTGTGATACTGACTCCAGCTGTACATTACCATTCCTACATCCATTTTTGGAGCAGAGGACAAACCCCTAGGACACATATATGTGGGCACAGAAAGCATCTTATGCTGGATGAAGCCAGTCCTTCCAACCCTGCATTCTGTGTTCTGTTTTGTTTAAAATCACTGACAGTGGTTGCTACTGTCAGCATCCTTCTGTCTTGAAAGATAACAGAGTGTAAAGATAAGGGAACTCCGAGTTGCACAGGCATCAGAATTTCCCTCTTGACCTCACCAGCGTCACTGGCTTGACTGAAGTAGCTACCAGAAAGATGACCAAGAGTTCATCTAACCACTTTAGAAGCTCTACTCTGGATTTTCTGCCAGGGTTTATTCTCTTAGCCTTCAGCTTTTTCGGGTCACTCACATGGCAGTGAGAGTATTTTACGCATTGCTAGGAAGATCCAATAAGTTTCCATGGCAGAGTGGTATCTGCACTGAGAGACTCCTGGGTTCTAACCTAGTGCTCTTAACCACCACACTACTAGAAGGTCAGACAGTGGTACCAGAGATAAAATAAACTGTTACGGTGATAGTGAGACATACTGAAATACACCTCTTCCAATATGAACTTGGCCAAACTCTTCACCATTCACTATCAACACAGTGAGTTCTAATCCATTCTCTACCATGGAAGCTTACTGGGGGCGCATCCCCATGCATGGTTGAGCCGGTACCGAAACCAGGCTTGGCATGAGGTGTCCCCATGCGTTTTCGATTTGGTCCGGTTTCCGTGGACCAAATCCACCCAAACCATGTCAGACCAGGACCAAATTTAGTACCCAAAAAGTCTGAGCATGGTTTGGGGTGCCAGCACGCATTGGTTAGAGAGCTGAGACTGCGCATGGGGACCGTCCTGCGCTATTCAGGGAGAAGATTGGCACTCACGTCATTTGGAAGTGCGGTGTGCTTGCCGTTCCTGCCCTGTGCACTGGAGATCGCAGCCGCTGACATTTTTGGCAAGTGGAAAAATCCCAATCGCCAAGGCAGGCAGGATAATGGCTTAATTTTTGTACATTTTCCATGGAAAATATTCCATCCCTGTTTCCCAGTTGCAAAGGCAGGAAGGATAATGGCTTGATTTTTGTTCCAGTTCCAAAAATTTTCAACCCCCTGTTTCCCAATCGCGAAGGCGATCATGAAAATGGCTTGATTTTCTCCCTTTTAAACTTGCTGGGCATTCTCGCGGATCCCAGTGGAGTGGAGGTGCACAAAACTGCTAAACCTCATACAGGCTTTTGGTCTTCTAAAATTATTCATTATTATTAGTACTAAGCTTTATTTTAACTTTTTTTTCCGTGCCTCCCAGCCCAGTCCTGGCTTTCTGTGCCACTGAGGGAGGGGGGGGATGCGGCATTTACAGATGGTGGCACAGTGGCATTTGCAGCTGGCAGCACAGGGATTGGTGGACGTCAATCCAGCTTCCAATGAGAGAGGGGATGGAGAGGAGGGGGCGCTGCTCCCCCGTGCCAGGATTTCACACGGTTTGCATGGGGACGGGTGCATCCACACCCAGCCCGCATCACCGGGAACGGCATGGGGTGGGCTGGGATCGATCTCAGACCCGCTCCCAGCCCCATGCAAGCCAATTCTGCGCCAACCGGCATGCATGGGGACGCAGCCTGGAAGACCATGGATGAGTCATTACCTAATCTACCTTACATTGCAGGAATGCTATGAGGATAAAATGGAATGAGAATAAGGCATGTTGCCTTGAGCCCTTTGGAAGAACAATGACATATAAATGCCGTCGATCAATCAATCAATAAAATTTTATTCTGTGCATCTTCCATTAAATCTCTGTTATTAAGCTCAGAAAATTCAATAGCTTGAAAGAGTTCTTGTCAATCTCAGAATGCAGCCGCAAGAAGCTAGCATGAACAGACTAAAGAAAGGCAAGATGAACCGGAAGCTACAATCAACTGGAACATCAATGAGAAGGATAATTTATCCACAAGGAAATCAGGTGGAACCACAAGGTTGAAAACATAACAGAAAATGAATAAACCAAAAACCCTATGGGATTTCCAACTACAAACTGATAATCTTGCATTTAATATTTCTGACATAACTGTAGTTGAGAAAAACCATTGATTTGGCTGCACCTGGGAACAGCAAAGTTGAGAGGAAATAAAGCTGGAAAAGGTCACCAAAGATCAGAAAACTGAAACTGAGGATCTATGACAGAAGAAGGCAAAGACTGTGGTAATAGTTACTGATGCCCTTGATGCAGTTCCAAAATAACTGGAGTAGCATCATAACACTTTGGGCATTGATAGAGTCACTATCCATTAGCACTAGCAGAAAATGTGCACAGGCCCTGGTCACACCTTCAGTTTAAAATGACTTCAGGCTATCTTCAAATTGTGTTACATTATTTTTATTCAATTTGTTTTCCAAGCTGGCCTACCCCCATTAGATCATTTTAACTGGAGTCCTCTTTTCCAGAGGACTCAGCCCGTCCTGGCATGTCAGGCCATCTTCTGTTCATGGGGAGATGGGCTAAAGGAGGCTGAACTGTGCTGTGGTGGGTGGGGCCCAGTCTTTCCTTTTGTCCAATGTCTACCGGAGGGCAGCATGCACATAATTCAGTTTATGTATATGATTCCTCTATCTGGTGTTTTTCCAGAATTATTATATTTTTAATTAATCACACAGAGAAGAAAAACACATAGAAAAGGAATGGGGGTGGGGAGGTGGGGAAGCAGGCTTAAAAAAGAACCGCAAGCACACACCCTTGCCTCCCTTGAGTGACAGAATGGCATCCAATAGGAAATGAGAGAGATTTGATGCAGCAAAGGAGGTGGAGAGCCAAGAGTTCCATGGAAGAGGCTCAGGTCGAACGTAGAAAAAGGTGTGAGCAATGCAGCCCAAAGCCAAGAAGGCCTGAGGACGACCTGTAACAATCTAGGTATGAACAGAACTGGTATGACCTCACTTCGAACTATCAATAACACGTCCTGTCTTATACAAAGTGTAAGCAGGGCCACATTCTGTACCATTACCTCTGATTATCCAAAGGTCAGAGGACCAAGCCAGTCATACACATTTGAAATAGGGTGCTTCTGCACTGGCCGCCGAAAAACAGATCTGAAAAGATCCGTTTTTTGGCATTCTGTCCTCCCAAGGATCCGTCACAAATAGTGACTGATCCTGCGCATCTGCACACACATGGGGAGGACGGATTCGGGAAGACGAATGGAGTGGGTGCTGTGCGGGCACAACAGCACCCATTCCAAGAGTCCTCCGGCTCGCACACCACCGACGCTGCCCCCAGAGCCATGGCACTGGAGCATGGAGCTGCCAGTCACCACATGTTTCTGGTGGCGCTCAGCGCACGGGGGAAGGGCATTCGAAGCAGGCAGTCCTCCCTCCGCCCTTTCCAACATGGCGGCTGGAGGGACATCCATCCCTTCGCCTGGCCACGTGCGGAAGTGTCCTGCTTCTGCACACATCCAGGCGAAGTGACGGATTGAAGACCTGATTTTTCAGGTCTTCAATTTAATCCGGATTTCAGAGGCAAAACTGGTTTTAAGAACCGGTCTTGCATGCCAAAATGCGGAAGCGGCCTCCGCAAAGGGTCACAGAAGAGGACTCCAATGCAGAAGCCGCTTAAGGTAAGCGTCTTTAATCTTACTTATGGGGAGGTTAATCCGGTTTCCGCAGCTAGTGCGGAAACACCCATAAACATTTACTAGACTGTATAATGATAAATAATAATGCTTTTCCTAAAATATGGTTCCAGTCTAGAAGATTCCAAAACTAGAATTTGGGAAACACAGTCTTGAATACAGTTTTGCTGAACTAGTTCAACCATTTGTAGCACTTTTTTTAAAGCTGTATGCTTTAATTATAAGGTTTTATTGGTTTTAGTGATCTGACCAATATCCCAGATGATGGGCATGATAGAAATGTAAATAAAAAATTAAATATTTCATGTACTATGGGTCAGAGGCTGACTTAACAGAGCCACCATTTTCCACACACAAAAAATATCAAAAATCAATCACTGGTATCTCTAGAAAATATATAGATGAATTAAAGACAAATTATTTGGAGAGGAGAAGCTCATAGAAGATTTGGTTATGCCAAAGAAAACAGTGTTATGTGTATAGGATTAAAACCCCCCAAAAAAGGAGTTGGGGTGTGTAGTTTTTTTGCTTCGCAGTGCAAAGAATTTCATTGCATGCAGAACCAACAGCTGCAACTCTCATTCCTTTTCATAATTTGAAATCACGCATCGGGGCTGTCTGTATCAGGCTAAATTTATCTCACTTTTAGCATCATTTCTTTTAGAGCTACAGCCCATGCAGGTGAAATCATTGAGCCATTTGTTTTATCTGTCCCATTAGGCTGTGCAATAACAGTTTTAAAATCTGTTTGTTGTCTTCCTAACACAATGAAATAACATTTAGAGCTTAATTATCAGCTAATTCACAAATAAACAACAGAATCTGAGGTTCTCATGTTCTGCATTACTTCTCCCCAGTTTCTAAGAGACCAATAAACATTCCTGCAGAGGCTCATCTCAACCATACAAACTCTTAATTCAGGAGATTTATTTATTATTACTCACACACTTCTAGCAGAGAAAGCCCCAAAACCCATGGGACATGAGTAATTAAAAAAAAAAGACATTTCTTTTTCATAAAAAGCTCCTATTGTCTCTTGACTGCTCAGCTATAGAGCAGAACAATGCAAAGCACAGTCTTCCAAGTATAAAGCAATTCTGATATAATTCTACAGTACACACGGATCCTATAGCCCCACAGATGGTTTAGAGAGGACAAGTGTATCAATGGCTACTAGAAGGGATGCCTAGGTACTGCCTCCAGGTTGGAGAGACAGGCAAGATGCCTCTCAAGGACATTTGCAGGGAGTCGACAGCAGATGAAGTTTTGACTTGGTCTCTTTGAGGTGGACCACGGCATGAGATGGGATGCTGGACTAGGTGGGCTATGGCTCAGTCCAGCGGGCCTCCTGTTACGTTCTTATGAGTATCAGCTCCCATTGACTCCAGCTAACTTATACGAAGTACCAATATCATCATCATATCAATTCTTAAGTCAAAAGAATACAAAAGTAAAAGCAATTAAAACAAATTAGAATTCAAGAATGATGGGAGATGTAGTTCAGAAACACCTTGGAGAGGGAAACACAGACAAACACCTAGCATCAGTTAACCCAACTTTCTTTATGAAAAGGAAGTGCCTAGAAGCACCACCACCAAGCACCAGGTCGATCTTCACAGGTAGAAATGGATGTTAATGTATCTCTCATTACTTCTATGGACCATGCTGGTTGTAGCTGACAGGAATTAAAAGTTCAACAACATGTGGAGAACCCCAGATCACCTTCACTTAACTACTGACAGACTGGTAGATATCCTTCAGAATTTCTCCCATCCAGAGACATTCATCATCAGATTCAACAGATAGACTCCCCAAATGGCTATGAGCCATTACTTTTAAGAGAATTGCTGTAGCAGAGCAGAGAATACCAATTCTTGGGAAACAAAGCAGGAAAAGGCATTTACGTTCTCTGGTCAGAAAGGAGGACAGAATCAGTTAAGTGTTAAGGAAGATTAGTTAGATCCCATGAGATTGTATAACATTCTGTCTTTGAAATTCACCACTCCAAGTGGTGGGGGAAAACACTTGTCCTTCCCATGATCAACTTGATGTTCCATCAGAACAAGGAAGTCACCTCCTCCCAGGCCAAATTATTAGACCATCCCTGTTATCTGCTACCTGTTGCTTTCAGACCTGGAGGTGCCAGAGGTTGAACCTGGAATAACATGCATGTAGGGTACATACACTGCCACTCTTTTACACTGTCTTGATCACAAGACCCCAGACCCACAATTCCCAGAGCACTGGAAGATATTCAACCATTTCCTCAACCAGTAGCAATGGGGGAAGGGAGATTACCTCTTTCACCTTGGTGTCCTTCCAGCACAAGCAACTTAACACCCTCCAGGCTAAGGAAGCTAAGAATATTTCTGTCAGTTGGCCCCTCCTTTCTTCATTAAGACTCCCAAGTAGCCTTGAAACTAATGAGACTGGATAAAATAGCCTCTTTAATATATTACTCAACTCCCACATGCTGTCATGGGAAGACCGATTCAAAATTAACAAGGTCAGATTTTTGCCCAAGAGATGCCTTGGAAAACTAATGAGTGTACGTGAAATAGGCTCTTTATGTTATATTCCTGTACACCCACACATGGTTACAGAAAGGAACCAGTTTAGAATTGAAATAAGGGCAGTTTTGCCAACAGGACAGCATGATCTTGAATGCAAAGCTAAGCGCCTCTCCACGCTTTTCAGCTCCTTCAGTGTTAAATAAACCCGCACAGTGCATAATGACATATCTAAAGCCAATGTTGCTCCAGCAAGGTTTGACAGCCCAACCTCTGACTTCAGCAACATCTGAAGTCAGAAGAACACGCGTGGCACGGAAACAGGTATCACCCCTTCCACTTTCCAAGAGGAAGATTGCAATAGTCAAACATTCATGGAATGGGAAGATGACACATGATGAGCACCAGTTTTTCTGAAAGCCTCCCTCTGCTGCCAGGGTACCTTCTGCAATCACACTTGTGCAATACGATCCGCAATTAATCTGGTGAAGTAAACTCTTACCGTAAGTCCAGGCTATTCTGCAAGGGCAGCAGTAGAGAGAAGGACACACTATCCTCCTTTTACTGGCAGTACTGGTACTTGCTGGCACGTGTGCAATGTGAGGAGGAGGAGGAGAAGAAGAAGAGTTGGCTTTTCTACCCCGCTTTTCTCACCCATTTAAGGGGACTCAAAGCAGCTGACAAACCTTCTGTTCTTCTCCCCTCAACAGATACCCTTTGAGGCAGGTGGGGCTCTGAGAGCTCAAAAGAGAGCTGTGACTAGCCCAGGGTCACCCAGCTGACTTCATTCCCAGATAAGAGTCCGGCTCCCTAACCGCTAGACCAAACTGGCTCACAGGGAGGGAGAGCAGGAAGAAGAATGCAGGCATTCCACCCAATATTCATAAAGGAAAACTACTGCTCTGCCCCAGTGAAATGTACTATTCCTGAAGGCAAAATGTGCAATTGAGCACGATAGTGCACAGGAAGCATGGAATACGACGCCATATGCACAGAAGCAGAGTAGGGTTGTTTACTCCTTAAGGTGTGTCCCCCTGGACGTAGAAGCTCTTAATAACTACTGTCCAGTCTCTAATCTCACATTTCTGGACAAAGTATTTAAGAAAACGGTAGCAATTCAACTGCAGTCACGCCTGGAGGAAGCAGATCATCTAGCCCCGTTTAAATCTGGCTTGAAGCCGGACAATGGCAATGAGAGTGCTTTGATCTCCCTGTTGGATGACCTTTGGCAGAAGAGAGACGGGGAGTGCAGCCTTGTTGGTGCTCCTGGCTTTTGATAATGTTGACCACAGAATGCTGCTGGAAAAGCTATGGAACTTGTGAATCAGAGGCACTGTTTTATGGTGATTCCTAGCCTACACCCATGGCAGATTTCAAAGTGTAGTTATTGGGGGTTTTCACTTGCATCCTTGGGGGCTCACATGTTTTATTCTGTCTACAATGCTGTTCAATATCTTTATGACAATGTCAGGACAGTCATAAAGAAGTCTGGAGTATGCTGATGACAGCCAGCCTCATATCTCTGTCACATATGAGTCCATTCAAGTGATGCACTAGTGACTGGAGGCCGTGATGGGCTTGAATGTAGCACAATAGGTTGAAGCTGAGTATATCGTGGACAAAGGTACAATGTGTCCTGGATTCTTGTGTAAGCCAAGTGAAAAATGTCTACTTCCGAACCAAGTTGCCCTTGCTCAAAAATAACAGGTTTAGAACTTCAAGTGGCAGCAGTGGCCAGGAGTACCTATTTCTATCTTAAATTTAAATTACTGCAACGGTTAACAAAGACCATCTGTCCACAGTGACCCAGGCTCTTCTGACTTCCAGGTTAGCCTACTGTCCAGATCCAGGAGCTGGAAGTGGCACTAAATGCAGCAGGGAGGCTGGCGAGTGGGGTTACAACTCGGACATGTATTACTCTGGTCCTTAAAAGATCTGCATCACCAGTTGCTGCTCTGCTTCTGGGTCCAAGGCGTTGACTTCAATCATTAAAGTACTAAATGACTTGGTTTCTAGAAACCTGAAGTATACAGGCCTGCCCATCAGCTAAGACCACATTGTGAGGCCCTCCTGGTGATCCTGTCCCTGGATGATGTCCATGGGACAGTAGGAAGAAAGCATTTTCTGCTGTGTCCTTTATGCTCTGGAAAACCTCCCTTTAGTGATTCACCAGGTGCCAGCGCTAGGCTCTTCTCAGCACCTGTTCAAAACTCACCTGTCAAGCCAAGGATCTGGTGACTAACTTTGCTTTCCCTTGGTAGTGTACTTTTTATTTTAAGTGAATTTTATTGTGGATTTTAATCAGTTTTTTAATTTTTGTTCTGGTTTGTTTGTCTATTTTCTTAAGGAAATTATATCCCACCCTTCACCAAAACCATTCTGGTTTTTATTCTGGTATACTGTTCTGAGACTGAGGCCATGGTCACACCTAAGATTTAATCCAACTTCAGTCCACTTTCAGAGCAAGAGAACACATCAGCAAATTGACCAGTAATTTTCTTCCCACATTATCTATCCAAAGGTGGATTTTCTGAGTCATTCAAAACTGAAACAAAACAGCTGGTCACTTTGCTGAAGTATTCTCTCACTCTGAAAGTGGACTGAAGCTGGATTAAACCTCTAGTGTGACCACAGCCTGAGGATCAGGGTGGTTTTAAAATTACTTTCAATAAACAAACAGTCTTGGCATTTTTTGATCTCTGTATTTATGTGCCTCTGAAGCCAAATTTGCCCTGCGTGTGGGTGGGGTATGGGGCAATCTTTAACCACAGCATTTCATTTCCCCAGCGTTCTTCCTCTAGATACCAAATCTATTTTAGTAATGATCAATTTACAGCAAGCATAATCAGCTAATTACATAGGATTGCTTCTCATCCAGGCTTAACCAGGAAGATGGAAATTGTGCCACCATGTGGTGAGGAGGTGATGGCAAAGAAAATCTGGGCAAAAAAGGAATCTCAGAGGTCAAGGTGAGCGGGGGGGGGGCAGAGATGGGCAAACTGTGCAGCAAAACAAAAATACATACAGAATTAAAAGTTTAAAATAACAATATCAAAAGAGATCTTCAAAAACAAAAAACACAAAGCTGCACCAACTGAGCCTGCTTCTTAGTAACTTTCCTTCCACATAACTTGACCCAGATGCTTTGCACTGCTAAAACAAACAGAGCAACTCATTGGGGTGGCTCTGAGTCATGATCTGACAGAGGAAATTTTATTTTATGCCTAAGAACATTTGTCTGCTTGCCCAGCGGGCAGGCTGCAAGAGGCATAGGACAGGGTCAAAAACCTGTAATTATTTCAGGATAGTATTTGATTTGCCGGACATGATTATAGTGATATTCTGGGTTTATGGTCTATATGACATGCTAAATTCAGAATATGGGCCTATGTGGGCAAGATGAAATAATCCCATAACATCCAAAACTAGCATAATAGGTAAGTGACGTCAGGAGGCAGCTTTATTCTCCTTATGAAGGGTGGGGCTTCTCTGAATGAATCTTCAAGAGAATTCCGTGCAAATGTTTTCCATGTCCTTGTGAGCACTTTTCTGACTCCTGGATGTTGCTCAGCTACAGATCTTGTCCATATCAGCTAGGCTTGCTAGAAGCAAGAAGTGATGGAAATTCCAATTCAGCAACATCTGAAAGCCTATCAGTTAAGTCCAGATTGGCACAGATATCACAATAATACTAACTCTTCAAGTGTTAAAGGTAATAACTCTGCTCAGCATTAAAAATTGTTTTACACTATCCCTGGACTAACTGGCATACTGCAAAGATCCATGCAGCCACGTTAGACTATGGCTACATCCAGACATCGGTTACTTATCCCACTACATTTGGATATTTCAGAATAAAGCATGGATATTCTGGAAAAATCCATACTTTATTCTGGAATATCCATATACAGCAATATAAGTAAGCGATATTTGAATGCCAAACTATGTCAGAACAGCCCCAGGATCATGACCATGTATCAACACGCATGGGGACTACAATGGCCACAATTAATCACACTCGTCCAGCATATAACCCATGCCTGAGAGTGGAATCTGGTCCCAAGAGTGATGCTTACATAAAGCGGTAAAAAGTCTTCTGTAAAAGGGAATATAGGCACAGTTTGCTCCTGTAGGCTCCTTGTGGAAAGCAGGTAACTGCTGAACTGATTTGTCCATCACCATTACACAAAATGACCATTTCCACCTATTTCCAAAATGGCCTCAATGGAAAACTTTCCCCAGGTTGGAGAGACAGGCAGGATGCCTCTAAAAGCTGTTTGCTGGGATTTGAGAGCAGATGAAGGTTTTGTCTTGTCTTCTGCTTGAGATGCCTAGAAACAATTAGTGGACCCCAGTATGCGACAGGATGCTGGACTATATGGGCTGTGGCCCAATCCAGCAGGGCTTCTCATCTTCTTATGTTCAGGGAAAATTTCATTCTCTGGAGCTAAAGTCTGCACAGGCTGGGTAGCAGCTACTTTCTTTACCGACATTATTATAAGACTTTCCTTTTTCAGGCTTATAGTTATTTACTGTTAATTCCAACTTGTTATTGTCTGCGTCCAGATTTGTTTATATGCGCAGCAGAATGCGCAGTCCCCAATCAAGGCATTAACACATTATCAGATCAGTACTGCACCTTAATGCTGATCTAAGGACACCTGCTGCATAGGATAAAGGAAATTTTAATTTTCCCTCCAGTCTGGGCCAAACGGCGAGAGCAGCATGAAAGCAGGAAGGGCGGCTCAAATCTGATTGGCTGCCTCAACCCACATGACAGTGCACGCTGACTCAGCTCTCGCAGCTTCTGATGGGAAGCTACAGAGCTGCGTTTGGCCAGTCGTCACTGCGCAGAAGGTAAGCTGCGCTTTTACCTTTAACTGCGGATTTATTCCGCAAGTCTGGAAGCAGCCATTGTTGTGCTTCAGTGGGCTGAAATAAAGAAATGGAGTAAAATGTTCTGGTGAAACAACCGATAAGAAAGGATTTTCAATTTTCAGATGGTAAATCTAGGCATTATTATGTGACTTCTTTTGGGATACAAAAATGAGTCATCAGCAAAACCAGAATGAAAACAAAGCTAAAAATGACTGCTCCTAAATCGGCAAGACTGGCAACAATTAATTACATTTTCAATCAAATATTTATTACAGTCATAGACACAAAGCATATGCATGGCATAAACAGCTAAAATCAGTAGAATTATAGGTACTTAATACGGCCAGTAATGGCATATAAACTTATTTGTACATAAAATCAATACAAATCAAATGTTAAAGTTTAAAATTAGAGCCTGTTCACAATTATCTTGAAATAGTGGCACCAGGCATTCCTGGGCATTGTGTCTGCATGCCACACCATCTTTGCTGTCCCAGGAGCAGCTGATGAGCCCCCAGTTACAGTGTTCACACTCTCTTGCAGCTGTGCAGTTAGGCACCATGGGCCAGCCACCATGGATACACCCAGGCTCAAGCTGGAAGCTGCCGCAGCCGTTTCTACGGCAATTTAGGCAGGGCCCTCCAGACTTCAAGTGCTGGTGGTCTGGTTGAGGTGTACACCAGCACTTGAAGTGCAGATGGCTCCTTCTGCACTTGACTTTTGCTTCAATGGAATGGTATAATAATACCATTCCAGTGAGAAAAGTGCAAACAGGCCCTCTGATCTTATTTTGAATTTTGCAAGAGAAGGAAAGTTAGGGTGGTATTGGAGAGGCCGGCGTATTTACATAGACTGTGATCAGACACAGCAAGAAAGCATCTCTGAGGCATCTCTGAGGTGACTCAGAGAAGGCTTTGAGGTGGGATTGTTCACACACCAGTCTGCCCCTCACCCTTCTCCTGAACATTCTATGCTAGAAAAGGTGGATTAGGGAAGGACTGGGAACACAAGGGAATGCATACTCTCCGAGGCACCCCTTTTTGCTATAGCTGAAGGCAGCCTTAGAATACGGCAAAGGAGCTCATTGTGGACATCAGCATAAAGATTACAGATCACAAGAACATAGGCCTTTTCGTGCACTTATGCTAGGACACTCTGGGACGCTTACCCCATTCACACGGAGGCAGGTAAGGAATGCGGCTACACACGTTCCTACCTGCCTACATGCAGATGGGGAAAGCGTCCCAGAGTGTCCTAGCCTGAAAAGGCCGGGACAGGGGCGGGACGCCCCACCCAGGCCTGGCCGCCATTGGGTCAGGTAAGACCCAGGGGCAGGCAGACCTGTCAGGGCACTTCCCCAGGTTGTAGGGCACAGGATCAAGGCCCCTAGTGCCCCCAGGAACCCCGCTGGGCACCCACCCCCCTGGCCCGGGAACGTGCACCTGCATCTATCTCAAGGCTGTCCGGGTTCAAAGTGGCTCGGCTCAGCTGGTGTTGCTGTGTGTCTGCGCATGGCGCGGGCTCTGATTGGCCAGGGGGTGGTCCCGGGGGGCATCTTCTGGGCTCAGCCACTTAGATCTAGGCAACTGAGCCCTGCAGAGGCTGAAGATTGTCCCCAGTGGGCCGCTCCGGCAGTATACCGGGCCCACCCTGTCGGCGTTTCAGGTGGGCCTGGTATACCGCCGGAGCGGCAGATGACCCAGCCCAAAGACAGCCACCGTTCACACTCTCCCCGCCCTGGAAAGGGGTGAGGGGAGGCCACACTGGGTGCCCCCCGACTGCCTCACCTTGCCAGGCCCGGGGTGCAATCTGCCACGGTCTGCACTCCGGTAGACAGAATCCACACGATCAGCCTGGGTCCCGTCTACCGGAGTGCGCGCACCTGCGCAGACCATGGCAGATCATACCCGGGCCCGGCAAGGTGAATTACTTGCATGGGCCTGCCAGGTGTTCGGCAGATTTTGGCCCAACAATGGCAGTGGGGGGCGTGTCCCACAGCTGTCAGGGAGGGAGGCATGCGAACACTTCCTTCCCTGAACAGCTGCGGAACAGCCGGGGATGGGTCGGAACGTGCTGGGCCGGGTGTAGAGCACGATTAAGTGCTCTACACCCGGAACACATTGAGGGCGCTCTAGGATGGGCTGGGGCGATTCCGGATGGAACCACCGGCCCAGAGGAGCGAATGCTCCATCCCAGTATGTCCCCCACGCGTTCCAAAAGGCCTAAGGCAAAAAGGCCTCATGTTTAGTTGATTCCGTCTCCTAGTTATTTCCAACCTTCAGCATCACACCTTTAGTATCATTATATTTTAAGCATTCAAGAAAAGAAAAACGATCTAGGCATAGGAAAGCCTCATGCAATTTAGGCACACAGGGTAAGAATCAAAGGCATCAGGAGTCTTCAAATCAGATTTCATTAAATAATGAAATCATAGTTAATGACAATGGGAACAAACCTAATCTCCCAGCTCGTCAGACCAGACAACACATATTCTCTGCCCACATCTAACGAAACCACGATGAAAAGTTCAGAGTCATTCTCTTCCATTATTGATTAATCACGCTTTGGTCTGTCATCAGAGCTCAAACAATTGTGATTATTCTCAGTTATATTTCTGGGAAATATAAACCAAAGCTTGAAAAGTTGGTGTGAGTGTAATGTGATTTTAACACTGATGAACCTATAGTCACTCATGGTGAGATGCAAAGAGAGGTGGCTTTTCTAAAAAGAAAAAGAAAAAAGCAAAGTAAGCAGATTCATGAAGGAAAAACATGTCTATCAACAGCTTTCAGTAAATCCCATTAAGATAAATTATCATAGTTAAGAGCAGTTGACAGAACTACCAGAACAAAGCCATGTACCTTCCCATTTATTTTTGAAAGGTTATGAAATCTAGTGCCCAGCAACACACCAGGTATTTGTAAGTCCTTTCATTTTTGAAAAAATTCCATTTCTGTAGCCAGTGCAACTCTGGCAACATCCACACATGCAGATGTATGGTTCAAGGTTGTTTTTGCCTAAGGAAAACACAAGCCTTGGCCTACAAACCGCAGTTTCTATGGAGTAATACAAATCTCAGTCCCTTCTCTGGGTATCACACTCAGCCAGAGGTGGCCAAACTATGGCCTACAAGGCGCTAATGAACAGCTGACGGCCTGCTGTAAGAACAGCAGCTCAGCAAGATCTAGAGGACCATAATTTTAGTTACACCTGCTCTAAACCAATTTTCCTCAATCTGTGGTCTCCCTACAGCTTCCATTAGTTGCAATGAGTACCTGAAATCCAGCTTTGATATAGCGACTGCAGCAGGAGTGGAAAATGAGCAGGGTCCACACTTAAAGACTCAACTATGGCTTTCTATCTCCCTCAGCCGTTCTTCACCTGCATATGGCAGCTTCACAAAACTTTGACCTGTGCACAGTTAAGGTCCAGGACTGTATCGCCTCTGTTTCCCTCCATGGCCACCAACAGACTCATTCAGAATAACTACAATTTCTACAACCAGGATGCACATTTGCCCCTTTTCTATTAGAGTAACTTACTTACTAGTAGACCAGATCGAGAAATGGACCTATGGGCCTCCCTTCTGTAAGCTGGTGCAGTTTAAGGGAGACCTACCCCCTCCTAGTATGCTCCATACACACAGGGCGGAGTATACACCACACTATGATGTTCAAAATGATGTCCTGGTCCACTCTACTGGTAGATTTCTTTTTCAAAATCTACTGTCACACTAGAGGGCAGTATACTGGCATAGTGAGGCATGCAGACGACGTTGCCTCCATGGTCCAAGGCACAATGCTGGACCCATTTCAGCAGTGCAACGAGGTGTGCTACTAAAATGTCCCCCCTGCCCCAAGAGTTCCAGAGGCCAGGAACAATTAAGATGCACCCCATACTGACTTTGAAGCTGGGGCTGGCACAAAACTGGGCTGTCCCACTGTGAATAGTTCTGTTCCGTACCATGAGCAATCCATCTATCTCATGGACTGCTTATTCTGGTACAGGGTGGCCCATCCTCTATCCACATAGCACAGGTAAGTGCAGAAATGGCCCAAATTCTCCCACCATGAGTTTACATTTCTCCCTCCTACATGAGCTTGGTTTCATCCTCCATTCCAAGATCAAACTGAGGAATTCACCTGAGGAAGAGGACACAGCAGAAGTCCCTGGAACCAAAATTATTAAAGAGCTTATAATTGCCAGCAATTCTATGAAGGTGTCCAAATTACAAATAGCCCAATGATTAAAAAAACCCTTTATCCAGTTGCCACCAGCAGGGTACAGAAATATACTGCAGGGCACACATTTGTTGATCTCCTGTAAGTCTATAACATGCTACAAATCAATATTGACCCAAATCAAAGAGAAATCTGTAGTACATTATGGATTTCTTCAGATGCAGCAGACAATACAAGTCGTCCATGTCTGGTTCCCAGTACTTAATTTTATAATGGATTCAGATATATTAGGGCAGGTTCACAGAGGGGGTCTGGAACAAAGTCCTACTAGGAGAAATGGAGAGAACCAGATGGGGTTTGCCTTGAGAGTTGACATTTGAGGGGGATAGGATAATCCTCTTCAGACACCTCCATGTCACACAGAAGATGACACAGCCTGTCCTTTTTCACCCCAGAACGTAGGATTCAGATATAGCTGGACAGATTTTGAATTAAAAACCAGGCAGTGTTGGCCTCTTACTCACCGTATCTTGCACTAACAGAGGCTCAGCTACCATCTGTTGAAGATGCTTTGAGTTGCGCATGATTACCTAATGTGCCTCTTACAACTCTATAGTACTATGAATCTGTCACTTCTAAGTTTTCCAGTGGGTAGCAACTGCTTGTCTGTATTTCTGTCTCACTCAATACCCAGAGGTCTCAGGGTGGGCAACAAAAAAAAAATTCTATGTGAAACAGATTACACACACACCTTTAATCTGATAAAATAGGGTTCTTCTTATGTCACACAATGTGAAACAGGCCTGCCCCCATACCAGTGGCGGATAGATTCTTAAGAACTCCTGCCGTTTCACAGATATTCCGAACAGTGGGAAATGTTGTGGGTTTTCCCATGCTTCATGGAAAATCGAGCAAGATTTCCCATGATTTCCAGGAAACTGCATGAGATTTCCCATAATTCCTAAGGAACTGCCCAACAGGAGTAGCTACTGTGGAGGGCATGATGGTGGCAGTGTGGGGGGGGGGGGGGCAGTGAGGCTGATCCAGTAATCTATGGATGAGTGGATCTGCAGTTACCAGAGCAGCAGATACAGTGACAAGCCTGTACTGTCCATCAGATCATATTTTTTCAAAGAGATAGTTAATTACTTGATCAATCCTTCTCCGCTGAAGAAACCATCCTACAGTGCTCCAGTTTTGTTCTCTAGGGCTGCATCCCCACTGCACAATTTAGTATGATTTTAAATCCGGATAAATTTAATCCACACTGAGCTCTGTTTTTTCATGTCCCCATTTATAGCATATTATGTGGATTTAGCGAGGAAAACCCTCTCTCTTTTGCATCACACCCCAACTTTGTGGGGCTCTGATCAAAGTCTCTTTAAAATCAGACTCTCCACACATAAACCAGCAATGGGAGGGGAGGGGAGAGATAAAGCTCCGATCACTGTCTCTTTAAAATCAGACTCTCCACACATAAAGCCACAAGGGGAGGGGAGGGGAGAGATAAAAAAAAAGAGTCCCTCTTCTCTGGGATTGTCAAAATCCCCCTGCTGTTACAATGTAATGTATCTCTCATAACATTGCAACAGCAGCAGCTAGCTCTGCTCTAGCTGCTACAGCCAGGAGAAAAAGGAGGGAAATAATGGGTGATTACTGGGTCAGGGGGAACTGAACAGAACCCTCCTTCCTGCCCCCCAAAAATCCCGTGCGTTCCCATTCACAAAAAGCGAGGATTATTTCTAAATCCCATTGTGAGACTTTTTATCTGAATATAGATAGTACACATTTGGGGACCTTTAATCCTCAAAAACTGCAGATTCCTCTAATCCTTTAGAAATGCCTAGCTCTGAAAACGGATTCAATTCACTTAAAAACTTCAATGGAAACGCAGCCTAGGATGCAAAGCCCTTGCAAAAGAACAAGGCAACTCTACTTGTTACCTCAAAGTCTCTATCCTGGAGAAGGGAAAACAATTCCCCATCAGCATCCTACAAAAGTGGTGATCCAGATATGCTAATTGTACAGAAGAATGCAGCAGACAAAAAAACAAACAAATAAAACATCCATGCTTCAGCATGACCACAGTTCATTCAAAACAAGCAAAGGGGGAACAACACCCTCAAAAATAAAATAATGTCTGGTAGGATTTTTTCGTTTGACCGTACTATTTGAGTGATTTGGAGCTATACTGGTTAGCAATGTCATTCTGGGCAATCGTGTCTATTATCCATTGTTTTAAAATCTGTTATGAGATGGCCATTGTATCCTAAGGTGTAAAGGCCGAAGACTCTCTCAGCCCTTAATCTATTTCATATATATATTTATCTTTATTTGGTAGTGTGGTAGCGTTGTGTTTACTTGTAAATCAAACTGTTATTTCCTTCCAAGAGGCGCACCTTCCATTTCCTTTTCCCTACTCTTTGGCTTGATAATAATGTTGCCTCCCTTCTGATGCTGCAGCAGACAGCACCCTGCCCCCACTCTGCCAATCTCCAGCAGTGGGTTGGATACAGTTACTGTTCAAAACTCTGGCCCTATTTGGCTCCCTTTATAAACAGAACTCGATGAAGCTTCATGAAACAACAAGAACATGTGTTTATTGAATACAGATGAAGTTTAAAGTCAGCTTCTTCTTCAAGTTACACTTTCAGCTTCTGTTGTCAAACAGTTCAGTCCCTAACTTTCACACTCAGTTCAAAGACTCTTAACTTCTTGAGAAAACTCTCAACCAGTACAATATGTGTTTGCTTGCCCTTATATTTTCACCAGCAACATCAAACACGTATTAACAGACTCAGGACCCCAATTCCCAGCTTCCCTCAGGACAGCTAAAGGCCCGTTTCTCCCCTTCGTTAACCTCCCAGATTAACGACCCAAGGCAGAGAACCCAGATTATCCCCTCAGGCTCCATTTTATATGGGCCTGGCTGGCTTGCTACGCCCTGATTGGCTGAGCTCCTCCAGCATTCTATTTCACCCCTCCCCTTGGAGTGCTCAACTAGCCCCTCCCTTAGGCTACTTACCCTTGACAAAAAAACGCTTTGGCAACACTTTTAAACGTCTAGACTTACCGTGTTCGCCACACTTTGCATTTTAAACCAAAATAACTTAATTTTGGGGTTGAGGGGTCCTAGCGGTCATCACAACCCCTATAATCGCGGGGGAAAAATAAATAAATAAAAATTTATTTTTATTTATTTATTTTTGAACAACTGCAAAAACTTTAATATATTTTCTCCACTAAATCCCCCTTTGCCCCCCTCAGTTAATCAAAAAGTCACTGTTCAGCATTTTCTGCTGTCATCAGTCAGCTGGTCAGTCCTGCTGCATGTTTGTCTCCAGTTCAGCCTGGTGCTGCTTCTGGACAGTCCTGGATCACCCCTGGCTCCATGTGGGTTGACTCTTCACGCATTTGCTGACTCCGGTCATCTGCTGGTGATCCTTGCTTGGCACACCTTCCTGCAGCTCCAAGCTCACAAAGCTTCTTTCTCACAAGTAGTATTCTGTGCATAAGCTGCTCATTGCTTCTTCGGTTGAAGGTCTCTCCATGCTTCTTGATTCTTTCTGGACGTGCAAACAGCTCATTAGGTTTAGCCATTGCTGCATCCTCACAGCCAAGCACAGCCAGCTTCAGTTCATGGCTAAGTCCTGTGTCATTTAGCTGGTCTTTACTAGATTTGGCCTCTGTCTGTTCCAGATCCAGCTCTAATTTCTTAGCTTGTTCTGTCTGCTTTTCAATGGCAAGTACTTCAATGCTTATTTCTGTTGTTTGTGGAGCCTTTGCTCGCGAATCAGTCTCGATTATTTCAGAACGTTCCAAACCTTTCAAAGAGTTCTGGTCAATGCTCTTTTCCAAGTCTGTCTCAGCTTCCTTGCTTATGTTTCCAGTAGCTAATGGACTTATTAAAAGCTCTGGATACTTGTTGCCATCAGTTTGCATTTCCACTACTTTTCTTTCTGCATCAGCATGGCTTTTGTTTACTTTCTCTGGGAATATCCTTTCTTCTCCCACTGCTATAACTGTGCTTTCCTTGGAATCTTCAGCTTCACTTTTCTCCCCATTGGTTGGCAACTGTTTTTCAACACCTTGAGTGTCGCTCTGTCCAACCTCTACACTGACCTCATCAATAGAGTCTGGTGGACTACTGTCACTACAAAGGTCACCTTCAGGAAGCACCACTTCTGATTTTAAAACCTTGTCACAAAGTTCAAGCTCCTTAGAAGTCATTAAGGCAACTTGCTTATGTCCAGACAATGGATTACTCTGTATCTTGTCTGTAACTACTGGGAGAACTCTGGTTACTGCTCCCCCCAATAGTCCAGTGCTGCTATCCTCGCAAACAGCAGTGCCTTGAGTTAAAAGTCTTTTCTCAGTTGTAACATCTTTCTCAATACTATCTTGGAATATGGATTCTACTTCATCTCCAAGTTCCCAGGTTTGCTCTAAGTCATAAGCTACCTGCTGTTCTTTCAACTCCTTTGGTTTAATACTAACTTTCACTTGTTCTTCTGTAATACCATTAATACTGGACATCTGTCCATTCCTAGCATCAATCTGTTTACTTGTATTACTAATACAGCTTTGTTCATCTCTTGTTTCCACCTGTGCACTCCCTTTTGCAAACTCTGGGGTGTAAGTTGAATCACACACTTCTCCCTCTTGTTCATCATAAACATTTTCTGCAAGAATCTGCCTCTGTACTTCTGCAGTATCACTGTTTAGGTTGAGGGGCACTGTAGCAGAATCATTTTCAATTGTCTGCACTTCTTGTGGCCTGTCCTCACTGCTGAACTTAATGTAACTAGATTCCTTTGGCTGGAATCGAAAGGTACTGCTTTGGCTTTTCTCTCTAGCAAGCAGCTCTTTGCCTCCTTGCTCACTCATGTCTGTTCGGTATTTAATGGCAGAGAGTGTTTCCATAGCAACCAAATTAGAACCTTGAGCAGTTCTCCAACTGCCCCACTTTGGCAATGCCTTATCATGGCCTGACTCAGCATAACAGTTATTCTTTTTGACCGTTGGAACTTTTCCTGAGGTAACTGGTTCCGCATCATCTTCAACAGCGCACAACGTGACTTCGCCCAGATTAAACCTCCTTTTAACCCTTTCCTTAAATTTTGTATAAGATCTCGCATCTTCCTCAGGTAATCTTGCATACTGCACCATAAGTTCACCACTAATTAAAGGAATGATCCACCTTATCCATTGGTTCATAGGTATTTTATATTCTACGCACTTCCACTCAAAAGATCGTAGAAACCACGCAACATCGTCTCCTTCGCGATACCTAGGAAATTCATCTAAATCAATATCATCATCAATCTGCTTTGAGACCACTGGCACTGACTGTTTTTGTTTCATTTGTAACCTAGCCATTGCCAATTCATGCTCTCTCTGTTCACGGGCCATCTGCATTTCCATCTCTTTCATCTCTTTTTCATGAGCAAGTCTAATCCTTAATATTTCTGGATTTTCTTGAGCGGCTATCACGGGGTGTTCAACTTCTTCCCCATCTCCTAAGCCAGGGTTTACCCTTCTAGCCCTGGTCTCCATTTTGTTTTAATGTATTCACTTGTTTACTTTAAATTCTACAGCAGATTTGCTACTTTACCCTCTTTGTTTACCTCACAAATCTGCCTTTTCCTTTGTGTATTGAGTTGTACACAAGTTAGCAGCTTAGATTAGGTGTTTCTACATATACCTTTAAGCTGTTACCTCGAAACACCTATCGTGGCTGCTTTGTTAACAATATAATCAAGTATGGCTTCTACCAGCAATGTCCAGTGGTGTTGCTACCAATTACCCAAAGTCGTATACCTCGCAACGACCACCTGCTGTTTTCAAATCAATATCCCTACCTTACCCTAGGTGTTTTACCTCAGGATATTGACTTTAAGTGACTTTAAAAGTCAAAATTCAACAACTTTTACTTCAGAAATTTCTTCCCAAACACTGGATTACTCGCATCCCAGCGCTTGCCACCAAAATGTAAAGGCCGAAGACTCTCTCAGCCCTTAATCTATTTCATATATATATTTATCTTTATTTGGTAGTGTGGTAGCGTTGTGTTTACTTGTAAATCAAACTGTTATTTCCTTCCAAGAGGCGCACCTTCCATTTCCTTTTCCCTACTCTTTGGCTTGATAATAATGTTGCCTCCCTTCTGATGCTGCAGCAGACAGCACCCTGCCCCCACTCTGCCAATCTCCAGCAGTGGGTTGGATACAGTTACTGTTCAAAACTCTGGCCCTATTTGGCTCCCTTTATAAACAGAACTCGATGAAGCTTCATGAAACAACAAGAACATGTGTTTATTGAATACAGTTAAATCTCAAGACAGCTTCTTCTTCAAGTTACACTTTCAGCTTCTGTTGTCAAACAGTTCAGTCCCTAACTTTCACACTCAGTTCAAAGACTCTTAACTTCTTGAGAAAACTCTCAACCAGTACAATATGTGTTTGCTTGCCCTTATATTTTCACCAGCAACATCAAACACGTAACAACAAACTCAGGACCCCAATTCCCAGCTTCCCTCAGGACAGCTAAAGGCCCGTTTCTCCCCTTCGTTAACCTCCCAGATTAACGACCCAAGGCAGAGAACCCAGATTATCCCCTCAGGCTCCATTTTATATGGGCCTGGCTGGCTTGCTACGCCCTGATTGGCTGAGCTCCTCCAGCATTCTATTTCACCCCTCCCCTTGGAGTGCTCAACTAGCCCCTCCCTTAGGCTACTTACCCTTGACAAAAAAACGCTTTGGCAACACTTTTAAACGTCTAGACTTACCGTGTTCGCCACACTTTGCATTTTAAACCAAAATAACTTAATTTTGGGGTTGAGGGGTCCTAGCGGTCATCACATAAGGCTTGGAAGGAAAAGCCATACTGGGAAATGACGTAAGTCAGGTTTGATTCTGCACTCCTCCACAAAGCCAGCTGGGTGACCTTGGACTAGTCACAGCTCTCTTTCTGAGCTCTCACAACCCCATCTACCTCACAGGGAAATAGAAAGCCTCTTTGAGTTCCCTTAATTGGGTGAGAAAAGCAGGGTATAAAACCCAACTACCACTCCTCTTCTTCTTCAGATATGTAACCCATGGATAGGCAACCTCATTTCTATTCTATTCAGCCAGGCACACCTTAATCTGTCTTCAGCCACTGATTAAGATTGAATTATGTGTATATTTAAAAAAAAAGACTAGACTCATGAAAATGGATCATTCAACATAATGTAGTAATAACCACACTAAGCTTCCATGTGTAGAAATTATGAACCTCTGGAGTATCACATTCTGGAACAAATAACAGGGAAAGCTTACTGACTTTGCACCCTGTTTATACATTCCCCAGATGGCCACTACTTAACTAGATGGAGCCAGTGGTCAGCCATGTAGAACTGATTGACTTATATTCTTGCAAATACAGCTGAAGACATAGTTACTGGATCACAGAACAAACAAAATAAAAGTCCAAAACTGACAGCTCAGATTTACCCTACCATGGTTACAGAATCTCCTTTCTGGAAGCATTTGCACATAGAATGATGACTCAGAAAGGGTTAGGGTTACAGGGGTGTAATATTTATATAAAGCAATACTCTGACTCCAAACTGAACACACGTCAGCTGTGTTTTCTTTTAAACCAGTTAATTTGTTCCAGCTGGTTCAGCTTGTTAATCATGCAGAATACCTTTCATTCAGAAAATGGGGAAGGTTTCATTAGTCATTTTCACACGATACTAGATTACTGTCCTGAAATATACAGAATAGCTTTATTCATAATGAAGAAGAAAATAGTCCTAATGGAACGATCGGATTTACACAATCAACCATCACGTACGATGGAAAACAAGATGTGTCCTTCAGATATGCTCAAACGCCCTTGTGCTGAGTGCTGTATCAGTAGCGGGAAAGATCTTCTACCTGGTAGAAGATCTTTCCCGTATGTGCCCAGAGTTTCTGATGAAGGATTCCTGATCCTGCAACATCTTAGAGGTCTGGAACTTTTAAAAATGACTTGTATGTAAACTACATGGATTTAAAAAAAAAAAGCAGTCATTGATTACTAAACCAGTCCATAGGTTGAAGAAGGAGGAGGCTTTTTTACCCCACTTTTCTCACCCATTTAAGGGGACTCAAAGCATGTGACAAAGGTTTTCTATTCTTCTCCCCACAACAGAAGACCCTGTGAGGTAGGCAGGGCTGTGAGAGCTCAGAAGAGAGCTGTGACTAGCCCAAGGTCACCCATCTGGCTTCATGGGGGAGTGCGGAATTGAACCTGGTATTCCCAGATAAAAGTCCAGCTCCCTAAACACTAGACCAATCTGGCTCACATGGAAGCAAAAGAATTGTCCACAGAGCGAACAGGGTAAGCTCCATACAATTGCCTTTTATATAAAAACTGTTTTGCTTTTGCATGGGTAGCAATATGAGACCTCTTCTGATTAATGCACTTCTGAAAATCTTCAATAATGTGACCCATCCTCTAAGACTGCCTCCACAGTCAGTAAAAATAAAGAAAGAAGAAGTGACTCAAGGCCTGTTTGCATTAGTCCGGACCATCCCTCAGCCAGATAGCTGTGGAGCACTAAAAAGCTCTTCATAGCTATACTAGCCATGGCTAGAGCATGGCTAGTACAACCTGGCACATACCCTTTGCACCTCTTTCGGACGCAGGATGCATGGGGCAGGATGGGGTGCCACATTACTTGTTGGTTGCCACAGCAACAAATAATGTGCATGATTGTTGTCATGGCAAGGCAACCACCTCTAGTAGAACAGCAGTCACACTTTCATCTTGTGGTTAGAGTGTCAGACTCTTATCTGATCATCTCCCAGAACAATTCCACACTCCTTCACAAGCCAGCTGGGTGACCTTGGGCGAGTCACAGATCTCCTCCTGAGCTCTCACAGTCCCATCTACCTCAAAGGGTATTTGTTGTGGGGAGAAGAATAGAAGGTTCGAGTCCTGTTAAATGAGTGAGAAAAGTGGGGTATAAAAGTCAACTCTCCTCTTGCTCTGCACTTAGTGAAGCACTGAGGTGCATCCCCATAGGCATTTAAATCCGAACTGAATCCAGTGTTCTCATTTACTTATGTAATTAATCTGAATTCAGCATCCAGCATCTCCATTCAGTTTCTTATTCCCGCATTTTATGAAGACCATCTTGCAGAAATCCGGAGAAAAAAATGTACTATGAAAACATGACTTGGTCCCAATTTTGGAGCCAAGTCCACCTTTTCCCCCCAAATGGGGATGCTACTGGGCTATTTGGGGGGTGGAGGTCTAGTCTTCTGGCCAATGGCAGCCAGCTATAGGTGGGATATCACAGATGCAAAGCTCCTCCCTCCCTTGCTATGCTCACAATGCTAGAGCCCTGATCGAAAAAGGCAAAAAGGGGGGAGAGCTGCTTGATGCAGTTTTGCCTTTAAAACTTTTTTGCCAGAAACATTTGTATCTTTTCTCATGATTGTTATCAGAAAGATACATTTTATATGCAAAAAAATGTTTTACAAAAAGTAGCTCACTTCTGATTGTACTGTGCTTGCTCCTTCGCTGATCTGCTTGAGTGCACAGTTCCTGGTAATGTCAAAAGGGAGAGGTGTGAAAAGAAGAAAGTAATCAGGCTTAGAATTTTTGTTTTTAAGTACAAGCTTTTAATTTAAGCTCTCCAGCTTCAGCTCAAGTGAGTTAGTGAGTGAAGGGGAAAGTTTTACTGATTTGATTTCAGGCATGGTTTGCGCTGGGGGGGTGGGGGGGATTTAAAAGTCCTGTTACGAGTGGGGATGGTTATATTTGGATTAATTGCCAGGCACTCTATTTGGATTAAAAATAGCCCCCCAAAACAGACCAAGCAGGACTAAACCAGGACTAAAAAAAACTAAGTGGGGATGCGCTCCGGGTAAATCTGGGACAAGGCAGGTGAAGGTGCAAACACCCTCGAAAACAGCTTAGAGGTGGTACTGTCCATATGCTAGTCCTTGAATCCCTATTAAAGGTCAGAAAATGAAGGTATGCTCTATTTTACGCAATCAATTATAAACAGATGTAGGCAGGGCAACTTGCAAAAAAGAAATTAAATAAGGAAAATACTGTACCTACTCCTTCAGCAGGCATTTGCTCGGGAGGAAACCGCTGGAAGGGGAAACCCCATTACTGAAAGACAAGTCAGTTTCTCAAGACTAGCTTGGTTGAAGACACAAAGCAAAGGTCACAGCAGAGGCAAGGCAAGTCTTTGCTGCAATGTTTGCCTCATGGTTCTGCCCACCCAGAATTATTTGGAGGACTGTCTGGTTTTTTCTACATTATTCAACAACCTCCTTAGATTTCAACCTGGAATAAACTAGTCAGTCTTGCCCAACCGACATTTCCTACAAAAGTTCTGCTTTTCAGCCCAGTTTGTGAAAGATCTTTCCACAAAGGCAGCACCTATGACATTTAGCAATTTTAAAAAATGTGCCTTCCTTGCTGAGAACATTATTTGTATGCTGTCTTTCCTCCAAGCAAGAGAAGGAGGAAATTAAGAGTTTCCCTGACCTCTACTGACCTTGCAAGGTAGACTAGGCCAACATGTATTGAATGCCATAAGGCCACATGTTGAGGTACACAGCTGCATATTTGAAATAAAGTTTCACCAAGCAATGGGAGAAGACCTCTTGCCCCTGTTGCTATTACCCTTGCAGCAACTAAATTTTGGAACAACAGAAAATCCTTTTCCCATCTTTCTTCCCATCCTCTCAAGCAACATCTGCTCTATGCAAACTAAATACCACTCTCCAGAAACGCTGCAGTTTCAGGGTAGAAATGTTCTCACTACCTTGAAGACACAAGGGGTGAATTCCCATTACAAGCTTAAAATGGTTTTGAAATGGTTTTGAAAAGGTTTCGATCCTCTCAGTCCCCACGTCAGGTTGGCTTAACATGCTTTCCGCGTGTTAAATCGCCCCAAAGCATTGTAAATGTTAACACTCATTTCAACAGGTCTCGCTCCGGTTCGTGCATTTGAAACGTTTTACATTTCTTACTGTGGGAACCGTACCGTCTTAGTGGGATGAGAATGCATGTTTAGGGTTTCCCTTCCCCAATAGCTTGCTTCCAAAGATAGTGATTTTGCTGTAAAAATCCACCTCTTACAGCAACCGCTACACTGTAGCAATCCACCCACTTCACACCTGATAACAATGTTGCAATTTTGCACAATTCTGAAAGTTCTGACCTTTAGGAAGGGAAAAGAAAGGAAAGCAGCTGCAGGTTCTGGGAGATGTGTAAATGTTTTTAAGGCTGTGGCGGTGAGCGGGCAAAGGGGGTTTGAGTTGCCGCTGCTGCTGCATGCCCTGGGCAATGGGGAGAGGAGGGGAAAGAATCGCTGGCTGCCCGGTGCCATTTTTCCTCCATCCAGGCAAGCGGCAGCCACCCAGCCACCCAGCTAGGCTCCCTGAAGGAGTCCGTTATGGGTGGCGCATTCACGCCAGAAAGAAGAGGGCAGGGCAGCCCCAAAAAGCGGTTTTTAAAAAGTAGCCACTGGAGTCCCCCCTTGAGACACGTACATCCTCAGAATCCGGATTTAATGCAATTCTGGCTGAAAGTAATGGGATCAGGCAAATTCGCGTTTGCATCCGGTTCTGTTATTTCGGTTTAGGGAAACCATATTAAGCTTGTCATGGGAATGAGGCCAAGTAAATGAAGCTAGGACCTTCTGAATTCCTATCAATGTGGATGAAAAATTATGCTACAGTATTTATGAACAGGAGAGATTTTTGAGATCCTTCTTGTTTGTATTTCCTGCAACAAAGCTATATATAGTATTTGTCTGGTTTCCAACGCAGATTTTTTTGGGGGAGGGATGCCCTAAAAATTTAAAAGATGTGCTGCATAATCGTATTTTTCAAACTGGGGTACAAAGTACTGATGAGGGTCAATTTGAAACACAAATTATGCCACAATAACCTGAACTTTTCTCACTGGCCTTGGTTCCCACTAACAAACTGCTCTGAATACTCAGGGAAGCAAAATCAGTATAAAAAGTAAGGTGAGACTGGTGGAGTGGGGCAGGACAGAAAGGGATGGGGGGGGCTTTGGGTCAGATTTGTTGTGATCTCTCAGATCATGTGGGTGTGTTTTGGGAATCAGCCTGCATAGTACTGCATAACACCAGAACATAATAACACCAGCTGCCTTATCACACTTTGCTACCCAGCCATAATAATTGCTATTTCTGTGTGAGACAAGTACAACCATGAGAAACTACTGTGTTTACTTGTAGTTACCGGATTGGCCAAATATGGGGCATAAACACTAACCTGCCTTTTCCCATGCCGTCATGTTTCTCACACAAGTATATCTGCTTCTATACATCCATCATTATTATTGGGAGACACGTAGCAATAGAGAACAGCAGTATACTTAAAGCCATGACGTTAAGTGATCCAGGAGTTATACGCTTCTTGTACCTGCTCTTATACTAGCTAAGATATAAGGATCTATACTCTTGTATTCATTTTAGAATAAGCCGTATACCTGTACTTATATGCATGCAATCTCTACATTGCATTTATGTAGTTCTTTCTTGCACTCGCTAAGAATAAAGTGCCTTCTATTTGGAATGCTTGTGGTTCCAGTGTCCTGATCACGTTACACTGTGCAACTCTGCTATCTTATCAATAATTCTCCTCAACAAGATTTAGTGAAATAAATCTCCTAATTGTGGTAGTGGCCTTGTAGGGGACCACAGCCACAGGTTCTTCCGCCCACCTAGAAGCAGCTCACAGCTACATTTTGGGCAAATTAGAATTTACCAACAATACACTGACTTAAACTGACTGGATCACTCCTTGCTGGACATTCCTGCTATATCTAAGTCATGGAAGGGCTTCTATATCCAGAAGAAGCATCATAAAAAGGCCTACTAGTACAGCAGGAAATCTAAAGGACTTTTGCACACATCCCAAGGTATGATAATATCAGGCAGGGCTAGCTGCCTGCCATAATAGTTGTGTGAAAAATCTCTGCCAGCTATGGGATTCTGTAGTTTTGCCTCAGCAGGGAACTGGCAGTTGACTCCCCCCTCCCTGCTGAGGTCAAGTGATACATTTGTGTTGGAAGGTTTTGGCGGCAAGTTTAAATTAGTTTTAAAAGATAGTTATTGCTCATTGGTGAAGGGCCAAACCCCGCACAGCTATGAAACATATAAATATGCTGGGCTTTCTGTTCCAAGTTGCTCCCAACGAGAAATGTCCTAACGCTGAGCTGAAATAAAGCACTGTTCATCTTTTTTCAAGAAAGAGTCTCATGGTCATTCTTTGCCAGCCTGACAGATAAGCCTATATTAGCCAGTGTTAAGCATCAGACAATCCAAGTAGGTATGACCAGGGCCCTTTCTGCACTTGGCCTTATTCTGGAATCTAGCCCTGCCACAGTCTGCATTAGCTTGTGACCAGCAGGCCAGTATGCCGGAATACATTCCAGAATAAGGCTTGTTGCCTGCTTGCTTGATGGCTTTTAACAGTTATCTGTGAAAAATAGACTGTTGGACTAGACAGGCCTTGGTCTGATTCAAGAGCATTTAGAAGCTTGCAAAGTTGTCACAGTACAGGGTGAGGAATTCAAGGTCCATGTAACTAAATAAGAAGAGAAACAGCAACAAAGCTACAATAGGCAGAATCTCTATTTAGGTGACCACATAAAGGTCTTGCAGCAGCTGCCAATACTTGTTCAAATCCTGACCAAGATGGAAACCTTGTCTGAATTTTGGATGTTCTGAATAAAAAGTGTTACTGTGCTCCTTTATAAATCTATGGTTTGGGCTACATTTGGAATATTGTGTTCAGTTCTGGCCATCACACCTCAGAAATGATATCGTGGGACCAGAAAAAGTGCAGAAAAGGGCCATCAGGGGTCAAAGAGCTGAAGCAAAATCAGGCTGCAACATCAACTCTCTTCAGCCTTGAAAGACATTTAAGAAGTGCCAGAATTGAAGTATATGGAATCAAAAATGGTGCAAAAAAGGTGGATAGGATAAAAGTATTTTCTCTGTTGGACAACTCTAGGACCAGGGGGCCACTCTGTGAAGCTGATGAGCAGGAGAGTTAGGACTGACAAGAAGAAATATTTTTTCACCCAGAATGACATCTGTCTGCAGAATTTGCTGCCAAAACAAATGATAACAGCAACCAGCCTGGATAGCTTTAAGAAAGGGTTAGACATATTCACAGAAGATAGGTGCAGCAATGGCTACTAAAATGGATATCTACCTACTTCCTCCAGGCCAGAGAGACATGCAGAATCCCTGTAATGGCCATTTGCAAGGAGTCAAAAGCAGGTAAAGGTTTTGAGATGCCCAGAAGCAATTGTTGGGCCAGTGTGTAAGACAGTGTGCTAGATTAGATGGGCTGTGGCCAGACCCAGCAGGGCTTCTCTTACCTCCTTAAATGACTATGACAGCATAAAACCAAAATTCCTAAGCCACCAAGAGCTACAGATACTATGCGTACTTCAAAAGGATGTCTCTGCTGCCATCTTATGGCCTGTTTCCCACCAATCCAGAAAATCAAGGTCTTATTCTTGTGAAAATCTGAAGGCAAGAGGCAATTCAATCAATTCAGGGAGCCATTCCGCTTACCCTTATCTGGATAGGAACTGCAATGTACCCTATGGCAGTATGCAAGCAAAAGATTCTGCTATAAGATTTGCAATATTAAGAAAGAGCTTAATATTTTTGTTTGTTTACATTTTTATCCTGTCCTATACTTGGAGGTTTCCGGGTGAGTAACAACATTTAAAATATTATTAAAACAAAACAGTGTGTATTAAAACAATAGTATCTGCAAGTGGAAAGGGGAAATGTATCATCATAAACCAAAGGCCAGGGCAAAGAGGTATGTCTTCACTGCCTTCTGAAATTTGTACAATGAAGGTGATTGATGCACCTCAAGGGGGAGACTATTCCATAGCCTAGGGGCCATCACTAAGAAGGCCCTTTCCCGGCTGCCTATCCCTTCTGCTGCTGAGGGTGGTGGGACAACCAGGAGGACCTCAGCCTCCAGATCTTAAGGCACGGGCAGGTCAATATGGGAGTAGGCATTCCTTTAGATACTCGGGGCCCAAGTCATTTAGGGCCTTATAAGTCAGAGTTAGCACCTTGAATTTAAAACTGAACCTCACATATCTATTTCCATTTCTCTCCTGCCTTTTACCCAAATGTCTCAGGTTGAATTACAATATGAAGATACATTGATTTGGAATAATGAGAAAAATAAGTGGAATATAAAATCTAGAGAACGACTAAAGCAAGACGGATATGAGGTACAACGGCTTTTATATGCACAACTTATGGAATGTTATAAAGCAGACAGAAAGAACTGGCAATTCAAAGGAGGAGAAAGTGGGGGAACGTATTGGAACTGGAAGAAGGAGAGTCTACACCTACAACGTAGAACTGGTTGTTAAAAATAGAGGTGGAATAAGATCAAGTTAAAGATTATATGAAGATATGGGCAACCTACTTTTAGTATAATATATAGATGGAACAATGAGAAAGATGTGGTCAAGAGATTTGAAATTTACACTCTTGTTATAATTCTAAGGAAATTTTTAATAAAATGATGTATTTTGCACCACAAAAGTTATCTAAAAAGTAACTTTCCTCTTTCTTTGCTAATGCATTTTCATCCATCCCACTTTCAGGGTGAAAACGCACTGGCAAAGCAGCTAGCTGTTTGCTTTTACCTTTATCAAATTCAAATGCCTGCCTTTGGCGTATATAATGTGGAAAGAAAATGACTCATCACTTTGTGGGTGTCTTTTTCCACTCTGAAGGTGAACTGAAGATGGATTGAAAGTGTGGTGAAAAGGAAGGAATGTATTATATATGGTGTGCTTGTATGAAAGTGAAACGTTTTCAGGAAGAAATATATAAGATAATGAAAACATTATTAAAAATGCAAATCCAGTGGAAACTTACATTATTTTACTGGAAATATTAAACTAAAAATTAGAAAAGGATAATTGATTAATGCAATATATGGTGACCACAGCAAGATGAGTTCATGCAGAAGAATGTAAATTATAAAAAGTACTAGTACCGCAAGGTTGGTTTATGAAAACAATGAACTGGCTAAGATGGACAAATTGACTTGTTAAAAGATAAGTAAGAAGGTTTCAGAATCTGTAAAATAAAAAAGGCAACATTTTATTGACTATCTGCAGAACACAGGAAAGAGATTTGTTAATTATAGACTTCAAAGTCTGAAAGGGAAAGGAAGGCAGAGAAAAGAATATTTAGAAGAATCAGTACATTGAGAGAATTAAAAGAACACCATTAAAGGGGTGAGGAGTCAATTAGCTATAATAGGATAATGATTTAATTATGGTTTGCTTTTAAGACTTCATTTGTATGAATGTAAGTTTTAACCATTGTTATTAAAAAACCCCACAAAAAATAATTAATGCATAGGATGAGTTACAATAAATACAGTTAAAAATGATCTGACTCAAACAATGTATAACAGTGCCTGAAAATGAAGGGGAAGGTGTTCCAACTCCAGAATGTTAAAGTTACAGTAAAACAACAAAAGAAACCAAATCCCATTCTTATACAGCCTATTTAGAAATACTGTAAAATGTAATAGATAAGTAAACTGAGCCTCTGTAACTTACCATACTTGAAGTTTTCAATCAGCAACAACAACCTGCATTACACAGTTTTGCATAACCAAACCCAATTCAAGGTGTTAACTTTAACTTATAAGGCCCTAAATGACTTGGGTCCCAAATATCTAAAGGAACTTCTCCCATATCAACCTGCCCATGCCCTAAGATCTGGAGGGGAGGCCCTCCTGGTTGTCCCACCACCTTCCATATTAAAAGGGGGGGAACCTGAGAGAGGGCCTTCTCAGTAATGGCCCCCTAGGCTATGGAATAGTCTCCTCCTTGAGGCCAGGCACTTTCATTTTCAGAAACTGCTATTGTTTTAATATATACTGTTATTGCTTATATAATTTGCTTTTAAATGTTGTTACCTGCCCTAAGACCTTCAGGTATAGGGCAGGATAATGATGACGAAGATGATGAGGATGAGGATGTCAAACCACAGAGTTGAATAAGGGATGAGTGTGTTAAATTGCAAGCTTCTTCATAGGGAGCTAATTACATTAATTTGGTCTCAAGCAGGTCTCTTGATGGAATTGCACTGCACCTAAAAGAGCTGATCTGGGATTTCTGGGTGCTAGTAGATTTACAGACCCTACGGGAATGTCAGGTGGAAACTGTGCCTAGAGCAGTTTTGCCCAGTTTCCGTTTGTGAACCGGTTGGTGCCCTACGTTGACCAACAGGTCTTAGCTATAGTTGCTCCCACTCACATCGCTCAACTCCCCAGCGTCTCTTCCTGCCTTCTGACTTCACCATCCAGCTGGTCAAAGCCTCTGCATAAAAGAGTTGCCTGGGTTTGAGTGCTGGTGGGAGAGTGGTGGGAGCTGCTCAGATGATGCAACTAGGGGCTCTTTGCTGGCCCTGGCTAGCTGAAACTTCTTCCTGGCTTCTGTCTCCAGCCACTTGCAGGTATAGGGCAGGATGGATGGATGGATGGATGGATGGATGGATGGATGGATGGATGGATGGATGGATGGATGGATGGATGGATGGATGGATGGATGAGTTTCTGCACAAAAGAACTGCCTATGCCTGGGACTGAAGAAAACCACCGCACCCTTTGCAAAGGAGAACAGTTGTGCTTTCTATACAAGTGTGACATTTTTTTCCTTTGGATTTGGATTTTATATTTAAATGTGTTTAATTTTATATATATTTATTTATTATTGTATTTTGCTTTTTTTATTCCATTGAATAATCTCTCTTTTATTAGCTGCTTGAACATGGAATAGAAAGGTAGCATACAAACACACTGGTGATGATGACTTGCATAAAGAAATTAAAAATCCTTCTACTGGCAAATAATTCAGGAATAATGCCATGAGTATTTAGTTTTCTGTTTCTGTCAACATGGATTAATTGGTGCTCATGAGCATTAGTTTCCCAAGAACTCCCTCTACTGTTCTAATGCAGTAGGTGGTTTCCTTTTTCTTTTCTTTTTTATATGGCAATCTTGATATCTGAGGGCCTTTCTGCAATTACTTGTTAATCTGGATCCCTAGCTGCTAAGAACATGTTGTCTGCAGGCAGTCCAGATCAAGGAACTGCTCAGAACACATTGTCTGCCAGAGAGTAGAGTAGATTGGGGCTAACGCAGGCATGTCAAAGATATGGCCCGTGGGCCGGATGCGGCCCGCGGGGCGTTTTAATACGGCCCGCGGCCGGCCGCCCCCGATGCCACCGCCCGCCCCCCGCCGCCGCACGCTGCCCGCCACTGGCCTCGCGCACCACCCGCCGCCACCCCCGTGTGCTGCCCCCGGCGCCCCCGCGTGCTGCCCGCCGCTGCCCCCGCGGCCCGCAGCCCGCCGCCGCGGCCCGCGCGCCGCCGCGCACCACCCTCCTTGGGCGCGAAGGAGGCGACGTGGGGCGAGCGAGCGCGCGGCAGGACCCTCCATTGCCGGAGTTCGCGGGCGCCGCCATGGACAGCCAGCCCCTCCCTAGCCACGCCCCGGCCACGCCCCCAGCCCTCCTCTGTTCCCTAGCCACGCCCCCGGCCACATCCCCGGCCCCTCCTCTGTGCCCCAGCCACACCCCCGGCTGCACCCCCGGCCACGCCCCCAGCCCTCACAGTTTTTTGTTTTTTTTTTAATCCGGTCCTCGGCCGGATTGAGTTTGACACCTCTGGGCTAAGGTCTCACCAATTCAGATTAGTGGCAGACCAAGGGCCTGTTTGCACTTGGCTTTATTCTGGAATATATCCCAGAATAGGGGCCTGCTGTCCTCATGTGAGTATAGGGAACAGCAGGCTTCAGAGAGCCTTCCACATTTGGCCTGCCAGCGCACATTGGGGTAGCTTCTGGGATGCACCATCTGCCCTTGCAGGAGTTGTTTCCATACCAGAAACGTCTCCTGCTGTCCTAGAAGCCATCCCAGCATACACTAGCCGTGGTGCACAAAACTGTGCACCACAAACATCCAAAGGCTTATCTTTCTTGACCACCAGAGAGACCATTCGCACCTCTTCCGAGTAGTGGGAGACATTCGGAGGTGCTTCACAAGCGTCCTGGAACATCAGGTGACTGAAAAACGGCAGCGGGCAGCCAGCAATTCTTTCCCCTCCTCTCCCCATTGCCCAGGGCACACAGGAGCAGCGGCAACTCAAGCCCCCTTCGCCTGCTCACCTCCACAGTCACAGCCTTAAAAACAGAACCTGCAGCTGCTTTCCTTTCCTTTCCCTTGTTTAAAGGTCAGAACTTTAGCAAAATTGCAACATTGTTATCAGGTGTGAAGTGGTTGGATTGCTACAGTGTAGCGGCTGCTTTAAGGGGTGGATTTTTACAGTAAAATCACTATGTTCGGAAGCAAGCTATTGGGGGAGGGAAACCCTAAACACGGATTCTCATCCCTTAACACGGTACTGTTCCCACAGTAAAAAATGTAAAACGTTTCAAGCACACGAACCGAAGTGAGACCTGTTGAAATGGGGATTAACATTTACAACACTTTGGGGCGATTTAACACGCGGAAAGCATGTTAAGCCAACCTGAGGTGGGAACTGCGAGGACTGAAACCGTTCTGAAGCTGAAATAAGCTTATAATGGGAACGTGGCCTGAGTCCCCTTAAATGGGTGAGAAAAGCAGGGTAGAAAAGCCAACTCTTCTTTGTCCTCCATTTGCTGTTCTAAAGCCCGGTCAATGTGGATACCTCTGCCTGGGTTAAATCCAGCTAATAAGGATTAACTGAGGTTAAGTGCACAAAGGGATTGAGACGGAGCAACAAGCCCCAGGGCAAAATAAATGAACCCAATTGCATACTTTTCCTTATTGGCAACAGCGCTCTGTGGCCTCAAAGTCACCATCATCTCTTAACCCCCATAGTTGTCAGTGCAATGGAACGGATTGAGAATTGGGGGCTGGAGTGGGGAAGAGTGTGGCTACTCCTACACGTAGGAATTGCACTGAAGGTGTAACAAATAGTGGCTGGGCTGTAGCATTTATCTTCACCCCAGTGAAGAATTGGCTTTATCTGTTTAAGACAAACTTTGATTGCTTCTATATAAAAATGGAGAAGGGGGCGACAATTTAAAGATTAATACCTTAAAACTGAGGTAGTGATGAACCCTGAGACTGGCCTAGAAATATCAATAAATAGCCAAGCCTGCGCACAAATACTCGTAACATTTGAAATCTATCTATCTCAGCTCTTCATTTCCAATGGAGCCTTTTCTGTAATAAAGAAAAAGGAGTTTGCTTTTATACCTTGTTTTTCTCACCCTTAAGGGGACTCAACGCAGCTGACAAACCTTCTGTTCTTCTCCCCACAACAGACACCCTGTGAGGTAAGTGGGTCTGTGAGAGCTGTGACTAGCCCGAGGTCACCCAGCTGCCTTTGTGCAGGAGTGCGGAATTGAACCGAGAGACTACCAGATAAGAATCTCATACTATAACCACAAGACCAAAGTGGAGGTGGAATAAAACTACCTAATAAGATAGCTTAATCTTTGCCTCTCTAGCTGTTTAATATCTGTGAATTCATTGTCCACAGTCAAACAGGGATAGCTGGGCCTTGAAACTCAACGGGTAACCCTGAGCCAGTCACTTCCTTTTGCCCTAACTAACCTCACCAGGCCGTGTGAGAGATGTTTGTTGTCATCTTGAACTGTTCAGAAAGAAAAGCATGATATAAACCTAACAACAATCATAAAAATAGCATTGCAGGACCATTTTTTTACAGGAAGTGTAGAAGAAGGAGAATTGGCTTTTATACCCTGCTTTTCTCACTCTTTAAGGGGACTATTCCATAATCTGGGAGCCACCACTGGGAAGGCCCTATCCCAGTTGCCCACCTCTTTTGCCCTTGAGGATGTTGGTACAACCTGGAAAACCTCCTTTACAAACCTTAAGAAACAGGCAGGCTGATCTCCTCAGATCTACCATAGAAAACCTTCTGTCTCATTCTTCTTTTTTCTCTCCCATCAAATAATCTGGTGGCTCTCATCTACCCAGCTGCAACCATTGTTCACACTGGCTTCTGAGTGCCTCATTGCATCAAACATTCAAGGATGCTGGACCCGTATCCAGCTGGGCCAAATACTTCCTCAACGGCTGCCACAGAAACTCACAGAAAGGATCGCACAGCACTCTAAAATGTCCAACAAAAACGAGAAGAATCAACTCACTGCGATTTTCAATGAGGTCAAGAGCAACTTTAGTGGTAGTTTGCATCCCGTTGTTTATGAAGCATTTGCAGGCTTTCATGGATGAAATACTTGCATCCAATCCACCAAACGAGACTGTGATACGTTCAGACATTGTAAAATACTTTCCTGAAAGGTACAAATGATCACATGCAAAAGGTGTTTGTCAACTCATAAAGTAATGAAATTAAATAGGGCAAAGGGGCTTAAAGACTTTCACAAAACACTTTCACTGACATTCTATCTGAAGATCCAGTTCAGGCAGGAGGGAAAAATTAATTAAAGTTGTTAACAACTTCACAACGATCTCTGGGCTCACTATAAATTTGCAAAAGTCCAAAATTATTTTCTTTAACGTTCCTCCCAGATTGGTCTATTTTCTTTAATGTGAGACAGTTTGGTTTAGTGCGGTGATGGCCAACCTATGACACACGTGTCACAAGTGACACGCCAAGCCCTTTTCAGTGACACACATGGCCACCCTGGCACCTGGGCGTGTAGTGCTTGCTTGTTCTTGAAGTGAACGAAATACCAACTTTCAATTGAAGATTTAGCAACAAAAGTCACTAATGTAAAGAATTATTTGTTTTTGCTTTTAATAAAATACATATATCAAAAATATAACTTTTTTACTAGAGCCACAAATATCACAAAATTATGGATATTTCTAGGCGTGACACAGCACCTGAATTAAGCTAGGTTTTCTTGCGAATTTTGACACACCAAGCTCAGAAGGTTAGCCATCACTGGTCTAGTGGTTAGGGAGCTGGACTCTTACCTGGGAATACCAGGTTTGATTCCGCTCTCCCCCATGAAAGGGAGCTGGGTGACCTTTGGCTAGTCACAGCTCTCTTCTGAGCTCTCACAGCCCTCCCTACCTCACAGGGTATCCATTGTGGGGAGAAGAACAGAAGGTTTGTCAGCCGCTATGAGTCCCCTTAAATGGGTGAGGAAAGCTCCCCTAACATCCAGCCTTTGCCACTCCTTTTCTAAAGGACAAGGAAGATAAATCTCCTTGAGCACTATGAGAAATCAGTTTACCTTCATCCTAAATCAGTGATGGCCAACCTATGACATGTGTGTCACAGGTGTCACGCCAAGCCCTTTTGGGTGACACACATGGTCACCCTGGCACCTGGGCATGTAGTGCTTGCTTGTTCTTGAAGTGAACGAAATACCAACTTTCAACTGAAGATTTAGCAAATGAAATCCAGCCACAAAAGTCACTAATGTGAAGAATTATTTGTTTTTGCTTTTAATAAAATACATATATCAAAAATATAACTTTTTTACTAGAGCTACAAATATCACGGAATTATGGATATTTCTAGATGTGACACAGTACCCGAGTTAAGCTGGGTTTTCTTGCGAATTTTGACACACTGAGCTCAAAAGGTTCGCCATCACTGTCCTAAATGCTGGATCCAACATGCAAAGCAGGCTCAAGGCTGCCAAATCAAATACCCTTTGTGCAGATGTAACAGCAGTAAGGAAGCCTATCTTATATGAAAGTAACCTGAGAGGAATGTGTTTGAGGACCAGGTAGAGATCCCAGGTAGATATTACAGTTGTAGGAAAAATGGCCTTCAATTCTAAGAGGAATTGCTTTATATACTTATTGGAAGGGAATCTAGGGACAGAAACAAACCCTCTAAAACTACCACATGCTCTAGGTAGCTCCCTCTTTCAGCCATTAACTACAGATGGTGGCGAGAGTGGAATGACCACTGAGTCGAGGTCTTCTTGACAGAGGTCCAAGTGATTTGCCATCACTTCCCTTGAGAAGCTACATCAGTGGTTCTCAACCTTCCCAATGCCGCGACCCTTTAATACAGTTTCTCATGTTGTGCTGACCCCCAACCTAGCCCTAATCCCCAACCATAAAATTATTTTCGTTGCCACTTCATAACTGTAATTTTGCTACTGTTATGAATAATAATGTAAATATCTGATATGCAGGATGTATTTTCATTGTTACAAATTGAACATAATTAAAGCATAGTATTCACTTCAACCACAGTTGAATATAAAAGTGTCATTTTACCTCCAATACTGCTACTTTGAGGGGGGGGGAGGAACTGGGGCGCTTCTAAGGCCATCTGCTGGGACTCGAGAGCAGGAGAAGGTTTGTCCTTGTCTCTGCTCGAGATGCCCATGAGCATTTGGTGGGCCACTGTGTGCAACAGGATGCGGGACTAGATGGGCTGTGGCCTGATCCAGCAGGGCTTCTCTTATGTTCTTATGTTCTTATGTACTTTCTACACAGTAGCTGCTCTCTACTGCATTTGTACGGGGTGAATATGATGGGGTTGGCGCAATGATGTCATGACGCCAGGTACTCGTATGTGGGCGTATCTGCATGTGGGCGGACCCACCTGGAGATGGATAGAAGAGCAGTGTCTTGGTTCCTATATGTTTTCCGATGGTCTTAGACGACCCTTGTGAAAGAGTAGATGGACCTCCAAAGGGGTCGCGACCCACAGGTTGAGAAACACTGTGCTAGGGCATGATCTGCAGTCTTCTACTTGCCAGCCAGCTGATCTACCACTGATCTATATGGAAGCCTAAATTGGAATTGATTTCACTTCTTCTGGAATTGCTGTTGATATTTTCTCTAAGGTTCATTCTTTCATTCGTTCACTATTTGGCCCTAGAAGCTCACTGGTTTTGGATTGACTGAGAAGCTCACTGCCACCTACCCTGAAGTGTCACTGTGAGCTTAAAATGAAGGAAGCGAGAATAATGTTCATTCCCATGGGCTATTAGGAAAAATGAGGGCATAAAAATCCATAAATAAAACATGCAGAGAGAGAGAGAGAAAGGCAGCTCTTCCTTGACCTCTCTTCTACACCTGCCTTTTTATCCCAAAGGTCTCAGGGAAGAATACAACATTAAAAACCAAATATAGGAATAAATATATTAAATCAATACTGTCCCTGAAGGTGGGAAGGAAAAACTGCTTCCTTATTTAGCCAGGGCAAAGAGGTGCATATTCACTGCTTTCCTGAACATGCAAAGTAAAGGTGCCTGATGCATCTCAAGGGCATGACAAGACTATTCCATAATCTGGGAGCCACCACTGAGAAGGCCCTATCCTGGGTGCATCCCCGTTCAACCCCTTCCCCTCTTAGTGTTTTATTTCTGGGGGTCCTTTGCCTTGTAGTTCAAACTGCAAACTCCTCGGGGCAGGGACTCTCATTCCCCCACTGAAACTCAGCAAACTCCTGGGGCAAGGATCCTCATCCATAACTTTGTCGCTCCCGAGTTTCTTACTTGGTTCCGCGATGGCTTCTGGCTCAGCTGCCCCAATGCAAGCCTTTTTTATAGTGCCCTTTTTGTTCCTCGGTTTCCCCCGTCCGCACTTTGAAGTCCCCCCTCCGGCTGCCCAATCGCGCTTTGGCAGAGGGAGAGAGAGAGATGGAAGGGGGGAAAGGAGGGGAGAGGAAAGCGAGAGTCAACCGGCATCATCAACCGGCGCCCGTTCACATGACCACGCAACCCTCGTGTCATGTGATGCGAGCGGGGAGAGTCTCGTCGGATCAGCCCAGCCCTGTTCCTGCTATTGCTGGCTTGCATTATTCCCGGGGTGTTGAGCATTCGCCCCTCCACGGTCCCCTTGCATTTGGCTGCTGCTGCTCGCCTGCCTGCCTGCCTGCCTGGTTCTTCTGGCTTCCTGCAACAGGGCAAATTGCACTGACGTTCCGGATCACCTGGCGTCCAAGGGGTAGGCAGGAAGGAAGGAAAGAAAGAAAGGACGAAGGGAGGAAGCATCTCTCCTCCTGCCCTTCCCCTTGGTGCTCGGGCGCGCCAGATTCCAGATAAGGTAAGACCAGACCCCTGGGGTAGCTGGATTTGGGGCATAGGCGGGAGAGGGCCTTCTCAGTGGTGGCCCCTCGGCTATGGAATAGTCTCCCCCTTGAGGTGCGTCTATCACCTTCACTGCCCAGCGGTTCTCAACCTTCCTAATGCCGCGACCCCTTAATGCAGTGCCTCATGTTGTGGAGACCCCCAACCACAAGGGCAGGGCAGGGCACCTGGGAGGGAGGGAGGGAGGGAGGAGCAACAGGAGACTCACCGCGACCCCTCTGAAAGGGTAGTTCGGCCCCCAAAGGGGTGGCCACCCACAGGTTCAGAGCCACTGCTGTACACGTTTAGGAAGGCCGTGAAGACGCATCTCTTTGCCCCCGGCCTTGGGTTAAATGGGGATACACTTTCTCTTCCCAGTTGCAGACACTATTGTTCTAATACATACTGTTATTGCTCTAATAATATTTGGTTTTAAAAGGTTGGGGCGAGATAAAGATGCAAGGAAATAAAAACAAAATAACAGTAGAGGAATTTAGTCAACAAGGCATTGTTTCAAACCTAAGACAGGAGGGTTTTCTTTAATCTGGATTATATCCCAGAGTAGGGACCTGCCATCCACATGCTGTTGCAAACCACATCAGGCCTCACAAGGACTTTCCATCGCATGTGGATGGCAAGTCTCTATTCCAGAATAAAGCCCAGTGCAGAAAGAGCCTCACACTCACACAGGGGACTCACTCACTTTCTGGTTTTTTCCTTATCTTTGTCGCAAAGCAGTTCCTCTTTGCCCTGGCCGGACTCTTATCTGGGAATACTTGGTTTGATTCCACCCTCCCCCATGAAGCCAGCTGGGTGACCTTGGGCTAGTCACAGCTCTCTTCGGAGCTCTCACAGCCCCACCTACCTCACAGGGTGTTCTCTTGTGGGAAGAAGAACAGAAGCTTTGTCAGACACTATGGGTGTTTTTCCACTGTCACTAGAAGCACCCATTAAGTACCCATTAAAATGGGTACAAAAATGCCATTACGTACCCATTAATGGGTACTTAATAGGTACTTTTAGTGACAGTGGGAAAACACCCTTTGAGTCCCCTTAAGGGTGAGAAAAGGGTAGAAAAGCCACCTCTTCTTCCGTGAAGCCAGCTGGGTGACCTTGGGCTAGTCACAGCTCTCTTCGGAGCTCTCACAGCCCCACCTACCTCACAGAGTGTCTGTTGTGGGGAGAAGAACATGAAGCTTTGTCAGCCACTTTGAGTTCCCTTAGCGGACCCCTAACCACTAGACCAGTGATGGCCAACCTATGACACACCTGTCACAGGTGGCACGCCAGGCCCTTTTGGGTGACACACATGGTCACCCTGGCACCTGGGCATGTAGTGCTTGCTTGTTCTTGAAGTGTACGAAATGCCAACTTTCAATTGAAGATTTAGCAAATGTAAAGAATTATTTGTTTTTGCTTTTAACAAAATACATACAGTATAACCTTTTTACTAGAGCTACAAATATCACAAAATTATGGATATTTCGACATGTGACACAGCACCTGAGTTAAGCTAGGTTTTCTTGTGAATTTTGACACACCGAGCTCAAAAGGTTCGCCATCACTGCACTAGACCAAACTGATATTAAAACTTATATTCTAAAAAGCAAAATGCCATGGGCTGAGATACTAGGAATATGTAGTTTTAAACGTTCTTACTGTTGTAGTTTTTACTTTTCAGATACTTTAATGGAAAATTCAGCAATGACTGTTTACTCGGATAATTTCAAATAGCAAAAATACTGGCTTGGACAGAAAAGACTCGTGTCTTCACCATGGTTGACTTCTTGGCAGAAAATAATCTCTGTGGGCAGGCAATTCTTAGGATTGTCTCTTGTGGGAATGCAATCATTGCTGAACTTCTAAGACTCTCAGAATTCATTCCTTCTGTTTTCCGGCTCAAGGACAAAGCTGATCAACAGAAATATGGCGATATCATATTTGATTTCAGTTATTTCAAGGTAAGGAGTTTGTTTTGCTAAAAGCTTTTTAAGATCCTTCCGCGTGTTCTAAATTCCCACGTTTTGATTTGATTAAAACGGATTAGGGATGTGCATGGATATTCTTTATTTGTACAAATGTGTACATTAGTATATGAATCGAATGTACAGATACATCTACTTTAGTATTCAAACAAATGCAAATATTTAGAGTTATTTGTATGAATAGTTTGAACATTTATATGTCTACGCATCCGTACGGGACGCATACGAGATTTGTATCATTGGATATGTATCGAGTATTTGAATAAGTACATATGGATGTGTTCGTATCAGCTCGAATGTCAAAAATTGCATCCATGCACACACCTAAAATGGATGCTTTGTGAAAGCGAAGGCCCTTTATGATTATGTCCTGGAATAAGGACCTACCATCCAGATGCTAGTGCAAACTATGGCAAGTCCTGCAGTAGTGTGTATCAGCATACAGATGTTCAGAATAAGGCAGAGTGTGGAAAGGGTCTATGATTCCAGGAGAGGATCTCCCGAAGTTTATTATGACCAGTAGCACGCAGCCCTATGGATGCACCCAGAAACACCACATGCTGGTTTGGGGGCCACCTTGAAGCCTGAATCATTCATTTAGCATGCAATACAAGCTTCAAACACAGCCCCAAAAACCTATGTGTGATAATTCTGTGTGTGCTCTGGTCACTATAGGTTATGATTAATTATGCAAACATTTCTCTTTAAAAAAGAAAGAACTAAACTGTAAAGGTATTTGGTGGAAGGTCTAGGATGCAGAGAGGCGCTTCTGGGAACATTTGTACAGTGGTACCTCGACATACAAGTGCCCTGACATACAAGTGTTTTGAGATACAAGCCGCCGAGCGAGTGATATTTTGCTTTGAGATGAGAGCAAGATTTGAGATACGAGTATGTAAATACAGTACAGTACATAACAAAAACAACTGAGGTGGTGTTTTGGGAGCTGGAATGGATTAATGGGAAAATTGCTTTGAGATACGAGCGATTTGACATAAGAGCAAGGTTACGGAACGAATTAAACTCATATGTCAAGGTACCACTGTATTTGTATTTTATTTTATTTTTTTGTTAGTTGGGTGTTGATCACATTGACTATGGTTTAATACATTTTTGCTTGATTTTAACTTGTTTTTAGGTTTCCTTTTAGACTGCTGTTTCTTCTCTTATAATTTTTTATTTGATGTTATGTGACCATATAAAGTTCTGTTATTTCAGTATTTTTGTGTTATGATTAACTTGTATAGTTTTTATTTGCTGCATGCCATCTTGGCTACTTTGTAAAATGATAATAAACACATTATTTACAGAAATTTTCTGGGACTTGTTTATAAAACTGCAGTGTAAGTTCCATTGAAGTCAATTAAAGGGGTTGTACTTTGTAACTTAGCCAGGCTAGTATCTTAACTAAGAACAGGAATGGAAACATAATGACAGGTCTCTATCCAGAATCATCATGAATACATTTCTTACTCTGATTCAGGAGGAAAGATGGGTATCTTTCTAGGAAGTTGTGTTTTACAATAGCAATAAAAAAAAAAATAGGTGGGAAAAAAACCTCTAACAATGTAGGAAATTCTCAAAATACCACTTCATGGCCATGGATGGTAAGTTGGGTATTTTGGGATTCGACTCATGACAAGTTGAATGTTAGAAAATTTGTATTTGGTCAAATAAATCCCCTTCGAATGTGGTAGGATTCTATTCGATACAAATGCATTTGTACAAATTTGTGTGAATATCCAATACACATGGATACAGAACGTAGATACGGATCCTGAATACGGATCCTAGATGAACACATACATATTGGATACATATCCTATACCAGTGCATATGTGTTGGATACGTATCCTATACAAACGCAGAAGTATTGATACGTATCTGACACATATCCTCAGTTTAATGAATGAAACATTCATATTCATACAAATGTTAATGTATACAAATGTCTTCACATTTGATTCATTCATTCATTCATTTATTTATTTATTTCCATTTCTATCCCGCCCCATACCCGAAGGTCTCTAGGCGGGTAACAACGAATCAAACAACATATTTAAAAACATATTAAGAACAGAATACAGATTAAAACATATTAAAAACACAATTAAAAACAAAATTCAAATTAAAACAAGGTACTTGGTTAAAAATTCTGATATAAGCTGCTCACTCCATAGTATATTCATAAGAACTATAACTGGGGAGAGAATGTATCTCCTCAGCCAAAGGCCAAGGCAAAAAGGTATGTTTTTACAGCCTTCCTAAATGATAACAAGGAAGGGGCACACCTCACGGGGGAGACCATTCCACAGTTTGGGGGCCACCACTGAAAATGCTCTCTCCCGGGTGCCCACCAACCTCACTACCGAAGGTGGTGGGACAACTAGGAGGGCCTCATCTTCGGATCTCAAGGCACGGGCAGGTCGGTATGAGAGAAGGCGTTCCTTTAGATATTTGGGGCCCAAGTCATTTAGGGCCTTATAAGTCAGAGTTAATACCTTGAATTGGGCCCGGTAGCGAATTGGCAGCCAATGCAGTTCATTAAGAACCGGCGTGATATGTGTCCGGCTAGCTGTTCCGGTCAGCACTCTGGCGGCTGTGTTTTGCACTAGCTGCAACTTCCGGACCGTCTTTAAGGGCAGCCCCATGTAGAGTGCGTTGCAGTAGTCCAGTCTAGAGGTTACCAGAGCATGGATAACTGTGGCCAGGTCATCTCTATCCAGAAAAAGCTTAAGTTGACGTACCAGCCGTAGATGAGAGTAGGTACTCCTGGCCACGGCCTCCACCTGAGCTTCAAGTGTCAGTGCAGAGTCCAAGAGTACCCCCAAATTACGCACCTGTCCCTTCCAGGGCATAACCACCCCATTGAGGCCAGGGTATCTCCTAACTACCCGGACCCGAGACCCTGTGACACACAGCACCTCTGTCTTCTCTGGATTCAGCTTCAATTTATTGGCCCTCATCCAGCCCATTACTGCCTCCAGACACCTGTCAAGCACTTCCACCGCCTCTCCTGATTCAGATGGTACGGAGAGATAGAGCTGGGTATCATCTGCGTATTAATGACACCTCACTCCAAATCTCCTGATGACCTCTCCCAGCGGCTTCATGTAGATGTTAAAGAGCATGGGAGATAAGATCGACCCCTGAGGAACCCCACAAGTGAGTTCCCAGGGTGTCGAAACCGTATCTCCCACAGCCACTATCTGGGATCGGTTTTGGAGATAGGAGCGGAACCAATGCCAAGCACTGCCTCCAACTCCTAAGCTCCGTAACCTTTCCAGAAGGATACCATGGTCAATGGTATCAAAAGCCGCTGAGAGGTCCAGGAGAACCAACAAGGTGGCATTCCCCTTGTCTCTCTCCCGGAGTAGGTCATCAACCAGGGCGACCAAGACAGTTTCTGTGCCATGACCGGGTCTGAAGCCAGATTGAAATGGAAATAATCAGCTTCATCCAAACATGCCTGCAGTTGAGCAGCGACAGCCCTCTCCAGAATCTTGCCTAAAAAAGGTATGTTTGCCACCGGGCGATAGTTGTTCAGATCTTCTGGATCCAGGGAGGCCCTCTTCAGCAGGGGGCGCACCACAGCTTGTTTTAGAGCTAGTGGAACCACCCCATCCCTCAGAGAGGCATTCACTACTCCCTGGATCCACCCGGTCATACCTTGCCGGCTAGCTTTAATAAGCCAGGACGGGCAAGGGTCTAGAGAGCACATTGTCGGCCGCACCCCTGCAAGCAGCTTGTCTGCCAAATTGAATGTCCAAATTCATACAAATAACGAATGTTACAAATATTTACGCACATCCCTAGTTGGTGGAAACACAGGGTGGAAACACCTAATGCCAGTAGAATGAGAGCAAATTGGAGATTGATAGAAAGCTGGCAAAATGGAGGCTGTGTTCAGACATAGCAAAAGGGGTAGCTAATAAATGCCGTAGATAGTATTAATGTGGTATATATAACAGTTAGAAATATATTAGTATGGATTAAGGATCAGAGATAATTGTGGGGTTAAAAATAGCTAAAAGAGATTAAGGGTGTTTTTCCACTGCAGCCCTTAGATCCAGATTAAGGGAAGCACCAAATGTGTTTCCACGGGAGGTGTAGCACCCATTAGCAATGGGTGCTAACACCCCTGCTGTGGAAACACCTTTGCACCCATCTGGGGAATCCGGATCTACCCCCAAGGGGTCCGTCCGTTACCCCAGGTGTTTTGGGGTGCAGGGGGGGTGCAGTCTTCGAAGTCATTTCGAAGTCAACTTCAAAGTTACTTAGAAGTTACTTTGAAGTTAACTTCAAAATCACTTCAAAGTGACTTTGAATTGAATTTGAATTGAATTCGAAGCCAATGTTGGGGGGGGTCCCAAAGGTACATCCCTCCCCCTAGCCTTCTTTGGACCCCATTGCCTGTTTCCAGTGGAAACAGGCTCCCTTTAATCCGGATTTTTTGGCAAATGTACCCATTAGATCCAGATTTCCCCCACGGCAGTGGAAACAATCGGGTCCCAAATGGGTGCCGTAGTGGAAATGGGGTCATCCGGCTTACACCGAAATGGGTCCTTAATGGGTGCAAAAATGGGTACATTTTGACAGTGGAAAAACACCCTAAAACAGGTGGAACGTGTATTGTCCAAGTGATGTAACTAACATCATTATATACAACCGGATTGTAACGGATCTGCAAAGGAATGTAACGCAATTCAAACCAATTTTTAAAATATGATTTTTTAAAAACCCTAATAATACTGGTGGTAAATGAATATGGGGAAAAATCATGTGTCTGAAATGTGTTAATTCTTTCTCCACAGGGCCCTGAAATTTGTGAAGGGAAATTAGAAGCCAAACCTGAGCTCCAAGACTTAGATGATGAATTTCGTGAAAATAACGTAGAAATCTTAACAAGATTTTATCTGGCTTTCCAAAGTGTTCATAAGTATATAGTTGATTTAAACAGGTAAGTGGCTGTTTATAAAGTTACTAAATTTAATAAAGTGCCTTTAATAATGGTTTTCCCCAGGCTTGGCCTCTTTGCCCAAACATTTTTTGTATATATTTATATCTCAGTTCTTGGTAAGATAAAGCAGAAACAACTAAAAGCATAAAAGGAAAGAGTAAAATGAGATCAGTTTAAATACCTGTTCAAAGGTAACAGCAAACAGATACACAGTAAAACTAAGATGGCAGAGCAACAGTTCGGTTAAAAAGCTTGGGAGCTCATTGTTTTCCATTACATTTTAAAATTCACGAAAGGAAATGAAGTTTTGATCGCCCTCAAAGTTAATACACATGGGCCTCCATGTCCACTGACCCATGGTTCACATCTACAGTCAGCCGGATCAGCCTCTTCCCCCAACCCTGCCAGTTCCATTAGACCTTCTAGACACTTCCTTGAGTCCTGAAATTGTATGAAATCATACACAATTTCCCGTGATTCCTGGGAAATCTCCCACAATTTCCTGAGAATCATGGGAAATCTCACGAAAGTATCCGTGGTTTCCTGTAACTAAGGTAGGGACTTGTACCTATCCCCTGTGGATACGGGGGCCAAACTGTTTATGTGGCACATCCATGTGGTTTCCTTGGCAAGGATACAGAAGTGGTTTGCCATGCTTCCTTCCTGGAATTGAACCTCCAATTATCTGCTTACCGGAGAGTTGCTCTGTTGCTGAACTATGCCTGTCTCCAGTCATGAACAATAGGATCTTGTAATTGATGAGGTAAATGAAAATGGCTTTCCAGACGCACGGTCCCAGAAGTGCTCTGAAATGCTACTGGCAGCACTTTCAAGATCTGTGTTTTTAAAAATATATATCCCCAAAGGCTAAAAACATGGAGTCAAACTATTTCTGATGTAACTTTTATTTGCTTTTTTAGGTTTATATCCCGCCCTAAACTCTTAAGGCCTTGGTTATAATTCTTCAAAACATATACAAACATATGCAAAAATACTACCAGAAGAGGGGGTGAGAGCAACCAACCTGGATAGCCTTTTTCACACATTTGCTTTCCGGGTAGAATCTCCTCAAGAAGTAGAGCAGAGTTGTTGTTCTGGTGTCCTCATTTCTAAGAGCTGGCGAGGTGCGAATCGCTCCAAGTAACAGCTATTCCAGGGATGGCGTCAACACACTTAATAACTGCGACTGCGCTACCCCTCCCAAGGCTTCCTCTGAACTTCTCCCATTGAGATCCCCACCTACCTACAGGGATTATAGGAGCAGAGCAGTCAGAACTGCTCTACATCTGCACATTTCTGGGGATCTCTTGCGTGCATGGAGCTGCGTGTGGGATACTGGCAGCTCTGCAAAATGCAGATGCTGTGTTTAGGAGTTCCCCGGGAGTTTGTGAAGGGATAAGTGCAGAAGGGCTCTTAGGCAGAGTCATGGAGGACAAGAGTTTCCGTGGCAACTAGAACTGATGCCTAGGTACTGTCTCCAAGTTGGAGAGACAGGCTGGATACCTCGAAAGGCAGGTTATGGTCACTGGGGTGGATTTAAGAAGGGTCCAACAAATTCATGGAGGACAGGTGTTTCAGCGGCTACCAGAATGGATGCCTAGGTACAACACTTTGGATGCCTGTTGGTGAGACAGGTGGGATGCCTCTAAAGGTCATTTGCAGGGAGTCAAGAGCAGGTGAAGGGTTTGCCTTTGTCTTCTGCTTGAAGTGTCCAGAAGCAATTGGTGGTGAAACAGAATGCTAGACTAGATGGGTTTTGGCCCACTTCAGCAGGGCTAGCCTACGTCATAGGGTTATCATGTGCATAACACAAGAAAGGAAGGAACCACTTTAACAGCCTTGAGGTTCTTGGAGCAAAAGAAAGAGAGAGATGTAAAGACAAAGGTTTTAAAGAAGCAAGGGAGCCATTCTATACCCATGGTAAGGCGCCATCTCTAATCCAGATCTCTTGGCCTTTCTTGACCACCTGCTTTCACCTTCTGTCATTTCTAGATATTTAGATGACCTTAATGAAGGAATTTACATCCAGCAAACTTTAGAAACTGTGCTGCTCAATGAGGATGGAAAACAGCTGTTGGTAAGGCATCCTGCTCATGAACCATACTTTGCCGTTTATTTTTTAAAAAATTATTTTTTAAAAGGTACAAAGAAATAATGTTATACTAACAAAACCAATAAACTACAGCATAGTCAACAAACAAGCTGCAGAAGCATCAGATTCCCAAAATAAGGTGTTATCCAAAGATATTAGATATTACTCCAAAAGGACAAGATGAGGAAAGGAAGATTTAAATGTTGAATTCAGAAATATATATGGGGAAGATTCATTCGACCAAAGGTCAGCATGGAGTCTTGCTGCTTTCAGGAGTGGAGACCAATATGAGACCAATAGAGAGGGGAAAGGTCCCAGCATTGCTGCCTCTTTGTCTCCTCCCCCAATGTTTTGTCTAATTTTATAATGTACTATTTTGTTTATATATAATTTTATGATTATTTAATGTATGATGTATTATTTTGCACTGTATTCTTCACGGTTGCTGTAAACCGCCTTGAGTAATTTATTAGAAAGGCGGTATACAAATAAACTGAATGAATGAATGAATGACCAAACAGTTTCGGGAATTAGCCTGAGGTGTACGGTCATATTGTTCTTCAAGGTGGTCATTAGTAGGTATGTGCACAAACATTGGAAATCTGATCGTTTGAATCATTCAGACATACACATTTGCACTTATAATACGGAATGAAAACGGGATGCATACAGGATAAAATGGGCTGCATACGAAATGCGTACAGATACGTATAACACATATGAATGTTGTTGACATTTGTATCTTCAAATTCGTATCTAACATTCGAACGAATAGATTTGAATGTGTTGGATTCAAATCGGTTTTTGTTGCATTTCGATTTTAAACATTTTAATTGAATTGAATGTTTTGACATTTGAATCGACTTGAATTTGAATGCAAAAAACCACATTTGTGCACACCCCTAGTCATTAGTCATCAGTATCCAGAGTCTGGATATCCAATTATACTCAATTATCAAAACATTTTGTACTCCAAATAGAGACTTTCAAGTGTCCTGAATATGGAACAAAACAGCACTTTAAAAAGCAGGCCAACCCTAAAAAAATGGGGAGAAGTCTGTTTCATCTGAAAATTGTGACACATAAACTGTATGTTTTCCCCTTTCTTGCAATACCTAGTCACCAATACCACAACTGTGGCAAGGGAACTTATTTCTTTTTTGTACCACTTGGCTGCCACTGAAATCGTTGTTGTGACAAGCCTGCCAAAATTACGGTTACCATTAAGTAGGTTTGTAAGGGGAGAATCAGAGAGCATTTTTAAAAACTTATTTAAATCCTCACGTGGCCAAAACATCCATGAGTCTGTGTACCCATTGTATACAATCCCCTAATCTACTTGGGGGTCCTTAGGCTCAAAGGAAGCAAGGAACAGAACACACCCACCCACATTGTTCAGTATACAGTAGGTAAGAACGTTCAAAATGGATGTAGCATTCCATTAGAATCTTTGACTCTTCTGTCAGTACACAGGTACACTCAGAGCAGGTATACGTGTAATTCCAGGGCAACTTTGGAATGCAACTATTTACAGGTAATAAATTAATGAGATTGATGATGCATTTTTCCTCTTTCTTGTGTGCATGGCCATAGTGTGAAGCACTTTATCTGTACGGTGTCATGTTGCTAGTCATCGATCAGAAGATTGAAGGGGAGATAAGAGAGAGGATGCTCGTTTCATACTATCGATACAGGTATTCTGTCACTTGCGCTAATGTTCTGTTCGGGCTTATGTTGTCCTACAAGATGAAAAACTAAGGGCCTTTCCGCACATGCCGCCGGAAAACGGATCTAAAAGATCCGTTTTCCAGCGAAACGTTTTTCAAAAGAATCTGCTCCAAACAGGGACAAATTCTCAGAGGCCCCACGCATCCACACATGCATGGGGTGGCGGCAGCAGGGCCCTGCCCTGTCAAAGAGGGAGAGTGCATGCTCTCCCTGTTTGATGGCGTGGCCAGCACACGGCTTTGCCAAGTTCCCCTTCACCCGGGAAGGAAGCCGCAGCCCCCCACCCCGCCCGGGGTCGCGCGATTGCGTTCACCGTCTTACCTCATAGCTGCCGGGCCGCTTCTGGCAGCGGGAGGCCCGGCGTCCATTGTGCGCGCCTGTGCCATGGTTTCCCATTGTTCTGCTGCCCTCACGAGGGTGGCTGGCCGCTTCTCATTGGCCTCCTGCTGCCAGAAGCGGCCTGGCAGTGGTGAGGTAAGACAGCGATCATGAGCACACGACCCCGGGCTGGGTGGGGGCTGCGGCTTCCCTCTCACTCGGGAAGGCGCTCTCCCTCTTTGACAGCTGGGCATGCGCCAGCAATCCAGCTTTTCTCAGAAGACGGAATAAAAGAAGGAATGTCTTACAAGTGGGTAGTATCTTCGACTGCTTGCAGGAAGCGACAGATGGCGCACCGAAGTATAAAAGCTGGTGCCCCCTAGTCCTTACCCCAGTCCTTCTGTCGCTTCTTGCAGGACAGCGAAGACTTTTTTCTCCTTTGAATGGAATTAAGGCCTATTGGATCCATCACAAGGCGCTACCCTCAGGCAGATCGACCCATTGCGGGTCTGATTCTAGACAGTGACCACCCCCCTGTCAGTCCTCTTACATCAGGACTGTCCCACTGTCTCTGCCGCCCTCCATCCGAGGAAGAACGCTCCTCCTTTCTACTATTTGTGGACAAACTGTTGGGTAAGCGCACGTTCAGTCTACCTGAACGTCCCGCGGCTCTATCTGTGGCTATGGCAGGGGCTCAAGACCAAACGCCGGACCCCCCCGTGTCAGGCTCCCAGACAGACCCATCCCCCCTTTCCTTATTATCTGAAATCAGGCAAGCAGTGGCCGGAGGCATGAGAGACTTTTTTATTTCTCGAGCCCAGAGCTCGGATTCCTTCACCGGGGGTAAGGGGGAGCGAGCTGCACCTTCATGCCGCGACACGAGAGGCCTGATGCTGGACCTATTCGGCCCAGACTCCGAGGGCTCACCACCAGAAAGCCCGCGCGACCGTTACTGCTCCTCTGAAGGGAGGGCAGGGGGCGCCAATCCATCTTCTCCCTCGCGCCGTCCCTCGGAGCGCGCCAAAAGACAACGGCAGGCTGCTGAAGACTCTGATGTTGATGCAATAGAGTTGCAAGTCCCAGAGCGTCCCCAGCGAGGTCCGAAGGAGGGGGCAGAGAAACGCTCTTCCAGGAAGCGTCACCGAGCTACCATAGACGCCACAGCCCTAGACAGGCAACGCCCCTCGTCCAGGGAAGCCGATCTGGGTGAAAGAGAACGTGGCAAAGGACTGCGTTCAGAGACAGACGCCGCGCAAAGGCTTGAAGGAAAGCTAAAGCCTGCCAGGATTTCCGACGGGCTCTCAAGCAAACGCCTCTCTGGGGCTCGGCCGGCGTCCGAGCAACAAGGTTCCAGCAGCAAAACCACCCACCGGGTAGGCTCTTCTCTGGGAAGGGATCGCAGCAGATCACCGCAGCGCAGCCCTAGGAGGAGTAGGGAACCCAGCCGCAGCCCAGGGGGATCGCCCAGGAGGGCGCGTTCACCCTCCCCACGCCCAACAGGCAAGAAGCTCTCTGATGCCAGAGGAAGGC